>OX621190.1:6504013-9004013 GCA_951640565.1 Petrophora chlorosata
ATCCATCCATCCATCCTCACAAACTTTCGCATTTAAAAAATATAAAAAATTAATGAAAAACTGTTTATTAGGTTGAAAAGGCAAAAGTACATAATTTAGAGGTATGGAGCACCTGGTCGCACACTTGGCTCGAAACCTGTACAATTGGAGCCAGGACTCTTCCGTCGGAAGTACAGCAAGTATAATGCCTTAAAATTAGGTATTTATAATATAAGAGCGAGTGTGGCTCAGTGGGAGCACGTGAGACTTTTGATCCGACGCACCCAAGTTCAAATCTCGCTGGCCCCGCACCGCTGACTTTCTTAAGTTATTTGCAGATTTAACACTCGCTCTAAAAACGGAACACATCGGAAATCATCGTGAGGAAACCGGCATGTTCAAGAATTAATCACAAAAATTCACGGTCGTGCGACATCCACCAACTCGCACTGGGCCAGCGTGGTGGATTATATATGGGTCATACTCTCTCTATGAGAGAAGGCCCGTGTCCCAGCAGTGGGAACGTGATGGGCTGATGATGAGATAATATAAGTAGGCTTATCGTCAGGAACAGGTCCTATCCGCGAGCCGCCGCGGGAGGCGGCGCGCTCGGCGGCGGTGCGGCCGTGCGACACCAGCGCCGAGCTGTTCCAGCTGCAGTCCACGCGGCTCAACCAGGCGCAACCGTTGAAAGGGAAGCTGACCAATTGCCATAACTCTGGCTGTGAGAGGTACGTACTTGGATAATTCTGTTAGTGACCACCCCTTGTTACTACGGGCCGCAGTAGTTGATTCAACAGACTTAGCGAAAGAATAACAAGCTTCAACAATCAGAACTGAAGCTGAGCTAACGTAAAATGTCTAAATCTTTCAATTATGCTACAAACACATCTAATGGAATGCAAAACGAAATCTGAAACTAAAACTAAAGCTGATAAGTCAGACCGAAAAACTACGGAATTGAATGTTTAGAATAGTTTTTTGGTATGTCCGAAACCAGGGGCTTACAACGACTCGTAATTAAGATACAATACAATACAATAATGCTTAATTGAATACCAAACACACAGGAAAAACAATAGTTAACAAAGTTAATTAACAGTGGGTACAAACTACTATCTTCGTTCCATAAGTGTGTATCTTTAATCCGCACGAACGAAAGAGCTAAAGCCATTCACAGTAAGGGCCGTGCCGGCCTACCCACTGCACCGTCAAGCGCCAATCGTATAGTTATCGTATTGAGCTCAATTTAAGGTCCGACCAAATCATGTCGCGTCCCTTTCATCATGTCGTGTAACCTTCTTTTGTTTGTTTCCAGGCCATTCAGCGTGCAGAAGATCCCGCACAGCAACCTGATCCTGCTGGTGGTGGACACTCTGTGCCCGTGCGGCGCCAAGCGGCTGGACGTGCGGCCGCGGGAGGCGCCGCCGCGCGCACCCTGCAAGCGCGCCGCGCCGCGCCCGCACCGCCGCCGCCCCGCCACCTGCGTCTCTTATCACCCTGAGGTCAGTGGCTAAGGCCGGTGGACTGTGGTGAATATGCAGTTGCCATCTCTTTGAAAGTCATGGATTATAGTCCGCGGAACAGGGCGTCGCGCCCGCAGGCAGTCTCTTATCACACTTAGGTCACTGGGCTAGGTCAGGTGGACTGTCAGAGGTGAATATGTAGTCCCCGTCTGTTTAGTCATGGTTTATAGTCTTCGGAACAGGGCGTCACGTCAGGTGACAGTCGCCGCCCCGTCACCTGCGTCTCGAGGTGAGGTCAGTGGTGGTGGTCACTGGTGTAGTGAACATAAAGTCGCCGTCTGCGAATTTTATTTAACTTAGCCCATTTTATTCTTTCACGATTGCGAATCAGTTATTTTCTTCTTCCTCCACGTAGTTGTCGTATATGTAACTTGTGAAACGGAACTGAGAGTCACTATGAAATTCTTTCAATTCCATTACAGTGATAGGTACTCTGCTTGACACAAAACCTACCAAATTTGCTCATAGTCTTAAAGTGATCGCAGATAAAAAACAAAAACAAACAGTACAGAAACAGGTTAGTACTGTAAAACGAAATAAAAACGTGAGAAAATCACCTTGACAAAACTTTTAATAATTTTTACTTCTTAATAGTTTCTTCCCGCCGCCGTTCCAACTGTCAAACGACGCACACGTCACCCTAGGGCTGTTCCAGTACCGCTAGGGAGGTTTCATCACGCACGACGAACCGATGACCCACCGTTACAATACGTAGGTAACAACATAATAAACTTATGTTTGCAGGAAATTGAAATCCAATCGTGCGGTCGCGGCGGGCGCACGCAGCCTCTGTTCGCGCTGCTGGTGATGACGGCGCTGCGGCTCGCGCTGGCCACGTGACTGCCCTCGCGCTAATACCCGCGCCACCGGACGCGACCGCGAGCCTCTCCGCCGGCCGGCTCCGGCCCGGCTCCGGCACCGTGACAATATGTTTGTAATCCGTTTCGTTTCGCAACACTTGACTCTGAAAGCTTCACGCGAGGTCGCCGTCACGTTAGAGTTCGCAGTGTGTTTGGGAACAGTTTGTATGTTGTATGGGTAGGACGGGACGCGGCGCGGCGGCCGCCATCTTGCGCCGGCGCGCCGCGTCCTACCCGCGCGGTATTTGTACGAGTATTTCGAGAAGTTAGAGTTTTGAACAATTTTACCGACTGAAGTTTTGGTCCGACCAAATGAACTTTTTGATCTTGTTTTGAGACAGGATTATCTATTCGGATTAGGATACGATAATATAATGTTTTCCCTTCTCGTTATGTTGTCACTTTCATATTGTAACTATGCGGAAGCATACGGTAAATAGGTAGGTAACGAAATATCTTGTTAAATTTAAATTGAGGATTATCACAAACTTGGAGGTCTAATGAAATTATAGCTAATGTTAATAGTTATTGAAAGATATTAATGTAAATTTATTGAATATCGTTTGAAGTTTTTTAGAAAAATGTACCTTTGTTGACTAAACTCGATTAATTTCTTTATATTATATCTGTCATTAAAATAATCGCGATTTTATTGGATAGTTGCATAGTGTCTAATGTAAATAATGTGTATTTTGTTTGTAGGCAGTTTATTTGCGGAGTTATGTGTGCCTGTGTAATATGTAATGGTCGGTACGTCAAGACGCCACATCACAACTGTACAGAACGAGAAACAAACAAGAATTATTATATAAATCTATTAAGGTAACAATATAAGTATATGCTCCAAAAAACTAATCATGTAAGTACGGAACTAGTGTTTATAGTGGCCCGCTACGCACACTACTAAGTGTTCATAATATTTAAATATGTATTTTATAAATATTAAATTTACTACGAGTAAAATCTATTCCATTTTATCGTTATTGGAATCTTTATACTTATTGTACAGATCCAGACTTGGGTACCTATCTAATAAACAAAAGACTTAACGGTACCTATACCCATAAACAAAAACTTAACGGTGCCTATACCCATAAACACAAACTTAACGGTACCTATACATATAAACTAACAACTCAACGGTACCTATACCCAGCAGTCTTATTGCAATCTGTTCTAACAATTGTCGTAGTTGTGATGTGGCAGGGCAAAGCGACCACCCCGTTCGTCTAGCCGTTAGTGATTTTCGCCTAATCTTCGAATAATATCTAGGAACTGTAAACAGTTTCACGTCTTTATTGTAAATATTTTAATAACTTTAATGGCCTATTATTACGATTTTAAGAAAGTGTGTTGCTAATATTTGTATGTCGTTCAAATTCGACTTCTGTCTGTAAACGAAAGTTTCGTATCGGTCTGTCGCATTTACTCCATTTTGACATAACATTATAACATCTAATTTTTCTAATAGATTTTTCTTTTCATTCTGTAACAGTAATGGGCCACTTTTTAACCAGCTGATTAGCAAATCGCTAGTAATAAAGCCTGTTTTCGACTGGTTATGAAGATTTAGCTCGGGTTTTTTGAGCCAAGTTATCTGATCACCTAACGGTATTTTGTTTCATTATCTCTTATGGAACAGGCCTTCATCCCAACTTTCTGTCATTGGATGTACATCATACGTATAGATTTCGAAAGTTAAGCGTACTTGTCTAACTCGTTTGTACCTAAATGTGAATGTTAAATAGATATTAAAGAGTCATTACATACTTACATTGAATAGAGTTTTATAATCTGTAATAGACAGGGAACGGAAAGAAACATGGAAATCTTTCTAGCGCCCCAAAAGCAGATGTAGGAGAGATGTCATAAACATACGTTGGATGACAATTGAAACCCAAACTGTCAGAAGATAATGTCGAGTTTAGACTGTGCGCCCTGAATCGCAATAAATTGTTAGCCAATCAGAGATGGTTTTCCGATGTTTGAGTTCGTATGCAATCTTGCGTTATGATGCGCGCAATATTTTCTTGAAAAATAGCTTCCATGTTTCTTCCCGTTCACAGGTAATAGATTAAGAACGACACGGCTTGCTATTATCCACCGGCAATGAAATAGTACAAAACTCACTTGATGTAGTTTACAGAATTTAAGTGCCAAACCACGGGATTTAGTTGGTGTTGTTTTGATAGTAAGGGACCGATAGTTTACATAATACACATTTGTACATAGATATGTAGGAAATAGCAAGCCCGTGTCGATTGTGGGAGGGTATAACAGTCATCTGTAATGGTGAATTAATGAGCGAGGATGTGTTAAATCAGTACATTTATATCACTTATATTTGAGGAGCAGCGTTGCTCGATAGCCAAATTATCACCTACTAAACCAGAAACATATTTTTATTATTACTCGTGACTGTAATAAACTTCCACAGGAATATTCAAGTAATAAACATAGCCATATCATATCGTAACGCAATACATACTCAGAAACTAACATTATATAACGGGGAAGCTTTTGAGAAAATTGTACATTTTGTATAAATAATACAGTAAGGAGTCGGTTTAATGACGTAGGATCGTTTATCATGAGTGGCGAACGACTGGTGTATTGAGAGGGGCCGTTTGTATGTGACGTCACGTTTATAAAGGGAGGTACTGCCGTTAGGTACTGCCGTTAGGTACTGCCTTTAGGTACAGTCATCAACTGCAGCAGCTGAACGTTTTACATTTTTCATACACTCTGTACATTTTGTAGTGGAAGCCTTCTGCAAGAGTACTAGTGTGCGAGCATTAGTGTGCATTATTGTTCCGGTTTCAAAGGCATTGCTTCACGTTAAATTACTAAATGCAGTGCAGCGCCACGCAGGTTTTTGGAAAACCTAGTTCTGGGTGATGCTGCAATTGTTACAGCCGTGTGAAAATTCAAAAGTCAAAAGATATACACATAACACAAATCAGTTAAAAATACGTAAAAATTGTAAGATACGATGTCATCTTTCAGGTTTTGAAAAAAAAAGGTAAAGATGTCTACCCATTTCTTTCCCATACACAAATTGAAGTCCGGGCTTGAAAAGAAAAGCGTAAACTGATGCTACGACCTGCTAGTTACGTCACAGATGTATAAAAAATACAACTAATATCGATGTTAACGTGTATAAGGTTTATGAAAAATTGATGTTCAGTAACTTTTGTCGCAATACATGGTCTGGGTGTGTTCAAACCAAGAGTGAACAAGTACTTACTGGGTAGGCGTGCTACATCTTCGACCACATCGTCGCTTCCCATCAGGTGAGATCGTGATCAAACGCTGACCCAGTCAGATGTAAAAAAAAATACTTTGTAGGGTGGCAGTTTAGTAAAGGTACGGTCAAACGAAGGCGTCCAATCTGAGTACGCGGTGGCGACCGCGGTGGCGATCTACTTGCGTGCAATATCCCGCAAGATGCGTTTGTTTCAACACATCGCTACATATACACATAACAAGAACAAACTATTATATTAAAATGGCCATATTTTTACCAAATAATTGACTGGGTACAGAATATGATAATAAATAAATTAAAAATTTAAAAAGAACTCCCGATACAATAAAACATGTCTAAGACCATTAGCTTTTTTGCGTGGGGATTAATAATATAGTAAGTAGATAATGATGGCCCACTGACGCGCCCTCAACTGCAAACACCCTCAGCAATTATGAGCTATTGCAGTAACTAATCGCTACCGTGCACGCTACCGCGGCCGTAAGTGGGACTCGTTGGTTAGAGCGTACCTTTAGTGTGACAAAACAGGACAATAGAAATCGGATTCTTGGCGAAGGCACTAATAATAATCATGTACCTCGAACATCGATCCCGATCGCTTTCAATTTTAAATTTGGAAGACGTTAGCGCCCTTCAAGCTGCAATATCGATCATTTTTAGCAATCGTGATTGGGATAGGAATTAAGACGCGGAGTTTGTAGTAGAAAAGTTAGACAATTTCACAGACAAATACCGATCACGAGATATCTTTAAAAGCGATCGGGATCGGTTTTCGAGTTAGCTGACTCCCCTGCACGTCCCCGCGCGCGTCCGAATTGAATCCGTTGGATCACGCATCAAAGTACTGCGTAATGTTGTAACGTACTGTTGTTTCTTATGACGGGATAAAGTCGTCATTGACTTTGAAGATGTTTTTTTTTGTGTCAGTCTTTAATAGAACTTTACCGACATGGTAACTTGTTCTAAACCTTTCATGACGTAACATACTGACGGCCCCGAGTGCTTCTAGAAAGCGTCGAGTCTTCCATAGCAGTCGCGCGAGGGAATGAATATACTGTTACGTTTAAGTATAAAATTATATTAATAGCGTATACTTTATCATAGCATAGGCTGCGTCTTGGCGTCGTGCGCACGCGCAGGATTTAGTTATAAACTATAGACACAAAACAAATACCTCGTTTAGTTACTGAATAGCTAGACAGAATTAGCGTTCATTTCGCGTTTTGTTCTTGGACATATCAATTCAGGCACCAAATGATACTAGCGTAAGCGGTTTTTGCATTTTTTCGATTGTGATTTTTCATATTGTATGTACCTATAACGTTGTTTTAGTGGGGTTTATGTCAGTGTGAAGGAAAATTAAATGCAGGTATATGAGCGATTTTGCTTCAATTATACTTATACATTATTTATTTATTTAATCAGCAAACATCTGGTATTTGTAAGCTTCAGTAAGTAAATCGCCTAATACCTTATATTCGTGTATAGGTTTGATTGCCAATACGAGAAAAATATTTATATATAGGTATTAACCTTTTGAGCGCCTAGCTATAGAAAAAAAGTTGTAAGCGTATGAAAATTATCAAACAAAACGCGGCTCAATCCGACCTCGGCGTAGAAAGCACTTTTTCGTTATACCCGACCTTGGCAGTCAGTGTTAAAATGCATCGGTACCGAAACCCGTATTTAAGTTATTTGTAGACATAACTATTATTAATCAATCTTCCAATTACTCTTCCAGTTAATTGTATGACCATGAATGATGTTGATGAAGGTATTATCACACTGACATAAAGCGCATTAAATAATATCTAGTACTTGTACAATAAGTTTATTTAAGGAGTAACAGAGATCTGACATTTTGCCACGTTCACAGTGTACATTTTTCTATAATAATAAAGTCCGTTTCGTCAAAATAGATCTCATTGTCGAACCCTTGTTAAAGCTTTTAGGAGTATATTCAAAATTTGTATCAGTAAAAATTTGGAAATTATGAAAAGCAAATCTCGATGTGACTTTTCTAATTGAATTAATCTTTTGAAATTGTTTCGTTTCTTTAGTTGAATGATAGTATCTTTGGGCAGGGCCCCCTGTGAACATGGTTCTAGCGTAATTCTAGTGAAGTTACTGTTCGTTTTTGTTACTTGCCAGTTCGTGCTATAGATATACCGTAATTACCACAATAAAGTTCTCTTATAACATTGTGATTCTGTTCTTTATTTGACCCTGTAGGTGAGGATCATAACACGAAAGGCAAATACCGATGTAAAGACATCCTCTGTGGTGCAGTGGTTGGGCAGGTTGGCTCAAACTCATACACAATTATTATTGTTGCCTGAAATAAAGACTAAATAAATAAATAAAATAAAAAGGATAAATGAAACAACTACATACAGTCAATTAAGTATATATTCCGAGCTCACGGATCACATATAAAGGCTGGCGGCGAAGACGATGTCTCTCTTCAGTTGTCGGATGGCCTCCGCGAATTTGTTCTCTAGATCTGTGTTGCCGATGTTCTTGGCGGCTTGGCACAGTTGCCGCAGGACCTCTTCTAGACGACGCATGCAGCGGATTATTGAGCCTGGATGGGGAGATATAGTACTTTTAAGCTATTGCATAGCTTCTATCGCGGGCCTTGAGCGTGGAGACCGAATCCAGAAATTCCGTAACGAAAATAACCTAACACCCCCCACTCCGAATGCTATGCAATAGCTTTACCGCGGCAGTCTCCGAGTGCCATACGTCTTTATTTTTTTACAAGCTTTTATATAACTTGCAATGTTTGGGTTAAATCTTGCAAGTTGAATCCGAACCTCTTCCTCTTATCCTACGGAGTTGAAATTTTGTATACTTGTCAAAGTCCAAATGATGAAGCAATATTATGGTGACAGCCAGCTGTTCTAAGAACTCGAAAAAGCTGTGTATCTTTTGTTTGTTGTTGCATAAAGAATTTCTTATCTTATCTTATCTGATGATGGAGTTGGAAGGTGGGCAATGGAACTCCTTAACGGATAATCGTAAACTACTAGTGTTTTTTTATATAATGAATAGACAAACAAGTAGATGACCGGCCTGAATGGTTAGCGGTTACCGTCGCCTACGGACACCTGCAACACTCGGGGCATTACTGGTGCGTTGCCTACTTATAAGGACCCTTTTTCTTTCGTGTTTGGGCTTATTTTAATCTGTTTGCAGATTTCCGATTACAAATTATTTAAAAGCTTGTCTTGAAAAAAAAATATTTCAACAAAAAGTATTGTGTGTACTAGGTTGTGGTAGGTCTCTCGTATGTCAAAGTCAAAGTCAAAATCTCTTTATTCATGTTTAGCATCATAGACGCACTTATGAACGTCAAATTATCATAAGACTCTTCCACCGTATCGGAAAAAGAACCACTACTCAGAAGATACGGCAAGAAACTGAGGGGCATTTTTTTAGAGATTTTATTACAATTTTTTGTGTTTCTAAAATTTTTATGCGGGAGGCCGTCTGGGTAGGTACCACAGTTTTACCAATTATTCTGCCGCCAAGCAGTAGTGTGCAATCATTCATTACTGTGTTCCGATTTGAAGGGCAATGTAGCTAGCGAAAATAATGGGCACATGAGACTTAATATTTGATGTCTCGGGGTGATGAGCGCAATGCACACTGCATTTACTTAGCATTTTTTACACTTATTAAAAGTTCTGGGTGGCAATTGTTATTGGCGGGCGTGGCGCTTACTATCAGGCGAACGACTTGTTCGTCTCATCAATCAGTTAAATAAAAAAAATGTTAAACATAAATAAGGTTTTTTCATAACAGCCGTAGTGTTTCAAGAATGTCTTCTCACCTTCGAAAACGTCGGTCATCTTGCATATCTGCAGGAAGGAGGCGCCTTTGGCCCACGCGAGGACGACGTCCATGAGGGTGCACTTGAACTTGTTCACATACTCATCCTCGTCGAGGTCAAGTTTTGCGTCGATCGACACTTTCGCAATGCGCCGGGCGTACTCCTTGGAACACAAGTAAAGTAAGTGTCATGACATGCGAATTTCAGTATACTAAAATTTAAAATCCCACACAATAAACCGATAAAAAGTAAAAAAACGGCTGAACCGATTTTGATAAAACATGTCTAAGAACCACCGCTAGAAAACATGCCTTCATATTTAAAAAATCCAAATTGGTTCACCGGTTTAAGAGCTATGGTGCCATAGACACACAGACAAACACATATAGTGGGCAAACTTTAACACCCCTCCTTTTTACGTCGGGGGTTAAAAATGTTAGTTTGGAAACCAGAGAAATGGAGAACAGGTTAGAATGGCGGAGGAGGTAAGGCAGACCCGCCGCGATCATGCGATTGAACAATCGTATTTATGTCAACGGCATATACGTATATCTGCTGGAATTCGGCGCGTTGAGTCATTGCGCCGGATCCCGGCGAATATACGCACTTCAGTGTCATAAACATGTCATAACTAATTCAGTAATCCAAATAGCATATATGCAATAGCAGCTCAGTGATTCAGTTGAACCTCAGCTCGGTTAGTCAGTCGAACCTCAGGTATGTTTGTCAGTCGAACCTCAGCTGTTTGTCAGTCGAACCTCAGCTATGTTTGTCAGTCGAACCTCAGCTGTTTGTCAGTCGAACCTCAGGTATGTTTGTCAGTCGAACCTCAGCTGTTTGTCAGTCGAACCTCAGGTATGTTTGTCAGTCGAACCTCAGCTGTTTGTCAGTCGAACCTCAGCTATGTTTGTCAGTCGAACCTCAGCTGTTTGTCAGTCGAACCTCAGGTATGTTTGTCAGTCGAACCTCAGCTGTTTGTCAGTCGAACCTCAGCTATGTTTGTCAGTCGAACCTCAGCTGTTTGTCAGTCGAACCTCAGCTATGTTTGTCAGTCGAACCTCAAATCCCAGCCCGGTTAGTTATTTAAATCTCAGCTTGTCACATGAATATCAACTCGGTGAGTCAGTTGAACCTCAGCTCGGTTCGTTAGTTAAACCTCAGGTCGTCACTTGAATATCAACTCGGTGAATCAGTTTTTTTTTTTTTTTTAATTTATTTATCATTTTAAAATAACATTACAATAGTAAGTTGCATGGCATTTGTAAACCACTGAGGTTTGTGTTCAATACCATAATTAATCTACATCGATATTAGGTACACAATCATCTAATAACTTTATCTATGAAGATAGAATATTGGTAAGTACATTTCTTAGTAATCTTAACATTCAATGTGTTTCAAGAAGTAAGCCTTAAGTTTAACTTTAATATTTAGTGGTGTGAGATCATTAACCAAATCCGGAGGTAGACTGTTAATTAGTCGTGGAACCAGGTAAGACGATGTCCGCTCGCCGTATGCATTGTTCGCACCTATTGTACAAAGCCGGTTTCGAGCGACGGCCCGCGTGTATACAGTATGTTGGATTTCTTTCTTTAACTCCTCTGTAAAAAATTGTTCTTTAAGCAATGTATATTTAAATTGTGTATGAATAGGTAGGATTTTGCAATGATCAAACAACCGAGAGTCATCATTTCGAAATTGTTCTTTAATTTTATTGGATACAATATTTTTAAGTATTTTTAATTGGAGTTTATATATTTGATTGAGATAGGATTTATATGTGCGACCGTAACTGGTAAGTCCGTATTGTATATAAGATTCTGCTAGGGAGTTATACAGCATTAATTTGACTTTATATGGGATGCGATTCTTGAGAATTATAATATTAGCTAGGAACTGTCTCAATTTGTTACAGACTTGCTCAACATGCTTGCTCCAGTTAAATTTACTATCGATGTCTAGTCCTAGGTATTTTTGTGATTTTACTACTTCTATGTGAGGGCATTTACATATTATCCCACTGTGCAAGCAGCTGTGGTTATGCGCCACTATATTTACAGTTGGAGAGTGCTTCACGTACGGAGATTTAATCGTAAGGAGTTTTGTTTTATTAGAGTTGAGCACTAGGCCGGCATCATGGCACCATCTCAGCAAAGAATCCAAGTCAGATTGCAAAAGTTCATAAGCTTTTTGAGGATCCTTATCACTTATTACCAGGCAAGTATCATCAGCAAATTGATAACAAGTGCAATGGTTGATGCAGCTAATCATGTCGTTCACATAGGACAGAAAGTGAAGGGGACCAAGGACTGATCCTTGGGCCGTACCCTCCGTCACTTCAACCAGTTCACTTAAGGAATTACTGATCTTAACAGTAAATTTTCGGTTTTGTAGGTAGTTCCTACACCAGTTAAGCAACGGGCCACGTATTCCACTAAGTTCCAGTTTATTGGTTAGTTGTTTGTGGTCCAGGGTGTCAAAAGCGCGTGAAAAGTCGATAAATAAGGCAAGTACAAGTCTTTTCTGGTTAAGGTGTTCATTGACCTCATCAGTAAATTTCGTGAGTAGGTCTGATGTACCTTTTCCCGTTTGAAAACCGAATTGATTCGAGTAAATAACCTCATGTTTTTTATAGAATGAATGAATTTGTTTACATACATATTTTTCTACTATTTTATCAATGGAAGAAAGCAATGTAATAGGGCGATAATTTGAATACTCATCTCTTTTACCCTTTTTATAAACTGGCCTGACACAACCTAATTTTAGTTCGTCGGGATATAAGCCAGATTTCACACTGCAGTTGATTAAGTTAGCAATGACTTTTGATATGTCAGGACCTATCATTTTAATATCTGACACCTTAATGTTGTCTGGTCCTGGAGCCTTATTTGAGTTTAAATTGTTTATAATTTTATATATTTTATCACTAGAAGCTTTTTGAAAGTATAAACTAGAATCAATTGGTTTACAAGAACATCTCGAGTCTGATAATTTTATATTACAGTTCGGAATGATATCTTTTACTGCTTGGTTAAATCCGTTTGCAAAGTTATCGGCAATATTTTTAGTGGTGAGGCCCTGTGCATCAAATGCTTTGATGATCCCTGCATCGATTGATGACGTCATTCGTCCTAGCATTTGGTTTACAATTTGATAAATTTTTTTGGTATTTTTAAAGTTTTTATTAATTTGGTTCTTATAGTACGAGTTCCTTCGACTTTCTATTATTTTGTGAAGCTTATTACGGGTTTTATTATATTCTAATCTTAATTGCGGATCATTAGAACTGTTTTTCCATAATTTAAATAAATTATCACGCTTCGCGCATAGGCGATTAACGTTTTTATCGATCCAGGGTGTTTTATATTGGTTGATACTTCTATATTTAGTGTACCTGCGTGTTTTGCTAGAACTCGCAATCGTTGTCGCGTGTTGGAAAGAGTCACGAATAAAGCTGAAAATGTCGTCTGGGGTGTTCATGTCAACTGTCGATAGCCAATTTATTTTTTTTAACTCGTTCTTTAATGTTTCATAATTTATTACGTGTTTTGTAACAGCCTGTATACGCTTGGGTGTCGCATCGTCAACGCAAGTAAATATAATGGCTCGGTGATCTGCCAGTACGACATCTAGCACCGCCGAGTACGGAACTAATGTGGGAAATCGTGCAAAAAAGTGATCAATGCAAGATTTGGTGATAACATTTAGTTTTGTTTCGATTCTAGTAAAATCCGATATTCCACACATTAATCCGCGCTCGCTGAGTGTTTCTAAGTATAGGTCCTTGTATGATGATATGGATTTTAGGTCAATGTTCGCGTCACCGACTAATAGAAGGTTTTGTTTTGAGTCAAACTTAGAAATGTGGTTACCAAGTTCCATAACAAAACCTAGTTTATTTATCGAAGGCGGCTTATATATGGAACACACAATCACGTCCTGGTTATCGTTTATTTTTAAGGTGCCTGTTAAGCTTTCAAACGTCACAGTTTTTTGTTGAATTACAGTGAATTTAATATGGTTTTTAACGTAGATTATAATACCACCGCCCCGTTTGCTAGTGCGTAGTTGTGAGTACATATTAAAGCCAGGTATATTATAAAGGTGGACAATCGAGTCTGAGATACCAGCTTCAGTAATAACAATAACATCTAATGGGAAAGTACAATTTTGAACAGTTTGGAGTAGTTTAGTAAAGTTTTTAATTAGTGATCTAATATTTATGTGAATGCATGAAAAACATAATTGACTTTTAGGTGGTAGTTGCTGGAAGTAATTGTTAGTAGTAGTACAATTAAATATTTCTGTGATTTTTGTATTATCCATATTGATATAAATATAAATCTGCAATAGTTAGGTATGATTATTTCGGAGTCGAGTTTTTTATCTGTTTATGGATCTGATTGATGTCATCCATTGAGCGAATATAATATATTTTGCTGTTACTAGTCTTCCTAACGCAGACGTTGCCGTCTTTACACCACACATATTCATGAACATGATTCATAGTTGAACCTCAGCTTTAGTCAGTTGAACCTCAGCTCGGTAAGTCAGTAGAACCGGTAAGTGAGTCACCTGCAGTTGTCGCAGCACCCCGCGTAGCTCCTCGCCGGTGGCGGAGGACTGCGTGGTGTTTTCGTCGCACACGAAGCAACTGACGAGCGCCGCACTCTGCTCCGACGTCAGAGAGTTGAACACGCCGTTGAATATCAACTCGGTTAGAAGTAACTCGTCCGCACTGCGGGGGAAGTGATAATGATTTAATACTACGGAAGGTAGGGATACTGGCTTCTATGTTACAGGTGTATATCACACCCTAGTTAAGTAGTAGAAGACAGGGTTCCAAATTTAAGCCTAGCCTAGTTTTTTAAAACATTAATATGTACCTTTGTAGTAACTTAAACGTAAAAATCGCTCGAACCACTGAGACTTTTTTTTTTCGCTCAGCTCAATCACAAGCTCATTGGAGGGAAATAGGATTTAACCCATTGGCATCGCGAGTATGAATTTGTTACGAAATTCAAAGCAAGCACGTGGCGGCTATTTCAATGATTAAAATACAACAGCTAGATATATACCTGCTCAATTCACAAGCAATCCGTCCCTTCAGTTCGATAACATCGGCTCCCGTACAGTATCCCATTCTCCTGAGCACGCGTTTCCGCTTTTTCAGCTCATCCATCTGCAGTATACTCTTCGCCGTCCTCAGTTCCGATTTAATACCGTTTAGTTCTTCTAAAAGTTCCTGTTTTTTTTCGTAGGCGGCTTGGAGCGCGCCGCGGTTCTTGTCATTGTGCAGAGCGTGGGAGTATAACCTGGTATAGAAGGTATTTTTTTTTTATGTAACTGAATGACGACACAAACTGGTCGTTTGCGTGATGGTAAGCAATACGCCAGCCCATAACAATAACAGCACCACCTAGAACTTTGTTTAGCAAAATCAGCACTGCACTGCGCTCGTCACGCTGAGACTTAGCTGTTGAATCTCATAATGCCCAGTAAATTAGCTGGCTACTATGCCCTTCAAACCGGAACACAGTAATGCCTGCGCACTACTGCTTGGCGGCTGAATAACTGGCAAAGCGGTGGTACCCACCCAGACGGTCTCTCGCATACGAGAAACCTACCACCAGTAGGTATGTTACATATATAAAAAGTTATTAAGTTAATTATACTTTCGAACCAAAAGGACAAGTTAGAGTAGTACCTAGTCATGAATTTACGATTGTTTTAAGTTAATAATGTTTTTAAGTGATCAGAATCATTTGATTTGGTCTCTTAGTTTGAAAGACCGACTATATCTGATTGGCTATCTGACTTTTCATTACATATTCAAAATGTATTAGTTTTAAATGATCATTTAAAACGAGTATCTCACAATCTAATTGGTCATTTGATTTGAATAACTGGCCGTGATTGGTTCAAGAACTTATCACCTTATTGGTGTACTATTACTAATAGGCGCTAGCTGATCATTGTTAATTTTCAAGCAAAAGTAATACATACATTAGAAAAACAAATCCAATACCAACCTTTCTTCCAACTGCTTTATCCTATCAACGCACTCTTTGAATACCGAATCTGTAATCTTCATATCCTTTATAGGGTTCAAAAGTGGAGGTCCATCGGGGAATCGTTTCTTCACTTCGCCTATCGTCTTGAGGACGGATTTCCGGTTGTCTGCCGGCCGTAAGTCTTTCGGATAGTAGACACGGAGCGAACTGAGCTGATAGATTAGTGTGTGGAGCACGGGGACAACTTCTACGTCTCCTGCCTGGTAAAAAAAGGTATTTTGAGTTTTCATAAACTTACGGTTTGTTTTGATGGGTTACTTTGGGGGAAACATTGTTGATGGTAAATAAGGGGCAATTAAGCCTGTATTTAATACAATATTTATATCTTTTTTAATGTATATAGTTTTTTTTTTTATACTGTATGACGAGACGAGCTGGTCGTTTGCCTGATGGTAAGCAAGACGCCAGCCCATAAGAATAACAGCACCACCCAGAACTTTGTTTTGCAAAATCTTGCGCGGCGCTGCACTGCGCTCGTCACCCTGAGACAATTAGCTGTTGAGTCTCATAGTACTTTATTTCAATTTGGTACGTAATACATATAACACCACAATACAAAAAACTAAACTAGAACAATTAAATACTGAAATAACAACTACCTTAATATTAAATTATTACCGTGATAATAATTATTAATTATTATATTATATATATATTAATTATAATAAATATATATAATAATTAAATTATTTATATATATATATATATATAATAATTATAATTGTTATATATATATATATATATATATATATAATAATTATAATTGTTATATATATATATATATATATATATATATATTAATTATTAGCCTGTATCGACTTTTAACCGTTTTAAAAAAGAAAGAGGTGGTTCTCAATTCATATGAACTTTTTTAAATTTTTTTGTGTTTGTCTGAACTCCGTCATTTATAAACCGACTAGGAAAATTCTTTTTGCGTTGGGTTCAGTATGGCTACAAGGTGGTCCCATATAATTTTCATCGATATGCGAACCCGGACTTCGAAGATACATCAGAATTGAAGTCGGTTTTTTTGTTATACAATGTAATATTTTTTGTAACAACACAGAGTTACTGTTTTATCACAGTAAACACACATATAATACATGCGAAAGATTGTGTGTGAAGTGAAATGTGTTTGTTCCCTCTTCACGCCGCAACGACTGAACAGATGTTCATAAAATTTGCTATGTGATACTCTTAGTCCTGGACTAACATATACTTTGTATTTGCGGTTGAAATCGCGGGACGTATATAGTATTATAAATGCGAAAGTGTGTTTGTTACTTCTTCACGCTGTAACGGCTACACGGATTTGAGTGAAATTCGAAATGGAGATAGCTTAAACCCTACTTTTTATACTGGCAAACCGCGGGGCGCAGCTAATCTATAATTTTACAGTGTGGATCAAAGTTCAAAGTTCAAAAGTTCTTTATTAATGTTTGGCATTACACACACTTATGAACGTCAATTATTACAATGACTCTACCACCGTATCGGAAAAAGAACCACTACTCAGAAGATACAGCAAGAAACTAAGGGACATATTTTTAGAACTTTTTTTACAATACTTTGTTTGTTTTTGACAATATTATTTTTCTTATGTGCCAGTTGGCTACTTGGCAGAAGCGGAATGTTCCATGCATCTTTGTCTTATATGTAATTACTAACGGTATAGTATGCTTTTTTCATTAGAATATTTTTCACACGCAATTTGAATCTACTTTCTGTGAGCTCCGTTATACATTTTGGAATTTTATTGTAAAAACGTACACAATTGCTCATGAAGGACTTATTCGTTTTACTGAGTCTAAACCTCATCATATGATATATATTACCTCTCCAGGCGGGCACGGAACGTTTTGCTCCTTATCATCGTCTCCAGATTTCTTCACGTGCAGTAGAATGTCAACAACGATCGTCGTCTCCGCTGTAAGTGGGTTCACCTCTTCTTTATTCTTGCCTTTGCCGGTCCTGTGCCGGAAGTTCACGATTATACCCCAATCGTACTCGTGTTTCTCAGTTTTTACCTGCACCAGTTAAAAATATAATGTAGGTATAGTCAACTCTCTCTCTCTATGAGAGCAGGCCCGTGTCCCAGCACTGGGAACATAATAGGCTGATGATGATAACGATAGTCATTAGACCGCGATTTTTAATCACTTTAATTATTTAATACCTCTAAATACCTACTTGAATTTCACCTTTTTAATTTTTGTATCATCATGAAATTTTCAATTGTGTGTACCTACTTCCGATGACAATACAATATGATAACATATTATATCCATCTGATGATGGAGCTGGAAGGTGGGTAACGAAGCCCATGAATGAAGTCATCCCATCGTGTTTGGGCTCGCTAGATTTGTCCAAACGAGTTCAGATAACTTTTTAGTGAAGTTATAAAAGAATATTTTTTAAAACTATTAAGTTTTAATAACGTGATAATTCAAGATTTATCATTATTTCCAAAAACGTTTCTCCAATAAATAAGTTATGTTATGATTTGCAAACGTTCCCAAGTTCCCAGTTCTTTCAAAAGCGTCCCCAAATTCCCACTTACTTTAACAAGTCGTCCAGGCTGCAAGAAAGGCTTCAGATATTCAGGTTGGGTGATGAACGCGCGGAACTGATTCCCGAGCAGTTCCAGCTGCGATCTGATGGTGCAGTATGACGCTATGGAGTGCTGGTTCTCGATGGTCAGAGCGTCGTAGGCTTTCTGTTTCGCTTTTACCTCTACCGGGCGAAAGAGACAGGAAACCATTTTAGCGATTAACATAGAATGAGTTGAGGTAGTGACAGTTTTGTGAAAAGATTGGCGCAGTCAGTAGGATACCCAGCTGCACAATAGACAAACGAGCTTTTACGGATTAATATTATACTTCGAAAAGATACCTTATTTATACGACATAAATGTTAAAATGAAGTGTATGTAGTAGTGCACACTGAACATATAACTAAACCAAATGAAGAACTGTTAACTTACTGTCTATAAGGTCAGGTATAGCTGCCTGGTTTTGGAACTGGAAGAAACTCCTTTCCAACATGTATTCAGGATTGATTTCTTCTACGCGCAACAGATTGAGTACCTGTTGATAAAAATGCAAGTTAAACACTTACCTATTGTAACCCCTATAACAAAACAATTAGCTCGATTGTAAACTAAAACAATAAAGTTATGTGAATGCAGCCATTGACACAAATTTGTTTTTTCTAGTATAACCGCTCGTATGCCCCTGTCATGGCGCCCGCGGCGTCCAGAGTGCCCGCGACTCGCGAGCGAGACCGTCTAGATTGCCCCGGCACAAATACCGACCACCCGTAAAGTGCCCCACTGTTTTTTGCGTTATCGACGCGCGCGCCGTGTTCCACTTAATCGGTTCTTGTGACTAAAGTTTGTATTGAAAGGGTGTCAAGTGTTATATTTATTTAGTTGCCTATGAAATTAGCTAAACAATGTTATCTTTCTATTTACAGATTACGGCTCTGGTGTTGAGTTACACTGTGTTGAAATTGAGATAACGTCTTTTTAAGCTCGTGTTGCACTTCGAAGCTCATAGTTCAAAAATGAAAGCGATGACCTATGGTTTTTAATGTTTAATTATGTTGTTTAGATAGTAGTTAATATGTTATGAAATAAAACCATATACTCTCCCATACATATTTATTTATTTACAGGCCTCTAAATCCTTACCATTATCGGCCGCCACGCGGCATAATGGAATTTTATGGAATTAAGGATTTTTACGAGTTAAATTATTGCCTTAAATCTTGTAATTTACATTCTATTTGTATAGTTCCAATAAATGATTATCTGAAGTAACTTCTAAATAGCATTTACTACGAAATTATTGTACATTATTATCAAAATTGAGGCAATAATTTCCATGTATGTATTATCTCCCGCCCGCCAAAATGTATGTATCATCTCTCATCTCACATCTCTCCAAAAAACCAATGTTTCATGCTAAAATGTTTTTATCTACAAGATAGTTATTTACATACCTATTAAAACTTTAAATTTCACCAACACACAAAATAATATCACAAAGAAATTCCAACACAGTCACTGCACGGAACGATTCGAAGACTGATGAAATGACAGAAGTTTTATGACGTATAATTCTTTTTTTTACTAGTGTTTGCATGCTCGACTGAGATTAATACCATAGATAATATATCTGACTATAGAAAAAATATTACTAAAGAGCATTATGTCAATACAATTACTGTCAAATACTAATTAATCTGTGGCAGGAGCCATGTAGACTACCGGTCTACACGGGCACTTTACGGTTTTATTTTTGTAGACTACTAGTCTACACGGGCACTTTTCGTTTTTATTTTTGTAGACTGCTAGTCTACACGGGCACTTTAGGATTTCGTTTTTGTAGACCACTAGTCTACATGGGCATACGAGCGGATAAAAAAGCCTTACCATGTTATAAGTGAGATGGAAGGCAGAGTTGATAGGGTCCGCTTTTCCTTGGACCATGCCCTTAACGACCGTAGGAGTGACCTTTTCGTCGATCATGAGGATCACGATACCCTTGTCGTCTAGACCACGGCGACCGGCGCGGCCGGACATCTGAATGTATTCTCCTGACGATATCTGTGAGGAATATAAAATAGAGATTACATTCTTAGATTATGTGTCTAGTGTTGGCCCCAGGCACCACTTTAAGCGCAAAACACACATAAGCCAGGGCCCTACGGTGTATGCGCTGTCTGAAGTAGCCCGGTTTGCGCCCGCCCCGCCTTCTGTGTGACATGTTTCACAAATATTGGTGGTAGGTTTCTCGTATGCGAGAGGCCGTCTGGGTGGGAACCACCGCTTTGCCAGTTATTCTGCCGCCAAGCAGTAGTGCCCAAGCATTACTGTGTTCCGGTTTCAAGGGCGTTGTAGCCAGCGAAATTACTGGGCATTGTGAGACTCAATAGCTAATAGTCTCAGAGTGATGAGCGCGGTGCAGTGCCGCGCAGGATTTTGCTAAACAAATTTCTGGGTGGTGCTGTTATTGTTATGGGCTGGCGTATTGCTTACCATCAGGCAAACGACGAGCTCGTCTCGTCATTCAATTACATTAAAAAAACAATACAACAGATCCCGCGCCTCCCCCGGCTCGCTTTATGTGTGGGTTCGGCATTAGACATTATTCTATTGCTAATTACTCAGCAATATAACAATGACAAAATGATAATTATTATGTCTAATCATATCAAGTATGATTACAAATTGAAAATTTGAGAAAAAAGGATATAAACAGCACTTGATTTTGAGTGGCAACAGATGGGAAGTATGTAAATAACTATAACGCAATGAAAATTTGTAGTGTAATTCCGCTGAATATTATGTAGGTTGTTATTTGAATAATATAATATGAATAGGGGTTCCATTAGATTCCAAAAGTAAACTTACGAATCTGAAATCTTTGCCGTCAAACTTCTGGGAAGATGTGAAAACGACGGTTCTGGCAGGCATGTTGAGGCCCATGGCGAACGTTTCTGTTGCGAATAGCGCCTATAAGAAAAAAGAGGATAAAGTTGATAGAAGATAAAAAGTAGCTTATGTGTTAATCCAGGGTCACCATTCTGAAAAAAAGCTATCTCCATTCTAAATTGTATTCAAATCCGTGAAGAGGGAACCAACACACTAACACACAAACTTCCGCATTTCATAATTTTACTGTGTTAAATAGTATCAGCGAGCGTCAAATAAGCAGTTCTTCTGACGGTAAACCGTCACCATCACATTACACAACTGCAGCACTACCACAGAATAATACTAAGGGACAGAAGCATACTCCGCAAAGAAATTTAAACAAATAGCGACTCTTGCTATGACGCAATAAAATCCAATTCAGCTCGCGTAGCGCTGCACCAGTCATATTAACCTACAGAGCGCCTCTCTTTCTATCGCATAGCTCTTATCTCTTCTGACGCGGCACGTGTAACGACGCGCGACCCGCCGTCGGTGTCCGGCTATGTACTTGTAGCTTCGTACCTACAGTGCGGAGTGCGCTAAGCCTGGCACTACATAAATTTACCATTTTTTTTTCACCATGTTTTTATTAAGCCACTTTCTTGTGTCTGTCTGTGTGTGTCTGTCGTTCCGGGTGAAATCTTGCAACTCAAGACTTTTAGTTGGCAGTTAATAATAGACCAAAAGAACTCAATCCACATCTGACATGACTATAACAAAAGCTGATGTGAAGCGATCACGTTCGCCTTTGGATATAATCGTACCTTAATGAGTCCCAAGCCGAACAATATCTCTATAGTTTCCTTGAGTATGGGCAGCAGACCGCCATGATGTATGCCGATGCCGCGTCTCAGTAACGGTATAACATTTTCCACTTGCGGCAGTTTGCGATCTTCCTCTGATAGCACATCCATTGCGTTGTTGAATACTTCGTCTACTAGCTTCTTTTCTTCAACTGTAAAGATGTTTTTTAAGAATATTATAGCATTTTGTTTTAGAAATTATTCGTTTGAGTGTGAATGTAAGAGAAAAGCCGGGTCCATACCGGCTGATCCATATCAGCTCAAACGCACGCGGCAGAATCAAGACCAAAACGCGCGGTCGGTGTGACCGCGACTCGCCCGATCCGAACCACGAAAGAACGAGACGTTACGCAGTAATCAGTAATCAGTGACGACGAACCACACAAAGCAAAAGTTTAGTCATGGATCGGAACGTCGATCGCCCAATGTGGACAAATGACAAGTAAGCTAAGATGGCGGAAGTATTTGCAAGAAACAGCAGCTATCTTAATGAGGTCCTGTCCTAGTTCAAAAAGCAACTGCCACGGTGCTTACCATCAGGCGAACGACTTACTAAGAGTACAAAGTCAATTAGCTCTACAACTGAGAGATAAGCTTTAAGACTTCCGTACCGTAATATCGTCGGCGACAGTGCAATATCAACTATACTCACGCGTATTAAAGTCCAATTTTGCCATCTGCATCGCATATAACTCGCAATCCTTTTTACTAAAGCTGAAGATAATGACTGGAGCAAAGTTTCTTTCCATGATCATCTTCACAATATTGAAGATATTAGTCTGGGCTTTAGATTTGCTTCCGCCGCGGCGGCCTTTGTCACCCTTGTCTCCTTTGGCGGCATCGCCGGCGTTGCTTAGTACTGCCATTGCTGTATTGAAGTTGTCTTCTTTAAATATACCCTGTAGATAAGATATTTACCTAATATAAAAAATGACGTAAGTTTTTTGATTAAATCACTCTTTCAAAATAATAATACCATTTTTAAATAGGAATATTATTTATTAGAAAGACTTAGGCGGCCATCTTGATCAAATGGCCGCCAAGTAAAAGGAAGTGAGTTGCATTTACCCATGCAACCAAAATGAATCGTGTATAATTTATGATTTTTTTTTCAATTCTTTACACAATGCAGCGTTACATATATTGCAGAAAAGAACAATTTTAAGAGTAAGACAGAG
Organism: Petrophora chlorosata; assembly: GCA_951640565.1. Taxonomy (NCBI): domain Eukaryota; kingdom Metazoa; phylum Arthropoda; class Insecta; order Lepidoptera; family Geometridae; genus Petrophora; species Petrophora chlorosata. The sequence continues at coordinate 6,527,019 of OX621190.1, forward strand.
AGCTTTACCTTCTCATCTACAACGAGGTGTATCCCATCCCCTCCGGCGGGGAAGATGTAATGCTGCAGCGGAGTGGGTCGGAACTCAGTGTAGACCACGTGACAAGGCTGCGAGTGTAACCGGCACACCCACTCGGCGAACTGACGCGCGTTTGGTATCGTAGCGGAGAGAAATACGTAGTGAACGGTGTCGGGGAGGAGGATGAGGGTTTCTGGAAAAATATTTTGTATATATTTAATAATCCACACTTTTCCAAACTAATCCACACCTCACTAATATTATAAATGAGAAAGTAACTCTGTCTATCTATTTGTTACCTTGAAACGGTTGAACCCATCTTGATGAACACAGAGAAACTGTAGCCCATAATTTATATTCCAATTTAACACGGGGTTCCCGAGGGATTGCGATATAATATACCATGAGCAAGAAATTATGAACAGCAGCGAGTAAATAAATAAAAACGCCCATGATTAATACATATATCTAGTCTAGGGAACCAGGAATTACGAAGGCCATATATGTACATAATAATGCTCGTGCATTTTTCTTCTGTACACAAACATTTATTTCATAGCGGGAGTCACACCTGCAGCCCCCCGAGCTGTATGAGATATTATGAGTTGTCTCGCCAAACTATAATACAACAGAAACTGTCAAAGAACTACCTACCTATCATGCATCATCAACCCATTGAAATTGCCGCTATGTGAGTGATCCTAACAGATTTGCACTCGCATTGCTTAAGGGTTAAGGCATTTAAGACAAAAAATAAAACAAATCCTGCTGATAGATGTTCATCATAAACTTTTGTTTGTAACTTGTGTTGAAATGGTTTGGTCTGCTGTACAGTTGCATTTTAAATTAATATATAGCACATCAATTATTTAGTATAAATAAGGTCTTACCTTCCCAAACAACACCTCTTTCTTTATCTCTCATGTAATGGATTTCGTCAAATACCACCCAACCAACTTCTCGCATAATCTCTGATCCACGGTATAACATATTTCTGAGAATCTACAACACGAAACATTGTACCCATGACTATTTAAAATCAAGAATAAATATTTTAAGCACCACAAAATAAGTAATGATGGAATAGGATAATTATAAATTAGTAAGATGTTTACACAATACAAAAGCATTTTGTGTTTACCTCAGTTGTCATGATAAGACATGATGCAGATGGGTTGATAGTTACATCTCCAGTAATGAGACCTACGTCATGGAACTCCTCCGAGAATTCTCTGTACTTCTGATTGGAAAGGGCTTTTATAGGTGTTGTGTATATCACCCTCTGTTTATTTTTTAGCGAGAGTGCTATTGCATACCTGAAAAGGAAATGGGTATCATAAACTTAATGAAAACATATGAAAAAGCAACCAAAATTTGTAAAATTTTAACTCTGTAATTAAATAATTAGTTAAGCAAATAGTAGTATTTATTTATGTATTTGTTAATAGATAAGCAACTGGGTGCTGATGTGACTATATTACACAGTAATGAAAGTCTTTTCACTTTGTCATTTTTCTAAAGGTGATTGCTTAGCCAGTTAGAATGATTTTGAGTACTTACTCTGCTACCACTGTTTTACCAGCCGACGTATGCGCAGATACCAACACGGACTGATAATTGTGTATGCACAATATAGCTTCCTTTTGGAAAGGATCCAGTATAAAGCTGTACTGCTTAGCTGGCTCTGAAGTTATGGGTAGAAGTGCTTGAAACTGTTCATTTGGAGGTATCGCTACTTCGTGTGTGCAACCCTCATGTGTCTCAAGTGTGTGGATTACAATTCGAGAGCTTAGGAGATCCACACTGGAATATATATATAAATACAATATGTAAGTGATTAATAAACATAAAATATTATTATTCAAAATAAAATTGACTACAATATATGTAAATTGTATATGTATATATAAATTGACCAACTACTATTAGTAGCACAAAAAGATTGTTTTCATATTTATTGACCGAATATGAAGGTACAATAGTTGCGGTAAATATAAAAAGGACTCTCTTGGTTAAGGAAAACCCGTATCCCTCCTTGGTCTATGTAATCCCAATACACATACTTTATGTCAGCAATAAGATCTGCATCATCGTCGTCAATCTTGATTTTTTTCACTACTGATGTATCAGCGTACTCTACTTGATCATGAGCGCGCTTATTTCGTAGAGCAGATGACTCTTCAACAACCTTCCTAAAAACAGAACATAATAAAATGTAAATGAAAAGCAACCAAGGATGTCACGCAGTATGTACGGTTCGTATTAAAATTAACATATAAACATTTAAAATATTTGAGAACGTCTTCAAATCACGCTAAATCCAATAACAACGCAGTACATAAACAACGTTATAGGTTATGTGCTACTTACTCATCGTCTGCTTCTGTTTCTGTTTTAACAGTGGGACACTGAATAGCGCCTTCGTTCTGTGGCGTCTCTTCAAAACAATCAAACAAACTATTTACATCAGCCATTTTAATGCGCATATACACATTACAATAAATAGAAAATTGAACTCGCAGATTCACAAAATCACAAACGCGATCAGCGTAACGAAAGAGACATACAAAAGAGAACATTCGGTTGTCATTGTCAAGTAAGACATTGACGTTGACAACGGAGTAGTGGTTGGACCACAGATAAAGAATAAAAAAATCTTCGATTAGAAAAAGTTAAAGTTGAAATGGAACAGCACTGGGTACGTTTACATTTATGGCAGGCATCGGCATCTAGGTAGGATAAAACCATGGAAATCTATGACAACGTTAAGCTCCTTGGATAAAGCTTATAGGTAGGTACTTGGTAAAATTAAATGTCAAATAGAAATACTTGGTAAACGTAGCAATAAACGTAGTATATACGTAGTAAAAGAGAGTACAAGAGATGATTTCTATTATAAAATTTGAGCTGCCTCGTTTACGGGCGTCCACTGGTATACATTTTCGGCCGACTAAACGCACCCCAGTGATATAAGAAGGAACCAAAGAGATTCTAATACTACTAAGGCCGCGTTCAGAAATGGGTAAATGTTCACGAGTGAATACTTGTCAGTTAATCTCAGTGATATGCCAAGTTAAAAATTAACTAACGCCTTTCTGAACGGGCATCGAGTAATACAATGAGCCAGCCAATCAAAACCAATCATTTTCCAGACCGAGATTTCCCGCGCTTTTGTTTATCAGATTTAACTGCGATATTTTGGCTAATATCAGAATTTTACCTTATATTTTGCTTCAAATACACGAATCGCTTATTTTATTTATATGTACAAAAAGACAATGCAAAAATATTGCAAAATGTAAAGGAAAATGACAACTGACAACTATTACCTGACAGGTGAGAATCGTAACCCGCTTTGTTATCGGTGAATATTTACACCTGTCAGGTGAACTTTTACTCTCCCCAATTGGTTTTCTGAACGGCTCAGGGTAAATATCAAAGTTCACCTGAGTCATTTCTGAACGGCGCGGCGTTAGGGTAATAATTACATTAACTGGGTGATTTCTGAACGCGGCCTAAGGAACTTTTTACCTATGTTTTTTACCGGCTATTGCCTGGCAACATTTTGCATGACTCAACGGTCACGTGACCATTTAAGCTTGGGTTTTCTGCTGTTTGATTGGTGCGCGCTCTATCGTCTACGTTTTTTTTCCCGAGTTCATCGCTTGACTTTGAGTGCGAGCTCGTGTCAATAAATTTATTTTTACATTGAATTGTGAAATCGTGACTGAAAAAGTATTCAACAATGTCGTCAAAATCAAAAAAGACTGTAACAACTTCATCAAATATCAGTGTTGTGTCGTCCGTTCAAAGCCCGCAGCAATCGAGCACTCCTGTTGGTAGCCGCCCTTCGAGCTCCGCCGGCCGGCCCAACAGTCCCTTGAGTCCAACAAGACATAGCCGTCTGCAAGAGAAAGATGCGCTCCAAAACCTCAACGACCGCCTGGCGGCCTACATTGATAAAGTCCGCCAGCTGGAGAGTGAGAATTCGGGACTGCGTCGTGAAATCCAAACCACACAGGAGGTGGTCACACGCGAGGTTTCTAGCATCAAGGGAATGTACGAACATGAGTTACAGGATGCCAGGAAACTGCTAGACGACACTTCGCGCGAGAAAGCTAAATTGGAGATTGATTTAAAGAGGTTGTACGAGGAGAACGATGATTTGAAGAAGCGGTAAGTTTTATCTTATCTCTTGATTGGCGTAATAAAAGCGCTAGCTCGCAATAGTCGTATTCGCTCGGAATTGATAGGTACCATGCAGAAGGTGCTTCTTCCGGCTAACCTTAGCACGAAGTTTACGTCATCGGCGGCGTTTCTCGGCAGGCGCGTGTGACGAGCGCGCGCGACCTCGTATTTACGACACAGTGACATCATAGCCCGATTTAACCTCACTAATCACATTCCTATGTGTAACAACTGCTATGTTTTGGCCTCACTATTGCCAAGACCCCTAAATGCAGCTCTTGCTAATGTTTGTAAACAAAAGCTTGCATATTGCGTTTATCATAATCAGCAATAGATAATTATTATATTGATCTATTTGCATACTATGCTCATGCATGACACAACATTGCAAAGAACTTCCATTTGTGGATGTGTAAAATATTTGCATTGTTTACAAACAGCATGTGGTCATGGATATCTAACAAGTCACAAGCATAATCTCTGATAACATTCGATGGGCTTTGAAACTTCAGTTAGAACAGCTATATTTAGAAATGTAGAAAAAACTAGAATTATTCAAAATATGTCCTACAGTATGTTCATACTAAAGAAGATAACTGAGATACACAATTCATGTCAAGGTGATGTATCTGCGCTCATCTAATATCTGCTGGTTCCATTTTTATTTAACTTACTCAAGCATAACTCAAATGTTTATCACTTCTATTCTTAGATATGACTCATGCAATTTACTACACTTTGTACTACGAAATATGAATTCATTTAAATATAGTAAGAGACCTTGATTTTTAAAAGATAATATACTAATTATTCATTGATGATCACATTGAACATGAAGAACAGGAAAACATTAGGAATACAGCAGGGCGATCATTTATTTTTTATTGAAATAAAAGATACATGATCGCCCTGCAGATATCGGTAACATTTAAATGCCAATATGTATGTTTGCAAACATCAATGAACATAGTTACAGGAGTTAGTATGTATACATGTATTGCCATGACAGCCCTGTATTTTTGTAAGACCAAGTGCAGGCAGTTGATGCCACACATCCATCACGATGCTGAAACCGCTGCTACTCCAGATTTTAAAATAATGTATCTATAAATTGAATACATTTTCACACTAGGATATTTTGAAGCCATAATGATGATAAGATTATGGCTGTAATAAATATAAAATCTCTAGTCTAAATAAAATTTGCTTCCTCCTCACTCCCTGCAACATTCATGCTGCTTTCATTCAAATTTAAAAATGAATTGTTGATATTTGGTGACTTTCACACTTGTCTTTTCCAATGATATTGATTGAAACAATTTGTTACTTTTGCTTGGCTTATTCCTGTTCTACTATACCATCAATATTTACTAAACTTACTAGAAGAATGTACAACGAATCAGGCTATACTTTCTTTAATGACTAATTTCTAGTATAGAGATAAACTTAATGCATGACATAATCATCAGATCTCTTTTATACCTTCTTACAATCGGATCTTGTATCTTGATACCAACACACAACAAGGTAAATACTAAATATAGTATGTATAATTTTATTTATTGTGTCACCTTGATGCAGTTTACCATTTTCGGAAAAGTCGCGGTCGCCGGTATCAGGCGCGGAAAGGTCGCGTACCGTCTACCAACGATGCTCAGACATGAATAAAAATGAAGGAAATTAATAACTTTTAGTGTTATTATTAGCTTCCCTGCAAAAATACCGAATGATAATGGCACATACCTCCGAAAGTGTATGAGTGTCGCTCAGTAGGTGGTATTGGTTATGTTGATAAATAATAATAAGTATTAACTATATTGGCGGGGTGCGGTGACGTCAACAATGTCTTTGCTGATTTTATCCATTGTTATGATGCCACAACACTTTCACAAGAGCATCTTTTAGCCTTTTATTATTTTTATATGAATAAACTAGCTTTTTCCCTCGATATCATTCATGTGGACGATAGAGGTAGTCGAATATCGTACTTTTATTTCCAAGACTATTTTATCAAGACCTTCTCAATATATGAGTATCTTCGTAGTCACCCAACTGATGTTAATGTTACTAATGCTACCAAGCCTTGAAAATTGCATTAAAAATAGTTCAGCAGTTGTCGAGTCTGTAGATAATGAATATAAAAACAGACAAAAATTATAAAAACCATAGATTTGTGTTCAGTACCCTCTAAATAGTTGGCCCCAGTTAGGTTTTCAAAAATATATTCAATGTACAGAATTGGCTCAATATTATAGATATAGATGATGTCCCTATAATCATACCATTTTAATAACAACATGGCTTAAAATAGTAATGGATGAATGAAGGTGTAGCATTGATAATGTCTTATCATTGTTTACTCACTTGATAAAAACATGCAAAAAAAACTTACCAAGGCAATAAGTGCGGCAGTTTTTTTGCCTTATAATTAGCAACTGTATACTGCCATTGTAGGCTAAGTATAGATAAAAGTGGTTAATTAAAATGTATAGGATTTATTTCATATTACTGCTTTATTTACGTAAGCGATAAAACATTTTAGTTTCGATAATCAATAGAGTATGCTTTGTTAATTGTTTGCTTTATGCCAATTCTACAGTGAAGTTATAGGCAGGCGTGTGTTGCTTAGCTGTCTTAGCACCATCAGGTGAACGACTTGCAAGACTCGTTAGTTAATTAAAAAAGTTTACATGATTAGTTAGTAAAGCTACTATTATTTATTCTGTGGTAAAGTTCATGATGAGCGAGTGTAGCTCAGTGGGAGCATGTGCGACAATCGATCAGACGCACCCGATTTCAAATCCCGCTGGCCCTGCATCACTGACTTGAGCGAGTGTGGCTCAGTGGGAGCATGTGCGACTTTCGATCCGACCACTCGAATTCGAATCCCACTGGCCCTGCATCACTGACTTTCTTAAGTTGTGGTGCGGATTTAACACGCTCTAAAAACGGTGAAGGAAAACATCGTGAGAAAACTGGCTGTACAAGAATTAATCACAATTCATGAACATGTGACATCCACCAAACCGCACTGGGCCAGCGTGGTGGATTATGGCCCATATTCTCCCTATGATTGAAGGCCCGTCTCCCACCAGTGGGAATGTGATGGGTTGATGATGATGATGATGAAAGTTCATAGAAGTGTCTTATGATTCTGTCAGCTGCCGTAGCGTAGCGCAATCCTTATAGAGTAATAAGGATGGTAATAACGGTATTTATTTGCCCGTTAGCTAAAAGTTAAATAATGAAGTATCTCTAACTTTCGATCCGTACAATATGTAAAACTTTGTCGGCCTACAATCCGCGTCGCTGAATGTCGAATGACCTCCATTCACGCAATTTCTAGAACCGGGTCAAGGTGGCTTCCGGTTTGCTAACTTTTCATTTTATTTCCTTATTTTATTAGAACTTTGTTTTGTTTTATAACATGCGTGGAATGAATATGATTGTAGCCACCGCGGCCTTAAATCGTTGATGTTTGACACCTTGTCAGTCCCAGTTGGATGGTTCAGATAAAAAACACTTTTAAAAATATGTTTGCATATTTGATAGAGGTTTTGAAGTTGTAAACAAATAAAACATACATTGCGTTTCCATGTAGGAAATTTAGCAAATGTTAATTTGGGAAGCTTTAATAAAGCTAGATAAAAAGCACTCGCATAGATGAGCAAGAAGAGCCCAAAAACGGTACGCTAGCACTTTACGAGAAAATCCCATGTGCCCTGGCTGCATCATTATGATATAGGTGTGCTAAATTTCAGTCTTCTGTGAAAATCCACTTGCATGATTGCCTTTTTATTACGATATTGGGTTATGCGACAAATAAATTTTATTCACAAACAAGTATACGTTATATCAAACAAAAAAACCGACTTTAATGTATCTTCGAAGTCCAAGGTCAAATATCGATGAAATTTATATGGGACCACTTCGTAGCTATGCTGAACCCAACGCAAAGATAATTTTCCAAATCGGTTCTTGAATTATGGCGTTCTGAGGTAACAAACATAAAAAAACAATCGAATAGAGAATCTTCTCCTTTTTTCTTTTCCCTTCATCTTCCTTCTTGAAGTCGGTTAAAAAATCACTACTGCTTTCATCATTATATTATTATTAGGTACCTACTACCCACTTCTTGTTAACTTGATAACACTATCAATGCAGACGTGTCCAACTTAACAAAATGCAACTAAAATCGAATCTACCTTAGTACCAAACAGTGATATTGAAATCCATGTATTGTACGTTTTACGAGAACAATGACTTAAAAATGTCATCATTGTCATTCAAAGGTTCGGTAAAACTTAGGTATTGACTATGACTACAAGTTTAGCAAGTTTTCGGCAGCGCCCGAATGCCTTACAGAGGGTGTTGACCCTGACGAGTTACGTCATCAACCACGCATGGCTGGCCGCCCACTAATATGATTCTGTAGGATCGATGCGGCACTTTCGAAAGTATGGTTATAAAACCTTATAGCTAGGTCAAAGTATATAAAAAGTTGAGGTCGCTTCTCTTAGGCATGCTTCTTATAACATCCCGTATTCAATTTTGCTTGTATAATTAACTAGTCGTTATCTTGATTAGACCGATCATCCACTGAAACAGAGCAAGACAGTTGAATGGCTCATAGACTCGTCATAAAAAGATGTGATTCATTCCAAGTTCAAAGTAAATGAATAGAAGTATTAGATGTTTGTTCAATGGGCATACAGACCGTATTGTGTAGAATATAAATAAGTTAGGTTTAATATGTTACAGGATAATCTTAACTTTTTATAGTAGGTACCTACCTCGTGGTAGTAGCTGAAAATTTGCGAATCTTTGATTGACAATACAATCAATATCAATATTTGGGTTATTTCTCTGAATGTTGCATTTAAAAAGTCTGTAAATATCCTGTGCGAATATGGACAATGTGTAAAATATGTAATTTGTATACCTTCAGTGTTATTGTCAATTGCAAGATTGTAAAAGTTCAGCTACTTATTTCGCTGACTGTAACTCCAATCATTCAGAGATAGTTTTACTTAAGTTATCCCTAAGCCTTTTGATATCTCAATCTTGCTCTCACCTTACAACAAAACAGTTTGTTTTCGTGAGAAATCATGGAAGTAACACATTAAGACATTTTTTTTTTTACGCTTAATAGATCTATGTTTGGCCACTATCTCGCCTGATGTGAAGCGATGATGTGGCCTAAGATGGAGCACATAGATCTAGAGAGAGACGGCAGTTGAGCGGCTGCTCAGACTCGTCTCCTCGATGGTTACATACTATGCCACCGAACATAATCCCGAAACACGACTAGGTCGCTTGACGGCATGTTCGGTGGGTGGTATTACAACCACGATCCAACAATATTTTTTATATTCTTAAAACAATCCAACAATGCCTAAGTTTAGAACGTCTCAATTCGCGAAATTCAAATTAGATTGAGCATTCAACTCTGCGATAAATAACCGGTGCACAGTTGTAGACCCGTCTTAACCGGTGACGTAATATCTTTATTTACAGGGTGATAGGCACCAGTGCAACCTTCGCCGGAAACTAAATTGTAATAATATTGGTGACGAATCGTTCAAAGTATGTCGTTGCGTCATCGGAACATAAAAAGCGCGCAAGTTCTGAGTAAAAGCGTTTTTATATTCTGCTCATGACGTCACGAGCATTATCTAGGCACGCTAGGAATATAGAACTAAGCTGGAGAGGTCTGTTATCTATTGACAAATTACTATCTATTCGCCCACGTGACATGGCCAGTTATAATGTAGTGGTATGGTTTTCCTGAATTACATAAAAATATAGGATTAAATTTGTTCTCAATTCACTACTTGTAACATTGATATAATCTGGCATAACATTTGCTATTTAACTTAGCGCTATCTTAGTAGATCTCCCCCACGTAGTTGTAACGGTTCATGGCTGTTTTGCGGTTATTCAGCAAAAATAGTTGTTCCGTAATCCTAGACACGTCGTTTCAATGAACAATCGTGTAGCGACAAAGTACTTAAGCGCGCAATCGCGTCTTTCATGTTTATCATGTTGGTATTTACAACCGCTGTAAAGATTGTTGATCAACATGGATATCTTTTTAACCGACTTCAAAAAGAAGGAGGTTTACAATTCGACGGTATGTTTTTTTTTTTTTTTTTTTTTTTTTTTTGTGTGTTTGTTACGCGATTACTCCGCCAATTATGCATTGATTTCGATGATTCTTTTTTTGATTGGTAGGTAATACTTCAAAGGTGGTCCCATATAAATTTTATCGAAATTCATTTAGTAGTTTTTGAAAAAAATAGGAAAAACAAAAAATATAAGTTCAATCTTCAAGTCGGTTCTTGTTTTTTTCGTAACCAACTTTCTAAAGGTGGAGGTTTGTATTCGACTGCTTCACCTGCTTCACCCAGGGTTGACTTCCGGTGAGGGAACTCCTCAACGGTGAATAGTACAGACACAACATTTCGTAAATGGATTTAACCATAATAGCCTGTTCTAAATTCCATCATGACATGGCAGATACACCCAGGATTGACTTCCGGCGAGGGAACTCTTCAACAGAGATATAGGACAGACATTAAATTTTTTTGTACATGCATTTAATTGTGATAGCCCGTTTTAAACTTCGTCATGATGTGGCTTCTAGATCATAAAAGCTTGTCTTTAAAAACTTTTTGAATTACTTAAATTAAAACTTGTTTTTCACTAAAAAGGGTAAAATAAATTATTTTTCAAAAAAAACTAAACCGACTTCAAAACCACAAATGGCACTCAAAAGTAAAAAATAAATTAATATAATTATCATAAGCGCTACCCACTCATATATTTGAAGTCGGTGCCAGCCAAGTCTAAAAGGTAGTAGATAGATACTACCTACAAGTAGTACTTACTATATACATAGTATTTAATAATATAAGGTAATAGATAATTACTAGCTATAAGTAGTACTTACTATATACATAGTATTTATCTGCTACCTATTACACTTGGCTGGCACCGACTTCAAATATATGAGTGGGTAGCGCTTATGATAATTATATTAATTTATTTTTTACTTTTGAGTGCCATTTGTGGTTTTGAAGTCGGTTTAGTTTTTTTTGAAAAATAATTTTGATCGGTATTTTGAAATAAAAAGAATGGTTCATAATATAACAGGTTCTCAATAAAATCTTTGAAGAGTCATTACTTGACCGAAACGTTATAATATCCAAGGTTCAATAACCAGGTGGATCCTAAAGCGTTCTACATTCTCTACAAATGGTCACTTTACATTCAATGAGGAAGCGGTTAAACGTATGTGTGAGCTCTGTAAAAAATACAAAGAGGTAATTTCTTAATTCAGGTTGAGAGATAGATGGCTAATCCACATCGGTGACATCACGCAATGTATATTTTGGGCTTTCGACCTTCAGTTCTCCAACATTAGAAGGCAGCTATTCGATACCATTTGCTTGGATAACAGAATGCCGTCATAAGTTCGTGTCACGCCTAAATAAAAACTTGTAAATGTTTACACAAGCCGCCGTGGTTTGTACGGTGCGGTGATGCTACCATCGCATGGCGTTGCCCAATCAAGACGGCGTTATCATTATTTCCAGGTCGTTATTTCCGTCGCATTCGTGGCCTACTTCGCCGTGAGCAGTTTATCATCCCCCTTTCTCTTTTAATTTTATTAGCGTCGCGTTGTCGCAGTCGGAAATCGGCCAAGGCCCACATGCGGGCTCCCACCACGTCATGCATATGGCGTTTCGTATCAGGTCACGGCGCGGGAAAAGCTAGGGAGCCGTCGTCCAACCGGCGACGAGTACGTTTAAATAGCTATTCTCTTAGCACGCTCACGAACCGGCTACGGCTAGCGACCGGCGATCGCCTGTTTACAAAAACATTCTGTATGTCGTTGCGCAATACCGCATGGAAACATAGATTCTTACTTCTTTTTGGTATCATGGTTTTGAATCAATAACTTAGACCTCGCCGCTTGTCGCATGGAATGTCAGACATTAGCATAAATAAAGGACGTGGAAAAAATGAAGCAGTTTATTTTACATTGTACACCAAACAAAAATAATCTGTAGGTACATGAAAACAACTTAAAAACTAAAGTACAATGGGCGGACTCATCGCTAAAAACGATCTCTTCCAGTAAACCATTTTACCTACAAATCGAACACATTTATATATGTATGCGCTAGCTGCTAGATAAACGATTGCTTATTTTTTCTATTGTAGCGCTTAATTCTTATCAATAAATAACAATAGTGATGTCGTCATCATACCAGCTGACCTGCACTTTCAGTTATATCGATTTTGTTGCTGATGCTTACGAGTAAGTCATACTAGTTACTGTCATATTAGCATATTATATGTATATGAATGACGTGATCTTCCCCAAAACACGGAATAAATAATAGTAGCAAGTACCTAAACGACGACTTAGGGAAAAATTATTTGTACCTGCGTTCTGCGCTCATGCAAAATTACCTACAGCGTTCTGACAACAAGTAGCACACGCCCATCCCCTACGCGGTTGACGCTTTCGAGCTCTATGTAATGCATTTCAAATATTTTCAGCCTTGACAAGAAGACGAAGGACTGCACACAGGCCGAGAACCTAGCGCGTCACTATGAGAACCGCTACAATGAGGAGAGCAACAAGTACACCACCGCTGTGACCGCCATGAAGAAGGCACAAGACGAGGCTAGGGTAAGTCGCCAACCATACACAAGCTTAGTGTAATGTTGTTAGAAACGAAAATATTTCGGAAAGGAAAGAGTTTTTTACGTCGTATAGGATTAGGTTTTATAAGAAGGGCCAAGAAGAAGAAGATTCAATAAGAAGGGTATGATGCAGCCTACATATCAAATATCTGGCTGCATCATATCGGAAAAAAATTGGACGTTGCTAATATTAGGTCACAGTCCACGGCGCGGCGCGGCAACCGCTTTTCAACAGATCTGTCTGTACTCAAGTTGGAGTATTAAAATGAGCACTGATTGCCTATTTAATGAACCATAGTGAAAAAAATTTAATAATTAAATTTTTTCATTATAGTGACGAGACGTGCTAATTATCATCGATATTTTTTTAACCCATAGATTTGTAACCAAAATTATTAAAGTGATTTTCCACAAAACATATAAACGTGATCACTTTGCATAGCGAGGAAATTAAGAAATAATAGAATTAGTTGATTGTTCTTTTTTATATATTTGATTTCGTGCACTATTCTGCCGCATATATGTTTTTTTTCTATTATTTTTTTATTTTGTTTAATAATTTCGTTAAATGCAATTTTTCTAGTGTCAAAAGTTAATAAAATTTAAGCTCTAGAGCTTAAAATCGCACTTTATTTACTAATAATATCACATCATCTTCCCAGGACCTAGCCAAAGAGCTGGAAAAACTGCGCAAGGTGTGCGCAGAAACGCGCAAGACACTTGAGGAGGAAATGCTGTGCCGCATCGACATGGAGAACACGGTGCAGAGCCTGCGCGAGGAGCTGTCCTTCAAGGACCAGGTGTTCCAGCAGGAGCTGCAGGAGACGCGCACGCGCAGGCAGGTCGAGATCTCGGAGATCGGTGAGTACGGTTTATACATAAACAACGTTGTGAATACTTCACAGTATCTTTTTTTGGGAGCGAGTGTGGCTCAGGGAGCGAGTGTGGCTCAGTGGTAGCATGTGCGACTTTCGATCCGACACACCCGAGTTCGAATCCCACTGGCCCCGCACCACTGACTTTCTTAAGTTATGTGCGGATTTAACACTCGCTCTAATATCGGTGAAGGAAAACATCGTGAGGAAACCGACATGTCCAAGAATGTATTACAAAAATTCAAAGACATGTGACATTCACCAACCCGTACTGGGCCAGCGAGGTGGATTATGGCCCATACTCTCTCTATGAGGGAAGGCCTGAGTCCCAGCAGTGGGAACGTAATAGGCTGATGATGATGATCTTTTTTTTTGTATCTGAATGACGACACGAGCTGGTCGTTTGCCTGATGCTAAGTACCACGCCTGCCCATAACAGTAACAGCACCACCCAGAAATTTGATTTGCAAAATCCTGCGCGACGCGGCATTGCGCTCGCCACCCCTAAGACAATTAGCTGCTCATAATGCTCAGTAATTTTGCTGGCCGCAATTCCCGTCAAATCATAACACATTAATGCACACTACTGCTTGGCGACAGAATAACTGGCAAAGCGGTGGTACCCACCTAGACGGCCTCTCGCATACGAGAAATCATGCTGAGAACAGACCTTTTCTGACACGGCATCGGTCTCCATACACATTACACATGCTGTAATATGTTTGCCCCTGCTTCTCTTCTCTAATGTCTACATAGTATATAACAAAGTCGCTATTTCAAACAAAGTCGTGTCCTCATTTCTGTTTCTCAGCCTGCTTATTCTAAACCACGCAAATATGGTTTCACTGTCAAAATAGTCAATTTTACATGAGAAGTATAATAGTTAAAGCAATAGTTCCAACACATTTTCAGATTTTTAAACATGTTCTATCAATTATGCTTGGCAAGATGTTACTGACCTTTTAATTTTATTGAGGCTATTAAAATCTGTAATTTTGTATGAACATCAGCAATAATGAATACATAATTTTAATGAGTTTTCTGACACTAAATACTTCCATTAAAACTGATTAAACAGTCTAGCTAGTAGGTACGACTAAATATATCAGGACTATCTAATGAAATAAACTTTAGAACTTCTCTTTAAAAATGGTGATGGAAAATCGTGACAAAATCGGTATGTCCAAGAAAACAAAATTCAAGGACATGTGGCATCCACCAACCCGCATTGGGACAGACTATATTCTATTCGATTCTCCTTTTGAAAGAATGCCCGTGGCTCTGCAGTGGGAAGATAATGGACTGATGATGATAAACGTATTCATCATCATCATTTCAGTCCGTGCCCACTGGTATAGGCCTCCTCTCCCTCACACCATTTGTTCCGGTCCTGTGCATTCCGCATTCACCTATTTCCTACCCTCTTCACTATATCTTCGGACCATCTGGCCGGTGGTCTGCCTACGAGCCTACGCCTGTCTCTCGGCCACCATCCTGTAACTGCCCTAGTCCATGTCAGAAGTATTACCTTACATAAAGTCTCTTCTGTTCTACTACAGTACAATACAAAAGCTCTTTATTGTATACCAGTAACATGAAAAATTAATAAAATTCAATTAATTCATTATTAAAAATTAAATACAATAGTTGTTTCTTTATATACCTTGTTTATCCTATTCACCATTATGATAGGTTTCCAAACTATACTAATACTAAAATGCGAAAATTTGTGAAGATGGATGGATGTTTGTTACTCAATCACACAGAACTACTGAATAGAGAAATATTCATGGTAGAGTCATTGTAACAATTGTTGTTCATAAGTACGTCTGTGATGCTAAAATTGAATAAAGAACTTTGAACTTTAACACATTTTAATGAAATATGGTATGCTTGGTACTTTAGGTCCTAGAAAAGGACATAGGCTACTTTTTATCCCGGGAAACTGCGGGGCGAAACCGCGGGGCGAAGCCAGTTTGTAATATAACCCTCTTGTTCTAGACGGTCGCCTGGCGCAGCAGTACGAAGCTAAGCTGCAGCAGAGCCTGCAAGAGTTGCGCGAACAGCAGGAGGCCAACATCAAGGCAAACCGCGACGAGATCGAAGCTCTCTACGAGAACAAGGTAATACTAACGCGACACCAAGCCGAAAGCAAATTAAAAAAAAAATAGTAAGGTTATTGAGCTTATTTGGCTAGTAGAAATGTATAATATTGGGGTATCCGCTGCCGAGCTGGGCACATCACGCGTGTTTCAGCGTACAGTGTAGACAGTGCCCTCCCTTAAGGGTATATTTTAAGGCTCTATTAATGTTGATGTAATTTTTGTTAATGCTGCAAGGTTTGTGAGGACCACTGAGAAATTAAAACGGAGTTCGTGTTACATCGGGTTATAGCTTGGACAAGATGTGTTATGTTTATGATAGCATAAACTCGAAGTGTTTACTTGTCTATTTTTAAGGATAAACAATTGCATTTTTTATATGTTAACCTTAATTACTCCGTGCCCTTTTCATATCCGAGTTTGAGTAATAACTTAAATGTTAGTCTTCTATGAATTGACATTGTTTAACATTGTTAAACTAAGGCAGCTTCCTCACGACAGCGGCACGGCACGGAAATGACAACTGTTTTGTTGATGTGGTCGATGACATCGGTAAGACAGATCAAACAGATGTCGTTTTTTGCTATTACCGAATAGGCAAGCATTTGACCGCAGTCTTACCTAATGGAAAGTGACGATGCAGTCGGCGATGGATCATGCTTGCCTAGAAGATACCGATTCTTTCGAGACTTAAATATACCTAGATTATGGGAATCGGGAAACAAAGACTCTGGTAAGGTGTTCGCATTATAAAGGTCGAAGCAAAACTCTTTCTTCGGGCAGGAGAAATGTCAACCATGTACGAATGCCGAGTTTCCGTGCGTCTTGTCAGATGGTAGAAAGGAAATGGAGGAATTGTCTCGTAAAATTCCATCGCAAACTCACCGTGATGAATCTTATAAAATACCGGCAGGCTGGCAACTTTACTTCGATGCTCTAGAAAGCGGCCAAGTTACAATCACAACTAGGTTTATTGAGTTACTCTATGATTAACAGCTTCTAGCTCCAATGTAAGTCGGGATAAAAGGAAGCCGAGCATACTATCAATAAGTACTTATGTTGATGAATATTTACTATTTGATTTACTCGAAGCAGATGAAGAACCTGCAAGCGGCCGCCAACCGCAACAGCTCGGCCGCCACCGTCGCCGTGGAGGAGCTGCGCACGATGCGCACGCGCATCGACACGCTCAACTCGCAGCTTAATGACCTCGAGAACAAAAACGCAGCGCTCAGCGTAAGTATTTCGTACTAACTTCATTCCTTGTATTTTTTATATCATCATTCCTTGTATATCTTATATTTTTCATCGAATTTCTGGCAGATTAAAAGAAATTATAACATCGGTTTCCATCAAATTGTAGCAACTTTAGAGAAATATGGTGGTACAATTTTTTGTTCCTTAACAACAATAGCATTAAATTCATTTTTTTTGTGTCTTCGGGGTACCGTCCTTACGCCTCGACGACCTGACCTGCTTAAGCAACCGAATTTTTTCTATCCTAATTATATCGTTTTAGGGCAGGGTTTCCCAACCTTTTTTGCATGGTGCCCCCCCCCCCCCCCCCGGATTATAAAAAAATATTTTCATGCCCCCTATATTTTTCTTCATTGCTTCAATAATAAACACAAATTTTTAGTAAGTCGAGGAAATAGCAGAAGTATTTGCAAAGCAAGAGTGGCAACTTTTGGATTAAGGAGAAAGCGTTTTATCCAAAAATTCCCCAAAGTCAAGAGGTGAAAGTCATCTTTCATAGTCGAATCTGCCTTCATTTCCAGGAATTCTTCTTGGACATCTTCTGGTAATTGCAGAACAATTACCACAAATGGATTTCTGGTCATGTGCCATATTGGTAATTCTGAATTAACGTCTCTGTAATATCGATGAAATTATTTGTGTGTAAGTGTTTTAAATCATAAATGATTAGTAATTAGATTAAAATATCAGAACACTTCATGCCCCCTTTAAGAGATCTCCATGCCCCACCAGGGGAGCACGCCCCACCGGTTGGGAAGTCCTGTTTTACTACTAAACGGAATCGAATGGGGATTTTGTTAAGCTACTATTGTACTGGACAGAACCGGTGCCGCGAGCTGGAGCGGCAGCTGGAGTCGGAGCGCGCGCGGCACGCGGAGGACCTCGCGTCGCTGGAGCAGGAGCTGGCGCGGCTGCGCGACGAGATGGCGGCGCAGCTGCGCGAGTACGCCACGCTCATGGACATCAAAATCTCGCTCGACTACGAGATCGCGACCTACCGCGCGCTGCTGGAGGGAGAGGAGGACAGGTAAGCGCCGCACTCATACTACATACGCCTTATTTAAAATTTTGTCCATTGGCGTCAGTTTTTTTATGAACTGAATGATGAGACGAGCTGGTCGTTTGTCTGATGGTAAGCAATACGCCAGCCCATAACAATAACAGCACCACCCAGAACTTTGTTTGCAAAATCCTGCACGATGCTGCACTGCGCTCGTCGCCCTGAGACAATTTGCTGTTGAGTCTCATAATGCCCAGTAATTTCGCTGGCTACAATGCCCTTCAAACCGGAACACAGTAATGCTTGCGCACTACTGCTTGGCGGCTGAATAACTGGCAAAGCGGTGGTACCCACCCAGACGGCCTCTCGCAAACGAGAAACCTACCACCAGTTGACGTGTAGAGGTTATTTCACGTCACAAATTTGCCCTAGAATAAGTATGTTATCGAAAAATATTTTTTTCAAGACAAGCTTTTAACAAATTCGTAATCAGAACCGGAAACAGATTAAAATGAGCCCAAACACTAGTAAGGAGATCTATTGGGCAATATAATGGCAACCTTCCGTCTCCACCAGATCAGCTGACTGTCACCATAATATTGCATTGTCATCGGACTTCGACAAGTATGCAAAATTTCATCTCCGTAGGATAAGATGAAGTGGTTCTAATTCAGCTTGCAAGATTCCACAAGAACAAACACAGTTACATATATACATACATACATACATTGCAAGTTTAATAAAAGCTTGTAAAATCCTACTAGTTCGTAAGAATTTATAGATGTATGTTTGTTACTCTTTCACGCAAAAAGTACTGAACCGATTTTGATGAAATTTGGTGTTTAGGTACTTTAGGATGTGGAATAGCACATAGGCTACTTTTGATCCCGGGTAAGCGCGGGTGAAACCGCGGGGCGCAGCTAGGATAGAATCATACCTGGTAGTGTATTGTCAAAAGAATTATGCATGAATTCAAATCATTTATATGATACTAATTGATTTCATTACCGAAAATAAACCAAATATTAAATTAAAATTGGCATTTTGATAGTGCATATTTTGTGCATATTTGGTCCTTTTTAGAGCATATTTTGCCATTTTGTTAGTGCATATTAATCCGATGTCTAGTGATAATATTGCAAATTACAAAAAAAACCTTTATTACACCACTAGCTGTCCCCGCAGTTTATCTGACTAACCTATGTAGCTGTAACGGCTCAACGGACTTGAGTGATTGACGAATCACTCAAAATCGTTGAACCGTTACAGCGTGAAGAAGTAACACACATATATCCAAACTTACGCATTTATAGTATTAGTGGTTTTTTTTTTGTTGGGTGGGTGGTATTACAAACACGGTCAGAGCCTACCACTCCAAAGAAGAGTGGAGTGACTCCTCGCCTGTGACTATGATTCAGTGTTAGGGACCCTGAATAACGTGTTTAGTATACTTATAAAGTGACGTCATTCCGCAGGCTGAACTTAACCTCGCAGTCGCCCGGGCGCGAGTCGCGCGCTTCAGCCACGAGCGCGTCGGCCGCGAGCGCCTCCGCCGGCGGGTCGCGGCTGACGCCCGCGCGGCGCGCCACGCCGCTGCGCGCCGCGCGCAAGCGCACGTTGCTCGACGAGAGCGAGGAGCGCAGCCTGCAGGACTTCAGCGTCACCTCCAGCGCCAAGGGAGACCTGGAGGTCGCCGAGGTGTGCCCCGACGGGACCTTCGTCAAGATACGTAACAAGGGGAAGAAGGTTAGTGCCGCGTCAAATTCAAACACTTTTTAACAGACTTCAAAGAAGGTTCTCTGTTTGATTGTTTTTTTTTGTTACCTCAGAACTCCGTCATTTATGAACCGATTTGGAAAATAATTTTTGCGTTGAGTACAGTATAGCTACGGAGTGGTCCCATATAAATTTCATCCATATTTGACTTTGGACTTCGAAGATACTTGAAGTCTGTTTTTGTTTTTTTTTTATTAATTATTGTGCAACTTAATAACTACGACCTCTATAGAGATCACTTTTAGCGATAAGTCCGCCCACTGTACTTTAGTTGTCATGTACCTACTGATTATTTTTCTTTGGTGACAATAAAGCATTGTTCTATTACAGTTCAACATAATTCAACATTCCGATTCTAATTGTTTATATTAATTGAATGTCATAAATAATGTCAATGTTGCCCTTAGGAGCTGAGCCTCGGCGGCTACCAGATAGTGCGCAAGGCGGGCGAGCAGGAGACGCAGTTCAAGTTCCACCGCACCGTGAAGCTGGAGCCGGGCGCGCTCGCCACCGTGTGGTCGGCGGACGCGGGCGCGGAGCACGACCCGCCGCGCGACATCGTCATGAAGGGGCAGAAGTGGTTCGTGGCCGACAGCTTCACTACGGCGCTGCTCAACACTGAACAAGAGGTACACTTCTATTCAAATCATTTATTTCAATTTGGTACATCTGTACACTTTTGAACATTAGGATCAATTAAATTTAAAAGTCAACAGAATCTTATTAAGCACTAGCTGCGCCCCGCGGTTTCCCGGGATAAAATAGCCTATGTGCTATTCCAAGTCCTGTACCTACATACCAAATTTTATCAAAATCGGTTCGGTAGTTTTTGCGTGAAAGAGCAACAAACATACATCCATACATTCTTACAAACTTTCGCGTTGTTAATATTAGTAGGATTAGGTACATATTTTTTTAATAATCTTTAAAAAATTCATAAAAATTATAATTATAAAAAAGTTAAAAGTTATATCAAATTAAAATATGTTAATATGTCAAAATCAATGTTCATTACAAGCTTTTATTTAACATGCAATGTATGTATGTAACTAAGTTTGTTCGTGTGGAATCTTGCAAGTTGAATTAGAACCACTTCCTCTTATCCTATGGAGTTGAAGTTTTGCATACTTGTCAAAGTCCGATGACAATGCAATATTATGGTGACAGTCAGCTGATCTAATGGAGACGGAAGGTTGCCATTATATTGCCCAATAGATCTCCTTAATGGATAATCGTAAACTACTAGTGTTTGGGCTCATTTTAATCTTTTTGCGATTCCGATTACGAATTTTTTAAAAGCTTGTTTGAAAAAAATCTAATTTATTTTAGTATAATATTAAATAAAATGTCAAGGTTGCTCAATTGGACAGTTATTGTTTCGTATCTGGACTCTACACCGCTAGGAACGTTCTAATATTAGAGCGACTCATATGCGTACGGATATGTGGCGAATTATCCTTGAACATAGCGTGTAGCAGTGTCCTGTCCTGCCACCGAACATCAGTTCAATAGATCCAAGTAGGTATATGTGAAATATTGATAACTTCGACGTTATATTGTCCTATAACGCATACATAATGTTTGGACAGGAGGTCGCGATCTCCGAGAGACAGCGGCGGCAGATCAGTACGAGCGCACAGCGACACCGTGAGCTGGCGCACAAGTACCCGCGCCGTGAACAGGTAACACTAACTTCACATTAACCCTGGTGTGGGAGCTGTAAAGGCCTCCGACATAGCCTAACGACTGTTGTCCTAATCTAAGAAATAACCGAGGCTTTTTTTTTGTTGTAACTGAATGAAGAGACGATCTGGTCGTTTGCCTGATGGTAAGCAATACGCCAGCCCATTGCAATAACAGCTGCACCCACAACTTTGTTTTGCAAAATCCTGCGCGGCGCTACACTCCGCTCGTCACCCTGAGACAATTAGCTGTTAAGTCTCATAATGCCCAGTAGCTGGCTACAATGCCCTTCCAACCGGAACACAGTAATGCTCGCGCACTATTACTTGGCTGCTGAAAAACTGGCAAAGCGGTGTCTAACTTTCACATCTATCGCGTTTACTTTCAATTTGACATCTGAAGGATATTTACGAACTTCAGATCGACAAACTAGCGATTGTGATTGCGATAGCGATCGCGACGCATTTTGAAAGATATTTGAGTGAACATTATGCTCATTTAATTTTCTTAAATTGCTAATTATTGGATGTTCCCAGTATTTGGATATCCTGGCAGTACCAAAATGCATTATTTGTACTGCTAAGCTAACATTCGTTCTGATAGCGATTGTGATTAAAGAACTTAGATAATTCCATTTGAAAGTTAGGATCACAATCATAATCGCATACCTTTAAAAGGTATCGTGATAGGTGTTACAGTTAGACAATAAGCTCCCGAGACCGACGACTTAACGTGCCCTCTGTAGCACGGTAGCGCTCAAATGTTGACCACATAAACGGTCACCCATTAAAGTAGTGACCGCGGCCAACATCGCTTAACCTAGCAGATCTGGCCCTAATTCACTATGACAATTTGGCGTTTCCGTGCTTCGAAATCACGTAGATTCCTTCATTAATAAACGACATCTCTATGACGCATTCATATATTCATATATATGACGCGTCATAGAGAATACAAATTTCGCAGATGTCGTTTATTAATGAAGGAATCGACGTTTCCTCGAAGCAAGGAATCGCCAAGTTGTCATAGTTAATTAGGGCCCTGTTACGAGCGGCTAGGCGAGCTACACTAGTAGATTATTGACCAAGGTTTTTATTTTCCAGCTGGGCGAGATCCGTGAAGGAGAAGAGAACTGCCGTATCATGTAAAGAGTAAACCTGCCTTCACTCGGTGCCTCACACTCCACTGTGACCCCGTGTATCCACACAATGTGAATAAACTAGCCGTGGCCGACCACGCTATCTGCACTACTAGTTGTAGGCTGAACCTATTGTTGTTGATAGTGTATTTTTTCCATAACGTTTCAATGTATTATGTTTATTTCATGCAATCACCGATGTTGTGACATGAATTAGTGCTTTCTTAAAATGTCAATGGATCATGTTTATTTAATTGTGTTCACAAAAGTGTTTCAATATAGCTGTAAGTGTCTAAAATGTAATTTTTATTTTTCTTCGGACTAGTTTCTTTGGAGCGGTAGGCTCTGGCCGTGGTTGTAATACCACCCACCGAACAAAGCCATTGCCGTCAAGCGACCTAGTCGTGTTTCGGGTTGATGTTCGGTGAACCATCGGGGAGACGGGCCTGAGCAGCCGCTCAACTGCCGCCTTTCTCTAGATCTATGTGCTCCATCTTAGGCCATCGCTTCACATCAGACGAGATAGTGGCTAAACATAGATCTATTAAGCGTAAAAAAAAAGTTTGACTGTGCTTGTGTTGTGCTTTTTATTTATTTCTTCAATATATTGCTACGGTGACACATTACTACACACGTACGGTACGGTGACACATATGGTAACTCAAGATACATTTTTGCAAGTATTTGCAATCTTTAATATTCTAAGTAATAGTGCTCGCTGTTATGTTGGCAAGTGTAATTTCAACAATCAGAACAAATCTGTTATTGTGTTAGCAATAAGTTCAGCCTCATACTAAGACAGTTAAGTTCAAACTACAAATAGCACGTAATCAGATAAGTATGAATTCACGTAAATGGTAGCTCCACCTCACCTTGATGTAAGCTGTATTGGGCTATTGTCTGGTTATGTGTTCATCAAATATCTTTATTGTGTTTTGAATATACTTAAGAATCATATTATTATACTGATAAGTAGAGTAATATAGTTTTCTATCGTGTAGCCAGCCCTTCACGCGCTCACATGACAGTCACAGATCCACCAGAACTTTGAAGTCCTGCGCGGTACTGGCCTGCGCTCGACATCATGAGACATCCAGTCTCTATTACCCAACCATTTCACTGAAGCCATGCCAGTCATTTAATCCGAAACACTAAAATGTATGCACAATATTTTTTTACATCAGAATTGTCTGGTGTGACCCTTTGCGCGCGTGAAGGGATAGTAATAGTTTCTATTACCTTAAACTTCTCTACATCTGTTTGTGAACCAAGTACAGACTATTTCGTTCATTTGTCATGGGTATGATATATTTTTATTTTTCTAAATTAACCCCACCCTACTTTTTTGTCTTCACAAATCGCTAGATTCTAAGTAATTTTAAGTAATTGATGTTAATTATAATAAATCTATCTGGCAACAGCTGAGGAGGTAGATAAAATCTACTAATTATTATTATATTAAATAGGATAAAAATGATTAGATTTAGTAGTTCAGTTGACGGTCTCTACCTGGCATAGAGTAAGTGTAACATTGAAAAATCGTTTTGGAATCAAGTTACGTGAAGTCTCAATTATAGGATTCGTTCTGAAGTAAACAAAAAAGCATTTATGTTTTGTCCAAGCGAACATTATGTAAGCGCAATTGTATTGTTTAAGATAAAGATATTGAATTTAAAAGTATGTATATGATATGTAATTCACATGGGTTTTCATATAAATTACTGAGAGGATAGAATCTGTTATTTTTTCAATCATTGATTTATGCAAAATGAGACCTTTTTAATGTCGACGCCAGTACATATATATCTTCCATGTGTAATAAAATAAAGTTCTATTTAGATGTAATTGTGGTTTTTATTTTCTTTTGTTCATTCGCTCCAGAGATGAGGATCGCCTTCAGCCATGTCCTAAATAGACTACTTTCTCGTTAACTCTAGCGACAGCAAGGCTAAAAATGTTATCTTTCAGAATAGCTTACTCTCAGGCAAAGTATACACTTCCTCTGCGCGTTTCCCGGTATGATAGAATAGAAATTGGCAATAAAAAAAACCAGCCTTTACTAATATAATCATCACATCAGAGGAGTGATCTTCCTCTGAGGGTTGATCAAACAGACCAGTCAGTTGAGTCAAATCACGGAAGAGAATGTAATCACGTTTAAATTCGAGTATTGATTACTCTGAGCTCACGAGATTCTCGTGAGATTCTAGTACTGCCCATTGACGCTAGGAAAGTCAAGATAAAGATTTTAATACCTCAGAGTATTACTCTGAGTTTAATACTTTGTCTTTGAGGAAAGTAATAATACAGTACTCGTAAAAAGTTAATTTTTGATGTGTTTACATACAAAAAAAGAACTATTGAGTCGTCTGACTCCTCAGTCAATGGTCAGTTTGGACCAAAGACAAATTATATTATCTTTGGTTTGGACCATTGAGGTCTGTTTGGACACTAAAAAATAAAATGGCGGAGTAATCTCTTTTTTTTTAAGTTCGCCCGTTTAACAGCAACAAGCCGGACCCTCTCCTAGTGCTTTAATAAAGGTGGAACTTTATTCAAGCTTTCCATGGACTTTTTGGGAGAACATAAAAAGCAATGTTTTCTCTATTTTATTTCATTTGCCTACACTCGTGCACGTTTACGTACACATAATGGTTCATATTCCACCGATATTAAACATGATCACACGAAATAACACTTGTTTGGAAAATAAAACAAAATCGAACTGTGTCACTTTTCACTTCCCGCCAAAAAGTGGCGGTGTAATATCCGCCGATAATAGTGTTTGCAATGGCCAATGACAACTGATAATAAGATTATTAATTTATTATTAGAACAAAAATATTATTGGAAAAGGATTTCGAATCAAAATGTATCGATTTCATCAGTTGTCATTGCAAGCACTATTATCGGCGGATAATACTCCGCCATTTTTTTTTCTAAGTATGTACTCGGTGTGAATGTCGTCCGTGCAAAAGATTCTCGATCATTCACGACACGATGTTAGTAATAATAAACGGCCTTTGGGCCATTGATATCTATGCTAACTGTAAAAAAAATTTATAAATAACCTCCACGACTGCGTCCGCGTCCGTGCGATCACACCATTCAAAACGTCCGTATGACCATGAGATGGTGATCTTCCACCTCCCCTGGGGATGGTAGGGATGGCTCTCGGGGTGGTCCCTACTTTCGTATGACCGTGTGTCTAGGGCAAACGCCTCTGGTCACCCAGTAAAATAGTGGGGTTAAAGACGCACTGCTGTCACTTTCACAGATAATACCTACTTCAGTTAAAGGGCAAATTGGAGTTGAAGGCATTTTTCTTTTATCTACCGCAAAAACTCAAAAACGGGTCTTTCTACTTCCTAGTCCTGCTCGATTTGTGCCTCAAAATTTGCTACTTGTTATAATGTAACTTAATGTGAATGTTATATTTTGTCAGTGTCGCATTCACTACTATCGTGTCGTGCATTGAGGTGTCATTCCTCAACTCAATGGTGTCGTGGGTGATCGAGCGACATTCACGAAGATGACTCTCACACCGAGTGCGTACTGTGAACGTACCCCAGAAGCACAAGGAACACAAGGAGGAAGTATACTAACCAACAGCGGGATCCACTTAAAAAAATATCGATATTGATATTCGATGTAAAACATCCGATTCGGATCCCTGCATCGATGTTTATCGATATATTGCTTGATAACATCGATATTTTTTCAATATCGAATACTTTTTACAAAAGTTTAATATTATCTCTTTTCAGTCAAACGCAGAAAGCTTGGGGTCCTTGATTTCGTATGTGTGAATGTAGAATCAGATACCAGAGTAACATATGTAGCTATACTAATAGCAGGCCTAGCGCACTCCGCACTGTAGGTACGAAGCTACAAGTACATAGCCAGACACCAACGGCGAGTCGCGCGTCGTTACACGTGCCGCGTCAGAAGAGATAAGAGCTATGCGTTAGAAAGAGAGGGGCTCTGTAGTAGATATGAGCGCCGCGCCGGTGCGCCGCCTTCGCTGCAGATTTGCCTCGGCGCGCCGCCGCCTTGATATGCCCCGGCGCGACACCGCCACGGCCGCGGAAAAATTAGAACGACGCCGCTGCCGTGGAAATGGCCATCGGTGCTCATATCTACTCTGTAGATTAATATGACTGGTAGGTAGGTATGCGTATAGCGCTACGCGAGCTGAATTGAATTTTATTGCGTCATAGCAAGAGTCGCTATTTGTTTAAATTTCTTTGCGGAGTGATGCTTCTATCCCTTAGTATTCTGTGCTAATAGTTTAATAATAGTGTTTTGCTATTAATGTTACTTGATTAGATTTGTAAATGTAGTATTTATTTATTTCATAAGTGGCTCATGGGCATTGGTTTTCTGTTTTCTAGCTAAAACATTTCCGCGAGTATGTCTAAACAAATTTGACGTGATACCATAGAACTTCACAGCCTGAAAACATCACTTGCATTTTGCCACAGGTCATTCTGTGTAAAATATGTACCTATACCATACTTAATGTAATTACTTTTGATTTCAACGGCACCATGGTGGGCCAAGATTCAAAATGTTTTATACTTGTGAACAGACAAAACAATTAGAGCAATAAATGCGTTGATAGACAATGACATCTATTGGACAAATAAAAAAATTTTAGTCAGGGAATCTGTCCAGCGGGCGGCGCTTGGATCGCCGACATGGCGTAATGGCGGCCCTAGGATGCGTTCATAATTAGTGCATGTGCAGTGATTCGATACAAGTTGTTTTCATTCGATACTAAGATTACATGGTATCGAAAGAAAAGTCTCGAGTACTTAGTTGTATTTACTTATTCTTGTATCGAATCGTCTCTACTTTGGTCTCTACTCCCTACCGTAGTGGCAATTGGCAACAACAAGGATTATGAATATATTCGTCCTTTTTTTGCTGAATTTATTTGAAAGTCCTGTACTTACCTACTGCTAGGATTTTAATCTCGGCTTTCTATTATTAAGTATAAAAATGTGCTACAGGCAGATATGTGAGTAATTAAAAATATAGGTTAAGTATGAAACTATCCTTTCGCCGATTTTGCTAAAATTTGCCGCAAACCGACTATTAAAGCCATATGTACAATCTCGCGTGTTTGAAACTGTCATTGCTCTCGCGTCGTTTATTATCACGACATATATTAATGCTAATTTACTATTACTGTAGGGACTACAGAAAATAACAACATTCTATCTTTTTTAAATAACCTGTGCCCCGCGGCTTATTTTCTCTGCTCATGATCAAAGCTAAGTAAGTATTGTATTCCGGGTACCTACCTGTTAACAAATATCATCAAAATCCATTCAGTAGTTTTTCATGATTGAATAACAAACATCTGTACACCCTCACAAATTGTTCTATGATTAGTAGTAAAAGGGCACCCCTCTGTACCCTGTGATTTCCATACTGATAGACCATGTTAAAAACTCAATTATTTCGAATGTTGTTTATTAGACAAATATTATTTATTTATTCTAGGAAAACAAACAACTTATATATACAATATCGTAGCTTAAAACTTTGAGAACAAGTTTGCCTTAAATTGTTTTCACATTAGTTATATTCTTATATTGAAGACTTCATTGCTAAAAGGTCCTGCATCGGGGCGCAGCCACTAGAAAATTAAAAAGGTTGTAATTAGGTCTGTAAATGGTTCGATAAATGTACTATCTGTCTGTACCTAAAGGAAAAAAAAACTCTATTGTTAAAACTGTACAAAATTAAGGAATTAATTGCCAAATGTAATATATTTTAGGTCTTAAAGGATCACCCGCTAAAATATTCCATAAGGATTCATTAGCAAGTATGCATAAATAATAAAAGAATAATGTAATGTGGTATGTAATGGTGTGTTTATAGTTCAATTTTTGAACAAATTTAGGTAAGCGGACATTGTTAGACAAATTAAATGAACATTTGTATAATCAAATTGGAATCGTTTATTTCTAAAATTATGTTAAATTCAGAAAATTGTTAAGTTATATGGAGTGTTTCTCGCTCACTATATAACTTTTCTTCTTCACCTTAAACTTTTCCTCCATTTTGAAATATATTATTTCATTCATTCTCACTTTCTTCTTCATCCTCTTCTTCAGTTTCATTCAGTCTCGCCGAGTTCAGAGCTGTATGGAAGTTCCCTATATTCATTATCAAATCTCTTGGGTTTGGTTCCATTGTCACACAGATGCATTATCCTTTTATTTAGCCGCGGCCATAGGTAGTCTCATCATCATCTTCATCAGCCTGTCGCAGTCCACTGCTGGACATAGGCCTCTCTGACTGCACGCCATTGAGTACGATCCTTGGCTACTCTCCAACCAAGCTGCTACCAGCCACCCTGCGAACATCGTCGCTCCACCTAGCCTAAGGGCGTTACGTCTGCCAATTCGTGGTCTCCACTCTAGAACGCATCTACCCCAACGGTTATCGGTTCTCGGTTATCGGTTAAGTTTGGTTCTCTGTCGAATTACTTCGTACCGGATACGACCCTTCAGAGAAATTCTAAGCATAGCCCTTTCCATAGCCCGCTGAGCGACTTTAAATTTGTGGATCAGCCGTACCGTGAGTGTCCACGTCTCGACTCTGTAGGTCATGACAGGTAGGACGCACTGATTGAAGACTTTTGTTTTAGGCTTTGTGTAAAATGTATACTTATTCACTTTAATACTATAATTATTATTATTTTTTTACACTTAATAGATCTATGTTTGGCCACTATCTCGCCTGATGTGAAGCGATGATGTGGCCTAAGATGGAGCACATAGATCTAGAGAGAGACGGCAGTTGAGCGGCTGCTCAGACCCGTCTCCCCGATGGTTCACCGAACATCATCCCGAAACACGACCAGGTGTCGCTTGACGGCATGGTTTTGTTCGGTGGGTGGTATTACAAGGGCATATAGGAAAAATTGTGCATCTTTTTGATATATTTAATATTTACAATAGGTGGTACAAGACATTTTACATTTGTGTAGTAAAATATGTGTATATACATTTTACACCCAAAAATTTTTGTAAACTTTGCTTTACGTCGAAGGTTACTGCCCTCTGGTAGCGCAATGTCATTTACATCCTTTTTTTCCCAATAAATGATGTTCAACGTGTTTGATATGATAGGTCTTACAGGCAATTTTTTTTTTTGCGAACATCGCGAACGTAAATATACAGATCAATAGAGAATTAAAAACTGAGTAGAACTGTGTGACTAACTCATAACTAAAAAAATAATGTTCTTCAAATCAACCCTATTTTTCTCCCAAAGTAACCCATCAAATTAAAACGTCAGTTTTTGAGAAAATTCATAATAATAAATAAATAAAAACGCCCAATGATCACTTACATAGATCCTGGCCCCTAACTCGGATTCCCTTTATCTAGGGAACCAGGAACTACGAGGACCATGGTCCCCGAACACTCGTACAAAAACAAATGCTTACGCTTTTTTTCTGTGCACAACCATTTGTTCCGTCGCGGGAATCGAACCCGCAACCTAAGTGGTGTATGAGATTTGAGCCAACCAGCCCAACCACTACACCACAGAGGCTGACAGAATTAAAGAAACTATTATATTATTTATTTGTATATTTAATTCAGGCAATAAAAAAAGAATACATCGAAGTAAGCGCCCATACTATAAATACCTTACAGACTAACATTTGATTTTATACTACACTGCACTACTAGTTACTAATAAAGACCAAATCTTGCAAACAACAATTGCGTGGCAAAGCAAAAGGCGTTTAGTTACGACATGAGGTTATAAAGGGTTACCGTTAATTAGATGTAATAAATAAAAATATTAAAAAAAAACATGAAAGAATGAAAAATAAATATAAAATAAAATAAATAAAAATATTAAAAAAACATGAAAGAATGAAAAATAAATATAAAATAAAATAAATAAAAATAATAAATAAATAAATTATGTATAAATTGCGAAATCGTAACCTTAGCCCAGAATGAATAATAGTTAGTATATATTATGGTAAGATGTACCTACTTATTTAGGAAAAATATGGTGTGTAACATACCTACCTAAATAATAATAGGAGCAACATGAAAATTACGTTTAGGTAAAGTACATAAACAAGTAAAAATTTGTACAACAAAATATGGAAATGTAATATGAATTATGATCCTAGACTGTCGCTCACCCTGAATAATGCAATTCAATGCTAGGGTTATTCGACACAATCAGTGCCCCAAAATCTTATAATCCAGATATTTTTATTTTGTGTCTATTTATTCGATCTACATTTTATACAACGGTGTTAAGCTAAAGTGCGGAATGTTGTAATCAGGAGGTTGTTTTACATCACATTTTAAAAATAGGCAGAAAATATAGGGCACAACTGATTTGGCCAATGCGGCAACGGTAATATGACATCCGGGCGGGTCCAGCGCTTCCACACCTTGACCCAGGTGGGCGGTGCGGCGCAATAGGTCAGGGGGATGAGGCGCGGGCGGCGGAGGGGTATGTTTGGGCGCGCGTAGTAGCGTAGTGACGTCAGTGGCGCTCCGTATCGACCCTGCGAGCCGTCACAACAGCCCCCCGATTCCCGCCGCCACCCCGCAGCTGCCGGGTTCCGCGCATCTACGCATCGCGCCGCCAGCCCGGAAGTTTGCCGACGCTAATGGAAAACATTCATGCCTTCGACACAATGCATTTGGATAAACAGTTACTGATCTTGCGTGAATCCTAGGCAACCATATCATTTACCGTATCACTGTTTAACGACGATTTGCTGATAATATGGCGACATCATGGATGCTTTGCTCCATAAATGTAACTAAAGACTGAAATCGTCTTTTAATCATCGAAACTCAGTAGGTAGATGAACGCTTTATTGCAAACATTAAATTATAATATAATTTATAGAATATATATTATATATTCTCTGCTGCACAGGATGCGGGGTAGCAATAACAACATTCTACAAATGATTGCAGGAAAATACGATTCTTGCATCATGAGCCTTGCATAGAGCCTCTATCTGAGACGCTATCTGGCAAGACACTCGTAGGGATGCCTTCTTTTAAACTTTAATTTAAAAAAAATGTATTTACTAACATAGCCTAAGAAGTTTACTAACAAAAATGGATATTTTATCTGAATAAAAATTTATTATTATTATTATAGACATTACATAAGAACAATTAAAGAACCGAACTATATTGCCTCGAAGGGCGCGGCGTACACCAATTGGCATTTAAGTCATTCCATAATCCGGCACAGCGCCGCCGCGCCGCCGCCGTCGAATTGCAGCTTGTCGCCGCCACATAATATCCACAATTGCATATTTAACATCATAGTATAGCCCATTGCTTCAACGATAGGGGTAGAAGTAGAACGGCCCTAACCTCCAGTCACCCCCTCCCTGTGTAGACACGGACTCCCCAAAGAAAGTGTTACAATGGGCGGCCTTATCGCTAAAAGCGACAGTTTAGTACAGGTCACAAGAATCTTATCAGTGACCGCAAAATATATTTTTGGTACAGATGTAATGCCTACATACTATTAAAACTAACGTGAGTATTATTCATACCGCTCGAGACTCTCGACCGGTGTTCGAGCGGTACAGATGCTCATCCTCAAGGAGTACGGCGCGAGCTTGGCCCGCAAAATTACATACCAAGTATCCATTGACTATATCCAATATCGCGAATCGCGGAAAGTTTCTCCTAGCTAGCTTTGTCTTATAATAGCTCTCAGTACTTTCCAGGACCATTAGGTTCTTAACCAAACTCTTCTCCGTTATTGTTTATGTAAATAAGCAGAATCTGTGGCTGTTTCGAATTGAATCACTGTCTTCCAATTACATAATACCTATGCCTCCAATATACACCCTCGCTATACCTATACATGGAGTCAAATGAAATTGCGCAGTTGCCTCACCACGGAAATGATCTGCGAGACGCCTTATTATTATTCTGTTGGAAGTAAAGGTATTTGCGCGGCGTGATATTGATACCGTTAATTTGCTTTTGTCGAGTCGAATGGAGTGAGTTAAAAGAGGCTTTTGAATTCCATCAGGGTATTCATTAAATTGGACGGTTAATGCAGCGCTCCTGTATCATATTTTGCGGAGTATATTGTCCTGAAGTCTCTAACTACTATTTCCATCCAATTTATATTCATACCTTCCATAATTTTGATGCCACATCTATCGCAGTTATCTTTTGAAAACAGGGTCTTGACGAACCTTGCCACATTAATTTGATAATATTCCTGCATTAGGATCAAAATAATTATATAAACACTTGCATATCTGTTATAATATGGTAAAATCTCATAATAGCTTTGTATTCGGCCGCTTCACGCCTGTGTACACGTGGACCCCTTGTTGCCCCTCCACTCTATCACTGTCCAAGCAATGTTACATATTGTCTGACAATGTAAACATTTCCTAACAACTGCGGAGAAGCCACGATAGCGGAGCTCCCTTGGAGTTTTTCCGGTGCTTGTCCTTGACCCAAATTTGATAAACCCTTCGGAAGGCTAAATAAGCACATAAACGCTCATTTTGTTGTCTCTCGCAGGGTTAAAGTAATGCATATTTATTTTGGATATCATGTTTCCTAAAGACGTCTTTTTTTGTTATCTAAGATCAGGCTTTTCTATTCAGGTACATAGTACGTGACATAAGCCAGCGCCAGTTGTACAAAAATTCACAATGATAGAAAATAGAGATGAGGCACTTCCACCCATGAAACGATACAAAAAGATTCCCATTTACGTAGTGGAGGAGCACAATGAGGCTTTACAATTCATATATTCAGCGATCGGAGGCAAAAAGCTACCGCTCGAAGGAACAACTTTAGTGCATTTGGACGCACATCCAGATATGCTAATAGATCGCAAGTTGAAAGGGGAAGAAGCACGCTCGGGCAGAAAGCTTTTGCCGTTACTGCAAATAGAAAACTGGATCGTTCCTGCTGCTGCAGCGGGGCATATTGACAGAGTTGTATGGCTGCGACCGCCTTGGGCTAAACAAATAACCGACGGTACACGAAAAATTAATGTCGGCGACGATCCTAACACGGGGTTACTCCGAGTAGACAGCAAGGAACCGTATTATCTTTCAGATGCCTTGTACTCTTCGAAACTTATAAACGAAAAGGAATTCACGCTCACGGTTGCCGAACTTTCCGACTGTCCCCAACATTCAGACAATAATCACGTACAAAAGTTAGCAACGAATCTGAGCGTTTCGCAACCGTACGTGCTCGATATCGATCTGGACTTCTTCAGCACGGGCAATCCGTTCCTCGCCTTGTATGAAAACATTGGCTTATACGACCGATTGGAACCGATATTTAACTTCAAACTTCCGGAGCGCGACGATGCGGAAACTGTAGAGAAAGTTATTGAATCGCGAGAACGACAACTGGACGAGCTCGAAAACTTGTTCCAACATCTGGAGGAAAATAATAATCTCGAGAAATACGAGGGGCCGAAGTCGCAATTGTACGACTTGGTAAGATTTCGTCCTTATTTGTCTCGGAATTGGCAAAACAATGAGACGCAAGACCAGTAAATAAATGTCACAATTCAAAGATATAGCGTGAAAATCTCCATACATTTTGCAATAAAATCTGTCTGGCATTTTATTTAAATTGCAGGAACTATTCCTGCAAACTCAATAAAATGTCAGACAGTTAAATATTTTGAATATTTAGTCAAAATTCAAGAGAATGTTATTTATTTACGTTTAGGTTTCAGATTTGGTCAATATAGTGCAGTTAGAAGCGGAAAAACAAAATGAGAAACCAGATTGGTGGGCGGTATTTGCCGGCGGCTGCACGAGAGATCAAGGGGGATTGCCATATCACATAAGTACAGAAGATGAGATACAGAGTTTGGTTAAGAAAGCCCTTTTGCCGCTTTTGGAGAATTTGCCACCGCCTGTATTGATAACGGTCGCTCGTTCTACTGATGATGGATACTGTCCTCCTGACCAGGTACGCTTACTTAATTAGGTTACAATACTCATATTTCTCTAGATAAAATTAATGATCATGACTGATAATATAATCAATTTCTTGTTGCAGGTCGACTACATTCAATCCTTAGTTCTGAAAACCTTAAGTGAAGTTTATGATACTAATGACCCTGAACTATACTACCTTACTGTAAACACTGCTGATTAAAACTTGAAAATGTATTCGGTTCACTTATTTATTTCTCCGAGAAAAATCTTTTGAATATCGCTTGACTCACAAGTTAGAGCTCGGACGTTTATGAAATTTCATTAAAGTAATATCAAATACCGTAGTAGACGTCTGCATTTCACATTCGCGCTGCATTTGCAACGGTTTGCAGCATTTCCAACAGCTGGTGGCTCATTACATTTAATGTTGGTCGAGATAATTTATTTTAGGACGTTTAAATGTGCATTGAAAGGTGGATTTGAAAATGATTGTATTAGCGGATTCGCGGTATCGTCGTCGCTACGTCGCCGCAATCCCATTCAGCTCCAGTGCCAACTGCAATGCCGTAACTCACACGTAATGTGTTTTAATGGACATTGTACGCTACAATTTATACGGAAAATGTTGCTTGTGAAAAATATTTTGCGTGCTCGCAGCAGTAGTGCAGTGTGCAATGTTGACGCTGTCCCGTGTGAGTAAATATCGACGGATTCGCCGTCCACAATACAATCTTTATTTGCTAGCATAACCACAGAGACCTTCATGTCTATTCTTACATTATTATGACCAGCCGTGCTCAACTATTTTCTATTATTTCGTGTCTATTCTATTTTCTTGATCAATCCCACGCGCATAAATGCAAAACAAGCAGCAACTTCCTCATTCGAATAGGTATAAATACCTAATTAAGTAAGTATATACAGTCTAGACTACAAAAATAAATTCAACCGCTTTGAGAATTTCTGAAACTATAGGCATATTTATAATTATACTAGCTGTTGCCTGCCACTTCGTACGCGTAGTGAAGTAATCTAACCTGTTCCCGACAACTTTTCATACCAACCTAATCCCGTCCCCGTCCTATCCCACTATCACTAATATTATCGTATCCCAATTCACTGTCCCGCTCCTGCTTTCGTCCCGCTCCATTCCAGATCTTAGCTTTTTACTCATCACTCAGATCTCAGCCTTTATCCTATACCAATACCATTCCCGCTTCTATATCTCTCTCTATTATCTCTCTAATATCTATTATATCCCGATACCGAACACTCCTAACCCGGTACCGTCCGAATACGAGAGGGTGATGGTAACGGGATATGATATATATCACCCTCTCGTATTCCGTTACCATCCCACTCCTATCCCTTTACCGTCCCGCTCCTATCTTATTTCCACCCTCCTATCCTGTAAGCTACCTGCTCAAATCCCGTTGACGTCCTTCTCGTATCCCGTAACCGTCGCGCTCCTGTCTCGATCCCGTTCTATTTCATTATAGCCATTTGAAGCTAATCAAATTTAAAGCTATTTTATTTTTTTTTGTTACTCTTCAAAACATTTTTTAGAAAACGGCATGTCGACCCATCCTTTAGTTCTCAAGGTAAGCAAAAGTCAGTGTAAGCTGAGCCTTATCCACTAAGGCTCAGGTATGTTCCGAGGTTCAACTTATAGTGGACATTTATATTTTTTCCTAAATTGCGACATAACTTCCATATTCCTGGACCGATTTTGATAAAACAGCCTATGTGTAACGCCGGACTCCATGTTTCTTTCCGTTCACTGCATAGAACATATTTAAAAAAACTGCATTTCAATTCGTGCCTTAGTTTCTGAGTTTATCCCGGACAGACAGACAGACAAAAATGTATAAAATGTATTTTTGGGTTCTGTTGTTGTTCTGTTGTTAGGTACTCTTAAAAAATAGATGCTCAAAAATATACAGTTGGTACTACAGGACTACTGTATAGTAGCCGCCTCGTAACAGTTTTATTATAGGTATAGATTGTATAAGTACGTAATTAATAGCACAGAATGGTATTCGTTGGTATAAGTACGTCTTTTTATAATTTATATTATATCATATCAAAGCTAAAAGAATAGTTCAAGTTTATTGATTTTTGTCGCGTTTTATTGTGTTAGCACGATCGAATTAATATATTTCGTTATCCGTCTGGCATAATCGAGATGATTTGTATGGAAATGAAGCGAACACTCGTAAGTTCGTCAGTTTTATTCCACCAGGCAGTGACATTCTGCGCACGACCTCATGATCCGACTTCATTTAGCGACGTACCGTTGGCATGCTTAAGTAATATGTATAGATAAATGTAGGTACTATCTTTTGAGAGTACCGAATAAATTTATATCAAAGGAGTTGCTGCTCTCATTTATAATGTAAAGTTTGTCTCAGTACGTAGTACGTAGAGTCTACGGCCAAAGGTCTACGTCGTAGACCTTTTGCTGGCCGTGGGGTAGGTAGAGATATCAGTTTGCTATTCCAGCAAAATTTTAATGTTCTAATATTATGAATGGGCCCCGGAATGTGTTATTAAAATTTAAAGATCTGTTTTCTGAGATCTGAAGTCCTTATTCTTGGTTATTGCAATCTTCTTCTTGCGAGTCACTGGTTCTTACATGGTCAAAAACAGTTTGACCATATGGCCACAGCAATTATCAATCAATCAATCAAAAGTTCTTTATTCAATATTGGCACCACAGACTTACTTATGAACGTCAATTATTACAATTACTCTACCACCGTATCGGAAAAAGAACCACTACTCAGAAGAAACGGCAAGAAACTGAGGGGCTGTTTTTTTTAGAACTATTGTTACAATATTTTATGTTTGTTTTTGACAATATTATGTTTCTTTTGTGCCAGTTGGCCACTTGGCAGAAGCGGAATGTTCCATGCATCTTTGTCTTCTATGTAATTACTAACTGTTTAATAATAATTGCGGCAGCATTGGCCTGGTTAAGATCGTCCAAAGTGCAGGTGTAAGGGCACAATGAACTCTGGAGCAAGTGCTCCATTGCCATAAATCTGCCCTACTCATCAAGAGACATTATGACAATAAGCCTCATAGTCTTGTAGTACAAGCACGAACAGCACAGATTCTTTTGTTAATTAGATCAATCATTTTCACGTTGTCTGCAACGTGTCGGGGCTGCTAAGAGGTGGCTCATGGCTGGTGACACCTAAAGCAGGTCAATTAGCAATAACAAGTACCTACCTATGTAATATGTATTCACGACGCCCCCGCCGCCTGCGATGCACATGTTTTATTGTTCTTAATGTACCTACTCTCTCGGTTCTTTCAGTTTCAGAATACACATAAAGTACGTAAAATCTCTTTTTGAGAGTCCCAGCAGAAGGCTGATGATTAAGATGATGTAAAAAATAAATGTTGCGTAGGGTAACACATGAAGTTTTTCCCGGTAAGAGGAAAATTCCGCGGAAACGTGCCACAGAGTGGCGAAAAGAAACGAACGGGAACGGACGTGGCATGAAAACGAAGGGAGCATCATTTGCGGGGTCGCCTACGCCTACACACTCCTACACGAGGCCTGGATAGGTAATCTTGTTGACAAGCATACAAATCGATAACGCGATATTTTTTACCTCATTGCGATATATGTACTTACTAGCTGCGCCGCGCAGTTTCACCCGCGGTTTTAAGGGATTAAAAGTATCCTATGTCCTTTTCCAGGACCTTAAGTATCTATATCCCAAATTTTATCAAAATCTGTATTGTAGTGTTTTTGTGATACTAACAGTAGCAGCAGCAGTAGTGCGCAAGCATTACTGGGTTCCGGTTTGAAGGGCATTATAGCCAGCGAAAATACAGTATATAGGGCATGTCCCGGGGTATTGAGCGCAATGTGCTACGCGGTGCTTTGTATGGTATTAAAAGTTATAGGCAGGCGTGACGCTTACCATCAGGCGAACGACTGGCTCGTCCCATCACTCAGTTCCATAAAAAAAACATCTATCCATCCATCCATCCATCCATCCATCCATCAGTCCTCACAAGCTTTCGCATCCTACTAATATTATAAATTACGACGGCATGGAGCGACAGCGAGTATATGGCACTTATCAAGATAATATCGGCGATGATTGGACAAACAATCAGTCCTTCGATTGGGGGCGATTGGGGTCAACTGCGCATCGAACCGTCCAGTCGCATCAGCATGCGACGCCGAGCTTGGAAAACTTATATTCTAATTAACAGTAAAGGAGATGTTACACCTCGTGGCAGGTGACCATCATGAGCCTATTACGTTCCCACAGTGGGACACGGGCCTTCTCTCATTGAGTATGGGTCATAATCCACGGGGTAGTAAATGTCACACGTCTTTGAATTTCTGTGATTTATTCTTGAACAATACCCGCCAAGCAGTAATGCGCAAGCATGACTGTGTTCCGTCTTGAAGGGCATTGTAGCCAGCGAAATTCCTGGGGATTATAAGAATCAACAGCAAATTGTCTCAGGGTGACGAGCGCAGTACAGCGCCGCGCAGGATTTTGCAAAACAAAGTTCTGGGTGGTGCTGTTATTGTTATGGGCTGGCGTATTGCTTACCATCAGGCAAACGACCAGCTCGTCTCGTCATTCAGTAACATTTAAAAAAAAATACCCAGTTCTCAAAATGTAAAATTCTACAAAAATGCCTAATGTCAAAATAACTGAAACTCATTAAAATTAGGAAATTTGACTTTCGACTTTTTGACTAAGTACAATACAATACAATACAATACAATAATACTTTATTGAGCACCAAAACAGGAAACAAAAGTTTACAGTGAGTACCTTCCTAATCTATTTTTACCTACAGGTAGAAGGGACGGTATTTCATTACCTCTAGCTGTAGATAATTTGGTACTTTCTAGTAAGTGCCTACCTATCTAGGTACTTAAGTAGGTACCATTTTAATCAAAGAATCGCCCTTCCTTCCCAACTGTTAGATCCTGGACACGTCCAAGCTGGCTCATGGGCTTACGAAAACAATGTGTGTGATAATTCGAGATGTTTATATAGGGAATTTTCACACACATTGTTTTCGTCACAGCACGTTTCACCATTCATTATATCCCATTGTACAGGAGGTATAGTGTATACGCCACTTGAATTTACAATATAGGACGAACTGCTGAAGACTGCATATTTTGCACGTCAAATATACGGAATATTACTTGAATAATGTAACATAAACTATTTTTATAGGCTTGGTTTGACCGCTACCTCACCTGAGTGACGATGCGGTCAAAGATGTAGCACGTTCGCTTAGAATAAACCTGTACCACAGAATACTTAATAGTACCAAGGCCTGTTCCTATTAGATATGAGCGCCGCGCCGGCGCGCCGCCGTCGCCGTAGATTTACCTCGGCGTCCTGCCGCCGCGGATAAGCTCCGGCGCGCCGTCGCCGGCGACGGGCCCCACTGTCTCCCGCAAATTATTGCATAATTTACAGATTTTTAATTTAGATTCCCAATTAAACGTGTTTCCCCCTGTAAGGATTCTCATTTTTACAGATTTCTTGGCTAGAAATAAAATTCCCAGATAAATAATATATTTCCAATCGCACAGATTACCTGCCAAAAATGTTGGAATTTCTACGTTCGTATCTATTTTGCAGAATGTTTAAAGTCAGAAACCTAGTTGGCAATAAATACTTTTCTAGAATCGTTATAAGCAGAATAGTCATACCATAGAAACCCAAAACACTTTGCAAAACTATTGGTAGACAATATGGTATTAGGAGAACATTTGAACTTAAAATTGCATAATACTTATTCATTCGAATATAATTTAGAATATTGTAACGTTACGGAGGTCCCCCGGCTAGCTCTACCTGTGACCTCCGCACGTACAGTACCTTTCTGGGAGAGAGAGAGGGACTGGGAAGCTGTAATAAAATGATGTTAATTTGGTGATACTTTTAATACAGTATATAAAACAGTGCTGCTGAGGAAAAGATCTTCCGGGTAATAAAAATTGTCGATAGAGGGAAATGAGAACGTATACTTTGTCGATAGGCTTCTTCTGCCTGTCGAAGAGGGTAAATGAGAACGTAGTACTTTGTCCTTGTCGATAGACTTCTTCTGCCTGTCGAAGAGGGTAAATGAGAACGTAGAACTTTGTCCTGGGTTTGTCCTTCTCCCGAGAAACTGGAAGTTTGTCCTGGGTTTGTCCTTCTCCCAATCCAGGGGACGTTCAACGGCGGTGAGTGGGCCTTTGTTCGGGCCACCAACTTGTGATACCTCACAACAACGGAGCCACAAAAATAATATGTGTTTCATAGACAATTAAACTTTATT
The DNA here is from genome assembly GCA_951640565.1 of Petrophora chlorosata. NCBI lineage: Eukaryota > Metazoa > Arthropoda > Insecta > Lepidoptera > Geometridae > Petrophora > Petrophora chlorosata. The sequence goes on from OX621190.1 coordinate 6,568,060, forward strand.
CACGAAATCCTGGTGTTGCCACCTCACAGGCTAATCATTATACATCTCCCCTTTTTACAAAGTGATATTCACATCACTAATTTAACGTTACATCACTAGTTGGCATTTCTTAAGATGACGTTGACAAGTTGATATTAAACATTTGAAATCTAATCTGTCAACTTACATAAGTACAAATTACAATTTTCTAATTTCTACGTTGGAATCACAAAAGCAACTTTACTAATTATTTAAAACAATTAGACAGTATTTATCAGTTACACAAGAATCATGATGTGAGAGTTTGTTGGATAACAATGTTCTACACTTAGATATTTGATTATTAGAAGAATCTATCACATAATAGCAAGATTAAGTTTTACAATCAAGATAACATGAAGTATAAAGTTATTCTCAAGAATTCCTGTGCAATATTACATCTTAGTACAATAGTTTTGTTTGTGACCAGTGAATTATTATGTAAGATTTTAGTATACAAATTACAATAAAGAATTTTAATCTAAAGTGTATGTTATTTAGATTTTAACCTAAAATGTCCTTATCAATACAGGTATTGCCTTATCAGTTATTAATGGTTAGTACTTAGAACATACATATTCACTTAAATACTAAACTTATTAAATGCATTCACTGAACTTAAATATGTACTAAACTTTTAGACACATTCACAGTAGGTACATATACACACTATCACTGGAATGTCTTTTTTGAAAAGGTTTGATAGATAGTTAGGTGCAGTCTTTGCATATACACTTACTTCTTGGTTTCACTTGTCTTCCAGACCTAGTAATGATTACTTCTCTATCCTTCTCTGGAGTAGACTCAAGACTTGTAGTGGTGGATGAGTCAGGAGTAGCATAAGGGGTTGTTTGGGTTGATCTTTCCTCATTAGGGGTGTCGGAGTCAAGTGTTGGAGTGCTCATCACAATCTCCTCTGTAGGCGTGCTCGGTCTCACCTCCGGTAGCAAAATTTGAGTTGCTGGGTCTAGGTATTCCTCTAGTTGTAGATGTTGAGCAGGCTCTGGTTGCTGGGTTTGTTTGGGATTTTGCAGAGATTGTTTTGGCAGGTTCTCATGTAGCTGCTTTTGTTGGTCTGAAACAATTTGCATAAGTGGTTCTGGATTTGGTGAAGGTAGAGGGTATGGAGTAGGAGATGGTAATGTATGAGTGGGAACAGGTGAGTTCTTTGTCTTGAAGTCTGTGATTTGGTTGGGTAATTCAATGACTGCTCTTCTGTTCTTTCTCATTTCTCTTCCTTTCTCTGTCAATATTGAGTAGCTCCGGGGCTCTTGTCTCTTTCCAGTAACTGTGCCATATATTTGCTCATTTGGCAGATATACTCTTTTTCCAATCTTTAGTTCTGGTAGTTCTTTAGTTTTATGTCTCTGGTCATATATTTCTTTAGCTTTTTCTCTTCTTTTAATTAGCTTTTCTCTGTATAATTCCAAGTCTTGTACTTTAGGTTTCAGTGCTGTGGATGTTGTTGGAATTGTTGTATTTAGGAGTCTGGACATGGCTATCTGTGCAGGTGCTGGTCCTAATTGATTAGGGGTTGTCCTGTAGTGTAGTAAGCCAAGGAGTGGATCTTCTGGGTTTCTCTCAAAGATGTTTTTAATTATCTTTACTCCAATCTCAGCGGCTCCATTGCTTTGTGGAAAGTGAGGACTTGATGTAATGTGAGTAAAATCCCATTTCCTTGCAAATTCTTCGAAGTCTTTTGAGGTGAACTGTGGGCCATTGTCAGTCCTCAGGATCTTCGGAATGCCATGTCTAGCCATTATACTTTTTAGGTGGTTGACTATCGCTGTCGATGTTGTGGATGTCAGTGAGATTACCTCTGGGTAGTTTGACAGTACATCCCTGACCACAAGATATTCTTTGCCTCTGTATGTGCATAGGTCAGCAGCTATGATCTCAAAGGGATTTTCTGGTACATCTCCACTGATTAGAGGTTCAGGTCTTTGGGTGGCTAGTGTAGTGCAGAATTCACATCTTTTTGTCCATTGGTCAATGTCTTTTTCCAATGTAGGCCACCATACTGCTTGTTTGGCTCGCAGTTGACCTTTGAAACTTGTTACATGTCCGGTGTGAAGTCTTGTAAGTATGTCATATCTCATTTTTGTGGGGATATACAGTTTTAGACCACAAGCTATCATACCATTGAGTAAAATCAGGTTCTCTCGTTCTTTCAGGAAGGGTTTCAGTTCTTCCTCTATGTTTTTGTAACTGGGCCATCCATTCATTATGTAGTTGTATAGTTTTTTGCATATGTTGTCATCTTGTTGGGCTTCCTTTATTTTTTTTAGGCGCTCATCTGAGAAGGGCATTTCTTTGGTAATTGTGAGAAATGATGTCTCATCAAGCTTATCTTCCTTGTCAAGAATATCTCTGTCTTCTTCTTGTGTTGGTAGTGGTGCCCTAGATAACATGTCAGCTGTATACATGTACTTTCCAGGAACATGCTCTATTTTGTAGTTAAACGGAGTCATTCTCATTCTGAACCTTTGGAGTCTTGTGGGCAGATCTGCAATTGGTTTTGTTCCGAGTATGGATATAAGGGGTTTGTGATCTGTACGTATAGTGAATATAGGTAGACCTTGGAGGTACAATTTGAATCGATCACAAGCCATAGTAGTTGCACATGCTTCTTTTTCTATCATTGCATACCTTTGTTGGGTGGGTGTGAATGCAGAAGACCAAAAATGAACAGGCTTCCATTCATCTCCATGTTTCTGTTCTAGTACAGCTCCTATTCCATACTGAGATGCATCTGCTGAGACTCTGGTTTCCAGTTTGGAATCATAGTGTGCCAACTGAGGTGCTGAAGTTAGCAAGTTTTTTATTTCTTGGAATGCAGTAGTATGTTTGTCATTCCACTCTCTCGGAGAATCTTTTTTTAGTAAATCACGGAGAGGTTTTGTCACATCTGCTGTGTTTGGTAGAAATCTGAGGTGTTGGTTTACAGCTCCCATAAAGCTTCTTAGTGCTGTTAGATCCTTGGGTATTGGTAGGTCATTTATAGCCTTTACCTTGTCTTGAAGGGGTTGCACTCCATTACCTGTTATTTTGTATCCAAGAAATGTGCATTCATTTGTTCTAAAGATACATTTGTTGTGGTTTAGGGTTACTCCTCCATTATGTAGGGCTTTAAGTACCTCTCTCAAATTTGCATCGTGTTCTTCTATAGTTTTTCCATAAACTAGGGTGTCATCGACATGATTTACACAACCTTTGATGCCTGATAGAAGAATTGCCATTTTCCTTTGAAAAACTTCACTTGAAGAGTTCATCCCCATAGGCATTCTATTGAATCTGTACCTTCCAAATGGAGTGATGAAGGTTGTGAGGTCTTTACAGTCTTCTGTAAGTTCTACCTGAAAATAGCTTTTCACTGCGTCAATTTTGGAGAATATTTTGGATCCAGCGAGTTGTGCCAAGCATTCCTCTACAGTGGGTAAAGGGTGATATTCTCTCATCACGGCTTTGTTGAGTTCAGTGTAATCCACTGTGATTCTGACTTTATCTGTGTCATTTTTATCTGGAACTGGTACCATCGGAGCGCACCATTCTGTGGCATGAGAGACTGGTTCTATTACTCCCATGTCTTGCAAAGCTTGTAGGGTTTTTTCTACCTTGGGTCGAATTGGTATTGAAATATGGCGAGGTGTTGTAACTGTGTAAGGTTTCGTATCTTTTTTCAGTTTAATCTGATATTTTCCTTCCATTGTTCCCAGGCCTCTAAATATTTCCTTGTGTTCTTCTTCAGGTGTAGTAGAAGTTACCTGCATTATTTCTGCTTTTTTATGAAATTGTACTATACCGAATGCGTCACTTTCTGTCAGTCCAAGAAGTGGAGTATGTTGACCTTCTAGCACATAGATGTCAGTGGGTTTTGAATAACCTTGCCATGTCATTATAACATTTTTGCAGACACCTTGTCCTGGTAATATTATTCCACAAGGTCCTAAAAGTTTTTCCTCGACTTGTGCTGGCTTAGGCAACTTGAGTTTCAAACGTAGTTCTGGGCTTATGACTGTTTCAGATGCTCCGGTGTCTATTTTGAATTTAGTTTTTTGACCATTTACTAATATGGTAGCATATTTTGATTTAGAGCGAGTTGTTTTAGGTATAACTGAGTCTATGATCCTTTTCTCTGTACTTTCTATGCTTCCAAAGAAAAAATCTTCAGTTACTTCATTTACACTCTTAGTTGTTTCTTTTTTTTCCTCTTTCTTTCTTTTGCATACTGCTATCCAGTGGCCTCGTATGCCGCATCCCTTGCATGTAGATTTTGCAGCCTCACAATCAGAAAACTTGTGTTTTGGTGTACGACCACACTTTCTGCAACTTTCCGAAGTGTTTGATGCTTGTTTGAACTTTGATGCTTGTTTGAGTGGCTTCTTGTTCACTGCGTGTATCTCTGGCGATGTGTGATTCAGTGATGAAATATTTGCGTCCACTATTTCGGCATGTCTGACTCTATTGACTACATTTTCTAGTTTGGGTTCTTCTTCCAAGTTTTGAAGAGCTTTGGACAGTTCCATGTTTTTCATGCCTGCGACGATTCTATCCCGTATCAACTCGTCCTCTAGTGCGCCAAATTCGCATTTTTTTGCGAGGTTATGCAGGTCGGTTATGAAGTCGTCGACGCTTTCGTCTGCATTTTGTATTCTCTGGTTGAAACGTGCTCTAGCGTACATTTTTGTTTTTCTGGCAGTGTAATAGGCTTCGAACTTGCTTTTTACGGTGTCATAAGATTGCATGTCTTCCATACTTAGCTTCATCGACGCTAGTATGTTATTTGCTTGACTGCCCATTATATATAAGAGTGAGTTTACCTGTGTCCCGCTAGGAAGTAGTTTGAGTCGTGTGGTTTCTCTGTATTGCTCGAATCTGGTAATCCAATTTGGCCAGTCTGCAGCTTTGAATGTGAATTGCTGTGGCGGCGGCGTGCTCATGCCGGGTAGGAAGTTGGCGTCAATAACATTTGCTGGTGCTTGTGACTGTGACTGTGGCTGGCTCTGGTTGGCGAGTTGTTCCTGCAGCCGTTGAATCAGGGTCATTTGTGCGTCTAGCTGTTTTCGTAACTCCTCCATATTTTGGCAAATTCTAGATTTTTCGAGTTTTTGCAAAATTTTCCGCGTGTCACCATGTGTGTTTCATAGACAATTAAACTTTATTCACGAAATCCTGGTGTTGCCACCTCACAGGCTAATCATTATACAGTTTTCCACCTTTAACAAATCGTGAGAGCACCTTTCTCTCTCCAAGCTTAAGTTCAAGTCCTGGTTTTCCTCTTTTTTCCGTTCTCTGTCAGTTCATCCAATTTTGAATTCTGTTTTCTTTTTCCTCAAGGCAATAAAAGAAGGTCCATTAGAAATAAATAAGAAATAGGTTTGATGAGTCATGAAAAATGAATGAAGATGATATGTAACACTACAATATCTCTGTTTACCGTATTGGTTTTTTTACTCAATGACGTCGTAATTATAGATTGGTTTTTGATGTAATTTGGCACATCATGCGTTTGACTACTAGACTGCAATGGTCTGAGACTTAGATAGCCTAGAATACTATTTATACCTATTTAATAAAATTATAATTTTACACGGACGGCAGTCGCGGGTGTCGAACATTGTTTTATTTTTTCGAATTACCGCACTTTCTTTTGTGGTCCGATTCGCTCTTATCCCTAGAGTGTTTATACATAGCGCTGAGCCAGAAGCTCGCGAAGGTACTGAATGAAGCAAGCCTACGAGAGGACGATAAAAGAGACTTCTGGTGCTGCGTGTTTCATTCATACTCCTGGAAACGGATGTATTAGATATGAGTTTCTGCCCAAAGATGTCTTTGTTATTATACAAGATGAAATTCTGCAAAAAGAGTTTCGGCAAGAAAAGGGGGAACCATTCTATACGGTGATTTCCCAAAAACTCTACGTAATGTGCCATCAGGAGACCAGAAACACTGAGAAGATAAGGACTATAGGTTTATTGGGTTGAGTGTATCTTTTTTAAAACATCGCTGATTACGTTGATCTCGTGTACAATGGCAAATAATTTAGTAAAAAAAGTAAAAATATTAATGTTTCTCAAGAACTTATATAAAAATGGAATCCTGAATATCCTGTAAATTCCACGCCGTGAGGCACCAGCGGCGCGCCGCCGACGCCGCCGCCGCCGCGGAAAATTTTGAACGGCGCCGTCGCCGTGGAAATGGCCATTGGCGCTCATATCTAGTTCCTATAATTATAATTATGAAAAAAATGCTGCTAAAAATGCTGGAGCGATTTCGGCTAAATTTTAAATGTTTGTACTTAGTCTGAATTGGGTTTTTATAGGAAAGGAAAATTGTGAAAACTAACCGGAAAATTGTGAATTTCTGGAAAACGGAGTGCTTTTAGGCGCGGATGAAACCGGGGGAGCAGGTAGTTCATAAATAACTCCGACCAGGTTTCGGACGATTAGGATATGTTTCATATTCATATAGTTTATTAGCATTCCACAATATATGTTTATAATATTTACAAAAAATGATTTTAATTGATTAATGAATGACTTCTCCTATGTCCTTTTTGAAGTTTACGCTTTGAAATCGCTATGCAGACTAAGTTGAAATTTCGCTACAGTGCGAAACCGCGTTACCTGCAAGGAAAAAAAATTCCTTCGTTGAAACTAGAATCGTATAACGTAGAATTATTCTTCCATCGTAACCGGTTATGAATCACTGCGCTGCGAAGGCGCGGCTGAAACGATAATTCGGTTTATAGTTGTGTTAAACTGTTCGTTTTTCCGGGATAAAAAGTAACATCCAAATCCGTTTAGCCGTTGCACCGTGAAGAGGTAACAAACACACTTACATACAAACTTTCGCATTTATAATATTAGCAAAGAATACTATTTTGTTACTATTAAGCTGGTGACCAGTAATACAGGTTCTATAGAACCTACCTCAGGCACCAGTCTCTCACAACGTTAGGTAGTAAGTCTTAGATTTAGTCTTTAATCCATATGTACCTATAAGAAAATGCCTATGTGAGAGGAAATAAATAAATGTTTATTATTTTATTATTAGGTATGTCGCTCTTTCTCACGGGTTATACACCCGGTCCTTTGGAAGGCTTGCGCGGGGACATGAGTCCAACAAGTAGAGGCCTCTTAGAGAATTTAATTTAGATATGGAATGGGCAACACTTATCGGGGACTGTCTCTAAGTGCATCATTAATTAGAAGATACAATCAAAGACAGCCCCCGATAAGTGCGAGGACTATTATTGAAGATATGAAAATTACTTATGATTGGGCTATTGAGGTGAATTTTTAATGGATGAGAGCCGGTCTATGATTTGAGACCTCGGCACCTGCCAGTTCCGCCTCATAAGAAAATATTTTGGCAGGTGGTGACTCGCCAACCACTAAACGGGCCCCCTTTAAGGGCCGCCGTTCATTGGCGACGAGAGGGGCAATGTTGGTGTGGGTTGCTAAAGGGTGTCGAGAGGTGTGCTACAGTTTCACTTAAACGCTACTCCCGGCGTTATGCCCTTTAACACTTCCACCCTTGGAGCTTAGTTCTTATTATTATTATTATTAAGTCTTCTGTGCTATAACTACTACGTATGATATTAGTATGGTGTGATGTAGCTGTCTGTGGCCATACACAGAATAAATACCGTACTACGTGCGGCATGACGTACATTACAAAAGTATTTCAGTACCTAACTTCACAGATTATCCGCCTGCACACTACCTGCTGAACTCATTAGCAAAAAATAAACAGCTTGTTGCCTCGCGTACAGGCTCATAAATATATGGGCATAGGTGTAATTACAATAATTCAAGTGTTCATTTCCTGTCAGTTTTCTTTTTTGTATGTTGGTGTAAATGCTCGATCAGCGTACCGTGACATGCTCAGGAAGTTAACTACCATGAGCCATGATATACCTAATTAATTGTAGGGCCACTGTACATAATTTTCATGATTCTTTATTTTTATGATCTATCTATTCTGTCTAATGCCCGCAGCCTCGGTCGCGTCACAGTTTTACAATCCAAATACTGTGGTCGCGTCGCATGCGCATCCTGCTAATGTTATAAACTAGCGACCCGGCCCAGCCCGCACGGATGCAATTTACTAAAACGGTGCTATTTTTGGAGACTTGATTACAAAACATTGAATTTACAACAAATATACAAAAAGACCTTCTTTTCTTTATAGCGTTGGTAGACGGTGGTCTACATACCTCTGGGCAGAAGTCCGGAACTCCGGACTAAGAAGCATCGCTGCTGTAATCCTTAGCAGCTTGTACGACTTAAAAGTTTTTGGTCTGCTGGATTCCAGGTGACCTATAAGGATTTTTTTCGGTTCTTCAATCCGACCTCCGTTTATGTGCTCAATATAATAATGAATAATTATTCACTTATTCGGAATATAATATAGGTACTTTCGAGGAAGTAATGATAAAATACATACGGGCGCGGCCGTTACAGTGGTTCTTCTAGCTTTACCCATCTAACTCCATTACATCACACTAATATCACAGTTTTACATACTGTGCTAATGTTGTAGCAGGCCTAGCACACCCCGCACTGTAGGTACGAAGCTACAAGTACATATCCGGACACCGACGGCGGGTCGCGCGTCGTTACACGTGCCGCGTCAGAAGAGATAAGAGCTATGCGATAGAAAGAGAGGCGTGATGCTTCTGTCCCTTAGTATTCTGTGGTTATGCGAAAGTTTGTATGTAAGCGTGTTTGTTACTTCTTCTCGCTATAACGACTAAACGGATCTGAGAGAAATTAGGAATAGATATACATAGCTTATACCCTGGATTTCCACACTACTTTTTATCCCCGGAAACCGCGGGTTAAACCGTGGGGCGCAGCTAGTCTAATATAATATAGACAAAGGTAAAGTAGTTACCTATAAATAAAAGGGCTTCGAACAAATATTTCCTACATATAAACTTTCGGGGAATATAACAAAGGAAACTGTAATACAGGGCTATCCTAGGGATAGTAACTTCACTTCTAAGATATAATTAGCGTTATTATATTAAAGGTACCTACCCTTACCACAGAAATAATATATAAATAATACTCCCTATCTTAGATGAAATAAAAGTACGTAAGTATTTTTATATTTTTGGAAATAAATGAATAATCAATTAAATGTACATACTACATATTTGTTATTCTGTGTATCTGTGCAGGCGCCGCCGGCGCCGCCGCGCCGAAGCTTATCACCCGCCATTGAAAAACATACGTTTACGCAAGCAGCATTTATCAATGAAAGCAAGTTTTTTTATCGCTCGGCGAGCGCCATATTGTATGAGGTGCTGTGAGCAATGTAGGTACTATGTACTTGAGCGATTCTCGGCGAAAAGTTAAGTGCCTATTAATTACAAATAGTACATGTGCACTTTACTTTTACAGAATAATAGTACATTATGGTACTAGTGTGTAATGTTGGTGATTACCGCTGAGGCGCCATTGAGACCCGAGCCTTTAGGTGAGGGTCTTAAGAGAGCCGAGGACGGTAATCATCAATACACACGTGTATCATACGACGTTTTGCAACACACTTGTGAATAAAATAACAATAAAAACTCTTTTTCAACAGTGAAAACGAGTTGTGAAAAATGATTCGCTATGGCGGAAAAAATTAATCAGTTTTCATATACGCGCGCATTGCGATCAGCCACAGACTAAAGGGATGAGGTTTTTTTTTTATTTTCCGCGCATAGGGTTTGCGCCTATTCTGCCACGTACAAAATGGGGAATTTAAAGTTTTCTTTTATTACAAAGAAAACAAAATTTATATTTGAGTGAAAGTTTTATTTATTAAACACGTACGAGTTAAAATTATCTATTTAAATAAGAAGTTGCATGAAATGAGCAAGCAATAGGAACATTAATTTGTTTGTTCTATTAAACACGATCTTTTTTTGAATAAAAACTTTTTTAAGAACAAAGCACCTCAACCAATAAAATAAAAAAAAAACTATAACTCACTAGTGAGTTATAGCAATGAAAAAGTCACAGTTTGATTATGGGTGTCATTCTGTGCCTAATTGCGGTGACCATAGAGCCACTTTATGAGCAAGTGTGTTGAAAATAACTTTAATAATAAATAACCTTAACCTAAGCCTATAATACCAATCATGTACCTATAGCATATATTATATTCTTCTTCCCTCGTGTGGGTGTGTGGCCAACCCTGGTGTCGGAATTTTTAGACCGCCCGCCTTTAAGGCCTCCAACATGGTCAACGACTGTTGTCCTAACACAACAACCATATTATATTATTATTATTTATGATGCACTAGCAGCTTGTTGAGCTGATGCTTGCATATCGTTGCACTTGTGATTTATTTTTAAATGTTTGTCAAGTCTGTTTTATAGCCCTATATATAGCATATATATTGGTACCATAGGTACTCAAATATTTAATATCAGGAATCTAGAAAGCACCAACACCACCTACTGACTACCACTACTGCTGTCACTGAGTTCTAAAATCATTGTACCTACCTAGTACGTGCTAGTACCTACCTAAGCTGTTATCAAAATATGTTTGGCGCAGGTCTTACAAGACTAGTCGAAGCATTTATTCGACAGATAATGAAGTTGAACAGATTTCCGTTGACCTTTGACTGTCCAATAATTTACTGATTACATTTTTAATGTCAACATAAAATCATGATACCTAGTCTCAAGCACAAATATATTGAATTTGTTCGTTCTTTGTAGTATTATGTTTCTATGGTTTTAATAATAACAAAGCTTTATAGGGGTTTTAGTCTTATAGCACTATTAGGTAGATATTCTGTTATTTTAGGGTTCTCTCGTGTCTTGGATACCTACTATTTAATTTATAGGTAAACTAGCTTTTTCCCGCGACTTCGTCCGCGTGCCCCATTCGATTTGTATTTTTTCCAAGACCATCTTAGCAAGACATCCCCAGTAGGTATATGAGAGCGGGTACTACGAAGAGGTCAAGTTGTATCTTTGTAGAGTTTGTAGTCACCCAACCTTTAGATGTAACATACCCTATAATCTAAGTTGGGACTAAAGCAACCAAACCCTGAAAACCGCATTAAAATCTAAGTAGTTTGTGGTAGTTTCCGAGTCAATTTATACAAACAAAAAAACACAAAAAATCTAAAAACCGTGGATTTGTGTTCCGTAACCTCTAATTCGTCGATTCCAGTTAGATTTTCAAAAATATCTTTAATGTACAAAATTGGCTGTTCCATTTTTATAATAGTACCTAGAAGAACTGTGAACTAGAACTAGTAGAACTGTGCCCATGTTTATAAAATTATGATTTTGCCACGAGTTATAGGTAGGTTAATAATACCTAAATATATAATATACCTACTATTGCATTTGCACCGAATCTGAAATGTTGGGAATTTGCACTGAATGACGCGCCGATTACGTCACTGCGCTGAGTACGCCAGTCCCTTTTCACATCATCATCAATTCAATATCAATTTATTAATTAATACAATTAACAATACTGCTGTTACGTTACGGCTAGTTCGGTTATTTATTCTGTGGTATTATTAGTACATTATGAATTATGATGTATACAAGTAAGCTATGTTGGTCATTACAATCAAGGCGGGATTGCAGCCCGCGCCGAAGGTGACGGCGTAAAATCTTCAATGCGCTAAGTACCTAGGTAGGTGCAATGCGGCACAGGTGCCCAAAGGAGCCTGTCCGGATCGCGCAGATTTACTTCCTCTCTGGTGTTATTGTTGTTTCCAGTTCCTTTTCTTCTTAATTGTCCTGCAAGATATGACCAAGGAGGTGGGAGCAAGGGGGTTACGCACTCCGCATTGAAAGCGTCCGTTGCGCGCCCTACCGGACCGACCAAAAAAATAAGCACGCGAGAAACGGGCGAGCCGCATTCCTCGGCTGGGTCGACGGCACGGCTTCCCCGCGCCGCCACCGCCGCCGCGCCGCGCGCGCGCCCGTGGCCCGCCGCAGTCGTTCGCGCGCGTCGTCCGTGATAACTTGTCTATGTGTTGTCCGCTCTCTATTGCGTGCTGTGTTTACAATAGTGTTGTTGTTGTTATTGCTGCATTGCAATAGCCAGTGATCTGTGTCTGTGCGAGATAACTTATTTGTGCACCTGGATTGATCGTTTGCTAAATTGTGGATCGTGCTGAGGAGCAGACAGCCACGGCAGGCGCCGAGCTCAGGTACCGTTTCGTATTTGTTTTCAATCTGATTATGGCTAGGCTAATCCGGTCGAGTGGAGTTCGTGTTTCAGGTAGAGCACAGGTGTAGTGAATGGAAACACGTGACGGGCGTGTACACTCGTAGCTCGTAGATATGCTTGGAGCTCACCACGTGGTGTGAGCTCGGTGTAAACAAGCCGCGCGCGGCCCTTCGCGCACCGAGTGTGCCGCGGCGAAGCCGAGCGAAATGCGCCTGTCTGTTTCTGCCGCCCCCGCCTTCGCCTATGCTCTACGCAGTACCGATTCTGTGTTAGGTACTGACCGCACCGAGGCAGTCTTGTATTGTTTTGTGCTAGGATCTTGAAAGCTATAATCTATAATGTCGTCTCTACTTTCCTACCTAGAGTTTACTCTTGACAGTATGTGCATTCTTTGCGGTCCGCATAAATGTAATCAACTTGCAAACAATAATTATCTAACTCGTCTACGATTATGTTAGATCCCATTACCAGGATTTCTAGATGTCTAGGCAGTTGTACCTACATACCTACTTGTTACCTTGTTAGTTAACTGGTCAGACGTCGGTCGCCAGCAGTTTTTTGGAAACAATTTGTATGCGCATTTTAATAAACAAATAGCGAAACGTTCGAAAAATACCTATCATGTAAGTAGCTAGCTACCTACCCAGAAATATTTAAAAGTACCTACTTACCTATTTACGTAAATTAACAAACATTGAATATATAAACCAAAACAAAACTTACTAAATAGGTTCTAATTAACTACTTATACATTACATATAAAACCTTTCGGATAACAGAGCCTCTTCACTGTGTTAGGTGTGCCAAGTTGAATGAAATACCTCAAACCGTAATCAAATCAAATGTACCTACATTTTGAAAAGTAGGTAGGTACCTAAGTACCTAAAGTATGTACATAACCTTCGCCTACAGTGCTACAACCTACAACTAGGTACAACCTACCTACCTACATCGTTAACATTACAATCATAGGTAAACCTGAGTATTAGCAATAGATGTGAAACCACAGTTTTACAATGAGTTTGGTATCGATAAGGCAGTTCGCGCTTGAAACCTATCTACCTTGAAGTCTTATCAAAACAATGATTTCGTTCCAAAAACAACATTTTATTGCGTCGCGTGCTTGGCCTTGAATTAACTAGTTGGTGTGAATTGTAATACTGATTTTACTTGCATTATTTCCTTGCGATCTTTTTCTCCTTTTTGTTTTTAGAAACTACCTATATAGGTACCTAGTTTCTAGAAATGATCAATCAAGTAGGCAGTAATAAAGTGCCCGCCCGGCTTCGCAAGGGCTAGTTGTAGGTAAGGTACCTAGGTAATGTAGGGATCACAATTTTAGGTATGTGGTTTTAAATCTTTTCTTACTACGTAGGTATGCCTATAAAATCTATAAATAGGTAAATACTAAATACTTACCACCTACCAATAAACCAATAAAAAAAACTTATAAATATCTGGGTTTTAAAATTTTCGTTTCCCGGTCCGGGGATTCACAAAGGACTAAAATCGCGAAATCCCTTGAGTACATACATAAAGGTCAGTCTAGTAATTCATAGATTGTGGTTAAGCAACATTTAATTAAAAAATATAACATAATGCGTTTATTTATTTATTTTTATCAACAAAACGCATTCTGCATTCTAGCAAAGAAAACTAAATATTATGGATTCTAGTAAGTAATAATTGGTATTCTTTGATTCTAGTGTCATTGCCATCGAATAGTGGATTACTGACCTCCTTTATTTTACGTTACCTCGCCTCTATCTGTTTACATTTACTAGGCCTAATACCTATTCACGAAAGCAAGTAAATTTCATACTACTTGATAAGCGATCAATTGATCAATAACAAAATGTAAACCTATTTTACGTTGCGGTGCTCTATCTGTTATTTATTACCAAAAATATGGCGGCGTGGTGTGGCTCGGGTCGTCGACCCCTCGATGCCGCGTAAACATAACAACGCTGCATGCAGCGCGGGAAACGGTCCCTCTTGTTACCTGCTCGCGTCCGTCGGCCCTTGGCACGCCCGCCGCACGCACGCTACCCCGTGACGATTTGCACGTCGGCATTTGCCTAACGTTAAACCACAGCAGACAAGTTTAAACCTTGGTTCTACTGCTTCATGAAATTCTGGAGCAATGAAGTTGAAAAACAATTTTCGCGCTCTTGGTTCGACATGAAAAGTAGTAGCGCGTGTCGTGACACAAATACGGTAGGGTTCCGTAGCCATGAGTCGATGATACGAGCGAATAGTACAATTTCAACGTTTTAGTTTAGTTTTATTTGTTTTATTAATTTTCTTTATTCAATATTGGCAATAGAAAAACAAACTAAACAAAAGGCTTAATAATTTAAAATCCAAATAAAACTAAACTAAAAGATATTAAATACTATGTACATGCCGGGTATCGGTTGAGCCAACTGAATGGCCTACAGATAATTCAACCGATACCCGTCGTCCGGTAACGTGCCCAAAATGCTGGCGGCGTTGCCTCGCTGGATTGCGAGGCTAATTCTTTGGCCAAAATACACGCCAGCATTTTGGTCACGTGTGTATTTTTTTTAGTTTTTACGTATAGGGTGTGGCAAAATTTGAGACCTTCAGAGTAGGTTAGCTTTAGTTTAATTTGCAGTGAGAGAGTGTTCCTATGAAACATTTCAGATAAAGTATCCTGCTACTCGAAGGAAACATTGGATAATTTGAGAAAAATAAAAAATGTTTTTGGGTTTGTCAATAAAGGTATAGTCAACATGAAAATTTAATTTCTAAAAAAAAAACAATGTATATAGGCGTATAAATAAACCCTGTTTCTCCAAAAGCCCGTCAATTAACTCCTAAGTCTATGAAAAAAATTAAAGAACTTATTAATTAAATAAAATCACACATCAGGGGCTTATTATTTTGGTCATCCCCACTTTACCTGTATGGGAGCTACCTACCTCTAAAACGCATAATTATGATTTTTGTATAATTATGAAATTAGATTTACATAGGTATACGTCAACGATGTAATTATGTATACATATAGATATAATTTTATCATTGTATCAATATCATGTATCTACTTTCGATCATAATAAAATTGTAAAGCTCTGCGTCATTAGGACAGATGGACGGACGGACAGAACGATATAAAGGATTTCTTACTACTACGCTCTACGCTACGGAATCCTAATAAAGAATGTGATGAAAACTTTATCTTGATACATACTAATTTATTTGTAGGTTAAGCAATTATCTATTTCGTACCGTGGAGAAATACTTGAGGGCTGCCAAGATACTTTGGTACTTGCTCAAAGTAGGCAAAGCAATGATACTCTAGAATAGCAATATTTAGGCAGATGACATCTCGCCAATCTCTCCACTCACTAAATGAGTCCCCAATCCTCATCCCGTATGAACCGCCATGCAGTATAAAGGGGCAACTTTGGTGTGGCAGCCGCGGCAGGCTAGGGTGTTGAGGGCTTCAATTTTATTATGATTTGACATAGATTAGATTAAGCCAGTCCCTCTACTCTTATCTTAGTTTTTCTTGAAAATCAATTTGAAAAAAAAATCAAATATCATAAACTTTAATTTTAACGCCAAAGTACTATTAGGTATTCTGTGGCCTTACTATTAGTTATTATTAGATATATCCTTGAACCTAGAAACCACTGTTTTACGGAAATAACCTGCAGGCTTTTATACTATTCCACTTTACAAAGACAGCAGTTGACATCACATTATTTTGTCAGTTGTCTATTTTATTGTTTTATCCTAATACTAAGATAACACGAGCAAAGCACAATCAATAGCTTGCCAGAAACAAGATGTAGCTCTTTCGTATATTATATTATCATCGTTATCAGCAGAGTCTAGAATGTTGGTCCAAAATCTTCGCGCGGAATTAGAGTACGCCAAGCAGGCGCCAGTCGGCGTCACGGTGACGCAGCCAGCTTATAAAAGGCGTATGTAATGTTTTGTGTGTACCCTACATCCATAAAAACATACCTACGAGCTTACGCACTTAAGCAGCTAAAAATGACACCTCGTGCTTTTTATCACCAGGCCGGACACTCGTGCCAAATGTGTGGCGAATGTGTATTATGCGGGGGTTGCAAGGTTGACGAACTAAAAGTGATTAAAAGTCGTTTATAAATTGACCTCTCGTGCTTCTATTACTCCTTACAGCTGTACAACCAAAGCAGACACGTGTCAATTGTATGGGCGACACGTTATAAGGGGCTTCCGGGGGTACGTTTGCTTTGGAGATGTTTACTCTACCAGTAAGATAATAATAAGTCTACGTGTTGGACTCATGTCCCCGCGCAATCCTTCCAAAGGACCGGGTGTATAACCCGTGAGAAAGAGCGACATAATAATAAATGTTTTTATTTCAGGCGTAAAATACCCATACAAAATATCCGTATGTAAAAAGTACAAAATAAAATACCTACAGTTAAAATAAAAACTAAGAGCGGAGGACGGGTATTTAAAAAGGGAAGATAGTTGTTTTTTTTACACTTAATAGACGACGACCTTGGTGAAAGTAACTATAGGTTGTACTATTAATTATTCTGTGCTAAAGGTCAAGAGGCTTAAATACAGTATAGTAATTATTACAATGTGCTTATGCTTATACCTAGCCAACAATGTCCTATCGGCTACCACGTTCTTGTACACGAGGAAGTTATGAACCAATACAAAAATCGCATAGTCTTTAAAAATCAAAGGCTTTTGGGGAATCTTACAGTCCCGGTGCACTCCACTATGTGTGCTATCCTTAGAGTAAACATAACTACCTAGTAATGTTAACTCTATGGTGCTATCGCATTGACATACCTACACATAGGTGTTGGCTAAGATTTAGTTTTTTTAATACTTTTTCTTTGGGTGTTGGTGTTAGAAAATGTTGCACCGCAGATAAGGAGCTGAACACAGCTATTCTCGGTTACGCGACGTGTTCAGGACTCTACATAATCATAATAAGAATAAAAAAAAAAAAAACTGAAAACTTGTAAACTACAATACTACATTTCGCGCTTTGGTTGGTAATTTGAACCTCTGTCCTACGTACCTCATCAGTATACTGTCATTTTAGGCTTCACAGTTATTTCGGACTTTTTGGCGGGAAGTGAATAGCGATACAGTTCGATTTTGTTTTATTTTCTAAACAAATGTTATTTCGAGTGTTTATGTGAAATATCGGTGGATATTAACCATTATGTGTAAACGTGCACGAGTGTAGGCAAGTGAAACAAAATAGAGAAAACATTGCTTTTTATGTTCTCCCAAAAAGTCCATGGAAAGCTTGAATAAAGTTCCACCACTTTATTAGGGGAGGGTACGGCTTATTGCTGATGACCATTCTCAACAAAAGTATAATAAATGGAATATTAAACTATCAAAAAAAAACTTCGTAAGACATGGCGGTGTGGTCCTAGAGACTTTAGCCTGCCATAACGGGCGAACTTTAAAAAAAAACATATGTCAATGTCATTCAAAGTGAAGTAAACAAACAGAAAACCTGAGCAGAAAACAGATAAATACCTACAAAAATAAAACATAATTTGTAACAATAACAGGGCCGTTATTCCCCAGAAATACACAAAAGACTGTCGCAACTTTATGATAGCTACTGTAAAGGTAACAAACTTAAATGTTTAGGACCTTGAGGGAGTTTTGTTTGAGGTGGCGAACGATTTGGCGCCGCGCCTTGTCGCCTTGATGTTTATTGTGTTTATCATTGTTGTAATCACTTTCCAACATTTTGTTGGAAATTATTGTCTCCTTATGTTTGTACATAATTTGAAGCTTATTAACAGTGATATAATAAAGACGCGGCTTTTGCGACTTTGTGAGCTTGTGGTACGTAATCTTTAAAGTACCTTCTTGATTACTGAGCCATTATTTATAAAGTAATACCACAGAATACTAAGGTAATAAATACACTGTCGGAGATGTAAATAAACTTTCATTGAAACAAATTGCCAGTAATACCAACCGTAGCTTGGTGCCTTAACTTTTTCTCAAACAGAGTCTACGAAAACGCTCCGCGGTTCATTCGCGAGTTTTCAGGATAAAAGTATTTTATGTACTTTTCTAGGGACTAAACTACATACCAAATTTCATGAAAATGCGTTCAGTAGTTTTTGCGTGATTGAGTAATCCATCCTTACAAACTTTCGCATTAGAGCAAGTCGTTGGCATGTTGGTAGCAGCACCACTCAGAACTTTGTTTTGAAAAATCCTGCATGGCACTGCACTGCGCCCGTCCAAGGTGGTACCCACCCTGACGGCCTCTCGATTACTAGAAACTTACCATCAGGATTATTATGCTCATTGATTGACAATATTAGTTGTTATAGATGTGAAAGTGTGTCTGGCGTTTCGAACCACATGTGAGAGACCTACCACAAGTATTCTGGATTAGAAGAACGCGGTTCCTGAGATCTGCGGGATGCGGATTATATTCAGAGATATCATAAGCTTAGGATTAGTGACAATGTGTTCTCTGTAGCTAGCGTTTAAAATATGAAGCTATTTGGCTAGATTAGTTAAATCGCTACCAGTTAAACGATGGAAGAACAATTATATATTTACAACAAGTTACGCCCCGCGGCTTCTACCGCGTGGTCAAAGTCCGTTTAGTGTGTTTCCATTCAACCCCAAATCCTTTCGCATTTTTGGATTATGTTATGATGGTTGGTGGGTACTGGCTGCTGCCCGCGACTTTCCAGGACCTACATTTCAATTATTAACAACGTTACGTTACGTTCAGTAGTTTTTGCGTGATTGACAAACATCCATAAATCTATCCCCAAAACTCATAACTTTCACATCTATCTATCTATATAACATGAATCGCCGAAATGTATGTACGTGCATAACTTCCGAACGACTGCACCAAATTTGATAATTCTTTTTTTGTATTCGTTATTGTCAGACAAAGTTAGTATAAAAGAAATTAAAAAAAAAAACGAAAAATATATGGCGGTACGAAGTTAGCCGGGTCAGCTACTCTACACTACTAGGCAATATATTTATAGTAGGTTAGTAGGTTGATGGTATACCGTCCGGACCATGGAGACTCACTATATGAAATATTTTTTTAAAACAGTGTTTTGTTATGAACGGATGAGTTGTGGGCGAATCACTGAACGAGCCCTATATAAATAGTTTTGCATTTCTGAATTAAGATTCAGCAAGAACCAAATCATACCAGGATAGCCAGCCAAGATTTGTTTGCTAAATAAATTTATAACCCGATAGCACACAACCAGAGAAATTTCAAATGCGCTAGGAAGGAACAGAACGATTCCAATAACTGTAATGTGATGTGATTGAAACTATAGGTGGACTACTCCAACTTAAACATGAGTGTCACCCGTAAATTACTGTTAATAATGTCATATGTATACACTAATAATTAACTATTTTTAATACATCATTCCATTTAATTACCTATAGTTATTTTAAAATTGTCCTTTAACTTTATCACCTTGGTCTCATGTTGGATTATTTTGCCAGTTAAATAACATCGCCAGTAATTAATAGTTAGCGATTCTGGAATAACTGATTAGAGAGCGCGGTTCTACAGGTTTCGAAGGACCGTAGTCGCAGCGACGTGTTTTAATTGTTATTTTCCTGTTAGGGGCGTGTCGTGGGAACCGCGATGGCTCCCACGCTAATCACCGCAGTCTTATCCACTGGCCTTACTGGCTTACTAGCCGGCACTCGGATCAATGAAGTTTATATTCATCAATGGGACTACTATTGTTGTGGTCGTACAATAATGCTAGCGATTTGCAGAGAACAGGCCATTGTGTGCCAATGTCAGATGATTTATAATTCTTAGCGTGGAATAATGAGCCATGCTATTGGGTATGTATACTTTGATGTTGGTACGTTTTATACTTGATAGCTTTGGTTGTAAGAAGGTATCGTGGTTTTTATAATTCAGCAGGGACTCGAGGCTAGTCCATGGATCCGCTTGGATACTTTAATGTTCGCTTTATGTGAAATTGCCATCTTCCGGCTTTAACGGTAAAGCTTTCAGTATCACTTAGAGTACTATGAATTCTTCTATGGTATTGCTGATATTCACATTACAGTCATTTTAAGCGGATGCAATTTATGAAAGGATGACGAGCGCATTGCTGCGCAAGATATAACAAAACGAATGTCTGGGTGGCGCTGTTGTGGGTTCGCGTTTTATCAGGTGAACAAATTCTCGTAGTCTCTGTTGTAATAAAAAAGTGAACGACACTGAAAAAACAATAAAACATGTGTATACTCTAGACTAGACACATCTTGTATTCCGTGTTATCGTGTCGCCCTTGAGAATTTCCGCAAATCGTCAAATATTATAGCTGTTCCTGTATCATCTTCCTGGTTGGTCTATGCTAGAGTCTAAGCTAGATTGTTATTGTTGTTTTAGATTTCATTTTGCCGCAGTGGAGTAAACACTATCCAATGTCCTATTGTATTGAATTGTATTGTCCTTTCAACTATCTTGAATGAGTAAACTCACCGTTCTATTCGTAATAATCTCCCAAATACATATCTATACACATATTCCAGGTACATATATACACACATTTTATTAATGCAAGTTATGCAGATCGCAACGTTTGCAATGGTCACTACTTGGATGGGTGACCGTTTGTATGGTATTTACATCTGAGCATTATGTCGGTCCCGGTTGTTTGTCTTATGACAGCACGTTAGGCCATGTCGGAGGCTATCGGGCAGTCTATACCTCCGACACCGGGACACACACCCACACTAGAACAAAAGGAATACATGTACTACAGCAGCTTTATGCAACTCTATTCACTTAGTACCTGTCACTTCTTTAGTCGTTGTTAAACAAAACACTGATGTTAATTTGTCTTGTTCCAGCTCGGGTCATGTGGTCAGGCGGTGGCGGGCACGGCGCGGCGTGATGCGGCGCGCGTGCGGCCAGCCGCCGGCCCGGCCCGCGGTGCTGGCGTGCGTCTTCTTGATGCTCGCGGCGCATGCGCACGCCGTGCCGGACAAAACTAGTACCGGAAGTAAGTGACACTTTTACCAAGATGCTCAATAAAACTGCAACGAAATAGGTTCAGCAGTTTCAGAGATAGAAGAGAGCAAACATACGCAAACAGTAGACTACTATTGTGTGGTAGGCTAGCATTACCTGTCAAACAATCACTCATCTAAGTTCATAAAATATGCTTTATTGTTGATTAAGTTGTGTGTTCTATTTCATAAAAATTTATTATAAATAGGAGACTATCTCGAATAACGGATAAGCATCATATTAGTACCGCATAATAATAGGTATATATATCATAAAACAACGATCATTGTCTAGGAATCATATTACATATTCATACCTGCTCCCGATGGCTCAAAGGCAGTTGAAATCTGTATACTAATTCTGTTTGAATTACCTACATATGAATAAGTAATCTATCAATTCATAAGCTGACGATCGGTTTACCCTCCCAACCGTAATAAGTGTTCCACTCTACATGTGACATGTGTGATGTGTATATATTTTTACCGACAGACAAACGAGTATCTGTGACAGAACTAAGGACAAACACCTACAAGTTTATATGAGTAAACAAGTCGTATCGTCGTCGTGCCGTGCCGGATGTTAGCTAAGACTTCCGCGGCCGTTGATCCTCGGTGCCGTGGGGGGCACCCATTTTTAATTCAGTATTTTTTGCCGTGTTTGTTTGTACGTGGAGTATTGAACTCGATGGCCGGCGTGAGGTCCACTGTTTAATCCGTCAGATAACAAATCGACGCGGCGACATATGCGTCACAACATAACATACAGTAAGGGCTCGCCGTTGTTTTTTTGTGAATTGATATTATGTTTAGATAAAAAAAAATCAGAAACTAAGGCTATGGGAAACGTATGCAATATTTGTAAAACTTGTGCAATTGTGATTCTATTTTTGGATGAGCAATCTAGTAATGTTTAGGAAGGCAAGACAAAATAGTATTTTTGCCTTATTAATCTTATCATCCAATCACAAAAAATAAAAGTTCTATCCATAAATTTTCTGCAATGAAGAGCCAAAAATATAACTCTAAAAAAATTGGGCTCAATGTAACTTGGTATGAATTATTTTGTGGCTCAATCGACTTTAATTCCAAACGAGATTTTTTCCTCAATGTAACTTGATGGCGCAAATTTTAGGGCATCACGGACCTTAAAGCCCCATCATTTTGCATACAAGCACAGAATACAAAGTTAACTAACGTTCTTCGTAAGCGCAGTCAGACGAGAATATGCATGATTTGTCATTAAAGTTCCATTAATTTCGTCGTCGTCTACGTCATTTTTAGTATTTGACCTTTCTAGCCCTGTGCTGTCATGAGCTTTATCGCCCTTACTGTATTTTATATTGTGATGTTGTTTGTTTGTGATTTGGTCGTTTGACGTGTCGCGTCGACGGACGCGCGGCGGCGCGGCGGCGGGCGCGGGCGCACGTTGAGGCCTCGTTTAGGAGGCGCCCGCGTTATCTAGTATTGCAAACCGGCCCGGAATTCGCTCGACCGTGTAATAGCTTTCCGCGATGATATTGAACTTCGTAATTTTAAACATAACGAATTTAAACGTTTCCTCTCTATCATTTCCTTACAGATAAGACTCAGCATGACTACCACTTTGAATTGTGCAAATTCATTCCTCCTTCTTTTTCATTTGAAAGAGCAAGACCGGTGACTAAAGCTGTACAATTTTTTTACATTCGGGCCCAACACGAGTCAAGGGTTGGAATAAAAATTACACGTTTATTTATGTTTGTCTTGTTACAATATGTATGCGTAGCGTCACGTCGTCGCACAAATACACACAGCCTTGGTCGCGCTGGTTGACAGCACGATTTTGTTAAACCGCCTTTCTTTGAATATTTCCGTGTCCACCATAGTCATAGAAAAATTACCATACAAGGTTGCTATTTCTGAGTATTTTTGTATACGCAGCACATATCAATGTATATATAAGAGTCAATCAACTGGGTAACTAGGACAGGATATCTATGCGCGTATCCGCAGAATAATAAATTGTTCTGGGCGTTTCTAACAATACGAATTGAATATATTTAGGCACCTAATGTCCCATGTCAAACTTGGTTTCTTGCTGTTCCAAGTAATGTTACAATAAAGCAAATTCATCTTATCGCTGGACAATATATAAAACTTATATTTACTATGTTCTTTAATTGGACACATGTTTAACCATTAGAGGCTCGAATTATTTTTATTTCATTTGATCCCATTTTGTTTATACTGCTTTATATTTCATAGTCTCTTGTTATCGTGGCCAATATAACTTTCAACTTCAGACAAGACTGAATTTCTGACATGGCAAATAAATCGTATTTTTTTACACTATTAGCTCCTGCTTAATGACACGATTTATTTCAGTTTTCTATTGACTTCCGTTACTGCTGTAAACAGGTATAAAATTGTACATAATCGAAGGCCCTCCCTACGTTTGTTTGCAACCGACTTGATCGGTAGTTTTATTTTTATGTTCCCAATGCTTTCTATATGTTATTGTTTGTTTTATTCTTTTCCACCAGCTGTCGGGGTCAACGACCGGGGCTCACCCCTCGCATTTTAGTTTTGACATAAATTACCTTATCGAAGGGTGAAAGGGGTGTGCCTGTCTATGGATAAATGATGAAGTAAAATTTGATCCCCGTTAGCATTGCATTCTTTTCAATGTTTAATCATTAAATTAGAAATTTCTTAACCTACTGCTGTGGACTCTCTGTCTAAAATTAAAAAGTATTTAAATAGTAATGAATTATAGAAGTTGTTATGTGTGCAATGAAAGTATGGGAACTGGCGGAATACAAGTACCTACCTATTCATTATCCGAAATGAGGTTCTTATATCGGTCGTTTACCTTTGCCTGTAGAATTTTGATATGAAAGTATTGCTAATGCTTTACTATAAGTTTCAAATAGACATTCGAATTGAAGTAGAAAAATTGAAGAAAATATTATTTTTAACCGACTTCAAAAATGGGGGAGGTTCTCAACTCGATTTTTTTTATGTTCGTTACCTCAGAACTCCCTCATTTATAAACCGATTTGGATTATTTTTGCGATGGGTTCAATAAGTGGTCCCATATAAAATTTCATCGATATTCGACTTTGGAGTTCAAAGATATATCAGAATTGAAGTCGTTTTTTTTTTGTATTTTTAGATTGTTTCGTTCTATCTTCATCTATTCTATATTAATATTATAATCTGTAACTGAGCCATGTTTGATCTAAGATTTTTTTTGCAAAAGTGATTGGGAGCGAATTGATTGGCCACTGAACCTGAAAATAAAGCTTCTAATTTTTTTTATATCTCTGAATGTTTCTTTGTTACTTCAAAATCTACTCGACGGATTTTTATGTTGCTTTCAGCGTTTTAGCTTAGGTTTCAAATGAAAGTCTGACGTACATGTCTTAGCTATTTATGGACTGATAAAGTTTGCAGTGGAATGAAAACGTGATATAGCATGAAGGAAGGTGTAAGGTGTCCTTCGGCACAGAATAATTAACCTTCAGGAACTTAATGGTTTGATGATAATGTCTTGTGCATACTTACTAGAATTCGTATGTTAATGATAAAGAGTGCGTGTTACTTGGAACCGAAATTTTAAAATTCGAATAACATGTCACCCCAATATTACAGTAGCGAATCACGTAACAACGAAATATCAAAACCACGAATAATTCTTACAGCGAAACTTCAGGGCGGTAACATGTTATTCGAATTTTTAAATTTCGTTAACAAGTAACGAATGATAAGACACGTCACAGTATTTTTAAAATTCGCATATTTCTTACTTGTGAAGCTATTTCTTACTTGTGAAGCTATTTCTTACTTGTTCTAACTTCCTGAAACACAGGAAGTTTAGAACAAGTCGAATAATTTTCCACATGAATGAAAATGTGCAAATTGACTTTGTTCTTTGTTGATAGAGCAAACAATTACGGTTATAATTATAATTATTATTTAAGTGGACTGGCTGCGCACCGCGGTTTTATCCGCGATTTCCTAGGATAAAATGTAGCCTATTTGCTAATCCAGGATATCAGCTATCTCCATTCCGAATTTCAAACAAATCCTTTGAGTCTCTACAGCGTGAAGAAGTTACATAATACACACTTACATACTTATACCTACATACTTTCGTATATATAATATATGAGTAATAATAAGGATTTAACTGAACCTGACCTAGAATATTCTCTACCTTCGCTTTGTTACCCTCGAATCGATTAATTACGTCTGACCATATTGTTTTTACCACGATTTTATTAAGTTACTTTCTTGTTTGTATCAAATCAAATCAATTGTTTATTTGCAAGAATACATACAATAAAGGTCTTAAAACTAATTACAACAGTCAAGTATTCAGCCTGCAAGCAAGCGTGCAAATATTATGTCAATTCTCTATTACTCTCTATTACTATAAAATGTATTTAAAACAATAATTGTATTTAATTTAATTGTATTAATTTAATTACATTCTCGATTAAAATATTCTATCATGCTATAAAAACAATTGTCCATTAAATAATTATTAAGTTCAGTTTTGAATGCATTGCCCTGCAACTATGCTGCTATGTCTATCTGTCTGTCGTTCGTTCCGGGTGAAATCTTGCAAATCAAATTTCGAGCATTTCTCGATTAGCTATCCGGCTGAAACTTTCAGGGTAGCTCACAACTCGATGACAATACATTCGTATCAAAACGTGGTTTTTACATTTCTTACCTACCTGATCTCACTGCTCGGCTAAGGTCGAGAATTGGAGAGAGGTTCGTGAAGGAGATGGGGAGTCCTTCACGGACCTGTCTCCATTGCGATCTCAGATCAGTTCTTGTGCAATGTTAATGACCTGGTGTGTAAGTTTTTTAAAGTACGTAATTTTAATAAAAATGCACGTCTCTTATATACATTATAGTGTTTTGATGAAACCATGCATAAGATTATTTGTTTGTTTGTTAATATTTTATTTTTTATATTTGAAAGGTGTTTTGTCATTATTGACAATGTCACTCCAGTAATTAAAATAATTGCAATTTGTTTATGTCAATTAACACAAGTAGTGTTAAGCCGATGACGCATTGCCGAATTCTTGTTGTTATTACGTTTTATATCTCATAATTGTAGATAAATTCAATAAAACAGTTACGTGTCTTGATATTATTCAGCTCACGTGGGTTTCGCAATTCCTGAAATGTGATAACGGTGTTATTGTACAAACAAAGTATCTGCGATAAAAATAATCGATGGTGCCGAGATATTCTATCATATTTGTTTATCAACGCAGCACGCAATGATCCTGTTTACTAGTGAAACATGTTCACTTTACTGTATACAAATTAACCTTTAACAATAAAATCATTATTGAAATCGGACACGGAATAAATACAAGTAGAAACTCGAGAACGAGTACCTACTTCAACATTTTAATTAGATATACCTGTTAAATCAATCTTGTTAGTATGACAATAATTAATAATAATTTATTTATTTCAGGCAGTTACACAATAAAAGCATGAGAGGCCCATAAAAATCTACAGGGTAGCGCAAAATTTTGAAGCATCAAGAGTGGCTAGTTACTGTTGGCTACCCTTAAGTTCTGTTCTGGTCTTAGGCAACTAGGTCAATTTAGAAAATTTTAAAGTCCTCATTATCACGTTTTTCAATTTACAGTCCGTAAGAAGATCGCCATTTCTCGAATATAGTAATTTGGTCTCTACTCTACTTCCCAATAGGAATGTCACCCCATAGTGCATTCAACCGACATAGATTCTCCTTTTTATTTCTTAAAATAATGATCTCGCTCCTGGATAGGTCTTCGTTAAAGTAATGAATACGAGAGACGTATTTCATCAATTCATCATACATGTATGGTCGTTGGTCGAGTCGTAAGCTACTGGTAGTCTGTTCATAATAACCGTAATTTATACGGATAGGGTTACCGTTCTGTATTAAATTGTCCTAATAGAGCAATATTTTGTAATTTTTCATGATATATTTATTCATTTCTTTATCTACCTTTATTGTCCCAATTACTCGACTTATAAAGATGACCGTAAACCATGTTCGTCATTTTTTTACTGTCGGAACGGTCTAAATATGTTAGTAGAACAAAATGAATGTTATCCAGTTATTTTTTTTAGTGATTATCGTTTCAAGTACGATACATGACACCTATACGCTTCAGGGCATCAAATCTCTGCAATTGACGGTGTCTGACATCAAACAATACCGCGCGAGTTGTTCACACACAGATACGGTGTGAAACTGACTGTTTGGTGAGAAGATTTATAATTAATAGGGGAACCTAGGTCGAAAAACAAAATTACGCGATTGTTAGCCAGTAGTGTAGCGTAGGGGGGAGGTGTGGGCCATGGCCCCGAGCGGCACATTTTAGGGGGCGGTAAAATCAAGAAAGTCCGATCAAAGTAGATGTTTTTAATAGATAGTGGTAATAAATTTGAATTTAGAACATAAATTAGCGTTCCGCAACCAAATAGATCGAACGAAAGTATTGTATTAAAACAGTTATTGGTCGAACTACATCCCTTTATTTCTTTTTCTCAAAGAGGGAAATTAAAAGTATTCTAAAGTAGAATCCTGAAGCGCAGCCTGGGATTTAGATACTAATAAATAATATTATTTTACGGCCTTGTAATCACACTAATCACTTCATTCGCACTAATATTTATAATGCGAAAGTTTGTATGTAAGTGTATTTTTTACTTCTTCACGCTATAACGGCTCAACGGATTTGAGTAGAATTCGAAATGGAGATATCTTATACCCTTTTTATTACCCCTTTTTTTTTTTTTTTTTTTTTTTACGTGGGGAAATCCTCATGGATACCTCCGGGCACGGGCCCTTCGGTTATGTCAGACTCCGCCTTTCGGCGACCTACTGACTAAAACCCCACGGTTCTCCGTCTTCTGCCATGGTGGGGTGAGATGGGGTCGCGCTAGCATTCACCATCTCACCCCGGCAGATGGCCCTGTATCCGGGCCTCCGGCTGCAGCATCGCTGCACCCAGTCTTGCCCGACGGGGTGGCCGAGTTGACCCTCCCCGCCGCGCCGCCAGCCTTGCAGGCCGGCCATCCTGCGACCCGAAGGTCCGCTGAGCCTCTCACGAGGCTCGCCCCCCTCCGCGGAAGATCCGCCGGCCTCATCTGCTGTGCTCTATGCTACCTTCATAGAGACACGCAGAGAGGCCCACCGTTCCCAGCTATTTGCCACGACCAACAAAATCCCACAAGGAGAAGTTATTGATCGTGTTGACAGGGTGCACCGGCCCAGTCACTGCCGTTCCCCCCGGACGTATCCATAAGGGACAAGCAGCGACCGAGCACACGTGGAGGTTGCCGGGACTAGCACCCCAGATATCTTATACCCTGGATTAACACATTTTATCTCGAGAAACCGCGAGGCGCAGCTGGTACAATCTATTATTATTAGACGTTATTATTATATACGAGTATGTAAAATAATTTACGTTCCTCAACACCAAATAAAATATCCATATTATCAATTTCCAGTTATCATGGCAACCCTGCACAGGTTGCACTATGTAATTGTCGTGCATGTATTGCACACATAGTACAAGTAACATTACTAGACGACCACATCCGTGTGGAATGTGGATGAAGCAATCAGCATTAATGACATGCATAGTAATCCTATTTAATTTATAAATATTGTGTTAATTACTAGAGCGAGTGTGGCTCAGTGGGAGAACGTGCGACTTTCGATCCGACGCACCCAAGTTCGAATCCCGCTGGCCACCACTGACTTTCTTAAGTTATGTGCGGATTTAACACTCGCTCTAAAAACGGTGAAGGAAAACATCGTGAGGAAACCGGTATGTCCAAGAAATTATCACAAAAATTCAAGGACATGTGACATCTACCAACCCGCACTGGGCCAGCGTGGTAGATTATGGCCCATACTCTCTCTATGAGAGAAGACCAGTGTCCCAGCTGTGGGAACCTGATGGGCTGATGATGATGATGATGATGATGATGATGATGATGATGATGATGTGTTAATTACTGATCTTTGTTCATGTCCGTTCTCGGCAATTTTATGCTCCTTGGTTCTCGGTTATTCGCTATTCTCGGTCTGTGATTGGCTAGTAATAAGTTGCCATTGTACCTTACCTACTTGCTGGTATTTATACAAGTGTTTGTTTACTGGCAGCTTAAAGTTCAACATCGAAATTACATGTACCTACATCACAGAGTAATTAATAGTACAACATATATGTAGATTATGGCCCATATTCTCTCTCTCTCTCCGATTAGTCTCGCGTTCCAGCCGTGGGAACGTAACGGGATAACGATTTTTGTAGATGGATGTGGATTTTTTTAGAAACCACTTCTACTTATCTTTTAGATAAATTTGTTTCAGTAAAGAGAACCAATTGATTGTTTTTATCAAAGTAGAGCATAATTATATTGTGCCAGAATTATGAATTATCACTCTATTTACTATCATGCTACCAAGTTACCGTTTTTGTACTCAAACAAACTAAACATTTGCTGGTTTTTCGGCAATAAATCAAGATAGTTTGTTGATAAATTTATGTGAATTGTTTATTATACCTATTGCGCATACTTAGTGATTGTTTACCCACATGTCCTATCCTAAAGTCCTAAGGTAGTTTGGCCGAGCCGCTTCTGCAATGATCCGACTTATAACCGTACCTAATCTTAGAACAGCGTATTTAATGTATGATTTTCCATACTTGTACTACAACGGTGTAAGAAAATCTATATGTTAAAAAATCTATCTCAACCAGCATCATAAAGGCTGTTAGGCATGTTAAAATAAGTCGCATTATGTCTGGACCAATGTTGTATGTGGTCATGTGAATGAGACAAGTTCTCAGAAAGAGCAATGTAAAATGATGTGTAAATGGACTAACGATATCATAATTTAATTAGTCTATAAATAGTCACTCTGGCAAACTGTTTCAGTTATCGCTTCAAGTTTATCTTGTTTGTTTTAACCGAGTTTTTTTGCACGAAAATGAGTTTGGTATTTGGAATGCGGCGCGACCTGGGTTACTGCTTCGCATGTTGCATATTGCTCGATCATATACGATGTTTATGAAAGTAAATACACCTACCCTACTTAGTTGTACTATCTAAATCCGCTAAGTGCAGCGATAAGCGCTTGCGAGTGTGCGAACATCGTCGCACGCATCGACGAGTCAACTGATAGTGCGTGACCTACCGCATTTACGCGTACATCCTCCGCCGCCGGCGCCGTCACCGCTTATACCGGACCGGACACGTGTCTCGTACACTCGTAACATGTGGGACCCACTGTAGACAGTTTCGACATAGTGACGTGCTTTCGTTAGCTTGTTAACAGATGATATATACTTACAGTCAAAGCGACTACCAAGGCTATCAACTTTTAGTGTCATTGTTAGCTTTTTACGACTACGCCAGTGTTGATATTTATTCCTTCCACTTGAATAAATCCACACTCAAAGGATAATGTATGGTGCATTTCTGTTTAAAGTCTAGTTCTTTGCCTAATTTGACGTGTTTGGACGTGGCATTTCCGATGGATGGCGTGCTGAGATGACCTGTTTACAGTTTTCGTCTGAACATAGGGTGGCGCCACACGGTCGCGGCGCGCCTTGCTATCCGCCTGGTCCGGCCCGCCCGCCCGCCGCGCGCCGCGCCGCCCGTCCCGCCGCCCGTCCCGCCAGCTCCGCAGTAGTTTCAGTTGGTAGGCTGTCGTATGATGTGTATCTGTCCTTATTAACCCAATGTCGATCATTTTATAAGACATGGGTTCATTGTTTAACTACCTTGTTTTATTATTTTACTTCTTAACCCATTTGGACCTGAAACTTTTTTGATGCAAATTCTTCGCTTTGATGGTTTATATTCATAGAGGGAAGCCTAAATATACCGGAAAAAATAATAAAAAAATAATAATATGCATGGGGGGCTAGATATTAGCCGTACCGTATGTGGTACTGTAGGATCAAACACAACCAAAAAATAAATATTCGAACAGTCGAGTATACTTTTATTATTTTAAATGGTATATGATAAAACATTCTTCATGAAGACCAATATTACATTCCATACATCTTGTAGAACATTACTTATGATATTGACCACACCTGGTCTTCATGTGTTCAATTTGTTTAGTCACGAAGTAATCTTTTCCATCATAGTGGGCATCTGATGTACTCAAAGAAGGTTTGCTGGGGCCTGGTTTTGTACGTTGCTTATTGCTTGCGATTACCGCATTAGCAATACAACGTCGACATGCCAATAAATCGATGGTTCCACCATTATGCCTGTTCTTTTCATCTCTTCAATCTTCACATCGGCTGGAAGAAGTTTTTGTGATAAGTATTTATTTGTTCAGTGGTCAACAGCTCAAATAAATCTTCAGTTAAGAACAACGAGAACCAGTATATTGGAAATTTATCTTCAGATACGTGATTCAAAAGACTCCATGACGTATCATTGGGGTGAAAATCCCGTTTCCTCCAATTATACTTCATAGCTTGCTTACGCAAAGGTTCCTGAGATTCTTATTATGTCTCCTGATCTCGAGCTTCCTTCGGTTTCATCAGCAAGGCTAACCAAGTTTTCCACATTTTCTGCAGGAGTTCGGAGCATACTAGGCTGCAAATTATTAATGGTAACAGATTCTTCATCCCCTGAGTCTTCGTCCCCTGAGTCTTCGTCGGTGTGGTCATTATTGGCATTATCAGAAGGAAGTAAAAAGATATCATATTCTTGGTCCTGGGAGCCATCAACATCATCTTCTTCAAGAATAGGAGAAAAATCGTGCAATATTAATGGTCAGAAAGCAGAAATAGTCATATAAGCAATATAAATAAAAAATACGAAATACGAGTTTCAAGCTCTTGCTTAGACCTACCGTACCCTATGCGGTACAGGTACTTTGTAACGTAATTTTGCTAACAAACAAACTAAATATTACAACAAGTTGTGCTTATACAATAAATTGAAGCCCGTTCTAACGTAAAACAAATACATTTTTTTATAAATATAAAAAAATAGTACGAAATATACCTTCTTGAAGACATCGACGTCAAAATTTCTTAGTTATTTTACAGAAAAACACTGATACTCACAAGATGACTGTCGAAAATGACATAGGAATTCGTGTTTTATTTTGCCATTGCATGTGTCTTACCATTTCTACCAAAAGAAAATCTAAAAATCGTGAGGGTACTTTTTAATATTTTTCTAAACCTACTGTATCACATAGGGTACACTAGGTCTAAATGGGTTAAGGGACGGGGGAAGTACGTTTATGGGGAAGCCTTTAAACGCGCCTACATCAATCGGTCTATAGCTAGACATAGGTAATCTCCTCTAATCTTGGGCTCCCCGTGCTCAAATGGAATGTACATACTTCGTTCTTTACTGCTAGCCAGCGCCCAAGTAGCAGGACGTCCTACATACGTTTGTCAATTTGCGATCTCCACTTTAGAACATGTTTGCCCTAACACAATTACTCCAGGTGATTATTTTTTCAATTACTTTTCTATTTGCAAGTTCTTTCGGGCTTTTTGTTTGAATTGTATCTTTCTGTACCTCACCCGTATAATACAAAGCTTTTTCATTTATGCTACAATGATGAACCTTTGTGTAAAACACTAATAATGTAATACTAAAATAAATTAAATACATTTTGTTTTTCTCCGCCAACTCAACAACGAAATACTAGGAATTCTTATAAAATTTGTTTTCTATAGAACTAGTTATTACTATCCACGTCTGCCAGTAATAAAACATGCGATCCGGTTTTATACTGTTCTACAAAAAATGTTATGATTTTGATGACACAATCTGTAAATCCGTTGACAATAACAGATGACGAATATATGATATATTTTGTTTAACAAAGTCGTCATGCATTTTATTTTTCTTGCCTTTGTTCCATATAGCTGTCGATATGAATAAAAAATAATTTCTCTCAAACTACTAAACCTTTCTTTAAAATGTAATTGGAAGGAAATAAACGGCATCCACAATATACCTACGTAGAGTTTGTAATTACGAGTATATACCCTATCAATATGCAAGTATACTATCTAGTACCACAGTCTAGTAAATCATACAGTCAGTCGGAGCGTTTGATGTTAGCGGAAAAGCCGACAGCCGTCTTCGTCGGATGCATGATTACACTCTGTGCTTGTCCCAAATATTGGTCAAAAGAAAATATCTATTTTTGTTTATTACTAACTGCGCCCTGCGATTTTACTCGTGTGGACAATGTTCCGGCATGAAGGTATCCTATGTTCTATTCCAGAATCTAAAGTACATACTTACAAAATTTCGTTAAAATCCGTTAAGTAGTTTTTGCGTGATCATCCTCACTATCTTTCGGATTTATAATATAGTAGGAAGGAGGACAGGATTAGTAGAATCAAATAACGAATGCTAACTCGAGTAAGATAACTCATACTTAACTCTTCATAAGAATAGCTGGTCAAAAGTCAAGAGCGCGGAGAAATCGGTTCTCAAACGTCCACGAAACGGTAGCTCATTATTATACGATTAAATCCTCTTGTTATTCCAATGTCGGCTTAAATGCATTCAAGATTCGTCCGTCGGTCGGTAACGTGCGTGCGAAAGATTAGTACATAAATTCAAAATAGGTACCGCTGTTTGTTCTCTGATATGATAATAAATGATAGAGACGCCCCCGCGACGCGCGACGCCGCGCTGACACCTAACATAATTTATTAATCGGCAGCTTGTTCTGTTGTCCACTGTCAGTGTTTGTTTACTATCGTTTACATGAGGAAAAATATCAGTCAACGCTCTTACTTACTAATCTTGCAAATATACATACTATACAATAATTACATAATGCTTCGGTTAATTATATAGTACTTACGATAATGGCGTTGTTTACAATTTGCAGTCGTAATTGCACGAGTTAATTGTTTCATATTCATTTTGAATCTCCCGATATGGATCACAAGATAACTTTCTGTACCTTAGTGTTGAATGGAACACATTACGCAGACACGGCCAGTTAATTTATTTTTAACACACTAAAACTGTGACAATAGGCAAACGGTTTCAAAATAATATAAGACCGATCTCTTGCCAAGCCCACAAACAATAAAAAAGCTTGGAACAAGCGGCCACTTCTTTAAACTCAGTTGACATCCGCTGCAGAAATAAATGTGAATTCCTATGCGTTCTATTTCTGTTCGCAGATCTGTTTACTTTTCTAATTACAAGCTGCGAGAGAAATAGACACCGAACGGCTCGACTTTAATTTTATCTTGCCCTATTTTCTAAACAATCACGGAATATAGGCCACGGGGCTGGTTATGACGACAAGCCCTACCTACCTTAGCGGATTGTCCGCTGCTTGTGTCTACTCTGCTGATACTTACTGCTTATCGCTTATCGATCAATGTTCAATTTAATAATTCTACGGGGCTCTAACTCAGCTTCCTCTATAGGTATTCAAGGTTACCCTATAGTTTAAACCCACCTTTGTGTTTAAAAGGTGATCACGATCACACAGCTCTTCTGTTGCGAATTTTTCAGTCTTGATATTCTATGTAAGCAATTTCTTATGTTTTCTATTTATTGATATGATGTGGGATTCGTGACGCAGGTAGACGAGGGTTTAGTTTCTTAGTCATACAGCTAACCTAATTTAAAATTTTAAATGTTACTAAACTTGCAAAATCTGTTTAATAGACGAAAGCTAGCTGTAAGTTCCATTATGATGGTTGTGGTTTAATCAGGAAAATGCAAGTAGGTGACCCGAGACCATTAATGGTCTCGGGTCAGAGGCCGCACCGGCCAGCGACCACCAGCCGGCTCCGGCTCCGGTGGCAGCGGCCTCCAGTGCGGCCAACTCCACGGCAGCGCGGGCTAACAACCTCTGGTGCGAGGTTCCTCACGAGGTGGCGCGGTCGTCGACCGGGCGACATCATCTGTTCGTTCCAATTAGTGCGTTAAGTTTTCGGCCCCCGATACGGGCCTCTCTTTACCCGATACAAGCGATTGCTAAAACTGCCCCACATGCGAGGTACCTGTGCGAGCGCATGCGCGCAGTTCGCTCCACTTTGTTTTTGTGTTCAATGTCAGCGTATCGGCTAATTTTATCGCGCCTCGCATACGATACACTACGTAACTATCTTGTTTGACGAGGCCAAAAAACGGTTTGTTTTGATTTCTGTCTTACCAAAACACGCGAACGTTATACAAGCCAATAAAATATGTTCGAATTATAAAGCAAATATAAAAAAAAACCAGTGTCATATATTTATTATAAAATTATACAATTATTTGAAAGTGACGTTTATTGAAAACCGAGGCATTGTATTTAAAGAAACAGTAAATTGTTACTAAAGCAAAAAGAAATATACCGAAGTAGCCGCAAGGTCGCGTATGGCTTGATCGCATACAATACAATAGAAAACTTAGCCGATGTCCAACAAATTGATATACTTTCAAATATGTATCAAGCTTTATCCAGACCACAAAGACCTTAATAGAGAAACAATTTCGTATTAGCTTAGTATTCTGTGGTATTAGGTCAACACCATCACCTAGGACAGCTTTTACAAGACATGCAATCTCAAATTTGACGGAGTCCTTATATGTGGAGATGTGCATGCAAGGTGCAGAGGAAATACACGTAAAGACTGACACGCGACCGCTGCCGTCGCCGCACCGGTCGTCGTCGGTCCGGCGAGGTGAACGAGCCGGGGCGGCAGCGTCACGGCACGACGGGCAAAATCTTCGTCGCTATTTCCGCAACAAGTGTTGTTTTGCAGAGAGAGGCCCCAAGCGGGCGAGCGCGAGCGTCACGTGGAGCCCCGCGCTAGCCGCGCTACGCCCGCCCGCAGCCCGCCGCCGGCGCCGTCGCCGGAACATTTGTCAGCTGCAAATCAATTATATCGATCTACGTCTTCGATATCTGACACAAATATAACACTCCACTCTATTCTAAATTCATCTCAATTTAATATTCGATCTCTTAACGATTATGTAAACAATAGTTCTTACCAATTAATTATTCTGTGCCCATTCTAGAATACCACTGATTGCGGACTATACGATAAATTGGAAAATAACATTACAATCGTATTACAACTAACTAACTAGACTGGAATTTTTCATTCACGTGCTAATTAAACGGACATTCTTGTATGAATACGTGCGATTTCATATACTATACTTTGACTGTGATCTTTGTCAAATCGAACAAACAAATCTTTTACATCGGTGCCAATGAAGTTCAAGGAATTCTTATGCAAATACATAAATTAGCGTTCCACCTACATTCTCACCGGGAGAAACTGACGCTCGGTCATTATTTTCTGTTTAATTTATGGATGTTTGACTCTGTGATGTGTTTATACTAACTGTAATTATGTAGCTATAGGCTATAGGAAGCAAGAAGTCCGTGTCACAGAAGACATAATAGTACACGTACCGGCGACGAGCGAGTGGAAGAACAGTGTGGCATGGCATCGTCCGCCGGTCGCGTCACACTGCGCAAACAAATAACAACACGCACAATTGGACGGCGTCATCCTTCGTCATCACTTAGTATATTTCCAACAATCGCTGCCGCCCGTATCAATCTGTCGATTTGCCAAAGAAGTCAATATGTATTTCTTTTTGAACGGGAGTGATTTCTGCACTTCTAAAAGTTTAATTTGTTTATCCAGAAGCAAGATGGGTTGACGTATCACGAAAATCGCGGATCGATCCCGGACGAGAATGGTGCAAAGCCGAGGCGAATGACATATAATATAAGAGAGAGGTTTATACCCAGCTGTGGGATGTGAAAGGCTATGTATGATGATGATGATGATAAAAAATGTAATAGTAATAAGTTCTCTGTCCTGGATATTTTATATAATTAACAGAAAAGTCAAAATCAGATCACTGTTATCGTGGCCTTTAACAAATGAAAATGAATGAAGGCTGAATGAACGCAGAAGTTGCGCTGCTGAATGAGAGCAAAACGGAACGAAACCCACCGTAAAACGGAATTCCGCGTAAACGAGTTAGTTCTTCTATTCGCGCCAAACTGAGTATTTAAGAATTTAAACGTTAACCGCCATTTAATTGTTTATTTGATAGCGTAAAAAGGTAGGTAATTTGAGTTTGGAACCGGTCGGTGTCAGTTTGCGTTGCGAATGGAGGCCGAAGCGCGGGGTGGTAAGAGGTCTGAGAGGTGCCGAGAGGCTGGCAGCGCGTTGATGCGGTGCGCTGTGCTGCATTCCGAGCGCATTCCACCACCGCCGCCGCACCGGCCCACTGCCGATGGCCGGCCGGCTAGCGGCCACCGGCGGCGACCAGCCCGCAAATATGCACAACGATGGAATGCCTATAATACCTATAACTATGTCAATAAAAAACGCAATTAACCCGACCGGTATCGGTAAACATAATTCCGCTGTTAGACTCCGTCCTCTAAAAACATTTACGTATATATAGGTATATATATAGGTGTGGAAAAAAATATAAAATAGTTGCAAACGCACCAGGCTGAAAATCAGTTCCCCAGTTGCAGAAACGATATTTAATTTTTTTTTGGCGACTACACTAATCTGTTATTAAATTATTGTCAAATCAAATGTCAAATTTTAAAAAATCCTTCAAATCAGCGTTGCCGGTTACGAGAACTACGAAAGTCGTACTCGTACGACTTGTGTTACTCGTACGTCGTTTATAGTACAAAGTATCTAACTTTGTACTAAATGCCATGCTATATTACGTCGTTCATCAAAAACCAGACCACTTTGTCCATTTTATTACCAACATTGATCTAAAGCTAAACGCATTCCATTCTTTTCCATTTTCTTATTTCAGTTATTTTTCACTTTGTCATATCAATTCAATTAGACTTTAGAGAACACGTTAAGATATAGCAAGTGCAGTCTACCACCCCTCAGCTTTATTGTCCATTAGTGCACGTTACAGAGTACTAACGCAACATTTAATGGCCAGCGTACAATCGCAAGAATGGACGTCAGACATTTTGCGAATTAATGCGCAATAAAATTCTCTAGGAATGTCGTAAGCAAGGGTCTCGCCCGTCCCCGATGCTCGGTGGTGGAACCCTCACTCCTCGTTTCCGGGTCAACGACCGCCTCTCGGCGACCTTGGTTACTGACTAGCCCTTTTGCGCGTTATCTAATACATTTATATTTAATTTTGTTCATATCTCGATGTGTAACACTGGACGCTGGCCAACAGTACACAATTGTTATTAGACGTATTTATACATAACAATTTTATTATTTATTTTATTATAGCGTTATAATTAAATCTGTAATGAGTTTGTACTTAGATTATTTATTACTTCCGCAATATTATTATTAGGGCTTTCAATGTGCCGTCAATTACTGTGCTACTTAGCATACTATTAACTACTCCCATAGTATACATATATTGTTCCTCAATGCTAAGCGCATTCACGAGGATATATGTAGGTAATTGGACTTTGAACTTGCTTGAAACTTGAAAGTGATGTGTAGTGTCTCATTTTATTTGGTGAAATATTTCTTAAACGTTTCTCACGGAATAAATTTAATTTCGCATAGCTTACAGAGTGAAATGTCCTTTCACTTCCATTTCTTCTCCACGAAAGACTGCACGGTACTTCGTTTTGATGGGAATTGAAACTACAATTTCTCCAGTCCAGGAATATAATGTTTCAATCTGTCTTTTTACACAGACATCGTAGTCGTAACTCAGCGAGAATTTCAAACTGTGCCAGATCAAACACACAAACTTGTCATATTAGCATCGTTTGACAAGCAGCGCTGTCTTCAGCTGTACTTGTTTACAAACTGTGCCACTAGAAGAATTTGGTGGAAACGTCGCGGGTCGATCAGAGACCGTTAATGAGTCACCAGCTAGCGACCACGGGCTTGCGGGCGGCGACGGGCATAAACAGCCGTGGAGTGGAGCAAGCGAGGCCGCTCGCAAATAACGCGCGCCTCAGATGGGTGTACCGATTGTTTGAATCGATGGGCGATGTGCGCTAATCAACATATGGGACACCCTTCATGTCTAAACCTCCAAACGAAATCCGACCGGCATCTGCCGCAATCGCGCTGAAGTCAATGAATTTAGCTTTGATCTTTCAGAAAGCTTGCCGCTCTGTGTTAAATATAAATTGAGCATTTTTGGGCACCGAGTCACCGTATAGCGCAACTTCCTGCAAATTCGATTGCGTCCTTCACATTAAATTAACATCCCATTCACATATTATAACATGAAACCATCAGAATCCTTTCCCCAAATCTAAAACCGGTTTTATTCGGATGGCATCTCTGTCACCGGTCGACAGTTTTGATCAGCTCGTCAAGAATCCGACAATACACCTAATTACTATCTATAATCGTAATATTGTTTATATTATGTATGGTTCATACACTTTTCTGAAAGTTTGTTAATCCCTTACAATAGTTACGCAACTTTGTATTGAAGTATCTTTTGAAACTAATTAATTGTACGGTGACATGTCAAACTTCCTTACTCACATTCACATTCTTTGTTTTTGTTATTTTGGTAATATCTTCCTTAACCTGAGCTAAACTTGGTCAACCTTATAGTATAATAGTGTATTTCCGGAGAGGTGGGCCGGAGATTATATCTACGAGTCACTCCGATCTCATTACAAAAAAATAATGTTTGCTATTGTAAGTGACACTAAGTGATTAGGTACTTGTAGATACTATTTAATAAAATGTAAAGAGAAATTATAATGTTCTCTTTACATTTTAACTGTAAGCATATTGTCTTAAAAATTTGAATTTTATCGACGCATCGTCGATCGTCGCATGTTTTTTTAGCATTGCCTGTTTTATGACCATTAAACCGATGGAGCATTGAAAATGGAAGTGCCTAAAAGTTAGTTACTTCGAATTTAATATTCTGCACCGAAACGATTTGCAACGGTCGATAACTTAATTGTGTCCGTCTGAACATAAATTCCGAAGTTTCAAAGTGTTTAATTTACACGTCTTCAGTGTTTATGAGTCGTTAGCTGTCAGCTTGATTGTACGACCCGCTCTGTATCAAAGGCCGCGCTGCGTCGAAAACGCCTTAAAGTAGAACGGTCACATGTACCGTCAAAAGCAACACGGAGATCTTCTGTCGTCTTGTGATATGAAAATGAAAATCCTCAGCATACTTTAAAATCATCATATTGATCGATTCTGGGAATGACCTCGAGATCAAAAGATTGCACGGTTTTACAAATTTACGCTAATCTCAAAAAATATATGATGTCGCTCTGTTTTTGTAAGCTTCATCCTACGTAAGATTTTTCGGTTGAAGGATTATACGCTTTTATTGCCCACGTTTATATAAAAATTATTTATAAATATGTCTGGTGCTCTTTCTCGTTTAATAATTGTTTTTTATGTGATGGTCGTCATAATCATAATATTTTTGAGGTAAAGTTTTTAACAACTCTCTTTTTTAGAGGGTATATTTAGGTTCCACGAACTGTCTTAGTCAAAAAAAGAGACTAACATCGTATAACTTATTTTCACGCCATGTCTTTGCATTGTATAAAGATTTGCAAGATAGGTAACAATCGTTTGTGTTGTTTTTCTTTGTTACTAAATTCTCTTTCACGCACGCAGGTGGCCTGACGCGAGATTCACGAGGGCATAAAGGGCATACCTATCTAGTTTGTTTTCGATATGCACAAATTACATTAATTTGGCAACCCTTTTAGATGTGTACATTAGCATAGCTTTCAAAGCCTAATGCTGCCGTTTATTTGTCGAGCTTTAGAGATTTTCGCATCGGTGTTTTTAGGTGTTTTGTGTTTTTAGGCTTTATGCTACGAGTTGTAGTCAACGACTAGCCAGTGCAGCTTGCTTTTATGACAATGGACAGCTTGGTTTGGTATAAGGCGCTTTCTTGAAATTACATGTACCTATTCAGAAAGTTGTGTATAGTTTGTACGATGGAGCTCGACATCAAATCTCTCCGTATATCTAGTACGTAATAGCAATATTACTCCGCCCGTTGTCGCATGCCAGTTTGTCGCGCACTTGTAAAAAAAAGCTGGGTGGTAGGATTAGGCTTCCATTAGGGTGGCATCTGCGCGGCTGGCGTAAATAAATAGTGTCAGTGCGGAATTGGCGGGCGGATTCGGAGGCAGGTCACGTGTCGGGCCTCCGTTCCACTTTTATTACATTCCCTGAATAAAACGCCCTCAACGTAAAGTTGGCCTACACCGGTTCGTACATTATGTACCTACTATTATTTATTAAAGTCGTACATGTTGACAATACATATATATTCATACATACATATATATTCCGAAGATTGCAGGTTCGTGTCCTGTCACGGTCGCCATTATGTAATTTCTTATATTGTATTTACACAAGGTTTTCTTTAGTTAATAATAAAATGAGAAAATGGTTACAATTTTACTATTGTAATTTCTTCTTGCTTGTTTGGGAGCGAACTTTAGAGTCTTCTTTGCTGGCCGCGGTCGTGCGCGGGCGCGGGGGGCAAAAACGTTCCGTTTCTTGCAGATTGGCGTAGACATATTGTCTTATTCTTTTGGCATGTATCAACTTCCTCATGTCTTTTGCTCTGCAAAGCGGGATGATGAATGCCTTAGGATAGATAACTCTTTATTATTACACCACCAGAAATTATTACAATAAAAGCAAAATTACAAACTTAAAAACTAAAGTGTTACAATGGGGCGGTCTTATCGCTCAAAGCGATCTTTTCCAGACAACCTTTGGTTGGACCTTTGCCTTACTTAGATATAATCATCCATCTCGGTCATTAAAGTGTAAACAAAACTTGAATTACCTATACACCCGGATTAACTCCCGGCCTAAACTCGTTCAGTACATTTTGTAACAATCGCCTCAATACCAGCCTTTCTACAAATCTGGTAATGTATAGTATTCTTAAGATTTAGATCTTTTGAAACGTAGCTGACCGAAAACTGTATCTATTAAGTAACCTTTGTGTTATTGTTTTGACTTCATATATGTACATTATAAGTATTATTACATACTGTCTGTAGTTCTGTACATACTTACCGTCTGGCTTCATTACGTAAGTAGGTATATTGTGATCAATTGCGCGTTAGTGTATGTTACACTGTGTATCGTACCAGTAACAGTCGTGTTTTACGACTCGGATCCGAATATACAGTGCCGTGTCCTTTCTTTACTATCGAGACCATGGCTTACAACATTGTTCGATATCGATTTGACGTTGCTTGATTTCCAATGAAATATTTAGGTTACAGTTCATAATTCATATCGTTGGGAAATATTACATTTCGAGTCGAATCCTTTGGTCGCGCCGAGCCACATATTTCCGACCCCACCGCGGTACTTCGACTGTTGAATTATTTTTCAAGGCCAGACCTGCATTGGTACGAAAAACCCCTATTAGATATATCTCACCTATGTCGTTGAACGCAACCATCACATCTTGGACTAGAGATTCCAGCAATATAAAAAAATTGCATGCTTTCACACGATCGCTGCTGATGTCGATCGACAGCAGAATCTGACGCCTTAAATACATTAAAATTGCGTGCAAAGGATGGTAGTTAAAATATCAAACTGTTTTATAAGTTATTAAAAAACCCGCCACGTCTTTATGATTTGTGGCAGCGACGCAACAGCGCAGCATAAGGCCACCCTAGAGTTTTGGATTACACTCTACTCTACCCTCATTATGTATGCCCAGCGTTATCTCTGGCTATAAATTCAAGGAAAATTATACACCATAGTTTGTTACGTGTTTCAACACTTGACTGGAATATACAGGTGTATATAAGACTTGGTAAATAAATAACCGACTTATGGCTAATGGGTATTTGTAGACATACCTGTTGCATTATGATTAAGGGTTGGAAACTATCGTAAGTCGAAATATTCATTATAAATATATAATGGCTAAACTCACGTTATGATTGTGCCTGTGCCTCGTATCCAAAGCGTAAACTCTCGGAAGGACATCCCAGTCCAAAACCTGTCCAATATCTGATGTGATGTGATGAGCGCAATGCAGTGCTACGCAGTGTTTTTTATGGCATTAAAGTTCAGGATGGCGATGCAATTGTTATTATTATAGAGTCTTCAATAGAGTTCCGCAATACGTAAAGCTTGTCAGACATTTTTACTTTCAATGTTGCCCCATGTAGCGCAGCGGCTTCTGTTTATATGTTTTATGCGCTTTCAATACAAACCAACCAGTTCTAAACCCAGTGCGCACAACCGACATAATAAAACATAGAATAAATGCTACCACAAATGCTTTTCATTATGTTAGGGGCACTATTATTTTGTAGGCGGCTAGATTAGTTTTCCCTCGCATTCTACGGTAGGTACACCCTAATTTTCCGTCGTATGTCATCTATGTAAGAAGCTCGTGAAATATGAGTAGGTATCAACATGGTTGACAAGGTATTGACTCTTGGTATATTCCTTTTAGTTCTATGTATAGTTTGTACATAACGTGTCTCATCGTTTGTCAACTTATCGTTAACGTAATTCCAACGGACCCTTCGCAGAGTCCACACACTCTACGCCGCCTTTTGTCCTCGTTTCTCGTTATTTGATACTTCTTGCCTAGTTGCTAGCCTCATGATAGCATTACAGCAACAATATGATTTCCTAGTTCGCGTTAAATCTGTTCCACATGATAAAATTAACCGTTACACGTAGCGCGGTAAATTATGCATTGATTGCTATTTATTAGGTACTGTTTAAGAGGCGTTAATTAATGATTATGAAACTCCGTGTATTTACTAGGCATTGTTATTTAATACGCTAATAAACTAATAACTTTTCCTTGGTCTCAAGGATTTTGTTATTCTAGGTTCTAGGAAACAACAGATGGCTTTGTCTCGTACATTTATCCGATTTTTGATGACGTGCGGCAAAAAGCCATTAAAG
The DNA here is from genome assembly GCA_951640565.1 of Petrophora chlorosata. NCBI lineage: Eukaryota > Metazoa > Arthropoda > Insecta > Lepidoptera > Geometridae > Petrophora > Petrophora chlorosata. Next base: position 6,612,291 of record OX621190.1, read on the forward strand.
TGTGTACATTAGCCTACGTGTGTACATTATAGCCATGACGTATCATGTCATTCAAAAATACGTCGTCTCGTCACCTAATTTACGAATTATGATACTCGTATGTTCGTTAAATGGAACCCAGCCGTGACGACGTCGCTTATACAGTAAAAGTATATATTATGTACATGTTTATCCCACTTAATCAACAAACAATTATCAAAATGGTCACAACAAACAAAACAATTCTTGGAAAAGAGGTTATGTGAGCGTGCCCTTTGATTTAAGGCCTGGTTTAGAATTATATTTTTCGGAAATTTTATTGTTTTGGGACATGAATACATTAGATTGCCGCAAGTGTTTTGTTGCGGCTGTAGCTCTTATAATAATGGTACTTCTTTTACTATAGATTCGGTTAACTTTTTAGTATCATCTGCTCTATATCTTTTGTTCAGCTTTATTTATAAAGAGTTAATGAAACTGTTTCTAAAGTCGGCTGCGGCCACGGGATCGCGGCACCCACTCGTCTGGGCACGCTACCGCTGCACGGCCGCGACCGGCCGGCAGAATGCTCGGAGCTCTATCAGCTGCGTTGCGCAACTTGTTTTCCCCAGCATCTACCTACATTGACATTACAACATCTCAACACATTTGCATGGCCGCTTCCATCAAGCCGGTCCGCTATGTTTATTTCGCGGCAATACACGTCGATCTAAACTTTTATTATAATAAATATCAGATATCTTAAGTCTATTTACCCACTTTTTATACAAGAAAGCTGACATTATTCTCGTAATTTTTAATCGTCCAAACGGCGTCGTCATGGATAATAAAACATCGACTCGAGAGCAGCTAATTAACTCGTTATGTGGACCCACTTCAACATAAGAGCTCTTGAGACGATAACGACGCACAAGAACGTATTTGCACTTTTTGCAAACGGATGTGAAAAAAGACATCGGTATTTGCGCTTAGTCATAATGAATGGTGTGAATGAACAGCAACAATAACATGGTGTTAGGGTGTTACGCTCCACGAACCATGTGATGCGAGCGAGTGGATTCATTCAGGGAGCGGAAACATAAATCAACGTTACGCGAAGCACCACCTGGTCCAAGGCCTGTCTTCAACCTGCATTTACCTCCGATACCTTTGTGGACAGAAGACAAGGTATACGGGACTTCGTGGACACAACAAGAGACGTCAGAGGCTGTTGGCACAACTTATTAATTCAAATGCTTCCTGATAATATCATGCAATGATAGATAGATAGCCTTAGTTTAGTCACACAATAATTAATATGGTTTTGTGTAGTTATCAGAGCAATAAGAAAGTCAGTCAATAAGAAAAGAGATAGAGTGGAATACGAAGATCACGTTCTGCTAAGCAGCTCTACATATTTATGATACGGATGATCTTGGAAATTACTTGGCTGATTCAGAAAATATAACATGAAAAATAAATAAGGAATCTTCTATTCCAGTAATGGATAAAATTATTACTTCCAGTTCCAACTAAACTATTTTTATATAAAAAGTCACAGATTACTTAATTGTACAAGGTTTACATATATGTATATGCCTAATGCCTACTATAATAATATTAAACAACTTGTACCTGCGTAGGTACCATGAATATAGAAAAGGCATCTACAACTTTTAATTGTTGTTTATTGAAACTATTTCTATAATATATTTTTTCTACCCATGCGAAGCAGATGTCAGTTGCTAGTTCATGATAAAACGTATCAGGTTAGCGGATGTCCGCCAATAAGCACACTGAATGCGTTTGTACTCGTCTCGTTTGTATATAGCGTGGTATGTAGTTTGTTGTTGTCTGAGCACGTGTGTGCGTCTAACTATCCAGCTAAACCTATTAGAGTGAGGCCAATTACTGGTAGACAAGCGGAGCGGTACTATTTGCAGTGAAAGTGCAGTGAGTCACTCGGCAGCGTGTCGGAAATAGCTGCGCTTGCGCTGCCGCGAGCCGGCTGACGCCTTCAGAGAACCCGCCCGCCGGCGCCGCGCCGCGTCGCACTGCTGCCGCACCGCGCTGTGTGTGGAACATTGTATCTGTAGTCACGCAACAAGCTATTCAAAATCGGATTATGCGAAATTTATATAGTAGTCATATTCTGTTTACGGCTAACCCGGCTACCTCGATGTTGTATAGAAGTGAACATTCGTTCAAAAGTTGTCTGGAAGGTATATCTTTATAATATCGTATTAAATAATAATAATTAACTCATTATTTCAGATAATATTAAAGTAAAACAAAGTAAAATTAACAGGCCTATAGAATATATGGATACCTTACAGACTAACATATATTAAACACAAAGATATAACACAAAATTTAATAAGCCATACCATACACAATTACATATAAAACTTTCGTTCACTCCCTATATCTTCGGTATACCACCTCAGTACAGGTTAGATGTCAGAATTCACCAACAGTTCCTTATGCACGGAACGCCGGAACTTGGAGTCCATAGGACTTGGTCAGTGATCCTAGTCGACGTCCCTGAATCTGTCCATAAAGCGTTTTCTTGATGTACTTCAACACTTCAAGTGAGACTACCTTCTAGTAGTACTTCTTCACTTTTAAGTGAGAATATTCATGCCCTCATGCATACATCTATGCATGTATGCATACATGTACACAATAAAGAACTTTGTTTAGACGCTATACTACGACGGTGAGTATGACTTGTGAATTGAAATCAATTATCTTTCAATTTTCCTTCTTTTTCTCATTTGAAAGTATTCCCCGTACGAAGTAATTTTACTCTATCGCAATGTTTACCCACGGTAAAGTCCACATTCACCTGCATTTTCCTGTCCACATTGTGAATGGCGGCTATAGCCTTGCCTCAGTACGAAGAATCAGAGTTTACAAACTTCTCGACAAATAAGGAAAATGTATCCACAAAAACCTTTGAGATCAAAGAAAGTAAACATAGAATTATTAAAAAAACTCTGTCATATCCGCCATAAATCACAAGCAGCCTATATCGTTTTTATAAAAGCATTACGGTATTTATGATTGAGTTTGAGGAAATAGAAATAGAAATAAGCCGTCCTTGTTAATAAAAAGCAAAAACATTCTTTGATACCTAATTACTGCGTAGGTATATCAGATTTTTTTTACAGAGAATTGCAAGGTTGGGAAGCTATTTTATTGGGGTTTTGCAATTATTTTCCCAGGTGAGAATATGTAAGGGGATCATATGGATTAAATAAGCAAACTTGACTTAAAAAAAGCTGCATTACAAACTGGAAACCGTGCCAATCAGTTTGTATGTACAAGGAGTATTCAAGGACGAATAGTTATTGCAATTAAAACTTTGTTTGATGCGTGTATTCCAACTTTCAAGTATGTTCCTAAAAATACATTATAACACTCATGGAAGTACTCGAAATAATGAATGCTATGATGACTTCAACCGAGTCAAGATAAAAATGAATGTTAAAATTAATACAGACTGCAATGGAATCAGGCGTGACGTTGCGGAAATTCTCTCACGAGAGAAGAGAGAGAGAGTGGTTCTCTCGTTCCAGCGTTCGGCGAGTCGACATCTGATGATGCCTCGTGCAGACGGCGAAACACGTGTCGTACAAAGAGTGTTGTTGCTAGGAACTAACAACAACCTACATAATATTCAGCGGGATTACACTATATATTTTCATTGCGTTTCAGTTTTAATACAGACTACTGCACACATTTTTGTAAAACAATACGCTAAAATATGTAAAAGGTCAAAAATAGAATCTGCATGCGATAAGTTTCAAACCGTAAACCTACATATTGCAAATCCGTCACTCACTAGACTGGGCCACCTGCGCTTATTCTTATAGTAACTGTTTATCTTCAGTTGCATGCTTTCATAGTGCTAGGTTCTCTGATCTCTCTGATCTCGCTCCTCACCGCGCTATATTCATTCATTGAATTGACTTGGTCCGTCAAGCTACGTACGTACACTGTAGTACGCAAACAACGTACGATACTGTTTAAAATGCATTGACGTGATGTGCATCATTGGCTTGCATTACACACCTCGTCAGCTACATCCGTACGCACTTATATGAAACGACGCGACGCGTGTTTATGACTCAACTGTTTACTCGTTGCACATCGCCGAGCGAGCTGTCTGTAATTTTACAAAATTATCGTGCGACGTATTAGCGCCATTTTTCACCATTAAAAACTAGTTGCGCCTTCTCGCGCAGAGTCGATGCCTGTACCAAGGTACCTGACAAGGCACGCCAAACAAAGCGAGCCTGAACCCCGACCAACAGACAGATTGTCGATGTCGTTTTACGAAAACAATCGTGTAACTCTGAGGAAAATTGATGCCATTGCGCGTGGCTTCCAGCACTTGAATGAATAAAATGAATGAGTTCGCAAAATGTATTCATAGATGTTTGTAGGTACTTGTCTACATCGACCTACATCAGTGAACAAAAAGAATTTTGAAATTATCGTGTGTAAAATGAATGACAACTATGCTTCCACAACGATTGTATATAGAATTTTAGCTTTTAAACCAACTGACCGACGTGTATTCGACTGATTTACCAGCTTTTTTACTTACTACGTTCTATAATGTCCCCTCGAGGCGACAGACGCGACGGAGCAAAAGACAAGGCGTTTAAATTCGGCTATGTTTTGGGTGGCCTGTTATAATTTTCTCTAGGTCAGGTTCATGTCCTTCGCTTCTGCAATTACAGAGCGCTAACAGGTCACGCCTACAATACAAATCTTAAAGGTGCCTAAGATGTGCCTAAAGTGTACCCATTACCTAGCTCAATTCTACTGCGACGTGGCAGTCGCGTCGTGCAGTCTCCATTGTTTGTGGTTTTGGTGGTTACTGTGCAAGTAGTGTTGTTAGTATATATTAAAGGTAACTCCTCGCAATATGTTATTTTTAAGCTCGCGCTGCGTTTCGTGGTACGAGGCCCGCGGGAGGAGTGGAAGCGGCGGAGGCTGTAGTACGTATGAGTAGCGGCGTAGTAAGTGCGGGGAAAGGTCGGGGGAGCGTCACTCTTCGCGTTCAATAATATTTTTGCCAGTACCGGTGCCGTCGGTGTAGTGATTCTCACTGCAAATATCGACATTTAACTCTAAAAGATTTTATGAGGCGCCTTCCTTGCCAAACAGTTGGATTTTATGGTCGTCATATTGAATATCATATTGAAAAGCTACCCATTTTTTATGATTAGAAAATCATGTAGTTTATTCATTCAAAATCATAATGTTTGTCCGATAACACATACTAATGGACCGATATTTAATACATTTGCGTTAATAAACTATGTGCAAATACACATTTGCAAAACGTGATCATGATCATCTACTTTAAGGTTTAGACGAAAGCTCAGCGTGTACCACCTTGCGCCTTATTACATATATTTTTCGATATTGATAAGAAACCAGCCCCCCGATTCAGAGCCTCACGATAACGAATACCGAAACAATTGGACTGGATTTCGATCTTGTATTGCCCCGAGAATTCGATACGGTTTTGGTTACAATATCGGTATCGATTAGATTCATTTTTCATTTACAGAATTTGTTTTGTGTGCAATATTTCTGAATCCAGCCCCAGACATCACTAGTGCGCGAAGTTGTACAATAACATTCTTTGCTATAAATATCCGCTGGACTGAGAGGAGGTGGTCGGAGACCGCGGGGGCGCGTGTGAGAGGGGAGGAAACGCTCGAGACGTGTTGCGAACGCGAATGCTACGGCGAAATCATTTGCATCGCAATGCACCGGGCGGCGCGCGGCGCGGTGGACATTGCGGTGCACGTACACTAACTATGATGTCACTTGGTGTAATAGTTGAGCAGGTTGTTACAGATTTCGTCGGATTGCCGCGATGGGACAAATGTTTGTGGTCAGAAACAAGTGCGAGTATTTGTTTCGTATCTGACTGTTGTACGATCATGGTCCTCGTAGATCTTGCGTTTCCCTAGATGAAGGGGAACCTTGCTAGGGGCCAGGTTCTATTTATGTATGTGATCATCGGGCGTTGCGATTATTATACATGTCGCTCTTCCATTACGCTGCTGTACAGTCACACGATGGTCAAAATCAAAACACCCGGTTTAGTGTTAAATACCACAAACGTGGCAATTGTTACAGTCGAGGAACTATTTCTTTTTTAATGACAATGACACAGCCGCCACATATTATGTTAACTATGGCGCAAACGGCGCTACCTATTTAGGCGCCACAATAATTCGCTGCCTGCCGCACGTCGCAAATTCGCAATACGCAACCTATTGAACATATTTACTAACGATTTATAGTAATAGGTATTATTTTATTGTATTGTTGTAATTCTTTTCTGTACAATAAACATTCATTCATTTACTCATTCATTCAGTTATCTGATACTTTGATATTGGCATCATTGACACCATTGTTCTTTAATGACCATACGAGACCAACGTAATCTACTATGCCATAACTCAGCTGGTTGGTTATCTACGGCTGTATCTGTGATCCTATGAAGTGGCTACGTAAATACTAGTGGTACGTACTAAGAACTTTATTAACAACTAGCTGCGCCCCGCGGTTCCACCCGCGGTTTCCCGGGATAAAAAGTGCCTATGTGCTATTCCAAGTCTTAAAGTAGGTACCTACATACCAAATTTCATCTAAATCGGTTCGGTAATTTTTGCGTGAAAGACTAACAAAAATACATCCATACATTCTTACAAACTTTTGCGTTTATAATATTAGTAGAATAAGTAACAAATTGAAACTTGTTTACCTGTCTGCTAAACAGAATTGCCAAAAATGCACAGACAGACACTATGACGTTGAGTTATGATCATTGTGAGTTATGTTATGAGCATTTGACCTGACATGACATTATTTATTTTTCATCATGTGACGCTAATATTGCGGTATTTGCGAATGGGAGCAGATTAATACTCTAGATATGTCGACGTCGCCTCGCGTCATTAGGATATCATCAAATCTTTATAGTTCATAAATAATAAGTAGAAGCTGCAAGCCATGTGTCCGGCATGTGGTTTGTTTACTACCTTTCCGACGCCATTTTGGTATTTCCTCCCGCGCATTTCTTGTTGCACATGCGCGCTTCATAATAAACCACTTTACTTCCCTAAGGTGTGTGCGGATTGCGGATCCGTTTTCGAGCCGCTCTGTCTCAACTACGCAATAATAACGACCTTGCGCATTGTTATGTTTCTCGTTTTCTTTCATACAATCATTTTAATATTTATAAATCCGGCTGACGGCAATTGTAACTGAGTGTTATCATAACATTGGTCATGGGTGCTCAGTACTCACTAATGCCCTAACCTTGCCAACAATAATAGGTGTCGTCATAGGAGTTATAGAATAGTACTAACAGTTAGTGCACTCCGATTCGCGCCAACAATGCTCACGTGCATATAAGTTCAGGATACTCACAAGTGTTCCGATTTGAATATGCACGTTCACGGCTGATTACATTACTGTCAGTTTGGACCGACCCCTAACACACCATGTGTACGATTCAGAACAATTATTATGAGTCCATTATAATTATTGACACCAAAAGTGTTACTGAGCCCTATGTAAGTACACAAATTTGATCCAGTTGTTCTTATTTAAAATGAGACAATAATTACCATGAGCATCTTAAACCCGATGCAAAATATATTTATAAATTACAAGTTTGAATGATTTAATATGCATCTCGTCTGTTTTAAAGCGTCTTTCGACCGCACAAGCTCGTTATCTATCAAGCTGCGAGTGGCGAAAATAAAACCGCTGATTTCTTATACACGTTTCGCGGTAGAGGTCAGGGAAACAATTTCATTCTTTGTTTATATCATGCGCAATACACGACAGGTTTTTCCTAAAATACTTATTTAAATACAATATTTGTAGGTATTTATTTTTATTTACCAGTGTGTTAAACAACGTAAAGACTTTATTATATACTCTACCTGCCCCACCGAATACTTAAAACTTGCCTGCACTCCGTTAACCTATGTATATCAGAATCGCCTATTTCTTTTTTATATATACAGTTTATTTGACCTTGCGTTATTTCCTAGATGAGATCCAGTCATTTCTACTTCCAATTATTCGTTCTTGGCGCGGCTCTGCAGGGCGTAAACTAACTTCGCGTGGTTCCATCAAAACAAACGGTACAATTGTAATTGGCTCACATGACATGACTCACGCAATAAAATTGTTGTTTACTATCCAAACTAAAGGCCTAAGATAATACCGATAATAATATGTGCAGACTGCGATTCTATTGAATTGCGCTGAAGTTGTGCGCATTTATCTAGTCTTGTGACCCTGCGGGATGCACGTTGCGTTATAAAAGTTTGCCTATATTAATATAGCCTAGCTATGTTGATTGCTACGACGTTAGCAGTTATTACTTATCGACATAATTAGACCTATGAGTACGTTGGCACTCTTACGTATTCTGTTTGTATAAATCATTGAGCTATGTAATATATATATATCAATGGTATAAATACTATACGTACCTACGCTAAAATGAGTTTTAATCGGGATTGACGTCAGTTGTGTCAACAAACATTTCGAATAATTGCCTCTTACAAATATGATTACTAAAGCTGCTGATGTAGCTATTATTGATAATAATATCGCTGTGCTGTATTCTGTGTCTCAAAGATGAACGAATTGAAAGGTGATTGTTATAAGATATATAGGTAGGTATAAATTTATTTTTATTTATATAGCGTTTTGAAGGATGTTTTGTAGAAAAGCTTTAGTGAATAGAGTTTAGATGTGAAAGACTGACATGACGGCACTTATAAAGATTCGGTTAGTTGAACATGAGGACTCAGGAGTTGCTCAAACCAGTGTTGCTCATGCAGAAATCAGTCAAATCGCGGATGCTGGCGCAGATTTTTGTGATCGATAGAGCTACAGGTGGAATTTTCACTATAATAAACAGTTTGTTATAAAGTACAAATTACTAAGAAAAAATCGACAATTTTGAATTCGAATCTATCCATTTATGTTGGTCAAACTCGCAAGCGAAAGCTGATGTTGCAACACGAACATCAGAAAACCTCAGCTACAATAAATGCGGATGTTGAAAACATGTTAAATCCAACAAAAACGGTAAATGAGAACTCTTAGAAGAATATACTATTAAAATTAACTATTGTCATGGATTATACATAGCCCTTTCAGTATAAATTATCAATATTGTTATCAGCAATATAATATTGCCGCTGAATGGGAGTGTCGCATAGCCTAGTTTTGCCGTGAACATGACATTGTCATCTAGTCTATAAACATTAACCATTATGGCATCCTTACCTTAATCATATTACTTATTATCTCTGTAGTAAATACAAAACACCGCCCACATGGGGTCGCCTACTTAATCACCGAGATCGTGGGGGGCGGCCTCTTACTGGTCAATGATCTAAATGTTAGCAAAAACAATAACAAATTAATCAGACATGAACTAATTCTGGTACGAATGGTACGACTACGACCTATTCGTGTTATTGTAAGGAAATATTGTTGACGTAGTTGTAAACAGGTCTAAAGGTGTCTAAACTATAGTTAGATTATGAATACGTACACTCATAGTAAATATAAAATATTGTATTGGAGTATTTCCTAAATATGCATTCTTCATTTAGCGGCATAAGGTGACAGGTGGCAGTTAAACTATAATCATGAGTCAATTGTATAGGCAGCAAAGAGGCAGCAATGATGATGTTAATTTTGTAAATATTTGCGGTTTTGGGTACATGTTACTGATGTACCACGTACACACTATACTTAGGTACCTACTATACGAGTATAGTTACTAGTGTACCCAGTACCTTTCCACTTTTGTCCAACCAAGTTCTTGATCGTGATTATATTCCTAAATTGCGTAACGAAGTCATAAATATCCCTAATCAATGATGATAATTATGCCACACAATATAAGGCGTCTTTTAAATAACAAAAGATATCCAACCAAATAATTATTAGAAAGTAAAAACCTTGGCGTGTCAATAAAGTTTCTGGAGTAATAAGTATCAGCTTTGAATGTATAAAATCGTGAAATTATGATTTAATGTATTTTTTTATATTTGCAGTTTGCTCGTCGTTGGACATCAGAAACACGGCGGACCAGTTCAAGAAGTTGGAAGGATGCAAGATCATTGAGGGCCAGCTCAGCATCGTGTTGATGGAACGCGTGACGCACAAGATCTACGAGAACATAACCTTCCCCGAGCTGAGAGAAGTTACGGGCTACGTGCTTATGTATAGGTAAGCATCATCATCAATATTATCAAACATGTACTACTTACTAACTAGATATTTTTATTACCAATCGAGCGCCTTTGGTAGCAGCGGCACTGGAATACTCTTTTCAAGACTAAAGATGACAATGATTGTATTGGAATGTGTATATAATCTTAGTCATCAATCCATTTTTATATTTATTTACATTTGAATTAGAGAAAGACATCGGGATACAGGTTGAATAATTATGCGTTCTTTGGCCCGTGGTATGAAAATTGGAAAATCTTGTTTATTTTGTTTGTTCTGTTGATGGGCTTGCGTTTGGCCACTAACTGATGTTGAACGACGATGCGGTCGAAGACGAAAAATAAAGCTTTCGAAGCTTCAAAAGTCTACGTACTTTACATAATTCTGCCTCGTCTCAGACAACATTTGCTATCTAAATTGCATGTGACATTCCGGTGGGAATGCCGGTTAAGACTTTCTCATTGTCTTATTGGCACACTTCCAGATTTCTACGTTGTTTTCCTGTTTACTATCAATTACAACCTTGCGCGTCTGTAATCAGAACTTCTCGTAAATTATTGTTTGCTCGCATTACAACAGGTTGCAATAACACACTTAATGGCTAATGATACGGAGCATGCGACTAAACGTTTCCACTTTTGAAAGAACGTAAAGTAGCGATACTAGTCCTTAATTTTTTACATGTGGGTGAAGATGTATCGCTTTCCTCGTGAATCTACTATGAATACATGTAGAATACAGATTCTCAGATTTATCCACGGCGTCGGGTGCTGACGTAGACCTACTTTTTCTGCAGCACTAGAATTATACACACAAAAGTTCTGCCCAGTGTTCACCAAACAATTCCGCGTAAACATAATTATTGTTGAATAATGTAAATAGTGTTATCATCGATGCTTGCAAATGATACTCGTGTTTCCGTTTCAGAACGAAAGGTGTTCGAAACCTGGGCGATTTGTTTCCGAACCTCACCGTCGTAAGGGGGATGGAGCTGTTCAAGGATTTCGCTCTCGTCGTCTTTGACAACATTCATCTTGAGGTATGACGTAGGTACTCTTATTGATTGATTAACTCTTTATTGAGAGCCGGAACAAAAAAAAATACAAAAACAGGAAAATAATTGAAAGATACAGTTTTGTAAGTGCTACAATGGGCGGCCTTATCGCTAAAAGCGCATAATACGAGTGAAGGAAAATCGTAACTATTGAAGAATAAGAATGAGGCTATCCGATGGTAAAAGACGCAATTTGTGCCGTTTCATCTCAAACCATATTAAAATAAATAACAAAAATAAATGTTCGCTTTTATACACCAAATATAATATAATTTTCATCCCCCCATCTCGGAAAGAGTGTTTTTGCTCTTCGATATCTGAGTGCAAAGGTCGTTTTTATCCGCTAGAGGATAAAGTAAATTTGACTTTAGAACATCGTGTGCACTAAGTTTGTGAATTCAAAACATCATTAAACTTATTTACTTCTACCTCCATGGTGCCGAATTCATCATACAACTTTTTTTAATTTGTTAAAAACTCAGACTCGGAACCTCCTTTGTGTACCTTTTTTTTAATTTGCTTTGCTCGCGCAAAGTATCTTTTTTCGGATTGTAGATGATTTTCTTGTATTTAGTCATTTCCTCGCTGAGGTGGGATGAAAAGTTACGTGTTGCACTCGATTGCAAACATTTTTCACCTCGTGCTCTTTTGATTCCCTCGCTAACGCACAGGATTCTAATTTTTGAATCACTTCCTGCGCTTGTGATTCAATTTTAGAATCCTTCGCTTACTCGGTCATCAAAATTGAGCACGCGATTAAAAAGCAACTTTGCACTGTTGTATAACAAATAACTATTACACGCGCGACTGCGAACAAGCAGTAAACATAATAAAAACAGGACTTGGAAAAACAATTACTATAGCGAAGTTTTTGAAGTATATCAAAATGTAAAAATTGTAAAGTGTATAAAATGTTGATATGGGTAGGTATATGCTTGCAATTTGTATGAAAAAATTCAAAACTAATTTTCGCCAATGGATGACAAATTGGTTGCAAATGCGGCCGTTATTTGAGGTCAATTAGTAGTTGACCTATGTTTGGACCTAATTCAGGCCTCGGCCAATGTTGTTTTCCTAAATTGATCTCCCACACCTAGTTAACTACCTTGTCCACTGCCAGACACCGCCAAGGATATCCGACTGGGAAAAGAAAATAGGGATATTTTTGTTTCGAAAATAATTGTTTGGTTTTAGTGTGACGAATTGACGATCGAAGTAGATTTCTTATTCTTTGTGAGGGCGATAAGTTCTGCACAGTGCACTGATGTCCTGCATGGGGTGTGCACTGTGCATTTCCCCGGCCATGGCCACCGGCATTAACGGGCTTCAACTCAAGTCTTGCCTTTATGCAATGGAGTGCGAATTTGTGTCACTATCGGTCAAAGGCGAGACTATAAGGTAATTAAAAAAAAAACTATGCTGCTCCAGTGACATTGCAGATGGTGGTAGTCAATACCACTTAATACCTATATAATTCTAACCCCCATTTATTTAGAATTCTAGCTCGGCTAATTTTAAATTACTCATGCTATATTAAAAATACATTTAAAACAAATGATACTTTTTGTTTTATAATTTTGTTATTGTATGATTTTTTTGTGTCTGATGAAACATACTGGACTATATCATAAAAGTCAGTTTTAATAACATTACTTACTATGTTTCGTGCAAATAAACTTTTTTCATTTAGTGTGTCGTTCGCCTTTAAACTTGTGCCAGGTTTTAGATTATTATGAATAAATTATAGATGTTTAGAAAAAAGATTACATACAGTACATCTACCATTGCTTTACCACATTTTTCGTTTCTTATTTTCTTTCTTTCCGCAGGCCCTGGGTCTCCGAAGTTTGATGGCTGTGAAAGGCGGAGTCCGCATTGAAAGGAATGACCGGCTTTGCTATATCAACACCATCGACTGGTCCCGCATTAACACCGGCGACGTGGAAAACATAATCAGGGTAAGATCTTCTTTTACTATCATCTTTTTCTACAAGTAGGTATCGATTATCAATCCAGAGCAAGGCATCACAAATCTGCTCCCACTTGAATTATCAGAAGTGAGTCGGTTGCAGCAAGGGTGAATATTGCTATTACCTTTTATTTTTAGGGTTCTCAATAAGAAAAAATTGAACTATCATAAGCTATGCAGCAGCAACGCATATAGATAGAGAATTATAATTTGACTGTTTAGAATGTCTTTTGTTTCACTCACGATTTCATTGTGGTTAGGACTGATTCTTATGGAGTAGTCTTGGAAGTTGGAAAGGAAACCAACATTTGGCGATGTAGTCGACCGTAATGAAGTACGGTTAGATGATAAAGTCTTACAAATGATTTCATTCATGTCTAATTTTAAGCCATCCTTATACGACTCCATTGACAATAGTTCATAACACAACTGACTCATCACAGCCACGCAGTGTTTCTTTATTTCGATTCGTCGAGTACACAAGTGTTTATTTTGGCTTTGTTTACGGAATTAATTGTCCTTCGTTTCTATAATATTATTTATACATTATATGGTAGCAACATAATAATGAGTATACAACAATACAAAAATGCTTTATTGTACACCAAATAAAAGACTCAGTAGGTACATGAAAACAACTTACACAGTATAGTAAACACCACTAAATTAAGTTTGATTTGAAAATATGTGTATAAATAATTTATATAATAAGTATACTACTTCTAGGTACTAACATTTAATATTATTAATTTTATTTGCGGTTTTAATGTTTATCTGTATCCGCATGCATTAATGTCATATGTCTGCAGCCTCGAACCGTGTGGCAGGGTTACCTTGCTTGCCATACGTTCTGTTTGATTGTTCTAGATAAAAAAAATACTGGGTGTCAGTGTATTGGCACAGAGTACAAGTATGGCTAGGGTAGGTTAGCTAAAGAAGCACGTCCTATATCCTAAACTCCAAAGTAAACTAGTTTTTTTAGCTCCACTTGTTTATAAAATTACCCGGGAGGTCGTCATCGGTAAATTGTTGGTATCGTTAGCAAATACCTGGCTAACCTAACAACTGAAGCTGCAATGTCACTGTATGAGATATTTCTGCAAAGTCTATGTTATATTATTATGCTGATTGTAGATTATGTATATAAAAAGACCCAAAAAAAAAACGATAGCAAATACTTTTTCTGTGACTTTATAAAAAGTTTCTTAGTTTCTAAAAAGTGCTTCTAAATTATATTTGTTTCTGAATCACTTAAGACGGCGGGACGTTTTGGATAGATGTACCGTAAAACAACTACATTAACTTATTAACATGGTAGTCATTCTTACCTTAGAGGCCTTCTGCAAAGAATAAAAATCAAAACCGCATTTACCACAATAAATAACTGAAACAATAATTCACCGTCGCAGATTAAAATAAATCTGAGGGTATAATAAAAAAGCCGTCCCTTTGTCAGGTTTTCAGGTGTAGGTGCTTTCGGGTGTAATTTTAATGCCTAGTTTGTTAAAGATATTATTGGAATGAACTATAAAATTAAAAAATTAAAAAACCCCGTCACAATAAAACATGTCTAAGAACCACTGCTAGAACACCTGCTTTCAAATTAGAAAAACCGCATTGAAGTCGATTTACCCGTTTGAGCTACGGTGCCACACATAGACACACATAGTGGTCAAAAATATAACGCCCCTCCTTTGTGCGTCGGGGGTTAATAAAATTCAGTATTTTTAACAAAAGATTATTCAAATTATTTTCCAAATCTAGCAGAACCGATTTGGAAAATCACACGGTGTGCGGGGGGAGCGGCGGCCGCGTTACGGCACTTATGGCAGCCCTAGTGTGGCCACACTGGCCACACACGGCCACATTCATGAATGAATGACAGCATAGCTTGCGGTTCTCGCCCAATATTATTGTTGTCCGTTGCCAAACTTGTTTTGCCTCTGGTCCGTGGGATTTATTCGATATTAGTTCCGCCTTTACTTCACCAGCTATATATATACTGCGAATTTAACTACGTCATGCATTATTCGCAAAAGATTCTTATCATCACTAGCGTTTAGTGTTTTTCGTGTAATCACTCCGAAAATAGTTTTTTATCTTATCATTTTTGTTGCATTGTTGCAGGCTAATTATGACACGCGATTTTGTGGCTTGTGTCCTGACGCACAGGGTCGCACTGATGAACATCGACCATCGCAGTCTCAGCTCCAGTGCCCCTCGGACCCAGCTAACGGGCGTTTGCTCTGTTGGGACGAAAATCATTTCCAGAAAGGTACCTATGAAATATACAGACCACGTATTGGGGCGTGTTTTTGGTTTTGGAGCCCACAAGTTCACATGCGTAATATACATTGATTTAGATATTTTCCTATTGGTTGAACAAAAAGGGACTTGCGGATATCTAAACGCGTTGGTGACTGCATAATGATTCTACCGTCAGGCCGACCTCTAATTGGTTTTTGGCGCGACACATTTGGATATAACATCTATTTATAGTCTACAGATAGATTATCTCTTTTAATATTGCTAGTTCTTTAGTTTACTACCACAATTTTTACTTTACTGTAGAACCCATAATTTGCCGCGGCGGTAACGGATAACGGTTAGCGGTTTTGTACAGGATTATAAAATTAATAGCAAGTAGTGTTATTCTTTATAGCCCCATTACCGTTTCTTGGATTTAATACTATATTTTATTGGTATTTTGTGGGTGCGGTGAATCAATTAAAGTTTTTATTTTAGTTTGTCCAGCTGCGTGTGAAACGCGAGGGTGCTTGGATGACTGCACGTGTTGTCACACGTCCTGCCTCGGCGGCTGCACCGATGTCACTGCGCGTGACTGTCACGTCTGTCGCAACTTCTCCTTCGGCTACGGTGACCAGCGCGTGTGTGTCGACCACTGCCCCAATGGCACTTATGAGGTAACTAAGCAGTATCATGTAAATGTATTTAAATGATAATACTATGGCACGTGTTATCTATGTCCTGCCTCGGCGGCTGCACCGATGACACTTTATGGCACAGCGCGTGACTGTCACGTCTGTCGCAACTTCTTCGGTTATGGTGACTAGCGCGTGTTTGTCGACCACTGCTGCAGTTTGATGTATGTGTTCATGTAATATATGCCATGTGTTATCGATGTCCTGCCTCTGCCGGCGGCTGCATCGATGGCATTTCATGGCACTGCGCGTGTCACGTCTGTCGCAACTTCTCCTTCGGTTATGGTGACCAGTTCATTAATAAACGACATCTGCGAAATTTGTATTCTCTATGACGCGTCATATATATGAATATATGAATGCGTCATAGAGATGTCCTTTATTAATGAAGGAATCGACGTGATTTCGAAGCAAGGAATCGACGTGATTCCGCCAAGTTGTCATAGTGAATTGGGGCCCAGGTAGTAATACAAAAAATGTTTATTTTTTCATATAGGTATATTGTACCTAATTTTAGACACAATAAAATAACACACAGCCTGTGTCACTCATGGATAGTGTTAGCTTTCTATCACTTAAAGGATTTTCAGAATCAGATCAGTAGCAGAGACTCCTCCTTCTTGCGAAGTAGTAGAGACTAACTACTATTCAAACATACATACTTACAAACAACTTTTATCTCTTTACAATATTCTTATTTTAATTAGTGGTCAAAAGTCAAAATATATTTATTAAATAGGCACAAAAATGCGTTTTTAAACGTCATATACACATACTTAATACAAATCAAATAAAATATGTTAAAAAAATTAACTATATCATGACTTTGGGAAAAAGCATTACTTTCCCATACTCCAATTGAAGTCCGGGCCCATAAAAGAAATGCGAAAACTGTCTACCAGTGCTTCGGAAATACCCCTGCTAGAGACGATAGCACCAAGAAACTGCGGAGATGTCTCTTTTTTTATAATCTTTTAGAATGTCTAAAAATATAACAATGAAGTATAAATTAATTATAATGAAGTTGTTGTAATGTACCGTATTTGTTCCAGCTATACAGCCGCTGCGTGACCGAGCAGGAGTGCCGCTCGATGCCCCCGCCGCCGCAGCCGCCCGCCGCCTCCGCCGACCGCTTCGAGTCGCGGCTGCCGGCCTACAAGATACACGAGAACAGGAAGTGTGAATATATCTGCCCGGCGGGGTTTATGGAGGTACCTACCACAACATTTGGTATAGATATTATATTATGTTTGATATAGATATACATATGTTATTTGGTATAGATATATTTATTTTTCTATTTATTATATTTATATATTTAGTTATTGATATTTATTTTAGAGATTTATGATTATAGTTGCTGATTTTTTATTCAAACCGTAACCGTACACTGAAACCTATTTGCTCAACTGACAGGTCTTATTCTCGAGGGTATGCTGGATGAATACTTTAAAAAAATAATTAAAAACCCCACGACACAAAAAACCTATAAAAAGTAGAAAACGGCCGAATCGATTTTGATAAAACATGTCTAAGAACCACCGCTGGAAAACCTGCTTTCAAATATGTGTTTCGCTTTGTAAACAGCTATAACGAATAAAAGAAACTAAATCCTACGACACAGGATTTATCCTAGTGTAGGGTTCAGAGCTCATAGAACAGATTGTACTACACGATTTGTATTTGCAATAAAATGATTGATTGATTGAAATTAAAAAAACCGCAGCCAAATCGGTTCACCCGTTTAAGAGCTACGGTGCCACAGACAGACACACATAGTGGTCAGTATAACACCTTTCCTTTTGTTTTATCGTGTTGGGGGTTTTGGAAATTTTTAATGTATAGTTACAGTGTTAAGGTTCACATTCGTCCGGCAGGTGGGCGACATCCACAACGCGACGTGCGTGCCGTGCCCGACGCGCGGCGGCTGCGTGCGCGAGTGCGACGCGAAGGTGAAGATTGATTCGGTCGCCACCGCCAAGAAGTATACGGGCTGTACGCATTTAAAGGGAAAACTGGAGATCTCGATAAGGGCTGGGGGCGGTTAGTACTACTTACCTTATTTTTGACAGAGCCAAGCGAGGTTTTATTGACAACTAGCTGCGCCCGTAGGTTTTACCCGCGGTTTCTCGAAATATAAAGTAGCCTATGTACTTTTCCAGGACCTAAAGAACCTACATAGCAAACTTCATCAAAATCCCTACCGAAAGTGTGTGTGGATGTATAGATGGATGGATGTATGTTTGTTACTCTTTCACGCAAAAACTTTAGGACTTGGAATAGCACATAGGCTACTTTTTATCCCGGGAAACCGCGGGTGGAACCGCGGGGCGCAGCTAGTCAGTTCATAAATGACGGAGTTCTGAGGTAACAAACATAAAAAAAATACAAACGAATTTAGAATCTCTTTTTTTGAAATGAAAGTTCAACATACACAAAAATTCATGGCATATGTGCCACTATAATACACCTAATAAGAAACATATAATTCTAAATTTCATATTTCTTTCTTCAGTGAGTCAGTCTCGGAACTGTACTAAGATGCATTGATAATAGAAATAGGAATACATAATTATGCCTCTTCTCTCTGTGCAGGGAACACTCTAGCAGCACTTGAGGAATCCCTAGGCGAGGTGCGTCAGATCACGGGCTGCCTGCGAGTGACGCGCTCCTACCCGCTCGTCTCGCTAATGTTCTTCAAGAGCCTCAAGGTCATCGTCGGCGACAAAAACAACCACAGTAATAAGTGAGTCCGTAACTTTTTCATCGTCTATGTTTTAACAAGGTTTTTCGGAAAGAAAAAATACGACCACGTGCTGGGATTTGGACTCGCATCTCAATCTTCCCTCAGCGCGGGAAGTGCTCTGCCCAATTGAGATTCGGTGGTCACCAAGTCAAGTGTCGAATTTTTTCTTCCGTTATTAACCTGTTTTAAGGGTGACATGTACGCTATCTATTAAAGAAGTACACCTTTTCTCATTTATAATTTTAGTATTATTTCTTTCCGAAAAACCTTGTTTGTGTTTTTCGTCTATGGTTTGTTTTTAATATTCTATGTTTGGCTTGTACTATTAATTATTAGGTTTAGCCCCTATCTGGCCTGATAATAAGCAGCTATAAGGCCTAAGGTGATGGTAGTTTAGTGACCCTTAGCTCAGACCCGTTGTGTTCACCAAGTAGTGTTCAAAGTTCAAAAGTTCTTTATTCAATTTTGGCATCACAGACGCACTTATGAACTTCAATTATTACAATGACTACCACCGTATCGGAAAAAGAACCACTACGCAGAAGATACGGCAAGAAACTGGAGGGCATTTTCTTTTTACTTTTGTGTCAATGTGTTTGTTATTGACAATATTACGTTTCTTATGTGCCAGTTGGCTACTTAGCAGAAGCGGAATGTTCCTTGCATCTTTGTCTTCTATGTTGTTTTGCATCTATTACTGTATTGCGGTTTAATTTAAATTTTTATGTTTAATATGAATGCTAGGTTCAGGCGTATCACATTAACCTAAAAAAAGAACCTCTTTAAGTTTGACTTAAAGTTATACAAAATACAAAAAAAGAAAAACAAAATACATTTATTGCCAAAAGAAAAAATATAACAAGGTATTAGCAGTAATCCCCGTACTAGGGCAAGCCTGCATCGCAGGTGGCTTTGGCCGATTTACAGTAAACTTAAAAAACTACAGTACAGACAGTACCTACTGGATTATTAAATTAAATTACAATAAACTTACTGTACAATGTTATGTTTTATATGTATTATATTAACAACAACGTAACTGTTGGGGGTGCCTCTTGTATGTGTAGAGACCCTCAACTAGTGATAGTCTACGAAGTCACGTAGGTAAATGATATGGTGAAAGGAAAACGATGTTGTCTGAGCGACTGTTTATTATCAATTAAAACACTTCTAATAGTACATTATGGTACTAGTGTGTAATGTTGGTGATTACCGCTGAGGCGCCATTGAGACCCGAGCCGTCAGGTGAGGGTCTTAAGAGAGCCGAGGACGGTAATCATCAATACACACGTGTATCATACGACGTTTTTCAACACACTTGTGAATAAAATAACAATAAAAACTCATTTTCAACAGTGAAAACGAGTTGTGGAAAATGACTCGCTATAATGACTCGCTAAAAAATAATCAGTTTTCCTATGCGCGCGCATTGCGATCAGCCACAGACTAAAGGGATGAAGATTTTTTTTTCCGCGCATAGGGTTTGCGCCTATTCTGCCACGTACAAAATGGGGAAATTAAAGTTTTCTTTTATTACAGAGAAAACAAAATTTATATTTGAGTGAAAGTTTTATTTATTAAAAACGTACGAGTTAAAATTATCTATTTAAATAAGAAGTTGCATGAAATGAGCAAGCAATAGGAACATTAATTTATTTGTTCTATTAAACACGATCTTTTTTTGAATAAAAACTTTATTAAGAACAAAGCACCTCAACCAATAAAATTAAAAAAAAAACTATAACTCACTAGTGAGTTATAGCAATGAAAAAGTCACAGTTTGATTATGGGTGTCATTCTGTGCCTAATTGCGGTGACCATAGAGCCACTTTATGAGCAAGTGTGTTGAAAAATAAATGTTACAGAAAAGCGCGCGGGCGCCGGCACCGCCTATTCAACAAAACGACTGTACTTATTATATAATAACAATACTGTACGTAGCTCGTACTGTAACCTCGTATTTTAAAGTTGTTACAGAGGACAAGTGCTTCATATCCTCAACAATCCAAATCTCGAGCTCCTCTGGGATTGGGACAGCCACGGCCCCATCGATATCTCCGGCGGCACTATCTACATCCATCTCAATCCGAAACTGTGCTACAATCAACTGTTGCCCCTCAAGAACATGACGACCAACCCGCGAACTAACTTCACAGACATAGAAGTGTCGGAAGACAGTAACGGAAACCAGGCGTCTTGTAAGTTGAGATTATTTTACAGGTTAGTTTTTATTGGCGTAGGTTTGGATTTTTTGTTTATTTTTTGCTTTTCTATGATTCTTATTCAAACCTTTTTATTATTTTTTATGGTTTACAAGGGGAATATTTCACTTGTGTTTGTATGGCCAACTATGAAAGTGTGAGACCATTAGTTAAAAAAAAATTAATAATCTTTTTAGCTCGGTTTTGTCCGAAGTTTTGCCAATAGGGGATCGTACAACTTTTCAGAAAGTGTTTTATATTAACTACAATTATTAATATATATAGCCATTAAATACTATTTTAATTAAATAACGCTCTAAAAGTACCTAAAACTATATTTAAATATTATGTTTCAAATATTGCCGCGCAAAAAGTCACCTCAAAACTTGTGACGTCATATGTAGGTAGAAAACGACAAACACTTCGAAATAAAACTTGCAAACAGATTTAAATACGTTCTGTGAAGTTTGGGGACGATATTGTAGTAATGGAACGAAAAATTAGCAAAAATACATTTTATGAAAAGCAAAAACGTAAAATAAACTACAAGCTTGACACACGGCATTTGCCTACAAATGACGTCATGCACTGTGTTGGTGTTTCGGAACAGATTAAAAATGTCAGAATTATTAGATTTTATTTATTGATCTAAAAATATAAATCATTATTATTTCACAAAAATATTGATTGAATGATCTTTCTGGTTCGACGAACATTCGTTCTAACTCTTATCTTGATGTGCAGAGTCAGTGGGCACGGTGGTGGAGAGAAATAACACACGGACAGTTCGGTATTAGACACCAGTATATTGTTCACAATATATGACTCTAATACATCGTCAAATTAGATGGATTATTAATGATTAATATTGTAACGCAAAAATAAGCCGGCATCGGCATAAAGGGAGAAAACGGAAGTGATAGAGTGACAACCGGACACACAGTTGCCAGTTTTTAATTTTGACGTACAGAACGTTCATTTAACTATTTAAGGTTGCATTCACATGTAATACTACATTATCAACACTAACTACTTTTTAGATTTTTTTCTCGATTACTGTCTGATCCCCTATTGTGCGTCTATGTATTTTATAATTCTTTCACAACGAAGTATCAGTTCTCATAAAACACAATTAGACATATTTTTAATTGGATTTGTGTTTTTTTTACTAGTTATAGGCTTGCATTTGACTACTATCTCACCTGATGGTAAGCGATGGTGGTCTAAGATGTAACACGCTCCCCTAGATGATACTTGTTCACTCTCGATTTGAAGACTCCCATTGTATTATGCTATGACGTCTAAGTGTTTTTTTTTTGTGCTTATTTAATACATTATTTTAACCTCTGACGCAAAAAGGAACAGTGTTATAAGTTTGATATGTGTGTCTGTCTGTGGCACTGTAGCTCTTAAACGGGTTAACCGATTTCTCCTTCTTCTTAAATTTTTCAAATCAATTCCATTTCTATCTCGTCTACATTTCTCTTCCCTCCATCGTATCGTCGCTACCTTTTTCTCCTCGTGTGATTGGCCTCTCACGGCAATGCTACGGGTGTATTTAGCGTTGAGTAGGAAAACATTTCACCGAGTCATTTTTATTTTTTGCATTGTATGTTTATGTAAGTATGTATATTAATTACTATTATTATTATTATTATATATGTATGTACATTTTACTCACTTTTTTATATTATATTATATATATATATATATATATATATATATGTATGTTTATTATAAGTAGTGTATTATCTTTGTTTTTTTTTATTTTGTAGGGTATTATTATTTTAAATGTACAAGTAAAGTTTTTTTTTTTTTGTTGATGAGTACAGTCAATTTTTCATTATTCCTATAGCAACACGGGTATCAGCTGAAAATCAGCGCCGAGTTGTGTAAAACTCTCGGCATTTTATGCTGAGCTGAGCCCATTCGGCACATATGTTTATTATTTAAGTTTTTATTTTTTGTATTATTTGTTTGTCGTGTGCCGAATAAATGGTTTTTCTTTCTTTCTTTCTTTCTTTCATTTGGATACGGTTTTTTTTTTATTTGAAAGCACATTTTCTAGCGGTGGTTCTTAGACATGTTTTATTGTGCCGGGGGTTTTTAGAAATTTTCCGTTATTGATTTTGACTTTGACGACAGACTAAACCCTGTACTGTATTATATTTCTCGACTTGCCAACTGCATTACCTTATTCACGTGGTCACTCCTCAGGTCTCCCTGGAAACTTAACCCTGTCGGTGACAGAGCTGCGAGACAACGCGGCCGTGCTCCGGTGGAACACCTACTGTCCCGACGACTTGAGGAAACTGCTCGGCTACTCTATCTACTACATCGCCACGGAAGTCAACGTCACGCTATACGAGCAAAGAGATGCCTGCTCTGATATGTGAGTGTTACCCTAGTACTATTGAAAAAATTAAAAAAATGTTTATTAGGTTAAAGAGGCAAAGGTACATATTTAAGGGTATGGAGCACCTGCAGGGCGATCACGTAAGTCTGTTGCGAACATCGCAAGTTGCGAACTAACGTGCAATAGAAATTTATTACAATCGATAAAATGCGATTATGTAACTTTTTATGTCTCGATTTCAATTTGCTACTATCGATTACCCGATAAATTTACAAAGCGAGATTGTGCTATGAATCGTTATGTATATGCCCAATCTATTCAATTTTACTGTGTAATACGGTTCTTGTCTATGGATTATATATCGATATAAACTTCGTTTGACAAAACTTATTTTTATTTCAATTGAGCTTTCGTTGACGTTTGATTGCAACAAACGGGTTACGTGATCGCAAAACCATCATCGAAACTGGTTTCTTATTGAAATTCATTGAAATAAAAGATACATGATCGCCCTGCTGGTCCCACACTAGACTCGAAACCTGTACTATAGGAGCGAGGACTCTTCCGTCGGAAGTACAACAAGTATAATGCCTTAAAATTAGGTGCAATAATAACTAACAAATATATACATACTCGATGCTTGTAATGATGTATTAACAGCTAGGCGAGCTACGTTACGTTTCTTCTTTTCTTCTTTCTTTTGACGACCCCTTTATTACGATGATACCTGTTCACTCGTCACACTCTGTTCGGATTTGATGACTCCTAAGTTGTAGTTGTCAGGAAACACAGACGTCGGCAATGCATTCCACTCCTTGGCTGTTCGTATGATGAACGTGATGACTACCATATATGGATGTCGCATAGCTGTGCGACATCCAATAGACAAAACAAAGGAACCATCAAAAAGCCAACAGTCTCACAGACCTCTTTTAATTTTCCAGCTGGAACGTCCTCGATATAAACAACGGTGATTCCACCGGGCGTAACACCACCGAGCTCGAAGTAGCGAATACCCAGGACGTGCTCAAAGGTTGCAACGGGAAACAGCCGCAGTTCTCGGTACTGGCGCAACTGATTCCCTTCACGAGATACGCGGCCTACGTGAAGACGTACACAACACTGCAGGATAAAAAGGGCGCGCAGAGCTCTATCATATACTTCAGGACTCTGCCCGGACGTGAGTTGACTTTATACATACTTCTCATTCTCGTAAAATGCGTCATATATGCTGCGTAGGTACAGGATTAGAGTGGCACTTTTAGACCCTATAGGCCCTATGCTCTAGCCCTATAGTATAGGGCTTGAATTTGATTGACTTTTCAAAAGGAAACTTGTTTTCAGGAACATTTTAAATAACAAAATGAAAACAAAATTGGTTACGTACAAAACATTGTGAACATAGCGATTATTTTGCGGCGAAAATCGTATAAAAAAAGTAGATTACATAATATGCCGCATATATTTTTTTTTGTTCCAACAATTAATTAAATGTTGATTTCCTCGCTATTTCAAGTGAAAAGGAGAGTGTTCAATCTGGGGGTAAGAAGATATATTTCATACTCGAAATATAGCCGCCTCCACTTCGCTCATGCAGCTATCTTGTTTTAAATGGATCGTCTTTACCCCATGTCAAACGTCTTTTTAGTGTTCTCACTAGGTCTGTTTTCATATATCATGATATGTTTTATTTTATTGTTAATTGGCTTGCGTTTTACCACTGTCACCTGCAGGGGGATTATCTAACTCGAACAACGATCCCGATCGCTTTCAAACATGTTTTGTGATCGGTATTTGTCTGTGGAACTGTCGAACTTTTCTACTTAAAGTCCGCGTCCCAATCCCTATCCCAATCACCATTACTAAAAATGATCGATATTGCAGTTTCAAAAATGCTAACGCCTTCTAAATGTTGTGTAAGCACACGTGCTACTTATGGACCTCCGACATAGCATATTATCAGCATAGCATAATTTTTATGCATATTATATTATTAGCTCTATGTATTAGCATAGAGTAGTCATCAAGTAACCTTTAGACAGTATACGAGAGAGTATCGGTCTTTCACTGATCCACCACCATCACCATAATCTCCAGAGATAAAACAGTAGCAGTTAAAGTAATAGGGCCACCATGTGGAGTAGGTGGAGACCTACTCCACATGGTGGCCTTATTACTTTTAACATCTCTACATAAATTTGAAATTGAAAGCAATTGGGATCGGTTTACGAGTTACACGATTCCCCTGCTGATCACAAATGAGTCATCTTAAAGTGGTACGCTTTAATACAAAATTCAACCATTATTAACTTAGTATTAAAGTTTTCGTGAGTTTGATTCATTATAAATAGTGGTCGCCGCGATCTCGCAGCGTAAACTCGCCCCTGATGAAGAGCATCGGACATGCTCGAAACCTAGGTTGACTAATTCGACAAACTACGTGAGTCCTAGCCGTTTTATTAAATATTCATTATTAACTTGTTCACTGAATAGTAGAAATGCCTAAATTTATGCGTGGTGAACTATTTACGGGTTATTAACGTAAAATC
Source organism: Petrophora chlorosata (assembly GCA_951640565.1). NCBI lineage: Eukaryota > Metazoa > Arthropoda > Insecta > Lepidoptera > Geometridae > Petrophora > Petrophora chlorosata. Next base: position 6,638,377 of record OX621190.1, read on the forward strand.
AATTAATTTAATTAATTTTCATTTCAGACAACATTAAAATAAGTTACAGATATTATTGGGAGAGGCCTATGTAGAAATGGACCAATAAACGCTAAAGAAGAAGAAGACAGATGTTATTTACTTATTCTACGGGCCATATAAATAATAAATAATTAGAAGTGCCAGTTATACAATATTATATTAAATCTAACATGCAACATGCAACATTTGAGAAATATACGGATTGTTGGATCTGTGTGACCCTAGCTCTCACGGCCCATATAAATAACCACCTTAGAACTAACATACAAAAACACGTTATATACGTTAATTTATATTAATAAAATGGTAGGTCCAAGCCCGCCGCTGGGCCTGGCGGTGGAGCACCTCAGCCCGCACTCGGTGTACATCCGCTGGGCGCCGCCCGCCATGCCCAACGGGACCATCGTGCTGTACCACGTGGAGCTGCAGGCTAACAGCTACAACCGCGACCAGATACTGGCGGGCAGGCTCTCGAAGGACAGCGCGCACACCGACACTTGCAGCAACCGTGAGTGTATTCTGTTCTCGTGTGTGTGCGGCAACCCTTTACTGTTTTACTTGTGCTAGGTCTCTCGTATGCGGGAGTTAATTAAAATCTGTTATGTAGTTTTTGCATAACTGATTAACAAACATCCATCCATCTATCTATCCACCCATCTACTCCTCTCCATCTACTATGAATCCTCACAAACTTTCGCATTTAAAATATTTTATATTTATATTATTAGGTTTTGGTAGGTCCCTCGTATGCGGCCGTCTGGGTAGGTACCACAGCTTTGCCAGTTATTCTGCCGCCAAGTAGTAGTGCTTAAGCATTACGGTGTTCCGATTTGAAGGGCATTGTAGCCAGCGAAATTGCTGGGCATACGAGACTTAATATCTGATGTTTTGGAGTGATGAGCGCAGTAAAGTGCAACGCAGTGCTTTATATTGTATTAAAAATTCTGGGTGGCACTGCAATTGTTATTGACAGGCGTGGCGCTTACCATCAGGCGAACGACATGCTCGTCTCATCACCAAGTTCAATCACAAAATAACACGTCTGGTGTCGGAGTTCTAGCCCGCCTTAAGCCCTCCGACGTGGCATAACAACTTGTCCTAAGATAACTGGAACCGACGGTTTAACGTGCCGTCCGAAGCAGGTAGCGCTCAGATGTAAATACCTCACAATCACACAAACGGTCACCTATCCAAGTGGTGACGCGACGAATGCTGCCTAGCTTAGCAGGTCTATTACAAACGGCTTGGGGTGCTATGCTACGACCCAGTGAGTATATTGTAAGCGAAGCGAGGTCTTAGTGCATAACGAGGGTTTCCACATTTGTATTTATAACTTTGTATGATTGTATGTGTGCTTTACTAGGTGGGAGGTTCTCGCGTATGGGAGAGGCCTGGGTTGGTACCACTGCTCTGCCAGTTATCCTCACGCCAAGCAGTAGTGCGCCAACATGACTGTCTTCCGGTTTAAAGGGCATTGTAGCAAGCGAAATTATTGGGCATATTATGACACAAGAGCTATTGTTCCCGGGTGACGAAGATTTGTCAAAACGAAGTTCTGGCTGGTGCTGTAACTGTTATGGAGGCGTGTTGCTTACCATCAAGTGAACGACCCGCTCGTCTCGTCACTCAATAACATACACAAGATGTTTGTTGAAAAATATATTTTTCAAAATAAGCTTGTAAAAAATTCGTAATCGGAACCGCGAACAGGTTAAAATGAGTCTAAACACTAGTAGTTTACGATTATCCGTCAAGGAGTTCCATTGCCCACCTTCCATCTCCATCATCAGTTCAGCTGGCTGTGACCATAATATTATATTGTCATCGGACTTTGACAAGTATGCAAAATTTCAACTCCATAGGATAAGAGGAAGTGGTTCTGATTCAACTTTCAAGATTTGACCTAAACATTGCAAGTTAAAATAAAACTTGTAAAAACCTAATCTCTTTCCACAGCGATGGCGCTAGCCAATCTCATAGCGTCTCGCGTGGAAGAGGCTCAGGACTCTGAAGATGAGAAGACGACGGGAGACGTAAACGGCGCATGCGCGTGCGAGGAAGAGGAATCCCGGCCCGGCGCCGTCACGCGGTTCGACGAGCGCGCTGAGGAGGAGAGAATGGACAGCATACACTTTGAAAATGAGCTGCAGAACTTGGTGAGTGCAGCTTGATTAATTTAGCTTTTTTTTTATTTAGCTGCACCCCGCGGTTTCCCAGGATAAAAAGAATATATCCTTTTCCAGGACCTAAAGAACCTACATAACTAGTTTCATCAAAATCCGTTCTGTAGTTTTTGCGTGATTGGGTAACGGTCATCCATCCATCCATCCGTCCGTCCGTCCGTCCGTCCGTCCGTCCGTCCGTCCATACCATCCATACCATCCATACCATCCAGCAGTACGGCGTGTCCTCGATATATCTCATTCCAGCATTATTTTTGTGTTGTATCGTCTTTTTATTGTACGATAAGCGACTACTATAAAGAGTGAGTTTTTGAACCGGGTTCCCTATATTCCCAACTACCCTTACCGTAAGAGTTAGAACTATTTAATGTTGGAAATCCCCTATAAAATAGGTATTCGATGTTTTGAATAATCAATTTCGTTACGATAAAATACAACACTACCTATTGCAAAAGTGGAATGCGCACATTTTGCTAAAGTTGCTATGACTCAATAAAAAATTGCTATTTCGACTTTCATTCAAATCTCTCTTAAATCGACAAACTCCATTACGAGGTGTAACAGTACTTACTCCTGTTTATTCTGTGACAGATGCGACGGATTGTCCGAAAGTCTGTGCATACAGTGATATCGATATAAAATGGGACATATTATCTCGTATAGAAACGTCACGAGTGAACTAACCACGGCCACGGCCACTGCAAATTGACCAAAACGCAGAGATAAGTATGTGTTTTTGCGTGTTGATTCCGAGTATAATGAATAATAATGATTTCAATAACAATGTATTTTAGAGATTATTTTAAACTAGTCATTATCACATGGTACTAAATTGTGTACCGATAATATGGTGCTGACTGTACGATGCCAGAGCCATTTAAATTGAAAGATTAGTTAATGTATGCAGAATGGGAACCCTCTGTCTTGCAGAATTTTTATAGTCAATTTAATTGGCAGAACATCTTCTCAAAATTGTTTTTATTGGAATAGTCATCTCGCAGAAACCTATATTATGCAGAACTAATATTTATTCGAATATTCATTTGCTCAAACTTTAAATTTCAGAATACTTATACATTATATCATTGAATTTTTTTTATTACCATCCTGTTTTTGTTACTCGATCACTTTAACATAATTCTGCACAAGTGTAGACAGACGGTCGGAGACTTAGAACTTACCTAGAATACTATTATTTTCCAATAAACCTAATTCATGGCAATATAGAAGTTCAGGTGGTCTATAACTCCCTGCCAGAGACAGTTTTTTTCCGATAGCTATAATCTAGGAATTTTTAAGTCTCGAGTGAACAGGTACTATCTTCGCAATCGTGCTAGATCGTCGACCGCATTGTCGCTTACCATCAGGTGACATAGTGGTCAAACGCAAGCCAATAAAAAAAAAACTCCGAAGCCAGGGCTGGCTACCCACTTGAGAGCAAGAGGTAGAGAGTGTGTGTGTGTGTGAGAGAGAGAAGAGAGACGCACAACTCAAGGTTCCTGTCACTTATCTATTAGTATAGGCAAACTTGACTGCCAAAAAGGCAAATCAAGGCAATCTAATACGGCGAAATGAAGATTATGTACCTAATTCTGAATATAAACTGTATGCGACATGAGTTTTTGACCAAAGATAGTTCTGCTAGTTATTGGGATGCGAAATGAAATTCTGTAACAAAGGTTTCTCTGCAAGATAAGGGGGAGCAATGCAGAATAATATTTGGCAATACAATAACCGACACATTGGTGGTACTCTCAGACAGATGAGTATCAGCAATAGAGATCTATTCTCTTGAGATCCGTATTTACCACAATCAAAGAAAACGGGAATGTTTTGCTTCGATTGCTTTGAGCAAAGCTTCGTGTATTTTTAACCGACTTCAAAAAGGAGGAGGTTTACAATTCGACGGTATGTTTTTGTGTGTTTGTTACGCGATTACTCCGCCAATTATGAATTGATTTCGATGATTCTTTTTTTGTTTGGTAGGTCATACTTTAGAGGTGGTCCCATATAAATTTTATCGAAATTCATTCAGCACATTTAAAAAAAAAAAGCGAAAACTAAAAATATAAGTTTAATTTTCGATACTATGTATGTAGTAAGTAGGTAGATACTTGTAGGTAGTATCTATCTACTACCTATTAAACTTGGCTGGCACCGACTTCAAATATATGAGTGGGTAGTGCTTATAATAATTATATTAATTTATTTTTCACTTTTGAGTGCCTATTTGTGGTTTTGAAGTCGGTTTAATTTTTTTTGAAAAATAATTTATGTAGTCGAAGAACTAAAATTAATGTCAACCGTCATCAGGTATACAAAAAGAGCACGGACCGCAACAAGCCGAAGATATCTTCGAGCCGTATCAAGAGATCGGTCGACAAGAGTCTGAACCGGATGCTCGTCAAGCTGACCAAGAGCATCAGTCCGCGACCCGGACTCAACTACTCCAATGGCACCGACGGAGAAGGTGAGATTTTAACTCTGATTTCTGACGCGACGTCTGTACCCACCTATAATAATAATGTACACATGTGGGCGACGTTAAGAGTTCCCACAAATGCGCAGAGGAACATAGCTTAAAATCCTGTCAAGAGGAATCCCGGCCCGGCGCCGTCACGCGGTTCGACGAGCGCGCAGCCTCTGCGGTGTAAAGGTTAAGCAGGCCAGCTCATATACCAAGGAGGCTGCGCGTTCGTTTCCCGCCACGGATCAGTTTTATTAAAGCGCAAGTATTAGGTCGCGTCTGAGTGTTGCGGGACCATGCTTCTCGTAGTTCTTGGTTCCCTAGTTATGTATCTTATATGATCGTTGGTCGATATAAAAAAACAAGAGTAGGGAATTCTTGTTTCCCAGCTCTCTGTACTTTTACACATTGTTGAACAGGCGCTAGGTTCATACAAAGCGGCACGAACCGTTCTTTACCGCTCGATAAGCCGGCAATATTTGCCGACGCAAAAGCAGCATTTAAAAACAGCATAATATTAAGTGCATAAGAATGTTTGTCACCTTATGAATCTCCTATGAATCGTTCACATCGGCCCAAATCTACACTTAACTAAGCTTTTTTTGTATTACCGAATAGGCATTTGACCCCAGTCTCACCTGATGGAAAGTGACGACGCTGTCGACGATGGTTCATGCTTGCCTAGAAGATACCAATTCACTTTAATTCACGCGATTCAATGTAACGAAGTCATTAATGCTCTGCTATTGACTTTGAACTGCCATAAGCGATTCCGCGTCGACAAATGTCGCAAGACTTACATCAGGAATAAAATGCCCACACAACAGTATTATAAATGCGGGTAGTGTATGAGAATTGTTGAGACATCAGCAGGGCGATCACGTAAGTCAGTTGCAAGCGTCGCATCTTGCAAACCTACGAGCAATAGAAATTTAATTCAATCGATAAAATGCGATCACGTAATTTTTTATGTCTCGATTTCAATGTGCTCCTATCGATAACATTCACGGTGAAGCTGCAGCTAACCGGAGTTAACCCGACCAATTTTCAAAGCGAGATTGTGCTATAAATTGTTTTGTATACGTCTATACGTCCTAACAATTCAATTTTACGGCTCTATAGTTTTGATTGAAACACAGAATACCCGCGAATTGAAGTATATTGTATTTGACTACTATTGTTTCTCTCATTTAGATTGAAACCAAATTACATATCGCAACTTAATAGGAAATGTTCATATCGATACCATATCATACTTTGATTGTCGAAACTTATTTACATATCAATGGAGCTTTCGACGTTTGATTGCAACGAATGGTTTACGTGATCGCAAAACCACCATCGAAACTGGTTTCTAATTTTATTGAAACAAGAGATACACGATCGCAACTTTTGTCGTTGACCGTACATCAGAAGCCTATCGGATTCACGCAGACGCAGCGTCTGAGTGCATCACGTCAGAATAGAGTGCACGCCTCAGAAGCATAACGTGGTACATCAGAAGCATAACGGATTCATATATTTTGTATAATATATGAATCCGTTATGCTTCTGAAAGATGATGATGATGAGCATAACGGATTCATATATTTTTTATAATATATGAATCCGTTCTGCTTCTGAAGTACCTAGTGAATCATCACGACACGACACGTGTTAATAGTGTGAAACCGGCTTAAGGCGAAGAGGAAGCGAAGGCGGCTTACAATGGCATGCTAGGATGTACCTACTAAATGAAATAATGCTTATCATAGTTCGTTATTGTAGGATGACGACTGACAGCTTGTAGTTATAAAAAAGTATTACGCATGGAGATTTTATACACGGAGTTTAGGAGTAAATGCGTTGATTATTCAGTAGGCGTAATGTAAGTTTTGCAACGCGTTCTATCGCGACCGCGTAGTCCCAGGTTTACGAAAGCAGCGGGTTTACGAAACATCCAAAAGTCATTCTTCGTACAAACTACGAGTCACCGCCGTAGAACGAGTATGTTTGTAGCAAAAACTCTCACTAGGCCTACTCGTACTTTTCAAACATAAAAATGCATGAATTTATCTCCAGGAGCGTTATCCAAATAAAAAAAACAATTAAAACAAATGAATTTATTGAGTTTAACCACAGGTTTAACATAAAGTTTTCTCCCGCAGGTTACGTAAAATCCTTGTACTACGAGCTCGACGCCAAATCCGGGTCCGTCACCGTCCAGAACATGCGTCACTACACGTGGTACACGGTCAACGTGTGGGCGTGCCGTATGAAGGCCGAGAATGAGACGAAGGAAACATACGACGACCGCTGGTGCTCCGAGAGGGCTTTCTACACCTTTCTCACTCCTGAACTGGGTAAATTTTTCAATGTCTGCTTATTGATTAATTCTACAGAATATACTACGGAGAATGTGCTCAAGAATTGCACAATCTGATCCCCCATCACCATTTTATAATCGGACAACCAGCACATCGGCACTTCGTTCGGCACAACGCGTCACCCCTGCATTGTGGAAGTTCCGCCGATCTGTTCTAAACGTTTAAAACGCCGTCGTCTGTGTTTTGACATAAATACAGTCTAGGTGTGTTCAAATCAAGAATGAACAAGTACTTACTGGGTAAGCGTGCTACATATTCAACCACATCGTCGCTATCCATCAGGTGAGATATGGTCAAAAGCTGACCTAGTCAGAATATAAAAAAGAGACGGTGGCGAATGTATATGTTACAGTCAAAACTTATAACCTATCAAAACTAATTTTGAATGTAAAAATCATTAAAATCCAATTTTGACTAAGGACGTCTGTCAAAACAAATTTAGACTGTTTCCGCACCCAAAATTAGTAGAAATTGGTTTTGACCGACGTTAAGATACGGAACATGTCCATGCGTTTTTTTGAGAGCACAGATTTGTCTCTTTGTGAGAATGGAACCTGCAACCTATGTTATGTATGAAATATGCGCTGACCTGCCAAACTACGCCACCACAAAGGCTGTTAATGTGTGTTAATGTAATGCTCTCTTGCTCGCGTCATTTCTTTAGTCTCGAGGAGAAAAGAGAAGAGCAATCATTTATTTAATTTTATAGGAATGTCCAAAAGACACGTGTCTCAAACGGACGTGACCCTATTATGTCCTAGAGACACACTTGTGTCTCTAACGCAGCTCGCCATTTTAATTCTAAGCTACGTTTTGTCTCACAGCGAACGCGGACGTAGTGAGCCACGTTCGCGCGCGGCCAATCAACGCCAACAAGACGAATGACGTCACAGTCACGTGGGACCCGCCAGCCAATCCCAACGGGTTCGTCGTCGCGTACAGCGTGCTTTTCACCAAGATGGAAAATGTACGTAAAGTGCAATATACTTCTATTTTTGAACACGGTTAAAATGAAACTATCGGTGCCACCTTCTCCATTGATTTTTGTTTGCATTGAGTAACGAGACGAACAGGTCGTTCTCCTAATGATAAGCAACAACTGGGTGGTGCGACTGTTATGGACAGGCAGCAGGCGTGTTACCATCATATGTTCGACTGGCCCTCTCCCCATTCAGTTGTCTAAAACACTGCTTTGCTAAGTTCGAAGTGTGAAGTTGTTCAGCTATATTTCTTTAGACCGAAAACACTAGGTTCGTAACACTGTTAAGTTTAGTGACCTTAGTAACCTTTCCTATTGGAGGACTGAAAAATATTCGATGTTATATTTACACAGCCATTTATGCTCTAAAAACGGTGAAGGAAAACATCGTGAGGAAACCGGCATATCCAAGAATTTATCACAAAAATTCAAGGTCATGTGACATCCACCAACCCGCACTGGGCCAGCGTGGTGGATTATGGCCCATACTCTCTATATGAGAGAAGGCCCGAGTCCCAGCAGTGGGAACGTGATGGGCTGATGATGATGATGATGATATTTACACAGGCAGAAATCCTACTTTAACCGGTTCACATAAAAAAAGTCAAAAAGTCTAAAGATATTTATTAAATAGGCACAAAAATGCATTGTTACACGTCATATACACACCCATTTCTTTCCCATACTCAAATTGAAGTCCGGGTCCAGAAAAGAAATGCGAAAACTGACTCTACCAGTGCTTCGGAAATTTGCCCGCTATAGGAGATAGAACGAAAAACTCTAAGGGGATGTCTCTTTTTAAATCTTTTGAAATATCTAAAATTATAACACCAAACAATAAGGTACAAATTACGATTAAAATAACACAATGTCAAACTAGAAGTGCGAATAAACATAACATAATGTGCAATTAGAAGTGCGAATGAGATGTCCCATAGTCATATTTTCAGTAACATGAAAATGTGAGTAACACTAGCTGCGCCCCGCGGTTTCCCGGGATAAAAAGTAGCCTATGTGCTATTCGAAGTCCTAAAGTACCTACATACCAAATTTGATCAAAATCGGTTTAATAGTTTTTGCGTGAAAGACTAACAAACATACATCCATACATTCTTACAAACTTTCGCGTTTTAATATCAGTACGGTAGCAGTTAGAGTAAAGCTTAGATTACTATCTCGTAACTTTGACAGGAGGCGTCCCCGCAGTTGAAGTGCGTGTCAGCGGAAGAGTACGCAGCGAGCCGCGGCGGCGTGCTGCGCGGCCTGAGTCCCGGGAACTACAGCGTCAAGGTCACGCCCATCACCGTGCGCGGCCCGGGGAACGTGTCGGCTGAAGTCTTCATTAATATAGACGTAAGTTGCTTTTCATATTCATTTATTTATGTACCTATAAGTCACACATATATATTTAACTAGCTGCGCCCCGCTGTTCCACCCGCGGTTTCCCGGGATAAAAAGTAGCCTATGTGCTGTTCCAAGTCCTAAAGTACCTACATACCAAATTTTATCAAAATCGATTCGGTAGTTTTTGCGTGAAAGAGTAACAAATATACATCCATACATTCTTCCAAACTATCGCGTTTATAATATTAGTAGGATTCAATAGGGGATCGGACAACTTTACAGAAAGTGTTTTAAATTAACTACAATGAATATAAATAGCCATGAAAAATACCATTTTAATTAAATAACGCTCTAAAAGTACCTAAAACTTTGCTAAAACTATTGTTAGAAGGAGTCCAGAAATGAGACAAACAATAAATATCTTAACACATGTATTGAATATAATGTAATGATTCAATGTAATAGTTTTGCAGAGAATTACTAGATGGCGTTACAGTAGGTAGGTAATACCAAATCTAATCGGAGTAACGTGGTTACTATTACTTGGGTCATTGTAGTGCGAAACAAATCCGCTAGATGACGGGGCGGTATGAGCATGAAATTCATACTGACTTTATTTATTCATTGATACGTTTTTATGATCATAAATAAGTTAGTTAAAAGGTTCACTATTTTAATGAAATATTCATTATACAAAAATGTTTATATGGTATTGACGGAATATTATTTGATGTGAGGATTAATAATGGGAGATGAGGGTATGACTGGACGTACGAAGAAAAAATAAAAGTGATTGAGCACTTTGGGGAAATCCTTCGCTTGAGATTTTGGAAATTATAGATTCGACGATACAATGTGATTAAGTGCTAAAGATTTGCATTTATTGGATTTAGAAGTCAAGAGTTTGAGTGCGTTTTGTTGTTGAAGACACGGGGTGAGTCATTTAGCGAACGATTATGTGATTTTGTGTGAAAACCTTTCTGGTTACTTCACAAGCAAATAGGTTCTATTCAGAGGTCATCTTTCATTACAGCCTACGGAAACGCCCCTTTGGTTGGACAAATATTACCTCATCTGGAGGGAGCTGTTGGAACGAGCGGCTTTTGCGGCCCCTTGATTCTCTGCTCTGCAGCTAAGTGCACCCCTTTACGGTCACGATTTTAAATCCTTAATTAGTGTTGTATTCCGGTTAGATTATAGTGCGATCCGTTAATAGCCTATGTTGTTACTCGGGCTCCGCAACGGCCGTGCAACTTGTACGCCTTATCTGTGAAGTTGGCAAGTAGATAATATGCGGTGTTCGAGGAATGATTGAACATTCAAAGACAAAAAGCGTATGAAATTAATCGTAAGCATTACAACTCTAGACGAAGAATCGCTCCATTCCAGGTAGGAGAAGTCGTCTGGAAACGGACAAAAACCTTGTCAAACGCTAGCAAAAATGTCATGTCTAAACTTGCGCCAAAATTTGAAAAAGCTGTTATTTCAGAAAAAGTTTCTACCGACGTATACATGCTTAAGAACCTTAAAGGAAAAGATTTAGGCAAATGGCATTCGTCTGACTTGAAGCGATCTTTATGAATCCGGGTCGGATTCACGTGGGGAGGGAGGATAATGTAATGATTCAATGTAATAGTTTTGCAGAGAATTACTAGATGGCGTTACAGTAGGTAGGTAATACCAAATCTAATCGGAGTAACGTGGTTACTATTACTTGGGTCATTGTAGTGCGAAACAAATCCGCTAGATGACGGGGCGGTATGAGCATGAAATTCATACTGACTTTATTTATTCATTGATACGTTTTTATGATCATAAATAAGTTAGTTAAAAGGTTCACTATTTTAATGAAATATTCATTATACAAAAATGTTTATATGGTATTGACGGAATATTATTTGATGTGAGGATTAATAATGGGAGATGAGGGTATGACTGGACGTACGAAGAAAAAATAAAAGTGATTGAGCACTTTGGGGAAATCCTTCGCTTGAGATTTTGGAAATTATAGATTCGACGATACAATGTGATTAAGTGCTAAAGATTTGCATTTATTGGATTTAGAAGTCAAGAGTTTGAGTGCGTTTTGTTGTTGAAGACACGGGGTGAGTCATTTAGCGAACGATTATGTGATTTTGTGTGAAAACCTTTCTGGTTACTTCACAAGCAAATAGGTTCTATTCAGAGGTCATCTTTCATTACAGCCTACGGAAACGCCCCTTTGGTTGGACAAATATTACCTCATCTGGAGGGAGCTGTTGGAACGAGCGGCTTTTGCGGCCCCTTGATTCTCTGCTCTGCAGCTAAGTGCACCCCTTTACGGTCACGATTTTAAATCCTTAATTAGTGTTGTATTCCGGTTAGATTATAGTGCGATCCGTTAATAGCCTATGTTGTTACTCGGGCTCCGCAACGGCCGTGCAACTTGTACGCCTTATCTGTGAAGTTGGCAAGTAGATAATATGCGGTGTTCGAGGAATGATTGAACATTCAAAGACAATAAGTGTGCGTGGATCACGACCTCTCGAATGTATGAAGTTACGTTTTAATTTAATCGTCTTGAGGGAATACTATGGCAGGCCAGAAGTGCACTCGCGTATTTTTCCTACCGTAATTGCGCGTGGGTCACAGCCACTCATTTTGTAAACCCATATTTATTGTGTATAATAGCCTTTAGAAATACTGTTGTAGGTCAGGAGTGCACACGCGTGGTTTCCTAGCAGTAATTGCGCGTGGGTCACAACCACCGCTTGTATACCCATGTTTTATAGTTTCTTATGTAATATTATATAATGTTTATGGTTTTTTTGAAATAGTGTAGTAGTTTCGAAGTGCGCTTTGTGTAATTATAATAATAATTGTGCGTGGGTCACGGCAGCAAATACTGATTTATTACAATTGCTGCCGAGGTAGGTGTCTAGGGTTAAGTCTGTTAACCAATAAATAACTTGTATGCAGAAAGTCGTCTTGTCTCCTTTCCTGGAACCCTCATCGTTACAATAAATTTGGAGTGAACGGCACGTACGCTGTCAATCCTGGTGTTCGGCTAGTGTCATGGCCGCCGTGTCGCCCGAGCTGCCCGCATGCCGCGTTCCCCGCGTGGCCCGCGCCCCTCCGTCGCACCGCTGTTTTCTGCCTGTGCGCTCTGCCTTCCTTATACTATGTTTAAATATTAAGTTTCAAATATTGCCGCGCAAAAGGTCACCTCAAAACTTGTGATATCATATGTAGGTAGAAAACGACAAACTCTTCGAAATATAACTTGCAAAGAGATTCTAATACGTTTTGTGAAGTTTTGGGACTATAATGTAGTAATGGAACGAAAAAATTAGCAGAAATACATTTTATGAAAGGCAAAAAAGTAAAATAAACACAAGCTTGACTCACGGCATTTGCCTACAAATGACGTCATGCGCTGTGATTGTTGTTTCGTTTGAGATGAAGAACAGATTAAAAATGTCAGTTTTATTTATTGATTTATAATATAAATCATTATTATTTCACAAAAATATTGATTGACTGATCTTTTTGGTTCGACGAACACCAATAACTGAATTTTTGATTTTTTTCTCGATTGCTGTCCGATCCCCTATTCAATTCCATTTATTTATTTAACTAAAAACAATGTAATATAATATGATTTTTTTAATTTTATGGTATAAAAATAGCTCGTACATAGTTCTGAATCATGAAAATAAAATAATCACCAGCATTCGTACTAGGATAAACCTATGTTACGATGCTAGTTTGTATTTTCCCTATATAAATAATACTATTTACTTACATTAACAAGGATAATATAGCATCATATCATCATATCACTTCTATTAAAACATCTAACCATTAAGTAGGCACATTCTTAACTAAAACAACACATAAAACGGTGAATTTAAACTTTAAACCAGAATATAGGTGCCTAACTGAAAGTCTGTGACAATTTCGACATCCCTTAAAGAGGAGATAATTTCTTAAATAGGAGGTAGTTATAATGGAGGTAGACATGCCGGCACGAAGTTAACAACATAACATAATATTGATACATACCCTGCTAGGATGTAGCAAACAGTACATATATACATTTTACGCAGTGTCACTCGCATTATACTTTATTAATTTATGTAGGTAGTAAATAGGTAGGTACTATAAATTGACAAATTATATTTATGCGTTATTAATTTATGTAGGTAGTAATATTTTTTTTACTGTTGCGCTTGCGTTTGAACACTATGCCACCTGATGGTAAGCGACGATGCGGTCGACGATCTAGTACTCTTGCCAAGAGTACCTGTTCACTCGAGATATGAAGATTCCTAGATTGCAGCTTTCAGGAAAGACTGACAGACTGACTCTGGCAGGGAGTTCCACTCGTTAGCAGTGCGCATATTAAAAGTGGAAGCGAAGCGCTTAGTACGCGCAGGAGGAATGTGCACCATGAAATGGTGGCGCGTTGCCGTACTTCTTGTAGTCCGATGATGAAACGGGGATGGGGTAATTAATTGGTGCAATAAATAAAAATAAATTGTTAAATTTCTTTTATACTTTATTAATTTAGTTAGATATTAATAAATAGGTACTAAAGAGAATGTCTAATTACGTCATTGACTCATTATATTTAATATAATAAATTAACGATACGAACCTAAAATAATAATGATTAAAAATATATATGAGTTTGGTACATAATTAAAGTTTTTAAACCCATTTTACTCACGTGTGTCTAGTCTTCAAAAAGTTAACCAAATTAATTAATAAATTCATTACCTAAACCTCGCGTTTGAGCCGACGCACTGTGATTCACCTAGAACAAGCTAGCGAGACAAAAGTCGTTTCCAAGTTTCCCGGAAATTATTTAATAATATGGTAAACAACACCCACGAACTTCGTTTCCAAGAATATTTCGAACAATGGGTCACCCTTGATAAGGGTATCAGGTAAGTATATAAGGAAAGGGGTAAGTGAACCAGTAATCATTTGCAATTTTGCTTTTTGCGCGATTACTTAAAACAGTGTTTCATTCGTAGTTTTTGTGTATCTTAGTGATGGATCTGGATGTTAACGGTAAGTCTTATTTTATTTTGTTATGAAAAAGAATTAGATGCCCCCAGTTATTTTTTTTTATTTACCCAAAGTTCAACTTGCCGAAAACTTGACCATTATTTACGTTTCTTGGTCCCGGAAAGACATGTAATGGTATGCAACAGACTTAAAATCGATACATATGGTGACTGAATCCTTCTTCTTTCAAAATATGATAAATCTAGGCTGTGGACTTTTGTGGAAATATTTTTTTTTTTTTTACAGAACACGTTTACTCAATCTCAAGATTGGAACTTTTTGAAGAATGGGTTAAACACGGAAAAGAAAACCGAAATACCGGATTGTTTGCCTTTTTGTCATCACGATATGACTTCTCCGGCATTACTGATGAATCGTTAAGAACTCTGAAGCAGGCAATCAGTGCATTTTCTTCAAACTTAGATGCAATTTGGTATGAATCCAAAAAGTGCCGCGATGTCTTCCTTATCAAAAACGCAGAGTGGACGTCAAAAAACTTCGTGTTTAATGTATCGTCCCTTAGTCACGTGCATACGCCATCTACATCCGCAGCATCTTCAACCACCCCTGGGCGTCCAAGCAAAAAGTTTGACGATTCGAGCGACAAAACAAAAAAGAGGAGAGTTGAAGATCTGCTCTGTACACGCGACACGAATCAATTACTGCTTGCAGCGGAAGTCTCAGCACGGTTATCTGGCCACCGAAACCTGGCTGCTGTCATCAGAGACGCTAGCGAAAGTCCCGAGAAGTGCAAAAAAATGAGAAATAGTGCCAGTGCTGGTGAAAGCAGTCAGAGATGCCTAACGAAGGAGGAAGCTTTGGCTTATTATGTGGACTCGAAGTGTACAAGCCACTCCTACAAGCTGACTCGGAAGTGGAGCATGAAGGTAGGGCATATGGTATTTCCATCAATTCATAGCATTAGGCAAGGTAAAAGAGATTGTTTTCCTCTCGAAGATTTCATTTTTGTTGACGAGACGCGCGCAGATATTAAACTTCAAGCTGTTTTAAATAAAACTGTTGAACGTTTAGTTCATGCGCAGCAAGAAGTTTTCAAATCGTCATCTCTTGGGTCATCATTTAGTCTTGTTAGTAAATGGGGTTGTGATGGCAGTTCCGGTCACAGCACTTACAAACAAAAGTTTGCCAGTGCTGAAGCTACTGACGAATATTTGTTTGTATTTTCATTTGTACCGCTTCAATTGCAAGACGAAAGTGGTAATATCGCTTGGCAAAATCCTCGGTCTTCATCTACCATGTATTGTCGCCCGATTAAATTTATTTTCTCCAAGGAAACCACTGAGTTTACCGTTGCTGAAACAAATAAAGTGTTGGAGGAAATAAACCAATTGGTGCCGACAATATGTCACATTGATGATAAAGAGGTATCTGTCAAGCACAAACTGCTTTTTACCATGATTGACGGTAAAGTGTGCAATGCAGTGACCGAGACTACATCATCGCAAAAATGTTATATATGTGGAGCTACCCCTAAATTGATGAATGATGAGTCTAGGGAGTATGTAGTTAATAGGGACAACCTTGGTTTTGGTATATCTACACTGCATGCATGGATTCGTTGTTTTGAGTGCTTGCTTCATATTAGCTATCGTCTCGAAGTCAAAAAATGGCAAATACGAGATGCTGCTGACAAGGCTCATATGAAGCAACGTTCCACCAACATTCAGAACCGTTTCAAATCCGAAATGGGCTTGATTGTGGATAAACCAAAGCCAGGGTTTGGTAATACAAATGATGGAAATACTGCCCGCAGGTTTTTTGGGAACCCTGAGCTGAGTGCTGATATTACGGGAATAGATGTGAAACTTATTAAAAATTTTGATACCATACTTCGTACCTTGGCTTCCGGATATGACATAAATACCGATAAATTTGAATTGTTGGCACAGGAAACAAGACATATGTACATAAGTCTGTATCCGTGGTATTACATGCCTGCTACTGTGCACAAAATTCTTGTGCACAGTACGGATATTATAAAGTCGGCTCTGCTGCCAATCGGGCAGCTTTCTGAGGAAGCTCAGGAAGCTCGCAATAAAGATTGCAGACGATTCCGAGAGCATAATACTCGAAAGCAGTCACGTATTGCTACGAATACAGATTTATTGCATATGTTATTGATCACATCTGATCCCGTAGTAAACAGCCATAGAGAGGTTCCTAAAAAAAAACTGGTCAGCTCCCTTCCGAAGTTTTAGATTTAATCATAGCCCCTACTGTGAATATTTGTCCAAATGTTACAATTACCAGTCCTGATGTTAGCTTGCAGGACTATACCGTGGACGATTCATCGGAAGAAGAAATTAGCGATAGCGAGAATTAAAAATTCTAGGTATTAGCTACCTGTTTGTCCTTCAAGGTAACATTAGGTATAACCGGTAGTCATTACATTTGGGGATTTACAGTAGGTAAGTACTTTCTGTTTCATTTTTGTTTACTTAAGTGTCTAAGTTAATTGTATTAGTTCTAAGTATAGATAGCGTTATCGGTAATTAGTAGGTACATGGTACATACACCTATTAGGTGTATGTACCAGGTAGCTAATACCTAGAATTAAAAATTCCAGGTATTAGCTACCTGTATGTCCTTCAAGGTAACATTAGGTATAATCGGTAGTCATTACATTTGGGGATTTACAGTAGGTTTCATTTTTGTTTACTTAAGTGTCTAAGTTAATTGTATTAGTTCTAAGTATAGGTAATTAGTAAGTACATGGTACATACACCTAATAGGTGCCAATTACCAAATACTTGCTTTATATTCTTGTAATCTTGTGTAGGTACTTTGTTTATTACTTCGCTAAATTTTATATTTTTGATGTTCATATTTTTATCTGGCTCTTGTGTATTTTGTACATATTATTTGTGTTTACTATATACCTACTTAAGTTTTTTAAAATATATTTACCTTTAAATAATTTGGCAATACTTATTTTTTCTACCTACCCGGTAACTACCCTCCTCCAATTGATTTCCTTACCTTAAAACCAAATTAGGTACTCATAAAACGTTATAAAAAAAGAACTCAAAAAAGTTTTTTTCCACCTATCCCCGAATTAGGGCCCCATATCCTTAGACCTAATTAGGAAGTCATAACAAGTTATAAGAAAGCCCCATGAAACAGAAAATAGCAAAAAATAATTTTGTCTAGCTAGCTTGTTCTACGTGAATCACAGTGCGACGCCACCGTCGCGAATTTGACTGATACATAATGTGATTAATATATATAAGTGTAAAGTAGTATAATCTTTAAATATCTGTGAAGTTATAGAATTTGGAACTATGAAAACTATATAAGTTTTGACAAATCTCGATTGGTTTTTCTTTGCCAGCAGCGACTCTACCAACTTCACAGTTAACTTGGTATAATGGCGGTACGTTCACATTTGTCGTTTTGTCACGGTTGACAATTATTCGGTTTTTTTAAAAGGATAAGCCCTCAAGATGACGTTTGATACGCAAAACCGGCTTTGAATCCACACTACACATACTTGCAAACGCAATTTGAAAACAAATCATTTTTTTATGTATCTTGTTAATTACACAACCACGATGTGTAAGAGAGTGTTTTTTTTTTCAGCCTCAAATACAACCTGTCACCTACGACTGGATCTGGGGAGTAGTCTGCGGATGCTTTGTCATGATTCTGGTTCTAGCTGGTGTTATTTGGTAAGTTCTACACCTTCCACAGTTAAAAACTAAAAGAGGGATCACGCAATACAGCGGTGTGAGCCTTTGTGGTACCACAGATTAATAAATAGTTTCGTGGTACTTACTTCTTGATTAGATACTTAAGTGTGTAGTAACCAAAGCAGTCAGCCGGTCAGTGTTTAAGATGTTCTTAGTCGACGGTGTCCACTTCCGTTTGCTTCATTGCCACCTTATACATAAAATAATTATCTGCTGCCCGAACTACGTAGGCGTGGTAACCACGTTATATTAGAATGAAATTTATTCCTAAGTGCTTATCCGGGCTACAGGCTAACTCAGTGCCAAATTTCATCAGGATCGGTTCAGTTGTTTAGTCGTGGAAAGGTAACAAACAGATAGACAGAGTTACTTTCGCATGTATCATATTAGTGTGGATTTTTTATTTCATT
This sequence comes from Petrophora chlorosata, assembly GCA_951640565.1. Lineage (NCBI taxonomy): Eukaryota > Metazoa > Arthropoda > Insecta > Lepidoptera > Geometridae > Petrophora > Petrophora chlorosata. The sequence continues at coordinate 6,656,912 of OX621190.1, forward strand.
CATTTCCATGTCCAGGTACGTGAAGCGAGGCCTACTGTCTCCGACAGAGGCGCACAAACTATTCGCGAGCGTCAACCCCGAGTACGTCTCCACTTCATACGTACCGGACGAGTGGGAGGTGCCTCGGAGCAGCATCGAGTTCATCCGCGAGCTGGGACAAGGCTCCTTTGGCATGGTACGTCAAAACTTACCTTAAATTGACTAGTTAAGTTTGCTTTTACCATGTAGTCGCTCAATACGCTCCTTTGCCACTTTGACGCCGCAAACTAGCTAAAGCGTGACTCCTGAGTGTGATGATGTCATACGTATCGGACAAGTGAGGTGCCACATGTGAACCTTAGTACAAAGTGTTAAGGTTGCTTTTGGCGGGATCATGGCGTCAATATGCCATTTTAACGAATTCATTTATTTGATTGTTATTCCAGGTGTATGAAGGACTCGCTAAAGGCCTTCAAAAAGACAAACCGGAAACTCGGTGCGCTGTGAAAACTGTCAATGAACATGCCACTGACAGGTACGTGTAATATTGATATAACCTACCTTTCCTCTCGGATGAATGTGACAGGTGCTACCCACTTTTCCGAGTCCTAGAGTATACTTGAGATCTGTATTTGTCACATCACTTAGGAAAAAGACTGCATAAAACTCTTCCTCGCTGCTTTCTTAGAAGCACCGCTAGAAAACCTGCTTTCAAATAATAAAAACCGCATCTAAATCGGTTCACCCGTTTAAGAACTAGTGTCACAGACAGACACAGACATACATATGTCAATCTTATAACACCCCTCTTTTTTGTGTAGGGGGTTAATCGGTAATTTATATCGGTTCAGTCGTTTTTTACTTTTTATAAGTTATTTCGTCGTCGTTTTGTGTCGGGGTTTTTAACTTGCAATGTTTGTTTGTTTAGGTCAAATCTTGCAAGTTGAATCAGAACCACTTCCTCTTATCCTACGGAGTTGAAATTTTGCGTACTTGTCAAAGTCCGATGACAATGTAATATTATGGTGACAGCCAGCTGATCTGATGATGGAGCCGGAAGGTGGGCAATAGAACTCCTTGACGGATAATCTTAAACTAGTATTTGGGCTCAACTCGCGATGCCGATTACGAATTTGTATTTTTATATTAAAATATTTATTTTTTTATATTATTATTAAAACTACCGTGAGTATTGTCACAGAATACTAAGGGACCGAAGCATCACTCCGCAAATAAATTTAAACAAATAGTGACTCTTGATATGACGCAATAAAATTCAATTCAGTTCGCGTAGCGCTGCATACCTACCAGTCATATTAACCTACAGAGCGCCTCTCTTTCTATCGCATAGCTCTTATCTCTCCTGACGCGGCACGTGTAACGACGCGCGACCCGCCGTCGGTGTCCGGCTATGTACTTGTAGCTTCGTACCTACAGTGCGGAGTGCGCTAGGCTTGCTTATTATTCATAATTTGATTTACTAACCGGCTACACTCACGAGTAAAAGTCGAGACACTCGAGTATTCGAGCGGTACAGACGCTCATCTTCACGGAGTACGTGCGGTCGCGGCGAGCGCTTGGTATCTCGACTTTTACTCGTGAGTGTAGCCGGCTAGTCAATAAAATTATTTAAATTTGGTAACTGAAATTTGTATGTATATAACGTTTTGTTTCGATCCTAAGGGAGCGCATCGAGTTTCTGAACGAGGCGTCGGTGATGAAGGCGTTCGACACGTACCACGTGGTGCGGCTGCTGGGCGTGGTGTCGCGCGGCCAGCCCACGCTCGTCGTCATGGAGCTCATGGAGCTGGGCGACCTCAAGACGTACCTGCGCTCGCACCGCCCCGACTCCGACTCCTCGCTGCCCAAGAAGGACTCCTCGAACAATCCGCCTACGCTGCAGAATATACTGCAGGTGAGATCGGTTTCCTTTTAAGGTGGTTTTGTACGTTTTTCATACAAAAATCAACCATTATTAACTGGTTCACCGGATATGCCTAAATTTATGCGCGGTGATCTATTTACAGGTGGTTATTTACGCAAAATTAATAAAATAGTACAATTTATATCAGGTTTCTAACTACAAATGCTTTGATTTGCTTGCTATTCGTTATAAAGAATTCATATTCATTTATTTGCGTTATATAAAGGTACGATACAGATGTTAAAAATGTCAAAATATAGCTCTCTTATTCTGCTTTAGCAGGCGTGCTAATGTTTTCACATAAAATCATAACAAATTAAATTAAAAGTCGGTAAAAATATATGTATTAAATATCATACAAATGCCGCTCAGTTTCTTGCCGTATCTTCTGAGTAGTGGTTCTTTTTTCGATACGGTGGCAGAATCATTGTAAAAATTAACGTTTATAAGTGCGTCTCGTCTGCGATGCCAAAAATGAATAAAGAACAATAAAAATGCCAAATCAATTCATCTTCGACCGCATCGTCACTTAACAACAGGTGAGATAGCGGTCAAACGCAAGCCTATAAATAATAAAAAAAAAACAATTATATATTAAGTCGTTAAAAAATTAAATGAAACGTCATTACAAAATCAGTATTTATGTATGTTCCAGATGGCTATCGAGATAGCCGACGGTATGGCCTACCTATCGGCCAAGAAGTTCGTGCACCGCGACCTCGCGGCGCGGAACTGTATGGTGGCCGGCGACCTCACCGTCAAAGTGGGGGACTTCGGCATGACCAGAGATATTTATGAGACTGATTACTATAGGAAAGGCACCAAGGGCCTGCTGCCCGTCCGCTGGATGAGCCCCGAGAGCTTGAAAGACGGGGTGAGTACTCTACATAAACGTGTTACTTACAAACGTTTCAAACAGTGCGGAGTTAATGAGTCGGCCTGTGTGGGGCAGGTTGGCTCAATCTCCTACTATTTGCGGGTTCAATTCCTGCGATAGGACAAATGTTTGAGCACAGAAAAAAAATAAGCGGAAGCATTTGTTTCGTGTCTGGGTGTTGTGGGATTATGGTCGTCGTAGTTCCTGGTTCCCTGGATACAGGAATTCTTAGTTTGAGGCCAGGATCTATGTATGTGACCGTTGGGCGTAGAAAAAGTCCAACTAGAAGGTAACCAGAAGTCCTGTTTTTGTATATTGTGGTTGGCCGATGAAGAGGGTGGCGATTGGAGAATTAGGACATGTATTAGTTCGGCTTAGTTTCGATTCTCTAAAGTTTACGGTACTTAGAAATTTAGTTCTAATAATTCCTGATACAGAAAACTTCTTTTAATAGTAGTCCTGAGTTGAGCTATTAAAATTTGTTGAGTTAGTACAAAGATGGTGTTATTTCAGGTGTTCTCCAGCAATAGCGACGTGTGGAGTTACGGCGTTGTCTTATGGGAGATGGCGACGCTCGCGATGCAGCCATATCAGGTAAGTAATATGACATCATCATCTGCCCGGATGAGCGGGTGTGGCTGATGAGCGAGTGTGGCTCAGTGGGAGCATGTGCGACTTTCGATCCGACGCACCCGAGTTCGAATCCCGCTGGCCCCGCACCACTGACTTTCTAAAGTTTGTACGGATTTAACACTCGCTCTAAAAACGGTCAAGGAAAATATCGTGAGGAAACGGCATGTTCAAGAACTAATCCACCACGTTGACCCAGTGCGGGTTGGTGGAAGTCACATAGCACATTATTTAAAAAAATAATTATTTATTAATTGTTCGTCCATTTTTTAATTATATAACAAATTAAATTGAATTAAAATTCAACTCAATTTAATTCAAGTTTGTACATTATCATGATTAGGCAATAACTGAAAATTTCTAATTAGTCTTAATATAATTAATTTTTAGAAAAAACAAAAACCGACTTCAATGTATCTTCCAAGTCCAAGGTCACATATCGATGAAATTTATATGGGACCACTTCGTAGCTATACTGAACCCGACGCAAAAATAATTTTTCAAATCGTTTCATAAATGACGGAGTTCTGAGGTAACAAACATAAAAAAAAACAATCGAACAGAGAACCTCCTCCTTTTTTTAAGTCGGTTAAAAAAGCTGGTAAACCAGTCGGATACACGTCGGTCAGTTGGTTTAAAAGCTAAAATTCTATGAATTTATTTATGAATTGTTCGCGTAGGGGCTGTCGAACGAGCAAGTGGTTCGCTACGTGGTGGAGGGCGGCGTGATGGAGCGGCCGGAGCACTGCCCCGACCGGCTGTACGAGCTGATGCGCGCGTGCTGGGCGCACCGGCCCGCCGCGCGGCCCTCCTTCCTGCGCCTCGTGGCCGACCTGGCGCCCTCCGCCGCGCACCACTTCCGCGCCAGGAGCTTCTTCCACTCGCCGCTCGGCCAGGAGATGTACACGCTGCAGAGGACGGCCATGGGTGAGTACATAGCACTACTTTGACATTGTGTTATGTTAATCATAGTTTATACCTCATTGTTTAGTGTTATATAAATTGTGTTATGTTAGTCGTAGTTTATACCTCATTGTTATATTTTAAGACATTTTAAAAGAATAAAAAAGAGACATCCCCGCCGAATTTCTTCGTGCTATATTCTCTAGAGGGTATTTCCACTGGTAGAGTCAGTTTTCGCATTTCTTTTCTGGGCCCGGACTGCAATGAGTAGGTTTGGGAAATAAATGGGTAGACATGCTTTCGTTTTTTCATGATATTTCAAGTTTTTAACGTATTAAAATTAATTTGAATTATAATTAATGACGTTAAAGTTAAAGTGCAATTATTTATGCCTATTTAATTAATATATTTTGACTTTTTGACTACCGACCCTTATTTCTGCCTGCGCTGCGATACTTTCTACTAATCGCTCCCCGCGGTTTTTCGGGGTAATAAATATCCTATGTCCTTTTCTAAGACCTCAAGTACTTAGATTCAATTCAGTTTTTACGTGATTGAGTAAGAAACATCCATCCATCCTCACAAATATTCGAATTATAATATTATTAGGATGTTATGTATTGTTTCCTTTTTAATCACGTGTTCAACATTTGTGTCTTTTTAACCGACTTGAAAAAAGGAGGAGGTTCTCTGTTCGATTGTTATTTTATGTATGTTACCTCAGAACTCCGTCATTTATGAACCGATTTGGAAAATTGTTTTTGCGTTGTGTTCAGTATAGCTACGAAGTGGTCCCATATAAATTTCATCGATATTTGACCTCGAAGATACATTAAAGTAATTTTTTGATTTTTTTTCTAAAAAATATTTAGTAGTGACGATGTTATGTTTTCTCATTATTTCCCGCTACGTGATAATACAACTAGAATATACCTACTGGTGCATCAGCAAATGATAACAGTGTCACTAACGCCTCGATCTTTCTGTTTCCCGTTGCCTTCGTAGTGTGTGCCGACTGGACGGCCTCGTGCTAACCGTGAGTATACGGTACACTGCATGCCAGCGCATACATAGCACTTGTTATCATTTCCTGACTGGGCCATGTAGATGACTATACTGCCCTACTATTACGAGTATTATAGAATTGAATTACTCTTTATTATAACACCACAATACAGAAATAATAAAAAACTAAAATAATGAATTTAATATTAGTGTCACAACGGGCGGTCCTTTCGCTCAAAGCGATCCACCAGTGGAGGAATGTAGACAAAAATATATATTGACGGTGTTACTAAGATAATTGTGTAGGTGGGTAGGTATATCACTATCACTACATAGTATAAAACAAAGTCGCTTTCTCTGTCCCTATATCCCTATGTATGCTTAAATCTTTAAAACTACGCAACGGATTTTTTAATAGATTTTTAATAGATAGAATGATTGAAGAGGAAGGTTTATATGTATAATAACCGTGCGAAGCCGGGGCGGGTCGCTAGTAAATTACATAATAAACTTATCTATCCACTGTTATCTAACATGTATATAGTTATAGATAGATAAACACTTTATTATTCACCTTAAACACAGAAATTAAGTACACGTTAAATGTTTACAATGGTGTAACAATGGGCGGTCTTATCGCTCAAAGCGATGTCTCCCAGACTACCTTTGGATGGAGAGGAATAACGAAATATAAACGGACGGCGGTGATAGAAGTTATGGTTATAGTTTAGGTATAGCGTTAAACTCAGGCTCCTGAGATAGCCGCGCTCGAGGGGTGAACGGATACAAACGGACGGGTGACTGAACTTGCCATTTTGAATATAGACCTATGTCATGCTTATAGATCTAATAATAATATTTTTTTTATCATAATATTTTTAATACATTACTGACATTTAAATTGACGACACTTTGACATTAATTTAAATTAACTTAAATGATCTGACAATTTGAATTTAATTTAATCATATTTTCTAAATTATATTAATTTCACAATTCACCCCTCCTGTACGTAGCAGTTTTATTTCGACGAACAAAAAGTGGATAAATACAGGGGATATTTTTTTTGTCTCCGGTCCGTGGTAAGGTGGCAGGAGCCGCCATGACGCCATGCGCCAGAGTTAAACCTATAAACCTATACATATAAAGTGCTACAAGGTACTTATAAACGTTGGTGACCAAATTGGAAACTAATCTTTTCACCAATGTTGATTGCAATGATTTTCTATACCGTTGACTGACACAAGTCTCAACATTGACTGTGCCGCCGCCGTATATATGGCACTGTTCTAGTAAGGCAGTATAGTTCGTAGCACCGTTTTAGCAAATTAGGTTAGAGGTAGAGGCTCTTTCATAGATTATCCGATAATTTACTTCATCCATATATTTAAAGCCGCTATTAAAACATAAAAAATAACCTTATTACGTTGATGACAACAAGATATAAAAATGATGAACATCCGAATGCGGCATCTGATTTTCGTTTCAATTCAAAAACGTCCGAACGGTTTTTCATGAGGTTGTTATTGTTGTTCTAAGTAGTATAGTGCGCGCCTCGTAATTTGAACCTTCGCACTGGTCAGTTTTTTAACCCTCGACGCAAAAAGGAGGGGGCTGTGTGTCTGTCTGGGCACCGTAGGCGTAGCTCTTAAACGGGTGAACCGATTTGGATAGGGTTTTTTTATTTGAAAGCAGGTTTTCTAGCGGTGGTTCTTAGACATGTTTTATTGTGTCGGGGGTATTTTAAATTGTTAATTTTATAGTTACTAAGTCTGATGTTGGATGAGGTAAGAGGCGCGGGTGACAGCACCGCGCAGAACGATGGCAACGTGCAGACTAATGTTCCTGCGCTGTACCAGGCCTAGCGCACTCCGCACTGTAGCTTCGAAGCTACAAGTACATATCCGGACACCGACGGCGGGTCGCGCGTCGTAACACGTGCCGCGTCAGGAGAGATAAAAGCTATGCGATAGAAAGAGAGGCGCTCTGTAGGTTAATATGACTGGTAGGTATGCAGCGCTACGCGAACTGAATTGAATTTTATTGCGTCATATCAAGAGTCACTATTTGTTTAAATTTATTTGCGGAGTGATGCTTCGGTCCCTTAGTTTTCTGTGGCTGTAGCACATCGCAAAACAAAACAACATCGCCCATCCCTGGGTCTCGTTACGTGGCGCGCACTACAAATGTAACGTAAACTGTTAGAGTGATCGAGTAAAGGTTCGTGTTCGTTTCCAGAAGAGGAGCAGGAGCAGGCGGTGAACGTGGGCGCGGTGGCCACGGGCTCGGGCTCCAACCTGTTCGGCGTGTCGGGGCGGCTCGCGTCGTGGGTGCGCGAGCTGTCGTCGCTGCGCTCGCGCGCGTCCGACGACGCGGCCGCCGAGCCGCTGCAGCCGCTGGCCGGCGCGGGCGCCGCGCCTGCGCTCAAGGGGCCCAACGGCGTGCTACCCTAGCGCCCCGCCCCCCGCACTCCGCCCCGCGGGCGCAACCAACTACCTCAGGCCGGCCGCGGCGACCCCGCGCGGCCGGCTCTTCGAATCCTAGGTGTAAGCGTAGCTAGCGAATCGTTCGACGCGTCGTTTTATTTATTTTGTATACGTACGTTTTTATAGCGCGCGTGCGGCGCGTCGCGCGCGCCTCGCGGCCTATTTTTAAGTGAGGGCGTCGATGTGTATATTTTTACCGATGGTTGAATTCGGCGACTGATATTATTGTTGACGTGACGCGTTCGCCGCCGACGCGGGTAGTTCTGACGTGCCGACACGTAGCTGCCGCGAGCGTCCTGCGGCGTGGCTGCGCCCGCGCCGGCCCGGGAGCGCCGATCGATTCGACTCTAGTTTAAATTTATCCGTAAGGGAAAGCGCTTTGATCTTCTCTGCATTTATTACGTTAATTTATTGCACAAGAAGTGTGCACTGGTGCAGAGGCGACGACACGTTTGTCTAGAATGTTAATCTGTAGACTGTTTCTCAATTCGAGATCAAAGAGATAAACAAAGATATATCGAATAATGTCAATGTTAAAGTGACATTCGAGAAGTGTTGAACATTTTTTCACCTAGAAAATATCTAAATTTAAAAGAATTTATAAGCTAATAGCTGCAAATTACAGTTACCGGTCGAGACTTGAGTTAGTTCCTAAGATAAGTTATTAGAGTACAGACGTAGATAATTTACAGTTTCATAGTTTTATTTAGGTAAACCTAGATCTATGAAGTAAGACTTAGCAGTTTGTAATTCATCTATTAATCGATTATAATTTTATAAACACAAGTGTTTAAGTACCTATATTAAAATAAAACGGTAAATATGGTTTAAGTAAAATAAAGTAAAAAATAAGAATAAATACCCTAAAATGAGCAACAGCGTAATAAAAATCATTTAAATATTCAAATCAATCAAAAACGAAATTAAACTCTTTACTAAGTTATCTTTTTGATCTCGAATTAAAAAGCAGTGAATATGTTGATTGTTTGATTGAATTAAAAAAGCGATCGACACGTAGCAGCGTTCGTATGACGATTAGTTTTCATATCAGAAAGTTAAGATTTGCCTAATCGATGTAGAGAGTGGGACGTCTCGAGTCGACGTGGATCCTATATAGCTTACCTCAATATTATATAGTTGTATTCGTGTCATATTTGACATAGCCTATTAACGATAAGTTAACGTCTAAGATGTAAAGTGTGTTTGTAAATGTGCGGGCGACATTGTGTACAAATTAATTTAACTGATTTCTTGACAGTCCAATTGTATCGGTTACGTTTCGATCGTGAGGGCAGATCGATAGCGTCCAGCAGGGCGATCATGTATCTTTTATTTCAATCAATTTCAATAAGAAACCAGTTTCGATGATGGTTTAGCGATCACGTAACCCGTTCGTTGCAATTAAATGTCAACGAAAGCTCCATTGAAATATAAATTAGTTTTGACAAACAATGTTTATATCGATATATTAACTATAGACAAAAAAGCCGTATTACACAGTAAAATTGAATTGATATATTGTATACATATCGATTCATAGCACAATCTCACTTTGTAAATTTGTCCGGTAGCCCCGTTTCACATTGGAAGTTATCGATAGGAGCACATTGAAATCGAGATATAAAAAGTTACGTGATCGCATTTTATCGATTGAATTAAATTTATATTGCACGTTGGTTTGCAAGATGTGACGTTTGCAACTGACTTACGTAATCGCCCTGCAGTAGTTTATTCGCGTTATGTTCTTGTTGACATTTTTTGTTGAAAGTACCGTCATCACGTACCTTGCCTTGCCGACGCAACTGTGTAACTGTACTTTAAAATACTCAAATTGTTTATACCAGTTATATTTATTACCATCTGTGTATGTATGTGTAATTATTGTCGTATCTATCGTAAAATTAACCACCAAAGATTTGGCAAACATGTAACTTGAATTTGTATGTATCATAATGATGAATATTATAACCAATATATACATTTTGCGGAATAAACCATATAGGGATCATTCGAATATATTGCAATCAGATGATTGAAATTAGAGAATTTGCTTATCTAGTGTCATACTTGGTGATTCTGAAGGTCATTCTAACAATTACAATCGTAGCAATTGTTCTCGCGATGTTTTGCAATCACTTTGTATGATATTTGCAAAATAAAACCTTAACAATATATCTAATAATAATATTTTACTATACTTATGTATCATCTAAATCCTAATATGAAAATATAAATGTTAAAATAGATAAATGAATCAACTTATTATGTTGTAACTAATGTGTTCCGCAGTGACTAAATGCAATAGATATACCTGCCATTATTATATTTTTCTAATAATAATACTATATTATTATGTATAATCACATAATGCAAAATTAATGCATTACACTTTTAATGTAACTATAGTTAATACATATAGACTCGGATTAAATACATTCACGTGTAATATTTTGAAATAGTACCTCTATAAGTAACTTATGCAGCTGGATTATATTGCACTCTGTGCCGTAACTTATATTAGATATTTTTATACAAATATTTTATATATTCTTGGCAGCATATTACAGTGGGGTTTTGTATTATATGGAATGTGTTGATCAGTCTAGTAAAAGTAAAATTATAGATCAAGTTGGTTCCAATGACGTGACAGCTTCCCCATGTAATACAAAATAGACTATATCTTCATAGTATGAATAACTATAATCGTAGAATCGAATATGGTCGCGGGTGGACTTAAAGTATTCTTAACCTAAAAATTCAACTTAAATCGTTTAATACAATTTAAAAATTATTATCATCAATTAAATAGCTTTATCAATACTTAAGTAAAATATACGCTAGCTCCATTATTATAAGTATCGTAATTTTGAAATACAATTGATACTTTTTAATACTTACTGTAAAATTGTAGTAGGGTAGTTGACCACTTTTTTATTGGTTTACCGAGATGTTTTTGGGTTACGTACTCGAACAATATAGGTATAATTACTAAGTATATAAAAAAATCTAAAAAGCAGTACCTAAATAATAAAATGTAAGTATCATAATATGTTTGAAAAGTGGTAGCCGTGAAGTCGTAACTTACCATATAAGTTACCTATGGTAAAAGTTTTATGTTTTGGAGCATGAAGTGAAAAACAAAGGTTTCTAAACTTATAACATTTTAATAGTATTTTACACCGGTTATAATTTTTTACAAATGTAGCCTACAAACTGTTAAATATAGTTAATTTCGTCAACTACCCTATTGCATAAAAGCAACCAAAGTTAGACTCCAATATACAAGCATCGTAGAGATCGCGGCGGCCGCGTCACACGTCGGCCGCGCGCTTAATTTGTAATGTTATTGTAAGGGTATAAACGAGTGCCTTCAGACATCCAGCCTTCAAAGGAATGCGGGATTGTTGATTGTGTGAAGTGGACATGATGGAATTATGAACACAGATGGTATACGGTCGATTCGAACCCATTTGTGCGTTACTTGTAAATTATCGTATTCAATTCTGATTATTTCGTTTAACTAATACTGTTGCGTTCCTTGTTAACACAATCAAGAACCTTCGCCGCAGGAATTCGATTCAGGTTGGTTGTGGGAATGTGTGTAAAGGCGCTCCTAAACGGGCAATGTTTTGCAGCAAACTGTTGCTGTAATATTGTTGTACACTTTTATTCTGCCAATTGTACGTATATCAAGTCACGTAAAAAGGTGCATCGTAAAGTGAATAAACAATCGCGATTGTGACTGGTAATAGTAGTTTACACTACTAAAATGCAACAGTAATTCTCTACATTATAGAGTTATGCTGCGTAATGTTGCCGACAGCACAGACAATGTCGCTTTGTTTTGTATATAACTGAATGACGAGACGAGAATGTCGTTCGCCTGATGGTTAGCAATACGCTTGTCCATAACACTTATATTATTGCAGCCACATAATGCAGTAAAACGTTGTTTTAGGAGCGTCAATGTACGGCTTGCCGATAGTATTTTATTGTATGTAATATTGGTCCGGTCGAGCCGCCGGCGGAGGGCCGCGCGCCGCCGCTGTGCCGCCGGCGGAGGGCCGCGCGCCGCCGCGGTGCCGCCGGCGGAGGGCCGCGCGCCGCCGCGGTGCCGCCGGCGGAGGGCCGCGCGCCGCCGCGGTGCCGCCGGCGGAGGGCCGCGCGCCGCCGCGGTGACGCCGGCGGAGGACCGCGCGCCGCCGCGGTGCCGCCGGCGGAGGGCCGCGCTCCGCCGCGGTGCCGCCGCGGTCTCGTTGGGGGCTCAAGGCACGTTGCATCAGCGAGAGAATCATTTCGTTAGTGGAATCGTACTATTACTTTCCAAAGTCCAAATCCAAATATTCGTGTAATTTTAGCAATTGCATAGTGCCTTTTGCTCAATTAATGAACGTATGAACGTGTAGGTACTTCTACGATTAAGACATACTTTTGTTCACCGTTTAATCGCGGACGTTACGGTGGGCGATAGAGCCGCGTTTCGCTTGTCGGCGCTGGGAGGCCGCGGGCAGCCATCGCGTACCGCGCTGGTCCCGCTCGGTTACATATCACATCACACGTTGTAATATTCAACTAACGCTTAAAGGATTGCGTCTAGCTTGCGGCCGCGGTGGCGATCACCGACCGTGCACGCCAACGCGGCCGCAAGCCGGACGCATTGGTTTGCGCGTCAAGTCTTTTTTCTGAAGACAACAAACTTACTATCTTTATTGTGAAAAGAAAAAGATTCGGCTGTTGCTGCGTATGACGTCGATATACCGTCCGAGCGGGAAAGTTTCTGTAATGCTTTAAAATGCCGGATTGCCTAGCTAGTGTTCCCGATTAGTAATTATTTTCGATTGTGTGTAGGGGCGTGTGTCGACGCCGCGCCGCGCGGCAGTCTTGCACAACGTTGCCACGCACGGCGCCCTCGGCGCCGCCGCCGTGTGTAGGGGCGTGTAGAGACACCGCGCCGCGCGGCAGTCTTGCACAATATTGCTACGCACGGCGCCCTCGGCGCCGCCGCCGTGTGTAGGGGCGTGTAGAGACACCGCGCCGCGCGGCAGTCTTGCACAATGTTGCTACGCACGGCGCCCTCGGCGCCGCCGCCGTGTGTAGGGGCGTGTAGAGACGCCGCGCCGCGCGGCAGTCTTGCACAATGTTGCTACGCACGGCGACCTCGGCGCCGCCGCCGTGTGTAGGGGCGTGTAGAGACGCCGCGCCGCGCGGCAGTCTTGCACAATGTTGCTACGCACGGCGCCCTCGGCGCCGCCGCCGTGTGTAGGGGCGTGTAGAGACGCCGCGCCGCGCGGCAGTCTTGCACAATGTTGCTACGCACGGCGCCCTCGGCGCCGCCGCCGTGTGTAAGCGCGTGTTGCGACGCCGCGCCGCGCGGCAGTCTTGCACAACGTTGCCACTCACGGCGCCCTCGGCGCCGCCGCCTTGTGTAGGGGCGTGTGGCGAAGCCGCGCCGCGCGGCAGTTTTGCACAACGTTGCCACGCACGGCGCCCTCGGCGCCGCCGCCGTGTGTAGGGGCATGTAGAGACGCCGCACCGCGCGGCAGTCTTGCACAACGTTGCTACGCACGCCGCCCTCGGCGCCGCCGCCGTGTGTAGGGGCGTGTAGAGACGCCGCACCGCGCGGCAGTCTTGCACAACGTTGCTACGCACGCCGCCCTCGGCGCCGCCGCCGTGTGTAGGGGCGTGTTGCGACGTCGCGCCGCGTGGCAGTCTTGCACAACGTTGCCACGCACGGCGCCCTCGACGCCGCCGCCGTGTGTAGGGGCGTGTTGCGACGCCGTGCCGCGCGGCAGTCTTGCACAACGTTGCCACGCACGGCGCCCTCGGCGCCGCCGCCGTGTGTAGGGGCGTGTAAGGGGCGTGTAGCGAAGCCGCGTGGCAGTCTTGCACAACGTTGCCACGCACGGCGCCCTCGGCGCCGCCGCCGACTGTGTCATTAATCATAAAACGATTGCTTTATATCTTATGTTCTATTTATCAGTATTTATTTCTCATTGTGATTCAATAAACAAGGCAGTTACATTACCTCATTTGTAGTTATTTTAATTATGCATAAAATTGTTGACTGATTTTATAATTTCCAAACGGTATCCTCATGTGTGTGTATATGTGCGTGTGTGTATTGTAAGTGTGGGGGTAGCGTTGTGCTATGTGCTCAATTTAGATTTCACCAAACGATTGAGATAGTGTACAATTTTATAATTAATTTAATGAAAACCGAGTACCTATTAATAATAATTTTAATATTTATATTAATAAAAACGTTATAAAAATTAGCGCATTATAGTTTTGAATTTTGTATCCTTTATGACCTTCGTTAAACTAGTTTTATAACACATTTCAATTATTTAATGCTGGATGTTAACTTTGTTGATTTCATTACTTCTCTTCCTTTTTTTATAAGCCTTAAATCTAGTTTAAGGTGGTTTCTGGGTATGCGGCCCGGTACCCTGCACTCGCACGGTTTGTCCCTGCCATATCTAATGAGAAGGCAAACCGTTCTGAGGGCGCCTTCTTCACCGTTATTCGGTAGCTTCTTTAGATACTTGATATAAAACTCGGGAAGTATGTGTTCTGTGGCGCCTAGAACCATCACTTCTCTGTAAGTCCAAGAGGGCCACCTCTCCACTGGGACCGCGTCGTTATCTCCTCTGGGCAAAGGGTTCACTTTCTGTATGTATGCTCGAACATGGAAACTGCCCATGTATGGTGTTAGTACATCCAAATGTTTTACGTAGTATTTTTTTATATCCACCCCTTTTTGTCTGTGAATTATAGCAGTCTATTAGCTGATATAGGGTTGTTCCTGATATCCATCAGTTTTCGGCCCCAGTGGGGGACATGCCAAAGAATTTGTCCGAGTGTCCCCCACTTTATAAATCTGGGGGATATCAGGAAGAATTTTCCCGAATGTCCCTCAATTTATAAAAGTTCAAAACAGTGAGTCCAACGGGAGATATTTATATACTTTTGTCTCTATACAGAGACAAAATTATACCCACTTGAATAATTTAGCATTTTTAAATAAAATTGTAATAAATAAAATTCGGTTTCCGCGCTACTACTAGAAGTGTTTTCCGCCAATGCGGAGAGATCTACTGTTCATTATTTACACCACTCTATAAAAGTGGGGGGCATCTGGAAAAATCCTTCCGCGTGTCCCTCACTGGGGCTGAAAACTGGGAGATATCAGGAAAAACCCTGATATATGCTCAAAATTACATGGTTTGATATATTTGTATGGTAACTTGCCTGTCCAGCCTTTCCGTATCTTCTTTATGCACCCGCCATATAACGCCCCAAACGTGGGCATTCGCTGTGGGCACTATAGTTGCCGTGGGGCCTCCCCAGAACGACGAGTACTTCATGAAATCTAGTCTGTAGTTCTACAAAACAAGAGCAATTATGATCACTGTGCTGCATCATCATGTCTTAAGTTCTTTTGGGATTTAATGCAACACAGAAAGCGGGCCGGGGGCGGGCGGCGCGGCGCGTGCTGTTGTATTGATGAAACAAGTCACACAGGCGAAGCGGACGGGCTTAAACCGGGGGGCTAGGTCAAACAGCACATACAACGTAGCCCCGGGCCGGCCCCGGCTTGTGTTTTGGACTTTAACATCATATTTTTTACTACAATACTTGATCAATTGATTGGTTCTTTATCGAAAGCCACACATCAGTCAGTCAGTTTATACATCAGTCGACTGCTGGACATTTAAACCTCTTCGAAATCACATCATAGAACCCCGCCATTTTCTCTCCTTTATAAGTTGCTGATTTGCGTATCTACCTAAACTTATTCCACAGTGTAGTACTTACATAATCTGATACATTTAACCTAAAATCTCTGTAAAAATATGAAACAAAGTTCTTACATCCAAACGAGCAATAGAAACGAATTCCGCCGAAGGATTGTGCATGAGCATCCTGAATGTTAATAAATTACCGCCATAAGCGAAATACAAGAAGTGATCCGGCTTATATATCTCTGCCTTTAGCATTTTGATGGTATTTAATAGATGTAAGCTTAGAAAAATGAGTAATAAATTGTGTTCAACTTGTAAACATACAATTTGTTCTTGTCGTCATAAAGGACCATCTTGTCATTTTCTTTCTGTCATCTTACCATACAGAAGATCAATAAGAGTTTTTACTGTAGTTCTTTACATGATCTCTATTCGATGTTTCACAGTTCGAGGTCACGTATTTTTGCACCACAGCTAGTATTAAATAAAACTCATCTGCGTTGTTTCTTCGTGGGCATACTATTTTGTCATGTATTCTGCGACTTCATTCTAATTTCTAAACTAGTAGTACGAATATCTAGTAGGTGGAATTCGATGCGGTTTATGACCATCTTTTAGAGCAATTGAATATTCTTTATCTAAAAATTCTTCGAACTAAGACATATATTAACTGACTTATTATTCCTATGTTATAGGTGTGAGTTCGCACACGTGCGATCCTGGGTAGGGTCGGTTAAATTCTTACGCCACATAATATTACAACAACATTTAATATCTTCAATTTTATTCATTTTATTAACATTGATTAAATCACAGACACGTCAATAATTTCTATTTAGTTTCTCTATCATTTTCGGCGAAGCAACTTGTCCGTTATGTGGAATTTTCTTCAGTTCTTCAATGTAATAGGGCGGTATATTGCATTCCGTCGCTCCATTGACGATGCAGTCAAGGTACGTGATGCATGGTCGCCGCTCCATGGGCAATTCTTCGCCGTCTTTGCGTAGTGGAGGGTTGACTGTCTGCTGGTATGTGCGGCATTGCACCTTGTAGCCATCTGGGGTTATCACGTCCACATTCTTGGCGAAGTACCAGTTGGTCTCGACGCCTTCTTGTCTGAAAATCATAATGAGGAATGTTAGCTAATAGAAAGTATTCTTTGTGTAACGAGTATTTACCTAGGTAATTATTGTGCGGTATATTGCAAAAATTTACACAATACGAGGGGAGGGAGGGATTATGACCCTGCCAAACATTTAAATACAGCCAAGTGCCAGTTGGACCTGTTGCTTTTAGGGGATGCAACTATAGCGCTACGTCGGCGTCAATGTGTGCATCACTAACATAACTGCTTTTCTTAATCGTTATACATACTTGTCTAAGGCAGGCATGTCATAGACATGAAGCCTCCATATAGCGCCCCATACGTGCGCACCGTCTAAAGGAACTATGGTCGCCGAAGCTCCTCGCCAGTGCTCCGAGTATTTGATGAAGTCAAGTTGGTGATCCTGAAACAAGTCGGTGGCATCTTCGTAATTGCTTCGCTTTACACAAGTACTGGATGGCGTAAAAGTCAAAACTCAGATATCTCGCTCGACGACTAAATATTTAATGTAGGTACCTACTAAATATGTAAACTAGGTAGGTACCTACTTACCTATGAGAACTATCATTACATTGACTCCAACCAAACCATGGAGGTCTCCTGCACTTATAAGCTTATAACTAGTTCCTACCTACATACTACATAGTAGGCACCTATTTTATTGAATACTAGGTACCTATTTTCAGCATACTTAGATATAGTAAGTAAGTAGGTAGGTACTTACTTCGAGTCTGCCGATTCCCATGAACTCAGCTGATGCATTGTTTATAAGGATCCTTTTCTTTAACAAATTACTGCCGTACGAGTAGTAAAGGAATGTATCGTCTGTTGCTTCATACATTTTTGTAAAAAGCTTTTTTATTATGAATAAAAACCTAAATTTTGTACATTGCCTATTTTCTTATTTGTTATTTGATTACAAAATAACCTATTTTTGCATTTACAAAAAAACCAAAGATTACAATAGCATGACAAAATCCTTGGAGTTGACATTTAGAATACATGAGAGTGCGAGTGAAACGAAGCATATAAAATAAAGATGCCATTCAATTCCTAGCCTGCTATGTTCGGAGCCTGATATACATACACTAGCCAGAACTTGAATAATAATTATAGGTACATTAATAGGGTTCACACTTCACATAACTTAATATTTATATTTATTATATTTATAGGATAGCAATCTTGTAAATCAATAATTACAATAGATCTTAATTACCAGAATGAAACTCTTGAATTGTGCTTAATATATATTTTTGAATACTTTGGCACTGCCATGTTTTCCTATACAATATTGCACAGTGGCGTAGATCTTTAACAATCTTCGTTCAACGGCTCTGAAATGTTCATCTGTGGCTAACTTATCTCCTCTCAATGCAGACAGTAGCTTAATTGTTTCCGTTAAACTTCCTCCTGAGATCATTTCCAATTGCTGCCAAGTTGATAATGTTAACCTAAAACAAAAGACAACAGAGATTAGTAATTGGGTATAAATGTTATATTAAATTGTTGAAAAAGTATGTTCGGTCATGAATGGGCAGCCTTATTTTTTATATATACTAACTAATGGTTTATTAACAGCCAGCAATACAAAGGCATATTTTAATTTTATTGCTATCTATTAAAAGCCAATAAAATTATGCAAAATTTATATTATTAAAAAAGAGAATCTTTTTTAATTTGCTTAACTTTTCATTTGGTTTTCAAAAACGACCAATATATTCCTTTTCAAATAAAATGGAATTAGTCCACAAGCAAATTAAAAAGCCAAAATAAGAGTCATAATTTGTGGGCCATAATCCGCCGCGTGATCCCATCGCGGTTTGGTGAAGAAGATAAAGTACTTACATACAACATTGGTACAGCGGTGCTAAGATGTCCAGCTCATCTACCATAGGGTTCCCAAGCCCTTTCCCATTGTCTAACATGACGATTTTGTCCTTATACACTTCGTAACGGTGCCGGTCGCCGTTTTGTATCAAAAAATCGAATATGGCGACATCTATCAGATTCAATATCCTTTTTGTGGTCAAGGAATTGGTCAGCTGCCTGAAAACAATTCAAATTAAATATTCAAAATTTCTATTTTTATTTTTATTATTAATCTCAGGTGTTATTATTATATATATATTACACTAATTTATACATTTTTGGATGCACAAAATATGACTATGTATGGGGTCGAACCTGTGACTTCTTGCCTGCTAATAAAGCTTATAAAGTCAGCAAATAATTGTAATTGTATTTGTATTTGTCTAACTTTTCTTCAGATGCTTTCGGCCAGTTTGTTTTTCTAATTACAATTTTTAAAATATACTTCCTATCTAGCTTGGAGTCTTCCAACTTCGATTCACATTGAATCTTAAAATAGTTTTTAATAATTTCATTTATCAATTCTCTAGTACTTACTTACAAAACTCATTATCTTTCTCCCATTCCATTTTCTTACTATTATAGGACCTTCGCCAGGGAGACTTGTGTATCTTGAACTGCCTGTCTAGGTACAAGATGGCAGCACCCTCAATTTCTCCGTTGATATCTGGGCATACAGTCTCATTCATCTTGCAGTAGAAGCATTTGCCGAAGATACAAAGAGATCCTCCTAGGGTTTCTAGAAACAAACATTTTTTTTAAACAAGCCATATGAATGGTCAAGCGGCTTGCAAAATATGTATATAAGTTAGTCTGTTTCTGAGTCAAATATAAATATAGTATTTTTAAGTACCAGCAGCTCAAATAAATTGTTAGTTTGCCAAGGTTTACTTTACTTTAATCTGGATCCTTACCATTTTTAACCATAGTCCTCTTCAATCCGGCAGTGGCATAAGGTACTATGTCCCTTTTCACATGTATCTTCCTGATCGCTGATGGCGCAATCCATTTGAAGTTCAATACCATTGCGAGATAGTAAGCAAACACCTCTGAGTTGTGTCGGTCGAAGCCTGCGTAAATACTGCCTTGTATCACCTCCGTCAGGTTGTATCTCTTTGGTTTGAAATAAAGCTTATGTTTGCCCTGTGAATGTGACATGGGTTTTTTAAACCTTATATGAACATGGAGAAAGAGGGAGAATAGAATTTAGTGTGGTTGAGGAAGGTTCATCAATAGTGTATTTTTTGTAGTTTATGGCTACTGCTCCACAATAATATGGACAGCATAATTTTGCCAAGACGCTCAAAAGTTGAATCTTGAGTGTCTTGACTGACTGTAATAATTAAAGATGTTGTAACATGTGTGGTGTAAACAGACTGACAAAATCTATTAAATTTTTCAATTATGTGAATTAAAAAAAACTCACGGTTAAATGGTTACACTGACCTCTAAAAGAAGCAGTAATTTTAACTGTGTCCCCTTTGGTGCATTGTCTACTAGTGCTATCTGAGAGGTCTGTATGGCTCGGAGTATCCGACCAGGTGCTCCATTTGTGTGTGGAAATAAGGACTCTTCATTTGACCACTGAAAAACAACAGTAAATGTTATGATAAAGTAAGCCATAATTTAGTATTAATAAATTGATAAACTATAACAGTTTGTCTTATAATCAATCAATATTGTAAACTTAAATATTGGTGAAGCAACTCTGAAAGTATTCAGGTCAGTGAAGCCCAAAATCATAAACTGCATCTTTATAACTCTTCAATCATGCAAAAGCTGGCTTGGTTTCAAACAATAAATTTTAACACATTGAATTCTGTGCCATATTACCTATGCATTAGGTACATAAAGGAGTTATCACTTGTGATACCGATGGATTAATTGTTATCTCATAATTTTTAATTTTATTGTATTTTTTACTTACATTTTCAGTGTCATGCCAAACACTTTCAGGTTCAGTAAAGGCAGCCGGGTTAAATGACTGAAGAAGCTTCTGTTGCATCGGCCAGTACTTAGGATTCTTAGTTTTATACTGTTTAGGTAAGTAATTGAGATAATCATATATTTCTCTAAATATACTAGGAGTGATATCCAACTTACTGTGAGGCAGATGAATAGTAGCAGGTTTGCTTATGGTGTTCAGGGTATAGAAAAAGTATATGTTCAAAGCTACAAGAAGGAGAAGGAATAGTGAGAATCCGAATGCATAGTTCAGGGACATAGTTTCAAGGTATTCGAGATATTTTCACAAAGTATCCGTTTTTTAAAAGGTCAGATCTAGGTTACTGTTTCTCAATTAATTCACCAACTTATGTCTGCTACATCTTAATTTATTGGATAGCACTTAAATCTCATATTGATGAATTGAAGTGGTTGAGATGTGTTTTCAAGAGACTGAACAAAAATTAGTAAAACCATTGGTATTCACGGTTAGTACTAAAATAAACACAGCCCAATGTTAGCGCACATTTTTAACAGTTTTGGTTATTTGAGCACTCACAATCATCGCTTAGTTAATGGTAGGTAATTACAATTATTTATAGATTTAATTACTTTTTACTTTGCTTGGCATTGGGAGGAGATGAGGACTTGAGAAGACAAGAATGGGACACAGGAGTGAGGAAAGAGGTGAAGAGGGAAATAAAATTTGACATTGATAGCGATTTGGCGTTGCTAGTGACAATATGCCAAGTAATGACAGAAACGAGTGTCTACCAACCTAGCAAAAACTAAAATATCTCTTTCATTTTTTTAAAGGAGTTATCTTTGCACTTATTGTGCAAATATTACTTAAAACAAGATCGATTAAAAAATTAAATATGCCTATATAATATTTATTCGTTTCGTGCAGAGAAATATGGGATAATGTAGAAACCTATAAATTATCAATGCATAAGGTACGAGAATTCGAAAACAAAAGATTTGGATAATAAAAATAAATCTGTGCAGTAGGTATGTAGAGCTCCCGTACCCACTGGTCGCTCAAGTGCCAATCGTATAGCGTACGGGAGTTGTACATACCTACATAGCTAAGGGAGTCTTTTCAAAATTTTGCATAGCATTTATTTCACTCAAGGCAACTTATTCCAATTTAGTTTATTTATGCAAGTTGGTGACCACAGGATTCATTTTTAATGCTACTGTGCAATGAGAGGAGCACGTAGTTCGCCAGATGGTAAGCGCCACGCATGCCCATAACAATAGGGGATCGGACAGTAATCGAGAAAAAATAGAAAATGTAGTTAGAACGCATATTCGTCGAACCAGAAAGATCATCCAATCAATATTTTTGTAAATTAATAATGATTTATATTTTAAATCAATAAATAAAATCTAATATTTTTGACATTTTTAATCTGTTCTTCATTTCAAACGGAACAACAATCACAGCGCATGACGTCATTTGAAGGCAAATGCCGTGAGTCAAGCTTGTGTTTATTTTACGTTTTTGCTTTTCATAAAATGTATTTTAGCTATTTTTTCGTTTCATTACTACAATATAGTCCCCAAACTTCACAAAACGTATTTAAATCTCTTTGCAAGTTTTATTTCGAAGAGTTTGTCGTTTTCTACCTTCATATGACGTCTCATGTTTTGAGGTGACCTTTTGCGCGGCAATATTTGAAACATATTATTTAAACACAGTTTTAGGTACTTTTAGAGCGTTATTTAATTAAAATAATATGTTTCATGTCTATACATATATATTAATTGTAGTTAATATAAAACACTTTCTGATAAGTTGTCCGATCCCCTATTGCAGTACCACCAGGAATATATAATACCATGCAAAGAATGCGTAGCACTGCATTGCGTTCATCATCTAACTAAGGCATAGGTAATATACCTAGCAATGAATCAAAAATTTTATTTTGTGCCTTACTTAACTAAGATGAGTGATGACTGATGAACCATAAGTGTTGGTTTGGATATGAATACCGAGTGTCAGATTTACTATAATACCACCTAGGTATATCTAATAATACTTATATACCTACATAGGTACAGTCAACTGCCTAACTTTCAGCTCGTCGGAACGAAGTTGATAAGGAATTGTGTAGGTACACTAGGTACCTAACAGTTCCTTATCAACTTCGTTCAATACATATTCATAGATCAGTATCTAATTAGGTACTCCTACTTATCTAGATGGATAATAGGTAGACACCTATTGTCGCAAGACTGTATTGTATTAGTTACCTAAAGTACCTACCTATTTACATATTTTAGGTAACAAAGTATAGACGTATGTATATGTAACACCGATGATTTCAACTCCACTCACATCACTATCTGAGTAAGTCTCAGATAAAGTATCCAGCCCAAAGGAGTAATTAAATACCTACTCTACGTCTGCATGGAACCTATTTTTTGTGAGCCGGATTTGGAGTTGAAATCATGTTTGGCTAGAATACACCAAATAACCATACTAGTTCATTTATTAAATCCCTCACCGAGCAGCATGACATGTTCTGCATGCACAATGCACATCCCGGCGGCAGCGTAAGGCGCTCGTCCTGGGCTGTGTTTACGCAAGCTGTTAAAAAAGCCCGCCCTCGCATCGGGGCGCCCAATTAGGGCGGGCGGCGACGCTGCTGATTGGGCGTAATCGCGTTAGTATCGGCGACAAACAGCCCCCTGCATCCACTCTGCAAACGTTAGTCGAATAAACAAACGTTTGTAGGCACAATAAGTATGCGATACAAGTTCGATCGATATAGCATTGTGGTAGGCAGGCACTGTCTAAATGTCTAGAAGGACGATATTATAAAGTACCTATAGCTATGTTTAGATAAGAAGGTACTAATATGTCCTTAATAAAAAACCTTAGTAGTAAAAAACTACTTATATTTAGTACATTCAGATACGTAAAATAAAGCACCTTAACGTGCCTTAACAATGTTTCAACAATTTTAGTCAAACTATTATAAGCATCATCATCATCAGCCTATACGAGTCCACTGCTGGACATAGGCTTCTCCCAATGCCCGCCACAGAGCCCAATCCTCGGCTCTTCGCATAAAGTTACTGCCAGCCACTTTACGCAGGGTTCGCTCCATCTAGCCCCAGGGCGTCCTACACTACGTTTGCCTAAACGTGGTCTCCACTCTAGAACTCGTTTACTCCATCGCTTATCGGTTCCTGGACATATGTGACCGGCCCATTGAAACTTCAGCTTACTTATTCGGTGATACCAACAAAACGTTAAGATTATGAAGTTTAGTATTTCCAATTGACAACACAAGCCAGCGCTTTAATCAAGGTATAAATAAAAATAATATAATACAGCTCCGTTCGCGGGGACCACGACCCTCCGTGATTTATTACGAGAGTGAAATGCGTCTCATCATTCATTCGACCGTTTATCGTCCCGTTTATATTATTCAAAATACATATAAATAACACAACCTTGATTACAAGATTGTGGAAGTATATTAATATTTTAAGTAGGTATACTACGTCAAGGATTAGGTATAAAAGTAGGTCCCTTATTGTACCTGTACTATTAAGTTAGTACCTACATGTACTTCGGTAAAAGTTACTTACGTCAAGGTACGTGAAATCTTAGGACATAATGAAACAGGGAGCATTTGGAAAAACAGATTAGAAATAACACAAGATTTAGGTCGTTGCTCTAATTTATTACGTAATTAAATACACAACTATGAACAGATCAGAGATTATATATAAACATTAGTACTTACAATACTATTTATATTTACAATAATACGTAAACCATTGTGGAAAAACGCGTTTTAATATCAATGCTTTTAACCGAGACAAGGAAGCATACAGTTAATAATTTAGTGAGATCATAATAATTTCATCTAACACTTATCACAGCTTAATAATTTACAATATTTTACAGTCCGACACCTTACTCTTTGGTCGTTTTTATTCCATTCATTTTATTTGAGAATACATAGTTTTGGCACGTAGAACTTACCTACACGAAACATAAAATACACATGAAAATACGCAATGAGTTGAAACATTGTGATTAGGTAAGGTACCTACTAGTTCTACGACGAGAGATTTCTTCTTAAAAACTGTCCAATTTATAAAGACCAATACCATTATTAAAGTGATTACACAAGATTTTAATACCTTTTTTTCATATGTAGCAGTACCTAGTAGCTGGAGGCTGAATGCATTTGCAACTTCTGATGAAAAACAGTGAGAAGATGACTTCATTCAACATTTAGGAGACCTATGCGTTACGCTGCGCACTGTAGGCTGTAAGCACCTCGAAGATATTGGATCGCATTCTCAGTGAGCCGTTACTATCTAGTTATATCAGAGGATTAGCTGCTGGTAGACCGAAGTGACGTTGCCACTAAGACGTATTCTTGAATTTCAAATCGTCGTCAATTACCACCTAATTACGTATGAGGAATTAATCATTCACCGCTGGTAGACCGATGTTACGTTACCGATAAGACGTATTTCAGAAAGTCACTAGGTCTATTTAGTCGTAATTAGGTACTTTATTGCATGTGAAAGACCCTTTCACTGCTGATGGTAGATAGAACGATATAACGTTGCCACTGTACGTTTTTGTTAGCTATGTGTCTGCTGGCGAGGTCGCTGGTACGGAGGCCGGCGGGGGCGAGCCGCGGGCGGCGGCAATGGCGGCCGCGTGCCGGCGCGCCTTCAGCCGCAGGTCGGCGATGGAGGACGAGCGGCAGCGCGCTGCGAGGGCCGCCAGCCCGGCGTACGGCGGGCACAGCGCGGCCGCCGCGGCTGCTGCTGCGCTCGCGTACTATAACCAAAGCAGAACATATGTTTTTTAAGCAATATCGCCCGCTCGGCGAAAACCATAAATATTTAGGGTACGCAAAATACAACGATTTGAACTCGTGGTCCCGCGTAATTTGGAAGGACAGTTATTAATTGCAGCATTTCTTTACTTTTCTTGCTGTAGTAGGCTGCCGGCCCACGTCAGACAATCGGTGACCGATTTTTTGTAGTTGAAAATGAAACATGGAGTTTCATATTGCAACGCACACCTACAAAAAGTAGGATAAAAAGTATGTGACAAGTGACGGTAAAAAAATTGGACTGAAAATGGAACCTACAAAAAGTCTGACGTCGGCGGAGGCACGTAGAGTCACCTGATGCGCAGCGGCAGACAGCAGCGCGGAGTCGAAAGGCGCGAACGCTGCGGGCGGCGGCGGCGGGCCGAGCGGCGGCAGCGGCGCGGGCGGCGGCGGGCGCGGCACGCCCGTCAGTCGCGGCACCGACACGTACGGCGCCACCCGACACGGCTCCAAGGGCGTGCCGCCACCGCTGAGTACCAGACCTGGGAGGATACATACTACGCTTATCCCCGTACTTTGTTAGTACCTATATTACTGTACTTTTACAAGAGTCCGCCATTAATTATTAACGCTAGACATTCAACCGCCAAGCAAACATTACTGCGTTCAGGTTTATAGGATATAATTATATAGTTCTAAGTGAAAGTCTCAGGGTAACGAACAAGTAGTGTCGCAGCGGATTTTGGGAAAAAAAGTTATGGTTGGTGCTTAAACTGTTATTGTCAGGCAACATGCCTTACCAACGTGAAGTACTTGCTCGTCGAAAAACTATGAAAATTTCGTAAATCTCGCAAAGTCGTTTTGGTTTTGCAGGATACCTACTACTGCCTAATTAAATGGCCTAGACAGGCACCCCTTTATTAAGGCGTTGAGCGTCTACGTGTGTCTACGGAAGTCGTAGTAATGCGCGTAGTAACTCCGTAAACTGTGAAACAAAGTTGTTATCCAGGTTTACCTAGGATTATCTATTTTGTGGTACAGGCTAAATCATCCGAAGATCTAATTCACACACACAACACTACTCTATAACCAAACAAGTTAATCACATTTCCATCGATTTGTTCCCGGAACGATTAGCAGACAGATACAAACGAGCTCATGTAAATTCACTGGCATTGATATTTTGTAATTCCAATCGGACTATCACGGGTTTCAGATGATTTGGCCTGAATCACAGAATAGATAATAGTATTACGTACCTAAATAACATAATTGTTTTACAGTTTAGGAACTATTAGCATTTTAGAACTGTCAGCCTCTGTGGTGTAGTGATTGCCAGATTGGCTCAAATATCATACACCACTCAGGTTGCAGGATCGATTCTCGCGACGGGAAAAATTAATGCTCACAGAAAAAAAAACGCGCAACCATTTGTGTTGGGTCTGGGTGTTGTGGGACCAAGGTCCTCATTGTTCCTGGTTCCCTAGATACAGGGAATCCTAGTTAGGGGCCAGGATCTATGTATGAGTATGTGATCGTTGGGCGTATTTATATTTATATTAGGACGCTATCTAAGCAATGCTATGACTTACGTAGACACTCGGTAGACGCTTTACATCTCAACAAAAGGGTGCCTGTCCACTATTTAATCGGACCAAGAGATCAAATTTTATCTTTTTTAATGTGCCTTAGAAATACTAAGTTTTCCTAATTATGAAAATGAGTATATAGTGTATTAGTAGTCCCCTATTTATATAACATAATGATATTATATGCATGTGCAGTAAAACAAGATTGCGACATTACAGTACCCGGCGATAAATATTGCACATCGACCTTTGGAAAGAGACAATCGGCTAATTTCGGCTTCGTAGAGCGTTATCTCTGTCGCACGAAATACAAACAGTCCGGTATGTATTAGAAGCTGTTAGGACAATTGTGATTTGCTTCTTTTGATAATTATTTTTATTCTTTTTATAAAATATACCAATTTTTCTATAAGTGAGGGCTTTAGGTTGAGGTAAAATAAATTAAAAAAACATGTTCATATTATGTTTACGTATGTATTTTGTTTTGGAAAATTACATCTGTAGTGTACATAATAAACACCATTATAGCTATTGTTAAAATGAGACATTGTAATAAAAATAATAATAATTTTAATTCTCAATTACTTTCATTTCACTATTTGTGCTCTCAAAGAGGTCAATCTGCACTATCAGCACTAGTCTATCAGTGTAATTGTCTAAACCGTGTTGAATGCTTCTATATTCATTCCAGAGATGTGACTTATTTAAGATACAAGTATCTGATATACAGATACAAGATACAAAATAGGTATTTTCATCTAGTATCTAAAATACTTTTTTAAAATGTATCTTATATCTTCTATTTAAATACCTTTTGTTGGTATCTTAGTATTTTGTAGATACTATGTTTTCTAAAATACTTTTAGTAATAGCACAGAATACTTAATACTTACAAATATGTAGTTATATGTGCATTTATTCACAAAATGTGACAAGGTTCTATGCTGGCATTAATTATATATGTCAATGTCTTTGCCAGTTATTCTGCCTCCAAGCAGTAGTGCGCAAGCATTACTGTGTTATGGTTTGAAGAGCATTGTAGCCAGCGAAATTTCTGGGAATATGAGACTTAATATCTGGTGTTTCGGGGTGATGAGTGCAATGCAGTGCTACGCAGTGCTTTTATGGTAAAGAGTTCTTGGTGGCACTGCATCTGTTATGGGCGGGCGTAGTGCTTACCATCAGGAAAACGACTTGCTCGTCTTATCACTCAGTTCCATAATAAAAATATAAAAAAGATAACACTGAACGGCCCGTTGAAACTTAAATCTCAATGAAAACCTTAAAAATATTATATTTTGTCTTATCACATTTGCGCGATCATCGCGGCTTATGCGTAAATAATTCACGTAAAAAAATAAACTTACGTTCAATAAAATGTTTCTTACAAAAGTATTTTATCTTAAAAAAGTATTTGAAAGATACGTATTTTGTATCTAGTATTTCAGATACCATTCCAGAGAGGTATTTGTATCTGGTATCTGAAATACTTAATTTGAAAGTATCTTGTATTTTGTATTCCAGATACTTTGTATAGGGTATCTTGTACAACACTGATTCATTCTCACATTTGATTGCATGATCGCAAACCTTTTTCCACTCTTCAGGCCCGATCATGTTTACTTTTTCAGTCAATAATGTTTTTACTGTAGTTAAATTCATACCCACATTTCTAGAGGCTACATAGCCTTTTAGTTGAGATCACATATTTTCAATTAGATTAAAATCCGGATGATATGGTGGCAATCGCAACACAGTGTGCCCATGTTCGGCAAGTACCTCCACGGAAAACTCTGTATACCTCTGCTAGTGCTGACATATAATAGCGTAAAACTGGGATTTTGTTAATTTTGGATCAACTGGAATTTCGTGTCTGTTTAACCAGTTGATCATTTCCTGTTTCATATTGTTTGAGTTGGGGGGTCTTTCAACATATTTGTTGTGATAAGGTGCGTTGTCGATAACTAGAACAGAATCACTGGGTATATTTGGAATTATTTGATTAACCAGCCATTTCTCTTAGTTATCGTTATTCATTTCATTCCTGTAGTGTCCGTGGATTTATACGTTAAAAAGGCACCGGGTAAAAAGCCTTTCTCATTTCCCGCATAAACGTTGACCTTTTGAAATTGGCTTTTTTACTCCTTTTTTCTTATCATCACTCCAAGATTTCCCTTTAGTGTGGGATGTATGTATGTCAGACTCATCCATGTAGACGATATTTTTTCCTGTTTGCGAAATTTGCGTATTTTATCGAGGTATTCCATTCGTTTGAGATCGTGCTTTTCCATTGGAACTTTTCGATTATCTTCCATTTTAGTGAACCAAAATCCTATCTCGTGAAGTATTTTTCTCAACGTCTTTTCAGACCCATTGTAATTAATAGCTTCAGATAGTTTAGCTTTTAATGATTTTATTGTTGGCAGTTCATTAAATCTTAAGTGAAAATCATACACAATTCTTCGAACAACATCATAATCAAAATCGTCCTTATCCAAACGAAATTGCTTTTGTGGTCTCCCTTTTTTTGGAGTGCTGAACTTAATTTCAGTGAAATGTGTTTCAGAACTGACTTCGTTTAATATATTGTTCAAAGT
The DNA here is from genome assembly GCA_951640565.1 of Petrophora chlorosata. Lineage (NCBI taxonomy): Eukaryota > Metazoa > Arthropoda > Insecta > Lepidoptera > Geometridae > Petrophora > Petrophora chlorosata. The sequence continues at coordinate 6,686,388 of OX621190.1, forward strand.
TCTTCTTGAAATTCCAGCGGTATTTGCAACTCGCTCTTGAACCTTCTTTAAATAACAACTTACATTTTCATCTTGTATTTTTTTAAATCTGTCAGCTTCGGTTACAAAATATTTATAAACATTGTAGACAATTTCGCGTGACTGACTTCGTAAAGGTTTCCCTCTTTTTTCTAAAGATGCCATAGTACAACATTAAATTATTTAAATTTGGGGGTGTTAACAACTCTAAATATATATTTAAAACTGGACGCGATCGCACTCTATCGCACTTTTTGGAAGTGCAATGTTTTTTTTATTCTACAAGGAATTCATAAGAGTTTATTTGACATTTGATTTTGTTTTTCATTGAGTTATTAATCGCGAAGTGTAAAATTGGCGCATATACAAATGCGAGTTAGGATTACCCAGCCGCGGCCATCCAGCCTACCTACTATCAAGTAGATAATTTTAAATTTTCAAATCCCTCAGAGAAGATTATCTTAGACTAGCTCTTCCGCGCAACTTTCTTATCTTTTCTTTCATAAGAACTTTCTCTTGATAATAACAAACACAACAAAAAAAGAATTAGGGAAATTGGTCCAGCCGTTCACGAGTGATGCCGTGACAATAGGGACTAATTTATATATATATATATATATATATAGATATTCAAAACAAAACATAATCATCCAGTAAGTAAACCCTAGGTCATTACTAATTCTTCGTTAAATCAGTCGCCCACAACCTTTCGATCTGCCTCGCCGCGATTGTCAGATACAAACGACAGTACCAGCCGCGGCGCAAATCCTCCCAGATCCTTTCCCGAACGCCACTTAGGCACTTAATTAAATTGATATTTAAGTAAAGCATAATTTGCTCGTAAATTAAGTGAAAATCCGTTGTTTATCGCCCGCCGGCGAACTCACCAATTAATAAATTAACTAGGATCTGCTCCGATCCACCCGACTTAAGGTGTTCGGAGTATCTTAAAATAAAATATTCATCAAGTTAATTACTCTCTAAGTTCGGCTCTCTCGATCAAAGGAGATTGTTTAAGCATTCGTTTAATTAATTAACGTTATGAAATTGTATAAATTGAATCATGACCTAGGAAAGTTGTGAGCTTCTGAAGATTGTTTGATATGGATTGCTAAGACATTTATACACCTAACACAAAGAGTATCTATCTGGTGAAAAATGCAATTGAAAAAAAATAGGGCATCATTAAGATAACTACTTTATATAGTTTGTGAATTGAAAAATACTTTTAATTTACCACTCTTATTTTTAATCTTGTAGTATTTAAGTGGCCTCTATTAGATACGAAGCACTCAAATGTGATGTAGAAAAAGTTTTATTTAGCGCCGTTAGCTAAACTAACGTAAATAACGATTTCCGACAGCATTTCGGTGTTCTGAATCTGTGAAAATATCCAGCGTGTGATGTCGTAGCCGCCTAGCTACGAAATGTGTGTACTCGCTCGCTACCAGTCGGGGCGGGCAGCTGCGAGCGAGGGCGGGCGCTACGCGAGCTGTAAATCAAAGCCTCTCCGGTTGCCGTCGGTATTATCAAAATGGATGCTCCCCGCGCGTATGAGTTATTTCCATATTTGACACCGAATTACTTTCGAGAAGTGCCGACATAAATACGAACGTCGGACGGACCCCTCCCGCGCCGCTCGCCCCTTGCCCCCGTCCATGCGGCCGTCGTGCATTTATTTGATTAACTTTGAGTTGTTTAATTTAATCGAATTAGAAGGTAAGCCGTCGGGCTGCGCCGCCCCCCTCTCTCGCTTATTTTAAAGCGTTCGGAACATCTTTACAGCGGTTTGTGCGCAATAAAATATCGCCACCCTCGCTGCGCGCGAATAACTTTACAATTTTATGAACAGGGGAACAATTAAGAGAGTCGGTGTATTCTTTTTTCTTAAATTTCACGGCTGCTGTGATTGTTTTCGTGGCGGGAACGCGAGGCGAAGATTCATGTCTTCGTTGAATATGAATTCTTAATTTTATGAAGATTCAACTCCTACTCTTTATGATTTAATGGAGGCAAAGGTGAAATACTGCTTGTATTTTTTTGCGTTGATAAAGATTTATATTTGAAGTTGGCCTTTTTTGCGAAAATCGTTCATTATTTTCAAGTTAATTCCTACTATCGATTGTAGTTATATGATTTGACAGTGAAAGATTAAATTTTAAGGACGAGCTTACTCAAAATATGGAACCAACGATATGTACATTCCACATTCCGTATTCATGAACAAAACTTGTCAAAATCACTTGGCATCTTGACAAGTAAGACACAAACACAAAATAGAACTCTACATTAAATGCATACAGAATTCTGATTGGTTGCTGTGCCTTACTCTGCCAAGTGTTTCGACAATTAGTGTTGTTCATGAAAACGGGTGTGCGACGGTTCCATGTTTAAATTCATTACATATTCCTACAGACCAAGTCCAGAGCACACAGCAAAAAATAAAATGCTGTAAGAAAGAAAAATGATACAGTCGTTTAAATCCAATGATTTTTCAAATGTGCATGATCATCACGCATGCAATCATCAATAACGATCATTTCAACACTCGCAAAGCCGCAAACGATTGCGCAATCAATAATATGATCGCGCTCGACACGCCGCCGCGCGCCGCCGCGCCGTCGGCGACGTTAAAGGGGCATAACATAACAAATAACCGTTTCATTTCACTTTACATGATTATTCTCGTGTTAGCGGGGTGGTCGCAGGGCGCGGGGGCGGGCACATAAGTTAATAAGACATTTAGCAGGGGACGGCGGGATTGCGTCCGAATGGCTCCCGCGGGGAATCATTTTATTCGATTCCGGCGAGCGGCTTTTTTCCGCTTTACGCTCCGTTTAGCGGTTCCTCGATGTTGTAGCAATCACGATAGTGCGATCTCGGGGATGCGATAGACCGATCGCCACAGAATAAACAACAGTCACTACGTACCATACCCCAGATGAAATGATAGTTATTATGGGAAAACGTTAACAACGAACAGCGCCATCAACTCTCATTTGTTGATATGACGTTATGAGCGGAGACAGCGAAGCCGCAGAACGATCCAAAATGTGATTAGATTAAGTCTTGCCTTGTTCCGTGTTAATGGGGAACTGGGACATGGTTAGGCGATGGGACTTTGAACAGAAGTACTTTGATTTTAAACTATCAAGCGCTTTACGCACATATCGTTGTGCATATTGCTATATGCGAGTAGCGAAACAAACGTCTATTTTAAAATTGAAGTCTTCAGCTTCATTTAATTAACTCAATAAAATATCAGGTGAAATTGGATTTGTTTGTTTCCTCAGAACTCCGTCATTTATTAACCGAATTGAAAAATTATTTTTGCGTTGGGTTCAGTATAGCTATAGCTATAATTTTAAGTCGGTTTTTTTTAATGTATAGGTACTTGTTTAATAAGCGCACTTTTTAATATGATTTTAATAAAAAAAATGCAAAGATTCATTTCCATATCTTTCTCTACTCCTTTTTTGTAGCTCACCCATCCATACCGATGCGCCTGCCGATGCCCTCTCAAAGCCGAGGAACTCAATCTTGACCACTGCGGGTCATTCGCTTGATCGCTAAGTGCGTTGTGCAATTCCCTGAATTTATCGCTCCACGTCTCCGCTCCTCCACTTTTTACCGCCCGCGCAGATTCCCGGTTCGTGCCGTTTTAATTATTCATCCTCGTGAGTTATGGTCGAATTAAAAAACTGTTAGAGTCGGACCGGCGCCGGCGGGAGAGGTAATCGAGTTAGACGGAATCATGGAGAATACGTAATGCGCTAGTGCTGTGCTTATTGAGGCTTGTGAGAGTGGAGTTTATGCGCTTTCTAAAGTCGCTAGTCAGCGACTGACGTTGAATCCCAATCTGCCAGTGACATAAGTTTTCCACCATATGCTACGAAGTGCATTAATTAGAATGTGTGCAAGGATTCGGTGCAAGGGCCCATATGCCGGCGCATATGATATTTTATAAAATGCAATTATGAGTTAAATAATAGTTGTTCAAAATGATGTTCTTATATTTCTTACAGAATATATTACTATTTAGATCATAAATTGATGGCACTAAACGGTGGCGGGCGGCGCGCGGCGCGGCGCAGGCGTGCCTCGTTTTCTAAATCCATGTAAACGCGCCCTTATGCTCTCGCTCGAGTGAATTCATTCCGATTATGCAGCGATGCCAACTCGCTGAGAACTAGTTCGCCAGAATCATTTACAATTTGTAGTTTTCGACTACATTAAACAACGAATCTATTTCGAATGTAAAGTAACAAAACATTTGTAACAATTAGATAAAAACATTACAACCACCGCGAGATTCAACATGAATTAATTATATTATTAATGAGTTGCTTTGTATTTTAATGGCTGGTCCATAAGTCATAGTCGTGAACGGGTGCTGCTTGTGGGGACTAGTCTGGTCTGGTCACTCTAACTGCTACTGTATCTATATACCTATTTATATATGTAGGTACTCATATTTTCATGTTACTGATACTATAACTATGGTACATCTCACTCGTACTTCTAGTTTGACATTGTGTTATGTTAATTATAATTTATACCTCATTGTTCAGTGTTATATACACATAGACATTTTAAAAGATTAAAAAAGAGACATCCCCGCAGAGTTTCTTGGTGCTATCTTCTCTAGCGTGCGTATTTCCGAAGCACTGGTAGAGTCAGTTTTCGCATTTCTTTTCTGGGCCAGGACTTCAATTTGAGTAGGTACGGGAAAGAAATGGGTAGACATACTTACCTTATTTTTTTCAAAGTTATGGTATTTAAAGTTACAATTTTTAAAGTATTTTAATTTATTTGTATGATGTGTATATGAAGTTTAAAATTGCACTTTTTGTGCCTATTAAATATTTTTTGACTTTTGACTTAGACTTTTAATTTAACCTATTACTTTTTTTCTTATAACACGAATTAAACTATGGCTTCCTAGTACCACAGTGTTACAATCCTTTACTGTGATAGTACTATTATCATTACTGTGCTATGGTTATATTTTTGCGCAATAGGTTATTCCGTTATTAGAGATAAAAGTAAAAAACAAATAAACTTACCTTTGTGCATTTGGCTTTCATGTTTTCGGCATTTAGCTCTTCGATTCTGGAACCAAACCTGCAATAAAACAGTTTGTTCAATGATAAAATTGATACTAAATCCATATTACGTATATAGAATCGGTTCTTTTATACCTAAATACGTATTGCTACGCCTAGACTTCGAGCGTCGTAGAAGGTCTACGCAACACCTACACAATTCTTACGAATCTTCATAGAATAAAATAGAAATACAATACAATACAATTACATTTTATTGCATACCACAAAAATAATGACATAAAATATTTTTTTACCAAAAAATATATTTTTCATAGTTCATAGTTTAGTCAAGATTTTTTTTGTAATCGGTTTTGTTAGCAGATTAAAATGAGCCCAACACTAGTAGTTTACGACTATTCGTCAAGGAGTTCCATTGCCCACCTTCCATCTCCATCATCAGTTCAGCGGGGTGTCACCATTAATATTGCATTGTCATCGGACTTTGACAAGTATGCAAAATTTATAAATCGTAGGATCTTTCAGGGTAGCTCACAACTCGAACATGACAATGCATCCATTTATTAGCATACAATGCCGACCTAACTTCAAAAAGTGGTTATGATAGATATTATTTTAAATATTTCTTTTAAATTTTTATTATTTTTTGTTTTATCTGTCGCTTTCTTGTTTAATCAATGAATATCCCTGAAATTAACAGCTTAGGCTGGCCAAAGAAAACTAATACATACGACGAGATATATTGTGTATGACGGTGAAAACAAAAATGGGCACTTTCTATATGTCGAAGAGGAGAAGACACACTTTGGGTCACTTTAAAATCGTATCCTAACCACGCTTAGATGTTTACTTTTATTTCATTAATTATGGTAAAGACGTGTTGTAATATTTTAGGTTTATAATCATTATCGCCTTCATAGTAAGACATTTTTTTACTTGTAATGTATAGAATCAGAATAAACTTTAGAAACGGGATATTTTATAGATATATACTAAATTCTTTATTGTACACACAAATTTGTAGGTACATAGGCAAACTAAATGCTAGAGCATTATCTTCCAGTTAACCTCGGTGAACAGTGGTATTTTAGAAGGTAATGCAAACAAAATATAAAAAAATATTTGGAAAAATAAAGGTCCTACAAAAATTATATAGATATTTTTTTTTTATTCGAACAGTTATGTCGCTTGCAATAGTGCCAAAATACAGAGTTCCCACAACACCTAAATAAAAGACATGGTATATATGTAACTATATATCCCGTTTTTAATTCTGATGTATGTGACCATTGACAATTTAAAAACTTATAGCCTCCCTAAAACTTACTTAATTTTTATTTGTAGGCACACAAAACAGATTACAGTCATTATACATATTTAATAAAACGGCTAGGACTCACGTATTTTGTCGAATTAGTCGACCTAATTTCGAGCATGTCCGATGCTCTTCATCAGGGGCGAGTTTACGCTGCGAGATTGCGGCGACCTCCAGTGGTAATTAATCGACAAACTACGTGAGTCCTAGCCGTTTTATTAAATATTTATAATGAATCAAACTCACGAAAACTTTCATACTAAGGTCAGTTTAGAAATTACGTTAAGAATTCATAAATTGTTTCGAATCAAACTATAATCCAAAACATGTGTACACATCATGGTTAAATTTAGCAGTAATAGTATGTATGATTATAACTTATAATGTACATAATTATAGCCTTGGACAAAGAAAAACGAAATAAAAAAAAAACAAAGTAAAATTTAAATTTATTAAATTAATTTAATTTATTAATTTATGGTAAATTTTAAATTTATGTTAAATGGTTGAATCTTGAATACACTAAATATTATTTGAAACTTAATGAAATGTTAGCGGGCTAATTGAAAAACACGATTTAGAATACCTACCTACTTAGTACCTATGTACCTATTGTCAGAATTAACATGAATCCGTACGTACGTACACATACACTTCGTAGATAAGTAGAGGAGTAGGTAGGTCCGCATGTATGTAGCTAGCTACATAGGTATAGGTATGTACGTGTGGTGCGGTCTAGCGAGTACAAACACGGTAACCGCATTAGGGAGAGACACGTACTGTACTGATTGCATTGCGTGCCACTAGCAGATTCTATTGGAAATCGTATCACATTTGGTGCAGTCGGATTTAACCTGGATGCAGGTTGCTGAATGTTGGTATGTACCACTGAGGTTGCGGGTTTGATTCCCGCGACGGGGCAAATGTTTGTGCACAAAAATAAGCGCAAACATATTTGTGTGTAGAGATTTTTTTTACGTTTTAGTGCGTTTTTTAATTGGAATAAAAATGCACCAGTTTTTAAGCATTTTTGTAGAAATCATACTAATATTATAAACGCGAAAGTCTGTATGTGTGTTTGTTCGGAATGGAAATAGCTTATACCCTAGATTACCACATAAACTACATTTTATCCCCAAAACCGCAGTTGAAACCGCGGGGCGCAGCTAGTTTTACAATTTGACAGCCTCTGTGGTGTAGTGGTTGGGCAGGTTGCCACAAATCTCATACACCACTGAGAAAGCGGGTTCGATTCCCGCGACGGGACGGGACAAATGTTTGTGCACAGAAAAATAAACGCGCAAGCATTTGTTTTGTTTCCGGGTTTTGTGGGACCATGGTCCTCATAGTTTCTGGTTCCCTAGATACAGGGAATCCTAGTTAGGGGCCAGGCTATGTATGTGATCGTTAGGCGTATTATTTTTTCTTTTTACGTGCGCTTGCCTTTATTACTAAAAACAAACTACACTCTACTTACTAAAACTAAACTAACTACATACAAGGAGAAGCAATTGGACAACCCATAGACCATAAAAGGCCTATAGATAGCTCAAATGCTCCAACCCACTACCAGTTGGCAGCGTACTCGTATTTTTATTTATTTACAAAGTTAATATTGTTCCAACCGACTTGACCTCTTCATTATTTAAACTAGGCTCAGAATATTAAATTATCAACTTTAATCCCAACTACACAACTCAAATGAAATAAAGCTAAATACAATCGCATTACGCAAAGAGTCGGGTGTGTTTTGTGTTTGCTTGTTAATTAGTCGTATTGTCTTATGTCATCAGCGCTAATGAATGTGGCCCTAGTTAGCGCATCGGACGACCGAGCCGGGCTGGAGTTTACGATAAGAATTTATATTAAATATGAATTGATATTGAATGCGTTAGCGCATGCAGGCAAAAACTTTAACTTCTTTATTGGCAAAAATTTTAAATAATTAGGAAGAAGAAAAATGAAATTTCTCGGGCAGGGATTGAACCTGCGTCTTCGAAATACCGTCCCGACGCCTTAATCACTGACCCACCAAGCCAACTGCTCGAGCAACCACATTTCTTTTATACTTCTATCGTCTTACAGGGACGATTCGACGTTGTCATCTATAGTCAATGTTCATCGTTAACAGACTCGATCACTGCCCGAGCATTTTCTTCTTTTTTTTTAATTTAAGTTCACCAAACTAGACGACACTCTTGACTTACTACATTATAAAACCTTAATTCGTTTTGTTATTGAGTATTTGTCTTCCTAATTAAATAGTCCTATCCTATTTCTGATAATATTATAAATGCGAAAATATGTGAGAATTGATGGATGGACGGATGGATGTTTGTTACTTAATCATGCAAAAACTACTGAACCGATTTTAATGAAATTTGGTATGTAGGTTCAGGCTTTAGGTCTTGGAAAAGGACAAAGGCTACGTTTCATCCCGGGAAACCGCGGGTGAAACGTGGGGCGCAGCTAGTTGTTAATATAAATTGTTATTATTGTTGTGAGCCTGATGTGTCCCATTGCAGGGCAAAGGGACAGCCTCTGTGGTATAGTGGTTGATCAGGTTGACTCAAATCTCATACACCACTGAGTTTGCGGGTTCAATTCCCGCGTTGGGAAAAATGCCAAAGCATTAAAGCATTTGCTTTGAGTCTGAGTGTTGTGGGACCATGGTTTTTTTGGTGTTTAGTGATGAGACGACCTGGTCGTTCGCCTGATGTTAAACGCCACACCTGCCCATAACAATTGCAGTGCCACCTAGAACATTTAATACCATAAAAATTACTGCGTAGCGCTGTATTGCGCTCATAGTTTCTGGTTCCCTAGATACAGGGAATCCTATTTAGAGGCCAGGATCTATATTTGTGATCGTTGGGCGTTATTTATTTATTTCTTTAAAGGCCTCACTGTTTCCATCCGTCTCTGTCTAGTGCTATGGTAGAACAATCCTTCAGGTGTGAGTCGAGCTCATCCCGCCATCTCATAATATAAATTATTTAAAGCTAAGTCTTGGGTACACCACTGAGCATGCGGGTTCGATTCCCGCGACGGGACAAATGCTTGAGCATTTGTTTCGTGTCTGGGTGTTGTGGGACCATGGTCCTCATAGTTCCTGGTTCCCTAGATACAGGGAATCCTAGTTTGGGGCAAGGATCTATGTTTGTGACCGTTGGACATTATTTATTTATTAAAAGGCCTCGCTGTTTCCATCCGTCTCTGTCTAGTGCTATGGTAGAACAATCCTTCAGGTGTAAGTCGAGCTCATCCCGCCATCTCATAATATAAATTATTTACAGCTAATTCTTAGGTATGCATGACTCAAAACGGGGTTCGGACATGATACCTTGACCAGGTAGATGTGATAACCACAACACTACGGGATTTTCCAATTCTTTAAAAAAAATCAAATTTGCCTTTGTAGCACAAAATTATTCAAACATTTGTTACAAAAAATATTAATAGGATGGTACAATTCATATCAGGTTTCTGATATATATTGTACCATTTTATGAATTTTGCGTAAATAACCACCCGTAAATAGTTCACCACGCATAAATTTAGGCATTTCTACTATCCAGTGAACAAGTTAAAAATGGTTGAATGAAAAACGTACCCTAAAGTACCACCTTTACGTTTATAAAAAAATGGCACACAAGCCGATGGCCCTTCGTGATTGAACACAGGTTGATTGGTCGCAGTCTCCTAATCTGCAGCAACCAGAGGCATTGCCGACTCTCAAAATACGTAGGTAGCACTCGTAGAGGAGCACGCCGCGTTTGTAACAGATCATCGCATGGACGATGGGTGACCGTTTGTATTGTATTTACATCTGAGCGCTACCGTGCTTCGGAGGATCGAAGGGTACGGTCCCGGTTACCATATCAGAGGCCTTCAGGCGGTCTATAAACTCCGACACCAGGGTTTACCATACACCCACACCACACGGGAAGAAATAAAGTACTCTACTCAAAGTAAGAACTTATAGGCCATTTGTTTAACGAAACAACTTAATTCTAATAAATCTGATCACTAACAACATAATGCGACGTCACTTGACACTAGTTAAGACGTAGAGGTCAAGGCATTCACTGCACTGTCCCCTGCCGGCTCTTAACGCCAATGGAGTGAATTCGAGTGTAAATCAGGCTTTAATACTTCTAATCGAGATGTATCGAGCAATCGAGATATATCGCCGATAAACCGGTACTTGTTGGGCTATTGCCGCTAATTACGTGCATTAGTAATGAGTAGGGGTCTCGAATGAGTGGGATCGTAGGGTGCAGGGTACTTAATTAATATTGTATGTGATAATTGGGGATAGCTGGATGTTGTGTTGATGTGAGAGTGTTTTGTGAGGGTTATATGTTAATGGTATTTGAAGCATAAAAGTGTTAATTTTATAAGCTAGCGCGTCTTTGGTAAGCTAGCGCGCCGCGCGGTTACAACCGCGGTTTCCTGGGATAACAAGTACGAGTATATGTTTTATCAAACAAAAAAACTGACTTCAATGTATCTTTGAAATCCAAGGTCAAAATATAGATGAAATTAATATGGGACTTCTTGATGACACTTCGTAGCTATACTGAACCCAACGCAAAAAGAATTTTCCAAATCGGTTCATGAATGACGGAGTTCTGAGGTAATACACATAAAAAAAAAATACAATCGAATAGAGAATCTTCTCCTTTTTAAAGTCGGTTAAAAAGTAGCCAGTGCGTTAATCCAGGGTATGCTATCTCCATTCCGAATTCACTCAAATCCGTTTAGCCATTATGGCGTGAAGAGAGAACAAACGCGCTTAAATACAAACTTATGCATTTATAATATTATTGTAACTAGCTGCACCGTGCGGTTTTACCCGCGATGTTTCGCTATATAGTTGCTCCCTCGGGAACTGTTCGTTTTCCGGAATAAAGTATTCTATGTGTAATTCAGTGTATAAGCCATCTTTATGCCGTTGCGGCGTGAAGAGGTAAACACGCTACACATTTACAATACAAACTTAAGCAAAAACTTGTGATGATCACATCCGTGATTGAAATCTTTGTTTTCGGACATTAAGTTTTACCAAAAAATGCATCATTTTCTGCTTGAAATAGATCGCTTTCAGTGATAATAAAACCGCCCATTATTACACTTTAAAACTGTTTTTATTTTTGTTTGTGATATTTTGTCATTATATATATTCATTTATTCATTCATTCTCATGTTTTTCTGTGTATTTTTGGTAATAAAGTAATAATAAAAACATCTTTTCGGGTCACTATAAAGAGTCTTTCATAGAACTTGAGACAAGGTTCTTAAGCTAAAGTAACGCTCGGACAGTAAATACCTTAGCAGGTGAAACTCTGTTCGCATCCTCGTTTCACTTTCACCGACTTTTTATCCTTTATGTTCAAAACTTGGTAAAAACACAGTTAAAAACCTTTGCAACCGTAAAATAGTTATAATCAATCTAGTTTTACTGAAGACTACCTAACACTATATTTTGCCTATTTATCAAAAAATATGCAAGTTGTAAAAAGGTAAACGTGATGCATGGAAAGCTTCGTGGGTGAATCAAAATATCGATAATGTTTGTGATTATCATACATCTTGCTACGTCAACCGCTTTCCATCGGGCGAGTCAACGACCGCAACTTTTACTAAAATCTACTAAATAGATAGGTACATCTAGAGGCTTAATAGAGCTTTGTTACCTGAACTCTAGCCTCGCTGAGCCCAAGGCGCTGGCTGAGCTCTTCCCTCATGAAGGCGTCAGGATAGTGTGTCTCATCGAACAGTCTCTCCAGCTCTCCCAGCTGTTCCAGGGTGAAGTTGGTCCGCGACCGCCTCTGCTTGCCGCCGCCGTTGCCACCTGCGTTTGGCGACTTGTCTGTTACGTCTGGTAAATGGAATGGTTTATTTTAAACGAAGAAGATAGTGAAGTAAATAGTAGATGTTTTTTTATGGAACTGATTGATCAGACACGCAAGTCGTTCGCCGATGCACCCAGAACCTTTAATACCACAAAAAATAATGCGTACCACTGAACTGCGCTCATCACTCCGAGACATAAGATGCCAAGTCTCATATGCCCAGTAATATCGCTGGCTACAATGCCTTTCAAACCGGAACACAGTTATGCTTGCGCACTACTGCTTGGCGGCAGAATAACTGGCAAAGCAGTGGTACAGTCAGCGACAAAAGTAGTTGAACATTTGTGAATCTTTGATTGACTACACCTTCAATATTTGGCTTATTTCTCTGAAAGTTGCACTCTTGCACTCAAAAAGTCTGTTAATATCCTATGCGGATAGGGAAAAAATTGCATGTAATTTGTATATTTTCAGTGTTATTGCCAATTGAAAGATTATAAAACTTCAGCTACTTATGTCGCTGACTGTCCCTACCCAGACGGCCTCCCGCATACGAGAGACCTACTACAATTAAAATTAGTAGATTGTTTAACGTAGGGGTAAAACTATCTATAGTAGAACTATAGCAGCCCTCGCGTTGCTCGTGTGGCTTGATATCTAGTATTAAATGGGTCTTTTGTATACAGTACACAAACGTTATGGTATTACGCCGCGATGCATTAGCACTTTGTATAAGTGGTCAATTTTTCAGTTTAAATTATTCTATAGTCGAACTACAGCAACCCTCGCGTTGCTTATGCATTACTATCACACAAACTATTTCAGGTAGAAACCAAACGCAGAAATTTAAATTATTATGCCGCGATGCATCAGCATTTTGTGTGCTCGATTTTTATTTTCAGTTTTGTTTTTATAATAATGTTGCGTTAATATAATTTACTAAAAGCTAATTCACTATAGCCCGTAGAGCTATAAGGTACTACTTAAGTACGCTTGCACGTAGCAATAGGACGCACTTTACAAACATGAGAAGTAAATTAGAAAAAAAGACAAATATTTAATAAACGTTTGTTTTTATGTTACTGGCCAAAAATGTCTCAAACACTAAAAACATGACATAAGGTAGAAAATTGCGCCAAAGTTCGATGTGACGCCGACGGCATTGCCCTCCGGCCTCAAGGGACATTCAATTCAATACTGGGGTACTGGGACTGGGTAAATCTAATGTTGCAGTTGTTAATAATTAATATAATTTTTCAAGGTTACTGGGAACGATATGTTTTGTATAAGTTATTTTTAAGTAAAATAAATTGATAATCAATTAGCGAATGAAAGTTTTGAATTAGAGGAAAACCTGAACGATAGCACACGATCACAAAATATAGACTATCTAGTCTATATTTTGTGACACGATGCTCTTATTTAGTAGGTATATAAACTGGTTTTTTGTGATGTAGGTACCTAAGTGTTTAAAACTGTTGCACAACAAATCTGATATAATTTATTACATAAATACATAAATAATATTCAGAATTTAAGTTTAATTGTATTTAGTACTAGCTGTTGCCCGTGACTTCGTTCGCAGGGATTATAGTTTAACGCTGATGTAGTCTTTTTTATAGATTATGTACAATAACATATGTTATTTACGAAATTTCCCTATTTCGTTCGCGTGGAGTACTTTTTTTTTAATTGGTAAAAGGGCATTTGTTTGACGACATCTCGCCTGTAAATATGTTTAGAATTTAAGTTTGATTTTATTTAGTACAGTCAGCGACAAAAGAAGCTGAACATTTGTTAATCTTCAAGATTCAAGATTCATTTATTTGCATAAAATACAGGTACCAAAGAAGACGTTAAATACAATCAGATTCAGAAACTATGCCGTACTTTGCCAATCTAGGCGTGCAAATATATAAAAAAAATATCTTTGACTGACTATTTCAATATTTGTCTTATTTCTCAACACACAACCGAAAGATTGTGAAAGTTCAGCTACTTATGTAGCTGGCTGTACCTGTTTATCTGTGAAGTAACTAAGTAGGTGAAATGGTAACTATAAACTTCCCCCATTTTATTGATAATAAGCCTTAGTAATAATTGTTTTTAAAATATATAAGTAAGCCTGTATTGTTTGTTAGCCTAGTAAACTGTTCAATTTGTTTTTCTCATACAAATGAATATGTATTATTTTTAGGGTTCCGTACCCAAAGGGTAAAACGGGACCCTATTACTAAGAATCCGCTGTCCGTTCGTCTGTCTGTCTGTCCGTCTATCACCAGGCTGTATCTCATGAACCGTGATAGTTAGACAGTTGAAATTTTCTGAAATGATACATGTATTTCTGTTGTCGCTATAACAACACATACCTACTAAAAAACAGGGCTGCCATACAATAAGCGTGATTTTTTTTGCTTTTTTTTTAGTTTTTGCTCGATATTGATAACGGTAACAAGTAGACGTTGAAATATTCACAGAATATTTAGTTATATATTCCCGTACAACAGACATGATTTTTTCGCCGTTTTTATAGATAATGGTACGGAACCCTTCGTGCGCGAGTGCGACTCGCACTTGGCCGGTTTTATTTAAAAATAAATATCTTAAATCTGAAATTGTTGCATAAGATATCACATACTCGTATTTACATAACCTACCAATACTAACATTCAATGTGTGCTACGTTTTGTTCAATCCAAAAAACACTAATCGACTACCTACAAAATTAATTCCGAACTCATTTCTCATCGCGCATTTCCCAACCATTAATTAAGCAATCTTAAGCAACAAAACGAAATGAATAAGCCGTTAATGGATATCCGGAAAAGACTTCTCAATCAAATAAATCACTGACACGTTTGGAGTGTTTAAGGGGGGTGTAGTTTTCCTCGATTAATCACGGACTCAGGTCGTTAGGTATCTCGGAGGCCCCCGGGACGAAAGGGGAGAGGTGTGGCCCGAAGCACCGCCTTCGTTGGATAATCCTGCCATTTACATAATTGCCGTATAAAAAGGATAGCTTCCCAATTTGCTAAATTGCTTTGAATGACAGATGTATCAGTCGTCCGTCTTGGCCTCATACATTAGTGACAAGTGTTTGGCTGTCTGCCTTAAAATAAACTTAGGTAGGATAATTTACTCGTGGTAGGTCTCTCGTATGCGGGAGGCCGTTTGGGTAGGTTAGCCAGCTTAGCCAGTTATTCTGCCGCCAAGCAGTAGTGCGAAAGCATTACTGTGTTCCGGTTTGAAGGGCATTGTAGCCCTTACCTACTTGGCATATAAGATTTAATATTTGATGTCTCGCAAGACATCATATTTTATCACCCCGCGGGGTGATGAGCGCGATTTGTAAGATTTGTAAGTGTCACATACATAGATCCTGGCCCCTAACTAGGATTCCCTGTATCTAAGGAACCAGGACATATGAGGACCATGGTCCCACAATACCCAGACACGAAACAAATGCTTGCCGCTTTTTTATCTGTGCACAAACATTTGTCCCGTCGCTGAATTCGAACCCGCAACCTCAGTGATGTATGAGATTTAAGCCCACATGCCCAACCGCTACACCACAGCCGCTGTCAAATTAGGTAAAGTATGACTGGCATGTACATTGGTACTTAATACATTTGTAGAAATGTCAACGCATTCAAGCATAACATAAATCATTTATTGACATAAATATTATATCATCAGTAATGATGTATTGTGTTGATTGTTAAATTAACTAGGCGAGACTGTTCTAGGCATACATGACCATAATAGAAGTCTTGTATTTTTTTATGGAACTGAGTTATGATACGAGCAAGTCGTTCGCCTGATGGTAAGCGCCACCCTTGCACATAATAGTCGCAGTGCCACTCAGAACTTTTAAAACAAAAAAGCACTGCGTAGCACTGCATTGCGCCGAGGGATCAAATATTAAGTCTCATACGTCCCAGTAATTTCGCTGGCTACAATGCCCTTTAAACCAGAACACAGTAATACTTGCGCACTACTGCTTGCCGGCAGAATAACTTAAGTGTAACTTGTTTTTTTGGCAAGTGTGGTGCTACATCTTCGACCGCATCGTCACTTAACACCAGGTGAGATAGCGGTCAAACGCAAACTAATAACGAATAAATTCCCACCTGTACTGTTGTTAATTTCATTTTCAATTAGGCCTTAATTAATTCATTCATTATAATTAATTAATTAGGCCCGTATTTCAGTCGCCGTCGGCGGCGCAGCGTTCCTGCTTTACAACTTTTGCCGCCGGCATCGCCGTCGCAATGTGCGCTCATAACCCCGAGATATCAGATATTAAGTCTCATATATGCCCAGTAATTTTGCTGGCTACAATGCCCTTCAAACCAAAACATAGTAATGCTTGTGCACTACTGCTTAACGGCAGAATAACTGGCAAATAAGTTTTATATTATGTAATGTTATTACTTATTATAATAATTATTTTTGCGACACTCTATTTTGAAATGACTATTTGACTCTATTTTATAATTAAAATAACAACATACCTATTATTTGACATTGTGCTATGTATTACTAATTTTATTATATTGTATTATTTCCTCTGTCTAATTGCACGCCGTAATATGGCTAGATATGGAGCACTGCTACAAATAGTTTGACAAAAAGACCAATTGTACCCAAATTTGCAATGAATAAATGATTATGTAAGTGTTTCTATGTAACTTTTATTCATGATAATTACCTAACACGTAAACGATTGTTTTCATATTTTTATACCAGCGTTTTCACCCGCGTTGAATAATCACAAACAATATCCGGGATAAAATCTATATCGTCAATGATCAAATATAAAATCAAATATATTTTTATTGGACCAGCTCCCAATTAACAATTGTTATAGGTACATCGGGGATGTAGAACAATCTGTAATTGTTAAAATTTTAATGCAATGCAATAATGTTTAGTTTAATACTTTTTGCATGATTGAGAACCTTAGATAACACTATTTATTGTAAACCTGCATAGTACACAGGTTTACAATAAATAGTGTTGTGTAGTATAAGTGCTTATTTAGATATGCACCTATCTCATATACATAAACGTAAGTATAGGTATTTGACTCGTTGTAGGTCTCTCGTATGCGGGAGGTCGTCTGGGTAGGTACCACAGCTTTGCCAGTTATTCTACCGCTAAGCAGTAGTGCGCAATCATTGCTGTATTCCAGTTTGAAGGGCATTGTAGCCAGCAAAATTTCTGGGCATTATGAAACTGAAGAGCTAATTGTCTCAGGATGACGAGCGCAGTGCAGGGCCGCGTAGGACTTGCAAAACAAAGTTCTGGGTGGTGCTGCAACTGTTATGGGCAGGCATGTTGCTTACCATCAGGCGAACAAGCTGCTCGTCTCATTATTCAGATGCATAAAAAAATACCAGATCACATATAGAATATAGGGCACATAAAGCGGGAACTATAATGTTCTAGGCATAATACGGCCATTACCGACCCCCAAAAACAAGTCCACTCACCATGCCTTTGATCATCATCGTCGTCGTTAGCCGTCTCTCTCTTACAATGCTGCACCGGCACGGGCGACAGCAGCCAGTTCCGCGGCCTCTTCACAGGAGGCGCCTTCTCGTCCAACTCCGTGATGTCCACCTCCACGTCGTCGGCATCCTCGGAGTCCCCGGGCTCCGGCGGTGGCGCGGGTGCTTCGCCCCCCTCCAGCGACTTGCTGACGAAGTCCGCCAGCCGCTCCATCACCATTACTGCCGCGGGCACGCGTCGCCGCGCGCGGCCATCGCTCGCCACGCTCTACTCGCTACACACTGCAGCGACCGCTATACCGAACACCCACACCTACGCCGACACTTGCACCCATTAATATGCACCTTAAATCTCAAAAAACAAAGAGCAAATTGATATGGTGCTTGAGTTAGGGCGGCGCCTGTAACCCCGCCCTGATATCGCGCAGGCGCCCGCCCTACGCCGCTACGCGCGTAGCATCTCGTAGCACGTACTCGTAGCGGGCAATACACGCCTACATTATCGTTATATTGAAAATGAATTTTTAAAGCTGTGTTTGTGTCTAACGGTGAGGACAAGACTGCTGAATAATTTGTGCTCGTGTAATTGTGATAAGTCGGTGAACGACCTAAGGTAGGCTTTGACCTCTGCGGGTTTCAATCTTTAACACTATTTATTATTCAAGCGTTTATTTCAATATTATTATAAATTAAAACTATGCACGTAGTAAATTCATTAAATTAAATATAGTAAATCACGTCCTAGTAGGTATAAGTAAGTCTAAATTAAAAGCTAAGTAACAATAACCATATAAATCTAATCACAAAATTGTTGACATAATAATTAAATAACTCACGGACAAAATCTAGATATTACAAGATTATAGAGAAATACGTACTGTAAGTTTTTAATACTGTGCGTTCCTTTTCCAAGGGTCGAGCGTAATATGTGGAATGCCAACAAGAATGGTTTAAACTACTAGGTAAAGTGGCACGCAAAATGTATCATCGATCGTTACGTATATCTTGAGCCGCGGACAATCCAATGTTCGGATCGTTAAGTAGGCAAGGCATATCCAACTAGCTCAATTAGTTTATCGACAGTTTATAGACACTAAACAAGATCGATTAGGGTTTCGCCCGCAGGAACCCATCGTGAGCCTGCCACTGTTCCAACCGTAATGTTGATCTAAACGATAGCCGCAGTGATACCGAAGCCTAGTCTAAACTTGTTGTTAGGATGGTTGAGCAGGGCGGAGATGGCGCAGGCCAGCTGGGCGCGGCGGCCGCCCAGCGCGCGCTGCAGCGTCGCGCCGACCAGACCGTCCGAGTCGGCCGAGCCACGGACCGTCCACTGCTCCGTCCGCCACTCGTACGCCAGCGTGGCGACCGCACGACGGATCGCGAATCCAATCTGGATAGAAGAAATAACAATATATTCTGGGAGAAGAATATTTCTAAATCGAGACTTCCACTAACAGGTGCACAGCGGCATAAATCGAGCCCCAAGGTCCTCATAAATGTAGCCTTAACAGTAGCTTACACTTTATGTAGAATAACAGCTTGCAGCCCGCCAATTGGCTGACATAATGTGTCTCTCAGTTTA
Organism: Petrophora chlorosata; assembly: GCA_951640565.1. Taxonomy (NCBI): domain Eukaryota; kingdom Metazoa; phylum Arthropoda; class Insecta; order Lepidoptera; family Geometridae; genus Petrophora; species Petrophora chlorosata. The sequence continues at coordinate 6,705,743 of OX621190.1, forward strand.
TCCCCGCAATGAAGTGATAGTCCGTGTGCACTTTAGTCTCCTTCTACAATGCCTCGGCACACCACGGTGTGAGAGAGGGGTGTGCTGCTCTTGCCAGACTCCTCTACCTCACGGCACAAATTAAGCCTTGAATTAACGTTACACCTTAGGAACTCATATAGGTAGTTTGTATACCTACGTATTTAAAGCAGCAAACAGTAGATAAGGTGGTACGATAAAAAGCGGTTGCGCTGTACGAAGCTACGGCCCAGCTGCCCAGTGTGGCGCTGACGACGTGGTCCTCGTTGGCCCACCGACAATCCAGTATTCAATCCTGGCGCAGCACAGTTCCAGTAGGCCACGATCGCCCAGCGTGGCGCTAGTGGCGTGCTCCTCATTGGCCCAGCGACAGCCAACATACCAACTACAATAGGTTACACAACAAAGCGATAGGTACGCACTTCAAGCATGGCCGCAGTAGATAGATACGGCGTGACAGCCCTTGCGTAGCACAGGTCAAGGCCACGATTGCCTAGCGTAGCGCTCAGTGCGTGGTCCTCGTTGGCCCAGCGGCCGGCGCCGGACGCCGAGCTGATTTCGGCGGTGTGTCCTCGCGCTACTACCTCGGCGCCCAGAGAGATTCGGTCAGATACAGACTGCGGACAACGATAAATTGATTATAATGTTTGAGATACTTGCTAAAACAACTGAATCCTGAGACTGATGGCACGCTACACCCCTAAATAGCTAATAGCGAAGCTACCGCGCTACCGCTAGCGCGCTACCCACAATAACATTTTTTTGATACATCATCAAAAAAGTTACATATATATAGGTAACGTAATAATATGTGTAGGTAGTAAAACATAATAAGCACCTGCAAATAATGTAGAGCAATGAAGTCCCTATTAACAGCTATCACCGACGCCGTAAAGTTATCGAAATAGGCATCCATAATGCTTTCAAAGCTGTAGAACTCTCCATCAGCGACCTGCGCCACTAGAGTAGCCCGAGTGCTCTGAGTAGGCCCCACGCGGAACTCGCAGCTCATCTGTCCCCCGGGCGCCGCCTCCATCACAAAGTAAGGCAACGCCGACGGCTTCTTCCTATCGACGTATGATAGTAGTAGCTTATACCCTCCAGGAGACACAGAGCTGAACGATATCGAATGTCCCAGAACCCAATTGTTTGCCGAGCTTTGTTTAACCGAGACACAAGCGCCTTCGAAACACTGCGGCAAGCGGTGCCGCGCCGAGTTGTGTATGTGTCTGAGCAGGCCGGGATGGAACGCGCCTGTGGGGAGCTCGTCCCCATCCCCTTCCTTCCCTGAGTAGACACGTCCTGCTCTGGAGCCGGTGACTCCCGCTCCGGTCTTTCCACGGTCGCCGGCCGTGCATTTAGCCGCGTCGGGCGGAGTACAAGTACACCTTTCAGACATCGGAGGCGGAGCATCCCCTCCAGCGGCCTTGTCCGGGCACGAAACAACTGGGATCCCTGGCTCTCTTCTCGGGGTGTTCGGTTTGCTCTCTAAACATGGAGTAGTTTTAGCGTAAATCGTTTCAAAAATCCTAAGTTTTAGTAAATTGAACAGGGAAAGAGATGAGTAATTCTTCGATATATCTTGATTCATCTTAGGACGGTTTGAATTATGTAACGATATTGAAATGAATACAGGTACTCTGTGATATTAAGATCAAAATATAAATATGTGCTATAAATTACAAAGAAACGTCCTAAAATGTGGAAAATGACATTAGCAAAGTGCAAGCATGCCATATTTTTGAACGTGGAATACCTTTTTAGAAGGAGGTTGTCATTAAGCTTGTCAACAGTCGTCTGGCATTGGCATTAATTTTTTTTATTATAACGTTTTTTGTAATGACGTCACGTACCTCCATCTTTTTGACCGGTCCGCCATTTTGTGTGACGGTGACAGAACCGCTTTACGGTTCATGACTAAGATTTAGTATACGAGCATTTGATGTTTTTATGTAATGTGGTTAAAGACAAAGATTTAGTATATTGTATAATACGTCTTTGGTTAAAGATTAATAATGACAAGAAATGTGTAAAATTCATTGACGCTAGGAAAGTATTATTAAGTATACAGGACTCCTAACATTTTAAAAAAAAGGTTTCGAGTCGTCAGCAAGGACATATATATATATATATATATATATAAAATGGCAGAGTTATATCCAGAGTTATATATATATATATATATATATATATATATATATATATATAACTCTGGATATAACTCTGCCATTTTATTTATTAGGAGTCTGATCAGTCCTCGCTAGAGTAGGTATTTGTTCCTTGGATCAGTCTGACGACCTTGCTAGAGTACCTACACCAGAGTACATACACCATATATATATATATATATATATAGAGGTAGGTACTCTAGCAAGGTCGTCAGACTGATCCAAGGAACAAATACCTACTCTAGCGAGGACTGATCAGACTCCTAATAAATAAAATGGCAGAGTTATATCCGCCGATAATAGTGCTTGCAGTGACAACTGATGAAATCGATAGATTTTGATTCAAAATCGATTTCCAATAATATTTTTATACTTTTGTATGTATAAAATTAGTAGGACATTCATTCATACATCTATTTGTCTATCTTCCTCACAAACTTACGTATTTAAAATTATAATGTTGTATTCTCTAGCAACGGTTTGTGATGATTTATAGATATGTCAAGCCAAATACTGTTAGGAAAAATGGAGTCTCTCATGACTTATCAGTCCCCAACGCAGATTAGACATAAAAACGCAGTATACAAAAGCAAAATACTGTTAAAGTCTTTTGCTCCTCTTGACCTTGAGCTTCTTTCGCTGCCTCCGATAGTGCGACATATTCAGCCTCTGCAGTGCTAAGAGCTACTGTACGTTGTTTAGTGCTCTGCCACGAAACAGCTCCTATTGAATAAGGTATACTACGCCTGAATATGACCGTCGATCGCTATCTCCTGCGTAATCGGCATCAGCGTAACCCTCCAAAATGTCTTTGCGTTTCACTCTTGAATAACGCAAACCAAGAGTCATGGTACCCTTAAGATACCGGAGTACCCTTTTCGCTGCAATTCAATGTTGCTCCTCATAACATTCATTGAACTGGCTTAAATGATTCACAACATGCGCTATATCAGGCCTTGTACAGACCGCCAAGTTCATAAGTGAACCTATCAACGCTCGATAGAGGATCTTCTCATCTGGTTTTCTGCCCTGTGTCGGCTTCTCTAGACTCTGGCCTGGTACAGCTGGTGTGACAACTGGTTTACAGTTCTCCATATTGTATGCTTTCAATACCTTTTCTACATAACTGCTCTGATGTAGCTTAATTTCATTAGCATCTTGCACAATATTAATTCCTAGCATGAGTTCAACCTTGCCTAGGTCCTTCATTTCAAAGCTGGACTTCAAATCATTCTTCACTTTGAGCATCTCTTGCTCATAGTTCCAAAAAATCAATATGTCATCTACATATACAGCAATTATTATCACTTTACCATTGTGTGATCTCATGTAGACGCAAGGCTCATTATCTGATTGTTTGAATTTCAGTCTCATTAGCTCAGAATGAAGCTTCAAGTTCCACGCTCGGGGAGCCTGCTTTAAACCGTAAAGCGACTTTTGTAAAAGACACACGTAATCCTCTTTGCCTTTCACCTCAAAACCCTCCGGTTGTTTCATATAGACGACTTCACTTAAATCTCCATTCAGGAATGCCATCTTCACGTCCATTTGTTCTATTTTAAGATTCATATTAGCTGCTAATAAATTCATATTGCTGTAAAACTTAACATTATTTTAAAATGTACTAATATTAGAACATGGTGTAATTTTTTGATGACGTGATTAAAAAGCATTGAGTTTGCTCCTCTCAATAAAATCTTAATTAGAATGTGAAGTACGTATTAACCTTTCGTGAAAAAATCTCTAAATGACAGTAAAAACCGTATCAAAATCTGTTGCATGGTTACAACAAGAATAAGCGGAAAAACAGAAATAAGGGCGCGGATAGCGTCTTTGTTTTAGAGAACATAATAATAAACTAGGACAAAGGATGTCAGCTTTCACTATTCGGTAATGTTTTCACTATAAAGGTTTCGAATGAATTTTATACCGGCATATTAGCTCGTTATGAACGCTATTAAACTTCTTCCTCTGAGTATTAAACCTTGCGATAACGCGCATGGCGGCGATTTCATGGACTAATACCAATACCGACAGAACGTGATGAATTGCGACAGACTAAAACACACAATTTATATACAGGCGGGTCCCCAATATCGTTTAAAATTATGTTATCAGTATGTTTCAGTTAATTAACCGGATAATAATTCAAAATTATTTATTAGTATTAATCATTATTTATTAGTATGATCAGTTGATCAAACTAAAAAAAAATAATGGAAATTATTGCTATTTTTCAATTATTTCATTAGCATGCGTAATATAGTTCCTTAGCAATTATGCTAAGGATGTGCTATTGCAATGCTAATTGCTAATACGACATTTTGCAGATATGAATTCACTATTTCGTGCGAAATTTCATTATTATGTAACATGTATTATCGCAACAGCATTAGCAGAACGCCGCTGCAGTTCGCATTCGTGCGGCATGCTAAGCGAAGCAAAGTGGTGTGTGGTAGCATTCAACGAAGTTCGCAACTACAATTACAATGCTTAATGCTAATATTAATTAAGCAGCTAATTAATCCAACATGACGTGCGTCACATACAAACAAACGTCATCAGCTAGAAGCAGTGTGGCCAGGATAAAAGTTTTGCCTTTCTTACGTTTAGGAAATCAGATTACCTACTCATTAGGGTTATTTATTTATACTTTAGCACGAAACACTTTGTATATGGAGGATGGAGGACTTCTACCAGTCATCCAGGATGTCCAACATCAAGCTACAAGTTGTACTAGTATGTATATAATAATATATATCGACAGCCTCTGTGGTGTAGTGGTTGAGCAGGTTAGCTGATTTGAGCTAACTATACCACTAAGGTTGCGGGTTCGATTTCCGTGACGGGACAAATGTTTGTGCACAGAAAAAAAAGTGCAAGCGTTTGTTTCGTGTCTGGGTGTTGTGGGACCATGGTCCTCATAGTTCCTGGTTCCCTAGATACAGAGAATCCTAGTTAGGGGCTAAGATCTATGTATGTGATCGTTAGGCGTAATTTATTTATTATTTATTAATTATAAGTATAAGTAAAGTAAGTATAATTATAATCACAGCTATAAATATATGATAGGTATAACGGTATCGTCATCAGCCCATTACGTTCCCACTGCTGGGATACGGGCCTTCTCACATAGAGAGAGGTTTTGGCCATAATCCACCACGTTGGCCCAGTGCGGGTTGGTGAATGTCACATGTCCTTGAATTTTTGTGATTAATTTTTGGACATGCCGGTTTCCTCACGATGTTTTCCTTCGCCGTTTTTAGAGCGAGTGTTAAATCCGCACATAACTTAAGATGTCAGTGGTGCGGGGTCAGCGGGATTCGAACATGGGTGCGTCGGATCGAAAGTCGCACTTGCTCCCACTGGGACACACTCGCTCTTATAACGGTATAAGCAAATAAAAATAAATTAAATTTAACTTTTATTATGTTTACTAGGTTTGTTGTTTTTAGTTATCCAAGTTATATTTTTATAATTTGTATATAATACAATATTTATTAACAACATAATTATTTATAATTTGTATATATAACCATAGTATTATAAGAAAAATAATATGGTAAATATGTTATTAAATTAAATATTGGGAAAGTTTTATTTATGTTCGAGCATTGCAACATTTCGAAGTGCAGTCTGCAGACTATTTTCCTGTTCATTTCCTCAAAACTTTTTGTCTTTGAAATGTATTTCAAATTGTACTAACTTTTACGTGCTTTTACATATAAAATTCCGTTTAGCAAATTACTTCAAATTACTATCGAATTTGTTTCTGTGTTTGTAAATAATAACAATTTAATTAAAATTACTTGAGAAGTTAGGTTGGGATTCCCAGTGTGTCATAGCTGAAACTTCTTTGTGTTGATAAACTATTTAAAAGAAATTAAATTATAATGGCTACTCTACATAAGTTCTTCGAGTTGTTCAAGAACCTGAAATCAGATGCTGTGCCGCGTCCACCGCGACCAAATAAAGAAAAAGCTAAAACGGAGGAACCTCAGGAAGAAAATAATGAAAATATGGATTCTTCAAACAAGCCTGACCCTAACATTTTGGTAGAATCTGACGACGATGAAGATCAAAGTGAAAAGAAGCCAAAGTTTAAGAAGTCCTTCTTCAAACGGAACAAGAAAGAGGGCACTCCTGGGAATGGAGCTAAGCATAGCAGCAGTACTGTCAATACACAAGGTAAAACCATTATGATAAAGAAGAACAAAATCATTATTCAATTTGGCATCACAAACGCACTTATGAATGTCAATTATTACAATGACTACCACCATATGGGAAAAAAGCCATTGCCCAAAGGATACAGCAAGAAATTGAGGGGATTTTTTTAGAACTTTTGTTACATTATGTTTTGTTTAATTTTGACAACAGATTGATAATTGAATATTTCATGCTGATTTTTAACTTGTTTACTTGTACTGAATATACTACGGACACTATTTAACTTATATAAATTCATATAGAAACACTACAGTAACTCCTTTACTTTTCTTCAGCTACTGGCAATGTGATCAACGTAGTAAACTCACAGAATGTGCGATGGGGTAATGACTACTACATGGGTCCTACATACAGGAGCCCTCCACCTAAACAGTTCAATAATGAAGAAGAGGAGTCCGACCCAGAGGAAGATGTCAAGATGTGCAACACTATCAAACTAGTGTTGGAGTCTAAGATAAAGGTATACCTTGGTTTAACTTTTAAGCTTAGTTTTAGCTTACTTCAAAGTGGATATCTTTTATTTGCCTACAGGTGAGATTTTTTAGAATAAATTAGAATAACTCTTTATTATAACACCATGATGCATAAACAATTAAAACTAAAATAACAATTAACTTAATTCTACCATCACAATCGGTGGTCATAGATTCATTTTAGTTTATCGCTCATAGCGATCTCTTCCAGACAACCTTCAAGTGGAGGAGTGTAGACAAAAAATATATATGGACGGTGTTATCAACAAAAAATTTAATTTAACATTATAATAAATATAATATACATAAACTATAGTCCTTACGTAAAATACATAGTATAACAATAAAAGCAGAGTTTTAGCAGTGTTTTCTATGCCAAACTACCTCAACCTTTAAAGATTAAGAACCAAAAAAATATGTTATTATTATTTCATAAAAACATTTTAAACAAGACTCAAATAACAATATTAGGCACATTATAAATTTTTGTATCTAGTCTTTGTAGTTCCTTGTTCCCTAGATAGAGGGAATCCTCATAAGCAGCCAGGACAATAATTATGCATGTCTATGATAATTAAGTATTCTTCATAATTTAAATTATTATCATTCATCCTGTAGCCTGGAGAAGGATAGGATAAATATCATCCCAATTTAACATGAGGTTCCCATGATATAACCATATCCCACAAATAAAAAGTTAGTTGCGGACAGCAGCTAGTCATTAATTTTATTTCATTATGTTATTTATTTTCAGCCTGAACATGAATACATAGACCACATATCCAAAAACCTGGGCAGAAGCTGGCAACGTTTCTTTAGGAATCTAGGCTATTCAAAGAATAAGATTGATACCATGATTATTGACACAGAAAAATACGGAGTCTCTGAGGTATGTAAGCTTATTGTAATATATATACTAAAATAATATCTATTTTGATTTCAACAATAATTATTAATTAGTACACCCAATGGTTCGGACGTAGCTTTCAAAAGGGGGAGGGTCCTAAATTTGTATTGCTATCAAAGACCGATGATGGGTTGTAATATTTGCTTACAAGACGATAGGACCCGGTTACGTAAACACCCTAAAAAAAATTATTAAAAATTTAACCCAACCTCCCTCATTTATATATATAAATGGGGGAGGTTGGGTAAAATTTTTACAGCACGGACATGTTCTATAAAATTTTTAGAATGTGAATTATTTTATAAATAACTTTTTCAGCCAACAATATATGAATGACTGCCTTCTCTAAATCACCTATATTTTCTCTAACCTCAGGCACGCTACAGGCTGCTTCTAGACTGGATTAACAATGAAGATGACCCTTCATTAGGTCGCCTAGCAACGCTTCTATGGGAATACGGCGAGAGGCGACTTGTTAATGAATTAGCGCTCAAGTACAAGCAAAACAAAAACTAATGTGTGAGTGAGTAAATTATCTAGTGCGACAAGGATATACATGAACAAGCAAGGATATACATGCCGCATGAGCAAGCCGTTTAGTGGTGGCGCCACTTTCAACGTTGTGGTAATGTCGAGTCCTGTCTTGATAAATAACATTTAAATGTTTAATTAACCTTTGTCAGCTATTCAATTGTGAAGCAGTAATTTGCAAATATTAATGTGGTCCAGCAAATTTTACTAGGTATTATGAGACTTAAAATGTATTGTCTCAGGGTGATGAGCGCAGTGCAGCTCTGCACAAGATTTTGTATAACAAAGTTCTTACAATCAGGTGAACGACTCGCTCTGAATCTATTTGTTTCTATTTTTGCCGTTTTTATACAGACTCTTGGCGCACTACTGCTATGAAGACTTTATATTTTACGTACTTTTGATGACTTCATGTTTTACAGACTTGATGACTTTGTTTACAGACTTTTGATGACTTCATGTATTATAGACTTGTTGACTTTGCTTACAGAATTTTGATGACTTTATGTTTTACACACTTTGATGACTTTGTTTTACAGACTTTTGATGACTATGTTTAACAGACTGATGTCTATGTTTTACAGAATTTGGTGACTATGTTTTACAGAATATTGATGACTTTACGTTTTACAGATTTGATGATATGTACTATGTTGTACATACTTTTGATGATTATAATAGATTCATTTTAGTTATATTTACAATTCTAGTTCTTTATACATCACAATTACTCTAAATAGTCAAAATATTTATTTGATACCTAATAGCTGAATTCACAAACTGGTACTAAGAAACTGAACAAAATGTTTTTAGATTATCTTAGTGCAAGCACAGAATGTGCAGGCATGTTCGGATTTTCTGATGTATGACTTTATTCTATTATTTATGTATAAGTATGTTTTGTATATTGCATAATGGATTGTTTATATTATGCAGTCATGGCTAACTCCGGAAACTTAACTCCGAATCTAGGTATTTGTTATTGGCAATTTAAACTCATATAAAATAATGCTGCACATAGGCCTTATTGAAAATATCCGTTTACATTCCATAATGCATTTTAGTTTCAGATTAAGTATATATATTTAAGTACATTTTGATAGTCCATTTACATTTTAAGATGGTGAGGACGTTAAAAACGTTTACTGTAAATGTGATTTACGCATACCTAATTAAGCTTGTAATTGTCTTTCGGAGAGATTAAACCAGGGACCGAAATACCGGTAAAAAATTGGTAGCGATACCACAAAAGTAACGTTAAAAGTTTTGGTAAAATGAAATACCGGTATATTAGTAGGTATCGATACTTTCTACATAAAGAAGGGAAACAATTTTAATTGATTATGATTATCTCTGTCTGGTTAAGGCTTTCCAGTATCCGCCGCGCGCCGCTCAGCTTGTCTCGCTTGTACGGCTCAACGCGGGCGATAAAGCTTGCGACGTTGCCACGTCGCCAGATACCGATAATTACAACGTTATTATGGTACCCGGTATTTTACGAATTTACCGGTAAAAACGGGCAAAGTATCTTTATTTTTTTAGGTATCGGTATCGGTCCCTGGGTTAGACTATCTAGTCTCACTACATGCACAAATATAACGAACATAGGTGACAGGACTTGGTGATAAGTTTATAGGGGTGACTCCTTCTACCGTGCAGATTGAAGCGAGGTAATGCCTGCCAGCCAATACGAGAATGCTTTTGTTTTGTTTGAAAGCGAGTTGCTTTTGTTTTTTAACCTTTTGACCGTCAAGGTTGGCAATACTCGACATAAAAAAAGTGCTCTCTTCGCCGAGATCGGCTTGAGCCGACTAAAACGTATGAAAATTTCGTAGTTTGACGTGGAGGGCACGGTATCGCCATAGTTTTACAATCAATACAGTTGCGCAACAAATGTACTTGCATAGAGCAACGGCGGGATCTTGCGGGGAGGCGGGCGGCGCTGGCCCCGACCAGCAAACTCGCTTAGTTTGCTGGATCGAACATTTAGGGCAGATACGAGCGTGTTTCTACAAGCGAATTTTAAGAGAATCGTTGAATACGTTATTATAATGGTGCCCACTTGTTCTGTGTACGGATGTACCTTGACAACGGAATACAACAAGGATTTCATAGATTCTTGTAATTAAAAAAAACAATGCTAATCACTCTTATTTAATTTTCCATTTTGTGAGAATCCTTGCACATCTGCGTGTGACAGTGTAAGTACCTACACGGGTGTGCGGTGCCGCCCGACATCAAAGGCGTTGCGCTACTGTATGGATTGTAATACTGTGGTATCGCGGTTTCAGACTAGCGTTTTTTTCTGCGCGTATACGGTCGTTTCGGCAAACGCGCTTACACACGCGGCACATTTCGCGCTTAGAAAACCAGACTCGCGTACACGGGCTTATTCCAGCGTGTTCGCTCGAACCGGTAGTGGTGAGTCAGTATCAACATGGGAAGCATCTCTCGCGGCTCGCGCTAATACAAAAACTTAAGCTTGTCAACGATCGTACGAGTCGCGCGTGTGGCAAAAGGCGCGCCTATACGCGCCTACATGCTCTTCCAAAATCGAGCTTATACGCGCGTATAAATCGCTGGTCTGTAACCGCCCTTATAGCGTGACGCTCAAAAGGTTAAATTGAAATCTTTCTCTTTCTAACAAGAGTGCCATAAACGTATCAGACCCGGTGAATATTGGAACTAGCAAAAAACAGAACGAACAGTGACATTAATAGTAGTAGAATTTCATAGACCGCAGCGCCGGCGCCGCTGTCACCGGGTGAGCTTGTGGCACTATGCTGGGTTGATTCGCTTCGCGTCGTTCACGTCGAGTGGACAGTTACCCTAAAGTTATCTGTGATGTGGCATGTGACCAACATTAGAATAATATTTTTGATAAAAATATTTATGAGTAATAAGATATTTTATATGATTGTTATAAAATCATAAATATAGATTAGATTAGATAGTTATACCACTCAATATGAGATTTACTTTGTGGTCTGTGGCAATTGATTTTTTTTAAAATAGCTGTAAGTTTACTTGTTATATGCCAACTTTGTTTGATTTGTTTTGTAGTTAAAATCCGTGTTGGATCCTAAGCATCATATTAACGTTATTGTATTACGTTTTATTTATAATATATACATATTTTTATATTATATTAATACCTGTCCATACGTTTCTGTTTATTAAAATTTAACATTAATATACTAAAATCCTTGGTGGGACGAACGGGAATAAATTAAAATACGATTCCCGTTCGTCCCACTATATTTTCTCGTGGAACAAACGGCTTTTTTTATTTTTTTTATATTACGAGAACTTTTAATGAATGAAACCTTCCGGCATTTTAAAAATCGTTGAACAAACGTGGGTTCGCTATGACGTGCAGAATAAACCCCTTTCGGGTTTATACACATAGTATTTCCCCATCATAATCCCATTATTAAGTAGAAGAATTTTTAAAACACGGAAGCGAAGCTAGATCGGATCGCTTGTCAATTTATACAAAAATAAAAAATGCTGTACTTACCTACTCAATTTACATGTGTTTAAATTTTATTATTACGTTTTAATGTCTAGTCAAGTTATTGGTGAAATATATGGGTGGGTTGAAATTTAGAAATAATGGACACAAAAAATACGAGGGCAGACGTGTTTTGGTCGTTTCCTGGGGATTATTGTCTAACTTTCACATCTATCATCATCGACATACCTTTCAATTGTACATCTGGAGGATATTTACAAACTTCAGATCGACAAACTAACGATTGTGATTGCGATCGCGACTCATTTTTGAAAGAAATTTGAGTGAACATTATGCTCATTTAATGATCTTAAATTGCTAATAAAATTGGAAATAACCGATATTTATTCTAAATAATATGGCAGTAACAAAACGCATTATTTGTACTGCCAGGCTTAGCGCACTTCGCACTGTAGGTACGAAGCTACAAGTTCATAGCCAGACACCGACGGCGGGTCGCACGTCGTTACACGTGCCGCGTCAGAAGAGAAGAGCTATGCGATAGAAAGAGAGACGCTCTGTAGGTTAATATGACTGGTAGGTATGCAGCTCTACGCGAGCTGAATTGAATTTTATTGCGTCATAGCAAGAGTCGCTATCTGTTTAAATTTATTTGCGGAGTGATGCTTCTGTCCCTTAGTATTCTGTGGTAATACATTTGTTCTGAATAGCGATTGTGATTAAACAACTTAGAAAATTCCATTTGAAAATAAGGATCAGGATTAAAATCGCTATTCCTTTAAAATGTATTGCAATAGATGTTACAGTTAGACCATAAGCACCCGGTTATTTATAATTCTAACAGCGTAGGTGTAACTTTGAAAAGTCTATTCCGTTTTGTTAGATTGTTATTTCGATCGATTTCACTATTCGGAAGATAAATTCCGTTCTTTAAGACCTATCTAACAAGACGGAATAAAAAGGTTTAATTAATACTATACCGAGTTTTGAGAATTACTTAGGATTTGCGGTTTGAAATCCCGTCGATAGTCGTATTTTTATCTGGTTGTATACTTTCTCAACCTATAAACAAACATAATAATGATAAAGTGCTAAATCACATTGCTTTTTACAATTTGTAAGTAAAAATATATGTTATAATTTACCTATTACTTGTTTTTATTTTTCAAGTGCCTCAAATCTTGACCTACATTAATTAAGACGATTCTTAGCAAAGTAATGACTTACTGTTCTAGTTATGTATTGCATCTTGATTTTTACAATTACATAAATTCAATTCAACATGATCACGAATTTTGATAATTGAGCGACCTATTTATTTATCGGGGCTCTGAGGTTTGCATTAAAAATAGAATGTTGAACATGGCAAGACAGCCACTGATTATCGGTAGTTACCCGCTCCAGCAACGCGGGGGCGGCTATACCTAGTTCGAGTGTTAAATGGGTCTTACTGCCAAGTAAAACACTCTGCTATTAATTTCGAACAGCGAGGAAATAAAAAAAATCGGCCAAGTGCGAGTCAGCCTCGCGCACGAATGGTTCCGTGCCATTATCTATAAAAACGGCAAAAGAATCATGTCTGGTGTATGGGAGCCCCCTTATATATTTATTTTATTCTGTTTTTTAGTATTTGTTGTTATAGCGGCAACAAATATCATCTGTAAAAATTTCAACTGCCTAACTATCACGGTTCATGAGATACAGCCTGGTGACAGACGGACAGACAGACAGACGGACGGAAAGCGGAGTTTTAGTAATAGGGTCCCGTTTTACCTTTTGGGTACGGAATCCTAAAAAATAGAATCAGTTTAATTATTGCTAGAACAAAATGTTCTTGATTCTAGAGCGCCGCCGACGATAGTCACATAGACTTTAAAACCTATGCTACAAATACCACCAAATACTTAATATTAGGTAGGTACAAGTACCTATGTATAAACATGTTTTATATGCGTTTTCACTACAAATTGGTTTAATGTTTTCTTTAACATGAAAATCGTTATACTCTTCGCTCTAAAATGACATTGTTCAAGAATATTTGGTTATCAATAAAATAATAAAATTATCATCACAAACATAACGTTCGGGTTATCTATTCAGTTGACTCGCAGTGTGCACTAGTGTAAGTTACTTGTAGGACGTTTAAAATGTCGGTCCCTTACAGAATCGGGTTGAAGATTGTAGATTTGGACGTCAAAGATGTTAGGTTTCCGACGTCGCTCGGTGGCCATGGATCCGACGCTTTGGTAAGTACATACATACTTATATAAATATCTAAGTAGGTATTCGGAAGTACTCGTAGATGCGTTTCTAATTATCTAAGTACTAGTACCTAAGTGTAATTAATTGGTTTTTGTATCAATATTTTTATAGTTACGACTGTAAATTTACATATGTAGGTATTACCTATCCTCCTATAAATCTGTTGATTTAAGTAAATGTATCCATTTGTGAAATACATAGGTATTAAATTATACCAGAATATATATTGTACATATAACTGTTTAGGTTACATTATATATATACATATATAAATATATATATATATATATATATATATATATATATATCTATTTAATATATATATATATATATATATATATATATATATCTATTTAACATATATATATATATATATATATATATATATAACAGTTTTCCTTATATTTTTAACTGGAGGAATGAATACATTGTGAGGAAGCCGCTTAAACGCTTTGAAGCGTACCTACCTACCTGGGTTTGCGTTTGACCACTATCTCACCTGATGGTAAGCGATGAAGTGGTCTCAGTTGTAACACGCTCGCCTAGAAAATACGTGTTTACTCTCATTTTGTAGATGTCAGGAAACACAGACGTTGACAATGCTCCTTTGGTAGGCTCTGGCCGCGGTTGTATAGGTACCACCCAACGACCCAAGCCACGTCAAGCGACCTAGTCGTGTTTCGGAATGACGTTCGGTGCACCATCAGGGAGACGGGTCTGAGCTTTCGCTCAACTGCCGTCTTCGTCCTAATTCAATGTTCTCCACGTTCTGGCACATCAGGCGAGACAGTGGTGAGTTTTTGAAGTGGCAACCTTATGGCTACTACCCTAACCATTAGGCATTAAGCACTTTGTATCCAGTTGCCTATAAATAAATAAAAACCCTAACCGTTAGATATAGAACAATGTGTTGTTAGAAATCCATGCAGAGATCTAAAGTTTTCCAAACGTATAAAAAAATTATGTTTTTGGATGTCGAAAAAATATTTTTTAAATTAAGAATAGGGCACTTAGCATAGGGATCCTTGTTCAAAATCTCACCCTGTATAGGCACTAACTCAGAATAATTTTAATAGTAGGTATAATACGCGCCACAAAAGATGAGACTTGACAAACCACGTGGTTTGACTTGCGCAGTAGACGATTTATAGGTCTCTTTAGCAGTATGAGGTCTGAGGCGGGAAGGGATCGGGGATCAACAGGGCAGCGGAAAGAGCGCGGGAGGTATCGGTTAGCGATGGGCGTTGAATCAACGAACTAGTTAAAAAAACCGTCCATCGACTGTCAACGATTCAACTGTTAACCGTCCACAGATTAACCAGTTGAATTCAACGACTAAAACGTACGTAGAAAGAAACATACCAGTTGACGTTAACGAACGAACGCGGGACAGTTGTCAACTTCTATCTTCTATTCGTTGTTAGACGGATAAATTCGATAGTAGAAGGAAACATTCCTATCTGCATGCAACGGATTGACACGTACATTTTGTGACATTTTACAACGTTTGTCGTTCGGTAGAAATAGTGGCATAAATGACGGGTCGCTTGTAAAATAATTTGAACTCTAAGTAGTGCAAACAAGAGTTAATTAAATGCACATGCGCACGGAAAGACGTTTGAAATTTATTAGCGTTAAAAGTTTTATTGTGTTATGTTGATGTTACGTGGGAATAGGATGGCACGATGTCAGTATTATCTTAAAGTGATAAGAGTAAGCAAGATGCAGAAAGCGCGCCAGATTGTCTGACTGGACGTTGCCAAATAAACAGGTTTATACTTGTTTTCTCTAACTTCTTCTTCTTCTAGTCTTTCCTAAGCCTGGAAAAGTATGAAGGGAAGGTCAGCTATAAACCTATGTATTTGTATATTTTACTGGTAGTAGGTTTCTCGTATGCGAGAGGCCGTCTGGGTGGGTACCACCGCTTTGCCAGTTATTCAGACGCCAAGCGGTAGCGTGCAAGCATTACTGTGTAAGTACTACATTCGATACTACGACTTATATAATGATGTTACGCATAGCTCTGCAACAGACAGAAGCATTTAGAGTTCTTCGAAAATTACATCATTGTGTAACCCGTAAACATAAACTGTAGGTAAACACATTGTGTACAGCGCCATTTGGATTAGGTTGTCTGCAAAATCGAATATGGTTAGTCCGACCGTAGACTATAGTTAAAGCTTTAACTAGTTAACAAATTCAACTAGAATATGGTTAGTTCGACAGTAGACTATAGTTATGGATTTAACTAGTTAACAAATTCAACTAGTTAATCGACTAGTTGACGGAGGTTGATTAAACGGTCTAGTTTCGTTAACGAAAAATACGTCAACGACCCATCGCTAGTATCGGTACGGCACTGCGCATGCGCGTCAGTTGTCTTCCGTCCCCCTCACCCCGTGCACGCACCGCTTGACTCCGCAGTACAATCGAGTGCTAATTGTGTTTATAAATTTCTACTTTGTTATAGTTGTGTTTTATACGAGTGTAACTTTGTGAAATCTTAATTATGCCTCGAGGTAAAACATTAAGAAGACAAAGTAGATAGATAGTTTACGACGTTTACACTTACATCATATATTGTCAGTGACAGTGACTAGGACAATCTGCCTTTTTTATCTTAAATTTGATTATTTAGTAATAAATCTATGATAGGTTTAAAAAAAAAATATACACCTACCTAATTCTGAATGTTGTCAAAAATCCCTGAATAGATATACAAATTATGGATAACTATTTCGTACACGACTGTACCTGCGCAGGCTCCCCACTACTGACGCTTGTCAAGTCTCATCTTTCGTGGCGCGTATTATACAATATTATACAATATTATAATAAAATAATTTTAATAGTCCTTCTTCTGCACATCTTTCTCACAGCACACTGACCCAGACTATTCGTGTGCCTACGTCACCACTACCACAGAGAGTGGGAAACAGGGCTTCGGCCTCACGTTCACGTGCGGCCGCGGCACCGAGATAGTAGTGCTCTGCATCAGGTCTATGAAACGATTCGTGGTTGGTCAAAATGCCGCGGACATCTTCGCGGACTTTGGCACGTTTTGGAGAGCTATCACTAATGACTCACAGATGAGATGGGTAAGTGTTGCCTACCTAGCCCAGCATATTTTTAAGCAGATTTGATTAAATCACTAATTTGACTGGCGGTTACAGTAAAATATTGGAACAGTATGTAGTTTACTTTCAAACACATGAGTGACCTTAAATTTGAATCACCCATGTGCCTATGCTAAACATCGGGGGATTTTTACTTTTTAATTTAATTACCTACTTGTTTCTCTAAGCTGTTTCTGTTTGTCCGGTAGGTATATTTGGTAAACAAGAAATAAAAATGAATGTGAAAATGAAGTTTACAGGCATTTGTGATTGTAGATTGGTCCTGAAAAGGGTGTGGCGCATTTAGCGGTGGCCGCCATTATAAACTCACTGTGGGACTTGTGGGCGCGACTTGTAAACAAACCACTTTGGAGACTGTTGGCCGATATGGAGCCTGAGGTAAAATACATTTTTTTTTAATAAATATTGTTGTAAACTCTAAAAGTTGTAGTCACCAGTTTTGTTGTAATTTGAAATGTAAACTAAATGGAAAATACATTTCCTCATAGAAATAAGAAATGACAACATTCCTTCCATTACAAAACTCTTTACTGTACTTATACCAGTTTACAAAAAGAAATAATAATAGCACAAAACTCCTTACTATGGTCACAGAATAAATAATTGTACCTGTTGCATTTGACATCCCACTGCTGGGTAGGTATAGGTTATTCGTCTCTCATATCATGCCATTCGTCTCGGCTCTGTGCCATTTGTGTCCAGGTTCGACCCCAGATTTTTGCTATATCTTTTTTTTTTATGCTACTAAACGACGAGACGAGCTAGTCGTTTGCCTGATGGTAAGCAATACGCCAGCCCATAACAATAGCAGCACCACCCAGAATTTTGTTTTGCAAAATCCTGCGCAGCGCTGCACTGTGCTCGTCACCCTGAGACAATTAGCTGTTGAGTCTCATAATGCCCAGTAATTTCGCTGGCTACAATGCCCTTCAAACCGGAACACAGTAATGCTTGCGCACTACTGCTTGGCTGCTGAATAACTGGCAAAGCGGTGGTACCCACCCAGACGGCCTCTCGCATACGAGAAACCTACCACCAGTAAGAAACCTACCACCAATAAAATATCGTCGACCCATCTTGCTTCTGGACGCCCATCGCTACGCTTCCCTACCTTGACCACCTATATTTTCTACCGCCTATAAATACAGAACAATTTATCATCAGTTTTACCTAATTTTGTACTTTACTTCTTCTTAATAAAGATATGACAATCATAAACAATAAGCTCCATACAATATACAATTTTATCTGGAATTTAAGTAGATATGTTGACATTTATAATTATCAACAGGAGCTGGTGTCAACGATAGACTTTCGTTACATAACCGATGTTATCACTAAAGAAGAGGCGGTACAGCTGCTTAAAGACAAGACAGCCGGCAAAGATGAAAGGATCAAGTTCTTGGAACAAAATGGATACCCTGCGTACACCACTCAAGTTGGTAAGTTATTGAGATAATACAATAGGTAATTTTTCTTCGAAGCAGGTATGGCGGAATGGTGGATCTGTCAATCGAATTAAGATTCCTAGTTCGACCCTGTATAACATGTTTACTGCCGAGTGCCATGGAATGTCAGCCATGAACTTATGCCGAGTTTCCGTAGTACGTCTTGTTAACTAATGGTAGAAAAGAGATGGAGGAGTTAGCTCGTGCAGTTATTGAATTGTTATGGGCATGCGTGGCGCTTACCACCAGGCGAACGACTTGCTAGATTCATCACTCAGTTCCATAAAAAACCCATCGCACAAACTCACCTGCCTGCAAAATACCGACAGGCTGGCAACTATATGTCGATGTTCGAGGTTCTGAAACTTCGCATCATTACCAATAAGTTTTTTGCGCGCTTTCAATGGAGTCCCAGGCTTCGAGCTGATGCTCTTACAGACTACTCCTAGACAGCCTCTGCGGTGTGGTTGTAGGGATTGGTCTTCATATCTCGTACACCACGTAAACCCTCGTAAACCCTCTACCTCCTTGGTACTGGTAAGGAGATAGAGGGTTTGGATACCCGCTACGGGACAAATGTTTGTGCACGGAAAAACCGCAAGTATGTGTTTTGTTTTTGGGTGTTGTGGGTCCATTGTCCTCCTAGTTCCCGGTTCCTTAGATACTTTAGGGAATCCTATTATAGTCAGGGGCCAGGATCTATGCATATGATCGTTAGGCATTAATTTTATTTATACTACTTGGAGTAAAACATTTTTTTTCTTTTTTTTTGTATTATTACGGAATACTGTATTTGCATTAAAAACACCTTAAAGTATGTTTTATCTCTGTTCCAAAAAGGATGGCTGGGCTACAGCGACGAGACGGTAAAGGAACTCTGTGACAAGTACTTGAAGGCAGGCTTCAAGCATTTCAAAGTAAAAGTGGGACGGAACTTCGAAGATGATTACAGGAGATGCAGCGCGGTCCGGAAGAGCATTGGCGATGATAACTTTTTGGTAACGTCTTTTTTCTGCATCTTGTTTTTCTGGAACTGTTGAACGAGGTATGATATAGGCACAAGCAGTTATCCGCGGTTTCAGCCACGGTGTCCGGATAAATATACTATGTCCTTTTCAAGGACATCAAGTACTTAAGCACGTACTTACCTACCTAATTTTATCAAAATCTGTTTAGTAGTTTTTGCGTGATTGAGTAACAAAAATCTATCCTCACAATCATTTATTTATATATTAGTAGGAATTAGTAGGATAGGATGGTAGGAAGTAGGATGAATAGGAACATATATAGTAGTATAATAGGAAAGTTGGATTTGTCTGGCGGTGAAATGGACGCGCTGGTTCGAATTCCCTGTTCGAACTATTTATTTTTATAAAATGTTTAATAGTTCTCAAAGTATTACGAACGGCAGAGAATATAACGCTAGAAGAAATAATGATGATAAAAATTTATTCAATATCCATATTCAGATGGTTGACGCCAATCAAGCGTGGAGCGTGAACGAAGCTATAGAGTGGATGAAGAAGCTTGCACCTCTGAAGCCGATGTGGATTGAAGAGCCGACTTCCCCCGACGACATTCTTGGACATGCTGCCATTTCAAAAGCTTTGGCGTAAGTAACTTAACATAAGTTACTGTTAAGGCGTTGGGACGGTATTCCGAAGACGCAGGTTCGATTCCTGCCCGAGCAATAACATTTTTTCTTTCTAATTATTGAAAATCTTATGTTGTATTAGTTGCTCCCGTGGTTTTCGGGGATAAAAAGTATCCTATCTCCTTTTCCAGGACCTAAACTACCTATACAACGTGTAACATAAATGTGTAGTAATAATTAAACCACGCATATAGAAGCTTATTAATAATTCAAGTCCAAGTGCAAATCACCAGAAACTTTTTAAAATCACAAGATATGATAATTTAAACATTTCTGGTAATCAAGTTCATTTCAACCCTAACAATCAGCTGATAAAGAGCAATGAACTTGTGACAAAGAATATTAGTGCGCCGCGTGTACAGATCTGACAAACAAATTTTATCTTCAGTTAGCAAAGCCAGCTGTCCTACCAACCTTACTTTACAACTAACTTTCAAGCAAACTGCTTTTTACGCGACTCCCCAAAAAAAGGAATATAATGTTTTCGGGGTTAATGTATGTGCGTTTTTTTATTACAAAATGCCTCAACAGATTTGGATGTATGGGGTATCCTCGGAATCCTTAAATCATCCCAAGTGATAATGTTTTTGGCAGGGTATTTTTTTATTTTTATTAATGCTTACTTATTAATTACAGCATTAAACATCATCGCTCCAATTAACATTCAGGAATAAGGGTCTAATCAGTGTAAACGCCTAATAAGAGCGAGCATGGCTGATGTTCTTAAAAAATACGTGAGGTCACCAACCACCGTAGGAATAGGATGTAAAAAACATCATGCATGAATTTCAACAGTAGGAATGTAATAGGCTGATAATGATGATTAAGACATTTCCAACATTTGATTTCATTGCATAGTAAAAGAGTGTTCGTAAGTCAGTAATCAATAAAGCGTCTTTACTTAGTCAGTTTTCAGAAATAAACCTGTTTAATCTTTGACAAAACGCGGCAAACACTAAAGCTATCAAACATTCGCCGCCGCTTCATGATTCGCTAGCCTTGTTTCGTATTGCACCAATCATAAAGATGTAATCCTAATAAATAATAGCCGCTGCTCCTCATTGGTCGAGCGGCACAAACAAAGTTACCTTCTAACGCCGCCCCATAAAACTCCACCGAAAAGGACCGTTTTCGTTTCGGAAATTCTTTTTAGGTTATTTCTGAATATGAATTCTAAGACGTCAAGTTGGATAAAAATTTGAAACTAATCAAGGCAAGGCTAAGTCGGGTACGTTCGCGGAGATTTTTTTGTATACCGGTTCCGGAACATGCAAAAAAACTATGGTAAAAAAAACTTTAACCTATGTTTTTATTATGGTTTTAATGCATTCAAATCTGTCCAGGCAATAAGAAGTAATGGTGGAATAAATAAATACATACATACGTAAACCCTGAAATACTCCTTTTTGGGCAGTCGTGTAAAAATGTGGAAATACCCTTTTTTACGAGTGGGTTCCGGAACGGAACCGACCGAGTCCGAAGATCCGTTCAGTATGAAATTCCGGTATTTGAGACTCGAAATCAAGCCCTTGTAAAATGTTCGGCGTTTTCAAAGACAGAGCGCCTAGGCCACAAAACAGATAAATACAGAAGTTAATCTCATGTATGTACTTTTCATACATTTCATACCGGACGGCGCAGGAAGTTTTTGGGAGGAAAATTGATTGATTTAAAAATATAACTGTACACGATATCGACATAATTTTTTCGCAGTTACTATTATAACTGAATAAAGTTTTTTTGAAGACAAAACAAATGCGATTAGTTTACATTAACATCTTCCTCATTAGATTATTGAACACAAGGCTAACACAGCTTATACTACAATAAATATCTAATTTTAAATTGTAAAAATATGACAAGGCTACAAACTTATGTTCGCTTGTTCGGCGCAGGGCCGGGGGCTGGGGCGCTTACCTACCTACCTAACTATTTTGTGTTACGTGAAAACAAACCATCAAAATACAAGCAAATACCTACTTACCTCTCTGAAACAACTGGTAGCTTAAAAAACGACAATTCACCGTTTAATGTTGAATTTAAACAACCGTCCACCAAACAGTTATAATAACCTATTTTTCGTTGCTCCATTTTTGCACAAAAAAGTTCACAGACGCGTGTCTCAAGCGGATGGCACTCGCATCCCAACTGTGCCCAGATATCGTGTCTGTGAGCGGTGTCTATGTGTGCGTTGCTCGAGCGCACTTTGTATGTATGTAGATTTCTGTACTAATCTGTTTTGTGCCTAGGCACAAAGTAGCTCGGTCAATGACCCGTACTACCGCGACTAGGCCACAGCTTGTTAGGATTGTCCAAAATAATTCAAATAAATATTTTTTAAACTTTGTATGGAAAATATAATAGTGTTTTTTTGGTTGTATATTCTGCCCAATGATTCATGACTAGATACCCATACACACCTTTCAGTATTACTACACATTAATGTTATTCCCTGTATAATATACCTACCGAACTTCATCAAAATCTGTTCGGTATTTTTTATGCGATTGAGTAACAAATCCTCATAAATACTTCTGGGCACCGACAAAAACCCCCTCAAGTACCTCTGAGTGGGGAGATAGAGGCTTTCCTCAAACATTTTAAAACGTTCTTGTTTTCTAACCAAAGAACTATTGTAAGGATCTTGTTAACAGTCAATCCGTGCCATTTGAAAGTAAGTCTCATCACTATAATATTATAAATGCGAAAGATTGTGTTAGTGTGTGTGAAAGTGTGCTTCTTCATGCTGTTACGGTTTAACGGATTTAAATGAAATTCGGAATGGAGATCATCATCATCATCATCATCATCAGCCCATTACGTTCCCACTGCTGGGCCTCGAAACTTCCCTCGTAGAGAGAGTATGGGCCATAATCCCACGCTGGCCCAGTGCGGGCTGGTGGATGTCACATGTGCTTGAATTTTTGTGATTAATTCTTGAACATGCCGGTTTCCTCACGATGTTTTCCTTCAACGTTTTTAGAGCGAGTGTTAAATCCGCACATAACTAAAGAAAGTCAGTGGTGCGGGGCCAGCGGGGTTCGAACTCGGGTGCGTCTGATTGAAAGTCGCATGTGCTCCCACTGAGCCACCCTCGCTCAGGAACGGAGATAGCACATAGGCTAGATAGATAGATAATCACTTTATTATAATATTCACTTCATATTCACATAAGTTAAAGTGAATATACTTTATTTATATAAACCTTTAAAATAGGTACATGAAAAACAAGTATATTTCACAGTGATCAGCATAACAATAGGCGGTCTTATCGCTCAAAGCGATCTCTTCCCGACAACCTTTGAAGAGAAAGAAATAATTGCTAATAATTTGCTATACCTACTAATTTTCATAAATAAATATATAAGTACGCCCAATGATCACATACATAGATCTTGGTCCCTAACTAGGATTCCCTGTATCTAGGGAACCAGGAACTATGAGGACCATGGTCCCAAAACACCCAAACATGAAACAAATGCTTGCGCTTTTTTTTCTGTGCACAGAAATTTGCCCCGGCGCGCATGGAACCCGCAGCCTCAGTGGTGTATGAGATTTGCTTACGTACTCAACCACTACACCACAGACGCTGTGCTATTAAAAATGATATAATTACTTACGTTCTTAGTCCGTACGGGATCGGCGTGGCAACAGGCGAGATGTGTGCGAACCGCGTCATGTTCAAACAGTTCCTACAGAGCGGTGGCATGCAGTACTGTCAGATAGACTCCGCGCGCATCGGCGGCGTCAATGAAATACTCGCTGTTTACCTCATGGCTGACAAACTTAAAGGTAACGGCAAGCCGTCATCAATTTATGGTTGACATCCCTCCTGCTCGCACCAAGCGCTTTGCTTCGACCTTCATAATGCGAACGGCTAAGGAGTGGAACTCTCTGCCGGCATCTGTGTTTCCGGATAGCTATAATCTGGGTGTCTTTAAGACAAGAGTGAACAGGTTTGATTTTGATTCAAGAGTGATTAACGTCCCTGTTCCAATATTTTACTGTAACCGTAAATAAAATAAAATAAAAATAAATATTCAATAAAAAAAAAAACCGCCCGCCAGTCAAATTAGTGATTTAATCAAATCTGCTTAAAAATATGCTGGGCTAGGTAGGCAACACTTACCCATCTCATCTGCGAATCATTAGTGATAGCTCTCCAAAACGAGCCAAAGACCGCGATGATGTCCACGGCATTTCGACCTTTTTGCGTCGGAGGTTAAAAAAATATGAATTACTAGTTTTTTTTTTATTATTATTTATAGGCTTGCGACTAGCTTGCGGCTGGCTTGAGACTAGTTTTAATAGAAGAAAGAAAGAAAATGAGTTTTTATTGCCAACAACTAAATATAACTAATATAACTATAATATTTATATACGATTATAGTTTGGCAATAAGGGGTAGGCTCAGCATCGTTCTGTGTAAACTCTAGTGAGTTACACAGGGCTGGTTTTCAGCGTACTCCTTTGCTCGACCTCAGATGTTTGCCGAAAAGTATACAAATTGTATCAGCGGAGACAAACATTAATTAATTAATTTATTATTTTTATTATATCAACCTATTGTGTCCCACTGCTGGGCAAAGGTCTCCCCCATCTCCCACTAAACATCACAGCCTCTTCCATACATCCGGGTCAGAAGGTTTCGAGATCTGCGTGACGATCTCGAAACCTTTTCCGTGGCCGGCCACGTCGCGTCGTCTCCGTCCGTCTTGAGGCTCCCATTGAGTGACGATTCTTGCCCACCTCTCCGGATGCATGCGAACCACGTGCCCCACCCAGTCCCACTTTAGTTAATTAATTAATTATAATGTATGTACGTCTCCTTGTATGTAGTCAGTTTAGTTTTAGTAAGTTGAGTGTAGTTTGTTTTAAGTAATAAAGGCATTCGCCCGTTAAAAAAAAATATATTAACATCAACATCGGACAGCAAGACGCACGGATACTCGGCATCCGTACATGGTTGACATTCCTCCTGCCCGAATAAAGCGTTTTGCATCGACCTTTTTAATGCGAACAGCTATTAAGGAATAGAACACCTTACCAGCGTCTTTGTTTCCCGATTCTTATAATCTGGGTGTCTTCAAGTCTCGAGTGAATCGTTATCTAGGCAAGCATGATCGTCGACCGCGTCGTCACTTTCCATCAGGTGAGACTGCAAATGCAGTAGTGTATAGTATATATAAAATATGTATTAATAAACTTTCTAGTGAAAGTTTGTCCGCACGCGGGCGGGGTGGGTCTGTGCGAGATGGTGCAACACCTGCAGTGCTGGGACTTCGCGAGGGTCTCCGCGGCGGTGGGAGGCAGGCTCGTGGAGTACGTGGATCAACAGCATGAGCACTTCGTGGACCCCTGCGTGGTCCAAAACGCCAGATACATGGCGCCTAAGGTACTGTTATAATTAACTAGCTGCGCCCTGCGGTTTCACCCGCGTTTTCCCAGGATAAAAAGAAACCTATGTGTTATTCTGATGTGTAAGCTATATTATTGTAAAGTTTCATCAAAATCCATTCAGTAGTTTTTGCGTGAAAGTGTAACAAACATCCATACATTCTTACAAACTTTGGCGTTTATAATATCAGTAGGATTACATAGAAGACAAAGATGCATGGAACATTCCGCTTCTGCCAAGTAGCCAACTAAGAAACATAATATTGTCAAAAACAAACAAAATGTTGTAACAAGTTCTAAAAAAAT
Source organism: Petrophora chlorosata (assembly GCA_951640565.1). NCBI lineage: Eukaryota > Metazoa > Arthropoda > Insecta > Lepidoptera > Geometridae > Petrophora > Petrophora chlorosata. Next base: position 6,731,749 of record OX621190.1, read on the forward strand.
GCCCCTCAGTTTCTTGACGAATCTTCTAAATAGTGGTTCTTTTTCCGATACGGTGGTAGAGTCATTGTAATAATTGACGTTCATAAGTGCCTTAAAGTCTTTAATGCCAAAACTGAATAAAGAACTTTTGAACTTTGAACTTTGAAGGCCTAAGTAAATTACTGCTACTAACGTTATTACGTTTGAACTACGCGCTACGTAACATTGTTTTTTTTACCCTTCAGAACGATCGTGTAGAGATATTCTCTCATGCATTTTTTAAAACGTTTTTGTCTCAAAATTTCCAAATTTTATTAGGTTAAAACGGTCACTTGGTGGTTACGTAACGTTTTACTAGGGGGGAGAAGGGGTCAAAAATCGCCAAAAATTGCGTAACGTAATACTTGAACGCTCTCTAATAGGTTAGTGAAGTGTTAAGATTTTTAATACCTACGCAAAGCATACCTAAAAAACTGATACGACTTCAAATTTGTAACAATGTTGTAAAGTCCAGTAAAAGTAGATTTGAACTGCCCCTTTTCATTGCAGGTCCCAGGATACAGTACTGAGTTCGTACCCGGAACGTTAGAAAAGTTTTCCTACCCTAATGGAACCGAATGGCGGCGAATGATTAAAGAGGGACTATTTCCGGAGCCCGACGAAACTGAACTAGTCAACGTTTAAACGCATCACAAAAGTAATAAACAACAAATTTGTTATTATGTTTAAAATATAAATATGATGAGAAGCGACCATTTTTTTGTTATTTCTAACACCCAACACGTTTTTCTAAGGACGTGACTAGGTGTTTGGTCAGACATAAACACGCAAACATAGCACAGCTTAGTATTTTAGTATTCTGTGGTTTTGATTAGAAAAGCCATCTTCACTATTACACCTTACTAATATGTTATTTAATGTGCCTAATTTAAAAAATAAATCATGGTACTCATTTTACTCGTGGTAGGTTTCTCGTATGCGGGAATCCGTCTGATTAGGTACCTTAGCTTTGCCAGTTGTTCCGCTGCCAAGAAGTAGTGTTGAACCATTACTGTGTTCCGGTTTGAAGGGCATTGTAGCCAGTTAAATTACTGGGCATATGAGACGTAATATCTGATGTCTCGGGGTGATGAGCGCAATGCAGTCCTACGCAGTGCTTCTATGGCATTTAAAGTTCTGGGTGGCACTGCAATTGTTATAGGCAGGCGTGGCGCTTACCATCAGGCGAACGACATGCACGTCTTATCACTCAGTTTCATTAAAAAAATTGCTAATATGTTTGCAAAATGACTTTTTCTACCTATTTCTTTTAACGCACACCTTATATGTCTTGTATACCTAATTAACGTGTTAAGTATTTACGTATTTAATTAAAAATTCTTGTTTGCCATAATTAGACTCGTTTCGAGTAACAAGGGTGCTGATAATTTACCTTAGCACATTTAGTAATTTGAAAGGAATTAATCAAAATTACAATACCTACCTATTACAGTGTTTTAGTAAAAGAATATCTCCATAAGTGTTAACATTTGAAAATAAATAATGCTTTTACCAAGTAAATATTTTATCTGTGAATTTGGTTAATCAACTCGGTACTACCAGTAGGTACTACGATTAACCATGTTCTAGTAGTGCCGTTCAATAATGCTGTGTCACGCCACCCTTAGGACCAATATAGGGTAGACCGAGGCGAATCGGATCAAAATTTTTTTGAAAGTAAGAAAATGATACTAAAGTGTAATAAATGTAACTTTTATTGAGAAAATAGCGTTCAGTAACAATCCAGCTACGCAATAAACATGTCAAAACTTAAATTGTTTGTAAATTCTCTTAAATAGTGACTAAAAACTTCAAAAAGAAAAATATCCGATTCACCCCATTTTTGGGGGTGAATAATGTAACATTATTGTTAACTTTATTTATTTTCAATCATAAATCTAAGCTTTTTACAATATTTATAAAAAAAGATATACTAAATTAAAATAATAAACCTAGACAGCGGACGGTAGCGGGGCAGGGCCCAAACTACCGGTGGTTAGGGCTGCAGAATGAGGAATCTCGTGACAATACGTGCCGTGTAAAGGAGGTACTGTCTTCTGCATCTGACCTTGGCTTGTGGCTCTTAATTTTCCTGTGACCATTCTCCAGCAATATTCTTCCTTATGAACGTGCGAACCATCTACAAAGAAATAAATAGATATAATTAACCTCAAACGTAAAATAAATCAGTTTAAAAATGTGATCCGAATCGCCCCCGATGACTTGTTCCGAATAGCCCCATACTTTTACTTACTTACTTTTTAACTTTTTAATAAAAAAAATACAAATTAACCGATAATCTTTCGCTTAAAAACTAAAAGGTTTTCTAAAATAAATCACTTTCTTAACAATATAAGCCATTAGATTCAAAGTTTTACAAAGAATCCTTAATATGACACAAATAAATCGTAGGTACGTACCTTAGATGAGCGCCAAAACCGCAACACACACAAAACCCTGCTCGCTGGCGAGCAGCGCTGGCACTGATATAGAAGCGGGATCAAAACACTACCGATGGCGGGAGGTGCGGGGCGGTCGGGGGTCCTACGAGACCAGTCGTTTGCGTTCCGTGTCAACGTGATATTCAAAATATTACAGGATTTCTTATATTGATCCGATTCGCCCTGTTATCCGATTCGCCTCGGTCTACCCTACATACGCTTCATTTAGCATCCGCGAACGACGATTGAATCACTTTTCGGAACCTAAATGCAGCGACTTCGAACGTTGTTGTTAGAACGCCTTCACAGCGATTTTGATATCACAATCGTATTGAAGAAATGCCAATCGCTGATGCTAAAAGTAGAACGTATGTTTAGGACCGCTTTTCTGAAGCTAGATGCCGCGATGTACACTTTGTACACTGTAGAACGTCCATCGCAGTGATTTTGATACTGCAATCGTACTTTTTTTTGGCGCTATCGAAAAAATATCAGTCGCGGTTCTAAAAGTATAGCAATCGCTTAAAGGCTCGATGCGATCGTTCGATTCCGATACGGCCGGCGATTGAAAAATGAAGTGATCGCGAATGCTAGAAGTGGCAATCGCTCAAACGCGTGACTTTGATAATAGTCCCATAAAATTAGTAGGTACTACGTAGTACCTACTAATTCTATGGATACCTACTTAATCGCAAATCGCTAATCGTCACAGATTAAATATACTAATCGTGGATGCTAGAAGTACTGTGAGTGACTGGTTGCTGTGGGTTGCAACTACTTTTTCCTTGTTACAGTTCTTTTGATTCTGGCAACAACCGTTTCTGCATCATCTACATATGAAGATTGTTTAAAACAAGAGTGTACATTATCGAAAGTGCGCATTGCACGAGAAATTCAAGAACCGGACACCTCTGAAATGAACATACAAACATTACAATCGATAAAGTCACGAGCTGGCACGATACGAAAAATATTGGGCACGTCGATTGAGAATTCTCGTCAGAGTAATAAGAATGATGGTTTGGTATATCATGGCCATAGTAGGCGCGGATGGGTTTCAGTTATCAGGTTCTTAGCAAGTCAAGGCTAATCATTATAATAATAGGCATATACAGAGCAACGGCGGATCCAGCTTTCAAGCCAGGCGGTTCAAATCAAAATTTGTTGTGTTATATTTATTTACATTATAATTATACCTGAAGAAAGGATTAAAGTTATATAAAGTTGAAATATAAAGATCCCTCTTTGTAATAGTGTACTTTTTATACCAAACTAGCTTATGCCCGCGACTTCGTACGCGTGGTGTAAGTAATTCATCCTGCTTCCGACCATTTTCCGTCCCACTTTACTACCGTTCCAACAGGGGATCGGACAACTTTTCAGAAGTGTTTTATGTTAACTACAATTAATATATATAGCCATGAAAAATACTATTTTAATAAAATACCGCTCTAAAAGTACCTAAAACTATGTTTAAATATTATGTTTCAAATATTGCCGCGCAAAAGGTCACCTCAAAACTTGTGACGTCATATGTAGGTAGAAAACGACAATCTCTTCGAAATAAAACTTGCAATGAGATTTAAATACGTTTTGTGAAGTTTGGGGACGATATTGTTGTAATGAAACGAAAAAATTAGCAGAAATACATTTTATGAAAAGCAAAAACGTAAAATAAACAAAAGCTTGACTCACGGCATTTGCCTACAAATGACGTCATGCGCTGTGATTGTTGTTTCCTTTGAGATGAAGAACAGATTAAAAATGTCAGAATTATTAGATTTTATTTATTGATTTAAAAATATAAATCATTATTATTTCTCAAAAATATTGATTGAATGATCTTTCTGGTTCGACGAACATTCGTTCTAACTACATTTTAGATTTTTTCTCGATTACTGTCCGATCCTCTACTCCCGTCCTGCTCCTTTCTCGTTAACGTACGGCTTCTATTTCGTTACCTTCCCACTCCTATCCTGTTATCTGGTCATATTCCGTAACCGCCGCGCTGCGGTCCTGCTCCCGTCCCGCTTCTATCCCGACCCTATCCCGTTATCATCTCGCTCCGACTCCGATCCTAATTACCAAGTTTGATGGCCCTATTTTTTAAAACACTCTCATTCCTTTTGTCCGCTTTCGTAACGATCCAACCCCCTTTCGTAAAGTCCCTTCCCTGGTCTTGCGCCTCACCTGCCCATAACAATTGCAGTGCCACCCAGAACTTTTAAAACCATAATAGTATAAAAATACTGCGTAAATACCACAAAAATATCACTGCTTTTTGCTCATCACACCAAACATCAGATATTAAGTCTCGTATGCCCAGTAATAACTGTTCTATCCATCCAATGGTTGTCTGGAAAAAAACCGCCCCAAGCGATAAGGCGACTTCGCGACAAGGGCAAGGGGACAGTTCAAATTAGTCCAGTAAAAATATGTTTGAACTGTTCCCTTTTATTGCAGGTCCCAGAATGCAGTAGGTACTAAGTTCGTACCAGGAACGTTAAAGATGATTTCCTACCCGAACCGAATGGCGCATGGCGGCGAATGATTAAAGAGGGACTATTTCCGGAGCCCGACGAAACTGAACTAGTCAAAAGTCGTTTAAACGCAAAATAAACATAAGGAATCGTTCGAAAAGTAGTAAACAACAAAAATGCATTTTTTATTATGTTGAAAATAAAAATATGACGATAATTCAAGGCGGTCCGCTGCGACCATGTTTTTGTTATTTCTGCTATCTAACATGTTTTTCTAACAAAACGTGAACGTAACCTAGCTGTTAGGTCAAATATAGACATGCAAACATGTTATGACGTATGTTAGTTGGGTACTTAGAAAACTGTAGTTTTAATAAGAAAAGCCATCTTCACTATGATACCTTTCAGTCAATACTGTATGTTATGTGCTCCCTAATTAAAAAAATATATCAAATGGCGAATATGTTTGTTAAATGGAATTTCCTACCAATGTCTATTAAAGCACACCTTGTATACCTAATTAACGTATTAAGAAGGTGTTTACGTATTTAATTGAAAATCGTTGTTTTCTATAATTAGGCTTTGTTTTTAATAGCAAAGGTAATGATTTATTAACTCTGCACGTTCAGTAATTTGAAAGGAATCAATGGAAATTACAGTGTTTTATTAAAATAATAATCTTTTTTAAAGTTAACATTTGAGATCAAATCATGTTTTTACCAGGTAATTTTCGTCTGTGAATTTGGTTTATCTACTCGGTACTACGACAATCCATGTACCAGTAAAGCCGCTCAAAAATATTGTGTCACGCCAGCCTTACGGCCAATCTACAAACGCTGCATTTACTAGTAGCACCAGCGATCAACGATTCAATGCCTTATCGGAACCTAGATGCAGCGACTAGGAACGCTTCATAGTTCAGTGTTATAACGCCTTCACAGCAATTTTGATGTCACGGTCGTATTGAAGAAATGCCGCGCATCGCTAATGCTAAAAGTAGAGCGTGTGTGACCTTAGTTTGCTACATTTAGCATCGGCGATCCACGATTCGATCGCTTTTTGGAAGCTAGGTGCAGCGATGTACAATATCGAACGTTAATCGCAGTAATTTTGATACCGCGCTCGAACCGCGCGGCCGCACATTTTGTGCCGCAACCGACAAAATACCAATCGCAGATCGCGGTTGCTAAAAGTTGCAATCGCTAAAACGATTGAAAAATGCCGCTAAAAGTGTCAATCGCTCAAACGCGTAACTTTGATAATCGCATAGAATTAGTAGGTACTACGTAGTACCACACCTACTAATAGGGGATCGGACATTAATCGAAAATAAATCTAAAATGTAGTTCGAACGAATGTTCGTCGAACTAGAAAGATCAGTCAATTAATATTTTTGTGAAACAATAATGATTTATATTTTTAAATCAATAAATAATTTTGACATTTTTAATCTGTTCTTCATCTCAAACGAAACAACAATCACAGCGCATGACGTCATTTGTAGGCAAATGCCGTGAGTCAAGCTTGTGTTTATTTTACGTTTTTGCTTTTCGTAAAATGTATTTTTGCTAATTTTTTCGTTCCATTGCTACAATATAGTCCCCAAACTTCACAAAACGTATCAGAATCTCTTTGCAAGTTTTATTTCGAAGTGTTTGTCGTTTTCTACCTACATATGACAGCACAAGTTTTGAGGTGACCTTTTGCGCGGCAATATTTGAAACATAATATTTAAACAGTTTTAGGTACTTTAAGAGCGTTATTTAATTAAAATAGTAGTTTTCATGGCTATATATATTCAGTGTAGTTAATTTAAAAAACCCTTTCTGAAAAGTTGTCCGATCCCCTATTCTATGGATACTTAATCACAAAATCGCTAATCGTCACAGGTTAAAATAATATACTAATCGTGGATGCTAGAAGTACTTATGTGTGTGGTTAGTGCATTTTAACGCTCATCCGTCGGGCAATGCCCCTGGGTTGCAACTATTGTTTCCTTGTTACAGTTCTTTTGATCCTGGTAACGACCATTTCTGCATCATTTACACATGAAGATTGTTTAAAACAAGAGTGTACGTTATCTAAAGTACGCATTGAGAGAGAAATTCAAGAACCGGACACCCCTGCAATGAACATAAAAACATCACAATCGATAAAGTCACGAGCTCGTTCGATACGAAAACGGTTTGGCACGTCGATTGAGAATCCTCGTCAGAGTAATAAGAATGATGAGGTCTATCATGGCCTTACTAGGCGCGAATATTATTGGTCAATTTATCTCGCACCTCCATTAGACTATAATATTAATGTAGAGTAAGATTTTAGCATTTAGAGATTCTATCATACTATGGCAACAACGCTTAGCGTTACATGTAGAATATTTTTTTGTTAAAAGACAGATACTGGGATTTTCAAAAAGAAATTACTTGTTTACTTGTAAACATTTTGTGATTATTCTATCTTTAACAATGAGGTTGTCATAGGGATTCACGAATTTCCGACATACTTTTCTTTGTATCTGAGTATGATAAAAATAACTAATTCCATTGAAACTGAATTTGCAAATACACAAAATAAAACGAAAGTAATTACAAATATGCACTTTATTTCTTAACTTACGAGATTAAAAATACTATGTACTAATACCATTAAATGGTTCAACTGTGATAAATGTTAAGGCGTAAAACATGATATCAGTCTCATGTACTTTTAAGGCACACGGCAATAGCTTATGCCAAGTAAAAACAACTAATAAAAAAATAATTTTGTTTACCTTTTTTGTTTGATAGGTGTCACGTGTTCACCATATACATTGACTTTGACACTATAGACGGAACATTACGAAGTGATCCCGAGCAAAAAAGGGACAGCTCTATATTATCTAACTCTATATAACAGGCCCTTCTAAAGAACAAGACACAACTACTAACATATTATCTCTTTCGCGTAACCCATTTTCCTAAAATTCTCCGTGACCCTAAGTCAATAATGGTGCCGTTGGGATCAGCTTGTGGTTTTTTAATGTGTTTTGCGGTGTTTTTCATTATTTTAAAGTGATTCGAATGAAACAATATCTAATTTATTGTCAAAGTCAATGATCATATAGATATAGATATGATGTTCGGTGAACCATCGGGGAGACGGGTCTGAGCAGCCGCACAACTGCAGTCTCTCTCTAGATCTATGTGCTTCATCTTAGGCCACATCATCGCTTCAAATCAGGCGAGATAGTGGCCAAACATGGATCTAATAAGCGTAAAAAAAAAAAATTTATCGCAACTCTAACGTCTTCGCAAATAAGACATTTGTTTCAAGTCAATAATAAATGTTATGTTTTCTTTTGAAACGAAAAAGCGCTAAGTTTGGACTGCTTCGGTGCGCTCGCGACGGGAGGGTTGACGGTGTCGGTGTCGTCCAGTTTCCTCTTGTTGCCGTCAGGGGCGCTCGGACCGTTTTTTGTTTGAACTGATTTGAAGGTGCGGACTCCGTGACGAGTTAGTTCTGAAGGCGTGAGCTCTGGGTTTTGCTGCTCTAGTATTGATTTGTTTCGAGTGAACCAGTCCATGAAAGATTCGCTTTCAAGCGGCTTTAGCGGCTGCAAAAAAAAATTTTAACGTAAATTAATTTCGTCACAAACTAATTTTTAACCGACTTCAAAAAGGAGGAGGTTCTCTGTTCGATTGTATATTTTTTTTTTATGTTTGTTACCTCAGAACTCCGTCATTTATGAACCGATTTGAAAAATTCTTTTTGCGTCGGGTTCAGTATAGCTACGAAGTGGTCCCATATAAATTTCATAGATATGTGACCTTGGACTTCGAAGATACATTGAAGTCGGTTTTTGTTTTTTTCTAAAAATTAATTATATAAAGCGCGTAGTTGTTTTACGAATGTATTCTCAATTGACAAAAGCACTTCCATACACAACAAATTTAGTCCTTTTTATTTATTAAGTTTTTTTCTAGAATGGGGAATACAGGACCTCTGCTATTAAAATACAAAGTAAAAATAATTTGTGTATTTTGTTGAATTTACTAAATTGGCGGTCTTATCAATAAAAGCGATCTCTTCTCCAGGTAACCAGGAATAATGATCAATAATGATGATTTTCGGACTTTGAGGCATAGGTAGGTGCTTCTCTTATAGATGTGACTGTAGCCAAACATTACACAAAAGCCGTACTTGCTTTTTTTTATGGAACTGAGTAATGAGACGAGCACGTCGTTCGCCCGATGGTAAGTGCCACGCCTAATAAAATGATCTAATTGTCTTTAATAATGTTAATTGTATCAAAGGAGCTCCAAAATTGCATGTCCTAATGTATTTGAAAGTGAATAAATAAAATAAATAAATAAATAAATAAAATCTACTGCGTATCACTGCATTGCGCTCATCACCCCGAGACATCAGTAATTTAAATACACAAAGATACTCTTGCTTTTTTTATGGAACTGAGTAATGAGACGAGCACGTCGTTCGCCCCATGGTAAGCGATATTAAGTCTCGTATGCAGTCATTCAAATAGACTTACATCGTTATTCTCAGCGGAGTCATCAGTCGAGTGTACTTCCACCAGCGTCCTTTCCGTCAGACTGAGCGGGCTCGGCGCGTTCTTGGCGGCTTCCTGTTGCTTCCTGAAAGGATTCCTCGCGCCCGGAGAAGATTTGATGGGCTGGAAAAGCGAATACATTTCATTTCGGGATGATGTTCGGTGAACCATCAGGAAAACGGGTCTGAGCAGTCGCTCAACTGCCGTTTATGTTATGTGCTGTATCATACGCCACTTAGTCACGCGACACGCCGATCCTCCATTCAGTGGCTTAGCGTGGGCTTCTGCTGCCCAGTGCCGAGCCCAATTTTGCCGCCCCTATTTTCGAAATTATGAAAATACCTACTCTTTCACCAAGAGTAGAAGTAAAACGTATAGGTTTTACTTCTATTCTTTACATTCTTCTATTAACTCGAGTTGATCGAGTGCGTGAATTTTGCCCTACATGCATTAGAAATTAGATGGCGAATTCCTTTGGTATCTTTTTGCAAAGTGATACGGAATACAAAAATGCTGGCGAAAATTAAAAATCGCGAACGAAGCGACTAACTACCTACTATAATTCTGAATAATGGCACTCTTAACCATAGGCGTAGAATCACATAGGTAGCCAACGATACGCGAGCGGAGCGAGCTCGAGAATTTTGCATTTATGTTTATTGGAAACCGTTAAACAGTGACCTCTCTGAGTACTGACTATCATCAAACAAGATACGAGACACAAAGAGCAACAGGAAACTTTCTCCTATCATTCTACAAAATGACACTTAACCACAATCGTTATACCTACTTAATCAACGATACGCGAACGGAGCGAGAGCAATAATTTTACACAATTCTGTGGATTACACATCCGGAACGAGCGCGATAATTTCACACTTACGTACGTAGGCTCCTTATTCAGGCGTAGCTAAGAAACAGCATGGGTGGGTACACTGGGAGAGGTAAATTTTTGACAAAATAAAAAATAGCAATGAACAAAAAAAATGGAATAAAAAGTGGCTCACGCCTCCTTTTTTTCCCGATTATGCCGCCCCCTGATATGTGCTCCCCGGTGCCATGTATATTACTACTATTTAAAGCCAATAAACAATCATCATCATCAGCCCATCACGTTCCCACTGCTGGGACATGGGCCTTCTCTCATAGAGAGAGAATAGGCCATAATCCACCACGCTGGCCCAGTGCGGGTTGGTGAATGTCACATGTCCTTGACTTTTTGTAAAAAAATCTTGAACATGCCGGTTTTTTCACGATGTTTTCCTTCACCGTTTTAGAGCGAGTGTTAAATCCGCACATAGCTTAAGCAAGTCAGTGGTGCGGGGTCAGCGGTATTCGAACTCGGGTGCGTCGGATCGAAAGTCGCACGAGCTCCCACTGAGCCACACTCGCTCTCAATAAACAATACAGTTCCAAATAACTCACCACTGGTTTAATAGAAGTTAAGCTTTCTACTCTCTTCTTAGGCATTTGCGGTATAATAAGGCTCGCGTTCAAGTGTTCCTCCGTACTGGTGACGTCATAAGTCTCCTGCGTGTCCAATTCTTGGAAATGCGAGTTCTTAGCCACGTTGTGTATATCCGATTCTCGTTCCCAAGCGTCTGCGAGGTTCGTGAGTTTGTCTGCGAGGTGCATTCTGCCGAGACGCGACGCGTATTTAGCCGCTAACGGCAGAAGACGGTCGTCTTTCAGAAGTTCCATTAGTTCTAACGCTCGTTGTTCTATTTCGCTGCGACATGCGAGCTGAAAAGGTAATAATTTATACTATAACAATAAACACAAATTCCAAAATCTCTTCTTACATATTATATATGTATTGTCATTATGTATATATTTTTAAATTTGTTATGTATATTATATTATTATGCTTATAATTGGTATATATTATTATATATTTAGTATAGATGTATGTGTAAGTAGGTAGTACATGATGTTATAGTTTGTACTCTTTGTACATACATATGTACATGTCACTATTTTATTATCTTATTTATGTTAACAACCCCATCTCTTACTGTTTCTTTAAGTCCTTTCCATCCAAAGGTTGTCTGGAAGAGATCGCTTTGAGCGATAAGACCGCCCATTGTAACACTTTAGTTTTTAGGTTTGTAATTTTTCTTGTGCTGTAATAATTTCTGGTGGTGTAACAATAAAGAGTTATCTAATCTAAGTTAATCTCCGACTGGTTTGTTATTGAAGAATTGTGATATAACGTAGAATTCTAGTTTTTTTTTTTTACTCTTTATAGATCTATGTTTGGCCAGTATCTCGCCTGATGTGAAGCGATGATGTGGCCTAAGATGAAGCGATGATGTGGCCTAAGATGGAGCACATAGATCTAGAGAGAGACGGCAGTTGAGCGGCTGCTCAGACCCGTCTCCCCGATGGTTCACCAAACATCATCCCGAAACACGACTAGGTCGCTTGACGGCATGGATTTGTAATGTCTATATCACACTAGAAATACCCCCAGTGAATGTTTTTTTATGCAAGTGAGTGATGAGACGAGCAAATCGTTCGCCTGACGGTAAGCGCCACGCCTGCCCATAATCATTGTAGTGCCACCCAGAACTTTTAATACCATAAAATGAACTGCGTGGCACTGCTTTGCGCTCATCACCCTGAGACAATAGATATTAAGTCTCACATGAAAATATTATAAACGCGAAAGTTTGTAAGAATGTATGGATGTATGTTTGTTACTTTTTCACGCAAAAACTACGGAATGGATTTTGATGAAATTTGGTATGTAGGTACTTTAGGACGTGGAATCGCACATAGGCTACTTTTGATCCCGGGAAACCGCGGGGCGCAGCTAGTTTATTATATACTCGCCACTATCTCGCCTGATGTGAAGCGATGATGTGGCCTAATATGGAGCACATAGATCTAGAGAGAGACGGCAGTTGAGCCGCTGCTCAGACCCGTCTCCCCGATGGTTCACCGAACATCATCCCGAAACACGACTAAGTCGCTTGACGGCATGGCTTTGTTCGGTGGGTGGTATTTCAACCACGGCCAGAGCCTACCACTCCAAAGCGCGTAAGCGGGTTTCATCACGATGTTTTTCCTTCACCGTTTTAGAGCGAGCGTGCAAAATCTGCACTTAACTATAAGTTATTGGTGCAGGGCCGAGTCAGGATACGAACCCAGGTGCGTCGGATCGAAAGGCGCATGAGTTCCCGCTGAGCCACACTCGCTCTAAAGGTGTCGTTTGACCGATCGATCCGACATCATCGGAGCGGGCAAGGTGTGTCCACACCGCGCGTTTGTATTGTGATTTAGCCTCGCGTGAGAACCCGGCTACTGACTAACAAACAGCCTCACAAACTTCCGAATTTATAATATTATTAATATGTATTATTATAACGGTCGACGAGTCCAGCCACCGTGTGGGAACGAGAGCCACTGTAGGAGCGAGACGGAGCGTGCCGCCGCGCCATTGGTTGAGGCCGACCGCGACGCGGCTTAACAATAGCGCTAGGTGCGAGACTAACATTTCACATATAAGTAGATTCAAAATTAAAATAAAACCCATTCAACTTTTAATCACGGCAAGAACAAGTCTTAATTTTGGAGCCCCTAGCAGAAAATGCAGTCCACTACTGGGCCTCTACAATTATATTATGTTTGTTATGGACCCCACTGTTTATAATAAGCTACCCCTTAATGTAACTTCCGCCTCCAATATAAATATATTTAAATACAGGCTGAAGCGATGGCTTGTCAAGCGTTTTACAGCTATAATGAATTTATTAGCTGTAAAGATTGACTTCAATGTCAATCTTTACAGCTAATAAATTCATTATCTATATATGTCTACTTATTTTAGAAGATAGATAATGTGTAATGTACTTTTTAATTAAGTTATTTTTGTATAATTATTTTTTATATTATTTTAATTAAGACTATAATGACAATTTATATGCAAAAAAATAAATTAAATAATATAAATTAATATTATTATTGACTTAATTATAAATTTGTAATTCATTCAAATAATCTAACATGTAACATTGTTATTAATAAATAAACTATGAACTATGTAACTCACAGCAAACAGTTTGAGCGCGGTCTCCCTGGCAGCCTTGACGTCGACGTCAGCGGCGGTGTGCGCCCACCGAACTAACTGCTCTTCGTATTGACTTTTTTCCGTATCTATCTCGCATAGCGGGATCTGCAATATTTAAATCACATTTAAGTATGACAGCTTAGCTAAAACTGGAAATGTATCCTTATCTATTACCACAGAATACTAAGGGACAGAAGCATCACTCCGCAAAGAAACTTAAACAAATAGCGACTCTTGCTATGACGCAATAAAATCCAATTCAGCTCGCGTAGCGCTGCATACCTACCAGTCATATTAACCTACAGAGCGCCTCTCTTTCTATCGCATAGCTCTTATCTCTTCCGACGCGGCACGTGTAACGACGCGCGACCCGCCGTCGGTGTCCGGCTATGTACTTGTAGCTTCGTACCTACAGTGCGGAGTGCGATAGGCCTAATTACTAATAAAATAAAGAGGTAAAGTTTGTAAGTATGTATGTTTGTTTGTAGAAGATACAATACAATACAAATATATAAGATAATATCTAGAAATATTGAACCGAATAAAAAAAAATGGTCTGTATGATTGTCGGTCGACTTTGCGCTATTTAAAAGGGATTTATTCAACTCTACTTTTCCACCACACGGCAAAGTAATTATGAAAATGTTCAATATTATTAAATAATTGTTAAAAACCTGTATGTCCAATTCAGTAATGATAGGTTTCGGTGCGGTTGCGGGGAACGAAGCGCCGCGACATAAAATAGCCCGTATTTTCTGTGTTGACTCGCATATCTGTAAAAGAAAACTTGAATGTGACTTACCGTTGACAGACTCCGAAATATTGTGTGTGCGCAGGATAGCTTATCGCATATACCAGGAAGATCACGGGTTCTATTCCCGCTAGAGGCAAGATTATTTGTTATATTACACAACGTGTTAATGTAAGGATAATTTTTAACCGTTTACCAAAAATACTGACTGTGCATCAAATTTGGTCTGTTTTTAGCACTCAAACGTATAAGGGGCAGCCCTAGGTAGGTTACGGTGCGGCGGGGGTGGCCCTTGGGCCACCCCAACGCCGCGAACATGTAATATTCATAAAATAGGTGCTCATTATGAAATATTTTAATGAACATGTTTTGGTGCACAATCAGTATATTAGCCGGAAAAACGGGAAAAAATTGAGGTACAGTTAAATACGATCCTTAATGAAATAACGCATATTCATTCTTCATCTGATTATTCGCCGTTAACTAGCGACCGATATCTTCACAGGCGTGACGTCATCTTCTGGCGCTTCGTTATACGGAGTAGGTAGAGAGTAAGGATATATTTATACAAGTACATAAACAATAATTAACATTTGGGTGGTGTGCAATAATCGGCGCTACCACTTATAGTAGGACATGTTTCAAAAAGTATAAAAAATACTAGGTATACATACAGAGAGCGAGTGTGGCTCAGTGGGAGCACGTGCACCTTTCGATCCGAAGCACCCGAATTCGAATCCCGCTGGCCCCGCGCCACTGACTTTCTTAAGTTATGTGCGGATTTAAGACTCGCTCTAAAAACGGTGAAGGAAAACATCGTGAGGAAACCGGCATGTCCGAGAATTTATCACAAAAATTCAAGGACATGTGACATCTACCAACCCTCACTGGGGCAGTGGCGCACTGGTGGATTATGGCCCATACTCTCTCTACGAGGGAAGGCCCGAGTCCCAGCAGTGGGTACGTAATGGACTGATGATGATGATACTGGATTACTTACCCGAATTCGATTTATTTAACTCGTCTCCCAACGCACTTAGAGCTACTATTTCTAAGAACTGGTTTAGGGTGACTCCCTGAACTGTCATAACTTCTTAGTTTCTTTTGTAGACAAAATTATAAAAAGCTTATTGTTATCTATTTACTTAGTTGTTGTGAAACTAAGCATGGCAAGCCTCGAGGGCGGACTTCGAATGAATATGTCAAAGACTAAACTCATGACTAATAGCGTTAAATGCAAGGTGGAAGTGAGCCATGTAGTGGTAGACTATGTCCATGAGTACATTTTTCTGGGTCAACTAGTCTCCTTCCAGGCGAGACAGGACAAAGTTGCTAGACGCACCGAAAACGCCTGGAGGAGCTATTTCCTTTAAGCGAAGACTTATGGACATGTGTATACTACCCACCCTCACATACGGCGCCCAAACCTGGTCTTTGACTGCTCAGGAGAGGTCCGCACTCGAGGTTTACCAACGAGCAATGGAGCAATGCAGTACCCTCGGAGTAAAACTTACGGACTGCATTAAAAACACCACATTGAGCTCCCAAACTCAAATTATAGACGTCACCCAAAAAGCTGCCGGCTTGAAGTGGGACTGGGCTGGACACGTTTGCCGCATGCCGAACGAAGTTTGGGCCAAAATAACAACAGAGTGGTCCCCTAACAACAGCCGGTGGCCTCGGGGCAGACCTCGACGGAGATAAATAAAATGAAAAAAAAATACGCCCAACGATCACATACATAGATCCTGCCCCTTAACTAGGATTCCCTGTATTTAGGAAACCAGGAACTATGAGGACCATGGTCCCACAACACCCAGACACGAAACAAATGCTTGCGCTTTTTTTTTCTGTGCACAAACATTTGTCCCGTCGCGGGAATCGAACCCGCAACCTCAGTGATGTATGAGATTTGAGCCAACCTGCCCAACCACTACACCACAGAGACTGTCAATGACAGGATGACCTGGACTCCTTCATGAAAGACTGGACGACAATGGCGAAGAGCCGTGAAACGTGGAAGAATGAAAGGGAGGCCTTTGCCCTGTAGTGGGATACTTTAATAATATGCGAAAACGTTTAAATTGTGTCTAGATGTACATATTTTAACATTAGAAATGTACCACTGTATGTTTTCCAAATAAATTAAAATACATACAGAGACAATGAACCACGAATCCGAAGCTCCTCTAGAGTGGTTAGTAGTGTCGCAAATAGGTATCCACACGGCGCTGGCCACGTCGTACATCCGCAGCACGCCGGCGCTGTCGTATGCGCACGGCGAGCCGGCGCCCGTGCAGCCGAGCCAAGTGAGTTTTGACCCTGGAGTCAGGGGCAGAGGGACGGTTTTGCTCCGGACTTGACGACCTGTAATGTTGGATTTTGAGAACGTGTGATAGTAAAGGGCATTTATTGAACCGATTTCAAAAAGTAGAAGGTTCTTACTTCGATTGTATTTAAATTAATATATTATTACTTTTTTATGTTTGTTACCTCAGAACTCCGTCATTTATGAACCGATTTGGAAAATTCTTTTTGCGTTGGGTTCAGTATAGCTACCAAGTGGTCTCATATAAATTTCATCGATATTTGGATCTGGACTTCGAAGATACCTACATTGAAGTCGGTTTTTGTTTTTTTCTAAAAATATTTTTAAAAATTATTATTCATTAGCTTTTGCCCTTCGTTCGCGTGGACCACTCGAAATTAGCTAACAGTTACGGAAGCATATGTTGACATGTATGAATTAAATGGTTATATTTAAATATTTGCACGCTTGCTGGCAGGCTGAATACTGTGACATTAATAATGTAAGACCTACATTAATTGTAAATAATAATATATTCTGGCAAATTAAGATTTGATTGATTGATAACCAGACGGCCTTCCGCATACGAGGGACCTACCACGAGTAATATTTACCGTTGACGGCGATAATGTCCATAGCCAGATGTTGATCCGAGATGCCCGGCTCTGAACTGTGGTAGACGGCTAGCACCGTCGTGTTGTAGCTGGCTAGAGTCACCACCGGGCCAGGCAGTGAGATTACCTACAAACAAAAAAACATTCTTACTATCCTATGAAATCGTCGCCAAACGCGTTATCTTAAGAAATTCATGTTCACGACGTTGACGGGCTATTCCGTCCTATTTATATTCATACTACTAATTAATTAAATGTTCGGGAATAATACTGATTTAACAACTTGTCGACTTGGATTCGATGTGCAGGAGATGCTTCACACCACGCAACGCTTACGTACTGATCGCGCAAGCCAATCAGAGACGAGTAAAGCGCGCATGCTCTGTGTTCACAGAGCCTTGTTGTTGGTCAAGCACTGACTACAAATAAAACACGCGAGTTTGAATTTAACAATTGACGGTCATAAGTGCGTCTGTGATGCCATAACTGAATAAATAACTTTTACTCAAACATGCATGGAAATATTGTCATTATTTTCGAAAAAAGAACACGCGAAGTATTGAATTTACGGACAAAGAAAATCAAATCCTTTGCAGGAGCGTTTCTTGAATTTGGAACATTACAACGCTCCAGCAATGTTGTATGAAACGGCGTGCTGGGGTTATTAAATACTCTTTGATTGGATCTCTTTGCTTAGTACAAATTGCGTTCACGTGGCTGTACAGCCATAAATACGTTTGCCTTTCGGCACAGATAATAAATAGAAAATTGGCGGCAAAGCTGAAAATTCGTATTGATTTGTTATTTACATACTTAATAAATTAAATTAAATGTATAATATAAAAAGTTTGTTTTATTTCCCTGCATTCTTTTGAAAAAAGCACTATATATGCCTCGGCGGAAATGGCAATTGCCTGTCTCGTATTAGTGAGGCCGAGACTCATACTCGACCTGCAGGTCGCCTATTTTACGGCCTTTGCAATAATGTACTATTGAACATTGAATTTGAACTATGAATGTAAATCTACCTTACCTGTCTCTGCGTGCCCATAGCGGTGAAAAGCCTCAAGAGGCGTGCGTTAGTTGCGCACGCGACGACGCCGGCGGCTGCGCTCACGCACAGGATCTCTTCCGTGTCGGGAAGGGATGCGCTCCACTCCTTGCTGCTGCCTACTAGTGATATGCACACCAGCTTGCTAATATACGAAAGAACTTCCTTTATTCATTTATTTATTTAGTTGATCGTGTTGGCGATCAATGTACACTGTTACAAAGAATTATATAATATCACATATACAGAATAGCTAAGTGTCATCACAATTATAGGTGAAGACTGCATGCAAACTTTTTTTTAGCGAAAACACAATTTTTATAAAGGGATAAAATACAAAAATAATATCAGTCAAATCAATAAATAT
The DNA here is from genome assembly GCA_951640565.1 of Petrophora chlorosata. Classification (NCBI taxonomy): domain Eukaryota; kingdom Metazoa; phylum Arthropoda; class Insecta; order Lepidoptera; family Geometridae; genus Petrophora; species Petrophora chlorosata. The sequence continues at coordinate 6,750,400 of OX621190.1, forward strand.
TCAAAATTTAAGTTATGTAATTACATCATATAAATTTATACCATATTCAAATAAACAATGTAAGAATTTAAAACGTAGATTCATAAAATAGATAAATAATAATAAGTAAATCTAAAAACCATAAATCCAATAACTAAAATATAATAAATTCATTGCAATAAAAAAAAATTGAAATCAAATTAATAATACTCATATCCCAGATATTCAATTCACTTTTTAATTTGCGTATGTAGCCAGTAAATAAGTGGACATTGACATTTAGATGTGTTTATCTGCTCCATCGTCAGTTACATCGTCGCTTAATTTAATCCTTGACCGGTTCGAGTCTCGCTACGGGCACACAATAATTGATAGTACGACTACAGGAATAACTAATATTAACTAACTAGTTAGCTAATAACTAATTCTTTCGTAGGAGAGTCGAACCGAAAATCTAACTTTCATGAAGGAAGATTGGTATTATGTCACTGAATCATTTATTGTTCAAGTAGTCCGCACAAAGCGCTTCGCTGACTCTTTCATTATACGTACCGCAAAGAAGTGGAATTCTCTACCAGAATACTTATATCCTTCCAATTACAACCTGGGTCTCTTTAAGATAAGAGTGAATAGGCACCTCATGGGCAAACGTGCTCCACCTTAGACCGCAACTACGCTTACCATCAGGTGAGTTGTTGTCAAAAGTGAGCCCATTTAATCATAAAAAAAAAGAAGTTTATGAGTATTCCCGTTTCCGAGGATGGTTACCGGACACAGCATTGCTGACAATCACTACTTAGTATAAAACAAAGTCGCTTTCTCTGTCCCTATATCCCTATGTATGCTTAAATCTTTAAAACTACGCAACGGATTTTGATGCGGTTTTTAATAGATGGAGTGATTGAAGAGGAAGGTTTATATGTATAATAACCGTGCGAAGCCGGGGCGGGTCGCTAGTACTATATAAAATAATATATGCTAGATAAGGTTTGTATAACTTACATACGTATTATACGCATGTAAGTTCAATTGCCTGAAATAAATTATGATTATTAAATTATTATTTTTTGCTGCAAATGTTATAGACAGTCGTGTTGCTTACTAGGTTTTTGTTACCTGGGCGTCTCGCATGCCATAGCTAAGACGGTTGAAGACAAGCTCGCCATGGTGTGGTTGAGGTAGTTGTTGAGGTGTATCGCGTGGTGTACGTTCGCATCGTGGAACTCCACGTCGATAGTCGACTCCCCGCTATCCGTGGCGTGGCACCGCACTATGCCTACGTCGTTCCAACACATGTATCTGTAACATAGAACAAGTATCTGTATCATAGAACTATCTGTAACATAGAACAAGAGGTCTATACCTAACATTAAACAAGTATCTAATATAGAACAAGTATCTGTAACATAGAACAAGTATCTATAACACAGAACAAGTATCTATAACATAGAACAAGTTCCTTTAACATAGAACATGTATCTGTAACATAGATTATATTTTATTAAAAGTTAATAGATAGTTACGAGTTTATTTTTTCCTAACGACCTAGGCGCCCAGTTTATTTTTTAATTAGTAAATGGTCATGCGTTAATAATGTCTGTATTTATGTATTAATTGTAGTTTATTTTAATTATTGCAGACTAGTCTACACCCCCGTCCATTAAAGTTAAATAATTTCTTTTAATCCAAAAGTTGCCTGGAAGAGATCGTGTTGAAATAATTAATACAAATGTGTGTGTCTTATTGATATCGAATAGACTTTTAGTCGAGTTAACTCGGTCATGTCACATCACTAGAGTGGAGTTCCATCTCTACTATCATTCTACTCATTCATTGTTGTATCCGGTGTTCCTTGATGCGTAAATGTGTAAATTATTAGTGCTAAGTTCTTTTATTTCATCAGATCGCTTTTATAAGGCAGCCCAATGTATTTCATGTGTTTTTGTCTCTCTAGATTTATGTGCTCCATCTTAGGCCACATCATCGCTTCACATCAGTCGAGATAGTGGCAAAACATAGATCTATCAAGCGTAAAAAAAATCTGAATCTTTCGTTTTGGTTATGTTTTACACACATTTAGAAATTGCATCGTATACCTATATTACTTATCGGTAGGTATATTCTGACTCTGCACAAGTTTTCCTTGGGGAATCCAACATCCCTATTTAATAGGGATAAAATAATTTTACCTTTCGACAAGGAAAGTTTGAAGAAAATCCATATGGGTATTACTATCTCCGTGGGGACGGGAATTCCACTTCCTCAAGTGTGCTGTTTTTACTAGCTATAATCTAACTAAGACACTATTCATACCATCATGAATTTCAATTAAGGAACAGTAAAAGTTCTGCACCTTGTGATCATCATCATCATCCACAGCCATTTACATCCCACTGCTGGGTATAGGCCTCTCTCATGTCATGCCATTCGCCTCGACTCTGTGCCATTCGTGTCCAGGTTCTACCCTCAATACTAACTATATCTTGCTTCCAGACGCCAACGCTACGCTTGCCCTGTCTTGGCCACCACTCAGTGAGTACCTTACTCCACCTGACGTCACTCCGCCTGGCCAAGTGTCCCCCCCAAACATTGTGATACCTACACCTAAATTCATTATTCTGTGCCTAAAGCTAAATACCTAAAAATAAAACAATATAGTTGGCTATTCGTTTAAGGTATATTTTATTAATTTCAGTATTATTTATTTATCAGTAATAATTATTATTTTCGTTAATTTATGACTTATTGATATTTACAGCATTTGGGAAACTTCGACAAGTCTTCTCGTCGCCTATATCACAATGCCTGAAGACCAAAGTCTTCGATCAGTGCGTCCTACCAGTAATGACCTATAGAACCGAAACGTGGACATTGACGGTGAGACCACAAGCTCAAAGTCGCTCAACAGCTACAAAGCTCACAAGCTATGGAACGAGCTATGCTCGGAGTTTCTTTAAAGGATCGAATTCGAAACGAAGTGATTCGGCAAAGAACCAGAGCTGACCGACATAGCTCGAAGAATAAGCAAGCTGAAGTGGCAATGGGCCGGCCACATTTGTCGAAGAACCGATAACTGATGGGTAAACGGGTTCTAGAGTGGAGACCACGTTTGGGCAAACGTAGTGTAGGACGCCCTCCGGCTAGATGGAGCGACGACCTGCGCAAAGTAGCTGGCAGCAATTACATGAGGATAGCCGAAGATCGGGATCAGTGGCGTGCATTGGGAGAGGCCTATGTCCAGCAGTGAACTAATACGGGCTGTTGATGATGATGATGATATGTACAGTGATATATTTTTTTTTGCATTTGATTGCTAGTTTTGATGAACGAAAGATAAATTATGAGACATTATGGGACTCAACAGCTAATTGTCTCAGGGCAGGGTGACGAGCACAGTGCAGCGCCGCGCAGGATTTTTCAAAACAAAATTCTGGGTGGTGCTGTTATTGTTATGAGCTGTCGTATTGCTTACCATCAGGCAAACGACCAGCTCGTCTCGTCATACAGTTACATAATAAAAATTAAAAAATCCCCAACACAATAAAACATGTCTACGAACAATCACCGCTAGAAAACCTGCTTTGAAATAAAAAAAACCACATCCAAATCGGTTCACCCGTAAGAACTACGGTGCTACAGACAGACACACATAATAATATTGGTCAAACTTAAAACACCCCTCGTCTTTGCGTCGGCGTTAACAAGCCCTGATTGTAAAACCTGTGTTCAAGGTGAAGAGGCGTCGCAGACGGCTGGAACGGCGGCTGTGGCGGCACGGTGCAGACGGCGGGCGGTGCGGGCGTGAGGCGCGACGCGGGCCGGGACTCGTCCCGCGGCGGGCCCAGAGTCTCATTCTTTATCTTTTCTAGCGATATAGCATTGTCGTCATCGCTTTCGTAATTCTGGATTATGTCGTCGACTAATTCATCGTTGTCTGAAGGAAAAAAAGAAAAAGTTTTATTTTAATTTTCCCAAAAAGATTTAATGTGTTACTTTGAGAGCAACGTTCTTGGTGGAAAATAGGATTGATTAAGCCAACGTTGCTTTTTTTTGAGTAATTTTTTTTTTTCAAGAATCCTTAAATGTTATTTTTATTTTCTCCGATAGTCAACCGATATTTCCTAAGAACAGAACTCCCTCACTGCAAGGGAAAAGGGAGTCTGCCACCTACCCTGGGAGTCCCAACATTTTTCCACACCTGTATATGTAGAAGCGAAGCTGTTATTGACGTTTTTAACTGTATGGTAGTTCACGGATTTTTTGGTTTGCTCTAGTGAACGATGTTTTTGAGCTACAGAAAGGGATAGAATAACGGGAATATGCAGATTCGGGCAGAGAGGTCTGGTTCAGGTAAGCGTGAAGAAATGTTTTCTTACCGCCGTCTCTCTCGACCATTTCAACATCTTCTCCGTCATCGCCGGTGTCGCTGTCTTTGCCGTAACAGTTGACCAACATCCCAAGTTGACCGGCAACGTCGCAGTATGCTAACACACCATTGCCTGTAACGTAGAAACGTGCAATTTGCTGATTGTATTGTGATTGTAGTATTTGAAGCAAAGTGGGAGAGCTCCGAGCTCCTTTTATATGAGCTTATCTTCCACTCGCTTGTTCAACGGCTCTGTACTCGATTGAGCGTTACGTAGATTAATTGATGAGGCCCTTGATGGAACGACCCTTATTGCAAACCGTTGAGCACATAGATGGCAAATTATGGCATAAAGCTTTTTTAGGCTACATTTTGCTGATCGTATCATCCCAATTCCAATGCAGGACTAGCAGGCGAAGAGAGTCGCTCCATCCTTACGTTGTGCACGTACCTGACTTCCGCACTAAGCTCCTTTTTTTTTCAAAGTTCTAGGTATAAGTAAATATCGGACATGCCGGTTTCCCAACGATGTTTTCCTTCACCCTTTTAGAGGGGATGTTAAAATCATACATTTTGGAAAATTCTTTTTGCGTTGGGTTCAGTATAGCTACGAAGTGGTCCCATATAAATTTAATTGATATTTGACTTTGGACTTCGAAGATACATTGAAGTCGGTTTTTTTTTTAATTAATTATTATTTCACGTCTCCAGCTTATGGTATACTTATGGTTCAGTTTTACTTAAATGAGAGTATTTTCGTTGAGGTTTACTGACTCTGCCCCATAATGCTCTGCCCTATCTTATGACCTCTTCAAAAGGACCAATGATTGCAAGAAACAATGGAGTATTGAGCAAAGAGTATTGAGCAAATGTATTGAATATTGAATGATGTCATGTTACTTGTCATTGAATCAGCTGGTGTCTTGTCAATAAAATTGGATGTATTGTGAAAATAAAAACAATAATATTCATGGAAAAATTTAAAGAAAATATTGTGTAACTATGTGAGAACACACACTTTACGGCTATACTATTTATTTGGACGGCGCATTCATATATAAGGTAATACAATGTCAAGGTAATTCTTATATAAACTAACTCTGAAATATGGGGATTGTCTTGGCTGATGATGAATCTACATACTATGCTTACCTTTAGGGTTCCATGCCATAGCAGATACATTATGGGATGTAGGATGTTCGATAATGCTGATGCATGTTCCTGATTCTATTTCCCACACAGCTATCTGGCCAGCGACGGTGCTTCCAGCCAAATATTTCCCACAGGGAGAGAAGAGGCATTGCGATATGGCGCATTTGATCTAAACATATTTTTATGATTTTTAACATCTGTTCATTAACTCTTAATTTTGGTGATTACAATACAATAACACTTTATTGCACTCCAAATACATTAATTTGAGGTACAATGGGCGGCCTTATCGCTTAGAGCGATTTCTTCCAGACAACCTTTGGATGGATAGAACAGGTATGAGAAACAATGCCCTTTGGTGATGTACATAATAGGGATATATAATATAGCATTTAATAAGTAAAAAAACTGTGAAACTGTGGGGGCACAGCTAGTATAATATATAAGCGAATGTCAAGCATACAATAGGGTTGTGATGTTTTAATGCTTGTATTATAGTGCAGTGTGGTACTACAATATCAGTTTACTCCTAGGTCGCACCTTGGAGTAACTTCTGTGACTCTGCTTATTTATGACACTACCTTTTAAAACTTATTGATTGACTTAGATGTGCCAACTGACATAATGTACCTCTTGCCTCATACCTAGTGGAAGTTGTAGAAAGCATTAATATCACTAACCAAGCTATGTGTGAATGCCATCCTTTGTCCCCAGCTCTCACAGTCTAGTAAAATGATTTCTCTGTTGTTTGGGTATGCAAGGTACTTGCCTTCTGAGGGCTCAAAATCCATTCGACCTATAAAATAAATACAAACCTCAGTTTCTTTGATAAGTGAAAAAACCAAAAATAGGTTAAGGAAACTTACACAAAACTTTGGCAGCATAAAATGTGTTTATCTTGGGCACACATGAAATCTCTTTCACAACTTCAACACTGTCAATATCCATTATCCTAAGCATGCCATCCCCACATGAAGTGCTCACATATTTCATGTGTGGACAAATTGCAATACTCAACACTGGACCCTTGTGTTCTTTCATAATGCAGAGTGGAGCACCGCCTTCGAGGCTGCATATCTTAGCTTCCATGTTCTCTGAAGAGCAACCTAATGCCTGAAACATGTTTTATGTTATAAGTAAATGTTACTTCATAAGGATATGATTTAATCATTAAAGGAAATTGCCTAACAATATTTTTAGTAGATGTGAAATGATGTGTGTTGTGAACCCAAGAGGTTTTTAACCGACTTCAAAAAGGAGGAGGTTTACAATTCGATGGTATGTTTTTTTTTATTTTTATTTTTTTTTGTGTTACGTGTCCAGCCAAGTCTAAAAGGTAGTAGATAGTTACTACCTACAAGTAGTACTTACTATATACATAGTATTTATCTGCTACCTATTACACTTATGATAATTATATTAATTTAATTTTTACTTTTGAGTGCCATTTGTGGTTTTGAAGTCGGTTTAGTTTTTTTGAAAAATAATTTATTGGGTGAAAATTATGAGTAAATTGTATCTGTAATAATGAATGAACTTACTTCAATTTTACTTGTGGTCTTGATTTGTGTGACCGGTGCTGTGAATCTTGTAACAATGCCATCTTTGTCGAATGCTGGGTAAGTGTAGGCTTGGACGGCATGGTTATCAGTGGCCACATATAGTCGTTTCTCTTTAAAACAAACAGCAAGAGCGCTCTCACCGACGCAGTGCGAGTTAGGATCATCGTCATCAATGCCCAGCCATATCCTAACGTCCCCATCATGCCCACATGTTATGATGTGACTAAAACAAATTACGAACCTTAATTTTGGCTAAGCTATTTACGACGGGTAGTACGGATAGTAAACAGACTATTCAGCTAGAAAAATTAAATATATGTGCTAATGAGACCAGTCCTCTTACCTTCCGTCTTCAGTGTAACACACATCTGTATGCCCCTCAGCATGAGCGTATCTTAGCGGTTTACTATCTATTTTCATGCTGGTGAAATGTGACTGAATGTAAAAAAAATATAATTTGTTAGACTCGTTAACTAATATACTTGAATTGATTTAATAACTTGAATTGAATTGAATAAATATTTTTTGGCAAATCTAATATTATATGTATCCAGGAATATTTTGATGTTTTTGTTTGATTGACATAAGATTTGGCGGGAATAACTTTAAAATGTCTACCTATGTCATCTGTCAACTGTCATAGTTAATACTTTTTTTTAGTCTATTCTGCAACTTACAAAATATAACACCAATAATATTAATAACGAAATGAAGTAGCAGCTAAATGTAGATCAATAATTCATCTGCCATTATCTGACATCGCTAAATGTTACGTCATTGATTTGATAGAACGTGTGTGACAAGACCGCGTAGGTAATGACAGCGTACATATCGAGCAGCTTTTTAGTTTTATTTTTAAGAACATAAGACATAAATAGTACCTACGTTTAATAATTACACCTCATTCTAATTTGAAACGCACCATGACACGTTTAAAAATTATTATGGTTAAAATGATTCAACTCTTGAACCATGATCGAAACAACATAACGTATTCGTGTAGAGTACATCAATTATAAAAGAAATACCTTATCAACTGTCCTGCTCATTCAGTGGAGCAACGTAGCTCGAGCCGGTGGTGTGGTATTTTAGGTTATTTGAACCTTTTACGAAACATTTTTGTGAATTGGATAAGGTATGTACAAACTCGTACTTACTTCATTATGAGATAAATAATTTAATACAATGAGATTTATGAAAACAATTTTGTCTCTTCAATGTAATGAATGATGATACGAATATGCAAATTTTTACATCATTCGCAAACCTGTAGTAACCTTGACTTTAATGAGCGTTTTTGGATATCGTGGGATTCGCGGGATACCTAATGAATATTTTTAGAACCACACACGAGTTTCATAGATGCGATGTACAGTTATTGAATAATGTACTATGATTAAATTATAGATAAATTAAGAACTATTAATTTTGAAGTATTATTAATAGGTATATTATACACAATATTGTTAAATTGAAAAACGTTGAATAATTAAATATAATATAAAAATTTATTCTATTTTTTTTGTTCAATTAGATGTCGAACGGCGGATTTTTAGAACAGAAACCTGGTTTCGCGACCATGGCAATCCACGCCGGTCAGGATCCGGAAAAGTGGGATTCCGCGGCAGTGGTTACGCCTATAGTTACGTCTACCACTTTTAAGCAACCAGCACCTGCTGAACCCACGGTATTATCATTAATACATAAATTACAGAAATTCTTATAATTACATAGTTTGATTAAAAATTAAATCTATCATTGTAAATATCTACTTAACATTGATTTTTTATTCTAGGGATATGAGTATGGGAGATCAGGAAATCCTACAAGAAATACTTTGGAAGAATGCCTAGCGGCTTTAGATGGAGGAAAATATTGCTTAACGTTTGCTTCTGGTCTTGGAGCTACTACAACAATTTGCGCCTTGCTGAGTCAAGGGGATCATATTGTTTCGTCAGACGATTTGTATGGTGGTACTAACCGGCTTCTTAGGTAAAATGAAAATATCATTAAAATATTATTGTCTGTAATATGTAAATGTCGTTCTTTGAATAGTAATATTTTCTTTTCTTTTCAGGCAAGTGGTTTCGAGAATGGGCATTGAAACAACATTTACAGATTTAACGGATTTAAACGGAGTGAAAAATGCTATTAAAGAGAATACAAAGGTGAGAAACAGTTTTTGCCGTTATGTTAAACACTCGTACCTAGTGAAAACATTGAATATTACACATTGTTTTTCCTATAACAACTTCAAGTATGAATATTTTGTATTTCAATGATGTGGCGCGGACGCAGGCACTGAGTTTGCGATACTGTAAAATTGCACCATTTTTGCAAAATGACTTGAATGCAACAGTAGTTACGTACGTCACAGTGTGTGCGAGTGTACGCGCAACGCTTTAATCAATTAACCAAAACATATTTTATCTTAAAGGTTGTATTGTTTCCTAAGTAATATAACACCGTTATTACAGAATAATTATAGCAATACAGATAAGACTCGCTGATAACATCAACGCAATACCTATATAATATTATCACAAGTGCCTTCTTTACCTTGTTGTTGAAATAAGATGTTATATTAAGTGAATGACATAATTATTATAGTACCATCATCATCAGCCTAATATGTTCCCACTGTCCACACGGGCCTTTTCTCATAGATAGAGTATGGGCCAATCCGCCACGCTGGCCCAGTGCGGGTTGGTGAATGTCACATGTCCTTGAATTTTTGTGATGAATTCATGGACATGCCGGTTTCCTCACTAGGTTTTCTTTCACCGTTTTTAGAGCGAGTGTTAGATCCCCACATAACTTGAGAAAGTCTGGTGCGCGCGCGGGATTCTAATTCAGGCGCGGGATTTGAATTCCAGCGGGATACGAACTCAGGTGCGTCTGACCGAAAGTCGCACGTTCTCCCACTAAGCCACACTCGCTCTATGGTACCTACGATACCTACATTTAGTTATTTTTTAATGTTTAAATAACATGGTATTTTTTTCAGATGATTTGGATAGAAACGCCTACAAATCCTATACTTAAAGTCGTAGACATCGCTGCTCTATCAAAAATAGCTAAAATTCGCAGTGATATTATTATTGTTGTAGACAACACTTTCTTAACTCCATATTTACAAAGACCTTTGGATTTTGGAGCGGACATTGCAACGTATTCTCTGACAAAATACATGAATGGTCATTCCGATGTCATTATGGGATCAGCCGTCGTCAAGGACGATGAACTTGAGAAGAAGCTACGGTTTTTACAAAACGGTAATGCTGTCAAAGTCAATTTATTTTAAGTTTAATTAATTACATATATTGCAAAATTATCGTTATGTTGCAAAAATAGATAGATTAAGTATTTATATTTTGACATGGGTTCAGTTCTGTAAGCCTTGGATAGGCAGGAAAATCATGTATAAGGTATTTTGGATTGTTTATAACGTAAAGTCATGCTATGACTCATGCAAATAGTAAGCCCATGTGTTAAGTAGCAATGTAACCATTACTTTGTATTACAATAGCAGAATTAATTTTCTTATGTCTACAAGTTTCATGCTACTTCCTACCTAATTTATGAATCCACAGCAATATTATAAATGTGATCTGTATAATATATGTCTGTTTGTTACCTTTTTACGGCTAAACTGCTATACCAAACTTAATGAATCTTAACGAAATTTGGCACAAACATATCCTGAAGATTAAAAATTATGCTATCTCCGGGCTACAACTACAACCCGGAAAAGGACAAAGGATAACTTTCATCCCGTTTTATTTTTATTTATAATTAATTTAACACGTGGTTCCCGAGGGATTATGATTTATAATTCTATCCTTCTATGTTCATTTCATTCAATTGCTCTTCATCTGGCCCCGTGGGGGGTGGTAGGGTTGGGCCTTGAGGTAGTCCCCATTACCCAAGCGGAAACCACGGGGGCATCTCCCCGAGGAACTGGCAGGTCGCTGGTGGCTGCTCTCAGCGGCATCCTAACCTTCCTACTCCTAATATTATAAATGTGAAAGTTTGTGTGGATGGATAGATGTTTTGTTAATCACGCAAAAACTATTGAATGGATTTCAATCAGTCAATCAAATCTAAAGCTCTTTATTCAGTTCAATCATCAGAGATGAACTGAATTTGCGTTAATTTATCACAATGACTTTGTCATCGTATCGGAAAAAGAACTACTGCTCATAATTTGGTATACTTAGTTATTTAGATCCAGGATATTTTTTATCCCGGAAAACCGCAGAGTGCAGCTAGTATAATATGTATATTTAATTACAGTATTTTTTCCACTGTCTGTTTCGAATAAATTAATTTCTTGTACCATAAAATAATTACTGGGCATTATGAGACTCAACAGCTAATTGTCTCAGGGTGACGAGCGCAGTGCAGCGCCGCGCAGGATTTTGCAAAACAAAGTTCTGGGAGGTGCTGTTATTGTTATGGGCTGGCGTATTGCTTACCATCAGGCAAACGACCAGCTCGTCTCGACATTCAGTTAAATTAAAAAAAAGTAGTATTCAAAAGTAGGTACATGTCATCAAGTATTTACCTTTTCATTCATCCTCAAACATAATGACGTCAATAACGAAATCAATTGCATAAGGGAAAGTACATATGATACGTATATAATTTAAAAATTAACTTGAAAACATTTTTCTCTTCAAATATAGCATGTATACCTAAACTGTGTTTTGGTAAATGAGATCGCTTTTCATCAGTCTGCTTGTTTGCCATTGCTGCTATTGCAAAAATTGTACATAGCAAAAAGACTCATTAATATATTTATGACCCATATTGACGATAAGATTATTATTCAAACGAAAGCTTTTAATTCATGTAAAGATTAAATGTATGTACAAGCTGATTAGCTTTCTCGTGAACAATAAAATTATTTATTATTATTCAATTATTTATTTATATCATGTCAATAAGTCATTATAATTTTTCTTTTTAGCTATGGGAGCCGTTCCTTCACCAATGGACTGTTACTTAGTTAATAGAAGTTTGAAGACTCTAGCATTACGCATGGAACAACACAAGAAGTCTTCTCTGATTATAGCTAATTGGTTGCAAAAGCATCCCCGTATTACTGAAGTTCTTCATCCAGGTACGTATCATGCACAAAAACAGATAAAACATTATCAGGTCAAAGGGACTGTACAATTTACCACTTCATTTTCTCTTCTGTATTCTCAAGTAGCATACAAATTGATGTACAATGAGAACACCTGTTTACAGCTATATTGCATACGTCAGCCATATTATGATGATGCATCAAACACGTTTAGGAACTTGTATAACGAGTCGTTCGCCATAATAGATAAAAACTAGGAAATGCATCGTCATCATTATAAAACAAATTTGCCATCCGCGAATATCTGTTTATTTACCGAGTACTTCTAAACATATTATTGGTTTTTAATGTGGTTTTCATTATCATTTAGTAAATAAATTGAGAAAAGTCAAGCTAATGCGTTCATATTAATTAGTATAATAATGTATATAATATAAAACTATTAATATCAAAACTGTTGTCATAATTTGATTTAATTATTTCAAGGTCTCCCGACTCATCCACAACATGAAATTGCAAAGAGACAAACCTCTGGGCATTCTGGAGTATTCAGTTTCCGTCACTCCGGTGGATTAAAGGAATCGAAGAAGTTTTTAAGCTCCTTGAAATTGTTCACGCTAGCCGAAAGTTTAGGAGGGTATGAAAGTTTGGCAGAATTACCGTAAGTACTATCTGATAAATCTGATAAAAAATATTATAGCGTTCAAATTAGTACGAGGTTAATATTACGTATATGGAATAACAAAGACTGATTTTTGCTCGTCACTCGACATATATTTTTCAATTGTTTGTAGATCACTTATGACGCACGCGTCGGTTCCTGAAGCAGACAGGGCCAAGCTGGGTATTACAGATTCACTCATCAGACTTTCAGTGGGACTTGAAGATACTGAAGATCTTATTAAAGATTTGGATGATGCGCTTAAAGCGGCGTTTTAAATGTTGCTGTTTAATGCAATTGAAAACAGTGCCGCATACTGTTTTAGGTACTTATAACTCAATATAAAGGAAGGGGACTTTGAATATTCTTATTCATTCTTGTTATATTGCAAATGAGGGTCACATAATAGACATCACTCACTGAAAGAAATAATAGAAATCACAATTATGTATTATTTGTATAGGTTTCTACTACACCTTACCCTATGAAAATAATAAAAATACTTTTTGAAGAAGTTATATTACATAATAAAATTATATTACAAGAATTGTTGTTATAACAACAAATATATTATCTGAAATAATCTCATTAGTAAACACTTCAAGTTAAATATTTTTTTTTCAATTAGAATTAATTGTTCATATGCTTTTTTATATTTTAAAATATCACATTGCAATAATGAATCTAGAATCTTCCTTCTTAACCATAAAACTATTTACACTCTTCATCAATTACTTAAAAAATGTGACATGTAATAATATTTCAATTCAATTGTGTCTTGCACATTTTTAACCAACTATTACCAATTTTACCGGCATTAATTTGTTTTTTTAATAAACCATTGTACATATTTACGAACGTTGAAAATATAAAAAAATATCATAGCAATTTTAATAACACCCTATCATTCCATCTAAGCCTACTTTAAATTCTAATGCTTAGACACAATTGAGCCCATAGACTAAGTGAGGTTAACTTACTTATGCATGTGCATTTTAAAAGTTCCTCAACAATGCAGTATTCTACTAACCAATATATAGCCTACCTCATTTTGGTTAGTTTTAACGAAATTTATGATATTTTTGTGATTGTTTTAAATTGAAATCTCAAAGATTTCTGTTATATCCTTGTCTCTGTGTTCCTTACTTTTAAATATACATGAATTTTTATTGTAATAAATATAAGATTATTGATTTTGTTACCTAGTAATTTATTTTCTGAAATAGCAATTGACGTAACTTATTTTCTTTTCTTTGTCATTTATATAATATCAAGTTTTTATCGTAAATAATTTTATTAAAAACAGTGAAATAAACATGGTTTATTGTTACTCACTTTGTTGTTTTATTTGTAGGTATTTGTTGAAACTTATAACGTGAATTAATTTGAATATATTATAATGTGTTTTATTTGGTAGTTTTATATATTTTCATTTCAAAACCTCTTGTTATTAGAATAACTATTATATTTTTTTTTGAGAATCTGTGGATAGCGATATCCAATACGATAAAATCTAGAAAAACAGGTGACACCTAGCTTGGTTTCTAACTAATATAAACTCAGTGGGTAGGTAAGGTACTATGAAAGCCATTGTTTGATTTTACATCTATGAATTAGGAAAGACAAAATTATTATTATTATTTTTATATATTTATTGAGGCAATCGACAGTGTTACAAGTAATCCTACTAATATTATAAAGGCATAAGTTTGTAAGTATGGAAGAAAGGCTGCGTTTCACCCGCAGGTTTTCGGGATAAAAAAGTATCCTAAGTCCTTTTCCACCTCTTTTGAACCTGAGGAATAGAAGATACCTGAGGTTCTGGAACATACCGATTTCATTAAAATAAGTCTATAGCTCTATAGTTTTTGTGTGATTAAGTAACAACTATACATCCATCCATCCGACTATCCATCCTCACAAATTTTCACATTTATAATATTAGTAGGATAGGATAAGATTCGTAATTTAAGAAGTGTTATCAAGACTGTGGTACCTGTGTTCCACCATCTCGCCCCAGCAGTAGGCCCAGGTCTAAAATTGGGCCACTACGCCTGTTGAGGGGTGAGCAATCACCAAGGCCACCCCCCAGACGAATGTGGCCATGCAAGCTGGGAGAGAGTCCATAAAAAATAGTTTGTAGAACTCTATCTACATTATAACATTATACACATTATAACAAACTAAAGTTACCTACAACAAATTTACAAATATTAGGAAAAAGTCCAAATTTTAGATTAGTATCAATATACAACAAAATCCCTGAATACCTAAAAAACGAAACTAGATACAACGTATTCTGCAGAAAACTTAAATCTTATCTAATTAAAAAATGTTATTATTCCGTAGATGAATTCAAAACTGACAAGCATGTGGAAAAAAATGACTCAATTCCGTGACACTATACTGACATATAAAATATACTGACTTTAATAAAACATAAATCAATATAAATTAAAATGACTAAATGTACTCTCGCACTGACTTGCAAACGCCCTTACAGGGCTCATGTACCAACATAAGATGTAATTTAAGACCTACATGATAAATATATGTACATGAATGCAATTAATAATAATAAATAAATAAATAAATAACAGATATAATACATATGTATTTATGTGATCATTAAACATAGATCTCTAAGTTCTGGACAGCAATTAATCATGTATATGTAGATAAGAAGAGTAGAAGTAAGAAGGTAGAAAACCTTTGAGAAATGATTTTCAAGCAATGATCGTTATTTTAAATGCGAAGAAATGCTAATCGATATAAATTAATCGTTATATACTTAAAAGCACTGTTATTTTTGCAGAATAGTACCCACACCAGCTGAAGCTGCTGTCAATGTAAAAAAACTAGCCATAGATTCTATGCATACCGCCCAAAGAGATTAGAAGGAAAGGAGTCATAACATGCGTCTATACAATATAATTTTATTATGTGTTACAAATTTGATGCAACTCGACACTGAAGTGCGAAAGGACTTTTTGGCGGGAAGTGAAAAGTGATACAGTTCGATTTTGTTTTATTTTCCAAACAAGTGTTATTTCGAGTGATCATGTGTAATATCGGTGGAATATTAACCATTATGTGTTCGTTAACGTGCACGAGTATAGGCAAATGAAACAAAATAGGGAAAACATTGCTTTTTATGTTCTAACAAAAAGTCCACCGTGGAACTTTATTCAAGCTTTCCATGGACTTCAATAAAATGGTGGAACTTCCACCATTTTATTGAAGCACTAGGAGAGGGTCCGGCTTGTTGCTGTTGACCCTCATTCTCAACAAAAGTATAATAAAATGGAATATTAAACTATCAAATAAAAACTACGTAAGACATGGCGGTATGGTCCTAGAGACTTTAGCCTGCCCTAACGGCCAAACTTAAAAAAAAAATGAAGTGCGAAAATACTGTATTCATGAAAGAAATAGATAGTAAAAGTTACTTTGTTTATTGGTCACTTTTTATGATCACGTCACGCAGCTCCGCCTTTCGGTCACTGCCGGATCGGCCATTTTGTGTCACGGTGACGGAATCGATTACCGGTTCAACTTTCAGCTCGTAGTATTTCAATAATTTGTGAATGTTTTTATGTATTGTGGTTAAAGGTCAACAATGACTAAGTGTGAACTAGAAAGTGGCCGGATGTTACTCCATTATGTGTTATTTTGTGTGATTAATAAACACCTTTTTTAATTTGAGATATTAAGTACTAGACAGTGGCCAAATGTTACAAGTTACGTACTCCATTTTGTGTTATTTTGTATGATTATTCAACAAGATTTTTTTTAATGTGTGATGTCCTCTGTAGTTCTTATGGTCATTGACAATCAGCTGATTATTTATTATTGTTTTGTTTTGTTTTGTGAACATTGCATTGGTCCAACACTAAGATAAAAATTGTATGTCCATGTCCATCACAAAAGAATAAGAAGAACACACAATATTATATACTGGAGAGAGGAACCTATACAATAGCCAATATCAGCCAATATTATGGTCAATGTTCAATGTTGGTGTTTGTGATTGAAAAATACTGCAGAGCTGCTTTTTGATCCAGTAAATTAGCACTATTCATTCACCAAAGAATAACAAAAAACTATAAAGGTAGGTCTTTATCATCATCAGCCCATCACGTTCCCGCTGCTGGGACACGGGCCTTCTCTCATAGAGAGAGTATGAGCCATAATCCACCATGCTGGGTCAATGCAGGTTGGTGGTAATAAAGTTAGGTACCTATCTATTTCAAAATAAATAATGGGGCATCTACCTACCTATCTAATACAAGCGGGCCGGGGATTCCCGAAATACCACCATGACAAACAATCGAGGCAGGTGCGGGCCAGACGCGGGTCTTGTGACTTGGGTTATCTGTATTCTATGGCATTGTATTGTAAAGAAATAATAAATATGTCTAGAATTGAAACAGAGCGGGAGCAAACCAGGGCCGGACATGGGGCTTGTGCACTGTACCACAAAACAGATAGGTATCTGTTTTGTGCCTGTACTCTCTGGCAATGTATGGAGGAGGACAGGCACCGGCCGGGGTATGCTGTATGTGCTCTCCGCCCCCGGATTGTTACGTCCATGTGCATGATCTAAATACTTGACTAAGTAAGGTACAGCAACCAATTAAAACCCCACATATGCTTGCATGTTTGAGTTCTGGGCCCTAATTCACTATGACAACTTGGCGATTCCTTGCTTCGAGGAAACATGAGAACATGAGACATGAGAATTTTATATATAATATGATAAAAAAGCTCTGTGACACACGTTGGGAAGCAAGAATCAGCAGTGTTAAAGCAGTCCGTTATCAAATTAGTGCCGTTCATGATGCTTTAATTACTTTAGCTATTGAAACTCAGAAAACTGATGTTCAAGTCTTTCATGAGATAAAATAAAATCTTTTAACATAAAAAAATCTAAAATCTAAATCTTGTTTATAAAATCTTTTAGCTGTTCGGCTAGAGTAGTAGCCTCCTACTACTCTAGCCGAACAGCTAAAAGATTTTAGCTTCATAGTGTCATTGGCCGTTTGGTATGACATACTTTTTCAAATTAATATCGATAGTAAATCTCTGCAATCAACAGACACAGATCTCGGTAAATGCACAGAACTGTTGAAAAAATGCTGCACTTTCTTGGAAGAATATAGAAATACAGGCTTCTAAAGCGCCATTTTAACGGCAAAGGAATTAGCTGAAGAACGGGAAATTGAACCTGTATTTAGAGCCACGACAAGAATTCGATATGTTAAGCGTCAAGCTGGTGAAACTGCCCGCAATGAACCTATAGCTTCTCTGGAAAAAAAAATTGAGATTGAATTTTTCAACTGTCTTTTGGACACTACATTAATTTCAGTCAATGAAAGATTTGAACAGTTAAATGAGTACTCGGAATATTGGTCTTTTTTGTACAATAAACAGATTCCGGAAAAACCTGACCTTGTCAAACTCTGTGGTGATCTCCAATTGAAATTAACTGTAGACTCTAAATCAAATATAGATGGAGGTGTAGGCTGTGTGATGAACTCATAAGTCTGAAATCTTTTTTGCCTGATCAGAATGTGGCTACCCCTGTTTTTGTTTTAAATTTTATCAAAGATACAACAATAACTGTATGGATAGCAATGCGCATATTATTAACTATACCTGTAACAGTTGCTAGTGGGGAGAGCTTTTCTAAGCTTAAGCTGATAAAAACCTATCTGCGATCGACAATATCGCAATCCCGATTGACAAACTTGGTAACTTTGTCAATCGAGAATGAAATTGCTGAAAACCTCGATTTTGATAAAATAATAAATGAGTTCGCCGACAGAAAGGCTAGAAAAGTCAAATTTTATTAGTTTTTTTTTATTAAATTGGTTATTTCTTTTAAGAAATGGTAATTTCATTATATCTTTTTCCTTTTTTCATATGGGTTTGAATTGCAGTTAGGGGGCGCCGTATAAATCTCGCCCAGGGCGCTGGTAGTGCTAAAAACCGGCACTGTCTATGGTATACCTATTTATATATTACCTACTCATATTCTCATGTTACTGATACTATGACTATGGGACATCTCACTCACACGTTAACATTTTGTTATGTTAATTATAATTCATTGTTCATTGATAAATTATAAGTCATTTTAAAAGATCCTAAAAATAAGACATCCACGCAGAGTTTCTTGGTGCTATCTTCTCTAGCGTGCGTATTTCCGAAGCACTGGTAGAGTCAGTTTTCGCATTTCTTTTCTGGGCACAGACTACAATTTGAGTTCAATTTCGGGGATGGGAAAGACATGCTTACCTTCTTTTTGTCAAAGTCATGATATTTTAAGCTACAATTTTTAACATATTTTAATTCCTTTGTTTTATGTGTATATATAACATTTTAAAGTGTATTTTTGGGCCTATTTAAAAATTATATCTTTTGACTTGACTTGGCTTGAAGATAGCATATTATTTTGGTCCATCTGCCTGATCATTCAAAGGTCATGTTGATAACTTTTGACACTGCTACAAATATCTTACACAGGCTGTAATCATAATAATGGGTACATTATGTCATTTTTATCATAGTTATGATAACATGTGTAATTTTTAATTTCCTAGCCTTGATCATACTGCCTGTGCCACAATAAAAGGTAAATGGTCCCAATGCTGACAATTGACCTAGGTTTACTCCTTAATTTATAACAGAAAAGTAGGCAGACCTAAAGTAATAGTGAACTTATGAACCTACCTAAATACTGAAAAAATCTGAATTGAGTACCTATTTGGTTACTACTGACCTACTGAGTCTCAAATTCATCCTTTAAATTTTCTAACATCAAGAATTGAAGATTCCTTTCCCCTCTAATACCTAATTATTCTTCGTCCAATCAACCATATCAATACCACAGAATAAACAATAGTACTACTTACGTACAGAAGATTCACTCCCTAACAAAAAGCGTAAATACCTACTGAAATATGTATAATCGTAAAAATAAAAATATGCAATACCTATAATCGTAAAATTTCATTCAGTGCAAGCATTTAAATTTAACTGAAGTTTGAACCACTCCGCTAGATGACGTCACACGGCAGGCGATTGGGTAGGGATGTCTCGCCTTTTGGCACCTCAAACTTCATCTATCCATATATTAAGTAGGTATTGTCTTATTTTTGTTATAAGTATTCTTCCTCTCTGTTTTTGTACTTTATCTTACGTGTGTCATTTTCATTTATTTCTTTGTGGTTGCCGAATAAATGTTTTATCTTTCTTTCTCTTTCTTTTTTATGTATGTTCACCGATTTCTCCGCCAAATGTTGACCGATTTCAAAAATTCTTTTTGTGTTCAGTATAGCTACGAGGTTCCATAAAAAAATTCATCAATATTTGACTTTACTTGTACAAAATGTATTCAGGGCTCATTGAAAAATTATATCTTTCTCTCTTTTTGAGTCATTGAAATAAGTTTAATACTAATCCTACCTTTTTCACGTTTGCATACTACGCAAAGAATTTATTTAATAACAACGTACGTAGATAATATTATAAGTACCTAGTAATGTTATTTTAGGCCTTGGTCTAAATGTTTTATCTAACACTTTGAATAAGGACGTGCCTGCCTATGACTATACATATTACTATACTAACTTCACCATAGTAACAGGAATAAAAAAGACGTGTGGCACTCGGAGACTGCCGTGGTAAAGCTATTGCATAGCATTCGCAGTGGGGGATGTTAGGTTATTTTCGTTACGGAATTTCTGGATTCGGTCTCCACGCTCAAGGCCCGCGATAGAAGCTATGCAATAGCTTAAAACCTCCCTCCGCTCTTGGTATATAATCTGAGTCTACGAAACTCGTGTATTTTTTAACACGGTAGTTTAGTAAGAAGGTGAAATTGATAAGTATGCTTATGTACACGATCAGTAGCGGCGTTAGGATAGGGCGCGGTAGGGCGACCGGCGATTAGGTTAGGGTGGGAACCGTCCGTCGCGCATCGGCGCCTCCTGGCGGTATTCAATATTTTCGGTACGTATTCGTAGGTACCTTTAACTTTCAGTGCGTTGAGCCTGCCTATACCAATTCCTTACTTTTACCACAGTATGAAAATACATAAAACCGCGACCTTTCAGCATATAATTACAAAACCGTTAATTTATGAGCATGTAAAAAAAATTTGGATAAAAATTATCTGCTATACCCATTTGCTCATACCATAGAATACTTAGGTAACACGCTAACGCTACGCAAAACGCTACACCTACCATAAAATGAAGTGTTCCAAAACACTTATGTCCTGTACTATTAATTAATCTGTGCCTATGTGAACATAGGTATTGATAGACTTGATATCGTTGTTGATTATCTCCAAGCATCATAATGGAAGTTTACCTCATAAAGTTTACTAACTTCACTCAATCATTAGTAGTTCTGTGTGAAGTGGAAGAACTAATATAAACATTGAATTTCCTGAGCAAGGTATTGTTTTTTTATCTATTTTCAAATATTACGCATAATAATAAATTTCGTTACCTATTTCGGTTTTTTTAACGCTAGGGCCACCGTTTTTGATGCTAAAGTTATACTTCCGTGGACTGAAAACAAACGTACACCGCATATGCCGCACGTCAGGATACCGTTGTCATTACCTATGTAATTTGTATATACATAACACAAAATTAGGTGGGTTTTTCTCCGTCTCCTTTATGATCAAGATTGCGCCTTCTTTGATCTTTAAATAAATATATATTACTTACGTTCTGCTTTACAAGATATTTTTTCAGATATATTTCTCGCCGCCAGACCGCTTACGCTTACCGTCCTGTTAGAATAAAGTTGCGCTTTGCGATAATAAATATGTAGCCAGTACAAGGCCTGCGTAGAATAACCATTTGTAACAAATGACAAATACCTATAAAATATGCCTAGATTTTGTGATTGTTTATATCTATTATGATTTGCTTTTGCACTATATTAAAGTAACTTTTACCAATTTGATCTTACTGTTGAGTACTTACCTATACCTATGCTACACCATCACACCACCCGCAGCCCTTTGACCCCTTTATATCTTAAAAAGTGCCTACTTACCTTTTAATTAACATATTATCTCGCACTGATCTTATAAAAAAAGTCAGATACACTTTTCGGGAACAACACTGTGAAGGCCGGTACCTAACTATGTGTGCGTGACAACATGATTTATGCGTACATGCGTCATGACGCATGTACGCATAAACATGCGTACATGCGTCAGTGTGAGTGTAATGTTGCTAGCGTAAGAAAAAAAATCCAACTGATTCTTTAGTGACCGGTAGGTATATACTATTAATATAATTGTAAATGGATAGAGTGATGTATGTATTTATTTAATAGACATATAATTAGCTAAATATTTGTCATCATCATGACAATGACTGATTAATCTATCTTTTAGCTATACCTATAATGTACAAAATAAAATCTCACGCACTGACTCATCACGACCAATGAAGTTAAAATTGCAGAGTAAGGCAGATTGATTTTATTTTCGTATTAAGTTATTTTTTATACTACTAAGTAACGAGACGAGCAGGTCATTCGCCTGATGGTAAGCGCCGCGCCTGCTCATAACAGATGCAATGCCACCCAGAATCCTAACCAAATCGCATTCGAATTGGTCAGGTGGTAACAAACATATTTGTTATTATAAACAATCTTACATATAAAAATTACCAAAATACTATTATTTTTTTAAATAAAAGTGACACTGGAGTTGGAAAGGGACCAGCTCTAGTTTCAGACCTTTATGGACCACACATCTATTTAACTTACATTACGTTATTACCCTTACTTCTAGGTAAATTAATTTCAATGTAGGCTAGCCACACTAACCGATTCTCGTTGAGGTGTTGTGTTTCTATTCTAAACATACTATACGGAAAAATAAAATCAAAGTATTAATCAGTATATTTGAACTTACTTGTGAAACGATATCCCATATTTTCGTCTCGCTTTCTGGGAGCAGTTTTTAAAATGTTTGAACACGCAATACGGCATATTTTTGGAACTAAAATTCACGCGTCACTCAGTACTTACTCAGGCAGCGCTTCGTTACGTACTGACTCGATGTAGTATCCGCTTTGTGTAGTGGTATCCGCTTCGTGCGCCTCAATCCCGTGTTCCGTGCGGAGTATCTGACTTTTTTTATAGGATCAGTGTTATCTCGTATCTACCCGCATTTCGCAACACATTAACACAGAAATGTAGGTTATTCCATAGATTATAAATAATAGTTTTAGAATCAATTAAATAAAAATCGATCTATTTAACAAAAAGCTCATCTCACCGCCAAATAACAATGTCAATAATCTTTGGCACGCGGCCTCAGCTTCGCTACCCACTTTGTTTATCTGCTTGTTTGTGTCATTATTTTTCATAAAATTCTAAGATCATGTGCAAAAACTAATTATAAGTACCTACCTATATGTATCGTATATACAGTGTGGCAATATTTTGGGACCTTCAGGGTAGGTAGTACGTACCTTTTCCTTTTTTGTTCTTAGGAAACATTGGGTGAATTTTGAAGAAAAAAAACTGAAATTTTCCGTTTATTAATACACATTAATAAATCCAAAACTTAAGTTTTTTTCTTGAAATGGTGAATTTACATATTCATATACATCCAC
This sequence comes from Petrophora chlorosata, assembly GCA_951640565.1. Classification (NCBI taxonomy): domain Eukaryota; kingdom Metazoa; phylum Arthropoda; class Insecta; order Lepidoptera; family Geometridae; genus Petrophora; species Petrophora chlorosata. Next base: position 6,773,867 of record OX621190.1, read on the forward strand.
TGGTGGTAGGTTTCTCGTATGTGAGAGGCCGTCTGGGTGGGAACCACCGCTTTGCCAGTTAATCAGCCGCTAAGCAGTAGTGCTCAAGCATTCCTGTGTTCCGATTTGAAGGGCATTGTAGCCAGCGAAATTACTGAGTATTATGAGACTCAACAGCTAATTGTCTCAGAGTGACGACCGCAGTTCAGCGGCGCGCAGGATTTTGCAAAACAAAGTTCTAGGTGGTGCTGTTATTGTTATGGGCTGGCGTATTGCTTACCATCAGGCAAATGACCAGCTCGTCTCGTCATACAGTTACATAAAAAAATATAAATCGGTAGGTACCTCCCTACAAAGATATCTTCACCTTAACGTTTACTTGTCCTTTTAATTAGATGACTATCCGCTGGGGCATCGTATCTGCTGGCAAGATCAGCCATGACTTCTCTAACGCATTAAATTGCTACCCCAATAAGGGTGACGTGGTATTAGCAGCCGTCGCGGCTAGAGACAGGACGAAGGCAGCAGAGTTCGCGAAGTTGCACAAGATTCCGAAAGTCTTTGAATCGTACGAGGCACTCGCAACTAGTGATGCTATTGGTGAGTTGCTTTGGAGATTTACAGGGTAGGTATCTATGCAGCAATTCAGAAGGACTGCGCCCAGCATTCAGGGTGTAGTCTTGGCCTTGGCAGCTGTCCACATGCGGATAGGTAGCAAAATCAATGCAAGATCGGCCTGCTAGAACCAAGATTAAAGGCAATAAGTTCTAAAAAAACCTTAAAAATGAGAGGAAGGAAGCAGGCAGCTTCGTGATGTGGTAAGACTGAGAATATCAACATTTTAACAATGTAGGTACCTACGTAAGTACACAAATCGTTGACAGTCGTGTTTCGGGACGGTGATCGGTAAACCGTCAGGAAGACGGGTCTGAGCAGCCGCGCAACTACTGTCTTCCTTAAGATCTACGTTCTCTATCTTCGGCCACATCGTCGCTTATAACATAACATATTCAGGCCGGATAGTGGCCAAACTTAGATCTCGAAAAAGAAAACCTTGCGTTAGCAAGATTATCATCAACTTTTAGAGCATTCCAATAGCAGTTCCAGTGTTTAATGAACTACCGATGGCAAAGTTTTTCTACAGTATTCAATAACTTCTTTCAGATGTCGCTTACATCGGAGCACTGAACCCCTACCACTACGATCTAGCCAAACTCTTCCTGGAAAACGGCAAGCACGTCCTCTGTGAGAAGCCACTATGTCAGAACTTCAAACAAGTCCAGAGCCTGGTCAAACTGGCAAAAAAGAATAAGCTGTTCCTTATGGAGGCGGTTTGGTCTCGATTTTCGCCGGCCTACATCGCGTTGGAGAAAGAACTCCAGTCAGGAAAGCTTGGTGATATCAAATTCGTAGAGGTTAACTTCGGCGTACCAATTGATGGCGTTGACAGGCTCTGGTAAGAATTTTAAGAGCCATAAATCAAGTAAATTGACGTTAAACAGATGTATCAGCAAACGATATGGTTTCCACGTAGTAAATAAACACTAACGTAGGTTATGTGTAAACAAATGAATTAGGTTAGTTATAGGTACAATAGGTACCTACCTATTATATTTGACTTGCTATTATTCTGTGACTTGAACCGATTTCGGTGGTTAGTGGTGGATACCTACTTAAATTATATTATCGTATATAAATAGATATCGTATCAAAAACAAGGAGGCTCGTAGGTATTTACTATCTACTTCATTAAATTAAATTGAAGTATCTTAAGGATTATTGCCAGGTGAAGCGGTCGTAGAATTGTGTGTGGGTTTTCTCATAGCTTTTAAAATACCTACTTATTGTCGTTACCAAAATTTCTGTAAACATTTCTACCAATAAACGTTTTTATTATTATTATTATTATAAGGATTCACGACTGCTTTGTCGAAGAGGCCTCTCTCTAGAAAATATATGGGTAATTTGATATTCCTTACCACCAACTATATACTATTGTATTATTCTACGTATTTTATATTGTAATTGTAAAGTAGCAATTTAATTACTTACTGATGTGTTTTTGCAGTAGATGAGTTAATAAACGTTGTTTGTAGTCAATTTGCATAAACATGTTTTTGTTTAAGATGCAAATAGAAAGATATCTCAAGATAAAGGTCTTTATTGGGGTCGAACCAATTGTGCAATCGCCAGTTCGTCAATAGACTTAATGGATTCTAATTATTACTAAATTGAAAAACATTTGATCTATTGCTAACGTATGTTGCTAACGAACTTGTGTTCTATTCCAAGGTTTTAATAAATGGCAATGAGTCTTTGGGAAATTGCGTCGAGAAACTTCGTCGCCAATTCCACAAAGTCTTAAGACGTCAATCAGTGCGTCCCACCTGTCAGGTTTTATAGACGTAAACACTTACGGTACGACCGAGTTGCTCAGCAAACTATGGAGCATCCGGAACAAGGTTATCAGACAGAGAACCAAAGTTACTGACATAGCCCATAGGATTAATAAGCTGAAGTGGCAGTGGGTCGGCCATATTAGCCGCAGAACTGACAACCGCTGAGGTAGACGTATTTTAAATGGAGACCGCGAATTGGCAAAAACAGCGTAGGACCACCTCAGGCTAGATGGAGCGACGATCATCGCAGGGTAGCTGGCAGCAGCTGAATTAGAGTAGCCGGGGATCGTGGCGTGATGTTGAGCGGCAATTTAAACTATAACGGCTGGACTTTGGGAGGCCACCCTATAAGTTCATATAGTTGATCACATAATTCGGCGTACACCGGAGTCTCGAAGTTCATCGGTTCAAAAGTTTCAGGATGTTACTATTTGTGTTTACAAAAGAAGCTTTCACGGCTTTAAGGAAGGAAGGCCTTAAGACCTGCTAGTGTAATTATTGAAAATAACAGGAATCTAAATTAAAGGTTTAACAGAATGTGTCAGTCGGGAACACCAATGCTATCAATGCTAAAGGTTAAGGTTTTGGTTTACCTGTTTTTATGCACAATTCTCAGAGAATAGTACTTGAACAACAAGCCAGATTCAAAGAAAACGAGAGGTCGGAAAAAAACGAGCGTCTACGGAAACGCATCGAGTTTCCGTAGGCGTTTTTTTCCGATGGGCTATTGGCTATCTAAAGAAAAAGACCTTTTTTCTTACGGTTTCTCCGTTACTGCACAGGTGCCGAAAACACCCAGTAATATTTTAATACTCTCTTCTTATAGCAAGAAAGATCTCGGCGGCAGCGCCGTCATGGACCTTGGCGTCTACAGCCTGCAATTGGCTCAGTTCGTATTCAAAGATGAGCCTACAAAGGTGATGGCTATCGGGGAACTCAACTCTGATGGAGTGGATATGGTTGACACTATAGTGCTGGAATACGATGGAGACAGACGAGCGGTACTGAATATACACGCTAAACTGAAGCTTTGGAATAAGGCTACTGTGTATGGAACGAAGGGATATGCTAGTGTATGTATACTTATTTCAAACGATTTGTTGCTTGAAGGTATAGGTAAGTATTACCAACTAGATAGGTATACATGCATCCTAACAACGTGAAGTCCCCTACTTATATAAACTTATTTTATTGTGAAATTGAAATCAGATCCTCTTGTAGTACAAGCGTAGAGCTAGCGTGTTTCAAATCCCAGCTCGAAATTTCGGCCCTGCACCAAATGCAGTTGTGAAGGTTTAGCGGATTTTCGACACTCGCTCTAAAAAGAAGGCAAAATAACAAAATTGCGCGGTGGATTATGTTATGAGCCCAACAGTGAAAGATGAAGCCACTTATCATATCAGAGAAAGACCCTAACAGTGGGAATAGGCTGATTCTAAAAAATAATGACAATGTGGTCCCCATTGATGTTTCATAGATGTCTTTATAGCTTTTGAAAAAACCCATTTGAATCCGGGACCAGCCTATAGCCAGCGTGTTCGATGTCCATTAGGTACGCCACTAGAGAACCCACGATCTTGGCCTAATTTTGCGCACCATGGGATGTATTGCTCTCGCTTAGTACGCGATTTCTTATCAAAATTAGTAAAAAGCCTAAAAATATCTTTTCAGGTGGAAGAGCCATTCCATTTCCCGACGGAGTTGGTCCACGTGAACGGCCAGAAGTCTATTTTTCCGTTGCACGAGTCTACCATCCCGTTCAACTTCGTTAATAGCGCCGGATTGGTTTTCGAGGCTTTAGAAGTTTCTAGATGCATCAAAGAAGGTAGTATACATCTGCTATCACCTATTACGCTTAAAAGCGGCGAAGGAAAATATTCGGAGGCATGACAAATGACAATACGAGAATAACAATATTAGAGGACAGCTCTCTGTCCAGGGTGGTGCATACCATACCATAGATCAATAGTGACCATATTATACCCTTCTACTATTATTATGTCAACCTCTGTGGTGTAGTGGTTGGGCAGGTTGGCTCAAATCTCAAACACCACTGAGGTTGCGGGTTCGATTCCCGCGACGGGACAAATGTTTGTGCACAGAAAAAGAGAGCCCTCGAATTCCCTGTATATATACAGGAAATTCTAGTTACAGGCCAGGATCTATATATATGTGACTGCTGGGCTTTATTTATTTATTTAATTATTCTGTCCTTCGGTAAGATAGCCTGTCCCAGGGCCGCAATTCACTATGACAACTTGGCGAAATCACGTCGATTCCTTGCTTCGAAATCACGTCGATTCCTTGCTTCGAAATCACGTCGATTCCTTCATTAATAAACGACATCTCTATGACGCATTCATATATTCATATATATGACGCGTCATAGAGAATACAAATTTCGCAGATGTCGTTTATTAATGAAGGAATCGACGTTTCCTTGAAGCAAGGAATCGCCAAGTTGTTATAGTGAATTAGGGCCCAGGTAATGGGATACTGATGGATTAGCTTTAGGACGAGGCTCACTAACCATATACTTTTGCATTCAGTTCTACTGTTTGCGTCCTTTAATAATGTTTGCAAAATAACAGTTAAATTCACTTACAATAGCGATGTGTAAAACTTCACTTTCAAACCTACTAAACTCGACGTGATATGTATTAGATTGTTCATTCGACATGAGCAGGTCCAGCATTCTGGAACTACGATGACCACGGTCCCACAACACCCAGACACGGAATATAATGAAGTATTGTTTTCAGGGCTCTTGGAATCCCGAAGGATGACACTCAACGACAGTATTATTCTTGCCAAGTTGGAGGACACAGTTCGTCAACAAGTCGGCGTTCATTATGATGTCGACGATATAGATTACCTATAAATTTGATGTTTATAGAATATATGAAAAATGGGGTAAATGCTGGAGTGTTTTTTAACCCCCGACGCAAAGAGGAGGGTTTGTTTTAAGTTTCGAACATTTTAAACAACTTAAACAGGTGAACCCCTATTTGGATGCGTTTTTTTTATTTGAAAGCGGAAAAGTTTTCTGGCGGTGGTCCTTAGACATGTTTTATCAAAATTTGTTCAGCTCAAAATTCAAAATGTGTTCATTATGTTAAGAAGATTAATTTTGTTAGAGTAAAGTAAGGGACATCGGGACGTATGTTTAAATATTTTATTAAAGTACTACAGTCCCTGTTTAACGGAGACACGGCTTACGGGGACGACGGACCTACATCGCACGAAACACTTGCGAGAAAGTAATTGTACGTAAACGACAGCAATAATAACAGATAATGTTTTATAATCACAAAGTTTCAAGATACGACACTCCATTGGTTAGCGATTAACTTTTTGTTTTAACTTTGACACTAAACTGGTGAAAAAGGAGTCCCAGATCTTAAAACGTCATGATAATTGTAATTTCTACATGTTTACGTTACACTGTCGGAATGTTCGTGCTCTCCCGACACGTCTATTAGTACAAAATGTTTTAAACAGTTGTTTTAGAACATTATTTGAGTATGTTTTTAATCTTAAGGTAATCCAGCTTAGAAGGGGAAGACTCTCATAGGTACTTAATAATGAGTGCATTCAAGACACTAGTCATAACTATCGAGAGATACCTATAGCTTACTTAGATATAGATCAAAATAAGTGATAGGCATCACTGGACACCTTTACAAAACTTGATTAACTGGAAGTACATTGGCAACACAATAAAAAGGTTATGTTATCTACCTATCAAGACTATCAGCTAAGTCTAGTTGCCTATAATAATGTCCAACTATGCAGATTATTAAATTTAATGGGGTCACCAATTCCTTAGCATTTTCACTTTCAGGATCGATGGAAGACCTGGAATATAAAAACAATGAGTTAAAAGGGTTTAAGGGGATAACTATAGGGATCAATATCGGTGGAAAAATACATTGCTAATCATTGTATATTCTATGCTAAAGCGAAATGTTGTTCCAGAATCCAGACGACTTTCATTTGACTACAATTACTCGTACACCTAACCTTTAAGCATGGTATACTATCGCCCATGCTTTTTAAGACAAGGCCGATATGTAATAGGCTAAGGATGATATCCGTCATCTGATAGAAACTGCCAAATTATGTTTTACGTTGGCATTTCAAAGTTGCCTTTCCAGCATTTACGCTTAGCCAAAAATGTATAGGTTTATCTCAAAATTGTATAAAACAAACTCGCTATCCATATCCTCATTTCTGTTTCTCCTGTTATTTCGTCTAAACCACGTAACGGATTTTGATAAAGCTTTCACTGTCATTTAGAGAATTCGTTACGCAAGGTTCATATTTCTTTTTATATAATTATATGACGAGACGAGCTTGTCGTTTGCCTGATGGTAAGCAATACGCCAGCCCATAACAATAACAGCACCACCCAGAACTTTGTTTTGCAGAATCCTGCGCGGCGCTGCACTGCGGTCGTCACCCTGAGACAATTAGCTTGAGTCTCACAATGCCCAGTAATTTCGCTGGCTACAATGCCCTTCAAACTGGAACACATTAATGCTTGCGCACTAGTGATTGGCGGCTGAATAACTGGCAAAGCGGTGGTACCCACCCAGATGGCCTCTCGCATACGAGAAACCTACCACCAGTAAGTCATATGTACAATAAATATGTTCTAATTAAGTTTTTGTATAGTAGAGAAAATTCTGTTTTTTAATCAAGTCATCAATGAACACAAGTATATGTTTTATCAAACAAAAAAACCGACTTCAATGTATCTTCGAAGTCCAAGGTCAAATATCAATGAAATTACGGGACCACTTCGTAGCTATACTGAACCCAACGTAAAAAGAATTTTCCAAATCGGTTCATGTATGACAGAGTTCTGAGGTAACAAACATAAAAAAAAAACAATTGTATAAAGAACCTTGATTGAACACCATCATCAATGACACCACGTTAATATATAGCTTTCGTGCGGAGCTGGAGAGGGTCGCTAGTTCATTTATAAATGCATAAAATAACCACTATTAACTCAGAATGAGCTACTAGCTAATTAAAAAATGAACATTTTTACCTTATTATTGCGCATTGTCTAGCTAAATTCCTTATGATGCTGATAGTGTCAGAATGGAGTGGATGCTTTGGACATGTCAGGAATGCATAAATCCATCTTCCTACAAATATAAAAGAAATGATAAGACAACTTAATATTTTAAATTTCTCGGCATATATCTTAGGTAGCAAATAATAGCAAATTGGTAGCAATTCTTGACACACACATATGGTGACCAGCCATTTTGATAGAAACAAAATATTTATATTAACAAATACAATTATATAATTATGTGATATGATAATGTTATACTTTAATATAAGCATTTGATGTATGACTGTCGTAATTACCTGTTTTATTATCAATGGTATGGCCAGGTTTTATTAATTTTAGTAATCTTGAAAGCATTTCTAGTCCTCTATCTACTTGATTGGCATTGAATCCAAGAACACATGACAATGTTGGTTCTTGTTCATTGAAGAAACCTCTCCACCATTTTAGAGTATCTCTGTGTATTTTTATTTTCTTTATTGTTTTGGACTCTGCAGGTTTTTGGCTCAGCATACGAGAGATGTAAATACGGACCTCTGAAAAGTCAGCAACTTGGATATTTTGCCATTCTTTTGTAGGTTTCAGGTTATCTGGTGCATGGGGTAGCGCCTCCTGCAAAATTTATATTAATATTAGTAATAATTAAAAATTTAGTAGTAGTATTTAGTAGTTTTAGTTTTAAATTTAGTATTAATTTATATTAGTGTAAAAAAAAATTAGAGACAATAATTAATAAAAAAAGAAAAGAAAAAAATTATAACCAAGTTTAAGTCATTGTAATACCAAATTTGTCATCATCGAAAAGTCTGGTGATGTGTAATCCAAACCATCATAAATGTAAAGAGAGAAACACAAATAACTGAGTATAAAGACAAACAATATTCACACTTCTGAGACTCTGGGTCTTCTCTGGTTAGCTGTAATATATTAGAATAATTGATATGTGTCTATATCAAACAAACAGACAAGCAAAAATATCTTCGTATGTGTCTATATCTATGCCCAATTCGCGATGTCTGAAAAAGGCAACTAAGTTCTAAGTACATATACTATAGAATAAGACCTTTATACACTTAGTTTGGCAAATAAATGAATATGAATATAGATCAATTAAGATTTAAGATTTACCTCGTCATAGAACAGCGATTGATTCCTATTAAACTTGGTGTAGTCTACGTCACATTTAGTTATTTCTTCAATGTTTCGACGCTCTGCAATCACATTTACTAGAAACTCTTCACCTGTTGTAGGCACCTCTTTTTGTTTCACATTCTTTAAGTCCACCTTGTAAAAAGGCAAACGCAAGAAACTTTCTTCTTCTTCAATGCTGTTTAAATTCTTTTCAGTACTCATATTGTTACAAGGCAAGGGCTTTAAAATCTAAAATAGATGAGATATACTGCTTAAATCCACATACGGAAGGGAACAGGGGAGTTTCAAATAAAGATAAGTTAAAGCTATTGGACTTATTGATATATAATAAAAACTCGAAAATAGCGCATAATAATGATAGTGCGATTGGTTTTTCTGTATTGTAGGGAACTTTACATTTTTAAATTAATTTGTGTTGTCATAGATTTTTGGTAAAAAGATATAGGAAAGTTAAAAACAAAGAGCATTATAACTGTCCTATTCAAGAATTCAAAATCATAAAGCCAAAGACTATTAGGTATACCTAATAATAAGCCAGTCAGGGTGAGGCACACTCAGGGTTTTTTTGTACAAAAAAATGTATTTTGTGGTCAGAGTATAACATGAATTAAAGAAAATCAGCCATGCACGGGCTCAACACACGGGCACAACATAAAGTAAGGGTCAAAAGCATTGCAATTTGCATGAACGATGCATGAAAGTGAAACAAAGACGTTTGTTGTACAAATACAAGTGAAAGCAATTTTTATCTAGGAGTGAAAGTATTCAAAGGTGACAGTGACATTGACTTAGTCAGTGTCAGAGTGGTACTGTCACCATAGATAGTCTATGACTCTGACCCAGGGGTACGTTCTGTAAGTGGCAAGTGCGTAGTCTGTCAAACGAAAGTAGACACTCGATTTTTTCGAAACTTTTTACATGGCCATACTAAAATGTTTCCACCTTCGAGCATTATGCTCCATAACTGGGTAAATTCAGGGACCCAAAGGTATGTAATAATGAATTGTTACTCACGTTTTAGTGTACTGTTTTATTTAATTTTTATCGACTTAGTTTGACTCCAATGTAATTTACCACTACACAATCTTATTGTATATACAATAAGATTGTTTGCCTTCGTGTGGTATGCTAAGCATTCATCGAATTCCGCAACTACAATAATAATTAATTTTATTAATGCTAACAAAAATTTGGCAAAGTAGCCAACTGGTACATAAGAAACATAACATTGTAGAAATCCAAACAATTGAAACAAAATCTATAAAAATATGCCCCTCACTTTCTTCCCGTATCTTCTAAGTAGTGGTTCTTTTTTCGATACGGTGGCAGAGTCATGTTGATTATTTAACGTTTATATAAGTGTGTCTGTGATGCCAAATCAAATCAGTTTTGAATAAAGAGTTTTTGATTAATTGATTTATTAGCAGGTTATTTATGATGCGAATGCATTAATCCAACATTAATTTAGACATTCTTTTTTATAGCTGATGATAATGTTATATTACATTTTAAAGCTCATAGTGTCATTAATCTGAGTTTTACAGGTATTTTTCAAAGACAAAGTATATAATTCTTTATCTTTGTTTTTTTTTTATGTAAAAGATGATAAACCTTAGAAACAGAAAAAAATATATTATACTCCAAGATACTATATACGATACGGCGGGCGTTAGGGTAATAATTAAGGCCGCGTTCAGAAATCACCCAGTTAATGTAATTATTACCCTAACGCCGGCGCCGTTCAGAAATTACTCAGGTGAACTTTGACATTTACCCTGAGCCGTTCAGAAAACCAATTGGGGACAGTAAAAGTTCACCTGACAGGTGAAAATATTCACCGATATAAAAGCGGATTACGATTCTCACCTGTCAGGTAATAGTTGTCAGTTGTCATTTTCCTTCACATTTTGCAATATTTTTGCATTGTACATACAAATAAAATAAGCGATTCGTGTATTTGAATGAAAATATAAGGTAAAATTCCGATATTAGCCAAAATAACGCAGTTAAATCTGATAAACAAAAGCGCGGGAAATCTCGGTCTTGAAAATGATTAGTTTGGATTGGCTGGCTTATTGTATTACTCGATGCCCGTTCAGAAAGGCGTTAGTTAATTTTTAACTTGGCATATCACTGAGATTAACTGACAATTATTCACTCGTGAACATTTACCCTTTTCTGAACGCGGCCCTCTACCTCTAGTCTGTGCATTTACAAATTACAAGCCGCCGTTTTCGATTCGTTTCTTTATTATAATAACACATGTAATAGCAAGCAAATTATAGGTACTCGTACTTATACTATATATGTTCCTTGATTTATACCCTATTCAGTCTATTCTCAACAAATATCTGCTACTAGCAGGGTTATGTCTACTTCGAGTAATGTTTCACAGTCCACCTATTCCCCTTCTGAGCCAGAAACACCGCAGGTACGTACTTACCGTTACCCTATCTTTGTCTTAAAAATGCCGGCTACTAAGTTTGTATTGTGAATACATGTGAGAGAAATCTAAACTGGTTATTAATTTGAAATCATATTTCAATATAATCAAAGAATTTGTTTCGACTTTCACAGGGTAGCACACAAAACAGGATTCAGAATTTCGATCAATCATTGAACCATGCTGATCTTGGTCTGAGCATTGAACAATCTTTGAAAAATGCACAAAAAGAGATGCACCAGAAGAGAATTCAATCTCTGAGAAAAGAACTTGACTACCTTAAATCTACGGAATGGGAGTTTGAATACGATAAAGGATTTGTCCAATAGACAAAATGTTCTCATATGCTACTTCTTTTTTCAATTATTTGCTTTCACGAGAAGAAGATGAGAATGATGAAGAGGAAGATAAATCATTTGAAGCAGCCCTTGCTGAAATGCAAATGCTAGATATTATAAAGAACAATGATTATGAGAATGAGAGTGAGGATGTCTCAGAAACACCTAAAGACGAAAGTTGTTTTAGAAAAACTGGTACGTTCTGCCCCTTATCATTAGATAGCTAACTGTCTGTTAATCGTCGATTGTCGTCGTAGTCGTCGTCGGTGACCGTCTACAGTTAGGCAACTCAATTTACATTCAGATCTTTGATTGTCTGCAAAAAAATTAAACTATAATTTTATTAATAATAATTTACGGGTGACACGTTTAAATTGGAGTAATCCAACTATAGTTTCAACCACATCCGGTGGTCTTTTTCAAGGCGAGTGCGGAACGCTAACGCCTCGCACTGTGCGAGACGCAATCCACCACATGGTGGATTCAATTTAAACGTGAGTGTCACCCGTAAATTATTATTAATAATGTGTCCAAACCATGTTAATTGTCATAGTAAAATTATAATTTTCTAAAAAAGCTTAACACATGGGCATCACAAGATCAAATTCCATTCAATAACATGCACAGCTCGAATTTCAATGGGTCAAGCTAGAACTTGTTACATTGACTAAATCCTTTCAAAAAGCCAGACCTAATCTATACCAAATTTATATTTTATTTGCAGGAGTTGTCTCCTACATTGACACCAAGAACAACTATGCCTTAATTGACGGGACATATTACTTTGACATGTCGTCTTGCTCAATTAAACTTAATCTCAATGACAAAGTCTCATATTTAGGATATCACAAACAAGATAATCAGTTAGCTATTGTACGAATACTTGAAAATGAAGGAAACTGTTGGGGAGACGAAGGCATTGGGGAAGAAATTACTTTTGCTCAGACAGCCCACACTCTAATAGGACAAGTAGACCACCGAGAGGGACGTATCATTTTTATGACAAATGGTGACGTTAAATTTAACTTGGATGAAGTGGATGGCACATTTGTGCCTATTCCAGGAGATGTGCTGGAAATTAATTGCAAAGTAAAGGCAAATGACAATAACAAAGAAATGGCTACTTCAATCTCTTCAAAAGAGGTATGTAATGACAATATACTGTTCTATAAATGTTAATAAAAGTATGACATTGCTATGTAAACAAGAAGATCATGATTACAACAAAATGTAATTATACTTAAATCACTATCGATTGGTCAGTTATTGTTCTCAATCATAATTTGATTTACATGATTTACAGGTTCTAGAAGTCATTGCCTTCAGACCTCTAGGCTTTAAGATTACTACAGGAACTGTACTGGAATGGAATGGGGAAAATGGGGTATGTGACAAAAAGATTTATTTTGAGCGGCAATGTGTGTCACCTGGTGTCGAGCCAAAAGTTGGATCAAAAGTAAGTTTTAAGTTTCACTTAAGTATATTATAAAGAGACATTGATATCGTAAGCGCAATGTATGATCACTGGTATTTCAAAATATTAAGTTGTATGTTTGTAAATTTCAGGTTATAATGAAAACTATAGAGAGCTATCAAGGCAAGTGTATCCACAGGGCAATACAATTGCAAGTCACCAGTGAAAGTAGTCAAAGTGTCGTAGTTGAAGCAGATGATGAGGAAGAATCCACATTACAACTAGAGAATGACCATAAACTGGAAATCACACACCCCTTGACATTTGACCTTGTGGAACTGCAACAAAACTCCCAAATAACTTTAAAAGTGACAAACAAAAGTGATGAGATGCAAGTTTTAAATAAATGGGTAATACTCAGTAAAAAAAGAGATTCTCAAATAAATATAACTCCACTGCTCCAAAAACCTTACAGATTATACCCAGGTAACTCATTTTCCTTTACCATCATCTGTCAGCCAAAATTTTTGGGAAAAGCTAAGGAACAACTCCTCATTATGTTTAGGGGCTTCAAAGTAAAAAGAACTATACACATAAATGTAGCTGACAATAATAACTTAGCAAACAGCAACAATTATAATGAAAAAAAGAGATCTGAGCTCGAGAAATATGCTAGGATGAAGACAATTCGAAATAACAACAATGAGTCAACCATTGTTCATGGAAGAAAAGTTCAGAGAGGTCATAATTTTGTAGCTGTGAGGATAGGGATGTATCCAATCCCGGAAAAGATGTGGACAGTAGTTTTAGGGGATTCGGAACAGTTGAGGCATACTGTTGATTATGGAAAGATCCTCGATAAAATTGAAGACAATTATCCATTTCTTGCACAAGATCTAAATATTTACAATTACTCTGATAAATTGCACACTTTAATGTACATGGAAGAAATCCAAGAAACCATAAGTATGAGGTCATTTGATATAGAAAAAACCTATTTGATAAGATGTCAAGAGTATCTTAGTCTTGAGATAAAAGGTTTATCGGAAAGAAGACCATCACTAATCGGAGGTGATAGAGCCATTGTGAAAGACATTTATGATGACAAGGCACCGAAATATGAAGGCTTTATTCATGAGGTAAGGGGAAATTGTGTGTTAATGAAATTCTGTCAGGCCTTCCACGAATCTTACTCGGGTTCTGATATTTCAGTTGAATTTTATTTTAACCGAACACCATACCGGAGGTGCCATAATGCTATTAATTTGGCAATCTCGAATCTCGGCCCAGACATTTTATTCCCAAGACGAATAACGACACGCCCGCACCAGGTACCGCCAGAAAATCTGAACACAATTGAGTGGTTCAATGACAATTTAAATACTGGGCAGAAAGCTGCCATATCGAACATTCTACTGGGAGAGTGTCGGCCCAAGCCTTACTGCATATATGGGCCACCTGGAACAGGAAAAACAGTCACAGTTGTAGAGACCATATTCCAAATACTGAAAAACATTCCACACAGCAGAATTTTGGTGGCTACACCATCTAACAGTGCAGCGGATTTGATCACAGAAAGGCTTATTGATTACAAAGAAAAGAACCCATATTCTTTGGTTCGCATTATAGCACACCATCTGCTGAAAAGTGACAACATTCCACCGAAAATCAAGTCTTACTGCGTCACAGTAGACATCGCGAAAGAGGGCACCTCATTACCAAGACACGAAGTCAAGGACGGTGTGCAGTTAAATTGTCAGAGCACTTTTATTGGCAGACACCGCGTCACGATCGGTACATGCAACGCTTTGGGAGTCTTAGCTCAAATGGATTTTCCGAAAGGTCATTTCACTCACATAATCGTTGACGAGGCAGGACAGGCCACAGAGGCGGAAATATTGATACCTCTAACGCTCACTGACAAAGACAACGGACAAATAATTCTCGCTGGGGATCCAATGCAACTAGGTCCAGTGGTAAAGTCTAATTTCTGTCAAGAGCTTGGTATGGGTGAGTCGTATTTCACAAGAATCCTCGATACTGTTCCATACCAAAAGGATTTTACTGCATTCCAGAATGGTTTCAATGAAAAGCTAGTAACGAAACTGAATGACAATTACAGATCTTTGAAGGAGGTTTTATTATTACCGAGTCAAATGTTTTATGACGGTAGCCTTGTCGAAAGAATAGACAGGAATCAAGAATGGATCGAAAGACTGATTAATGTTACTTCTGAGATATTTGAAACAGGCGAATCGAAGTCGGGAGGTATTTATGTCCATGGTGTCAGAGGCTGCAACACCAGGGCGGAAGACAGCCCTTCCTGGTATAACCCACAAGAGGCAACTATGGTGGCATTAACAGTCAGCAAAGTTTATAAGAGAAATGTAACAGCAGATGACATTGGCATAATCACACCATACATAGCACAGGTAATTGTTACAATGACTTGTTTTTTCTGTTGTTAGTATTTTATCGAGCGCAGCATCCTGGGCGTTCAAAGAATAGACAGGATTCGAAATACTATGCTGCGCTATAAAACGGGCATAATTGACGTGGGCAGGAAGGCTGCCAGGCTCAAGTGGGATTGGGCGGGTCACATAAGCCGTATGCATCCAGATCGGTGGGCAAAAGTCACAACGGAATGGGTGCCTGAAGATGGAAGACGGCGCTCAGGCCGGCCCAAAAGAAGATGGAGGGACGATCTGGATGCATACCAAGAAGGCTGGTACGAGGTGGCGCAGGATAAAGACGGCTGGAAAGACTTGGGGGAGACCTTTGCCCAGCAGAGGGACAGCATAGGTTAAAAAAAAATATTTTATTGCCATGTTGTAATATCTATTTCTTAAATTACAATAATTATAATAATAATTTTTGGGTGCTAAAATACGACTACGACTTTTCGAATGGGATTGAACTCGTGAGTCCCGTGACTTTGCTTATAGCCAAAAAGCAGCTGGGACCCTATGTCACCTACGATCGCGTTTTGTTATCGCCATTCATGTACACAAAAAATTAGAATTGCACATTTCGAAAGCATAAAAATATTAACATAGCTGTCATAGATTTATATATATTTCTGCTTTCAGATAAAATATCTACGAAGTCTCTTTGAAGGTATCGGCTTGCCGCAGCCAAAAATAGGTACTGTCGAGGAGTTTCAGGGCCAAGAGAAACCTCTTATTCTGATATCAACTGTCAGATCAACTGAAACATTGGTGCAAGAAGATATCAAAAACACTTTGGGTTTCGTGAAGAACCCTAAACGACTGAATGTAGCTCTAACTAGAGCTCAAGTCGCAGTTTTTCTTTTCTGTGACCCGCATCTCTTGTGCACAGATCCCTTGTGGTCTAAAATCGTGATTAATGCAATCAAAGAAGATAAATATATGGGCTGCGACCTGCCAAAGATTTGTTACTGAAAGATATTATAACCCTCTTAGGGTGGTCGCGTCTGACGCGGTGTTAGTTGCTTATGCTAATATTAATTTTCATACATTTTAATTACTTTTAATTAGATTTAGTAAGGAAATACTTATTGTTTTTATATTAGTGTAGTGACATTATTAGCCGTAGTTATACATGTTTTGTTCCTTTTTGGCTATTTCCGAAATCCCCACTTGTAGCGATTCCAGGATTTTTTCTCCGAAATTCTTACTGCGCGCGGTAGAAACGCAAATTCAGGATCCCGAAGTAATTTAATACTTATTATAGTTTTATGTACATTGACAAAGAAATGCTTCAAATGATATGCATATTGATCTTTGTTAATTTTTTTATACCTACTTCTACTAGATAGATAAATCAATTATAAAAAAAAACAGATTTTTATGTCAAATAGGCTACTATAGCTAATATTATATTTGTAGGTACATTAGTTATTAAATACGTAAATTTTTAAAATCACATCTATCATTAACAAAATAATTAGTTTATAAACAAAAGTATATATTCCTATACCTATGATCGTAAGGGTATTTGAAACATTTCTTTGTCAATGTACCTTATAAGAAATAAATTATATTTTTGTAGTCAGTGGCGACAATGATTACTGAAATCCCCACTGAATTTGCGTGTCTACCGCAGTGGGGATTTCGGGAAAAAAAATCGTGATGGTTAGTGGGAATTTCGGGAATAACCCTTCCTTTCTATGTTCTGAGTACGTGGCGATTGTGTAATTTCATGAAACAATATAGTACAGTGATTAAGACGAGTATTTATTATTCTTCTGAAATACCCATAGAAGTACTTCGAAGTACCTACTACTTCTATGGATATACCTAAGAAAATAATTGATGGTGTGCGCCGTGCGCCACATTTGTGCAGTCATTTTCGTTAAACTGAAGTATGGCCTGAAGAGTTGATGTTGACCATTTGATTTTATCGTAATATTCGTTTATTTACCTAAATAGGCATCTACATTCCTTTATTTATTTTGACATAGAAGGAATTTAGCTCTAATCTCAAATCTAATAAATGAAGCGAATGAAAAGTCGACTGTATCACTCGGGCGATGTATATTGAATCCCTCGCCGTAATTTTTTTATTTTGTTGCCTTGTTTATGTAATTATTTATTTCATGCCATTCTCACATAAAACATTATGTCACCACTGGTAGTAACTGGAAAAAAATGGTGTAGACCCCGTAAGCGTGTTCCCTTTAAACCGGCAGACAGCGGTAGTTTAATAAAACATTTAAAAATATGTCCCGTCATAGTCAATAGTCATAGTAATTTATTCATATTAAAAATACACGTCACAAAATAATAAAAAACCGTTGTCCCCTTACTCTGTTTCCGTTGATATAGTAAAGCAAACTTTATATTGCAAATCTACATTCTGGCGCTACGCCGCTACGTACGCTCGCTACGCTGGCTCGGCTCGCGCTGTGTGGTGACAGTTCTAACATAACCTAACCTAGTGGATGTATATCCGTAAAGAGGACAATGGTACGAACATTTTATGACATCCTGTTGTCGCCGTAGCGGGGACAAGGCCTATGTCCCCATAGGCCTTGTCCCCAACGGACCTACACCGAAAAAAATGTCCCAATAGGGGATCGAACAACTTTTCAGTAAGTGTTTTAAATTAACTGTAATGAATATATATAGCCATGAAAAAATAGTATTTTTATTAAATAACGCTCTAAAAGTACTTAAAACTATGTTTAAATATTATGTTTTAAATATTGCCGCGCAAAAGGTCACCTCAAAACATGTGACGTCATATGAAGGTAGAAAACGACACTCTTCGAAATAAAACTTGCAGAGATTTTAATACGTTTTATAAAATTTGGGGACTATATTGTAGTACTGGAACGAAAAAATTAGCAAAAATACATTTTATGAAAAGCAAAAACGTAAAATAAACACAAGCTTGACTCACGGCATTTGCCTCCAAATGACGCCATGCGCTGTGATTGTTGTTTTGTTTGAGATGAAGAACAGATTAAAAATGTCAGAATTAATAGATTTCATTTATTGATTTAAAAATATAAATCATTATTATTTAACAAAAATATTGATTGGATGACCTTTCCTTTTCCCCTTCCTTTTTAACTACATTTTAGATATTTTCTCGATTACTGTCCGATCCCCTATTGCCATCACTGGTGGCGACTGTGTTTTTTTTCTCGATTGCCACCACTAGTGGCGCAGCTGGTGGTGGCAACTCGGAATAGACGAATAATAAAGTGAAGGCACAAAAAGTGGAATTTTGAAATTAGACACATCGCTTTACGACTTTTTGGCGGGAAGTGAAAAGTGATACAGTTCGATTTTGTTTTATTTTCCAAACAAGTGTTATTTCGAGTGATCATGTGTAATATCGGTGGAATATTAACCATTATGTGTTCGTTAACGTGCACGAGTGTAGGCAAATGAAACAAAATAAGAGAAACATTGCTTTTTATGTTCTCCCAAAAAGTCCATGGAAAGCTTGAATAAAGTGCCACCACTTTATTGAAGCACTAGGAGAGGGTCCGGCTTGTTGCTGTTGACCCTCTTTCTCAACAAAAGTATAATAAATGAAGTATTAAACTATCAAATAAAAACTACGTAAGACATGGCGGTATGGTCCTAGAGACTTTAGCCTGCCCTAACGGGTGAACTTTAAAAAAAAAAAAAAAAAACATCGCATTACTGCAGACACGTTTTTTTATTTTTACTGGAAATTATATCTTTATGTTTTATACCAGTATATTTTCTTTTCTGTAAGTACGTCTACGTCTACGTGATTGATAGCTATTAAATAACTTTCTCTAATCAGCATCCGGCCCGCGGCAGCAGGCAACGGGCTAGATAGGTGATTTGCTCGCGGGTCGGATTTTGCCCGCGGGCCGTAGATTGACTCTTGGCTTAGACAAACTGCAGTTTAGGCATTTTGCTTTGTAGACGTTTGGCTCTTTAGACATTTTACTTCAATAGGGGATCGGAAAACTTTTCAGAAAGTGTTTTAAATTAACTATAATGAATATATATAGCCATGAAAAATAGTATTTTAATTAAATAAAGCCCTAAAAGTACCTAAAACTATGTTTAAATGTTATGTTTCAAATATTGCTGCGCAAAAGGTCACGTCAGAACATGTGACGTCATATGAAGGTAGAAACGACAAACTCTTCGAAATAAAACTTGAAAACAGATTTAAATACATTTTGTGAAGTTTGGGGACTATAGTGTAGTAATGGAACGAAAAAATTAGGAACAATAAATTTTATGAAAAGCAAAACACGGCATTTGCCTTCAAATTACGCCATGCGCTGTGATTGTTGTTTTGAATGAGATGAAGTACAAATTAAAAATGTCAGAATAATTAGATTTTATTTATAGATTTAAAAATACAAAATCTTTATTATTTCACAAAAATATTGATTGGATGATCTTTCTGGTGACAGGAACATTCGTTCTAACTACATTTTAGATTTTTTCTCAATTACTGTCCGATCCCCTATTGCTTCAGTCATTTTGTATTTCAGGGTTTATATATTTCATAATGCCGCATTACGATTAACAACACAACTGAGTCAACAAGGAACTAAACGCATTGGGTTTATATTTTTCTTTCTGAGGAGTTTGGCGTCGCAAGTTGTGCATTTTGCCAGCGACTTGTAAGCATGGGGTTTCATCTATCAATCTGAGGTTTGAAGGCACAGAGTAATGACACTCATAACTCTAAGCTTGAAGGTGAATGGGAGCCTTACATCACAGACTATACTATAAATAACTAGCAAAGAAACAAACTTCGTAAACGTTCGAGCATACGTCACTCTCGCGGGGTTACGTTACGAATACTATACAAAGATACGATCACTCAGAAAATAATATTTTTGTGCTTTTTGTTTCGTCTTACTATTTTCAGAGTTATTAGAATGCCTTCTTTACACAAATAGCAGTGCCTATCTTTGATATTGTATACCAAGTCCTCATATAAGACATTTACCAAGTATGGAATCCAACAGTGTCGTTTTGTGCGACAATCTGATAAAGTGGCTGCAGACCTTAGATCTTAAAGCTAAACATGGAAATCCTTCAGGTAAAGCCTAATTTTTATTGATATACAGTTAACATTTGTGTTCAATTACAAAAAAAAAAAAATCTGGCTATAAATCCAAATGACTATGATCGCAATAGATATCGCCCACGAAAATATCAATTTCGTCACCGTGTTCTTGTTTTTATTGAGTTAAGAACTATTGAGACACTATACTATTGAGTTATCATCTGGTCTTGCTTAATCAATATCTTGGTTTTGGTTATTGCAGTCTATATAATATCTAGAAACATGAGATGTTTGGTTAATTAATTGAGGTTTAATTTATGAATGTTTTCTCTTAAACCTTTTGTACATTTTGTGACTTTGAACATTTACTAATGAATACAATGAATATAATTCCCTCTAGTTAAAACTCAGTTAGACTAATTACAAGAGCATACAACAATGATAAGGTTTTGTAGATAGTAGTATTGAAAACTAAATTACCTGTAGAACATGATAAACCAGCGTAGGCTATGAAAAGTCGAATTTAAGGTTTGTACATACATCATTACGAAGTTTTTGACTTTCATAATGGTTTGCTGATTTTCAAATGTTTTTGGATTGATTCCAGATAAAAGGTAGCTAGCTAATCTTAAATGAGTTTTGAATCTGACAATAGTATCTTATCAATTCATAGAGTTTCAAAGAATACATAGTTGATACAATAACAAAACTTACCGATTCAAGATAATATTGTTTGAGTTGAATAAGATGTCACAATGATTCATTGGATAATCATAATGCAGACACAAGCTAATGCCTGACCATGACCTTTATCTAATAAAGAAGAGATAAATATCAGATTTTCTAGTATAAATTAAATCAAGAAATTTTTGTTTGAGTGTTATTGCTAAGTAGCAAAAATCTTTTTGATACATTTATGTTATAAGAATTATCAGAGAATTTTGTTAAATAAATTATCTATACTTTGATTATTAGGAGCATATTTTGTTCATATTTTTATGGATTTTAAGTCTTGTTCTCGCTTAATACTCAGCAATTTATTTATTTGTAGCGTAGAGCTGACTCGCTGTGGTATTTACAAACATCCACATATTCTATTCCCTTAACTGTATGTGCTATAGCATATAGTCGGTACATTAATTAAGACAAAGTCAAGACGGAGACCACTTAGGACTTTCTGAACCCGAAAACAAGAAAGCAACATCATCGTCATCTCTATTTAATTATTTATTTATTCATTTCTTAGATTCACAGCTTCTTTTAGTCATTTATAGCTAGTCACATATAATTTGAACTTAATCCAAAAAAGAATCTACATTATTTAACTTAACAATTATTCACTGGTATCAAACGATAATATTAATATGATTATGATAAACAATATTATTTCAGAGCTTTCTGATGGTGTGGCGATAGCAGAAGCTCTTACAGAAATAGCCCCAGAATTTTTCACCACAGCTTGGAATTCCAAAATAAAGACAGATGTGGGACACAATTGGAGACTGAAAGTTAGTAATTTGAAGAAAATATTAGAAGGGGTAGTTGGTAAGTTCCATAGAAATCTTTCTTTTTAATTAGTATCTCACTCTTCTTTTAGTACCTTTTAATCAGTATAATATATGATATTTCTATTTCTCACTATTTACAACTTGTATGTTACAAACAGATATTGTTACAACACTGAATAATATCATTAAATTTAAAATTTTAATTTTCATATGTTATTTTCTTGCAGACTATCATCAGGATATTTTAAATTTAAGTCTACAAGAATTTTCAAGACCAGATGTTGTTAATATAGCGGAAACAGCAGACCCCTCAGACTTGGGGAGGTTACTCCAACTAGTCCTTAGTAAGTTTCTCTACCTGCAGTATAAACAAACATAAAAGATGTTATGATAAAGTTGAGAAATAAAAATGCAAAATGAGAAAGCTGAGAAAGACTAAAATGGAAGATTTTATGCATTTAAGGGTGTCTAGATGTATTTTAATATTATTAATTTTGAAATTAATCACCATTTTCCAAATAAATGAAAAATACAAGAAGACTGTCATACCCTGGTGCTGGTGGTCTTGGGAGAATTTTATCTAGCCAATGAAGTTTGATCCTATTTCAGAGATTACTAAATCAAACCCAATGACCTGTTGTTTGTGAGGTACCCACTCAATGAAACGATTAAAAGAGCCATAAGATTTCACAAATAAAACCCTTGCCTTAAGAACCTAAACAAACTCTTTCAATAGTTCTCGTAAGGTTAATCTGACTGCAAAAATGACAATTGATTTTCCTATTGACTCTGAGAAGTTAGTCCCAGCAGTAGTGGAAATGTAATGGTCCAATGATGCTATTATCTAGTTAGTCAATTGGCCATAGCTGTAAGATACGACGTGTCTACTGGCGTAAGATAGACGCACATACGAGTCATAGGAATAAACATAGAAGACTGCAGTTAATAGACGGTGATAATGAAGATCTTTTATAAATATCCAGATTCTTTGATAATTTTACGTTTTTCACAGGTTGTGCAGTAAACTGCATCAAGAAGGAGGAATATATAACTCGTATCATGGAAATGGAGCTCTCGTGTCAAGGATCAATTATGCAGGCAATACAGGTATTTCTTTAATTAATATTCTAATGCTTTCTTTACAGTTTAGTCCCAGGAGACATGGTTGGAAGGAAGTGGGGAAAGTCGCCTTTGTTGAGTAGTTTTAGTTAATAACTACTCTGTATTGGGTTTCTGGCTAAAGTTATGATTAAATATTATGAATATTGTGATCTTGTTCTTGAGTCAATATGCTGAGTAGTATCTACATTGTCTTTGATATGGTTGATCGCTAATTGCACTAGATGGCGCTATATTAAATAATTTATCTAATTTTAAGTATATAAACCTGAGTCCTACTTTAGCTAAATAAATCTTATGTTTTTATGTAACACTTCGACCTTTTTATGACGATTTAGGAAACAAGCATGAACAGGTATAAAAGGAGACATTTTATATATAAATAATGTCAATTCAATTTTTAATCAATGTAATTAATTGGCAATTGTAACATGAGATAAAATAACATTAAAACTGGTTCGACAATTTATAACAATTAGTTTGGCATTGAGAGTTGAGGCACTAGAAAATTAACTTGGTGTTTTAGGTGAAAGTAACATTATTGCTTGTCTCAAAAACCTGTATTAGAGCTGTTGCGTTGACCTTGGGGTATTAATTACCAAACAGAATAATCTAAAATGAGCTCTGACAACTACAAGGTACCTACAATACTATGAAAAATATATAATCTATATAATCAATAGTCTCTCTTAGTTTTAACATTTATTTCCAACTTCAGATTTCATATTATTTATGGAAATTAGGTATCAAAAACGCAATTATGCAGACATAAAAATATAGTAGATAATGTATGTGATGTAAATATATCTGCAAAATATCATTTTATATGAGAGTATACCGTTATGAATACTTTGTTGTGCATATCCTCTTTGTTATGACTATTTTCGGTGAAAAAAAAACTGAAACATATATTGCTTAAAAAGCTACAAGAGTTCACGTGAGATTTTAGGTTTCACTACTTTACAATAAAAATGTTGTTTCGCAAACAACATACCCACAAGTTTCAAAAAAAGCACCATTGTAATAAATAAACTTGAAACTTATTTTTTGTCTGTAGTTTAACGAGCGTTGCAGGCATCGAGATTACTGGGCATATGAGACTTATATCTGATGTCTCGGAGCGATGAGCGCAATGCTGTGCTACGCAGTGCTTTTTATGGTATTATAAGTGGGTGGCACTGCAATTGTTAAGGGCAAGCGTGGCGCTTACCATCAGGCGAACGGCTTGCTCGTCTCATCCCTTAGTGCCATAAAGAAAAGTAGGATAGTCGGCGGTTTGCTTTTATTGTTAGCTACTATCATGTATTTAATTAAAAAATACGAATTATAGATTATTGTTAATTTAGCTTAACCTATATCTATACCTATACCATAGGTATATGATAACATTAGACTATGGTAACATTAATAATTGGTAATGTAATTGGTAATGTGGTAACATTATATTTATTTCAGGAATTGATCTAATTGGAAACACTATAGATAGGTGCAGTATTCAGGCAGATCTTTATTTAAAAACGCAGTAGGTTTGGTTCCTGGATAAAATAATATATTTTACAAATAATACCTTTATCTAATACTTTTGTTAAAATTGAGATCATAACTTCTATATCATAGCATATTATCCAACCCAGCCTCAAATGAAGCTAGAATGATTTACGGATTAGTGACTCCGTGTCTTAACCCGTAAATCATATTTAATCATTTGTATCATTATTATTGTATTTTTTATAGTATGTAAGTTAATTATTTGTTTATCTAATTATAAGGCCACGATGGGACTGGCATAAACATATTGTTTAAAAGTACCTAAAAAAAGATTAAAAAAAAAACTTCTGTATCATAACTTTTGTTTGGGAAGTGGCTCAGTATAAGGACAACTGGAGAGAGCTGGGGGAGACCATATGCCCAGCGGTGGGACAGCAAAGGTTAATTAATTAAAACTTATGACAATTTTTCTCTACTTGTCTTTAGGATCCTAAAGGAATCAGGCGTGACGTTGTGGATTTTCATCTCAAATCTGAAACGCAATGTACTTCCGCCTACGTTAAACGTAGTGTAATTTCGCAGAATAACATTATTTATTCAGCGGAATTACACTTCATATTTTTATTACGTTTCAGATTTTACTTTTCTTAACCTGCGTCACATAATGAGTTAAAGTTTGGTTCATCATCATCAGCCTATCACGTTCCCACTGCTGGGACACGGGTCTTCTCTCATAGAGAGATATTGGGCCATAATCCACCACCCTGGTCTTTGAAGTTTTGTAAAAAAATCTTGGACTTGCCGGTTTCCTCACGATGTTTTCCTTTACCGTTTTTGGAGCAAGTGTTAAATCCGCACATAACTTAAGAAAGTTAGTAGTGCGGGGCCAGCGGGATTCGAACTCGGGTGCGTCGGATCGAAAGTTGCGCGAGCTCCCACTAAGCCACACTCGCTCTAAAAAGTTTGGTTAAGTGACAATTTTTATGCAAAAAACATAGATATACACACAATGGGCAAATTAACAACATGTAAACAATTAACAATAATTCAAACTTAGCGCCTAATAATTTTATAACCGTATCCACCCGTAACCAATTAGTCTCACGTTTTTATATGCAATGTGTAATTTAGTTCAGTCGACCGCATTTTCATGCACTGGACTATAATCGCGTAACACAATATATGGGCGCACAATAACATTATTATCTACTTACTTACCTTGTCTCACTGTAAAACCGCACGTATGATTCAGCAGTGAACGGAGGTGCTAAAAATCTTATAGCGGCAAAGTCCTTAAGTGTGCATATTATAAGTAGGTGACTGTCTGACTGTACATCATTGCAGAAACGTATTAAGACTATTAAGCATACATTCTTAGTTCTTACCCAACATCACTTTCCAAGTTGCATGCTCGATGCTCGACGCGGTAAAGAAATTGAGTGTTTTTAGTAACGCGTATTTTTATGTCCTTGTATCACGATAATGGCGAGATGTGTTAGTTGTAGTGTGAGTGTCGTTGCGCTGACTTCGCGCCGCTGTGTGTAATTTTTTGTTGATTTTTTTGTGGAGAAGCTTGAGTGAGTTTTGTTAGTGTATATGTGATGTGTAAAGGCCAAGTCCTTCTAGAAATGTAGGTCAGGTTTAAGCATTTGTGCTCGTCGTTCACTTGTTTTAGTGCTGAAGTGCGAATCAGCTGACGGCCGGCAGTTATGGCCTTTTTCGCGTCAGTTTATCAAGGACTTGTTTTTAAATGTTTCGGTGTGAATGAAGATACATCGGACGAATCAGCTGATCATGTCATGTGGAAAAGGATTGCTCTGGCCATTTCCCGCGATTTCCCGACTGTTTAAACAGGCTGACAAGGTTAACTTTGCTATGATAACAGAGATTCAGACCATCCTTCCATTTATGAAAAAGACTGCGATGTATCAGAACAAGACTGCTAAAAAAAGATGGAATTTGTGATTTGAGTTTAAAGAAGTGTGGTTTTTCAGGAGCTGGAAACCCTGACGTTGGGCGGGACCCGCGTCGCTCCGCTGCCGACCACTCCTGACCAGACCGATGTGGAAATGAGAGAAGCCCTCGCGCAGAGGTGTCATGAGCTCGACACAAAGGTATGTAGCCAACCCTTATCAGTATTCTAATATACTAGACTTCAAAACATCAGAGGTTGACTCAAATTTCATACACCACCGAGGTTGCGGGTTCGATTCCAGCTACGGGACAAATGTAATATACAGAAAAAAGCACAGGTATTTATTTCGTGTCTGGGTGTTGTGACGTTGGTTCTTTTAGTTCCTTCTTTTAGTTCCTGGTTCCCTAGATATTCCTGGAATCCTAGTAGATACAGGAAATTCTAGTTGGTGGTCTTAGAATGTGATAGTTGAGCGTTAAAAAAAGACGAACAATCGTAGAATCGCAACTAGTGAGAGTCCTTTATCTCTAAATAGTATACTTATAAAAACAAAGTCGTTGATTTGCGTCTGTGTATTAGACCCTACTTCTAAACTATTTGGTGGCTTTTGATTATTAACATTTTCGCTATCATTTAGTTAGAGAATAGGGAATGTTAATTGGGCAGAGCCCTTCCCGCGCTGAGGGAAGTTTGTGGTGCGGGTTAAGCCCCATTTGGTGGTCTCAGTGGTTGTATTTCTTCTTTCCGAAAAAACTTTGGTTTAGTTTTTCGCTTGGCATTCGTAAATGCTTCATATAAATATAATAAAAAATAGGGAATGTGTAGACAGAAATCCAGAATTGTATTTTTATGGTTTACTTCTATAAACATTTATGAGTGATACCCATTATTTTTATTTCAATTCCTTAGTTATTTCTGTATATCATTGTTTCTTTTTTGTATTTTTGGTAAAACCACGTAATTGCAAAAAGGTCTTTAAAATATCGTTCCAAATTTTCATTTAATTATTTTCATAAAGAAAATGTTTACCAATCGTATAATGTTTGAATTTATGCAATAAAAGTACATACATATTCCCGGAAAGTTTATAATAACGACAAACACATACGTGCAAATATTCTTCACTACAGATTCACCTGTAGTGAAGAATATTTTCATACTATCAAATCGCATATGTTAGGTCTTACAACACCTACATTATTCTGTGTTGACTTCAAAGTATCCGAGTCTATAACCTTGAGTAATTCAAAATATCATTGTGTCGTCGTCTGATATTATGTGTCACGGAACGAAAATAAATAATATAAAATCATGTCTAACTTTCTAGTATATTGTTTACTGGAGTTTAATAACTCATGCCAAATTGGGTAGCAGTTTGTGACGATCGAGATATGTAGTGAGCCCGCTTAGTACAATGAACGTAATATAATATTATGTCCGCTCATTTTGGCATATCGTAAATCATCATCATCAGCCTGTATTCGTCCACTGTGGACACAGGCCTCTCCCAATTACCGCCACTGAGCCCGTTCTTCGGCTCTTCTCATCCAGTTTCTTCGTCGCCCCAACTTGCCGGTGTGCGTCCTACACTGCGTTTTTCTATTCGCTACTCCAACGGTTGTGTCCTTCGAGAGATGTGACCAGCCTACTGCCACTTCAGCTTGCTTATCCTATGGGCTATGTCGGTTGCTTTGGCTATCGTACATCATTCCTTTTCATTCTATCGTTCATTCATTACAAGGATGACCGAACTATTCCCAAATCAACACGTATTCAATTTTTTTTTTATTAATTATAGGCTTGCATTTGACCGCTATCTCACCTGTTGTTAAATGACGATGCGATCGAAGATGTAGCACGCTCGCCTAGAAGAAACCTGTTCACTCTTGTCTTACAGACACCCAGATTATAGCTATCCGGAAACACAGACGCCGGCAGAGAATTCTACTCAATGGCCGTTCGCATTATGAAAGCCAATTAACTTAAACTTTCTTCAAAATACTGAATAGTTTGATGTTACTATGAATAAACGTTCAATAAAATACGGGAAAAAGTCTAATAGCGTTAGATACTATATCATTATGTTTATCTGTCGACATGTGCATTTTGCCGGCACGATTCGATTAATTGGAGCAATCTTGATGTAATTATGAATTACCGGATGACTGATTATATATAGCGAACATTTAATTAAAGTTTCTACATTGATAACCTTCACATGAACATTAATTTTATGAGAGAAACCAAGGAAGATTAAAGAAAATGAAAGGGAACGCTGATTTTTACTTCTAAGGTATGTTCAATTCCAATGGTAGCTAGCACTGATGTCGAGTATTATTTTGTTTAGTCAGATCTTCTACTACTCTTCAAATTTCGCGAAAATAGGACTTAACTACAAGTTGTTTAATTGCTGATATTAAACTGTTTTGGGTGCAATAATGTATGCAATATATTCCAAACTTCTTCCATCCATAACTCATGTTCGAATCATTATCATCAAAGAAGAAAGAAAGAAAGAAACGCCGCCGCCACTATCGAGGGTAGCCGCCTTCCCTTATTTACTTACCACTGCGGCTACGCCGACCGCATTCAAAAATTTCATACTTTTGTTTCTTACTGACTTATTTTCAATGTTCTCTTCTCTTACAGGTTAAAATCCTCCAAGAAGAGAAGATGACGTTACTAAGCGAGGTGGCTCGCCTGACCGCGGCGCGGGAAGCCGCGGTCGACACCGGAGACACCGAACTTGATGACGCAGGGGCTTCACTAGGCCCCGCCCACGCAGGCACGCTCAGATACAGTCATATGAGGGCACAGTTAGACGCGCTAAAGGATGAACTGGACAAAGTTGAGCTGCAAAGGGACGACCAGAGAGCGAGAGCGGACGCGTTAGAGAGAGAATGCGCTATGTTTAAGTTAAAGAATGAGGAGCTACAGGTGAGTACATTGTCTATTATTAGAGGATTTTTAAAGAGGGCGGGGCTTCACTAGACCCCGCCCAAGCGGGCACGCTTAAATTTAGAAAGACGCTATAGCTAATTTGAAGAATGGGAAGCTACAAGTAAGGTTCTTTTTGCATATAAGGTATAAGTCTTATACTAAAAATGGGGAATGAGAGCTTTACATGTCAAAGATATTTGACTTGATACATCTTGTATTAGGTATATTACATTTAACATTTCCCAGGGAGCGGCATCAGAAAACGTAATACTGCGTGACGAGTTAGATGCGCTACGAGAAACGGCGGCCAAAGCGGCCTTACTCGAGGAATCCGTCGCTTCTTATAAGAAGCGGATGGAAACGCATGAGGATTTGAAGAGACAGGTATGCTTTAAATGCAGGTTCTTTGAACAGGGATCCCTATGGCAACTCCTTGGCATTGTAGCCAGGGAAATTACTGGGCATATGAGACTTAATATCTGATGTCTCGGGGTAAAGAGTGCAATGCAGTGCTACGCTGTGCTTTTTGTGCTATTGTTACGACCAGGCGTAGAGCTTACTGTCAAATAACTACTATTATTGTCAAAAAACTGCTTTTAGGCGCCATTTTTCCTATATGGCGGCGCGAGCGGCAAAAATACAAGGTGGCTAAGTTGAAATTCGGAAAGAGCACATCAAAATCTATAAAATTTCCAATTTACAAAACTCCCGGAAAGCTTTCCAGGTAAAACCACAGAATACCAAGGGACAGAGGCGTCACTGCGCAAAGAAATTTAAACAAAAAGTAACTGTTGCTATGGCGCAATATAATTCAATTCTGCTTGCGTAGCGCTGCATACCTACCAGTCATATTAACCTACAGAGCCTCTCTTTCTATCGCATAACTCTTATCTCTTCTGACGCGGCACGTGTAACGACGCGCGACCCGCCGTCGGTGTCCGGCTATGTACTTGTAGCTTCGTACCTACAGTTCGGAGTGCGCTAGGCCTGGTAATACTACCAAATGACTGGAACAATAGGCTTGCGTTTGTTTTATCACTCCTACGGAATCATGGCAAAAGTTTGAAGGGTCGGTACGTCCGCAGGTGCGGCTGTTGGAGCGCACCAACACGGAGCACGTGCAGCGCGCCATCGAGCACGAGCAGGCCGCCGTGCGCGCCGCCGGCGTGCGCGCGCAGCTCGACATATACAAGAAGCAGGTGAATTTGCCCAAATAATAAATTCATTTCTATTTATTTTCTATGCATGGTCCCTAAGACTGGTTAATACCGATTAATAGCTATTAATCATTCTTAGGGATGCATGGTACCTAAGACTGCTATTAATCGCTATTAATCAGTCTTAGGGATCATGCATAGAAATGAATTAACTAAACTTGGCTATTAGGTCTCCAAAGTAACTAATAAAATCATTCTTGTCAAAATCTATAATATACATTTCTTTTCATTTTCTATGGATGGTTTCTAAGACTGATTTATACTTAATAATCTAATAGCCTTCACTCGAAAGTATAATAAATCATACTTGTCGAAATCTATAATATTAATTTTATTTATTTTCTACTAGCTGCGCTCTGCCCCACGGTTTCACCCAAATTTCATCAATATCCGTTCCGTAGTTTTTGCGTGAAAGAGTAACAAACATACATCCATACATTCCTACCAACTTTCGCGTTTATAAGATTAGTAGGATGCATGGTTCCTAATGGTTATCAGTAACAGTATCATACTTTCAGATGACAGATTTAAACGAGCAACTGGACGCGGAAATAGCGCGCGGCAACAAACTGGAGATAGATAATAAAAAACTGAGCAGCCAGGCCGCGTCGCTGCAGAGGGAGCGAGACACACTGCTGCAAGAAAGGGACACGTTGAGAGAGACGGTCGACGAACTGCGCTGTTCTACTATATCTACCATTACAGCAGGTTAAGTTGAAGCTACTATATCTCTCCTCCTCTTAGATATTTTATTTATTTATTTATTACTAGCGACCCGCCCCGGCTTCGCACGGTTATTATACATATAAACCTTCCTCTTCAATCACTCTATCTATTAAAAAAACCGCATCAAAATCCGTTGAGTAGTTTTAAAGATTTAAGCATACATAGGGATATAGGGATATAGGGATATAGGGATATAGGGACAGAGAAAGCGACTTTGTTTTATACTATGTAGTGAAGACACATTTATAACATCTTGACAGGACATCCCAATACGTTGTTATAAGAAAACTATATATATAACAATTATTTTCAATAGATATTTGTGCTATTTCTATAAATTTTGGCAGGCTACAATGATAAATATCGTTGTGCTCCGATATTCTAGTAATTAATCGTAAGGCACGTGACAAGGGGGTGAATTCGAGTAAGTTAGTTCCCAGATATT
Organism: Petrophora chlorosata; assembly: GCA_951640565.1. NCBI lineage: Eukaryota > Metazoa > Arthropoda > Insecta > Lepidoptera > Geometridae > Petrophora > Petrophora chlorosata. The sequence continues at coordinate 6,805,539 of OX621190.1, forward strand.
GTTTGAAGCGACAATAGCGCGACCAAACTAAAAGTTTTAAGTATTGTTTTCCTTTTGTTATTGTTTGGGGCACCAATAAATAGTTGTATGTCTATGAGATAATGAAGCACCACCGTACTGTTACACACACACACCCCCTCACACACACACCCTCACAGACACACACCCTCACAGACACACACCCTCACAGACACCCTTTCTCAGCCCCACACATCCTCACACACCCCCACACACCCCTCCACACATACTCATTTTTGCATTTGCAATGTATTATAATAAATTTGCAATCTATTATTAAATTTGAGTATTGATTGTTTCCAGGCGCGAGCGAAAGCAACGTGTCCCGCGAGCTAATACCCAACGATATGAAGGAGCGGCTGATTCGACTCGAACACGAAAACAAACTGCTCAGGCAAAACCAGAACGCACAGGCCGACCAGGCCTCAGTACAGGTATAACTCGCGCCAAACTTTATGACAGCTGATCTGCGCGTTACGTGAACTGCGCAGTAGCAAAAATGGATATAAAAAATTGTAGTTACGCATGTCACGTGACGTGTCGGTCAGCGGCTGTGCGCCTTTAGGCTGCTCTCCCACGTCAGACAATCGGTCACTGAATTTTGTCTTTGAAAATTAAACATACGGAGTTTCATATTGCAATAGGGAATATGCATGTATTTTTTAATGCATGAATCCATTTATTATTGAAAACTATTAATAAAAACAAAAATATTTTACGGCATCATTCGTCAATAAAATAATTAACTGAAAATTTGAATCGATTGAAATCAACATAAACGCGCCATTTGCGTGTGACGTAAAAATGTGGGGACCTAGGATCTCCTCATTGGCCCATCTATGCTACATGTGTGTGTGTGTCAATAATTTACCAATAGGGTGGGCTCTATGTCAAAAGTTGACTAATAAGCAGCGAGCCGCGTGACGTCAAAATGTGGTGGACGATTACGTTCCGTTTCTCCAAAAATAAGAAAAACAAACATTGAAATACAAAATACTATGCAATTAATAATAATTATATCACTACTGAATGTTTACAGGAGTAATTTATCATAAAAAGTAATTTCCAGATTTTTGATAACACATGCATATTCCCTATTCAACGTCCTAAAAGACGATCACAAAATACACTCGAGAGCAATGAATCCGGGTCACTTAAAGAATCCTAAAAATCTCGGAAACTAAAAATGCTAGGTTAATGCAATAAATTGTATTTAATAGACAATGTAATACTCCTTAAATGAAGGTATTAAAACTTCTTAGTTATTGTAAAGTTATATCATAAAAAAATCAAATTTGAAAAAGGGCCACTTTCGAAGATGGAACTACGAAATTACAGCATTTGGTTTTGCTTTTGTTTGTAATCCCTCATTTATGTGGGTACATAAACCATGTTGATAGTGCTCTATATTCATTATTCAAGCTGAAATTATGTCGCTTACGCCTGAAGAATGCACCAGAATACTTACAATGCTGGAAACCGGCCGGAGTCAGCGCGATACAGCCAGGACTGTCGGTGTGTCGCTGTCAACAGTACAAAGAGTTCTCCGACGTTACGAAGAAACTGGTTCTAACCTACGCAGACCAGGAACGGGCAGAACCAGGTGTACCACAGCACGAGAAGACCGATACTTGGTGAACACCATGCTTCGAAATCGCTTTCTCACAGGAACTGAACTCACCAATCAGTTTCGACGCCTCGGAGGAAGTAACCCAAGTGCATGGACAGTAAGACGTCGGCTTGCTGAATCTAACTTAAAACCCCTTAGACCTGCAAACGGCCCTAAACTGGAGCGTGGGCATCGTATTTCGAGACTAAGATATGCCCAGAGCCACGTAAATTGGAGTATTGAAGATTGGTCAAAAGTTATGTTCTCCGACGAATCAAAATGTATGCTCTACAAGCACGATGGAAGACACAGAGTGTATCGAAGACCAGGGGAAAGATTCAAGCAAGCATGCATCGAAGAAAAAGTAGCCTACGGTGGTGGGTCTGTACTTGTGTGGGCCGGAATTTCTTCTGAAAGTCGCACAGAGCTGGTGATCATAGAAAACGGCTCTTTAACTAGCGTAAGATATGTGGAAGAAATCCTCAATGATCACGTTGGTCCATTTATGGTCAATTTAGGTGAGGATGCTATATTTATGCATGACAATGCCCGACCTCATACAGGTAGGATTGTGAATGACTACCTTCAAGAGATGAACATTACTCGTATGGAGTGGCCAGCGCGCAGCCCGGATATCAACCCGATCGAGCATGCTTGGGACGAGCTAGGCAGATGCGTAAAACAACGAAACCCTCCCCCAATCACGCTTCGTGAGCTCAAAATTGCTCTCACAGAGGAATGGGAGAATATTCCCCAAAATCATATAAGGAACTTGGTGTACAGCATGCCAAACCGCGTAAACGCAGTAATGGAAGCACGAGGAGGCAATACGAAGTATTAAAATTCAAGAAAATCGTAATAAAGTTCAAAAATTTCATGTTTCCTATTTTTGTTTTAAGGAGAGATCAGCAGTTTTTTTCTTTATGTAATTTTGTGTTAATAAAATGTATGGTGACTCATATTTTTTTTACTTTCATTTAAGGAGTATTACATTGTCTATTAAATACAATTTATTGCATTAACCTATCATTTTTAGTTTCCGAGATTTTTAACATTCTTTAAGTGACCCGGATTCATTGCTCTCGAGTGTAGGTGACAAATGTCGTTAAAAAAAACGAACCGACTATTGGACTAACAAAAAATCTGACGTCGGCGTAAAACCTATCGAGTAAATAAGAGAAAAGTTCTTTTATTGAATAAGACCATTCAATATACAGGGCGTGACAAAACGTTTTGCGTCATCCAAGATACGTATACCTTTTCCCTTGCAGTGAGAAAGATTTGTTCTTAGGAAATATCGCTTGAATTCTGAATAAAGTTCTAAAATTTTGCCACACCTTGATATTCACTATTATAAGATAACATGTACCTACTTTAACAGGCACTTCTAGAAGATTACGCATCGCGGTTAGAAAAGTTACGAACATTGAATAGAGAAGCGAATCAAAAGGTAATGCAACTCGAAGCGATGCAAGACGCGCCCCATCAAAGGCTGGCTTCTGCTGTTGAAGACAACCAGAGGAAATGTAAGTTGAATTCATGCTACTTCTATATAAAACCTGCAAACGAATAACGCCCAAAGATCACATACATAGATCCTGGCCCGTAATTAGAGCGAGTGTGGCTCAGCGGGAACTCGTGCGCCTTTCGATCCTACGCACCTGGGTTCGAATCCCGACTCGGCCCTGCACCAATGACTCATAGTTAAGTGCAGATTTTGCACGCTCGCTCTAAAACGGTGAAGGAAAACATCGTGATGAAACCCGCTTACGCGCTTTGGAGTGGTAGGCTCTGGCCGTGGTTGTAATACCACCCACCGAACAAAGCCATGCTGTCAAGCGACCTAGCCGTGTTTCGGGATGATGTTCGGTAAACCATCGGGGAGACGGGTCTGAGCAGCCGCTCAACTGCCGTCTCTCTCTAGATCTGGTGATAGATTTCTTTACTGGTGGTAGGTTTCTCGTATGCGAGAGGCCGTCTGGGTGGGTACCACCGCTTTGCCAGTTATTCAACCGCCAAGCAGTAGGGCGCAAGCATTACTATGTTCCGGCTTGAAGGGCATTGTAGCCAGTGAAATTACTGGGCATTATGAGACTCAACAGCTAATTGTCCCTGGGGCCGAGCGCAGTTCAGCGCCGCGCAGGATTTTGCAAAACAAAGTTCTGGGTGGTGCTGTTATTGTTATGGGCTGGCGTATTGCTTACCATCAGGCAAACGACCAGCTCGTCTCGTCATTCTGTAACAAAAAAAAAAACTATATGCTCCAACTTAGGCCACATCATCGCTTCACATGAGGCGAGATAGTGGCCAAACATAGATCTATTAAGCGTAAAAAAAAGGATTCCCTGTAACCAGGAATTATGAGGACCATAGTCCCACAAAACCCAGACACGAAACAAATTCTTGCGGTTTTTTTATCTGTGCACAAACTGTACTTCGCGGAAATCGAACCCGCAACCTCAGTGGTGTATGTGATTTTCGCCAACCTGCCCAACCATTTCACCACATAACATATCCAAGGGAACCTAAATGATGTACGATGATACACGCCGCTTTGCCAGTTCGGCCGCGAAGCAGTAGTGCGCAAGCTTTGTTCCGGTTCGAAAGGGCATTGTAGCCAGCGAAATTACTGGGCATGAGACTTAAAACCTGATGTCTTGGGGTGATGAGTACTTTGCAGTACTTTTCAGGTTATTAAATGTTCTGGGTGGCACTGCATTGTTACTGGCAAGTGTAGCGCTTACCATCAATCGAACGACTTGCTCGACTACGGACTTGAGTAGATGCCAACATGTTTCGATTTCAAGGTCACTGTTTCAAGCTAAATTACTGAGAATTATGAGACTTAGAGCTATCGCCTTGGGTGACGAGCGCAGTGCAGTACAGCGAACAAAGCAAACACCACTCGGTGTTGCAACTGTTATTCTGACTCGGAAACTGAGATCAATCAAATCAAATCAAAATCTGTTTATTCAGTTTTGGCATCACAGGCGCACTTATGAACCTCAACTCATAAAAAGAACCACTACTCAGAATATACGACAAAGAACTGAGGTGCATTTTTTTACAAGCTTTTACTTGCAGTGTTTGGGTCAAATCTTGCAAGTTGAATCAGAACCACTTCCTCTTGTCCTACGGAGTTGTAATTTTGCATAATTGTCAAAGTCCGATTACTGCAATATTATGGTGACAGCCAGCTGATCTGATGATGGAGACTGAATGGCACTCCTTGGCGGATAATCGTAAACTACTTGCGTTTGGGCTCATTTTAATCTGCTGGCGGTTCCGATTACGAATTTGTTAAAAGACAAACATTTTTTTTAACAAAAATCTCATCTAGTAGTAGTTGTTTTTTTATGTACCAGCTGGCAGATCAAATTCTCAGTATATCAAATCCCACTTTCCAGCTCTTCAAGTAGAGGAGCTTCAAGGCGCGCTGGCCGAGGAACGGCGGCGTGTTGCGAAACTGCAAGAAGCGTTGACGGGGAGGGAAGCCGAGTTACTCGCTTTGGAGGACCGCTACAAGAAGTGCGTTGAGAAGGCCAAGCAGGTCGTAAAGTCGCTTGACCCGCGGGCTACCGGTGAGTACACAAATATAAAATGAAGGTTGGAGGCTTCATTTAATTCGGGGAAACAGCGGAGGCTGAGGAGCGCAGCTACTTGTACATAGTGGAGCGGATGTAGCGGAGTTGTAGATGCTTTTACCCAACTACGGCAAAGCCAAACGTATGTTCGACCGTAGCGCCTTAACTACTCATCCGATTTAGCAATGAAGTGTCAGTCGATTCGTTCTTATAGTCCGTGTACATATATAGGCGAATTTTTTTGCTATTGTATTTTTATAAACTATTTGGAGGGATGTTATAAGTTTGACCACTATGTGTGTCGGTGTTCATCAATAACAAGATAATACCATACGAAAATACTGCCAAGTATCTTGGCATGACCCTAGCCGCAAAGCTTCGCTGGAAGGCACATGTCAAAAAGAAACGCGACGAGTTAGAGCTTCGCTATAGGTAGATGTACTGGCTACTTGGGAGGCATTCTACGTTGTCAGTGCACAATAAAATACTATTATAGAAACAAGTCCTCATGCCAATATGGACTTATGGTATCCAACTGTGGGGGTGTACCAATCAAAGCAATGTAGCAATCATTGAACGATTTCAAAACAAAGTACTCAGGGGTATTGTTAACGCTCCGTGGTACATTCGAAATGACGACCTCCATCGGGACCTGAAAGTGGACCTCGTCACTAGTGTAATAAAAAAGTTCGCCGAAGCTCATGAACGGAGACTTCATCACCACGTGAACGTCGAGGCTATCCAGCTCCTTGACAGCACAGACATAGTGAGAAGACTCAAACGGACAAAACCTTTTGAGTTAGTGTAGTGAAGTGACAGTGTATTGTAGTATAATAGTGCTACCCATAAAGAACACAAGAACATAGTGTCTTCGCCTTAATAGAGACAGTAAGAAAAGTGTTAATGGACACATTCTTAGTTTTACTGTACTTAGCAGCTTAAGTTAAATTCAAATTACTTATTAGTCTTATTAGGCTAGATTGTAATGTTTTTGAGGTGTCTTATTAAGAAACTTCATTAAAAAATAAATGTGTGTCTGTCTGTGGCACCGTAGCTCTTAAACGGGAGAACGGAATTGGATGCGGGTTTTTTTATTTGAAAGCAGGTTTTCTAGCGGTCGTTCTTAGACATGTTTTATCAAAATCGGTGCAGCCGTTTTTTACTTTTTACAGGTTTTTGTCGGGGCTTTTCAAGTTTTATATCAAAATCATTTCAGTAGTTTTTGTATGATTGTGTACCAAACATCCATACATCCTCACAAACTTTCGCATTTATTATATTTGTATGATATTTACAGGTCAACAGTCACTGTCCGACATTACGCTCGGGTTCTCTCGCGCGGCGCCCAGCACCAGCGCAGCCGCGGCGACCACTAACCACAACAAGGAGTGAGTGGTTTTTGTAACCTATTGTGTCCCAGTCCCACTGCTGGGCAAAGGTCTCCCCCCCATCACCTTCCAATCATCTCTCTCTGTAGCTTTTTCCATCCATCCGGGTCCATAAGTGTCGAGATCGTCAACCTTTTCCGAGGGCGGCCACGTCTCCGCCCGTCTTGAGGCTCCAATTTTAGTGACGATTCTGGCCCACCTCTCCACAAGCGAACCACGTGTGTTTATTATGACATGGTTTATATTGTGTGCTCCTTGACCTTGAACATTCAAATAAGAAATTAATTTAAAGTTACGTTGTTGTTGCCTTTGCATTTTGTCTTGTTATGTTTACGAACGAACCGGCGTTACTGAGTGTTTTTTTAGAAAATAAAAAAAAAGTCAGTGATTGACTTAGCTAAGACAGTTTACAGTGGAAGTACTTAAATGAGATTGAATCATGTCAATAAAGTTGACGATTTCATTTCAATCACCCTGTTATAACCGACTATATTTGTCTACTATCGTCGGCGACTACAAATGTTTTTTTTTTTACTGGTTATAGGCTTGCGTTTGACCACTATCTCACCTGATGGTAAGCGACGATGGTCTAAGATGTAACACGCTTACCTAGAAGATACCTGTTCACTCTCGATTTGAAGACCCCCAGGTTGTAGTTGTCAGGAAACACAGACGTTGGCAATGCGTTCCACTCCTTGGCTGTTCGTAGGATGAACGTAAATGTAGCCGAATAGTCGGTACATCTCAATAATAATGAATCGTTTGCATCGTGCAGATGGAGCGGCGGCAGCGGCAGCGGTGGCGGCGGCGAGGGCGCGCGCGCGGCGCACGCCGAGCAGCGCCTGCTCGCGTCCGCGTGGTACCAGCTCGGCGCGCGCTGCCACCGCGACGCGGTCGACACCCGCCTACGCCTGCTGTCCGCGGGGCACTCGTTCCTCGCGCGCCAGCGCCTGCAGCCGCCGCGCGCGCGCCCCCCGCCGCGCCCCGCGCACCCCGCGCACCCCGCCGGACCCGCGCCTGCGCACTGACGCCGCAAGTACCTCCCTTCCGCACTTTTAAGCGCGGTTCTTGTAGTGACGTCTGGCGCGGATGAGTCGCAGGCGCGGCGCCATTTCAATGAACTCATACAAATTGAAGCAACGTGATGGAAACTATACAGAGATGCGATGTAGCGCGCCGCTTCGTCGTCCGTGTCCAATGCTGTCGCGCCGCGTCTTGTCCTTTCTGTAATATTCTGTATACACGTCCTAAGGTATGATTCCGAGACCGGCAGCTGCGACGCGCGACATCAGCAGACCATTGAAAATGTAGGAGTTAGTAGTGTCGCGAGGTGTCAACGACAGATATAGCTGTAGTTTGAGATCTCATCTATGCAGTGAATCTGATCTATGAAGGTATCGATGTCGCGTGTCGCAGTTGCCAGTCTCGTAATCATACCTTTATAATGCAGCTCGGCATCCATACAGCGCGGAGCCATTCGTGGCGAGGAAAATTAAAGAGATTTGCACAAAATCCTTTGATTTAAAAACAAAAGCGAATCTACGATTCTCGTATTGGTTTCCGTAAGTCATGTCATATAATGTGAGGTAAAAGCGAAAAAAAAAAAATACTATCGTCGGCAGTTGAAAGGCATGCAAGCAGCGCTATACATTTTCATTCATAATGTATTGTATACACCTTTCGATCGAATTGACGCTACCCACGAAAGTGTTCCTTTCCTTCTATTCCGCCAGTCAGCGGTGTTCCCTCCGCATCTTCACTAGGTTGTAGAAGAGCGAGCATAACCTAAGGGATTCTTTTGAATATACAACACTCTTCTAGCGCTGTAGTTAGTCTTCGTTCCGTAGCTAGCGGTAGGCGATTTAGGCCGCGTTTGAATTAAGTTGAGCTTTCGAGGAGTTTGATTGGCTCGTTAGTGGGATGATCGACGTTTTCTAATACAATATCGGTGCGTTTTGTTCTAAAACTGGTGCGAGACCCGTAAAATAACAATTATTGAAAATGCGTCAAAGATTTAAAATGTCGTTATTTACCCAATAAGAAACAAAATGGCTTGTTTACTACGTAAACTTCAGTGCTTGAGAGAGTTATCAATGTATCATATACAAATACATGTACAATGATAAGAAAGAAAGAAAGAAAGAAAAAGAAAAACCATTTATTCGGCACACAAACAAGAAATAAAAAATAAAACTTAAATAATAAATATGTGTGCCGAATGGGCTCAGCTCAGCATAAAATGCCGAGAGTTTTACCTCTGCGCTGATTGATAATATGATATATGTGTATCATATAAAATAAATATTATTAAATAAAATAAATAATGTTTATTTCAGATAATACACATCCATATTTATAAATTACATACAATGATAACGATTTACCATAAAGGTAATTTTGACTTGTTCTAGAGTAAAATATTAGTTAATGAATCGTCCTCAAACCCGTCGTAGTGGCAGGTAAAAGAAGTATGACGAATTTGACGTCGCATAAATTATTTTGTTTTGTTTGTCGAATTAGCAAGCTGAAGTGGCAATGGGCTGGTCACATCTCTCGAAGGACGGACAACCGTTGGAGTAGACGTGTCCTTGAGTGGAGACCGCTAATCGGCAAACGTAGTGTAGGACGCCCACCGGCTAGATGGAGTGACGACCTGCGAAAGGTGGCCGGAAGAAACTGGATGAGAAGAGCCGAAGACCGGGCTCAGTGGCGTTTTGGGAGAGGCCTATGTCCAGCAGTGGTTAATACAGGCTGATGATGATAAATTATTTTGTTATGCTTAGTGATTATAAGCGCAGCATCCTGGGCATTAAAAGGACAGACAGGATTCGAAATACTATGCTGCGCTCTAAAACGGGCATAATTGACGTGGGCAGGAAGGCTGCCAGGCTCAAGTGGGATTAGGCGGGTCACATAAGCCGTATGCATCCAGATCGGTGGGCAAAAGTCACAACGGAATGGGTGCCTGAAGATGGAAGACGGCGCCCAGGCCGGCCCAAAAGAAGATGGAGGGACGATGTGGATGCATACCAAGAAGGTTGGTGCGAGGTGGCGCAGGATAGAGACGGCTGGAGAGACTTGGGGGAGACCTTTGCCCAGCAGTGGGACAGCATAGGTTAATATAATATAATAAAGTGATTATAAAAGTTAAATTAAACACTGCAATAAAACGTAGTCAATTTAAAAAAGTTGTAATATTGGTATAGTCGATATCAAAATTATATAATGGGGCACATAGACTTGATTGTCTGCACCAAAACGCGCAATATTCTTTGAACTATTATTTAGTGTATGAGTGAGATAGATAGCTGCATCTCAGGTTGCCTAAATTAGATCGACAAAATCAAGGTTTCACACTCTTCCTCCTACAAAAAAAAAACTCATTTTTAATTACCGACTTCAAAAAAAGAAATAGGTTCCCAATTCGATGGTTTTGTTTTGTTTGTTACCTCAGAACTCCGTCATTTATTAACCGATATGTAAATATTTTTTTTTGCGTTGGGTTATGTGTAGCTACAATGTGGTCCTATATAAATTTCATCGATATTCGACCTTGGACTTCGAAGGTTCATCCGAAATGAAGTCGGTTTTTTTTGTTATAACATGATTATTTGTACTAATGGCTTTCTAATATTTAATTTAAGTTAATTCAAAAATAACTCAAACAAAGTGCTATGTAAATTTAAAAAAAATCTCCACATACTCTAAGGAAATAACAACTATAGTGTTCCTTCGTTATATATAGTACTAGCGACCTGCCCCGTCTTCGCACGGTTATTATACATATAAACCTTCCTCTTCAATCACTCGTATCTATTAAAAATCGCATCAAAATCCGTTGCGTAGTTTTAAAGATTTAAGCATACATGGGATATAAGGACAGAGAAAGCGACTTTGTTTTATTACTATGTTGTAGTGATTCTGTCTTCGCTAGTAGGTATGTTTAGACAGGGTGGTAGAAATTTCTACTAGGCCTTAATAAATGGACACAAGCACTGAGCGCAAGTAGTAGGCTCGACTAGATAATTGACATTTATTTCATACAATTTTATATAACTCATATTTGTTTAGACATTTCGATATATGAACGACATTTTATTATATTTAGTTTTTTTTATGGAAAGATGTGTGATTAGACGAGCAAGTCGTTCGCCTGATGGTAAGCGCCACGCCTGCCCATAACAATTGCAGTGACACCCAGAACTTTTAATACCATAAAAAGCATTGCGCTCATCACCCAAAGACATCAGATATTAAGTCTCATATGCCCAGTAATTTCGCTGGCTACAATGCGCTTCAAACCGGAACTCTGTTCCCATGTTTTAAATGCTTTCTTCTCAGAAGTACCATTGAATAGTTCCAATCGTGATGGTGGTACGAGTGCGCCTTTTTTCCCGCAAGTACTACCATCGGAATGTGTCAAAAGGATAAAAAAAAAGACGTGTGGCACTCGGAGACTGCCGCGGTAAAGCTATTGCATAGCATTCGGAGTGGGGGGTGTTAGGTTATTTTCGTTACGGAATTTCTGGATTCGGTCTCCACGCTCAAGGCCAGCGATAGAAGCTATGCAATAGCTTAAAAAACATACCTAAATCAATATATTCTATAATAAGACGAACCTGTTGTTTTGGATCGAAGTATAATTATAATAAAATTTACCACGTAACACCTAAATTTATGAACAATACTCGTCGAAAGTCTTGGCTAAGTAACGCACAGCGACCAATCTAAACTCGCGATTCCTGATTGGTTGCTGTACTTAGCCAAGTGTTGACAAGACAAGGTGTTGTTCATGAATACAGGTGTAACAATAAATGCGCTTTTGTTATTGCATTGCATTTTTGACTTTTGGACATGTTTCCATGTTTATTATGTGCGTTATTATTTTAAGTTATTAATTATTATTAAATAAGTTTAAAATATTTAAACCTTTTTGTATGTTTGTATAGGAGCATTAACGAATGATAGGCGACAATTTATACAAGATTTGGAAGGAAAATATAAAAACTAAACGTTGCGTTGCCGCGTTTAGGGAGTTTAGAGATGCTGGTTCAAATCTCATTTGTCTTATATTGTAACCTTTACAGTTACAATATAAGACAAACGGAGTATTTAAGTAACCTTTTATTAAAACCCATGTATATTTGCACAATTTATTTATATAGTTATTATTATATCATTGAAGAAGTATTATAAATTATTACTGCTCAATAGGTTTCGCTACTTCACAACTGTCATGTCGCTTTTTTCTTTATAATTGTGCTTAATAATGCCAAAATAATGTTGTAAACTATATTTTAATTAGAGGTACCTTGAACCAAATATTTAATGTAGATTCATAAAGATCGACCAGTTTCCACCGATGTCCATTGATTTTTACCACGTTTTTATTAAGTCATTTGTTTGTTTGTCTGTCTGTATGTCGTTCCGGGTGAAATCTTGCAATTCAAATTTCGAGCACTTCCTGATTAGCTATCCGGCTAGCTGGGTAGCTCACAACTCGATTACAATGCATTCTTAATCCATTTATTCCTTTTAACCCGCCAGTTTGCTATACACGACATACGCAAAAGTGCTCTCTTCGTCGAGGTCGGCTTGAGCCGACTAAAACGTATGAAAATTGCGTATTTGGTAGTAACCAGTGGTTATCCGGCTAAAGAGCCCTCATTTTACACGTTCTAGGTGCATTCATGCATTTCTCATTTCGCAATTCGATCTCGCGATGCCAATGGGTTAATAATAACGCCCCACGATCACATACATAAATCCTGTCCCCTAGCGACGATTCCCTGTGTTTAGGGAACCAGGAACTACGAGGTCTGTGGTTCCACAACACCCAGACACGAAAAGATTTGTCCCGTAGCGGAAATCGAACCCGCAATCTACGTGGTGTATGAGATATGAGCTGACCTGCTCAACCACTACACCACAGAGGCTGTGAGAAGAGAGGTTTATTCGAGATAACTATTATTTATTTTGATCGAATGGTACAAGTCTAAGGGCCGTGCCCAACGAGCGCTTAGTAAGCTGGGGCCCTAAGGCCTATTCAAACATTTCAGTTACGACGTTGGCACCGTGATGGAACGTCGGTGTCAGTGAAAAATATATTATTTCATATACAAAATAGACGATCCCAAACGTCATTGAAACAAAACGTTTTCGTTATAATGTCAGATATATCGATCGGTAAGAACCGTACTTGCGCTGCAGGTTAGATTACTTTACTACGCGTACGAAGTCGCGGGCAACAGCTAGTTTCATATATTCTCTATGAACGCGTCCACACTTGTCAGTGACAGTTCCTTCACAGTGCTCTCAGTGACAGCGCTGGCAAGAACGGAAAGAAAACGTTGTCAACGATATTTTTTGCTGGATCACGGAAGCTTTGAAAACAAAATGGAGTACGAGCGATTGCCTGCAAAAATACAGAGAAATCACTGACGTGTGTGAACTGAAGGCACTGTGGTGACACTGTAGCACTGATACGAAACTGTGACGCAGTGCCGGTACTGTGTCGTAACTGAAATGTGTGAATACTCTTACCTTACCTTTACTCTACTCTTTACTTTTTTCCTTTCTTTACTCTTTTCTTTACCTTTACTTTGATTCGTAATTACGAATCTTCGTTTCGTCGGATGAAAGGGACAGCGCTATGCAACAGGCATAAGAGCGTCTTTAGTCCGCAAGAACGAACGAAAGCAATTTAGAGTAGGCCCCCTGTATATACACTTGTTGCGGACGTACTTCAACGATTATAACTGTATTCTATTACTAGCTTTTTCCTGCGACTTCGTCCGCGTAACGTCAGACGAAGCCCAATTCCAAGATCATCTTAGCAAGATCCCCCAGTATATGAGAGCGCGTACTACGAAGAGGTCAAGCTTTGTCTTCGTATTCACCCAACCGATATTGACGCAACATACCCTATAATCTAAGTTGGGACTAATGCTACCAAACCATGAAACCCATATTAAAGTCCGTTCAGCCGTTTTGGAGTCTGTTTGTTTGTCATCTGTAATAACAAACAAACAAACGAACAAACAGACAGACAAAAATTCTAAAAACTTGGTGTCTCCAGTACCCTTTACATAGTCGACCCCAATTGGTTTTTCAAAAATATCTTCAATGTACAGAATTGGCTTAGTTCCATTTTTATAATGATATAGATAAGTTTAAATGAACAAATGCATGACGATGCAAGATGATGAAAATATATTGTTTACTATACTATTTTTCTAATGTAACCAGTATGTTATTTTGTATATTAAAACCAGTATTTATGTTAATGTAATACATAGTTATAAAGCTTTCGGTCTGTTTTGCTCCATAAAAAGTTTGGTCCCAAGAATTTTCAAAAATGCGTTTTGTTAAATATGTAGTACGGTGATAAAAGGTAGCTAAGCAGCATTTATTTAATCAGTCATTTATTGCATTTATCTTACATGTTTTTTATGCGAATAAGTGAGAGAGTATTAACAAATGCAGTGGCACCCCTAACGTTGGATTTCAGTGTTTTAAACTGTGCTAATTTTTCTGCATCATTTTACAAGTTTATAATTATTATTTAGAAAAAAAAAACAAAAACCGACTTCAAGACTGCCATACCTACCTATATTTTTGATTTTGTTAAATTTTTCAAAAACTGCTGATTTAATTTCGATAAATATTACATGGGACCACCTCTGAAGTATGACCTACCAAACAAAAAGAATCATCAAAATCAATTCATAATTGGCGGAGTAATTGCATAGAACACAGTCGAATTGAGAACCTCCCCCTATTTGAAGTCGGTTAAAAATAGCGAATACCTCGGCTACAGACGCCGCAAAACAGACCGTCAGTTATTTATATTGTTATATTTAATCGAGACCATGTATCATCACAAGTGAAATATATTTTGTGAGTCCCTTGAAATGACATGTGATTTAACTTTCCCTAGACTTAAGTTAGACTAAGCAGATAGATAATAACATTATTACGTTTGCAGAGGTGCAAGTAGTGCAAATTATTTATGTTAATATAAAACTATGTTTAGCGAAATGTGATTATTGTTGATAATGAAGTTTTGAGATAATATATACATTTTCCTACATTTTCGTGTTTTCTTGCTAGTTGTTTATCGATAGCTCGGTTTGTACTATATGGGTCTATGGGATACGCTTGGAGTTTAATAAATACACCAATGTACCTTGTTCTAATTTTTCTTTTTAGCAACTTTACATCACCTACGTCATTTCACTCGCGACAACCGCTTGCGTGTTTTAAGGGTGATTAGCTCCATCTAGTTTCAATTTGATGGAACTAATCTCCTAAACACTAGTTGTAAGGATGCCTAAATAATTTGAGTGCCTTATTAACGCACATCATGACTGATGTGTCATGTGGTTTGCTGAATGGAACTTATTAGTCGGTGATGATTGATGAGGCTTTTTTGTTCATAAAACGGGTCATTCCCGGGTTTTGGTCAACGGGTGTGTGAATGCGTCCCAGTTTGTCACCCCTGTGGACATTGAAGGTGGTACAACAACTGGGAATGACCCCCTAAAACCATTACGAGTAAATAAGTTAAGCTTTAGACCGCCAAGGTCGGCTGTAGACCACACGAAAAAGTGCACCCTACGCCGATGTCGCCGAGCCGACTAAAACTCATGAATTGCGAAGGTCAGCGACGGGGCACGGCTTTGCTTCTATAGCGTAAGGCTCAAATGGCAAATAAAAAGATTCCATCGATTTCATAATTTATTAATTAGTTACTGAGATCACAAGCCACTTTCAATTTAATTTATATCACATCAAAAGAAACTAAGTACACAAAATTCTAAAAATAGACACACAATTTCCTTTACATGATATCTTGAACAACAAAATGTAAATTAATAACAAAATAAAATATTAAAAATTTAAGCTAGTCCACTAGAACACGCGTCTTGACAAAGTTTGTTAATGTCTTCACAAACAGAATAGAATCTATTTACTATACCTACCTAGTTTCAAAAAGACATTTGCATAACTTTGCTAGATTCTGTTTCGAATAGCAGAATACTGAGTAAATATACATAAGGACTATATAATCTAATTTACAACTTTTTAAAGCTTGTATTTACTTATTCCACTTTTTATATAATCGGAAATGAATGTTTAAATCGGCCAGTGTTCCGCTACCGCAGCCACCGTGGTTCGAGTGGCTATTAACCTATTACTGCTAATTAATGTTAATGATCACCTGGTGTTGGTTTCAGCCAATGAGTTAGAACAACGCCTTAGTACAATCTGACTTTACAGTGTGCGATGCATTTTTGTGTATATTGGTTGTGTATTAAGATTCATCCTGCTATTTTTAGGTTAGTCGCTTGACTGTCTATAAAAATTGTGCAATATTATTGGTCGTTTTTAGAGTGCATTGAATATTGCGCAATGAAATAATTGAAAGATTGGGCGCAAAATTTCTGGATTGTCTGATAGCATGACTTGTAGATTCTAAGGATTTGCAAATTCAACTGAATTCCTATTTCCTATAAAAAGGTAATATTGTATACAATTGTGCAATATTGATCATTTTGAGAGTGCATTGGATATTGCGCAATGAAATAATTGAAAGATTGGGTGCAAAATTCTTGGATTGTTTGATGGCATGACTTGTAGGTACTGAGGATAAAGCAAATCGAACTGAATTCCCAATACCTATAAAACGTTACAACTATAAAATTATGCAATATTGATAGTTTTCAGAGTGCATTGAATATTGCGCAATGAAATAACTGAAAGCTCGGGTGCAAAATTCTTGGATTGTCTGATGGCATGACTTGTAGATACTGAGGATTGCGCAAATTGAACAGAATTCCCAATTCATATAAATCGGTACTTTGTTCCTTGGCTATCCCTGGCAAGATTTTGCATAGATCAAAGTCACTTATCGATAACCTCACTGTTTATTATTAGGTGCTACCTACTGCCCGCGTATTCATGCGGGTAATTGGTCATATCCCGACCCCTCGAGAACCACGTGTTAAATTGGAATGAAAACTATCCTATATGTCCTTTTCAGGTTATCTCTGTGTTAATTTCTTCAAGATCAGCGGTTTAGTCATGAAAAGGTGACGAATAGACACTCGAGAGTTACTTTCGCAATTGTAATATTAGTGTGGAAGTGGATGGGTTGTGCTGTAAAATGAGTAGGACGTGTCTAAGGCGTTGCGCAGACTCAAAAGGCAGTTTTCATTGAAAGCACTTAGTCTAACATAACACTACTGCAACTAGTCGAAATCCTCGTCAGAGTCCGTCTTGAGAACACTGTCAGACCCCGATCCTGCATCGCTGTCCACTGCTATCTCACTGTGGAAAAACAATCATGTTACTGCAATCTCAATGTGAAAGGAACCTTAAGGAACCTTGGGAGAAAATAGGAATAAAGTTAATACATCTAATGGAATTAGGCGTGCAGAAATTCCTTTCAAATTAAATATTATAAATGTAATAATATATTTTTCAGCGGAATTACACTAGAAATTTTCATTGCGTTACAGATTAAAGTTAATACGCTGATTAGAGAGAGATGGCATAACTCATCTAATTATTAGATATTATTATTAAAACTTTATTTCAGACAACATTACATACGTTACAGATGTAATTTACATATAAATATATACATTGTATTGTAACTAACATAAGTACAATTTATATCAATATATTTATCTGATAGTTCGGGTCAAACTGGCCGCTTGTTCTAACCGTGAGGATTTTTTTATTAAATCCTGATAGAAGAACTTTTCAAAATCAAATATAGGATACGTAATTACATACCTAGTGCATTATGTAATTACACTAATTAGGTACTTATGTAACTTAACATTTTGCTCTTATAAAGCTGTGAGGCTTGTAGGACGATTACTTATTTTTATTCGTATTATTTACAAAAGCAGAAGGGCTGACTACTACTAAGAAGGTTTGCGAATAGGAAATGCGTTAAGACAAAAAAGCTTTTGTGTCTGAACATAAGTACAAACAACAAGTAGGTAACAATTGTGAAAACGTAAGTATTTACTATAGTGAGTACAAAATTAAAACACGCTTTTAACTTGTCAGTAAGATCATGAAACACTGCTTTAAGTGCATTTTACTGTAGTTAATTAACTTCTCAATAAAAACATACATTTGCACTTGGACGAATAAAAAAAAGCGGACGTCTCGTCGCTAAATAAAGTGAAGCACTCAAGCTATGCCGGTTCACTCATTCGTACACAAGCCTCACGCACACATTGACATCATGCTATGCCGATCGGTCATCACATCGATCGGCTTGACATCGGCCCTCCGTCCACTCAAACAAACATAACGCCACCGCTATTGCTATGCTTCAGTTGTTGCGAGATTCCGTCCGCCTTTTTTTATTCGTTCAAACATTTGCATTGGTTTATAGATGCATTTATAGCGAAAATGTATATGCATTTTATGTAATAGCACAGAATACTAAGGTAATAGTTAGATATGTGGGCATGTGTGGCAGTTATATTTATGTATGGGAATGCGGCTGTAATGTCAGCGCCCATGTTATAAGTTACGTGAGATGCTGCGCTCGGTTAGCTAAACGATTTCGATAAACTTGCCTGTTCATGTCTGCTCTGTTCAGATTTATTTCAACGATATTTCTGTCGAAAAAAAATCACAGATTTCAGAAGCTTCTTTTATGTTTTTAAGCGACTTGCATGTCATTTGCCTGATGGTATAAATAAAAGTAAGCCTGCCCATAACTATTGCAGTACCACCCAGAAGTGTTTTGCAAAATCCTGCGCGGCACTATACTGCGCTCGTCATCCTGAGGCAATTATCTATCAAGTCTCATAATGCCTAGTAATTTCGCTGGAAATTTAGATTTCATTTGGTTCCTTTGTTACCTATACGCTACCCTTGCAAGTTCTTAAGTGTTTAGGTCAAATCTTGCAACCTTACATAGATCTATTTGGAAGAGCTTTAAAATTTTACATACCAAGATATACCCTTACATGCTACCTATACAATTTGACATGTTGCTGATAAATTCCGGACAGTATGTAGGTACTAATTAACCTACCCAAATGTGCTTCTTAGGTCATCTTCAAGTTTGCGCGTGAATCGTATTTAGTGACATCTTGCTCAGATATGCGGGTACTTTTAAAGTGGCTTTATTAAAGTGTTATTTTTTTTAATAGAGCTTATATATATATAAGTGTTGAAATCTGCGCTGAGCTTAAATAAGGCGTGGTGTTTTTCAGCGTGATGTCATAGATAATATGCTACTTCAATTAATATGACACATATATAGGTACTAGGTACATACTGTGAGTAGACTAACAGCTTACCAAATGCTGTCCAATCCGTTTCGCATATTTGAACTCGTACCAAAGAAACAAAAGAGTTATTTAGAAATACAACCATTCGAGAAAAAGTTGAAGTTGCATTCATGTCCTTTGAGTAAATATCGTCTGTAGACTGGCGGCGCCTTCTTCTATTCTCTTTTTGTTCCATTTCAGTAATACGAGACATGTATAGTTGTACACTAACCCGTTGAGGTCCTTCGTGAGCTGGATGTCTACGTTGGTGGCGCTATCGTTGAGGCCGTTTAAGGCTTCGCAGAAGTCACTCCCTACGTTCTGTAGGTGCTGCGTGTTTAGGTGGAAACCCTGGAAAAATAAATCAAATATGTCAGACTTCGGAAGGCCCTTTATACCTCAAGGGCCTTTCGAAGTCAATTGATCCAGTGAAAAGGTAGGTACCCCTTTTCACTGGATCAATTAGGAATCTCGGGATACCGACATTTTATTGTCGAACGGGAACCCAAAGTTGTATACGAGGCTCATATGTTTATAAAAAAGCATCAAAAATGATCATGCAAGCAACAAAGCTTACGCGAACAATTAAATTTTGATTATTTTCATTATTGGAAATGCTATGCCTTTGTGACGCCGTTGGACACTGGCTAAAAAAAAACGTTCGGACAATTTACAGCAAACAAGTTGCACATAGAAATAAGGAACTGACACAAATACCAGGCGACATTTCACAATCCGATCTGTGTTTCTGATTCACAACGATAAGCAGTATGATATCGATGGCCAATGTGCATTCTGTTTGTAAACGTTCGGCAGGCACGCAGGATTCAATAGCAACGATTCGCAATTCATTAATTAAACAGCACGCACGCCGCACGCCGGTATCTAGCTGCATAAGTATACACTTCATAGATAAGTCTGTTCCAGCGCAGATTTGTTGCATCTCCGACCCTTATTATCCCCATCTACCATCCCGAGCAGGCTCGACACTGCTAGATGTATTACCCCACATGTCCTGTACTAAGTATCGTTATCATTAATCTCGAGATTAGCCGTCATTTCTAATTGGAATATAAGTGAGACGGGACGTGTATCATTATTAAAAGACTTCAGAATATCAGAGTGTAATGTCGGTAATGTTATGCGTGGGCGCAGTTTATACAACTCATATAAATAAAAATGATAAACGCGTTACATTTAGAGACACACGACTACTATCTGGGGAGCTCATTCAATTTAATAGTCACATAGAGCTTGGAAGGTTCGAAAGTGTTTGCTCCATTGAAAGGTGTAATTTAATTGACGTGGTTGTAAAGAGGCCACCCCTGCGTTGGAGGCACTTCAAGTGAGTTGCGGCGGAGGTGTAATGTACTCGCGTGGATTGTAAGAATGTTCATTGTGTAAGGTGTGGTTGCCGTAATTCACCGCGGTATTGATTGTGTGCATACGGCGACCACGTACCTATTTATACCTAAATTTACATGAGAAGACTACAATGCCTGCCGTATCTCAGCAGGCTGTAAGCTGCACTTTGCAAACAAAAAATACGTTACCTATTTATTTTATTAGTTTTATATTACAAATAAGATACGAGAGAAGCTGCAATTTCACTTTATAGTTTCTGAAGTCGTCCTTGCCGAGCTAAAGTAGTTTAATTTTATCTTTTTGCTGTAAAACATGAACCATTTACGTCTCTAAATTAAATCTAATGTTTAAAACGTATGCGGGCCTAGAAATAAACACCTACCTACACTACTTAGCTGCCAGGATTACCTACCTATAAAATGATATTGTTTTATTCTTTTACACCATAAAATTGCAGAGCAAACTTCCACCTCACCTTCAGCGCTCTTTTAAACTGAACGATTAAAAACATATAAAATCAGTTTATATTACTCACAACTAATCCTGATGAGTTTTTTATGAACAAGGTCGTATTTTCAAAATGCATTTGCAAATTTCAATTCCTCACCTTAAACGGTCCCCGATCGAACCCACAAAAGGACGCTTCCATGGTGTAAGACCTGGTGACTCCCAGATGCCTCCACACGGTCACTCTCGCAGTGCTCTCTCGTTCCCGCTCCACTCTGAATGAACACGAGCCCAGAGCGAACGCCGGCGATATCCGATGCATTAGAGCCGGCAGCATCTGAACACAGAAAGCAATTGAAGTAGAGAAAGAAGATTTTTTTTATATAACTGGATGACGAGACGAGCTGGTCGTTTGTCTGATGGTAAGCAATACGCCAACCCATAACAATAACAGCACCATCCAGCTTTGTTTTGCATAATCCTGCGCGGCGCTGCACTGCTCTCGTCACCCTGAGAAAATTAGCTGTTGAGTCTCATAATGCCCAGTAATTTCGCTGGCTACAATGCCCTTCAAACCGGAACACGGTAATGCTTGCGCACTACTGCTTGGTGGCTGAATAGCTGGCAAAGCGGTGGGACCCACCCAGGCGGCCTCTCGCATACGAGAAACCTACCACCAGGAAAAGAGAAGATCATCGAAAGTTAAGAGAACTTTAGAACATGGCAGATAACATGCTCGGCTAAAATTGGAGGCCTGCTAAGTCGTAGTGATAGTATCTATTGCTGACACGTATGATTTGTGGAAGTTGTAGTCGCCATTCGAGTGGTGTGGTTCTGCGACGTAAGGTGACTAAGGTTTAAACGCAAAACTTTAGTCTACGTTCACTTTTAGGTTTTCCGTCATACCTCCGGCACCGCGTATTAGCCTATGCGTTTTACACAATGAATCACATAAGCTGTTATGTGTATTGACTGTACCTAATTTTAATGCCCCTTCTGCCACACTAGTGGTTTATACAGTAAAAATATATAATCAACTTCCACAAACAATTAAAAACGAAAAAGATGATAAAAAATTTATAAAACAACTATTGATAAACAAAAGACACGCTTGATGAATATTTAAATGACCAATTTAATAAATAATATACCTAATATTTATGACGTATATAGAATAATAAATACATAATATACAGAGTCAGGTCATAAGTATTGTCACACAGTAAAAACTTTTCTTTTAGAATGCTGGCCACAAAAAGTTTATTGAATTCGAATTTCGAATTGTTCATGAAAATAAAAATGTATACTTTTTAGAATTTTACTCATTTTTAAATATGGAGTGGACGCTTAAATTTTTGACATACTGAAAAATTTGAATATAACCAAAAGATTCGTTTATCCTACCATCAAACGATACAATGAAGACTCTAGTGTAGATGACAGGTCAAGAAGTGGTCGCCCTCGGTCTGTTAGGACTCCAGCAGTGATACAAGCTGTGAAGGCGCGAATTCAAAGAAATCCCAAACGTAAGCAGAAACTGTTGGCCCTTCAGATGGGGTTAAGCAGAACCACGGTGAAAAGGGTGTTAAATGAAGACTTAGGGCTTCGGGCATATCGAAGAAAAACAGGACATCGTTTAAATGCTCGTCTAATGGACCTGAGACTGAAGAGATGCCGCGCTTTGTTGAAGCGGTACGCGGGAAAAAAATATCGGGAAATTCTTTTTTCGGATGAAAAAATGTTTACCGTAGAAGAGAGCTACAACAAACAAAATGATAAGATGTACGCACACATGTAGTGAAGAAGCGAGCAACCGTATTCCGCGTGTCCAACGAGGTCATTTTCCATTCTCGCTCATGGTATGGTTGGGAGTTTCTTATTGGGGCTTAACAGAGGTACATTTTTGTGAGAAAGGTGTAAAAACGAATGCAGTTGTGTATCAAAATACAGTCCTGACGAACCTTGTGGAACCTGTTTCTCATACCATGTTCAATAACAGGCACTGGGTATTCCAACAAGATTCGGCGCCAGCTCATAGAGCGAAGAGCACACAAGACTGGCTGGCAGCGCGTGAAATCGACTTCATCCGGCACGAAGACTGGCCCTCCTCCAGTCCAGATTTGAGTCCGTTAGATTACAAGATATGGCAACACTTGGAGGAAAAGGCGTGCTCAAAGCCTCATCCCAATTTGGAGTCACTCAAGACATCCTTGATTAAGGCAGCCGCCGATACTGACATGGACCTCGTTCGTGCTGCGATAGACGACTGGCCGCGCAGATTGAAGGCCTGTATTCAAAATCACGGAGGTCATTTTGAATAAACTTTATTGTCATAAGAATCTATGTTTTGTTAAGTTCATTTTGGTATATAAATGGTTACATAATGAATAAATTTGTTTCAATTATTTTATATTAAACATGTGACAGAATTTATGACCTGACTAGGTACAATGATGATTATAAAATTAAATGACAAACTGTAAATACAAATACAAATACAAATACTATTTATTGTATACCAGTAACATAAAAAAAAAATGATTACAGATAAACCTTATAACTAGGGTAGTACAATGGGCGGTCTTATCGCTTAGAGCGATCTCTTCCAGACAACCTTTGGATGGACAGTATCGGAAGAAAAGAAGTAGACGGTGGTGTACAATAATTCATAAATAAATAATACTATTATACCATTAGATACTTATATAAATATAAATCCTAATAAATGAATAATAATATAACTATAAACTAATATATATTCATAATAAGTATAAACACAATTTTATGATAGCCTTAGAAAGCAGTGTTATTGTGGGAAAGGTAGTGATTTTTGACCATGTTTTTGAAAATTGATAAAGATTTAGCACGTCTGATAACTAGTGGCAAAGCATTCCATAGCCGGACAGCTTGGATAGTGAACGATTTGTCATAGTATTGGGAAGTATGGGAGGGTGTTTTGAGTTGCAGAGTTTCGGAGGAGCGTAAGGATCGGGAGTGTGACTTATGTAAAAATTCAAATCGTTCTTTGAGATAGGGAGGAGTAGAAGGAATAAAAAGGATACTATAAAGGAGAGAAAGGATATGTGCATTCCGGCGAAAACGAATGGGTAACCACTTTAGCTTTTTGCGAAATTCGGAAATGTGGTCATATTTACGAAGTCCAAATATGAACCTAATACAAAAATTTTGTAAGCGCTCAAGCTTATTAAGCTGTTCTTCGGTTAAGTCTAGATATGAGGCGTCCGCGTAGTCAAGTATAGGTAATAGAAGTGATTGTGCTAGCGCAATTTTAGTGGTAACAGGCAGAAAATTTCGCAATCTTCTAAGAGATGAACCGGAGGCGAAGATTTTGCGACTGATTTCAGCTAATTGGGGCACCCATGATAGTTGTCTATCAATCAGCACCCCCAGATTCTTTACTGTTTTGCTGATTGGGATATTACTACCGTCAAAAATGACTTGGGGAAGACGAAACCAGTCAATTTTAGAAATCATTCTTGAGCTTCCTACAACTATTATTTGCGTCTTCGCTGGGTTGACTCGAAGCCCATGTGAGTAACTCCATTCACAAATGTTTTGTAGGTCATCATTAATGGTCTCGATTGCCTTTGGTAGTTGCTCTAGGGGAGCCTGAGTGTAAAATGCTATATGAAAATAAAAATAATCTTAAGACTTAAAAATTGCAACTATTATTATTAGTATTATTCTTATTAATTTGATTGAGTTTTTGCTATATAATTTTTATACTAAGAAGTAGTCTTCCTCTCTTCTAATTGCGAGCCCGACAGGGTCCTTAGTGAACTGACTACAAATTGACCATCTGTTGTACCTACCTACATTAAGGAATAAAAAAAAACAAAATCAAAATCTCTTTATTCATATTGGCATCACAGACGCACTTATGAACGTCAAATTATCACAATGACTCTACCACCGTATCGGAAAAAGAACCACTACTCAGAAGATTCGGCAAGAAACTGAGAGGCATTTTTTTTTAGAGATTTTGTTACAATTTTTTGGGGTTTTACAATGTTATGTTTCTTATGTACCAGTTGGTTACTTTGCAGAAGTGGAATGCATTAAATAAATAAATACAGCCTTGCCTGAACTTCATCACAGTAGATTTATTGGCACTAATATGTAGCAACATCAACACCTATACGGGAGATACAGACTTTAATGACAGTCTTATTTATTGCACCACATTTGGATTTCCTTTTCTATTTATCGTGGTAGGTATGACACACTTTTCTGGTCTGTATTAATTATTTATTTGTTTATTTAATTTAATTGATGTAAACTGGTCATTTACATATGAAACGCAAAGGAGTAAACCACATAGTTCAACGGAGTAGGTACTGTTTCTTTACAACCGGTATCGTAACGCCTTGTCTTTTTTTTACACTTAATAGATCTATGTTCGGCCACTATCTCGCCTGATGTGAAGCGATGATAAGATGGAGCACATAGATCTAGAGAGAGCCGGCAGTTGAGCGGCTGCTCAGACCTGTCTCTCTGATCGTTCACCGAACATCATCCCGAAACACGACTAGGTCGCTAGACGGCATGGCTTTGTTCGGTGGGTGGTATTACAACCACGGCCAGAGCCTACCACTCCAAAGCGCGTAAGCGGGTTTCATCACGATGTTTTCCCTCACCGTTTTAGAGCGAGCGTACAAAATCTGCACTTAACTATAAGTCATTGGCCGACTCGGGATTCGAACCCAGGTGCGTCGGATTGTAAGGCGCACGAGTTCCCGCTAACCATACTCGCTCTAAAAAAAAGCTTGTTACATTATTATAAGTCGATAATTAGTCAAATCTCGTGTTATGGTCATTGATGACAGAGTTCCTCTTCCATCTGTTCAGGTTTTGTTAAAATTTTAGCACCTACAGTAAACCTACGTCGCGCGTCGCCGTCGGTCCGTAAATGGTAGCTTTAACAAGAGACGACATTGTCGGCCAATTACTTCTTGACAAAACGTTCAAAACTTAATTTCTTAGGTTTTTATGTACACACGAAACGCATCTCTTCTTTACTTTACTTATAGCATACTAAATATATACATAAACTTCCTGACGTTTCAAACAATGCCGTAAGACATTTCATGGTTTTGTTCTTAAATAGGGTTAGTATTAAGCGGTCAGCCTCTGTGGTGTAGTGGTTGGGCAGGTTGACTCAAATCTCATACACCACTTAGGTTGCGGGTTCGATTCCCGCGATGGGACAAATGCAAAGAAAAAAACGCGCAAGCATTTATTTCGTGTCTGGGTGTTATGAGACCATGGTCCTCGTACTTCCTGGTTCTCTAGATACAGGGAATCCTAGTTAAGGGCCAGGATCTATGTATGTATGTGATCGTTGGGCGTATTTAATTTAATTATAATAAGGAAGGGTGAAACATACAAGATACTTGACCGGCTCATCCTGCAACAGCCTATCATTGCTGCACCAGCTCTCCGCGGCGGCGCACCCGTAGAAGAAGACGTTCTTCTTGCGTGAGTGTCCATGGTAGTCGCAGTACACCAGCGGCGGTTTCTTCCACACGCGTACCAGGTACTCAATCAGGCCCTACAAGTACGAACAATATTACGGTCACCAAGAAACAGCTAATACCTGGCGAGAAAGCCAAGAAAAGCAAATAAAAAAATGAATATTTATCAACGAATTGTTAATATAAGATTTAACACTGAGATAAACATTGTACCTATATGTATGTTGACCGGTAGGTACATGGTTAACTATAAAGAAAGTCGGCATCGCGAGTTCGAATTTCAGCTCGGATCGCAAAGGGTACCTACGTAAGTATACTTAAAAAGGATAAACTAGTATTTTGTTGGGTAATCTTATTATAAAAACAAATTAGTACACAATATATTATTATGTTTGCAAGTATCATTGTATGCTATTTTATAAAACGTGCCACGATCATAACTTAATTTAGGTATGAATAAAAAAAACGTATTGTTGGCCTCTTAAACCCATATAAACTCTTATAACATCATCACGTGTCTGTTTTCATGAAGTTATTACAGGCACTTTAGGTAGAGTTTCTTAGTATTGCCACACCTCCCTGCCTATATTTTAATGTATAGAAGTGTTAGAATTAATTAATACGATCGTAGTGGCAATTTATATTCGATCATCTCTACATGATATAAGGACGCAGTTATCTGGCTCACATAACATATCGAAACATAATACTAAAAACATACGCAGCAATGTAATGTACGCCAATGCGAAGCGGTTTTATAGCGGATACTGCGTTGGAATGCTACATATCGGAGCCGGGAGCATACATTAAATTCGACCCTCAATCTCAACATTAGAGGGGTAATATGATCGGGTAACGTTACTTCACCTTGGTATGGTAAATAGAAGGATGCAAAACGGGACTGGGCTTGCACCACCGTCGATTTAAATCTTCATTAGTCAGGCCGCATCGATGGCTGGAACAAGAAATGACAATTTACAGGTCGACTTAGCCAGGAAATCTCGTGAGCGACAACTTTGCGCCGATAAGCGGCTGGACATGTCCATTGAATTGAAACGGCACGTACCCGGGTCAGAGTCGGCTAGCGCCGTTTTATTATCAAAGTTAAGGGTATAGGCCGCATATTTACAACTTAATACGTGCCTGCAATCGCAGCGGTTGTTTTATCATCGCGATTCGCGACGAGCGTGTCTCGGACTATCAACTTAGTCTATATTAACTTATGCACATTTATTGATGTGGATATGAAATATGCTCTCTCAGGCTGGAAATCTTTGCCCACATATTATGTTGGAAGAAGTACCTACCTAATAGACTCCGTAATCCGTAGCACTTTACTGTTAGTAGATTCCTTTTGAGTGCGGGTTTATAAGATTACCAAGAAAGCAAGCGACACCCAGCTGGTGTCTTTTTGTATAAAATAAATAAATGTCTGAGCACGTAGGAATTCGTGGCGTGCAGGGGTGCGGCGGTGGTGGTGTGGCGCGGGTAGTGTGTGCGCGCATGCGCGTGAGAGTGCGCGAGAACACGCGCCTCCACGCTTGCCTTGTAAAAGGGACCTATGACTCGCTGCTCGGCGGCGCATCGCGGGCGCCCCCGATCTTGTCTCCTCGTTTTCAACGAAATTCATTTTATATTCTAAACGAACATGTTTTATATTGCCTTTGTTTTATTAATAGGTAAGTCATAGACATGATGTGGACATAAAGTCTTCCGGGATGGGATTTGCTTTTTTGCTTGCTATTATTCTTTTGTAATAGACTTTTATGACTAACTGGTAGCTGGTACATTAGTCACGTCTACTTTGTGATTCACAAAGGCTATAAAATAAAATTACTACAATTACTGCCATAGGGTATATATAATATTATTACAATGTCCGTTGTAAAAACTGAGGAGAATTCCTAATAAAAAAAATATTACTCTCAACATTTTTTTATTATCTACATAATAGGTAGCACGTTTCTTTAGAGTCAAAGAGGGTTGTTGACATATCACGAATAGAATAGGTTTGAAGTTTCACCCACTAGGCAATAAAGAACTAACTGCCAATGTAATATAATAATCCACATGCACGTGGGCCTCTTCTGGTACCCCAGACTCTTAAGAGACTGGTGTTATCAGATGAGACCACCCCTCATGCACACCCACTCATCCACATACATCTGCCCCTTCCGACACACTCACATACCAAGACTATTAACATTCACTCCTCTACACACATCTACTCATTTTCACGCACCCCCGTAACTTAAATTAATTTATTATTATCGACACATTATATATTATACATATATTACATTATATATTTATTATTATCGTAGGTATATCGTTGTAATGCGTTCGATTCGCCTCGTCACCTCAGACAGGGCAATAGCTGAAAATCAGGGTTTGCTCATTGAGCAATGTTATTCGCTGAGCTATGGCCCATTTGTCATAACTGCAACACACACGTACTTGTAGTTTAAGTATCTTAAATTTGCTGTTTAATGTACATGTGTGTTGTGTTGACAAATAAACGTTTTATCTATCTATCTATCTATCTATCTATCTATCTATCTACGGTAATATGAAGTATTTTTTTCCACTATTCGTCGATTGATACAAGACCTATTTTCTATCATTGCTACTGCGGCAACAACAACGTCTCCAATTGTGTCATTATTTACAGCTAGATTAAGTTTAGTGCGTCTGCAATCTACGACAATTCAGTACGGCTCGCCGTTATTAAAGGGCAATTCTTATGGTGTACGTGCTTCCGACATAATTCACAAAGGTACGTAGCGGAGCAAACAAAGTTCTCATCACGATTAACTGTACACCGCCATTCATTTACAAAACGCTATTATATAACGATTACATTTTCATTGTTTACAACTTGGGCTTGGACAGTTACACAAAAAGCCCGGACCGACTTCCCGAGAAAGAAATTTTGAATTTGAATTCACACCTCACAGATCACGATAAGGAAGAAGCGGAGCGGAGAACATCGACGAATTATGCTTCAGATAAGGGCCGTTTCGTGCGCTCGCCGACTTTAATGATGGGGTCAATTTTATCGGAATTTGATAATTCGTTAATTTGTATGATTCAAGAGCCGGCGTCGTCGCAAGTCTATTTGCGATTCTGCGGATTCAAGGCGTGGAGGTTGCATTTTTTCCTGGAGCGGTGTGGAGTAAGTCCAATTAGTGGTGAGGTGAAGGCGCATCATTAGCGTGCGCAGGGAACGACGGCGAGCGCGGTGCAGCGGGGTCCTCGACTCGGCAGAGCACCGGCCCTGGCCGCGGCCTTCGCTCGCCGACCGGTTGCGCATCTTTTACTCTAATCAGGGGAAAAAATAAGCTCCAGCCGCGCATGCGCGAATGAAAGCGAACAGCCGAGATGTTGTACTCCTGCGTGTTTTATGGTGGATTGTTGCGGTATCTACCAGGCCCATATCCAGGGCTGTCACATCACGCTGAGCTATGTCACATCACGCTGTTTTTTGGGCATACCTGTTATAACAATGAGCCTTGAAAATAATGATTTGCAAATGGAATCGGATGTGAGTCATAGATTTAACCCATCGGCAGTCAATATAACGGGCAGAAAATTTAGTTACAAAATAAAGCTAAAACAGACTTGAGATGATTTAAAATGTTTTAAGAGATTGGAAGTTTCCGACCTGCAGGAACCTTTAAAGTAAAGTGAGGACCGCGGCTGGTTCAAGGGTCCGCCTTTAGGTCTATTTATAGCTGCGCCGCGCGGCGATGCTATCGGGCCGGCCGCAGCCGTGCTCGGCCTCGCTTGATACCTACCCGCCCTCCGTGCACCCTTCGCATAACGTTCAACCAGCAAAATAGACCAAATAAGCGCAGCCATTTTATATTTATTCCACCTATTTATATCATACGAGCATGTCCATTGTTTCTACCTCAGCTGGAATTCATAGCCGGCGGGCAATTCCAGTCTTATGCCAGAGATAGTCGTTAAAATCATCAAATTGCACCGCGTTGAATAGGAGGATATTTCGCTCCGCGTGTGAATGGTTATCGTCTTAAAATAGCCAGCAATAAATTAACTTGGATTATATTAATATCGAGAGGTTTTATGAATAAATCGGGTGGGCTCGGTGGCACACGTCACGCTCATCCGTATGCCGAGTGCGGAGGCTGCTTCCGGCGTGCGAGCTGCGAGAGCGAACTCAACCACGGCTTCTCGACAATTCCGGCTTAACTGACGTGTGTTTGGAGAGCCTTCTATAAACGTTAGAATTTTATAGACACAGTGATCAAGAGTGTGGGTTAAGGGCTTACAGCTTCGTCTAGCGAGTTAGGAGTTGATACCTGGATTCGCTAACCACCGCCACTGCCGCCGATAACTCTGTATGCCCGGCCTGCACCGGACACGATGCGAGTTATTTACGATAGTCGCGAGACAATCGGCCGGTGCCGGCTTATCCGGTGCACCGCGACAATAACATGACGTGTCTATCTTTATTAAATAGCGTCCTTTGGAATTAACACACGTGCCTCGCTTGTATTTATAGAGACGTTGAATCATTCGCAAGGAATGGCGGTGACATTAGTCGAGAATGTGGGAGTTGTCGTCGTACCCTCGGTGTTTGTGTTGCTACTAATTTATTGTCTCGCTGCGGCGCGGCGCGGCGTTGCCTCCTGCGCAGATCGTATGGAAGCTAGTTATGTGGATATATGGTTCGGGACTCTCGTTTTCCCGAGGCGGGCCCTAGAAATCACGACGCGCCTGTCAAGTCAGTGTAACGGTGCGCGCTTCGCTAATTGATTTTATTTACCGGGTGCTGCGGAAGCGGAGCAAATCGCCACACGACGGTTCATTGACACGGCTGTTCTGTGGTGACACTCCTCACTGTCGGAATGCAGTCACCATTAGCCACAAGAGTAGGTACTATCTTGTAAGGGGGTATTTTATTATTTTTACAGTTCCCATTTAATCAGTTTTGTTTATGGAAAGATTATCACGATTGACACGGCTCAAGTGAGAAATGGGGTGGTATTTCCACAACTGAGGTACTTGCCGTGGTAGCTCAGTTAGTTTGAAACGTTTCCTGTATTGAAGGAAAAGGTCCCAAGTTTAAATCTCGGCTGCGATGGCGGTGTTATAAGATTTGATCACATCATGAAGTGCACGCTCATTTCATTTAATGCTAGTATTCATAAAATAGCCAACTAGTACTGGCCATATCCTATACAGCTACTCGTATTTATAAACGTTTTCCGATTTATCTATCCGCGTTTCTGCTAGGCAAAGCCGATTTCGTTTGGTGACGGCACAGTATTCCCTCACCTCGCTTCACATAACGTAGGTATATGTCGCGCTGATTTTAGTAAAATATGGAAGTTAAATTAAAATATCTTCACAGAAAAGAGTGCATATTAAGTATTGTATTAGTGTACGAATCCAAAGTTTTCGTATAAAGATGACAATATATAAATTGTACAAAACTGCTGGAGTGACCAGACCAGTCCTTACAAGGAGCAACCGTTCACGAGTATCACTTGTACCATTGTATTGTAACAATAGAGCTAAACCAATGGTTTTTTATGTAATTGTATTGCAAGTAAATACATTCAAATGTGGAAAAATGACGTAACAAAATTAAAAAAAAACACTTGGTTTCTTGTCGTATCTTCTGAGTAGTAGTTCTTTTGAGCTTATGTTTACCTGAGCACCAGATATAGTAAAATGTAACCATAAAATAGTAAAAATAAAAATATCACCAAATAAAAAAATATAATCACCAAAAAATTGTAAATGATTACCAAAAATAGTAAATAATCACCAAAGTAGGCTCCACCAGAAGTCTGGCTTGTCACCCCTTCATGTAACTTCCTCTACATGACCTTCGCTCCGCTGCGGAAGTCACCTGCTCGCTTTGCTCGCCATCTCCCCCTTTCGCTCCACTCAGCCACGTAGGCTCGCTTAATTTACAACCTCCTTCGCGAGCTTTTGGCTCCGCGCTTTTTATATACATTCCAGGGGTAAGAGCGACTTGGACCACGGAAGAGTGAGGTGCGGCAACTTTGGTAAGATTAAGTGTTCATTTACTAAATTTGGTGATCATTCATATAGTTAAGTGCATATTTTGCACGCTCGCTCTAAATCGGTGAAGGAAAACATCGTGTTGAAACCCGCTTACGCGCTTTAGAGTGGTAGGCTCTGGCCATGGTTGTAATATCACCCACTGAACAAAGCCATGCCGTCAAGCGACCTAGTCGTGTTTCGTTCGGGATGATGTTCGGTGAACCATTGGGGAGACGGGTCTGAGCAGCCGCTCAACTGCCGTCTCTCTCTAGATCTATGTGCTCCATCTTAGGCCACATCATCGCTTCACATCAAGCGAGATAGTGGCTAAACATAGATCTATAAAGCGTAAAAAAAAACTATTTTACTAAATTCGATCTGCCGACACAACTTTTGGATAGAAATGTATGGGGATCTCAAAGATTGAGTTGATGGTCATTATATGTTTTCCCGTTCTTTTTGCGATACGGTAGTAGAGTCATGGTGATAATTTGACGTTAATAAGTGCGTCTGTGATGCCAAAAATAAATAAAGAGATTTTGATTTTGATTGTACCTAGGTACCTATTAGTTTTTATAATGTTCTTTTAAATAACATACGATGAAGAGTTCAGTACAACTTTACTGCAAATGATAGATGGTAGTTTCATTTGAAGATGGTTATTTTGTTATATATGTGTACGCAGTAGGTAATTGATGCATGTAACAGAGGTAGATTATAAATACAACGGTAAAAAACCAACATTTTTCCAAAAGGTAACTTCCGATAGTAAAAGTAAAAATGGAACAAATAAATTAAGTTATTTTATTTAATCTTCCATCTCATATTTATAGATCCTTATTGAGACTTTTATCGAGACATTAATTTAGATTTAGACATCCTTACGGTGTATTTTATGTCAAGGTTTGATTTAAATTCCATTACCTATGATTTCCTGTCTGTTAGCGCATCTAGCTATAAGCCAGATAAGCCCCTATCTCTAAAACGTTAGGTTATATGATTATGTGTTGAAAGTTTTTTTTATAAAGCTTGGGTTTAAGAGCTTTTGTCCGTATAAATCAATACGAACATGTTTTATTATAACCAGTCCAATTTATTTTTATTTGATAGCAGCGTCTATCAAAATAACGACTTAATTATCACAAAACTCGTAATTGAACGTCAAGGTGCTTTTGAAGCTTTTAAGACTAAAACAGGAAATATTCGGAATGATCAATGAAAAAAGACAACGGTATTCACAAATTGAAAACATTTCAAGGGCGTCGGCGCCGTGTCGCATTCAGTCTTGCGGCGACATTGCACAGTGGTCAGGACAGGACATCGATGAGCTTGTGATAAACC
This sequence comes from Petrophora chlorosata, assembly GCA_951640565.1. Lineage (NCBI taxonomy): Eukaryota > Metazoa > Arthropoda > Insecta > Lepidoptera > Geometridae > Petrophora > Petrophora chlorosata. The sequence continues at coordinate 6,839,136 of OX621190.1, forward strand.
CATTCAAGTCGCGCGCCGCCATCCACCGCGCCCGCACCAGTTGCCAACTACCAGCCATTTCCGCACACATGATTGATTTCGACATTGTATCCAATGACGCTAAGTGCGATTATTGTGAATCATTACTGCGCCTAAAGAGCTAGCGCAGAAAATAGCAATAAGTACATTTAAATTCACGCCTTATGAAATTCGACCAGCAGCTTTCAATAGTGCATCGGCACTCAACATCACCGCTTTTTCATTTCGGAATATCTCAATATTCCGAAATGAAAAAGCGGCGATATGGCGCTGCGACCTCAGGTCGAGAGGATGAGCAGGTAATGGACGGTCGGCGAGTGCCACAGAGGGCACACAGAGTGCCTTATTTACATAATAGCGAGGACCGGGCGGCCTTGACGCATCGCCGCCGCCTCTTCACAACTTTCCTCGCACTTCGCATATTTACAGGCTAATATTATTGTATAAATTGTATTAGCGTTTATCGGCTCCGAAAGCGGCGTAACACTCGCAATGATTCATCAAGCACATGCAGCGCTTTGCGACCCGGTTCAAGTTCAGCGCTGACGCGTCGTTGTCACCGAGTGTCGTTGACTCCGATTCATCCGATTACAATGATGCAATGCAAGAGGCAGAGCGTGAACTATTTGCAAGGGACTGGGTTCTTTGTGGGTTGTCGAGCGGCTGTAGGGCTGCAAGTGCATTGCAGTCGCTGCAGAGGCGGCGGCGGCTGCGGTTGGCGCGGTGCGTGCGTTGCCCGCGGCAGCATGGCGGCAGCGTGGCGGCGGCAGGCGAGTGGACTGCATTTAGCGCCGCCGCGACCTGCTATTATAAGGATTGCCATCGTAATTCATTAACCGACTCTGTTCGCCTCGCATTATTTATGACCGCTTAGCTTTTATGCGGGAACACTTTCCTTGCAGTCGCATTCAAAGTTGCAGCTCGCCTCACTCAAACCCTGCGGAGTGCTAAATAATGAGGACATATGAATAGAGCATCCGAGGTCAAGGCTTAGTCATCGTACAATGTTTCTTTCAACAACCTTTCTGAAGATTTGCTACACACGTTATTTTGATTTATTACACTGCAGGTATTTATGGGTTGAGTAGAGATGGAGAGGTGAGGTTTGTTAAATGGTCTCGATAGTTTTGACAAGTAGGTAAAGCCCGTACACACCTTTAGTAGGTAATTCAAATTTATGGCGGCTCTCCCATTAGCGCGTATTGAAAGTAATATTCGTGTGGTCCTGTGAGTCCCGATGTCATTCCATCATATTTCTATTGGTATTACTTAGTTTCATACAACGAAAAGGTTTTGGTTAAGTATTTTCATAATTTCATTTTGGCATCCCATTTTCAAGTTTAGATTGTTGCGGTGGGTTTATAATCTGTTTTAGAGTTAATTATTAAGTGAAGCAGGCGGTCTGACGAGCTACGGGAGGCGTCCGCGTTGGAACTCGCTCCACTTCCCGGAAGGTTCTGCCTTGTATTTTAATTGCAGTGTTGATATTCTTATCCTCGCACAATATAATAACTCAAGATGAGATCTGTACGATGCGAGTTCACTCACATCTCACATGCAGGCACGGGTAGGTACGTAGTACGTGTCCGCGCATTACGTGCGGAAACACGCGGTTCAAACTTGACCGCTATCGATTCACAACTATACCATTAATCACGTGGTGTAAAGTTTACGACTGAAATTTATCACGTTGTTCGAAAGGCGATACTTTTGAAATTAGGTAGGTACTGAACTGAATGTGTGTAGCTGTAGGTAAGTAAATATCATATGCGTTCCCGCGGAACGCGCGGTGTGAAAGCAATCCCCAGGGAATCCGGAAGCGAGACGAAGCTACTCTAATTGTGCAATTGAGTTTTAGCTACGCCACTGCACCGCTCTTGTACTACCTTCTATTCTGTGTAAGAAGATCGTAACTTGAGCATGAGTTTCAAGTCGTTGAACAAGCAGTTCGAGTATTTTTAATTGTTCTTGAGGTATAAAGCTTTTGCCTTTTTTTTATAAAGCTTTTGTCTTTTTTTTTTATTTGATTTTGTAAACAAGGTTCTCTGAAGAAGTGGCTTACTTTATAACTGTGATTTATTGGCTGTTAATATTGTAAGTTCACCTCTACGCTGATATTGAAACCAATAAAAGTACTCTAAAACAAACATAACCAGAGTTGGGGCGTTGGGGTCAATATTGTTAGAGTCAACATCGATAACAAAGAACCGCACAACTGGTTGCTAAACATGCTCTCAAACAAAACAATCTATAACACCTAGAAAGACCTTTTTTTGTTAATTCCTTTGCTAAAGAGCTATGTTCCTTATTCCAAATAGAATAAGAGTTATAATTTTAAGGAATTTCTGGTATATTTCGTGAGAAAGCCACGATCGACGACGCCGATGAGCCATCGAGATTGGATTTACGATATCTTGAAATCACGTTCGTAACCTTGAACCTATGAGAAGGAAATAGCACCTTGTAATAACAAAACGTAAGATGTATTATGTCATATGAGAACTCTGACCTGTTACATGGGTAAGATGCGGGTCATTGATATAATGGTACCTCTAAGGACGAGGTAAAAATTAAATAGCGAAGGCTATGAGAGTTCCAGTGTAAGGATTTCCATTATTCTCACATGAAGTTTTTAGCAGATTTATACTTTTTTATCTACGTAAAGGTCAGCTTGATTATTCCTTCGTGTTTACTCGACTAGAACTGCAAACAATTGTTGAGATTTTCCCTGCACTCTAGGCCTAACTACATATTGGTTGTGATCGATTAAAGCATTGGGAAGATTCGGTTCATTGATTACAATATGCATGCGTGTTGTTGGGTGTACACATTTATATTTAGCATACTACGTTGTCCTTCGCCGCGAGCCACGGCAACGACCGGGGCTGCATTAATTGCAGAGATGCTGCGTAATAATGCAACGCAATATTACTATAGATTGCGTCTCGAGAAGTGCACAAGTACATAAATGAAAATGAATATATTAACTCAGTAAATAGCCTAAAAGATTTATTTATTTTTGTGTTTTTGTAATACAAATAACGAAAGAAAGCTTGGCGACTCTTCCCGCAGTGTGCACGCTATTTAAAATTTATTACGTATTCAAATTACCCAAGTGTTGAAAACAGTGATTCTACTAAACATATTAGTGATGAGGGGTTGTCAGCCTGGGCATCGCCGGGGAAATTATAGGGGAGAGGCTGCGCGGGGGCTTCGGCCCACACCACCGCGCCTGACACCTCGGCCGGCCGCCGAGCGGCGTACCATGCCAATTATAACGGGAAGCGCTCTTATACCTCAGCTTACCTTTAGGAAGTCTAGGTTTACCTATCATGCTGCATGTAGCAGGCTCGAACTCCACGCAGTAATTGCTTTAACACACAGCCGCTGCGTCGCGTCGTACGGCGAAGCGAATCAATAACGTTATCCTAGACACTTATCGCCAGGATCAAATATATTGGCGGTTCTAGGTATGCTGCCGGGCGAGCTATTTTATTGTAGTTTCAGAGCAATAAGATAGCGTTACGTATTGTGTTTAGTACGCGTACGTAAGATAACTCATCGATATCCTCATTTAACATCTTATAGAGGTGCTTAAGATACAAGGAATCAGATTGTTGTTTACAACTACAATTGGGTACACAAATACTCTGCAGTATTATCAAGATTAAGTTACTCTTGCCACAAAAATAAACCAAAAAGTTGTATAATGAAACAGGAAAATGTTGATTGACAGCCACAATTCCAAAATTCACAGTTATGAAAAGTAGAGTGTCACACAAGACGGGTTGATGAGCTCAGCGTGAAGTCAGTGAGCATGCAAATGGGATACGACAAGCAGATAGCGCATATCCGAGCCCATCCACCGCCCGTGTCGGAGCAAAGTTCCCAAATTGCCCGTCAAACCGGTACCGGCATCACTATGCCAAAAAGGCGTCAAGGAACTGCGGAACGATATCAATCAAGTCCTTCTAAATCAAGCCTGAGCGCAACATCATATACAGAACTGATATTCTCAGATCGCCCGATTAGATAGCAATCTCTTGAGTTTGATTAAAATATATTTTACCGAGTGACACATATGGCACCTAAAATGCAATCAAAAATTAAAGCGCACATGAAAACACCAAGCTTAAAATCTCTTAAGCAAGTAACATTAAGAACAGCATTGTTGCGATTCGTTCTGTGGATTTTACGGCATGTCAAATATTGTGAATAGACATTAAATCTGCAAAAGGAAAAAAGGGGTAATTGAGCTTTTAGTTCATTCAACTTTGCATTACTAATCCTCACGCGGATAGAAGATGTACCTATGTTAATTAATTTTACAACGATTAAAACAATATTTATGATGTTGATATTTACTTCACCATTAATGGCCAAAAGTATTAACACCATAAAGTGTACCGTTTAATTTTATACAAGTGCAATATTTTATGGAACTAGGTGGTGTGTAAATATGTCATGCCATAAAATATTGCGGTGACAAGCTTTAAGCTACTAGTTAATTGGAAAAATTTGTTACCCATAAACTATGCAGAAAAATAATAAACGACAAATTATTGAACCTGCGTTTAGAGTATGGTACGAGTATAAGTTTAATAATATAACATGTTTATTAGTATACCTTCCGTCTTAATACGAGATAGTGGTTTCAATTCGTAAGTTATGCAGCTTCAATACGTAATTCTGTTATAGGTAACAGTATGTTATTAGAAATGACAGTTCATAAGTGTGAACATCTGTGAACAGGACATTGCAACTTGCTTGTAATGAGAAACATCGAAGTAGGAAACCTATGAAGTTACTTAATAATATCCCCGTGCCTGTTAAAATACGTCACCGCTCACGACTGAATACGTATCGAAATGGAAAATAATGAAGTTTCAGCTTATCCAGAGTTATGGCGGTACGGGCTGCTATAACAATTTTGTGAGTTGCATAATTTAAAGGCTCAACCATTATAATGTGTTGACTGTAGAGCCGGTCACGACGCAGAGGCGGCAATTTGTTTAAGTTACTGGCGGAGCTGCGACCACAATTACTACTCGCTCGATTTGCTCTACTAAGAACGTGGCCGCTCTATTCAATGTTCCCAACGTGTTCAACACCCTATACTTATCTCGGTAGATAGATGCAAAGAATGGACCATTTTACACATTAGTCTGTTTTATATTGGTTTGCAAGAGATACGGAATGCATGCAGAAATGTAATAAAGGTAAAAAGAAAAATGAGACATTAAAGATAGTCTAAAAGACAATTACAATGGATTGAATAAAATATTTTAAGACTCTTCGGAGTACAGTTCCCATACAATTAATATTTGTTCCGTTCAAGAGGACACAAATGCAAGTATGAATCATCGGAATTACTTAACTTTTTACTCCAAGAAAAAAAGCTAAGGAATATTTTCATAGCAGAGGCTCTATGCAAATGCCAAACCGCTGGCATGTTGTATGCGACGTAATGATCATGCCATATCCCGAATGTTATTCAGGGACGTGGGGCCGGGGCGGCGTACACGTAATATTTTATTTTCGCTGTCCATTGCTATTGCGGTTGACTATTACGCGGTTATTTTTAAAGCGGCATTAAAACGATAGCAAGCGGAGTTTTTATCGTAATCGTGGCAATCAGAGTACACGGCGGCGACGACGACCACCGGCATGGACGCGCACAAGCAGTTCAAGAAACATTAGAATAATTATCCAGCCTCGTCGCGTCGTCGTGCACAGTTACAGGAGCGCGCCAGGTGAAGATTATTGTTTTATTTCATACTAGTAACTTCCAGTCGTTTTACCCGTGACTATACGGGATCAAAAGTATTCTTTGATCTTTTCCAGGATATCAGTTACTAAACCAGCCAGGTACCAGTGGACATATATATATTTATTTTTTATGTAACTGAATGACGAGACGAGCTGGTCGTTTACCTGATGGAAAGCAATACGCCAGCCCATAACAATGACAGCACCACCCAGAACTTTGTTTTGCAAAATCCTGCGCTGCGCTGCACTGCGCTCGTCACCCTGAGACAATTAGCTGTTGAGTCTCATAATGCCCAGTAATTTCGCTGGCTACAAACACAACAACATACCAATTTATCAAAATCGTAAATCGTCAAATTTATAATGTTATAGTAGGACGTAATGGGCAGTTTTGCCAGATTTTAGATTTGCTACAAGCGATACGAATGATTGGATATATGTAGCATTAAAGACGCGAACACAATTATTACCAAGAGATCGAAAACTCAAACGACTATTAACCTAGATTTAACAATAAAAAACTCGTCGTTGTTAAATCTAACGCGTTTGATATAAAAACGCGACTACGCACAGATCTATAATGTAAAAGTCCTCGTTTCTCAGATAATTTTACAGTTACACACGTTTATCTAACTAAGCGGTTTTTTTCCTTAGATACCGCTAATGCCGTTATATCCCTTAGAGACAGGTGAACTTTTTTTCCAAGCAAAGTCTCCGCGGAATGTCTAGACTACATACACTCGAGAGCAATGAATCCGGGTCACTTAAAGAATCCTAAAAATCTCGGAAACTAAAAATGCTAGCTTAATGCAATAAATTGTATTTAATAGACAATGTAATACTCCTTAAATGAAGGTATTAAAACTTCTTAGTTATTGTAAAGTTATATCATAAAAAAATCAAATTTGAAAAAGGGCCACTTTCGAAGATGGAACTACGAAATTACAGCATTTGGTTTTGCTTTTGTTTGTAATCTGTCATTTATGTGGGTACATAAACCATGTTGATAGTGCTCTATATTCATTATTCAAGCTGAAATTATGTCGCTTACGCCTGAAGAATGCACCAGAATACTTACAATGCTGGAAACCGGCCGGAGTCAGCGCGATACAGCCAGGACTGTCGGTGTGTCGCTGTCAACAGTACAAAGAGTTCTCCGACGTTACGAAGAAACTGGTTCTAACCTACGCAGACCAGGAACGGGCAGAACCAGGTGTACCACAGCACGAGAAGACCGATACTTGGTGAACACCATGCTTCGAAATCGCTTTCTCACAGGAACTGAACTCACCAATCAGTTTCGACGCCTCGGAGGAAGTAACCCAAGTGCATGGACAGTAAGACGTCGGCTTGCTGAATCTAACTTAAAACCCCTTAGACCTGCAAACGGCCCTAAACTGGAGCGTGGGCATCGTATTTCGAGACTAAGATATGCCCAGAGCCACGTAAATTGGAGTATTGAAGATTGGTCAAAAGTTATGTTCTCCGACGAATCAAAATTTATGCTCTACAAGCACGATGGAAGACACAGAGTGTATCGAAGACCAGGGGAAAGATTCAAGCAAGCATGCATCGAAGAAAAAGTAGCCTACGGTGGTGGGTCTGTACTTGTGTGGGCCGGAATTTCTTCTGAAAGTCGCACAGAGCTGGTGATCATAGAAAACGGCTCTTTAACTAGCGTAAGATATGTGGAAGAAATCCTCAATGATCACGTTGGTCCATTTATGGTCAATTTAGGTGAGGATGCTATATTTATGCATGACAATGCCCGACCTCATACAGGTAGGATTGTGAATGACTACCTTCAAGAGATGAACATTACTCGTATGGAGTGGCCAGCGCGCAGCCCGGATATCAACCCGATCGAGCATGCTTGGGACGAGCTAGGCAGATGCGTAAAACAACGAAACCCTCCCCCAATCACGCTTCGTGAGCTCAAAATTGCTCTCACAGAGGAATGGGAGAATATTCCCCAAAATCGTATAAGGAACTTGGTGTACAGCATGCCAAACCGCGTAAACGCAGTAATGGAAGCACGAGAAGGCAATACGAAGTATTAAAATTCAAGAAAATCGTAATAAAGTTCAAAAATTTCATGTTTCCTATTTTTGTTTTAAGGAGAGATCAGCAGTTTTTTTCTTTATGTAATTTTGTGTTAATAAAATGTATGGTGACTCATATTTTTTTTTACTTTCATTTAAGGAGTATTACATTGTCTATTAAATACAGTTTATTGCATTAACCTATCATTTTTAGTTTCCGAGATTTTTAACATTCTTTAAGTGACCCGGATTCATTGCTCTCGAGTGTATTAACAACAAATTCACAATACAATCAAAGAAAGTAACTGCAAAAAGGTAATCTTTAGAAGAATTGAGTTTTATTAAAAATAAACAAGAAAGAAAGCATTAGTAAAGGGCAGACGGCTAATTTAATATTCTCGGTAGAGCTCGCGCAGTCGCATGATTGGCGCATTAATAGTTTTGTTTGGGCGGCATGAGCGGGCCGGTCTATTATTGCTATTATTCAAAACATCGGAGTCATGCATCCGATCAATTAAATACTTCTCGAAGCGAGCTAACGTCTTCAGATAAAAAACGAACTGTTTGTATCGCTCGAATCCCGATACTTTTTCTTCTTTTGCAGCTATTAATGTAATACTTTTTTATTTATTTTTGACTAAAATAAACCTTGAATTTTTATTTTATCGACTCGTATAGTCCGTCGGACGTAACTCATCGGATGTAAAACAATACAGATAGGTATCGCTCGGCTGCGATTAAAAAGAAATGCATAATGTTTCAGCGGGCTCCAGAGTAGGTAATTCAACTTTTGCGTGGTTCATTTTAAGTGCAGTGTCTTGTATTGCAAATTCCGAAGTGATGTGGTGCCTAATAAAAATGTTTATGCAGGTATTCTTTTCTGTTGAAGGCTCTATTTATTATGTGCTTGCATGCGATTATAAGACGTCGAGGTACGGCTGTGTCAAAGCCGGGAGGCCATGCGTGCAGAGCAAATAGCGTCCAACAATTAACGTGGCTTTCAAAGCAACATGTTTAAGTGGTGATGCGGCGGTGGCTTTCAAGTGCCTCATCACGGCACACACTGAATGCTTTTATTTTAGTGAACTTCTAATGTCCAACTTGATATTTTGTTTGACTGTGCTTGGCTAGCACTTCACTCCACACTTAGTGGAAAAATAATTAAGTATCAAATATATTGTACTAAATGAAATGTCCACTTGTTTTTTCTAGCTGTACAATATCATTATATACTTATTTCAAGGGAATCTAATGGAATCAAGGGTGACGTTGCGGAAATTCATCTCAAAACTGAAACGCAATGAAAATTTGTAGTGTAATTCCGCTGAATATTATGTAGGTTGTTGTTAGAATAATATAATATGTATGGGGGTAGATAGCAAATGTAAAATGAATTTTAATTATAATATATATATAAATAATCCCTCCGCTTTTTTTTTATTTATACCCGCAAGTTTTTCCGCGTGGACTGCAGCTTATACCAGATCCCAGACACTCCATACACATTAGCCGAGCTAACTGTCTACTACTACTACTAGCGCACCGTCCCGTCCGCACACGTTTTGTGTGTGTGCGTAATTTTTGTAGGGATGAGCTAATACGAATCGAGCGCGACAAGGACAACGCTATACGTAAGCAACCTAAGTGTTTCTCTTTCACACCCACTACGGCTTGGCTGGGAGACGCGAAAAACCAGAAAATCTTCGTTTCTTATTTGTGTAAGTGGTTTCATTGCATCCATACACAGAACAATAACGAACCATTTTCAAAGAGATAGGCAGACCTCCGTCAGTCAGGTCAGGTCCTGGTCAGCTCCACCGTCTTCAGCCGTTCTCCGTCTTTTTCTCAATATGTTTCGTCTATATGTCAAAGTCAAATAGTCAGCCGGCCTGCTCTACCTCTGTAAAGCAGGTCGTTGTCGTCATCCAAAAAGGTCATAACAACTTCAAATAACATCAATTGATCTCACATATAAAATAAACATTTGAATCACACTCATTAGTCATTCGCAGCGAGCGGCGACAACCGACTGACGCAAGCACGGCATTGCCCATTTTTTCATCGGTTTGTTGCGGGTGACGACAAATTAGCGGGGGGGTGGGAGTGTCGCTTCTTTACGTAGTAATATTTAGTTTTCTTTGCTTATACTGCAGGGGTTCTAATAATATAGAATTTTTTAAGAGATTAATATAGAATGGCAGATTCATATAAGGAATAGGAATAAAGAGGTTAATATAGAATTAAGAAAGATTATAGAAATATCGCTTATCGTTTTCAACCTGCATTGAAAATTAATTAGATGCTGCGTATATGCATTTTGCGTATTTTTTTTACGCTTAATGTATCTATGTTTGGCCGATGTGAAACAATGATGTGGCCTAAGATGGAGCACATAGATCTAGAGAGAGACGGCAGTATTTTGCGTATATGCGCTGTTTACATAATTTAATTTCAATAGGGAATTTGGCAATGAAATATACATATAACTATATATAATATAATATATATAATTTATAACATCGCAACACATCCATACTAAATGAATTGTGCTTTGGAGTAGCAGACTGCGGCTGTAATACCCCATTTTCTGAACAAAGCCATGCCACGACCTAGTCATGTTACGAGGTGAACCATCAGGAAGAGGGTCTGAGCAGTCGCTAAACTGCCGTAATCTTTTAATGTTCTCCATCTTCGGTCACATCATCGAGATAATGGTGAAACAAAGATCTAGAAACGACTAAAAAGCATTTAACATAATTATTTATTTGATGATTAGGTGCTTACTTGTTTAATGGACATTAATTTAAAATCAAGACCGTAATAAAGTTACAAGTAGGTTAATTTACGTTCGAACTACACGCGGCGTGCGTTGATGTCTTTTGTATGGGGCAGTTTACGTCGTCATTATCTGCGATGCACACCTCGCAGATAATCGTATAAAAACGTGTGATTCACGGGCGCACTATAAGATAAGCAAACAAGATTAAAGCGATAACGTCGTTTATGATAAATTTATTGATTTCTACCTCATCCAACGTGCGATATGATGTCGATAAGTAGATGTTGTGAAGATTAACTAGTGAATTGATAATATCATATTTGTTCATGTTTTGTTAGAAGTAATTGAAATATGATTTTGCATTAGCTCTTAAGTTTAAGTGGTTGTCCCGAGCGTTTAGGCGTTCAAATTTCAGTCTATCAACTCAAAACAAAATTTAATAAATCGCAACAAAGACTCGCGTTTGCTGGTGTGTTCGAGTACAGGGCTAATTTATTTAATTGCTTCGTTATGTTGCGAGCGCGATGCTCTATGCCATGAGCGATATAACAAAGACGCACCCTTGAACGTGCCGCATTATCGTGAGCCGAGAAAAAACTACGACAACGTCGACAACCCTTCGGACAAGCGAAGAATTCGCGTCGACCGCAACAAGAACAAATTGAGAGCGAACTATTGTGCGGTACGATTTGCCGAGATAACTCCCGTGTCGAGGAGCGCGGGCGCCGATCGTCCGCCGCCGGACGTCCGTGGCTGACGGCACCGCACCACCCGTTAGCGTAGCCCATCCGAAGCTTTGTATACATGTCTGGTTGAGTCGGCGATGGTTAGATGATGTTTTGAGGGAGTGAGTAGTGTACGCGGTATTAGAGTGGTAGATCGTTATAGCGGTCCCAGCTTGTAGTACGCGCGGGACGCGTCTCAGTTATAAGGGGGGGTCCAGAGCAGCGCGCGCTCAGTGTGCCCGTGTGTCCCGTGTTAGAGAGCACTCCTGTGCCCGCGCACCTCTCATCCCGCAGACTCCACGCGCTCCGCAAACATGCAGCTTATTTTGGCCACCTGTCTCCTGCTCTTCGCAGCCACACTCCGCCCTGTCTCAGGTATGTCCACTGCCTTTGATTTATTTTGTGGCAATCGGCTCGAGCGAGCAATTCTAAGTAATTGACATTATGACCAAACGAATTTATTGACTATGACAAAATGCTTTTGTATTTTCATAGTACAATTTTGATTACTTTTAACTATTAGATATTGTCTTGCGGAAAATATTAAAAATCTACATATTTCAGCCATATCTGTGCAAAAACGTAAAGAGTCAGTTGCAAAGTTGTGTTATGACGTCAAAAATAATACAAACTAACTACATAAGCCACGATTTAACCATTTTATTACGTTAGTAAAGTTGTATACTTAGATATCATCATACATAGATATAGACAAATTGTGGTCTATGAAATCTAGCCGTATATCATATCTAAATCACTTCTGAAGTTATAAATTTTTCAGAAATTGATCTTAAGCATAAAATTAAAGGTTCTTTAAAGTCAACTGTTTAACAACTTCAGTTTCAATATTAATGATTTAATCAGACCAGATAGTCACGTTACACATAATGCGTTATATAACATCCATATGTTCAATCTTATCTTCAATGTGATCCTTCTACACGATCTATTGAAAGCTCACTCTCGTTTTAATTAGGAATAAGTAACAGACAAAACAACATAGTCTCGAATGCAAAGAAAGCATTGAAGACATTGCCACAAGCCGCTGTACGAAGCTATTCTATTGCATTACTATTTCTCTATAAACCAAAACTAGTCTTATTACCTTCAAATAAGGATTATAATGATATTTTTCTTTGGAACACGTATTATGGTGGCTGTTGTGACCTGAGGGTCTTCGACCTTCATTGTTCAGCTTTCATTAGAGTACAATGGCTGGTTTACCGCACCATCACCCTTACTAAATACTTTTCTATTAATTTTAATTTCATTCAATTATTATTGTTACCACTTCCTAGTCCAAAAATAAATAAAAAAAATTTAACTTAAATACTTCTTTTTACGGTTTTTTGATGTCAAAGTTTAAAGAGCTATAAAAATATAAGAACAAGATTAAGATTTTAAGGAGTTTACTTTGTACCGATTATCTGTCATAAAAGTGCAAAAATTAGTACCGTATATGAAACAAATAAACTGAGATTATATTTAGTAAAAAACTGTAAACAAATAAAATCAACTGAGGACCTTAGTGTTAGCATTCAAACCGCGTAAAATAAAATTCGTAGGGCGTATGTAAGATTACGTCACAGATCGTTAAACAGTTAGTACTGTAAAGGGCGAGTCGTAAGTAGAGAGGGCACTGCGGCTTTGCGTGTGTTGACTCAAGTGGCCCGATGTAAGCAGGTACCAGGAGGACCGCAGAACAATGCGACAACGTACCTAACAAGACAAGCCAGCGTCTCCTATAACCTATGAGCAAGATAAAAACAAAACAACCATTTTAAACCTTATAAGGAACACCACGGGACCTCGATTAATATAAATTCATGAAAACTTGCACGCGATTTAAAGATTAAAATTAATCTTCAGTGAAATGCCATATTAATCCAACGTTGTCATCGAAATCCAGTTTTGCATTAAAAAAGTTGCATTCTGGTTGTAAAATGTTACATCATGAAATGTTATCTACCTATACCTACAATTAGATGAGATCAAGCTTTCAAAGCTTTTTTGCGCGAGCGTAATGACCAAGTTCGGAGCTGCAACTGCATGATTGGCGTAGTTCTCGGAAGCGTTTTATCCAATGTCAACGACACCTGTCCGCATAGAGTCGGCTATTTATCGGAACGTCGCGAATTACCTCATCAAGGATTTCTTCGCGAGACCGCGAGTGAGCGTCCATTTACACCAATCGCTCCGTAGGGAACGATTGCGCTAATGAGGCGTGTCCGCTGCGCTGCTATCGGGCAGGTTATCGATCGACAAAAACTGTCCAACGGAAGTTTGACGAGAAAAAATCCAGAGAGGGTGCGGAGGGGGCGGCGACAGATGCGGGGGTTCATCGGCCCTTGCCTAGCCGCTACGTGGCAGGACATCTAGCATGGTGCAACTACTTCCATGGAATAATATTACGAGTTGCCGAGTCCGCATCCTACTGGTGGATACCGGTACCGTAAACGATGCGAGCTTCTGCGAGAATGACGAAGAAAGACACGGATAAAATGTAGCTTTTTACATTCCTACATTGATGGAACATCGCTGTAATAGCTTGCATTTACATAGGTAGTTGTGCAGGTACGTTTCTTGTTAGTTCCATGTCATTACATTGAATAGATAGTTTTAAGACATTGTAGATGTTCATAATAATAATTCATACGCTAAGCTCTTCCTCTCACGAATATTAATACTGTTCTATACGGGTTGTTCCGTACTCATCTTATGACGTCTCATCCTACGAAAAAAATAATTCTTACTGAACCGATTTCATATCCTTATTTATCCTAACCGAACCGATTGCAAAATTATCAAAAATTTACTAACTTTGTACGGTCTGACTAAAAAAAATATTATGAAAAATTTACACATAAAAAAATAGGAGCACACTTATGATGCGTGACCTTAGATTTTTACAAATGTTAGCTCTTTGTTTTTAATATTGGAATATCTACAGTTCTTATAGGAAATAATAATTATAATAAATCCTTTTTATCGATTTGTTGGTATGGTTGTTATTAAAAATATTAACAACTTTCAATAGATAAACATCTTGTATTTACATAGCAAAATATATAACCATCTTTAACCTTCTTTGAGCTTCTACTCGCCTGGTACTTTTTAAGATTAAAATATTATTAATTCTTCATCGGCTATTATTCATTTCATATTCTCATATCAAACAATTTTTATCGCCACCACTGGTGACAATTGGGATTTTTCAGTATCAAAACATTCAGGACTAAACGATACCACCACAGCAAAGTTCTTCAAATCGTTGTACCTGCTTTAAAGTATTTTTTTATTTCTAACACAATACCTGAAATTCGTTTTTATGCTATCCGTACCTTACCTTTATGTTCGTGGTATTTTTTGCTTTGGGATCAGTGAGGAACACATTCGGATGAGTTAAGAAAATCAAAGAAAAATCATGTAATCAGATAAGAAAGGAATACAGCTTAGGACGATTCAAGAATATTATACCTAATCGGATGAGACGTCATAGGATGAGAACGGAACAACACTTCTATATTATTAGAGACCAAAAACCCTTCCCAGGTCTCAAGGTCATCATGAGAAAAATACAAATTTTGTAAAAAAAAAATCTGAGCATGTTTTGCTAAGAAAAGGATTGGATGTTTTGAGTTAATATGTTTTAAAATTCCTATGAATATTTTACTTCAAAAAAGCTCAAGTACAGTCAGCGACAAAGGTTGTTGTTAATAAATTACTTGTTGGCCCCTACTAGTCTAATAGGTCAAGCCTGTCTCGTAGGGATCCTAATTCCTTTATCTTATCTTTATATTTTCTTTATCAGATTTATAAAATATCGACGACAAAAGGCGTGCGGATACATGCGGATGCAAACTTAGTTAATACATTTTTATATACAAAAAAAAAAATATCGTGGTGGATAAACAATTAATTGAGTCAACTTTCAACCGAGTTGTATTCGTTGGTAACTAAATAAATTACGAGTAAATCAGACAATCACAAACCTATATATAAAAGCGAAATCCACTGACTCAGCATGAAATCCCGAAAATAACAAAGTCTACGACGATGACATTTAGCATATAGGTTCCCCATGGGGTTACGAAGCTAAAGCTAAGATTACCCTAGATTTGGAGAGAATGGGGGCCAATCGCTGTAACCCTAATTCCACGTAGATGAAGTCGCGGGTAGGTATAGGATATTGTTTATATCTGTTTATCGTTATAATATTTAAAGCATATTAGGAGAATGCCTGAAAACGAAAACAAATTTTTTTCACTGCATTATATAAAATATTACAAAATACCGCACATTAAGATAAAGTTATGTGAAACTGCATGCAAAGACATATATTATTCTAAAGCTTCAAAAAAGGATTTTGGTGCTGTTATTGTTATGGACTGGCGTATTGCTTACCATCAGGAAAACGATCAGCTCGTCTCGTCATTCAGTTACATAAAAAAAAGTGTACAGTCAGCGACATAAGTAGCTGAACTTTTATAGAATAGAATAGAAAACACTTTATTGCACTTAAGAAGGAATTACATTTTGAACATACTTTCTTATGATAGGTAAAGTAGTTATCTTTCAATAGTCAATAACACCAAAAATATTCAAATGACATGCAATTTTTTGCAATTGTCCTACACGCACAGTATATTAATTGCACCAATCAGAGATATAAGACAAATATTTAAGGTGTAGTCAATCAAAGATTCACAAATGTTCAGCAACTTTTGTCGTTGACCGTACGAGTATGTTTGTTACTACTTCACGCTGTAACGGCTCAACGGATTTGAAATTCGCAATAGAGATCCCGGAAATCCGCGGGTGAAACTGCAGAGTGCAACTGGTCATACTAATATCATAAATGCTGCGAAAGGTTGTGAGTGAGTTTGTGAGTATGTAGGTATGTTTGTTACTTCTTCACGATTTAACGGCTCAACGGAGTTGAATGTGATTCGGAAAGCTATCTCCAATAGCTTATACCCTAGATTAACACATATCACACTTTTTACCCCGTGAAACTGCGGGGCGCAGGTAGTGAAATTTATTTCTTCATAAGGTTTGTGTACATCTAAGCCAGTAACATCGGAAATGGCGTGTTTATTGAACAGTTTCTGAACAAGTGATCGTGACACACCACGTTATAGCTATTTAATGTTTATCAACATCTCCACGGGGCGTGTTGTGATACATTACATAGTGCTTGTTCTTAAACCCTTGTGAATCATACCTCATGTTTTGGCACACAACAATCATATGTAAGCCAGCTGATAGATATTTTCAAAACACGAATAAGATTTACGTTGTGTTGACGAATTTCTCGACCTATGTTTTGAACATGCGAAGAATCTTCGACGAGACTAGAACCCTTGCCAATTGAATTGCTCGTAGGCGGTTTTGCATTCTTCGAAATAGGTGTTAGTTCTTAGATTTTGCGGTACAAAATTATGTATCATCACTCGTCTCTCACTCATTTGTCATCATAATTTAACCAATATTGTTGATTATAGGAATTAATTGTCATATAACACGTGGTGTATGATAGCGTATTACGTAGGTAATGCATTGTGATTGATACAGACACGTCGTAGAAGGTGCCAAATTAAAAAAAATGCGGGTCCATTCAATTACCTATTTAAAATTTATTGATCAAACGGTTCTAAGGCCGTTATAAATGTTATTGTAAGTTATATCCTTAGTGTAATTAGTAGTAATTTAACTGAACTGTTAGAAATCAGGGCCCCAATTCACTATGACAACTTGGCGATTATTTGCTTCGAAATCACGTCGATTCCTTCATTAATAAACGACAGCTGCGAAATTTGCATTCTCTATGACGCGTCATATATATGAATTATTTTTTTTTTTTTTTTACACTTAATAGATCTATGTTTGGTTACTATCTCGCCTGATGTGAAGCGATGATGTGGCCTAAGATGGAGCACATAGATCTAGAGAGAGACGGCAGTTGAGCGGCTGCTCAGACCCGTCTCCCCGATGGTTCACCGAACATCATCCCGAAACACGACTAGGTCGCTTGACGGCATGGCTTTGTTCGGTGGGTGGTATTACAACCACGGCCAGAGCCTACCACTCCAAAGCGCGTAAGCGGGTTTCATCACGATGTTTTCCTTCACCGTTTTAGAGCGAGCGTACAAAATCTGCACTTAACTATAAGTCATTGGTGCAGGGCCGACTTGGGATACCAACCCAGGTGCGTCGGATTGAAAGGCGCACGAGTTCCCGCTGGGCCACACTCGCTGAATATATGAATGCGTCATAGAAATGTCGTTTATTAATGAAGGAATCGGCGTGATTACGAAGCAAGGAATCGTCAAGTTCTCATAGTGAATTGGGGCCCAGAATAGATCTGTATCACTACTTGCTTTCATATTTGTGGTATGCAAAATGTGGTACTTTTGGAGAAGATGAGATGAGATAAATAGCCCTAGATAAACATGAATATGCCTACTGTCAACAATATTTATAGTTCCTGCCATAAAGCTAACACGATGGAATGGTTATATATTTGTGATAAAAGTGTTCATAAAAATAATAAACTAAAATATTTAATAGGCCTCTTCACAATTTGTAAAGAATTTTAATATCCTAACTATTATAGGAAGATCGTATTTAAGCAAGCGCATTAAAGCAAGTTTATCGTCTAATGCCGTGCCGAAAGGAGCTGAGTGTTATTTATTGTTATCCTCACATTTTTGCCTTTCGTGGACCATATTATATTTCAAAAGTAATGCGACTAGGGCACCAGGTGGTACGGTTGTATCAAATTACGATCAAAAGATAATTTTACGATTTAACAAAAAAATAATTCTAAGTGTGTCGCTCTGCTTGTGTGTGTTCCCCTCGATACCGACAACTGAAGAATTTTTATTGTTTTAATATCACCAAGTACAAGCCAGAATTACGGTATTTTGTATAAAATAACGTTTTCTCTGGTTGGCCTGCTTATGTTTATAATGGTAGTAACCTGGAATTAGGTGCTCGTTAGTGATACGACCGCTCATTTCAGCGGTGCTGGCATTCGCGAGTTTGCTCCACGACGGTCAGGGTCAGCTTCAAGTTTGATTGCTAAAAATAGTGTAAGAGATGGCGCGAGGCGGGCAGTGGGCACCGGTCCCGGGCCTGAGCTCCAGGCCCGTCCTTGGCGCGTCTCCACGCGTACGTTCCACATTATTTCGAGCCCTTTTTTGCATTCCGATCGTTATCTGAACGCGAACATCGCGATCGATGTTCCCACGACCGTCGGCAATCGAAATATCTCGGCAGACGATTAAACCGCGGTTTTTACTATAATAATTTGATAAAGACCATTTATGAGCAGATTTTGTAATATTCAGATAGATTAGATCGGAATAGATGTGATTGGATTGAGCTTTGAAGCGAGCCGATCGGATGATTACGGCGTTCATCGACTCTATCGGCGAGTCGGTTGCGTTAAACAATCGGCAGTTTTTGTTTATGTTTCGACATTGAACTTGCGGTCTGACCGTGAAATAAACTCGGTGTAATGTAATGAGACGGCATGCGGCAGCGGGCGCGGGGTGACCGCGATCGCGACTGGCAGGTTCGCGTTATGTAACACGGTGAATTGCACGCTCGCACCGTGCACGCTGCGCATGCTGGCTGATGGCGGCGCCGCCCTCCGCCGCTGCCGCCGGCGCCAACGGTATGCGGTTTCAAGATTACGCATCTCTACATATTTATGTAGGTATCTGAGAAAAGTATAGTACGGTAGGTTTCAATAACGATTGAAAAGATGGTTTAAAATGACTAAATACATGGTATATAATGACGATAAAACGAGACTACTTTAATGTTGCTTTTTTGCATGCTCCCACGATTATAGGTTATGTACAAAAAAATGCAATAGTTTGTATGTTTGTTACTCAAAGACGTAGAAACTACTGAATGGATTAGAATAGAATTGGGCAGAGGTTAGATTAGTATATAACACAGAAAGTATTATGACACGTTTCATCCCAGAATAAAGGACAGTTAGGAAACAAAACTAAATCTAATTTTACGCGGACGAAGTCGCGGTTATTAGTTTGTATTACCTAATTATTTTTAAATCATGCATGCAGAAGCTGTTAACGAAATCAAGAGCATTATATTAGTGATGTTTAAACACGTCAATTGCACGAAGTTTTCAATAATTTACAATAAATTACCAAGTCAATAGACAACATTAGCAGCGAAAGTAATAGTTTAAATAATTGCCACTTTTAGAATACTGCGGTGGTCCGGCTATTAGAATAATGTAACGTTTTGTACACGGCACGGCCAGGAGAGCTTTACTAACTATATTTAGATACGGGACGAGTTCTATAAATTGCAAAGTGTATAACTACTCTAGTGCTTAAGGGAGATGCCGTTAATGGGATGCAATCATCCCGGGAGTGCTAATTAAGGAAAATATTGACCTTTAGTTCGCAATCGTTGCGTGAAGAACGGTCGGCAATTATGTTGTCATTGAAGGGTGCAATAATTATAAGTGCTTCGCGGAGTAACCGATACAGAACTTGATGGGGCGTGATCGGCTAGTTTTTATATAACACAATTTATTATGTAAAAGTTGTAGGGAACACGCGATCTTTGGTATTTTCGTATCGTATTATAGTAATGATTATGATTATATAGTGATGATTATCGTTTATGTTCTTTTCTTATGTCGCGATATTTATTATTTTTAGCGTAACTTTACCTACTATATTTTAGCGCTTGAAAATAGCTATACCCAAAAGAGTGACAGATTAAAAAATTATTGTCCCATCCAGACATTATTGCCATCGAGTTGTGAGCTACCCAGAAAGTTTCAGTTTCAGTTGCAAGATTCCACCCGGAACGACAGACAGACAAGAAATAAACTTAATAAAAACGTGGTAATCATAGTTTGGGTCAGCAATAAGTGGTAACCTGAAGTCGCCGGCTAGTGCAGGCACAATGTCGGCAGCAAGGCGCGTCACGTCGGCACCACCTGCATCGCATACTGATGAGCATTGCCAGAAGTATCAGCATTGCCGGCACATGGCACGTTCGGCCTACGTCGGAACCAACGTGGATGCCACTTCTAGATCGGCGATGGTTTCTATGTAAGAGGCCGATGAGGCTAGGGCTGTTGCTGCTTGGTATATTAGGAGATATGTAGTTTTTTTAAGCAATATGATCGGGTTTATGTGCCAAATAGTAAGTACTACGCCTGTCCATTAAACCGCTCCTAAGTTTGAATTGCAAAATCCTGCCGCGATACTGCACTCAGTCTCAATGCCCGACTTCACAGGTGACAGTGCGTGTTCGTCGTCAGACATTTAGTAGTGAGTTTATATTACAATGAATGTACGACACTTTTTGATATTTCAGAGTGGTATTTTTTGGCAGAAAAGCTGTTGCAATAGCGCACCTAATGTTTAAAGAAGAGTCATTTGACGTCATAATTATTTATCTGAATATGTAAACCGTAGAATATTGCATCGGCCGACGCCTTGTTACGTCACAAAATAAAAAGGTTTTTTTTAAAATCGCTTATTAATGTATATTTTATCAATATTATTATAAACGACGATATGACTGAAGATGGAGCACATAAACAGTATACATATATGTATAGAAAGACGATATGCAGTTAAACGACTACTCAAACACGACTAGGTATCTTGAAGGCATGGCTTTGTTCGGAGGGGCCAACCTACGTACAACCACGGCCGGAGCCTATCACTCTAAAGTAGTCACTTCTGTCATCATTCTTGTCACTCTATAGTATATCTGACAACCCTATGATCTAAGGGTGAGTGCACTGTGCTAGATATCCGGCGGGCTCATCCACCGGACGCGGTCTAACGGGCCGCTGTCCAAAAGACGTCGCGAATGTCAAGCACGCACCACGACTACACCCGCGATCTCACCGCAAATGTCAACGATGAATCATTGCGAATTGCTACACCTTATGTGTAACGGAAAATACAGGTTTCCATTGCAAATCTATGATGTCCGAAGATAAGAGTTCAAAGTAGACTTGTGTTTTATGAAGCTAGTTTTAGTGTCGGAAATGCAATTATTCAAATTGTTAGTAATGTAATGAAGCATCATCGTCTCTGCTCGGTAACGTATTCATCGTGCGTAACATGCACTTCGGATATCATTAGTCAATCAACTATCAACCTGTCTCCACTCGGAAGTGAGCAGATGTAACGCTTCATTGGGTATACTGGGCACGCTTCTTTAGTTTTGACCCAACCAAGATATATTGATCTCTCGGAGTGATAAAGTTCCTTAAGTAATAATGTCAGTTTAATTTAGTCGTGTTATATCAAACGACCGCGTTTAGGACGGACATTGTGTCTCATTAGAATTCGTTTAAAAGCCATCTCGCGGGCTCACGTCTTCTGTAATAATAACAACTTCCTTCCATTCATCGTAAATTATGTTACAAGGATATAAAATGTGTGAATATTACACGAACATTGTTTTGGTCAAATAAACATAGGCGCTATAAACTTTAAACATTATAAAAAACAAGTACGCATTTTATAAAAAAAAACCTACTTCAATTCTGATGTATCTTAGGAGTCTAAGGTCGAATATCGATGAAATTTATATGGGACCATTTCGTAGCTATACTGAACCCAACGCAAAAAGAATTTTCTAAATCGGTTTATAATGACGGAGTCCTGAGGTAACACACATTTAAAAAAATACAAACGAAGAAACGAACCTCCTCCTTTTTTGAAGTCGCTTAAAAAGTAACATAAGTTTTTAATATACTTACAATCGTATTTAAGAAGGCATTCTCGTGACGTGACTCTCGTGAATAATAAACGATAGAAATTATCTTCGCATATAAAATGAAAACCCACCTTCATCCATCACAAACAATTGTTTACAATAACAATTCAAACCAAACAAAAGAACTCAATTTAATTTCTACAATAAGGCGCTCATTATTCTGGCAGATGAGACAAAAGGCATTCCAAAAACGGCTTCAAAGTTGCTGTGATAAATTGCACTGACTATTAAGCCCCGAGTAGAATGCCAAATGCACCAGGAAAAACTTCATATAAGAAGTAAAAGCGAGTAAGCGACATCGCTTATGCATGAGGCTGCATTATGCATGGATTCCAATCGGAGGCTCTTGGAGTCTGTAATAGACGAGAGGAGTGGACAACTTGCAATTTAACGAATGTAAGGATTATGTTCACAATAGAATCTCTCAATAAGCGGTTTAAAAGCAATACCTCCTTATAAGGATTTGCGCTTAGCTCGCTCGCTTCCTTATTCGTGATTGTGGGTAGTACAGACCATGTTCGTACAGTGTAATTTCAGCAACAACATATTCTGTCGGTGTAAGGCCGATAGCTTCAGTTACAGCATTTTCTGCTACAAAGTTGCAATATCTAGCGAGGTATAACAGAAGATCGCACTCGTTTGAAAGGAAGTTTAACAAAGTATTTTGATATTATTCATAGTGCTACTCTATTACTCGCTACTTATTTCGCTTTCAGCAATTTTTCTTAGTAGTTATATCACAAAGCAAAATAAAGATCCTTTTAATTAAATGTAACTAATTGCCGTCGTGACGGTTGAATAAACGTCGCAGTTTAGATGCTAATCTAAGTTTCCTCTGGGAATAGTTTCGGATGCGCTGGCGCACAATAAAACTACAATTTGCGCGTCACGGCTTGCCGAGTTTAAACAACTCGAGACGCCACGGTACAAGTCGAATGTCGTTGTTTATACATTGTTAATGGAGTAAAGTCTTCTTTTTGTCCGTTAGCTTTAGTCGTGCTCTCGTTTATGGCGATGGTCGTGGGGATGCAGTCAAGAGCTTCGTGCTTCGGCGAGCGTGCGATTCACGGCCATCTTGTAAAGAGGATGACACGGCACTTACATTCTGTCTATAATCTTGGAACATTGACTTGCAGTATTGAGCGGTTGCGATAAAATGACTCCATATTGCTTTGAGTGGGTAATAAATTACGATTGGCGCCACACCTTATTTGTAACTCATTAATATTTTTAACCATCATCGTCAAAGTCAAAATATGTGAATATGCTTGCAATTCGTCAAACAGTAAATAATTTTATTGTATTTTATTGACGCTTTAATTTTTATAATATGTATACAGGATCTTTCCAACTAATAAAGACATTACATGAAAATGTAAAAGATTATGTATAAAGTGCAATTTATTACCAAATTAGGAAGCTATAAATTTTGCGGCGAACCGCAGCACCATGGGTTTTGAATATGCATGATTATGCACGTCATGGGGGGCTGGTGATGGCCTGACCGCAAACCCTTTGTCTTGTATGTATGCCACGTCTGCGCAATGCAAATGCAGAAGGCGTAGTAAAATAAACGTGCCAAAGCAAATATTAACACAACGAACTGCAAGCGCCCCGTCGACTTAATGAAAAGATTTAATGACTTCGAATTGTGTGAATGTAAACAGTGTATTCGCAGACTCCAAGCTTAAATGTTTTTAAAATAATGTTGTTGATAGGTACATACACACGAAGTGACTCTGAAATACAATCGAGCGGCTGCGGAGGCGTCGTCGATCTCATACAAGTCGCATTAAGCGAGATGAGTGATTGAGGGGCGCGCCATGTCTCGGGGTCATATTCATTTCGATGCCGGTATCCATTGTCGTCTGTCAATCTTCACAGCGTCATCCCACTCCCATTAAATCATGCTGTTACACCATTATTCATGCATACATATTAATACTGGAAATTTTGTAACGCCTAGCGTCATACCATACTATCGTCTAATGTTTTGAATATAGTGATAATTATAATCATGTTTTATCTCTTTGTTTCAGCTCAGAGGATAACGACTATCCAGCTAGATGGCGTGCAGTACTTCATCTCACGGATGAACCCCTACAGCCCCGAGTTAAATTATTTCCTCGCCTATCAGTACTGCAGGTAAGACATAATGTTCTGAAAGTCATTTGATGTCATGTTCGTGTGCAACATACGGCGTGGTCCCGAGAGATACTATCCCAGCATCGCATCGTGACTAGGAATATCCTTATCTATGGCGTCGTGTCGGCGATCCTGAACAACCCCTGGCATAACTACATTCGGATTGGCATTAACAACGATACTTAGGTCCATTTCGACGCCTCGCGACCAGGAAGTGTAGGGACATTTGCATTACCGTTAGGGTTTCTGGGAAATCTCGAGAACAATATCGGCACCTCGGTGAACCACTTCCGCGAGCCGTTCCCACTGTTAAATATCCCGCATACAAAGGGTCAGCCATTATTGCATGTGCATTCGTAGTCGTAAATCAGAATAAGCTATTTCCCACTCGTAAAATAAGTGCACCGTGCTTCAAGTTTCAATATTCACAAGGCAAATGTGCTTGAGATTCCACAAATACAGTTGAATGGCGGATTTCTTGGAGATCAACGAATCTGCAAACGAGAAAATAATGATAGCGTCCCGGCATCGGCATGACTCGGGCGAATCCATCGGTGAGGAGTACCTTTAACGCGGTGCCATATTCCGCGATCTAGATCCCACCACGTGCACGGCGAGATTACTGTAAAAGGTCACTAGCCTCGTTGCTCGGTCATCAAGTCCTTCTACCGCGTCTTCGTCACGACCCATTTACAGTTTCAATTGTTAACGATGGCCCGAAGATTCGTTCCGTAATATTATCCGGTATCGTAAAAGTGTCGCAAGAAATCGATTAAGGCCGAATTAAAATTGATGTAAACATGACACTGATTCGTCATCCACTGCGACCAGCATGTCGGAAGAGATGCGTTGCAAGGTGCGAGGCCTGGGTAGCAGTGGCGTGACGAGATGTCATGCCTGGATCTCGCACTTACCGTGACACCTCACCTGAGGATAATTTACAAACGGCTCCCTGAGAGCGTGTTACGGTTTGTTTTACTCGCGGCAACAAAAACCACTAACGGTATCGATGCCATGAGTATGCGGGATGGTCATTTTCGATTTTTTTGCTGGGCCATCAACGAGTTTATCGATACATTCGTGCTTTGCTGTTCGATATGATCAATAACGACTTAAAAGTCGAGTTGTCTCTCCGAGCAGCAGATACCTACTCGTTTCAGGAAAAGAAATTAATTAATAAGTGCATCATTAATTAGAAGTTCATAAATTTTCTTAAGCTCATACTTTTATTACTGGTCTGAGAATGTCTGGGCTCGAAAAAAAGAATTTCGGCTCCAAAAGTATGTCGATGATTCCTTAATGGACACGACCAAATATTTTCAGAAGCTCATGTAGAATTCAAGTGGTGTATAATTTATAATGTTTTAATTCGTCGTAAAAACGGCAGGGCATGTTTGGATTGTTAATGAAGTGCAAGCCTTTCAAGCCTTTTATCAGTCGGTATGAAGTAAGCGCGGTGAATTAACAAAAAGTTATTTATTGCACATTACTCTGTGGATGCTTTTCTGTACCACTTCCTGAACAAACAGAACAGTTAGGGGTCCCACGCTCAATATACTCAAGGCAGTTCCCTTTCAATGTTATATAATGAACTGAGTTTGTTAACATCTATGTTTTCATTTACCGTCTCTAGTATGAAGTGATTATAAGACATTATGGAGAAGAATCTCGTTTATGCGATGTCATCGACGCTTTTAATCCGTCAGAGTTTTCTGAACTTGGGTCTGGAATGCAGTCCCATCTCGGCAAGGCCACGGGCAGTCTTTAGCGAATAAATTGCTTCTCGATAGTCCCAACAAACTGGCTCTACGGTATCGAGACGTATAGTATATATGCGAGCTAATAGCTGTATACGATTAGCTAGGGTAGTTATTTAGATAAATCGCGTTTACTTACACGAGCAGGCTTAATAATCTTTAGTCTCGTCGCTCGACGAGGTATTCAACTTGGTAAATAACGGATCTTTTTCTTATTTTCAGGTCGTTAGGTCTGCAGCTGGCGTCGTTTGAGACGAAGGAGAAGGCAGACTCTATAACGACATACTTAACGAATGCAGGTAAGGAAACGAAAGACCGTGTCAAATATTCAGAAAAGTACAAGCTATCATAAAATGGCATATCCATCACTAATATCATGGACACTAATTATAATTATAAGGTTGTCTTGAAGAGATCGCTTGTTAGCAATAATACGCCCATGATTTTTAGCGTAGATACAATAACAAATCTACCTTTGACCTTTTCATGTTCAGAAATCGATACGTCGATAGTAATGACGACATTTTCAATTCCAGGGTACAATAAATACGACTTTTGGACGTCGGGCAACAACCTCGGCACGGACATGTATCTGTGGATGAGCACGGGCCTGCCGTTCAATGCCACGTTTAACTACATGCGACGGCTGCCTATGGACGTGCCCAACCCGCGTCCCGACGACAGTATTGACCCCCTGGATGTACCGCAAGGCAGTACCGCCCCACAGCGTACCGCAAGACACGGGTATGTACCCAATTTGTTCAATTTACAACCAACAAGTTTGGAACGCCTTTTAAGATATCTCCTAGACACTCGTCTAACGACGTCATTATGTAATGTGATTGTGAACATTTCTTCTATTTTCTATCTTCATTTTTTCTAATAGTCGAACAATAGTCTCTATAAAGGGCCCATCGGTAATAGTTTGGAATTTGTAACCTGTCATACAATGAGCTTGTAGATACGGAAACACATCAATTACCTATATGACATAAAATTGTATATTTACGTGCATTAGTGCAAAAGTTCATGCTGGGAATAGGAAGTTTCTTTAAATGGAACTTAAAGATAAACTATAATAATGATTTCAAGCCATTCCGCGTATTAAATTCCCTTTCCTTTAGTGCGACAGTAATTGAGGGGATTTTCTGCAAAATTGCCTGTTCACACACCAACTCGTTCCCACGATCCGCTCCGATGATTAACTCGTTTTATAAATAGTTCGCTATCATAGGCAAATAATTAATCTTATTTCCTTGCAGTTTCTGATGTGTATTGCATTATGTAATAAAAACTAGTCGGTATTCCAGGACGGAACACGTGATGACGAACGGCTGCGTGTCACTGAAGGCGCCGACTTTCCACTGGGAGCCCCAACACTGCGGCGAAATCAAGGACTTCATCTGCGAGCAGACCCGCTGTTACTATTACAACTACGGCTCCATCCCCGTCTCCTCGTCGCAGGGGTAATGCCAGGTGAGATGCCAGCCGTCTCCGGAGGCCCGATCCCCAATGCCGCGCGCACTTTATCCATCCTCCATGGACTTTCTATTTCAAATATGTCAAAGGAACGACATACCTACTAATTGGGTAATTATCTGTGTAGTTTGACCACGAGGGTATAATAATATAGTCTGTGCTAACATTGTATCCAGCCCAAGTGTTGACCTTGGTTTAGTTGAAGTGAAGCGCGCGGGCCCGCGGGACCTGGCCTCTGCGCAACCCAACCACCAAACAAGAGCCCTACACCCAGCAGACAAATGTTTGGCAGTAACAAATTGTTTACACTTTCAGTCTTACATGAACTCTTCAAAATTTACAAAATTATTTGGTGGGTGGGTGAAGGGGGCTTTGCTTGGTATCTCTTGTGATACACTTTGTGTATACTTAACTGAGCGTTGTGTCTAACATAATTTAAGATTCCCGTTTAACTAACAATTATTATTCTGAAAACTACATAAATTAAGAATAATATCACTTAATGTTGTTTGTTATAAAAGCTATACAAAACGTGGGCTCTATTTCATGAAATAAACTATTGCTTTTCGTACAAATACCCTGAGTTTTGTAAAATGAGTTGCAAAATACTTTCATAAAACAGAGCCTCGTCGGGAACATACGTTATATCATCATCATCAGCCCATCACGTTCCCACTGCTGGGACACGGGCCTTCTCTCATAGAGAGAGAATACGTTATAGGTATATCAACCACTAATGATATCGATGTTAACTATCATATAAGTGTGTTAGCGGCTCTCTAACACGAGGGTCGTATTGTGTTGAACAGGAAGCCGCTATCGCTGACGACCACGACGACCGCCCACCCGCTGACGTCGTCGTCACCGCCACCACCGCTCTCCGAACACCTGCCCACGCACTTCACCCTCAACGACCTGATCAAGCTGCGTCCCTCGTCCGGCCTGGAGGGCCTGCAGTCGCCGCATTTGAAGACTAGTGCGTTGTCGAAAGCGCCGCCGCAGATTGACTCGCACTACTCGCGCGCGGCGGACGCCAACGTGCACGAGGAGAAGGAGGCGGCGACGCAGGGCCCGTACGAGGAAGAGGAGGGCATGGTGGGCGACGACCCGGCCGCGTTCCTGGCGCATGACGCGCCCGTCGCCGACGACGCGCCCTCCACCGCTGAGCCGGACGCCACCGAACATTCCGTCCACGCCAGCGGCATGCTGGCCCCGCCCAAGTACTGACGTCCGACTCCGCGGTGACCCACATCTCTACGATTAGCTATCGACTCTACCAAAAGTATTATTTTCATTAACACTAGGCGCTTTAGAGTGTTTTTCTTTGGAGGCTGGCGAGGGCGCGCCTCCATTTAACGTATTGCATGTAAATGACATTTCTAAAATCGTAGTTTGTAACTTTTACAGTTATGGGGACTTCGAAGGTTTATAAGGGGCAATATTTAATTGTAGCCTCGAAGGTGCTGGCGACTCGCTTCAGCGACTTGCCGCCGTCTTCGCTCACGTCGAATATCACAAAACGTAAATGTATTCCACGATATTTAGGTACCTAAACTTCGCTAAGATAATTATTAAGCTAGACGTCAGATCTCCGGTGTTTTCGTATAGAATAGACGGTAAAAATGTGTATTAATTTAATGTAAGAAAATTATGCAGAATCGTTGTCGGGACATATCATTCTGAGTAGTAGGCTAGTAGCATAAGATAGTGTTTATATGTGTCGTAATTAAGTTATATTTAAGTTGAAACTCTGATAGTGAAGTGGATAAATAAAGTTTAAAGTTTGTACGAGTGTTGGTTTTTCATTCATTCATTTATTTCGTCTGTTGTCAACACGTTGTCAACCCGCATAAATGCCTGTAATCCCCATCCATATTCCATCGAGTTAAACATCATCATCGTCATCAACAGCCCATCACGTTTCCACTGCTGGGACACCAGCCTACTCTCATAGAGAGAGTATTTAGCCGTAGCTAGCCCAGTGCGAGTTAGTGGATGTCACAAATCCTTGAATTTTTGTGAGTAATTCTTGGACCATCGGTTTCCTTACGATGTTTTTCTTTACCGTTCAAAGGTTAAACATACTATACTACTTAATATCTATCTACGAGGACTTTAGTTTGAGGCGCTGTCGAAGCCGACCCAAAGAGGTGGCAAGGCAATGAAAGTTGATGCAGGAAAGAGACGCTTGGATAGGTAGAAAACTGCTCTTGTGCAGCAGTCAGATATAGACAATATAACTACACAAAACAAACGTAATATTAGCTACAACTTCTTCTCACAAGCCATTGATTCTTCACGTGGAGCGTGACGATCTTTTAAACATGTTTGGTTCGCACCGCAGTGGCGGCGGATGTATCGCCGAGGATGTAAGAGAGAGTGCCGTTCTTTCAAGAATACGGTACAATCTGCCGTCCCTAGTATTACGTAGGTGCAACTCACCAGCCATTGATGACGCCTTCCACATTGAGCATGGGCACAATCTTGAACACGTATTTGGATCTAAGCGCGGTGGCGGGGGATGTATCGCCGAGTAGGTACGAGAGAGTACCGTCCATCACCCAGCTAGCATTGCTCTCGCCGGGGTGTACGCGGGCAGATAGAAACACTATCTCGCGGTCCTGGAAAATATGGAAGCTTGCTTTAAGTTGAAGGCTTACTTTTCTTTAGTTATTGCTAGTTGCGCCCCGGTTTTGTCCGCTGTTTCCCGAGATATAAAGCCTATGTCCTTTTCCTAAGCCTAAGGAGCCTACATAGTACCAAATTCATTAATATCCGTTCAGTAGTTTTTCCGTGATTGAGTAACAAACATCCATCCATCCATCCGCACAAACTTCCGCAAAACATGAACATAATCAGATAGTATACCATCATCAACCTCATCGGATACTCACTTTCGGGTTACCATACTATTGCATTATAATCGGATTCACAGCTTCAGGGCGGGCGGTTCCGCACTGCATCCGATCCGAATCCGAAAAAATGCTGTCCGAAGTAACCACAATGCTATTTCTAACGCATTATTATTTATTTATTTCTTTTGCTTTTCTGGTTACGAACTAGATCCGAGTCCCATCGATTTTTCTATTGATCACGGATTCAGATCGGATTCGGATCGGATGAAGTGTGGAACCGCTCTTAGTCCTCGTGATCCAATAGCTCAGTACCATCAGTGGGGTCATGAGGAATAAAGTGATTTTCATAGTATGATTCAAAACCGCAATAAAAACGCACACACTCTCAGAACGGTGTCGCAAAACACTCCTGCTACTAGATTAAATATTCAACACAGAGGGGTAAAATAACACATACCACAATAGGATTAGTGGGTGTATCGTCAGCTGATATCGTGAGCAACGGCACTTCGTTGTTGTTCAGAGAGTAGCATAAAGGCTCGGCTCGTAGGTACGACCCTGGAGGCAATAGTAGACTCCATTGCCAAATTTTTGTCTGTGGAAAAGAAAGATTTATCATGCAGATATGCAACAATAGGTTATTTTCTAGCTAGGTTATTTAATGTAAATGATTGACAAGTAAGAAGGCAGCCCGCCCTCCCGATGGAAAGTGACCACGTCACGTCACCTCACCTATAGACATCTGTGTAACCATGATTATGTGTCAAGGAGCAAAGAAGTAAGGTGATGGGAGGAAGATGGGGAGAGGGGCAGTACCGAAACACTTACAACCACATTTCACGGACACAACTTAACAAGAGCAATGCAAGAGGACTTTGCCACGATCCTGCTTACTGTACGATACTATTGTGAAACAAAGAAAAACAAAGTTGGTATTCACCAGTGGAGTGTTTCAGACATACTCAGTGTCATAAATGGACCGCATATCAATTTTCACTTGAAGGACGACGGAAAAATAAAGCCTTACCATCATCATAGAGTAGGTGAAGGGGAAGTGGTACGCGAGATAGCAAACGTCGTTGCTGTGAGGGAACTCAATGCTGAAGGTAACTGTCAAGTAGCACTTGTTGTGGTTCTTCTGATTGGCGTAGTGGTAGCTGTTGCGGTAGTAGCAGATATCGGAGCCGGCGCGTGTCCATCCTGAAAAGCAAAATAAATAATTTATACTTATTAAATTTACAATACAGAAATCACTAGTGCAACTCCGTTGAATTGTCCTCTCACATCGGCGCTTCAACTATTATATGCAGGCGTGTTGCTTACAATACAATACCTTATTGAATACCAAAAACATAAAACAAATATTACAATGCTTACCATCTGGGAACGACCTGGGCCCTAAATCACTTATGACAAGTTAGCGATTCCTTGCGTCGAAATCACGTCGATTCCTTCATTAATAAACGACATCTCTATGACTCATTCATATATTCATATATATGATTCTCTATGACGCGGCATAGAGAATACAAATTTCGCAGATGTCGTTTATTAATTAAGGAATCGACGTCATTTAGAAGCAAGGAATCGCTAACTTGTCATAGTGAATTAGGGCCCTGTTCTACTCGTCACTCAGTAGTTGCAAAAATCTTTACCTAGGCACAAAAGACTTAATAGTACAAGTAATCTAGGTACCATAAGGGCGCGGCTATTAATCCTAATCTAACTAGTACACGTAAATAATGTATTAGATACTGTTTCAAATTGGTTTGCTGCCAACAAATTGTCACTAAACGCGAAAAAGACGAAATGTTTAAAGTTCTCTTTGTCTAATATTATACATGTAGAGCCAAATGTAATGCATAATAGTGATAAACTCGACACAGACAAGGCGACGGTATTCCTAGATATAGGCATAGACTCTAAGTTGCAGTGGGGTCCTCATATCGACGCCTCATATCTGGAAAACTTAGTTCTGCTGCTTACGCGGCTAGTAAAATTAGGCAATTAACGGATATAGCTACGGCTCGGTTAGTTTACTTTGCATACTTCCACAGGTTAATATATAATATAAGCTATTTTTATTTTACAAAAGCGGGTGGTTCGCGCTATTTAAGAGTTGGGTCCTCGCGAAACATTAAGAGAAGTCTTTCAACAAATTAATGTATTAACTTTACCTTCTCTATATATTTATGAAAATATAATGTGTGTTCGTACAAATCTGCACAAATTCAAGATGAATAGTGACCACCACAACATAATCTTCTGAGTAGTGGTTCTTTTTCCAATACGGTGGTAGTCATTGTAATAATTGACGTTCATAAGTGCGTCTGTGACGACAAAATTGAAATATAGAACTTTTGAATTGAATTGAATCTATTGCAGTGCATCGTTCCAGCATCTGCAAATGCTGCTGCAATTTCTCGCTGGTAGCTTAAATATCCCAAAGATAGCAGCAGTATTCCCCATGAGCTGACCTGTTCTTGTTGGAAATATATATGAATTTCTAACGAGAACAGCTGCTCCGCGTCGCGATGGGTTCCAAGAACTACTTGAAAATATTGGTAACTAGCTGACCCGACTGACGCTGACAGCTTTTCCCGAATTTTTCCAATTTTCCAGGCACTTTTCAAATTTTTCTTTCCATAAAAGTCTAATTCCATCTAATAGGAACACTCAAAGATCATCAAATCGGTCCAGCCGTTCTCAAGTGATGCGCGCCAACAAACAGCATTTTTATTTATATAGAGAGATAGATTAGGATCCCGCCACGTCATTTAGTCTAGGATTTCAAAATAAGGCAAAAAGTAATGGTCACTAACCTGGTTTCCCCATAACAGCATCCTTAACCGAATACATGACCGGTTTCATGCCGAAGTTGAACTGGCTGTCCGACTTCTCGCAGTTGACGATGTTGAAGGTGTAGGGGCGGCCTTGCTGCATGTTGCGTACTTCGAAGTAGAACCACTGGTGCCGCTTCGTGGAGTTCACGTCGGGCATAAGTATGAGTTCATACTCGCGCGGACCTACCTGAATGGGAAACTGGAATTATGCTTTGGGCTATTGCAAGTAAGACGGAGAATGTCTAAATGACACATAGAGAACAGAAAGAGCTATGATGCCCAATTTCATTAATATTATTTAGACCAACATGCACGCACGACCTAACCTAAGTATTCCTTTATAATTAAACACCTTGTGACATTTCTATTTCACCGTCAAGTCCTAAGCAAGCTCCAATAGCAAGTGTCACTCCTTAGCAAGTGTCACGTAGTTATGTGAAAAACACTGTAGGCACAGTATACGGCAAATGCGGGGTTACACTAGTGACTCATTCCATCCTGGGTGTGTTCAAATCAAGAGTGAATAGATACTTACTAGGGAAGCGTGCTTCATCTTCGACCACATCGTCGCTTCCCATCATATGAGATCGTGGTCAAAGGTTAGCCTAGACTGAGGTAAAAAAAAAATCCAATGCAAAGTCTTAGAATGCGCAGTCTTTGACATATGATTACTTTCCTTCTTTAAATCGCTGATTAGAAGCAATTTACTAAGGGTAGGATTCGGTTAGCTTCAAATGGTAACCGTGCTTCAGACCACCAACAATTATACACGAGGAAGCTATACATGAAGTAATTCGTATATTACTGCTTCTAAGTGTTTTATATTTACAAAAATGTATAGGTACGCAATACTCATTTTTGTTTTGGACTTACCTGTGCTCCCTGAGCATCTTACAAGACCTTCCAAACCCAGTTACAAGCTTGTCAAGAAGACACTGCGAGTGCGACCCCGAACTGTCGGTATAATTGCAATTTTCGTTGCGGGTTTCAAGACGACATTCACCTGAATAGCTTTCCTCAAGTTGCCTGACTCGAATCTCGACTCGAAAGACAGCCGTGATGAGAAACTGTTCACTTTCGTAATTTCTTGCTCGTCGGTATTGTGCAGGAAAAGACTTTCGAAACTGAAATATATCAAAAAAATAAGTTAGCCATAAATATTTATAAATTCCTCCTGATCAATTTGATTATCTTTTAATAATAACTTATTATTGTGCCCTATGTCTGCAGTACGCACGTTTCACTGTCGTATTTCAAAAAAGGAGAAGGTTCTCTATTCGATTGTATTTTTTTTTAATGTTTGTTACCTCAAAACTCCTTCATTTATGAACTTATTTGACAAAATCTTTTTGCGTTGGGTTCAGTATAGCTACGAAGTGGTCCCATATAAATTTCATCGATATTTCACCTTGGACTTCGAAGATACATTGAAGTCGGTTTTTGTTTTTTTCTAAAAAATTATTATAAAACTAGCTACCTTTCTATAAGAAACTAAGGGAATGTACCAAACTTCAAGGTGTGCTTTATAGGGGTGCGTATCATTTGTTCGAAATACATTTTACATATTTTCTTTTCAATTTCGTTCATTGAGTATAAATGACTTTTACCGTAACGGACAGTTGGTATAATTTTATTTGGTATAGGTACGTTATATTTGTTATATAATTTAATTATATACCATCAGTTGATATATATATACATATATATATATATATATATATATATATATATATATATATATCTACTGTATTACTATGTTTTTATATACTACTAATGTATATACTCTGCGGGTATTTTTTAGATATATTGATGATTTGACATATTATACTATTGGTATAATTTTGTTAACAAATGATATTTTGTTTAATACAATATTGTTTTAATGGCTAGTTCAGGGTAAAGTCATACTCGTACATAGGTAAGATGACGAGCGAAGGGAGGAGTGTAACTAGTGCAGCACAACGCGCAAGCCGAGCGAGCTAAGCGACCGTGCCTCAGAAGCGGCCGGCGAGGCGCCAGAAGAAGAATAAGCCAAAGTCATAATTATGTGCGACGATGAACTAGCGAGGAATGCAGTTAGCAGTTTGTTTTTGTTATTTTATTTGCGGAGTATATCAAATGGATTTTATAGTTTATGAATAGTTTTCTTCCGAAATTATGTGTTTTGAACTTCGATCAAACGTTTATTATATGGAATGTATAATACACAAAATGATTGGTATATCATACGCTTACATTTATTTTGTAAATATACATTTTAAGTATCGATCACATATTACCCGCTTTATAGTATTTTGAATAATTCCTGAAAGTGTTAAGCGATATGTGGTAAGTGTTTACCTTTTCTGCGAAGAAGTTTCAGTGTTAGTACCAACTGCGCTAGTCGCTCCAGAAGTAATTTGGTCCAGATCAAATACAACTTCGTTCATATACGCTTCTGGATTTATAGCTCTATCCACGCACGACAGGAGCTTCAATCTGAAAATAACAATAAAATAAAAAATTAAATGAATACGAGTAATAAATAGGCTTCAAACGTTATTTTCTTATCGTAGTAGCCTCTTTACTTTAAAAAAATATTATTCAATCTATAAGGATTTTGGAACCAATGGCATTTGTAAGTTATATGCGGATTTAAGGTACCTATATACTTATTGTAATCAGTTTTGTTATTTAAAGAGAAAACTACAGAAGAAAGATAATGAAACCATACTCTACAACTAGAGTGCCAATTATATGGATAGCAAGGATTAGTTTAGCCGTGTTCATACATATTCTTGTCGCACTGGATGTAGACCTTGTCCCTACTACTAGCTATAGGCTTTTATAGTATTGGGTACCAAGTTATTTACC
Source organism: Petrophora chlorosata (assembly GCA_951640565.1). Classification (NCBI taxonomy): domain Eukaryota; kingdom Metazoa; phylum Arthropoda; class Insecta; order Lepidoptera; family Geometridae; genus Petrophora; species Petrophora chlorosata. Next base: position 6,875,198 of record OX621190.1, read on the forward strand.
TGCACGCAGTCCTTTCCATCTTGTTCAACGGTTCAGGCTTATTCAAGCTCTGACCACCCATCATGTCAGGATAGGCAACCTTTACAAACGGAATGACACTCTTCACCCTTGAGGATATAGTAGAGTAGACGGAAGCGAACGAGCTATACTTGGAAATGTCTTTGTGAATCTTACACGAGGAACATGAGGTTGTTGCTGAAAATAGAAATTTGTCACATAATACAAATCAATAGATCCCCTTTACCATCGCATCATACTGAACTGATATAATTAATACTTACAAGTGCTTTCATGGATTTTATGATATCCCATCAAAAATGATGGCGTCAATGATGGTAGCTGGTTTGAATCATAGTCTATGTTTCCCAACACAGCAGTGAGGGATAGATTTAAAGGTGAAGGAGCATTCCGATTGCCTGTTTGATTCCCGATGAAATCTTCCAGAATGGACCCTCGAGAATTGGAACGGCTTTTGACTAGCTTTACTTGTTTATTGTAAGAACCGAACTCTTTAAAATAGATAAAGTATCTGAAACAGATAACAATATGTATGTAAACTTATATTTCAATGACTATTATGCGGTTTTTACGCTAATGCTAATGATGAAAACGTCGTAAGTAAACGCGCATGTCCAAAAGCCAACAAAATCACTTGTGCCATCCACTTAGCCGCACTGGCCCTTGGAGGACAATTACTTAATTTATGTTGCTCATCACTCTCTGAAAGGAAGCCTTGTCACAGATCAACTGTCGACATCAAGATGATAAAGTGAATAAGAACTTTGTACTTTTTTAAGTCTTCTATTTCTCTCTCATTGGGGTTGATCCACAGTGAACTTTGTAAACTATCACCAGCCTTCATTGCATGGCCTTTGTTATTGTCGCTAGATTCTTCGTTATTTTCATTTTTATTGGCTTGTTCACGTTCCTCGTAATCCATATCAGTAAAATCCTCAATGGCTTCGTTGTCTGTTTCTGGACCATCGTCATCGTCGTCAGAGTTCACTGTTTTCGTATCGGAATTACCTGCCTCTTCTTCTTCATCGTGACATGGCCACAACGCGTTTGTGCCTGAAAGACGAAAACAAAAGCGTGTTTAAATGAAGTAGTAATAATATATGGAGACAAGTACAAGTCATGCGCGTAGAAATAAGTGCAAGATAAAAATAAGCGTCAATACCAGTTTAAGAGTAGAGACTAGGCAATATAATCATCAGGAAAGTTACCTTTCAATATAGGATTGAGGTTAAACATAGCAGGACTGGAAGTAGGAACAGGCAACGCTTGGTGTTTAAGACATAGCGTGATGACGGAGCACACTCTAGCGAGAAGACCATCGAACTCTGGCTCATCGGGACATTGGAAACAGAATCTGTGGAGCGTTTGGACGTTCTTCTTCGTACATAACGCTCTACGTCCGGCTTCTGAAATTAGAGGATTAATTTATCAGTTGGGGCACGTACGAGGATATTATCTTCTCTGATCTTATTTTTAGTTAAACTTGTCATGCATCATCAGAGCATTTTATCATTTCATTTAAGAAGATAATATATTTGTGAAAGTTAATATATATTTTAATTTTCATAATGGTTTCGAGCTAATGCTCCTGCGTTTGGTGCTGTAAAAGTAAAAGTTGGTAATATCAATGATGTAAAACGCAAGTCATGGTAATAAGAGAAAAATAGAACATAGTGAGTACATTTACACAGAGGTACATTTTGGAACATAGAACATAATGATATACGTACTTATATTGCAAAGATGCTGCAGCGTCTGCAGCACATGAGCACAAATCTTGAGTCGCATGCGTCCCTCGTAGCGGTCCCAGCGGTCGAACACTCTGAGGAGCACGCTACAGAGGCCTGTCTTCACGATCTGCATGCAGCACACCTCTGTGTGAGTTACGCACGTGTGACTGACTTGCACAGTGAGGGTTTATCACAGAACATATAACATTAAAATGAGTAGACTCCGCATCAGACATGGCAATGAAAGTGTATTTTGCGACAAAATTTTCGAAATAATTGACTTTCCCGTGATGTTCCTTAGCTAGCTAAGAACGCCATAACTATCGATATAGGTGCCAAGCTCGTCAGACACACCTGTCCGAGTAACGTACGTATGACGTACTTGCAAAGTAAGGGACTCCCTAGTTATGTAACAGTAATAATTTGATTTCAAGTTATACCTCGATAATATTATGCAGTGATAATAAGTAATTTTTCAAAATATTGATATTGCAGAGGTTCCATTAGCGTAGTAACAAATATGAATGAAATACCTCATACCTCATAATTTTATTTATACGCACGTGTGACTGACTTCCACGGAGAGGGTGTTACAGAATATTTACTTCAGTAAATTAGTTACAATATTTTTTTACTCTCTCTACGAGGGAAGGCCCGTATCCCAGCAGTAGGAACGTAATGGGCTGATGATGATGAATATTTTTTTATCAAAAGTATTGTATCTCTTTACTTCTTCACTCTACATGCAGGCACACCTGTCTGAGTGATGTGACTGGTCATACAAGAGAGAACGTTTATAACATAGAATATTTGGTAAGTACCTAATAAAACGACTTGATATTATGATTCAAAACACACGGTAATTATACATTCATTGAATGCAAGAAGTCCTAAACATACAGAGAAACATTGTGATGCCACTCCAATGCGTGCGTGTGTGTAGGGGATTAACGAAAATAATCATCTCCATTCATTTGACGCATTGAAAATAACGTAATTATTATTTTGACAGAGCTTGTGATAGCCTTGTGAATGATTTTGTGTGTGGGAAGGAGCATGATAAATTATACGTTACAAAATAGATCATCTGATATAGAGATCGAGGTTTTATTATTGAAATCGAGACTATAATGGGTCCTTATTTGCGTAAGATTTTGTTATATGGGCCACTTAACTGTTTTTACTGAAGTAGTCAATGGCATCTAAACACAGTCGCAGCCTGGCCGTGGGTATAAAGCCGAGGCTCACTAAAATCCGCTCATACGTTTGTATCACTCCATCGCGGATCAGAATAGACGTTGTGACAGCTGAAACGATGATTAACATAAAATTACCATAATTGTACAAGCGACCGCATTCAGATTATAAAGGTTTTTTGCATACCTACCGTTTTTAGCCAACTGTTTCATAATAACAAGCAGCGGGAATATGAGCTTGTTGTCCGTGAAGTGTCCTTTCAGTATAAGGTGCATTGTCCTCACGCAGCCGAGCATTCTCACCTTGATCGCGAACTTCGGATCTAAAAACATATCGAACATCTTTTTATGATTATATCCACTGAACTAAATTGATAACGAAATACGAAGTCGGTCAGATATTATGATTCACAAAATAGAATGCAGTTATTCGCTAGTGACATACAAAAGTAAATAAATATTATATTTAGCTCTTTGTAACCTCGTGAGCTCAACGGATGTAGTATCCAGATGAGATCTTGCAGACACAGTTCCGTCCCCACGTGTCGTTCTCTCTTCTCGTGGATGACCAATAAGATTTTTCGAATGATGGCTTGCGTGCCTTTCAGGGACACGAAGTCTTGGGAGCAGAGGTGGCGGGCGAGGTTGTTGGCTGGAAGAAGGAGAGGGGTGGGTGCGAGGAGTGCGGCGAGTACCTCGGGGCGCGAGCGAGGCGACGATCCACACGAGGTCGTGCAGCATGAGCTCGACGCTGACGCTGCCGTCGCGCTTGGCGTGCGTGGCGAGCAACGTGCGGATCACCACCTGCATGCCGTTTAGGGATATGAAGTGTTGCGAGCACTGTAGACGCGCGACGTTGTTCACTGAAATTATCGACATCGACCCTCCGTTATTGATTTTGACGCGACACGGATCTCGAGGCAGATTAGGTTTTAATAGGTTCAGCAGATCGACAATCAGATTTAGTGATTACATTAAAACGAAAGTGCCAATATACAATTTACAATGTAAGATAATTATTTATATGCTTATTTGATTGAACGCGTTAGTGTGGTGAATTGTATTAACAATAGTCACTTATTGCAAGGCCGTTTTGAACTGGTCCAAAGTCAAGCGTGTTAGTGAGCGCTTCTTAAATGTCAGTGGCGGAACAGCTGCTCGAGTAGAAAGGCTATTTGCTGTAGGTACATTATTTAGTAGAAATGTCAATGTGTCCCAACAGTTGACGTGCAATCATCAATTCAGGATCCAAGTGGAAGAATAATGATGTGCTATAGATTTAATAACGCATCGATCGATGTCAACACGCACCAGTCTATCCATCAATTTAAGGTTGCGAGGGAACACGTACGAGTTATAGCTTCTCATTTAAATATTTTGGGGTGCATAAAGCGTTTCAGGAAGCGATTAGTTGATATATTGAAGAAGCAGTAAACTTATTTATTTGCAGTTTAAGCGCCACACTAAACATACCCTTTTTGATAAGAGGCGCTTTATTCTCTTTGCCTGGTTTTTTGTTATCCTTCTTGGCTGCCTTTTTGCTCTCGATCTTGTTTGCCGGTGCTTCAACAGGCACTAATTTGCACAATATATGATCATATACCTAATGTTTTTTGTTGCTTAGATATATAGAATTCAAAATTTTACTAAAGAAACATTTGATACATCCTACTAATATTATAAACGCGAAAGTTTGTAAGAATGGATGTATGAATGTATGGATGTACCTTTGTTACTCTTTCACGCAAAAACTACTGAATGGATTTTAATGAAATTGTTACGGAGATAGCTTATATTCTAGATTAGCACATAGGCTACTTTTTATACCGGAAAACCGCGGGCGAAACCGCAGGGCGCAGCTAGTATTTGAATAAAATATTCACACAATGCATCGGTGCTCGTGGGAAAAAATGCTTGGGGTAAGTCATGTTTATATATACCTGCACACTTTTTGCCTTTTCCTTGCTTGAGGCATAATGCTTCTCTTAGAATAGATGTTATGTAAGTGGATGTGACTGTGTCCCTTGAGTTCTGTAATTTAAAGTGTTTAGCATTACTTATAAAAAAATTCCTCGCTGTTTCCATACGCATTTGCAAAAAGCCTAGAAGACGAGTTGGTATTAAAATAGCTAAATAAGGAAAGTTCCCGGGCTTAGAATAGAAAACCATTCGGTAAGCCTCTCTCGGACGGTGTTCCACAATATTAAAGGTGGTGGGACTTCCTCTTGCCATTGAAATGAATACTAACACTAAACGTGTTAAAAAATATTCAGCAAAACTTTAAGTCTGTTAATAACATTACATTGGTAGGTTTTTTTAAGTATAAGCGTTTGGACGTCGTGGCTATCTCGTGCATGTGTATATTTCCCTAAATGTGACAAGGGCTGTATTTCCCTAAATGTGACAAGGGCTGTATTTCCTTATTTTTAAACAGACTAAAATTCACTTACTTCCAATATCGAGAGTAGCATCTGCACAGCCCCAGATTGTTTGTTCCATAGTTTATCCAATGTGCTCTGGCGGACATGTTTGTCTGAAACAAAATAAAATAAAAACAAAGTTCAATCTAGATCAATGACATCGCTGCCTTTCAAGGTTTCGACACGTTTTATAGTTATTAATTATAAAGTTTTTTGTCACAAAAAATTTTGTTTAGGCACCAGTTACTCGTACCTGGCTGGTTTTGTAGGAAAATTCGGAATCGGGGGTTTATGTTTACAATATAGTTCACGCATATTTTATTGCCTAAATAGGATATATTTATTTGCGTGTTACAATGCTGGTAAAAACATAGCGTGCCGTGTGTGTACTGTCACAGACGTCACCTCGGGCGTCAGTGGACTGTGCCGGTGCCATTTCCGCCAGCTCCTTTGTCTGACGGCGACTGACAAAAAAAACTGGGGCGCCCCCGGAGGCCGACCAGTGATATTTACCCCTTTAAATGAACGAGTACTTTATTATCCTCACACCACATTCCCGCATAATTACTGGTATTTCAAGCTTCAGTAAACCGTTGGTTAAAGCGAACAGCCAAAAGTAATTACGCTGATAAATCGTTTAGGCAAGTTATAGTGATTTTATGCAAATTATATTTTGGACCAATTATATTATCATTGCTAGATAAAAAGTTTAGCTGCCAATCGTAAAATAAAAGAAGTTATGGATAAATCTGTCATGGAAATGTTTGAAATAAGTAAGGTGCTTAGTATAAGAGGTATCAGAATATCAGTTACATGTGAGACATTTAAATAGAAAGCAAATGTTTGGGTGAACCTTGCATATTTGCACTGCATCGTTATTCAACCAATGTTTGATATATTACAAATTTGAAATAAGTAAGGTGCTTAATATAAGAGGTATCAGAATATCAGTTACATGTGAGACATTTAAATAGAAAGCAAATGTTTGGGTGAACCTTGCATATTTGCACTGCATCGTTATTCAACCAATGTTTGATATATTACAAATTTGAAATAAGTAAGTTGCTTAATATAAGAGGTATCAGAATATCAGTTACATGTGAGACATTTAAATAGAAAGCAAATGTTTGGGTGAACCTTGCATATTTGCACTGCATCGTTATTCAACCAATGTTTGATATATTACAAATTCCACCTAGGTATAAATACTGCCAAATTAACATTTCGACACATGCCATCCACGGCGGTCCACAGCTGGTCACTTCCGTGACCCGCTACGCGTACAATGTCGGGACAAAGATATTATTAATAGTTACTAGACAGGGATAAGTATCCACGCCAAATTGTGCAGTAAATGGTCTATACTGCAGTGACAATGACAAGCAGAGGCGGTAGCGATCATAACAATCTGGCGCCAAGCCAGCGAGCCACGCGCGTATCGTATGTACATATGTACCTACTTACCTACTACTAGCTATTCTACTGTTTAAAAGCAACGTCACGCCAAGCTTCTGGCGTCCACGCTAAACGCTCGCTTTCTAGAAAACGCTGACGCCATGGCAACAACACGAGTTGCTAAATCATCTCGATATCTAGGAACGAAACACATCGGTTGGATTTTTCTTTGTTTTTATTCCAATAACTTTTGCTAAAATGACTTTTCTGGTCCTATAAAGACCGTCAGGACAAAAAGTTGAAGTGGTATTTACGATTTGTGGTGGGGGAAGTTAATGGATCCTCCCCTGTTCTTTTGTATAGATATTTACTTTTGTTTTGGTTAGATTTATTCGAACAGATGTTTCATTTGTCTAGGTTTCCGAAAATTGCTGACGTTGTTGGCAACAATATATCGAGATGTGCCGGAGTTCCAGACATACGGCAAAGTTTCCGATTGATTCGCACAGCTGTTGGTACAGGGTCTTTTTTTATTCTCTGGGAAATACTGACGCTTTGAAACAATCATATACTTCTATATGTACCTACTTAATTAAAATAAGTATTTTTTACCGCGTTTACAATTTTCTGACATAAAAAGTATTTTATATGACCTATTTCCGGATATAAAGTACGTAAGTACTTACAATTTTTCATCAAAATTTATTCAGTAAACTTACTGACTACCTACCTAGATTTTGCACGATTGTGTAACAAACATGCTTACGTCCATACTATACTATCCATCCATCACCCACACAAAACTTTCGATTTTATAATATTTGTTAGTAGGTAGGTAGTTTGCACCTATATGTATGGTAGCTAAAATAATTGCGGAAGTTAATTTTGTCTGTTACTGGATCACAATATTTTTTACATAATATTATAACATTATATATTATTACATTAATATTATTAACATAATTTATTATAGTATATTTTATGCCATTTATAATACTATAACTAAAAATTATTATGGTAAACAAATTTTATCCCATAACTAAAAGTCTAGTTGTTTAACAATCAATACATTAGCAGCTCATTAGATCAAATGAAGACTAGATGAAATATATATACTAGCTACGCCGCGCGGTTTCATCCGCGATTCACAGGATAAAAAGTAGCATATGTGAAAATAAAATTGTAAATGAAAATTTATTCTTGTTAATCAAAAGTTTGTGCTTGACAACATCAGGCGCATCTTAAACTCGAACACACTTAACTATAAAGGTACTAATTTTACATTGAAAATGTGTTAATCCAGGGCCTTAGCTATCTCCATTTCGAAGTTTAATCAAAGTCGTTGAGCCGTTATAGCACAAACTATATATATAAGAACAAACACACTAACACACTTGCAAACGTTCGCATTTATAATATTAAATTAGTGTGATTTCGGTGTACGGATGCGAGTTTTGATGAGTAGCTTGAGCACCCGTTCCATTTTTGTATAATGTATAGACCACAGATCATGATTCTGTCGAAACTGTTGCCAACGACAAACTGTAAACATGTCCCTGCCAGGAGCTGCCAAAAGAATAATTACCGTTGATATCTTGATGGGCATATTCTTGAACTTATAAAAACTGGATAATACAACCAATTACAGTAATCTGTATCATTTAAATAAAAGTAAAATCCCACTTACCGATTGATTTAAGTGACTCATCAAGACATTTTAAAAATTATAAAACCTACAGACTTGAGGTTTGACATTTCAAGGCAATCCGTAAAACGATAAATTTTCAGTCGAAGAATGTATTGTAATATTTAAGGAAGAACTTAAAAAGCAAAAGAATTGGCAAGTATTGAAACACTAATAAAAAAATGTATCTAAAATATATATATTTTTATGCGCCTTTTGACGTTAGGTCGGCATTGCAAGCTAATAAATGGAGTTAGAATGCAATGTTATCGAGTTGTGAGCTACCCTGAAAGTTTCAGCTGTATAGCTAATCGGAAAATGCTCGGAATTTGAGTTGCTAGATTCAACTCGGAACCACAGACAAACAGACAAACGAGTGACATAATAAAAACGGGGTAAAAAAAGAACTATCTCGCGGAAAACTGGAGAAACAGCGACGGAAGCCGCGGGCCGGAAAGCAACACCAGTATTTATTTATGAGCAACACTTTTCGCAACACTTGGCTATGTGAGGTACAGCAACAAACCCGAAATCCACACTAAACGTAGGCGTGCATAAGTGGCTCTGATTGGTTGCTATGCCTTACTTAGCCAAGCCAGTGTTTCGGCAAGTTATTGTTCATGAATACGGGTGTAAGTGGCCTACACTCGCCAAAGATGCCACAGAATAAATAATAGTGCAGATGCTTCGGAATCGGAAGTCGTCACAACATACCTAGCTAAGTACCAACTATAATTTATCGATACATCATGTAGTCCGGAAACAAAGTCCCGCATAAGAGGTATTGACAGTCCGCAATTAATATAATTTATTATAGGCACGCCTCGCGTAATGGCATGTAGATATGTCGATATCCGAACGCGCATCCCATGATATTTGGCTTTCATTCAACCGCCGCAATTATTTCAATGTAAGAAATATACAGCTCTACGATGGAATCAACCGCATCATATATTTAGAAGCTAATTTATTAGGTCATAAATAAAATAAGGATTACAATTTTAAGCAACTTTATACTTACAAGTAAAAAATATTTTTAAAAACGAAGACTTCATACACAACAATACAAAGCCGATAGTAAGATTTATAATAATGTAATTATAACTATGCCATTTTAATCCTTCTCCCTTATCTGAAACGCAATGCAAATATCTAGTGTAATTCCGCGCAGTATTCTGTATTAGAATTTTTATGTAATTTTAAATATTAAGTTATTACGTATTTGTATGATTATTATGTTTATGTATAAGATTACTTCTTCCTACTAATATTATAAATGCGAAAGTGTATGTGTATATGTGTTTGCGTATGTGTGGGTGTCTGTTACCACTTACTTTATAACGACTATTATATTCATAAAGTAAGTGGTAACAAACACCCACACATACGCAAGCACACATACACAATTAATTTTGTTGATATTTGGGATGTAGGTACTTTAGATCTTAGATTACTTGTTTATCCCGGAAAATTGTTTACACGGGCGAAACCGTTGGACGCAGCCAGTTCAGCCAGCCGCATAAATAAAAAAGCAGTATTTGCTTGTTCTCAGTATTCATTTATTTATTTATTTCATCATCATCATCATCAGCCTATCACGTTCCCACTGCTGGGACACGGGCCTTCTCTCATAGAGAGAGATTGGGCCATAATCCACCACGCTGGCCCAGTGCGGGTTGGTGGATGTCACATGTCCTTGACTTTTTGAGAAAAATTCTTGGACATACCGGTTTCCTCACGAAGTTTTCCTTCACCGTTTTTAGAGCGAGTGTTAAATCCGCACATAACCCTTAATATTCTGTGACATAACTTAAGAAAGTCAGTGGTGCGGGGCCAGCGGGATTCGAACTCGGGTGCGTCGGATCATAAGTCGCACGTGCTCCCACTGAGCCACACTCGCTCTATTTTTTTTTTATTTATTTATTTATTTAGTTAGAATAGTAAGCTTATAGTCTAACACCAAAACGCTAACTATATCAGGTAATATATTTATTGACAAATAAATTCAGATTCGAAGCAATGGTTCTTTATACATTCATTTAAAATGTCAACTTGTTAGAACTCGAGTACAAAGCTAGCGCCCTACTCGTAGGAGCGTTATATAAAAAACCAATTCACTATTAAGATGTCAATTTTGTTGTAGAATTTCGATTCGTCACCCTTTCATAGGCACTGTACCACTATCTTATATTTTTATTGACTAACTTTAATGCATATATTTTCATGAGAACCCATCAGACGCCTTGTCATTTTCATATTTCACATCTGGTTTATATATTTCTTCGTGATGACGTCAAGGCGAGTTGAAATGATATAAATCAAAGACGTTGAATTTATAGCGAGTGCTGACTTCTTTTTGGTCCTATGGATAAAAAAATCTCATAATGGATGGATCTAAAGGTACTATTATATATATTTTGTGTCTAAAGCTAACATTGATATTTATTGTTGTTTTATCTGGTTGTTGTGGGACCATGGTCCTCATAGTTCCTGGTTCCTTAGATACAGGTATCTTAGTTATGGGCCAGGTTCTATGTATGTGATCGTTGGGCGTTATATTATTATTATATTACAATACAATACAATATAACTTTATTGCACACTAAATATAATAATAATATGGGTAGTATAAATATTATTATGAACAAGATGATAACAAACGTCAATAGCACAGAATACTAAGGGACAGAAGCATCTCTCCGCAAAGAAATTTAAACAAATAGCGACTCTTGCTATGACGCAATAAAAGTCAATTCAGCTCGCGTAGCGCTGCATACCTACCAGTCATATTAACCTACAGAGCGCCTCTTTCTATCGCATAGCTCTTATCTCTTCTGACGCGGCACGTGTAACGACGCGTGACCCGCCGTCGTTGTCCGGCTTGTACTTGTATTGTCCGTGTTGTACTTGTAGCTTCGTACCTACAGTGCGGAGTGCGCTAGGTCTGTCAATAGTAAGGTTTTATGTTACTTTACTATATTATCAGCCTGGATATCTTAAGAATCTCGGATCGATGTCATTACAGGGAGTCAACTGAAGGAGGAGGATCACTGACTTCAAGTCCTATAAGGTAGGTACAAGTTCCGGCGGTGCATACGGAACTGTTACTGAGTTCTGATTTGTACTATTTAGTATTCTGTTCTGACTTCTGGCCTGTAGGGGTAGTATACCGGAGATGCAGGGAGGAAGCGACATTTTTGAACCCAGTGAAGTAGCATGCTTATACATAGTATGCTTTATTGTGTTACATTTTTGTATATACTATATGTTAGTCTGTAAGGTACACATTCTATGGGCCTCTGTTAATTTTACTTTGTTGTATTTTAATATTGCCTGAAATAAATAAAATACAGCAATCCTAATAAAAGTAAGTAAGGGACTACTCACTTTTTTTTAGACGCGTTTTTTTCATTGAGTGTCCGCGAGCTGATTAATGTCAAGGCAGTCGATTTATGGCATACAAAAATAACTGGCGGCTTGAGTAAACATCGATTTCATTGTTGCTCTGACATGCATATTCATGAACATAGTGCATATACGTGTTTATTTTCACGAGTACATCAAAAAGAAGCGCTCTTGGCACGGCACTCGCTTCCTAATTAATCGTTCAATGAAATTCGGACGTGGTCCGACCATTACGTCAGATTTTGTAATCAATGCTATATTTTATATTTAAACACATACCTACTATAGGATGTATCAAATGATTTGATGGGTTACTTTGGGGGAAACATTATTGGTGGGAAATAGCTTTGATTAAAACCCCATTGTTTTTTAAAATGACGTTTCTGCCTACCTGTCCCTTTTTTCTAAAATCCAAATAGACAGTTATTACTTTGTCAAAAATGCACCTGATTTCTTCTGAACAAAACTGCAAAAGAAAAGGAAAAGGTCCCAAAAAATTTTTATTATAAAAAAAGTCGTAACTTCCATAAAAACCAGTTGCTTTCTATCAGTTCTCAAAGAAGCCCTATGATAGCACAAACTAATAAAACTCAAGTTATTTTCTTCCGGTTCGTATCACAAAGCAGCAAAACGCTTCCCCACGCTGTAAAACGTTAGTTTGTAAACATAATGACCTGTCTAATATTCAGAACGAACAGTAAATTCAACCCCAGTAGGTACTGTTGGTACCAGTTGCTATAATCAAAACCCAATAAGTTTACAAAGCACAATATCGCTTATAAATTAATGGTAACACTTGGTAGGCCGGCACGGGAAGGAGGGAGGCGTTTGGCCGAGGGCCCAATGCACCAAGCCTATTTTATATGGGAAAGAGGCACGCGATATCGCTGCAGCAAGACCTCTAAGTACTTTATTTTAAGCTCACTACTACTACTATAAGTGGAACGGCCTCGTGGAAAAGTTTTAGAGAATGGGGTGAATAGACACATAGGTCAAGTATGACAAGTTCAGCTTTGTGAAGAGAATGTGTTTCGTAATACCAGCATTCTTCAAATTTTCATTTATTATAAAATATTTGTTACAAAACCATTGTTTGTTCTGAGTTTTCGTATTATATACCGAGTAACTTTCAGAAAATATTTGGGTATTGTTCTTAACACCCTCACGTATCAAAATTATTTAGACACGCTACGCTAGAATGAGTACACTCCTTTGTTATTTCACAGGCAGTAATAAAAGGGAAAAGAAAAATATTATATACCGCGGTTTTCCGGATAAAAAGTAGCCTATGTGCTATTCCAAGTCCTAAAGTACCTACATACCAAATTTCGTCAAAATCGGTTCGGTAGTTTTTGTGTGAAAGAATAAAAAACAAAGATCCATACATACATACAAACTTTCGCGTTTATAATACTAGGAAGGATGTGGACATCACTAAGTCAGATTCGGTTAAGCACGTTGTGTTTCAATTCAATATTTAGTAGTTTCATCTATTTTAAGAGAGGAAAGCCGACCAAAGGTCAGCTTGGCTGAGCAGCGTTCGGCAAATTACACCAAATCTTCACTTCGTCCATACCAAAGTGCCTTATGACAGTTTTTAATGCGTGCGTCCTACCAGTAATGACATACGGAACCGAGACGTACTAATCCACAAATTCTAAGTCTTTCAGTTTGTCTGAAATATAAGATCCCCAATGAGTAGGTGATCTGACAGAAAAACAAAGTTATCGACGTAGCCCACAGGATAAGCAAGCTCAAGTGGCAATGGGCTAGTCGCATCTTTCGAAGGATGAACGACCTTTGGAGTAGAAGTGTCCTAGAGTGGAGTCCGTGAATCTGCAAATGTAGTGTAGAATGTTCATCGGCTAAATGGATGACCTGTGAAAGGCGGCTGGACGAAATTGGACGAGAAGAGCCGAAATCCGGGCACAGTGGCATTCATTAGGATAGGCCTATTTCCAGCAGTGGACGACTACAGGCTGATGACGATGATCTGTTTTAAAAATATGATATCTATATAAATTGATAATTTAATGCTGTTCGTTGGTAACTATCATTTGAGAACGGCTGGATCGATTAGGCAATTATTTCTAGTGTTCGTAATAGTGAATGTATTTTCATATGTACTACCTACTTGGTTTTATTTATGTCAAGTAGGTACTTTATTGCAAATAATTATTACTGTCTAAACCACTGCTTTATGGTGAATGATGTATACGCCTGTAATAGGTGTACATATCAGCACAATACAACCTTAGAATGTCTTATATATTATAGTAATATGTACACTGTTGGCGTTTCACAATAAATCAATAAATAAGGTTTTTGTGGAAAAAATAACCCGGAAAATTTGGAAAATTTGGAAAACTCTGAGTTCTTTCGCGTGGGTGAAACCGCGGGGCGCAGTTAGTTTTCCAATAATTCTAAAATCTTTTACAAGTTCACACAACAATAAATTAAATTATGAAAATTTATGAACCACTTCAAAAACTGTCGTGATGGACACTCGCGTTAATTTTATATTTTACTAGTGATTGCTGACCTTAAATCAGATAATTTCGGTTTAATGGACTCATAATTATGTCAGAGTTTCTAATTCGTATTTACAACTGACAATTCCTGTTTGATTCATGTTTACTTGTAGTTATATCTGCGTAATCTAAACAGCTTTCAGTTTATCAATTTTCATAATTCCAGTAGCTTTACTAACAGCTGTTGTAGACAAGATTTTGAAAAGATATACCAGAATTTAGGCTCGACTTAATAAATGGGAGATATCACTTTAGCGTGCCGTACCAGCCTGTTTACTACCACTATCAACATTTATTATCTCACAAAATTTGGCCAAAATTCAACGCCTACTTCGTTCGAAACTTTGATAAAGCAATTCAATGAACTGAAGGAAAAAGTGAAATTTCGGAAGGATTTTCCGTCATGCTGGAAAGCTATGAACACACGAAAGTCACGCAATTTCAGGAGGCTATTATGGAAAAAGATTACGAACTTTTACTAATAGCCCTGGTAACGCTTACTAACTTAGTTACTTGAACAAAGTATGGAAATTGTTCGAAACTTTACATTATCAGTGAAACTTTTTAGCGAAAATATTGTTCTACCATTTTGAAACTTTTTATTTTAAAATATGTAATAAAATACTGTACTTTACTTCCACACTAGCACGGGTCGCATCATGTCTTCATGGATTGCGCAAATTGTAGACCATTATCGGAGACATCTCCATTGTCACTTTCCCTGCCGTATATCAATGTTTTAGTGAAAGATTCCGTCAAAAAATTTATGTTTGGCAAGTTGCCAAATGCAGCTCACACCAACCGGCGGCAGCCAGCAACAAAACTCAATAAAAAATTTAGTACCATGTCTAAGTCAATTTTAATAATAAGTTAAGCATTTTAACGAAGCGTACATTTGAAACTAGTGTGGCATGGTAATAATATGCATAGGTACTTAATTTTATTTCTTACATATGTTAGAAGACAAATGCATTTGTTTTCTGCTGTATGGCAAAACCAAATTTCATTAAACTCGTTTGAGGACTCGATGGAAATTTGTATCTTGTACTTTACGAGACTTTTACTAATTAGCAATGATCGAATTACATTTGGAGATCCATAAACAATACTGAACCTTGAAAATTATGATCGGCTTATCAATAAATTTACAATTTAAACAGTGTTCGGCTGGTGAAGTCTGCGGATCGCAGGTAAATCTGATATTCTTGCCGACTTTAGCTTCGCGAAACTGCCTTCCTGTTTACAAAGCATTAAGTTACTATATTTGACAGCTGGTATTACATTTGCATAGGCTCAGTTTTCAAGCAAAATTGGAAAGCCTTTTCGAAGGTTGTTTTATGAAGGACAAGTCCACTGAGCTATACATTTCCGAGACAATTACATACGACAGATTAAGGTTGCTTCTGTTTTTGGGCAGTTTATTATTTTCATCTCGTTTGTAATGCATTAATGATTTACACATGGAACGTATTCGAGGGTTTTATTGGTCGCTATTTGGTCACAGTCTGTCTGTGACGCGCAGTAAAATTATTTTAATCGATTGTTACGTACTCGCATCGGCGATTTCGATACAATTTTTATGACCTCCGGGTACATAATTCATTGCATACATATAAGTCATATAAGCTTTATGAAAGTACAAATAGTATATAAAGGCAGACACTATAAAGTACCACACCTGCACCTATACATAGGCTTTTTTGTTGTTATTTGATATAAGTTCATGTCAATAATACTTATAAATATTTCAACCTGCGATTTCAACTGAATCGGTATGGTAGTTATTGTTTTCGAAAACTCAATCATTTTTTGCACAAGGTTTTGATTCCAGATCCTCAGGTTTCGGGTATCAAACAAAAGTTAAAACAAATCGGAGCATTGTGCTTCTGAGATGCGACTTCATCTATAATTATTTAATTTTGTATAATGCCATGTGGGCTATACGTGCAATCCAAATTAAAGAGCGGGCGCGGCGCGGCGGCGGCAGCGGCGGTGCAGTTTAGACTATACAGACGGTATAGGAATGTGGAGCGCTCAACTATAGCATTTACTCACATTTGTCTCCGCTAGTAGGCGCTAAATATATGAAGCTTACCTTAACCAATTATATAATCTGTCAGGCTCACCATAGTGCAATGCTAGCCGCTAGTAGATGACTTTTGTAAAGTTCGCCGCTCGTGAAGATAAGCCGTCAGGCATGTAGTCTTACTCAGTGATGAAAGGCGATCGTGGATGCGTGCTGCGGTAGTGCGCGACCTCTAAGCATGGTCTTTTTTATGTTAAAAGAGTGGTAAACAAGCATACAACCCGCCTGATGGAAAGCGGTTCTGGTCTATTGCAATACCAAAAGCATTGCCATGCGTTTTCGACCAAAAGGAAAGGGAAGGGCAGGTATCCCTGCTCCAGTCAAACACGTCAATGCAAGTATATCTGAGGAGACAATCAGCAAGCGCCTCCAAGTGTGTATTCTTACTGGGCGTTGTTATAAATCGTGCGTCATTTGATGCGTGCTGTGATTGCTCGCAACCTATAATGGTCTCCCAAGAGACAGACAGTAGACACCTCTTCCTTATGCTATAGCCAGGTCTTACCGAGCGATGTAAGGCGCACGTTGATGCATGCTGGTGATTGTTCGCAATCTATATATGTAATGGTTTCCTAAGAGGCAGTCAGTAGGCGCCTCTTTTTTCTTTTTGCCAGATGTACCTCTATGGTTTTACGTCTGCGATGTGGGTGTGGGGTGCGCGTTGATGCATGTTGTTATTGCTCGCAACTTACCTATATAATGGTCTCTCAAGAGACAGCGAGTAGACGCCTCTTCCTTCTTTATGCTATAGTCAGGTGTATGGTCTTACCGTGCGATGTAAGGCGGGCGTTGATGCGCGCTGTGATAGCACGCGCGACCTCTGTGGCGTCCGGCGCGCGCTGCTGAATCAGGCGGAGCCGCTCGAAAAGGCAGTCAGCCGCCGCCTCGTCCGCCATGCGATAAGCTGCAATAACAATGATAGTTTATTCCAAAAGTTAAAGAAGCCATGAACTTATATAACTACTTATAAATTTGTTGGAAATATCGAGGCGAAGCGCATTCATGATTTGTCGTTTGGGGAACGGAGACGAAAGAAACATTATAATTTTGTGCGTATATTCTTTTAACGGGGATAATAATTGAGGCTTTCCAAAATAGTTTCCTATTGATATGAGAATTAGTGGCAGATTATAGAATGAAGATTGCTGATTAGATACATTTAAATGGAAAGACAATAATGGTTTTAGAAGAAATGGCTAATAGATGATTGTGGTCCATTGAAATCCTTTCACCTAGCGTAATATTAGTAGTTACACCTAGTCTTAATCACGCGATAATGACATGAACACTGTTTACGTTATTCCGAAAGTCATTCTCCAATTAAACTTTTTAAATGAGCTCTCGCAGAACTTTTGGCACTTAGCATCGTCGTATTCTTACGAAGAGTGCGTTCATCGATTAACAAGAACAACTTTAAATTCTTTGCAGAATGTAGTTTTAGTAGGTTAAATGTGTGTGAAAATGCAGATACGAGTACTTGAACGCATGCATGTTTGCAATATGCATTTACTCGTAAACCTAGTTTGCACCACCTGGCATGCAGCTCACGAACTGTTTCAGATTTCGTCCGTACTTTAACTGTGTCCCCAAAATCATACATTCTGTTTCCCAACTATCAAACGATATGCATCAAAGGCCGCGGTATTGCAACCAGTAACATTGTTTAAACTAATTCAAAAACGGGATTGTCGTGAATGTGGGTCAAAATATCGAGTTTTCTTTTACACCGCCAGATTTATATGTGAGGTTTAGACGTATGTGCGATTTTAATGGGTTACTGATGGTTTATGTGAGTAAAGACGTACTTGTATGCGTGGAGAGGAGGACTTCTTGTCAAATGTGTCAATTGTAAACAAACAGTGTGGTGTGTGTCCGCGACGCAGTGCAAGCTCCGCGCTGGGCGGCGGTCGCCAGCCGACTGGCGCGACAGCGGAAAACCGCGGCGGTGCGGGAAGAGGAACGCGTCGGAAAATGTTTTTCTTTAATGATGCGCATTCAGCGGTCTTGTTTTGATTCGTAATCAGTTTATTGCTGCATTCTTTATCAACGTACATACAATCATACGGTGGCTATTGATAAAGTAAAGTCATACTAATCGTGTGTAGTTAACAGCAATAGCGGAAACTAATAGAATTATTTCTACTGTCTTTAATCCTTACTTTCACGTCTAATTACGTTTTATATTTGTTTTCCTTGGCTGATTTAAAGTTTAGGTACTAGTGCTGACTCAAGCAGGTGTTTCTTACAAAATGATGTAATAGAATTTTTAAACGTTTGTTTATCGTTTCGCATGAGAATTCTTTTATGTGTTACAGTTATAAAAGTCGTAAAAGCAGGGAGCTAAATATTTTATGTGTAAAAACTTACTGCTTCGTCGTTTAGGTTTTTTTATCTCTACGGTTTGGTCTGAAAAGTCAGTAGCTGCAAAGAAATCGAAACACAATTAGAGCTTACTTAGCATTAGCTATTAAAAAGTCGAGATGATGATATAGATGATAATCATAATAGGTAGGTACGATTAAAGTTTAGCTTTACTATAACAGACAACCATCAATTAATTGATAAGCAGATAATCAGCATATGGATAGACGAAGGCAATCGTGTAAATCAATGAAAAATTAAATAAAAGGCTGTGTGAAATACATACATTCTCCTACCGGACATAACGAGGTCATCACAAAAATATTAGAATTTCACCAAGTCTAGTTCGAGATTTACAAATAATAACGTAGTGATAATATGTTATCTTTGAATAATACATCCCATTTCAGAAAATATCTAGTTTTATTAGCAATATTTTGAATTTTTGGCAGTTTATAACCTGAAATGTCATTTAATTCATTAATCTTATTTTTTCTTTATGTAAGTGGCCAGTTATTTCATGCATTTAAACAGTTTTTTCTAATAACTGGAAAAAAGGTTTTAATTCCATAAATTCTAGCCTTCCATTGACCTGCCTGCTGGCTGGGTATTTTATCTAAGCCTGTATGTGTTAAATCCCAGAAAAAGTAATATTTTGATATTGAATGCATTAGCGCATGCTAGGCGAAAATCTTAAGATTTCAAATAATTAGGAAGAAGAAAAATTATATTGCTCGTACCAAATTTCTTCTGTCCTTCTTATATCGTCTTACGGGGTCGATTCGGGGATTTTGGTTGCTCGAGCAGTAGGCTCGGTGGCCCAGAGGTTAAGGCATCGGGACGGTATTCCGAAGACGCAGGTTCAATCCCTGCCCGAGCAATATCACTTTTCTTCTTCGTAATTATTTAAAATCATGAAAGTAATATTATTTTGCAGTGTATATGTGAGTATAATGTACTTTTATAACGCAGCGCAGCGTAAAGAAAACGGGTAGGGAAGCGCGATGGGACATGAAAGGTAGCTATTTGAACCGGTGGAGATATAAAAAAACGGTCTTAGGACACTATCCAATTTTCTTTTTATTTTGTGTTTTCTGTTTATGGTACCTATCGACCCGGTTCCTTATAAAGAATAATAGACTATTTGCAACTAAGTAACTGAGGTACTAGGAAAGTCAGAAAACGTAAAAACTTTTCTACTACCTATTTTGTTTTTCTTGTATTAGCTGTAGGTATATTATATATGCTTCTTTACAATACAATGTTTTCGAACTGTTTCGAATGCATGTTTATGTATGTATGTACTTTATTTATGTGATTTTGTATTGAAACCCTTGCCTGTGCTAAAAGATAATGATTTAGGTGGCTCTCAGTTGATTGCCTTTTCCAATCTAATGTCTAGACTGCAAAACTTGTTACTTATTTCTTTTATATAAGTATGTAGGTGAAGAACACAAGTGAAGGCAACTTTCGTTAAATGCACCAGTTTGCGGTAGAAATGTCAATGTTTATAACGAATAGATAGATATAGAATAGATAGAGACCTCTCCATCAGAAGCTATTAGGTTCACTTAGAACTATGTCACGGTAAGAAAGTGTAGTTTGTGAACCCACTTCAAATAAAGGAGGAGGTTCTCAATTCGATTGTATTTTTATTTTATTTTATGTTTGTCACCTCAGAACTCCGTCATTTATAAACCAATTTGGAAAATTCTTGCATTGGGTACAAATTTCATTGATATTCGTCTTGGAACTTCGAAGAAACACATAAATAACAATATCAGAATAGGGGATCGACAATTTTTCAGAAAGAGTTTTAAATTAATGTTTTAATATTATTTTTCAAATATTGCCGCGCAAAAAAATCACCTCAAAACATGTGACGTCATATGTAGGTAGAAAACGACAAACTCTTCGAAATAAAACTTGCAAAGAGATTCTAATACGTTTTGTGAAGTTTGGGGACTATATTGTAGTAATGGAATGAAAAAATTAGCAAAAATACATTTTATGAAAAGCAATAACGTAAAATAAACACAAGCTTGACTCACGGCATTTGCCTTCAAATGACGTCATGCGCTGTGATTGTTGTTTCGTTTGAGATGAAGAACAGATTAAAAATGACAAAATTATTTATTGATTTAAAAATATAAATCATTATTATTTCACAAAAAATATTGATTGAATGATCTTTCTGGTTCGACGAACATGCATTCCAACTACATTTTAGATTTTTTCTCGATTAATGTCCGATCCCCTATTGAAGTCGGTTTTTTTGTTATAAAATGATGTTCAGCTATAGTGACTTTGTAAGATAACCAGTGACAAACTAATGGAATACAGGTATGCCCAATATATAATTTGCATTATCTTTAAAATTCTTCTTTCAATATAATATATATTCTTTTAATAATCAATAATCATTTTATTGGTATGAATAATACAAGTCCAATTCCAAATTTAACATAAAATAATAATTACACAGAATCTTTCCATCACCATATCAAAGCTATTTGTTTAGTACGTAATACTCATAAATAACTAAAGAATTGTAATTCACGGTATGTTCCTCGTATGCGGGAGGCCGTTTCGGGTAGGTACCGCAGCTTTGCTAGTTATTCTGCCGCCAAGCAGTAGTTCGCAAGCATTACTGTGACCGGTTTAGTGGGGATTTATAACCAGCGAAATGATGGGTAGGTACTTAGAAAGACTTAATATCTGACGTTTTTGATGGGGTGACGAGCGCAATACAGTGCCTCGCAGTACTTGTCATGGTATAAAAAGTTATGTAATTGGCACTGCAATTGTTATGGGCAAGCGCGGAGCTTACCATTAGGCGATCAACGTTGCTCGTCTCGTTGCTCAGTTCCATAAAAACAAAACTCGCTTGGTGTGACACTCCTCGAAATTGACATAATTTCTACTAAAGGTAGAGATATGGCAACTTGTGTGTCGTATAGCTGGGACCCGATTACATTTGCAATTCAACGTTACGTACGTTCATAAAATAAACTGAAATTCTAAAATATGTGTATAACTTTTATCAATATTTTATTTTATTGTTTACTTACTCTGCCATATCGCTGACACAATTAACTGGAGAATAATTCTTTAGTTATGAAATCACGACGTATGTTTGTAAACTTGAATTATGCCTAGTGTACTAGTAGTGTTGCTTACGGAAGATAGAAACTGTCATTAATTTAGTAAATCTTATCAGGCATAGACTTCTTTTTAATATGTGGAACAGAAGTGCAGTGTGTTTATTATTTTTTATCAGTTTATACCAAGTCATCTTCTCTTCTAGTATATATGCTCCTGATATTGAACAGAAATTAAAAGAATTAAATTCCACGAAGGTATAATGTCAATTTATTTAACGTTGTTGTTATTTGTTATAGTCATGTGAAATACATTGAACTCGTGACATAATATATATTGATTTCTTGTAGTCAAGGAGCCGTCTGGGTTGGTACCACTGCTTTACCAGTTATTCTGCCGCCATCAGTAGTGCGCATGCATGATTGTGTTCAAGTGTGAAGGGCATTGTAGCCAGCGAAGTTACTGGGCATTATGAGACTTAAAAAGTATTGAGTTAGACGTGCAGTGGTCATACTTAGCTAACTATTATATTATAAAACTTACTGAAACTTACTATCTATGATCTATTTCGGGTCGCTGCGTTACACAAGAGGTCTATCCACCACGTCTACACACAAATATTCGTGTGTGCCAAAAGAAAATTGAAACCCCGGCTTATGTAAACGAGTACATACTATACTCTTGTTTTCTAATATGTTTCTACGCTCCTGACGGCACCCAGATCTAACACGACCCAGGAGCATGGATTAGAGTGGTATTAATGTGTATACCTGAAGGTTCATAGACCGAACTATATTGTATTTACAGGTAGACTACCGCAATGTATCAGATGCAGCCATTAAGGCTATAATAGACGAAGCTAAAAGTTTGATTGACTCTTCCTGTGAAAAAAAGAGAAATGAAGCCATCCGTCTCTTAGAGGAAAAAAATGATCCAGTAGTCAATCAAGATACCGATGAAGAAAGTTCAAACGATGAGAAAATTAATAAAAGGAATAGAAATGCAAGAGTTGGACAGAGGCGGGTTAAAAGGCAAGGTGTGTATTGTTTTTATTTGTTATACAGGGAAAGAAGAAGAAAAGAAAAGCCGGTTCATGAATAACACTTGGAAAGAGCTGGTTCATGAATAACACATATCGTTTTGGTGCTACAGTAGGCCTAGTGTGAGTATTTGTTCGCGACCGCGTTATCGAGTAGTTTGTATCAAGAAATGATATAGTTTGTATATTTCATAAACTCGCCGCTAAGGGCTGTGTAATAGGGTCTGCAGGAAAACGATGAGCCTCATCGTTATTTAGTGAAAAAAATCTATCATCATTAGTCTATTAAGTTTCCACTGCTGAAATACAAGAGACAGTATTCTAATGAATATAGGGCCATAATCCCCTACGCGCGCCGAGAGCGGCTTACTCGTAGATGTCAAGGCTCGAAAGAACTTTGACATCTACCACCAAAGGCGACCAATTATATTAAACAAAGTGATTCTTTGATGTCCTAGTTTCCTTGCTTTGTTCTCCTTCGTCATTTATGAGCCAGTTTTATATCCAGTCATTGTCACAGCGCCAGGCTGAATTTTGATGCGTCCAATCGAAAAGTAGCACAAGTCACCGCTCAACTGCACTAGCTACTCATCTAAGTACTAATAAGTACTACTAGTAAGATATTCCTTTTTAAATATACCTATTTTATAAGCAGAATATAACGATATAAATACTGAAAAAATATGTTATATTACAACATATAGTCTAGGTACGTTGGTCGTTTTTTATGCAATTATTTTGACTGTTGTGTATCAAATAAAATTTCACACATTGATACAATTTGCACTCTAAATGTATTTGTGTAACATTTCATTTTAATTATACTGTTACTCATTTGATTGATTTGTTATTTTCAACTTCTAAATAAATAAAAAATACATAGTATAAATATATTATTTAATCATTATTTTTTTATTTATTTATTACTGTTATTTATCTGCCAATATTTTACATACATTTATATATTTATCATTAATAATAAAAAGTACATCTGCGTCTGATGGTACTTTAACTCAAAAATAACATTTAATTAAAAAAACAGAGTCGGGAGCAAAAAGCCCGAGAGCAAAAGAAACCGGGGGCATAAACTACGGACCCATCCCATCATTATATTCGTATGTAAGCAGGTAGATATTGACGAACGTATGATAGGGCACGTGATGTTAATCAGCCCTGTCGGCACCCATAGAAATATCTAAACAAGGGGCTTACAGCCACAAAAGTGGGTAAAATAGTTGGTTTAAGTTGGACTTGTTTTTCACAAGTGTGCTCGGGTTTTAGTAGCTGTTTATCTACTTCGTACGATAGACAATATTCTCCTTGTAAACGGATCCAGACAGGTCGCGTCCTTTTCATCTATCCCGTTGACCCTAGAGGATCAGACGATGAGCTCAGCAAAACACATTTACACTTTAGTGCCACTATTGCGTCAAGGCACTTACTAAAAAAAGGTATAAAGTTTTCTTAACAACTGAAAGTTAGAGAAGACAATTATTTTACAATTCAAAATTGACTTCTTTGTAATTACTTAGCTGGGTATATATATGTTGTTATCCTTGGGTTTGTCATATTTATGATCTGTTTATACAATGACTAAAGCAGCAATATTTAGAGGTTATTGCGGTTACCCAAAATATAACAATAATAAAAGGAATAAAACAACAACATAACTAATAAAGAGAACTCGACATTTCAAAAAAGAAGACAGAAATCACCAGTTCGCCAGTTCCGCCAGTTGTAGGATGATATCACAGAAGTCGTTCTTCTTCATCTTCATGTCGATGGTATTTATGTAGGTTCTAGATTATTTTGGCTGCCCAATGCTCTGCTATTGCCATCCTGAGATGGCTATTCCATAGGAGTAGTTTATTTATAACATTACTAGCCACCGCCCGCGACTTTGTGCGCCTTGAAATAATAACACAGCCTTATAGCACTTAGGGATAGTGTAGTTTTCTATGAGTGAATTAATTTTCAAAATCATTTCAGAGCCCTCAAACATACATACCTCTATATAATATTATAGTATATACCTATAGCATTTTAGGTATATAGTATAGATAATATAAGTCCTTTAATTCCAGGTAAGTTCGCGCAAGCCGCGAAGGTCGACAACTTGAAAGTTCTCCGGATCTACCTGACTATGTTCAAGAACTTGTGGGCAAAATCGTACGTAGGCGGGTCTCATCCTTTCCACCCGGACGTCCCCAAGGCCGTCGTCGAACTTTTCAAGACGAGGATAATGGAGTACTTCTTCCCTCCTATAGGAGAAGATGCTTTAAAACACTAGACAAATTACATTGTCTGCGGTTTTTGGGGTTCCGTACCTTAAATGAAAAAAGAAACTTAATAGGATCACTTCGTTATCTGTCTTTCTGTCAAGACGTTTTCAGTATCAAGTTGAAATTAAAATCAAATACTGGAGCTATTTACACGTTTGTACGGAACCCTCTCGGTGCATCAGTCTGACTCGCACTTGGCCTCTGGAGTTGATACAGACAAATTAATTTTGTGCTTTTTTTTGCTATGATAATGATAAGTCCAGTATTACTTTTTATTTGGTAATAGTGTCATAAAGTTCCTCGTATTTTAACTGAATGATTCATTATTTATTGATGATTATACAGAAACTAAGAAATCTTGTTATATTTATTTCTTGTCCCAGAATTATAGCTACTGTACTGTAATCGAATCACAGAGATCATCGAATTCACTTTGGCTAACTTATTAGTTAGCCAATTCAATTATTTTTTTTATTATATCTGACTGTCTGATCTATATGTTTGACCACTAAGTCGAAATGGATATTTTACGCTTAGTCCCAGAATAAGGAACCGTTTCTGGAATAGCTACGACGAGTACACACAAAGTCAGAAACCGTAGCTTCTGTAATCTCGTATTTCCAGTTTGCCATATAACTGTTTCTTATTATTTATACATGCATAAATAAAACTTCGAGACGCTACTAACTTATATTATAAGCCTGGCTAGTCCCAGGAAGTGTGGGCTTGTAGGCTTAAACTTCTCCGAAGCAGTTAATTAAAAGAAATACTCGTAGTATGGGTACGTACCTACTTGTTTGTGAGTATAAATAGAGCAGGTAGCCTGAAGTTTCGAAGGCTACGTCGTTAACATTTGCCACTTCTACTTACACAAACATTGATATAAAGATTTGCTGGAAGAGGTACACACGTGAAGTATTAGTAGGTGTGTTTTTTTTCTATTTTTGTTACTACATATTAGATTTATTGCTAAACCATTTTATGTTCTGATAGTTATATTAAATTACCTAGTGTGTATAAATAAATTAAATAAAGTTTATGCTTGTAATGATTGAAAATGTTGACTTTAATACAGTAGGTAAATATGTAATATATTCCCAAGCTGATATACTATGTGTATATTTTCATATATTTTATCGAAATTTGAAATATGAAGATTTTTCATTTATCAAAGTTCTCGTAAAGCTCCTCCGCGATATGTATAAAAACACAATATGACAACCCTACAGCTGTTTTAATAAAAACTATAAACTTAGCAGCTAGAGATAGATAGCTAGTGGTAGAGTCTTGTGATAATTTGACGTTCATAAGTGCGTCTGTGATGCCAAACATGAATAAATAGATTTTGACTTTGATTTTGAGAGACGCAATAAATGCAAACACCACTGATTGAATCAGTTAAGTTAGGGATGTCGCAAAATTCTATGATAAAAATTATTCGAAAATATACGCTAACTTTTGTACACATTAAAAGCCCACATTCGGGTATATATACCAACATAATATTATGTTACGCCTGTGTAACCAAAGATAAAAACAAAATTATAAGTTATGGCATGTACTTGTCAATGCTATCAACGACGTCCGAAGACTAAATGAAACTCGCTATCTTAACTTTGCAGTTATCCGTAAATCACTGTTAATGATCTAACAATGCTTTAGATTTTTAAGGAAGTCCCAAATAGATTGCAGTTTGCAACTGCTTTAATCAGCATATTTTTAGTTATGTAATTCACCCGTGGCGTGGCATACAAACACGAGCCACATCTAGTTATACTGTCTTTCTGTGTCCGTGGGCGGGGTGCTATTTAGTATATAAGAGAGTCGTCAGAGGATCAACACGCGTATTAAAGAGGTCTCTCTTGTGCCCCCGACATGAAGGTACCTTACCATACATTACCTTAACCTTGGACTTAATACATCTATTGTGTGAAAAGTGATATTTTTTATGTGATTAAGTTTAAGTTTTAATTAGTGACGTGTCAGATCGTTCGTTGACTAGATTTTCTAGTTTATTTTTGAATTCTTTTAGAGTGTGCGGTATTGGAACCTGTTATCAATTTACAAGCTATCACGTCTGTTTCTTGATATAATTATGTGATCGTTCAACTTTATAATGTGATTTTTAGCGTGATTTAGTGGAGGGAAGATGATCTATTTTGAAGTTTTAAACGGTAAAATAAACTCGTATGGTGAGATTCTGGTACGTCACAGTTGTTTATATCAGTATATGTAACTAGATAGGTAGCTTCGGTGAGTTAAAGTAGAAATTTATCATATTAGTTGGTAATAAAACACATTTAAATTTTATATCCTTTTTAACCGACTTAATAAAAGGACGAGGTTCTCAATTCGATTTATTTTATTTTTTATTTTTTTATGTTGGTACCTCAAATCATCATCATTATAGTAGGTCATTTATAACCTGGTTTGAAAATTCTTTTTTCGTTGGGTTCAGTATAGATCCAACATGGTTAAATTTCATCGATATTCGACCTTGGACTTGGAAGATACCTACATCAGATTTGAAGTCGGTTTTTTTGTTATACTATTATGTATACTTGTAAAATTTTTGAATTTATTGTATTGATGTGTCACCAAATGTTATCTTCATTATTTGCATGATTTGTGCCCTTGTAAATTGTGTTGAACAACATGAAACTTTGGAATTATGAAAACTTAAAAAAGATTCCTAAATTTTCTTTATTGTTGTATGAAGGAACTTAAATAGTTAGATTGACTCTATATGGAAACAACACAATGTACAATTTACATTAACTAAGTACATATTTACAAAAAACTAATATGTCACATAGGGCGGTTTTATCACTCAAAGCAATCACTTCCAGACATAGACCTTACCTTATTATTTATTATGTGTGATAACTTTACTTTTTATTCTGACAATTTTTTTCCGAGGAATGCAGGTGATGTCCTTTATAGTTAGTTTTTTTAACTAATACGATAGTTAAATTTGAGCAGGTTAATCAAACGGTGTACCTTTTTAACCGACTTCAAAAAAGGAGAAGGTTCTCTGTTCGATTGTTTTTTTTGTTACCTCGGATCTCCGTCATTTATGAACCGATTCGGAAAAATCTTTTTGCGTTGGGTTCAGTATAGCTATAAATTTCATCGATATTTGACCTTGGACTTCTAAGATACACTGAAGTCGGTCTTGTTCATTTTCAAAAAAATAATTATGTACAAATTAACGTGTAAAAAAGAAAAGTCTTCATATACACTCGAGAGCAATGAATCCGGGTCACTTAAAGAATGTTAAAAATCTCGGAAACTAAAAATGATAGGTTAATGCAATAAATTGTATTTAATAGACAATGTAATACTCCTTAAATGAAAGTAAAAAAAATATGAGTCACCATACATTTTATTAACACAAAATTACATAAAGAAAAAAACTGCTGATCTCTCCTTAAAACAAAAATAGGAAACATTAAATTTTTGAACTTTATTACGATTTTCTTGAATTTTAATACTTCGTATTGCCTCCTCGTGCTTCCATTACTGCGTTTACGCGGTTTGGCATGCTGTACACCAAGTTCCTTATACGATTTTGGGGAATATTCTCCCATTCCTCTGTGAGAGCAATTTTGAGCTCACGAAGCGTGATTGGGGGAGGGTTTCGTTGTTTTACGCATCTGCCTAGCTCGTCCCAAGCATGCTCGATCGGGTTGATATCCGGGCTGCGCGCTGGCCACTCCATACGAGTAATGTTCATCTCTTGAAGGTAGTCATTCACAATCCTACCTGTATGAGGTCGGGCATTGTCATGCATAAATATAGCATCCTCACCTAAATTGACCATAAATGGACCAACGTGATCATTGAGGATTTCTTCCACATATCTTACGCTAGTTAAAGAGCCGTTTTCTATGATCACCAGCTCTGTGCGACTTTCAGAAGAAATTCCGGCCCACACAAGTACAGACCCACCACCGTAGGCTACTTTTTCTTCGATGCATGCTTGCTTGAATCTTTCCCCTGGTCTTCGATACACTCTGTGTCTTCCATCGTGCTTGTAGAGCATAAATTTTGATTCGTCGGAGAACATAACTTTTGACAAATCTTCAATACTCCAATTTACGTGGCTCTGGGCATATCTTAGTCTCGAAATACGATGCCCACGCTCCAGTTTAGGGCCGTTTGCAGGTCTAAGGGGTTTTAAGTTAGATTCAGCAAGCCGACGTCTTACTGTCCATGCACTTGGGTTACTTCCTCCGAGGCGTCGAAACTGATTGGTGAGTTCAGTTCCTGTGAGAAAGCGATTTCGAAGCATGGTGTTCACCAAGTATCGGTCTTCTCGTGCTGTGGTACACCTGGTTCTGCCCGTTCCTGGTCTGCGTAGGTTAGAACCAGTTTCTTCGTAACGTCGGAGAACTCTTTGTACTGTTGACAGCGACACACCGACAGTCCTGGCTGTATCGCGCTGACTCCGGCCGGTTTCCAGCATTGTAAGTATTCTGGTGCATTCTTCAGGCGTAAGCGACATAATTTCAGCTTGAATAATGAATATAGAGCACTATCAACATGGTTTATGTACCCACATAAATGACAGATTACAAACAAAAGCAAAACCAAATGCTGTAATTTCGTAGTTCCATCTTCGAAAGTGGCCCTTTTTCAAATTTGATTTTTTTATGATATAACTTTACAATAACTAAGAAGTTTTAATACCTTCATTTAAGGAGTATTACATTGTCTATTAAATACAATTTATTGCATTAACCTAGCATTTTTAGTTTCCGAGATTTTTAGGATTCTTTAAGTGACCCGGATTCATTGCTCTCGAGTGTATTTGCTTTTCGTATCGCTTGTTTATAACATTTCAATATTAACTTACAATGCAGGTATTATTGGTGTTTTGTGCGGTCACCGCTGCCGTTTCAGCGGGATCCATCGCGTGGCCAGGAGCCACGGTGGTGACGGCTCCAGCGACCGTTGTCAAGACCGTCGTGCCCGGAGAAACAAAGGCGTTTGGCTACTCCACCACGCAGTACATTGGTGGGGTATGTATAATCAGCAAATTTGGGTGAGACTTCGATCGATCGGACGAAGCGATGGGATGACGTGGCAAGGACGATTTATTCATTTATAATAATTAATCCATTATAAAATTATTTTGTTAATTTGCTCCATCGTCAAAGCTTTGCCAAGACGCACTTTTGGTCTTAAATGTACCTACTTGAAAGACCAGCAGAATCCAAACACTGGCTGAATACTTATCTTTTTTATTCCTTAAACTTTGATTATTATATTAATAACAGTACAAATATTATGCAATTTTTTCAATAAGTAAGTACATTTTATTATTTTTAGGTGCCAGCAGGACCGCAATACTCAACTTACCAACCGCAGTACTTAACTTATCAACCGCAAGTGAACTATCACGTGCCCCAACTCACTGCGGTCTCTCCCGTGCACCACACTTTCGTCCCAGTGCCCGGAGCGGCGTACTACCCGAGCACCGTTTTCTACCCGTCCCACCCTGGGTTGATCCCTGCCGCGCCTGTGGCCCCATTCCCTGGTGTCCCCATCGCGCCTCCTCAACACCCCCAACCAGCCCCACCAGCTCAAGACACGCCGAGCTATCCTTCTCAGCCCGGAACTGGTGATGCCGACACTGCTGTCGTCGATTCGGCTGATTTCCCGCAGCAGGAGAACAATGAAGACAGGCAGCAAGCGCCATCCAGTGAAGCACCACCGCAGGAAAAGCCTTCCGAGCCTTCCGCCCCACAGTTCCCACCGCCGAGCACTTTCCCCGCTTTTCCCAACCTTCCTCAGATCCCACAAGGAGCTCCCGAGGCGCCTTCGTATCCTTTGCTGCCGCAATTTCCTCAAGTTCCTTCATTCCCATCTCTCCCACAGCACCCAACCGAAGGCGGTCAGACGCCCTCATTTCCTGGTTTTCCGCAATTCCCGCAGTTCCCCCAATTTCCCCAGCAGCCTTCCGACCCTAATATTCCGCAATCCCCCTCCGCTTCTCCCCCGTCTTCGTTTCCCGGAGACGCTGGCCAAGGTGACAAGGGGCTAAATGACGAAGATACTGTTAGCGTAGAATCTGCTTAAATATTTTGTGATGTGGAACAGACTAATAGATAAACTTGAACTTTATATATGAATATCACGACTATAGAACTTATCACAGACAGCTGATACAAAAAGTACGAACTCAAGAAGTAATTATACTTCGCCGTTGCATCCTCGAGATTTATATAATTCACAAGGTAGTTCCACTCCATGAGCTGGGCATCAAGCACAATTTTAGAGCTGTCAAAAATAAAAAGCACAAAATGACTTATTTACAACTCCCGCCCTAGAGGGCGCCACTAAGCTCTGTCACCTCATTCACTTTTTGTGTGCGGGCATCGTAGCATCGAAATTCTTTAATATTTTTTCTTAATCAAGTAATTAGTGTTTTTATCGTCTATTTAACAGTTAATTTCAGTTTAAGTGCTATGTGAATAAGAAATCGTAAGGAGTCTTGATCTGAAGACTATAATAAAGGTATGAAAGACACGAAATAAAACTCGTGAAACATTTCTAACGGCATGAAAGTTCCGATAGCAACTATCAGGGTGAGAACTTACCTATCTTTCCGTCTTGACTTCCAATCTGCATGTTTAATGTTAATCAAGAAACAGTATTTACTACAATGTAGGTTATGTTACCTACTTAACGATGCAGTTGTTTATTTGTTGAATCTGTATTTCTATTTTCGTTACGAAAGATACTGTGTAGTACTCTGGAAGGATTCATTATTGAATCATCATCAGCCCATTACGTTCCCACTGCTGGGACTCAGGCCTTCCCTCGTAGAGAGAGTGAATTATTGAATAAGGTCATAATAAAAAAAAAATATACCTTATGCCTTAATTTGCTTTAATTTATAAAAATAAGTTAAAAAAATAAAAAACTTGTTTTAATATCATAACATCTTTAAATAATACGTATGACAAAATACTGACTAAATAATAAATTTACTGGGCTTAGTAACCAGACCGAATAATGTCACAACTACCCTCAGTTATAAATTTTTATGCGACTAAATATGCAACTTCAGTACTTAAAAAATAGATATTATGCTAAGACAATATCATGAATGCATCACATTGTAATGCTTTTATTAAGTCCTATACAAAAATTAAGTGCCTTGGAACTATGACGCGATCACAGTCGTGCACAATCTTTTTTAGCGCCACGACTTGTTCGTCGTGAAGGAGTTAAGAGTCAGAACACGGTCATAACATTTGCGTTGCCTTTCTTACGTGCAACGACCACATTTGAACTATTTTTTATTGCCTAATGCAACAAATTGAGTGCCTTAGAACTATGATGCGGTCATAGTCGTACACAATCTTTTTTAGTGCCGCGACTTGGTCTAGTCAAGTCAAATAGTTAAGAGTCATAATACGGCCATAACATTTTCGCCGCCTTTCTTTTTGCAACGGCCACATTTGATCTATTTTTATAGCCAAATGCAATAAATTTAGTGCCTTGGAACTATGATGCGGTCATAGTCTTACACAGTCATTTTAAGGGCCACGATTTGGTCGTAGTCATGGAGTCATAACATATTCATTTTTTAGACTTTGGCGTTGCCTTTCCTTCATGTCACGCCTATATTTGATAAATTGTTATAGCCTAATGCAAAAATTGAGTGCCTTGGAATTATGACGCTATCATAGTCGTTCATAGATCAAATTGTCAATAAAAGCGATGATAGACGTGCACAACATATAATTAAGTGCCTTGAAACAATG
The DNA here is from genome assembly GCA_951640565.1 of Petrophora chlorosata. NCBI lineage: Eukaryota > Metazoa > Arthropoda > Insecta > Lepidoptera > Geometridae > Petrophora > Petrophora chlorosata. The sequence goes on from OX621190.1 coordinate 6,908,225, forward strand.
ACGCGATCATAATCGCGCATATTTTAAGAGTTACGACTTCGTCGTAGTCAAGTAATTAAGAGTTATAACACAGTCATGTTTTCTGCGTTACCTTCTTTTTACCCAACAGCCACATTTGATATATATTTTTAGCCTAATGCAACAAATCCAGTGTCTTGGAACTATGATGCGATCATAGTCACACACATCATTGAGTGCCTTGGAACTATGACGCGATCATAGACGTGCACAACGACAAATTGAGTGCCTTGGAACTATGATGCGATCATAGTCATGCATATTTTTAATTTTAACTATAATTCAATTTAGTCATCTTTTGATATTTTGCATTGTTCTTATGTATATTTTAGCGTTACGACTTCGTCATAGTCAAAGAGTTAAGGTTAAGAGTCATAACACTATCATGACTTTGGGGTTGCCTTATCTTCATGCGACGCCCACATTTGATGTATTTCTTATAACCTAATACCTAAAACAAATTGTGTGCCTTTGAACTATAATGCGATCATAGTGGTGCGTTTTTAACGGTACGATTTGGTCGTAGTCATGCAGTTAGGAGTCATAACACGATTATGACTTTTCTTCCTTAATGATACGCCCACAGTGGCAGAGGCCTAGTATACACCCACTATGGAAAACTGTCTAGCCGTAAAAATAGCAGATTTTAACGTATGCATATAATGTTCGCTCAACTGATCTTACAACAAGTTAATATTCACAATGAATAGATTCCAGTGGCATACTACTTACTTATGGTGACGTCACCGCGTTTTGCGGTGGCTTCTTCTTGATCTAGACTTTAACTAGTAGAACACGAACGTTCTTGATGCAAATTATACTAAGCTTTATGCAGCCTACTGTTGTGTGATGAAAGGTAAACAAGAAGTTTTTGGATCGGAGATTGAAAAGAAAATCTCTAAACGTTGGGGGCGTATCTATCTTATATAGTGACATCAGACCTGAAAAAAGCTTTCACTGAAAATGTTCTTGTATAAATTTTCAGTTAATGGGTATAAAACCATCTAAGTTGACTCTTCAACTAAAAACCAGCGCGAGTTAAAGAATACATAAATCTATCTGTCAGATCTCGTCGGTCATCCTATCTTATTAGAAAGGATATGGAAAAGCTTAAAAATTCGATCAAATTATTATATTAGGATTACGCCTTACAAACACAATAAAGCAAAGCAACCTGATTTAACGTATATTACGCTAGATAAATTCTTTCCTCTTCGGAAAAATCCTTGTAGTTATAATACTGAGGCAAATGAATCTGTTTAGAAATCTGGCTTTCAGGTTAAGAAGGCTGAATGATGAATGCTTTGATGTCGAAGTTTACTTCGACATCAAAGCATTATAGACATTATAGCATTATAGTTACATTAGTTACATTAGTTGTGCATTATAGTTAGTCAGCCAGAAAACCGAACAGGCAAAGTAGCCAAAGGTATCGGGATATACCGGGGTATCGTATCACGACGTGGACTGCACCGGCGTCGTTACCAGGATCCATGGAAGTCACAGTCAGAAGTCACAATCCAAAACTCGTTAGATGTTTTTTCCAAACATGGAAATTAATTTCGAAAGACCCCTTTATCTATCAGCACAGTTGAACTGTGGTATAAAATGCTTATAAAATATCATTACTGAAACCATTATTTCTTTTTTTTTTCTCACGGTATAATATACGATATAATAATACCCAACAATACTTGAACTTATCTAATTCAAAACTAATAAATATAAATTTAGGAATAGAACCAATCAAACCGTCCAATATCTTCAGCTGTTGTGATATTTTTTTTTAGGTAATATTTTTTTTTTATATAAATTCCAAACTCGTCTTGGTGATCACTGTAGTTCAATTGGCCAGAACCCTTCCCTTCTAATTAATGTTGAGATGCGGGTTCAAGTCTCAGTAGCCATGGGTTGTTTAAAAAAAAAAAAAAAAACTTTCTTTGAGCATTTTGTGAATCATGCGTTAATGCCTAATAAAAATATGGCGGCCAAGAATCAGTGATTAAAATTTGAGGATCAGACATTCGAATGTCAATGTCAAATGGACTGCTCGGCCGACAGTGCCAATCATCTTTCCTAAGCTCTTCAAACCTGTAGTATCCTTACTCGGAATCACCTATACCAGCTTTTTCCAAATCACATTCTTGATTTGGGCTAAATTCAATCAAGTCCATAGACGGTTACCCACATTAAAATTAGATAATGTAAAATGTCTATTATATTTTCGGGTTACAATTCATAAATGAATAACCAAAAAGGAATAATGATAATATTAATATACATTATAAAGAAAAAAAAAAAAAAACAGTTAAAGAATCCAATCATAAATTATAACCGCAAAATGGTGATAATTTTCTTATTGAAAATACGTTATTTGGTAATAACAACATTTTACTGTGTCTTATATAATTAGTAACGGACGTTACTCGTATGTGCTGGAGATTTACCCTGACTCTTTTTTTAACTGGGTGGAGTATCATGTGTGATAATACGATAAACAAGAGCCAGTAATTATTTTTCCCATTTTAAAAATTGACGAACAATATTAACAATGGGCAACTGGCGTCATGGTCATTCTTTACTAGAACAGTCAACCATAGTATCCTTTGTTCCAATCTCTGGCATGTTAAGAACCAATACTATTTTATACATATCATGTCAGGAAACAAGTTAGCCTTTGCACTTCAACCAGAAACAGACAAAATTATTCTAAATTTTGTTTCAAATATATTCCCAACGATGACTATTCCAAATTACAACAAAATAAATGGCAGTTTCACTAGCATTGTCAACAGGACGATGTGTTCAATCACCATCCTTTATATAGAATGTATGAAATCGTAACCAATTACGCAGTAATTTCTAATAGATTATAAATTTGCCGGGAACAGTAACTTTTGTCATACAAGTATATAAGTTGTAAGGCGTTTGTTGCCTTTACTTTCGATCAGAGGCAAAGTTTGAACTTTTTTGTCATGAAAAGAAAACCTTGTACATAATACGAGCATCTCGTTAGAAGGTAGATAGATCAAAAGGATTATATGTGACAGTTGAATAAACACTGCGATTTTCTCTGCATACTTGTGATGCATAAACCTTAGCAGCTTACTTACGGAGTCTTCTATTGACCTTATCAAATAAGCTGCCGGATAATATGAGTACTATTTTGCTAAAGCGGTGTAGTATTCTAACTAAATTATGTTAAATCATAATTTATATTATACAATTGTTATTAAAATATTACATATATGTGTTGCCCATATAAATATTTTTACTCTGAGGAACATGAAAATTTCGCAAAAGCTCTAAACATCTACCTTGTGAATTATATAAATCTCGAGGATGCAACGGCGAAGTATAATTGATGGTTAAACAAACTTACCAAGTGAAGTTTGACCGTAATTATACAAGCCGTTGCATCCGAAGAGATTTATACTAATAACCCACCCGTGCCCTAATTTGTTGTCACAAACCCTTACAAATATTAAGTACCTACTAGTAGTTTTATTTTTCCTGTTTTGTGGCCTTAAGATTTTGCGAAATGTTGTTGTCTCTAAATCAAATGAGGTGACAGAGCTTAGTGGCGCCCTCTAGGGCGGGAGTTGTAAATAAGTCATTTTGTGCTTTTTATTTTTGACAGCTCTAAAATTGTGCTTGATGCCCAGCTCATGGAGTGGAACTACCTTGTGAATTATATAAATCTCTTCGGATGCAACGGCTTGTATAATTACGGTCAAACTTCACTTGGTAAGTTTGTTTAACCATCAATTTTCCTGCTCAGAAGTATCCAAGTATATTATAAGGTATCTAGCCTCTTGTGGGTAGGTAGATCATATATTATGTAAGTTAAATTAATTTATGGACAATAAACTATTTTTGCCATTATGCCATGGTGTACTTACCACATTTTTAAAGACCTCCCTTTTTACAAGCTTCGAACAACAACAAAAATATGAAAAAAAAGCTATTAAGTTTGTACACGGACCTCACACAATAACAAATTGTATTATAAACCCAGTTTTAAATTAAAATTGCACGAAGAGGTTACGTGTTGGACACAAATGTCCCCACGAAAACGTTCCAAAACAGGGTTTATTGTAAACTGTGAGAAAGCCAACCAATTAGGGTATTTCTACAGACGGAGCATTCTTATTTTAGACTCCATTAGTTTTAACAGAGAATTTGTAAATAAAAGAATATATTTTGATGTCTTTGAGATTAATTAATTTTGTATTCGCATTGCATTAGATAAATCCACATAATACTTAATCTATACATATAATAAAATCGTAGAACCCAAAAAATCTGTACATGGAAGATATTCGAAAAAAAATCAAGCAGGGTGACTTAAAATGAGTAACTAAACATATTAAAACAGTTTTTAAAATGTTTGTTTGTTTGTTTGGATTTCTATAACTTAAGAACCACTAATGGAATTTGTATGGTGTTTCCACGAATATGCTTAACTGAACCCTGATTCTAATATAGGCTATCAAAATTTTGAAAAATCTACGTATGGGGGGATTAATGGGGGGGTGAAGTTTGTATGGTAAAAAGTTATTAGATTGTCTTAGAACCTTGAAACTCAGAATGAATACTTATAATTACTAATTAATAAATACGGGTTCGAGAACTTTTCAAAATTCAACTTCTTTAAGCGATGACGACAGAAAATAGATAAAATTAGTCTGACTTTGAAACACTGTGTAGTCTACGAAAATGAATGAAATACATAAGTCTAAAATTATAATTACATAAAAAAATATCATGGTAGACATATAATTTCAGCGTTTTTAGGAGATCTTACAAAATAACTTGGAATCTTTACACGAAATAAACTATAATTATGTCAACACTTGAAAATTAGTTTGTGCAATAGAAAGTAGATGGCGTTAAAATTATAATTACATGAAAAAATATCATGGTAGAAATAAAATTTCAGAGGTTTTAGGAAATTCAACACTAGAAAATTAGTTAATGAAATTGGAAGTAGACGGCGGTAAAATTAAAACTCGCAAACAGTAATTTTATGAAATGCACCAGACCATTGAATGATGTTAAAATATATTTCTTTCCAATTAGCTTAGGTCGATGTTACCTGATTTATGGTTGGTATATCAGTAGGTACCTCTGAAGCAGTGTAACGAATTTTGGCTTCAACCGTCCGGCTCAAACCAGCTCAAACTGTCCAAAAGCCTTTTAAAATCCACTCCAGACTGTGGTCTGTGGTATGTGTGTCAGAAATGTGCTTCTGGCGTTTTTAAGGTTTTGTTAAGACGAGGGACGGGGCGGCGTTATAAGCTCACTCTCGTTCCAGCGTTCGGCGAGTCGACACCTGATGATGCCTCGTGCAGACGGCGAAACACGTGTCGTACAAAGAGTGTTGTTGTTAGGAACTAACAACAACCTACATAATATTCGGGATTACACTATATATTTTCATTGCGTTTCAATTTTGAGATGAATTTCCGCAACGTCATGCCTGATTCCATTGCATGCTACAAAGTGTTGTCATTGCTATCGGTGGCGATTCATTAGACCACGTAAACCCCGTAAAAATTGGCACATCGAGTGCATCTGGGATTCCACGCGCACTTTATTACGTTAACAATAGCAGGTTAAATTATGCTTCTTTAAAATTGGACCACTCCGAAGTTGTGTAACGTAACTCGGCTAAAGAAGTGTCTCTACAAAGGAACCTGCTTGAGCGTTAAACTACAAATACGATCCTGCATGGAGTACTGTAGCCATCTATGGAGTGGGTCAGCCGAATACCAACTGGCAGCTGTGGAATTTTTAGAACGTTGCCCAATTAATTTTACAAATAACAATGTGCTGGTGGAGAAGAAACAGACAAGTCTTAAACATGGATGGAAACTTGGGTATCTGTCGCTCTTCTATCAACAGCACTTCGGGAAGTATTGCACTAACCGATTCCTTCTTCTCCTTTCCACTTAAGGACTTCCAGGCGAGGAGAGTCGTTTTTCCGTACGTACTTGATGTGCCACCGATCAGCACGAAGCGTTTTGCAGATTCTTTCATCATTCAGACTCCTTAAAAAGTAGAACGCTCTATCAGCTTTTTGTTCCTAAATAGCTACAAAGTCTAGAGTGAATAGGCATCTCATGAGCAACCATGCTCCATCTTCGCTTTTCATCAGCGAGATATCGTCAAAAAATGCCCATTTATCAATTTAAAAAAATATAGGTAGTCGACACGAACGAAGTAGGGACATTTCTCTCTACAAAAAAAGACTCTACATCAGCGTTAAACTATAATCCACGTGAACGAAGTCACGGGCATTAGCTAGTGGTACATAAAACCTAAAGAAACCCAAATTGTTGCTTGTTCATTATATTTGCATTTCAGTAATACTGGTGAAAGTAACACTATCTTACGAACCGTACTGCGGTTCGTATCTTGCAGTATCACGATGCTATAACAGAACACGGATACACGCATATTAATCATAAAATTCGTGGATCCATTCCGCTATGTCAGCCTCCGTAGATTCCTTGCCCAAGAGGGTGAGCTCATAGAAGAACGTGTAAGGGAACCAGTCGGTGGAGAATTCGACGCTGATGTTGTAGCCACCGACGCCTTTGATCAGAGGGATGGTCAGCCGGTTGGGGAGAAGCAGCTTGGCGCATAGGATTGTGCAATCTATGCCAGCCTGTATCTGGAAATGAGAAATGGAGATCTTAGCATACTTCTTTCGCGTCTGTTACCCAGATATTGTGTCGTTTTTTATCAATAAATGAGTAAAGAAAGAAAAGAAAGAAAGAAAATACATTTATTCAAGACAGATACACGCAACATTACATTAAGCTATAATACTATACTACACATAACAAATAATATTATACTATACATACAACAGGAAAAAATAACACATAATAAATACATAACCTATATAATAAATACATAATATAATTATAGTATAATGGAATGTTGCGCGATGTCATGAAAAGGTTCCGACTCAGCATAAAAACTAAGGTAATAAATACCTTAGTACTGATTTTCAGCCGGAACCTATGACCGTGACATCACGAACAGTAAGATAAGAGACGAATACAACATAAATATATAAACAAATATATAACAAGAGTAAACAAAATATACATAAAGCAAATTAAAATAATTATTCATAGGCGGTGACACTGACATGTTACATCACCTATAAAAGCGAATTCATACTCCACGGCGCCACGCACTCCATTCCAATCTCAAAGTCTTACTCTGAGGTTAGAATAGTGTACGTGGCACCATAGAGCAGAAATCTACCTCCACAAATGATGCCACATGTCAGTGTCACAAAAGTGAACACATTTTCCCAGCAGAAGGACGAACAAAATAGGTACAAATACGACACAAGACAAAAAAGCAAGCAGGCAATAATTAACCAGCTTAAGCTGGAGGGTAATGCCTGTCACCACTTTGCCAAGCTTTGAACATTATATTAATTTGTTATGTACCTACAACTTCGTACCTTCAACTTTGTGCCTGTTCTTGTGCAGTGTACACTGAATTAGGCACTTGACCAAAACGAACATAAACAGAAGTCTGCGATCATGCATCGGAACAAATCCACCCACCACCTGTTTTGCGAGCAGAAGCCGGAGGTAAAATACTAAATCATATTTGCTTTTAAAATTAATAAGTAAAATAAAATACCTACAATAATACCTTGATTTTATAAACTACAAAGCTGCACCTAGTTATTGTAATTTTGAATAATGCCACTTAGTCTTTTTGGCATCTCATTAGATGCAGCTTCATGTGGTTCCTAAAAGTTTCTACTGTTTTCAGAGCTCGCAATGGCGGTGGGAGATCATTCCAACACCTGCTCGCAGAGAATCTAAAACTACCACGGAAGGCCACAGTCTTGTGAGGGGGTGTGATTATCAAATAAGCAGAAGCTCGCGTGTTATACCTAGAGTTTTCATGAGCCCAAGTCAGCTTATTCAAAAGATACTCTGGCTGTTTATCCTTAATGACTCCGAAAAGCAGAGTAGCAAGATGTAGCTTTCTACGAGCCATCATCTTCATAAGATTAGCGTTGTTAAAGAAAGGAGTGACATGGGCTCGAGCAGGAACATTAAAGCAGTAACGCGCGCAAGCATTCTGGACTCTCTGAATGAGGCGTTCTGTTCTGGACAGGAGGCCAGAACTCAGCATCTAAATCAAACATGGTGATATAGTGGTCAAATGCAAACTAATACACAATAAAAAAAGAAAGAAAAAAAATTACCCATAAGCAAATTTTTTCTCTTTATAATATTAGTGTAGATGAATAAATAGATATATTATATACATCTATAATAGGATACATACAGGTGTGTCCAAATGTTGGGACCTCTGCTGATCTCTATCTTTTACTGGCTGTAGGTACATTTTTGCAAAAACCCAAGAATTCAGTTTTCATTTTCTTTAAAATTCATCGATGTTTCCTAAGAACGAAAGTTCCTCATTGCATGGGAATAGATAACTACATAGGTACCATGAAAATCAGAAAATTTTTACACACCTTGTACAGGGCCTAAATCGAACCGCATAGGAACATCCATAATAGGATTTTGATCTAGGGAATTCGTAGTTCGTATATTCGTAGTTATCTCCTTAGGATAAGATGAAGTAGTCCTGATTTAACTTACAAGATTTGACCCAAATAACAAACATGGCAAGTTAAATAAAAGCTTGTAAGAACAACTACTCATAACGAAACAAACACCTCTTTGCGCACCGCGCAAACTCGCGCCACCCGCGGATTTCCGAGATAAAAAGTCTATAATAAACCAGAACATAAAGTACCTACATACTAAATTGCATCAAAATCTCTTTAGTAGATTTTGCGTGATCGAGTAACATCCATCCATCCTCACAAATTTTCACATTTATAATATTAGTACGTAAGTAATAGTTAGTATTCTTTGATATAAGTGTGTAGGATAGGATAGGAAGTAGGATAGGATTAGTAGGATGTAGCGGGAAGTATGGGGATGGTGAGGTAGTAGAGAGTAGTCGAAAGAATGTGTATAATTTCAAACCTTCATATTTATGGTAAGTTTAGCGGGAGGATCAGCGTTCACTTCAAACTTCTCCGAATAGAAAATGTTCGACCGCGATTTCTGTTTTTTGGGACTCTTGAAACAGAAGTTTCCTGACATGAACGTTCGGGCTCGAAAATCGTTCCTTTGAGCTTTACGTCGGCGTAGGAAGTTCTTTTGGATTCCCATGGCTGGAACATATTTGAACGAGTTGCTGAAAACGCTAATGGGTAGATAGAGTTATCTATTTTGATCAAAAAAATACTATCGATATAAGAATGACTAAAACCAAAAAAAATGGCCTTAGATATGCTTCGTATGTGCAACACTCTTATCTAGGGAGCGTTCAGAAATCGGTAAAAAGTTCACCAGTAAAGTTAATCGCAGTGAAATGTCAAGTTATGTATTAACTAACGCATTTCTGAACGGGAATCGAGAATACCGAGCCAGCCAATCCAAGCCAGTCATTTTCAAGACCGAGACTTCCCCCGCTTTAGTTTTACAGATTTTACTGCGTTATTTTGGCTAATATTGGAATTTTACCTCATAGTTTGCTTCAAATACACGAAATACTTATTTTATTTATATAAATAAATAACTAATTTATTTGTTCCAGAATACATTTCCGGTACTTACATTAGGATAACAGTTACATATACTTAAAACAAAACAGTATAGTTTACCCTTAAAGAACTCTGTCCCCCGCACTAGGTCTCTGTTGAGCCTGTACAGCGGGGTTACAGTGGATCACTCCGGCTACTCCCATTTCTTCGTTTAGAATTATCAAAATATAAACAACAAAAACTAATAAGCTACATTGGTTGTTAGTATTTTAAAAGAAAAATATTTACAGAATATAAATCGTTAATTTAAGTAATACAATCAAAACAATTATGTATTTGTATATTGCTTTTTGTTAAGATGTGATGTTTATGAGAGTAGTCGCTTGACAGTAATAAGTGATGACTGTGTGTGAGTCGTGTGATTGAGCAGAATATTTCAGTTTGTGTTGTGAGTGTGTATTAGTGTATGTGTGAGGGTGTGAGAGAGTGTGTTCATGGGTGTAATGTATCATATTATAATTCGCAATATTAATATTATAGTTTTATTTAATATTTGTTATTATGTAATTTTACAGCATGTAGGCATTGTGTTGATTAGTCAGATCAGTTGTGTTGATTAGTAATTTATTAAATTTATATCGGCATTTTGCGGCAATCGAAATTGATTGACTTAGACGAGTCCCATACATGAAAATCTTTTCCTTCCAAAATCAGTTCTAACATTGGGGGTTTTAAATATGTGGTCTTTTCTCCGTTTTTTGTTTAAACCTTGCATGATTTTGTTGTCAAGAAGACTATGTTGTCTGATAATAATAGATTTGTTAAAAAGCTGTCTGATTGTCAGGAAAGACCAGTGCTTGTATAGTTTGGGTGTAGGGTATCTACGTGGCTTAAAGCACATAACTTTTAGAAGTGTTCTTTGGGATCTCTCTAGAAGTAGTAGGTGAGTTTGTGTAGCAGAACCTCAGGCTGAGATGCAGTAGCTTAGGATGGACTGAGCAAGTGCACAATACATAGTGCGTTTAAAATGTAGGACATGTCGCAGTTGCTTAAAAATGTATATTAGTTTATGTGTACGACCAGAGAGACTTTTGATGTGTTCCTGTCATGATAGGTGCCTATCTAGTATGACATCCAGGTATCTAATCGTTGGTGTGGAGTTTAGATTAGGGCAAATACAATGAGCTGTTTGTGTGCATGTTGCTGAGTGCATTTTTAATTCAAGTGGTGTTTTCGGTAGTGTTAAGCTATTAATTGTGAAACTGATATATTTTGTTTTTGATACATTAATTGTCTACAGATTGCTTCTCAACCATTTTGATATTACCTCTAATCTATTGTTAGTAATGAGTTGAGTCTCTTGCCAGGTTTTTGTAGTAAACAAAAGTACCGTGTCATCGGCGTATGTTACTATTTTGCAGTTTTCCAAGTGTGAATTACATAATCAATTAATATACATTAGGAACAACGTGGGCCCGAGTATACTGCCTTGCGGCACCCCAAACTTGGTTGATGCTTCGTTACTTATTGCCTTGTTGACTCTTATACACTGTATTCTGTCAGTAAGGTAACTCCTAAACCAACAATAAGATGTACCCCTTACACCTGCAACTTCCAATTTCGCTAGGAGATTGGGGATGAAGACGGTATCAAAGGCTTTTGCTAAGTCTAAAAATACTCCGACCGTTTGAAGTCCCTATGTATAAAAAATCTATGCAAAATATTGGAAAATTACAACTGACAACATAACTAGTAACTGACAGGTGAGAATCGAAACCAGTTTTTTCATCGGTGAAAATTTTCAACAGTCAGGTGAACATTTACTCTTCCCTATTGGTTTTCTGAACGGCTCAGAGTTAAAGTCAAAAATTAACCTGAGGGATTTCTGAACGGCCTTATGGTTATAATTACATTCACTGGGTGATTTCTGGACGCCCCCTAGGACCGCAGTGTATGGATGTTATATACTGTCACCACTACCACCGCCGTAAAGGCTTTCTAAAGATTTTCTAGGTAAATAGGACCGCACTTGATCCGCCTTCGACAAGCTTGAAGTTCTTAGGGTAAGGCATTGGCAACTCGTGTGCTGTGATGACGTTGATCATCCACGTGACGTAGGGATACACGTCGATGTAAAGGGGAGGTTCTCTTATGAGACGATTGCGCATAGATTTCCTAGAGCAAGGCCCGCCGCCTGCTGCTATTCCTGGAATAGAAATATTTAAGTTACTTATTTGATTATTTATTTATTTATCAACAAGGATCTCCAACAAAGGATACACTTACATGCTAGAGTTTAATGCTAATTTAAGTTTTTACAATGTGCTCCTTCAATTACTGGAGACCACAGCTTGCTATGCTGTATCGACAAAACAAACATAATTAAAATCTAAATAGAATTGAAATGAGTGACATTTCAACATGAAAATGGTAAAAACAGTTAATAGAATATTCAAACAAACATAAACACTTATGAGATCAGTTAGAGATTTCTTAAATTATCAAAAGTTTATGTTGCCGTATACCGTTACAATGCCTTGTGTCAAAATGCCAACGTCCAAAATACCCAAAATCATATAATATCTTTGATGGTCATTTTGCTCCGAATTGAAAATACAGTAACTACGACATACTTATAAATATATACCCAATACCAAATGGCGGAAGAATTATTTTTATTCATATCCTACCAATTTTATAAATGGGAAAGTCTATCAGGTGGTTGGATGGAAGGATATTGGTGCATATATATGGATGTTTGTTACTCCAACACGCAAATACTACTGAAAGGATTTTGATGAAATTTGCTCAAGTGACAGTTCTCTTTCTTCAAGGGTTTGCTGGAAGAAAACTCTTTTTAGGGTTAAGCTCGCCTTTGTACATGTAGTTTATAATCCACGATGTAAATATTCAAAAGTTCAATGCATAATATAAGAAATAAGAAATTTGTAAGTAGATATGATTAACAGATATGAGATACTTTTTATCCTGGAACGTTGTACCACGGGGAGTAGAAGGAAAGAAAGAAAAGAAACAAAATACATTTATTCGAGACGTACACGAAACATTACATTAAACTATACTATATAACGCTATATATAATATGCAGTATATATGTATGTATATATGCTATATAATAATATAATATCAAAGAAAAGTAAATATTATAATATGCTAGGCGAAAATGTTAAGATTTTGAATAATAAGGAAAACGACGCGACGGTATTCCGAAGACGCAGGTATTGAACCTGCGTCTTCGGAATACCGTCGCGTCGACCCTGCCCAAGAAATATCATTTTTCTTCTTCCTTATTATTTCAAATCTTAAGATTTACGCCAAGCATGCCCTAATGCATTCAATATCAGAAAAAAATACCGTTCTGTTTTTCAATCTTTAGTAAGCTTGCATGTAAAAATGTATATCGATGGCACCAAGAATTATACTTTTATGCGACAAATGCAGATTGCAAAGCGAAATGCGGCTATCATGGAAGTAGGAAAATTCTTAACAGTGCGGCGATAATCATAAAATAGTTAATTCTCGGTTCACGCATAAAACTGAAAATTGACAACGAGAACGTGTTTCTATATAGTATATTTCCCTTGGTCACGGCATCACGCGTGAACGGCTGGACCGATTTCGGTAATTCTTTTTTTGTTGTGTTTGTTATTGTAAGGAGAAGGTTCTTATGAATGAAAAAATTAAGAAAGTTGCGCGAAACATTAGATTTATAGTTAAGACAGGACGACGTCTGTCGGGTCAGCTATATATATAGTGATTAATTTTGCAAATGAAAAATGCAGAGTGAATAACTGGAAAGCGCTTTCATAAAACGCTCAGAAGAATAAATAAAACGCCTTACGTAGTTTTGGATTCTTTTTGATAAAACGGAGTTTTTTATTTTTATGATTCAGATTCTAGTTGTTAATGTCAAAGCGCAAAAATATCGGAAATTCAAAACAAAACTTTAAATTATGATAAATATCACGTTACAAAGTATCTTGAGGAACCAATTCATATATAAGTATAATGACTTGCCAGTTGCCAAGATGGACATGCTAGGTGGTCAATGGAATAACCTAGTGGGATGCAACATATAGAGATAGGTACATGAAGCACTAACGTATAGTACCAATTATAAAAATAGAGCGAGTGTGGCTCAGTGGGAGTACATGCGACTTTCGATCCGACGCGCCCGATTTGAATCCTGCTGGCCCCGCACCACTGGCTTTCTTAAGTTATGTGCAGATTTAATCCGCGCTCTAAAAACGGTGAAGGAAAACATCGTGAGGAAACCGGCATGTCCAAGAATTTAATGCAAAAATTCAAGGACATGTGACATCCACCAACCAACCCACACAGGGCACAGCGTGGTGGATTATGGCCTACACTGTCTCTATGAAGAAAGGCACGAGTCCCAGCAGTGGGAACGTAATGGGCTGATGATGATGATGATAGTACCAATTAGTTCAAATCCTCCTTCAGCGTTGTGACTGACAATGGGCGCTCCAGGTCGCACGCCGCAGCCGGAGGTGCACAGCACGTGGGTAACACCTTCGCTGCCCAATTTCTGGAATGGTATTCGATATCTTAATATGAAAATTAACGTGGACACATTATACTGTGTCTTTGAAGTTCTGACTTACCGATTTCAAACGATGTCTCCTGCATTCCTTGTGAGTGTATAACTTCAGGGACTTTTTTCCCATTTTTTCAGAATCAAAGTCTCTGGGCACGTCTGAAACATTTACTCAATATATCCATACTATATACTATATATCCATACTATATATACTCCATATGGCACTGCAATTGTAATAGGCAAGCGTAGCGCTTACCGACTTCATTGCGTCAACTACTCTATGTACTCATGCTAATATAGATATAGGTAGGTAATTTTTATGACATACCATCGATTTAGTATAGCCAATAATAGGTAATTATCACGTTACATACTGCTTATATAATCCACCATGAAAACGTATTTATATTTTCTCTTCTTGTAGCGTTCAGTTAGCGAAGGCATACAAATTGGTAACATGTAATCTGCAATGTATAAATCAAGGTTTAGTGTCTTGTATAATTACCTATGTACCTTTAAGCTATAATGTTTACTTTTCTGTGCTTAAGGTCTTAAGGTGCTTAAGGTGATCACTATTAGCTGACACCCGCGCTCTGTCCGCGCACAATACGGTTTAATGTTAGGAGTTCGTTTTTTCGGGATATAAACAGGCATATTATTTATTTGTTATTGTTTTCATTATTATTTTTATTCTATTATTCAAATTGCTATGTGATATTATTATTATAAATTTATATTTTTAACCGACCTCAAAAAAGGAGGAGGTTCTCTGTTCTGTTGTATTTTTATTTTTAATTTTTTTTATGTTTGTTACCTCAGAACTCCGTCATTTATGAACCGATTTGGAAAATTCTTTTTGCGTTGGGTTCAGTATAGCTACGAAGTGGTCCCATATAAATTTCATCGATATGTGACTTTGAACTTCGAAGATACATTGAAGTCGGTTTTTGTTTTTTTTCTAAAAATTAATTGTGTAATTTGGTTTTTTATTGTAATATACGTAAAATGTTGTGGCTTGTCGCCTTGGCAGCCTCCGCCGAAGACGTTATGTAGTTGTGGATAGGTAACAAACAGACAAACTTTCTCATACTTTTTGCGTATATTCGTGTGGAATATGTACGTGTAACACGCATGTTTTTAGAGCGAGTGTGGCTCAGCGAGGACTCGTGCGCTTTTCGATCCGACGCACCTAAGTTCGAATCCCGACTCGGCCCTGCACCAATGACTTATATTTAAGTGCAGATTTTGCACGCACGCTCTAAAACGGTAAAGGAAAACATCGTGATGAAACCCGCTTACGCGCTTTGGAGTGGTAGGCTCTGGCCGTGGTTGTAATACCACCCACCGAACAATGCCGTCAAACGACCTAGTCGTGTTTCGGGATGATGTTCGGTGAACCATCGGGAAGACGGGTCTGAGCAGCCGCTCAACTGCCGTCTCTCTCTAGATCTATGTGCTTCATCTTAGGCCAAATCATCGCTTCACATCAGGCGAGATAGTGGCCAAACATGGATCTACTAAGCGTAAAAAAAAAAATGTTTTACTAACGCTAGTAAACTTACGAGATTTCATGCGTCGCAGCAACTTCACCAATGCCAAACTGTTACCTATACCAAACCTTAAAAACATGAAAATTAATCAATAAAATCAATAAGTTTACTAAAATCGAAAAGAAGAGAAACTGAAGAGGAATAATGTGATGCGGGTTCAAGTCCCAGCCGGTGGTCGTATTTTATCTTTCCGAATACTACTACTATAAATACTGAGCATAATCTTTTCCATCTTGAATATACCATATTATTATGTAGCTTCGTTATCATGGTGCTTGCAACAATGCCGAAACATCGAGAACTCAAAACAAATACATGATAGATATCTAGAAAGAAAGAAAGAAAGTCAAAGTCAAAAACAAAGTCAAATATCATTTATTAAATAGGCATAAAAGTGCACTTTTAAAGGTCATAAACACATGATACAAATAAAAAATGTTAAAAATTGTAACTTATGTTAACATGACTTTGGAAAAAAGGTAAGTATGTTTTACCCATTTCTTTCCTATACTCAAATTGAAGTCTGAGTGCTGCAAAGAAATGCGAAAACTGACTCTACCAGTGCTTCGGAAATACGCCCGCTAGAGAAGATAGCACCAAGAAACTCTGCGGGGTTGTTTTTTTTTCAGCACAATTACGTATAAATTAGAATTAACAGAATGTAAAACAAGAAATGCGAGTGAGAAGTCCCATAGTCATAGTATCAGTAACAGAAAAGTGTAAATAAAATAAAAGTAGGTATGACAGTAGCAGTAGGAGTGACTAGAACAGACCAGTCCCCGCAAGTAGCACCTGTTCACGAGTATGACTTGTGGACCAGCCATCACCCCCCTCAACCATATTGGAGGGAAGGGAGTGACCCGATACACAGGGCCGCCGCAAGCAAAGACATTTGAGTGAGCATGACTGTAAAACCTAGTCACTTCCAACTCAAATACAATTTTTATAGCTTTATTTGAATGACTAAATAAACAGACAGAAAGAAAGAAAAGACATTTATTCATGACACACACGCAACATTACATTAAACTTTGTATAACAATAAGCATACCATAGGTACATAACAAATAAAATAATACGTTGCGCGATGTCAGGAAAAGGTTCCGACTCAGCATAAAAACTAAGGTAATAAAATACCTTAGCACTGATTTTCAGTCGGAACCTATGACCGTGACATCACGAACAGTCAGATAAGAGATAGATACAAGATGAATATACACAAAAAATAGATATAAAAAAAAGGCGTGTGGCACTCGGAGACTGCCGCGGTAAAGCTATTGCATAGCATTCGGAGTGGGGGGTGTTAGGTTATTTTCGTTACGGAATTTCTGGATTCGGTCTCCACGCTCAAGGCCCGCGAGAGAAGCTATGCAATAGCTTAAAAAAGAAAAAAAAATATATACAGAAGGGTCTAAGGGAATCTAGGTACCTTGAGTACTCCGGATGTGGTGTGATGTCCAGTAAAGGTATCTCGATGTACGCCCGAGGACATTTGCCGCCCATCTTCACCTGAGTCCTCGTCATTGCGCAATCCTCTTCATCTCGCTCGTATTCACCAAATACCACGTTACCTCTGCATAATAGACTCGCATAAAATATACGATACTTATATGTGTTATTTTATTCTCAAAGGGTAACTAACAGCTAGGATTAAATAACAGAGTTTATAATAATATGCACAGATAGCTAAATATTTTGTAAATATAACGCTTACAAGAATGTTTTAAAATGATCACATAGACGGAGGAACACAACAATAAAAGGTTGTCCAAATATGTAAGTGATTGAGTTAAATTTAGTTAGTACATAACTTACATAGTTATTTGTCCGTTTATCACAAATAATTTTGGGTTGTGAGACTACTGAGAATAATCACTCTCACTAGTTCCATTGTCACGTTCCATGGGACTGAGAAAAAAGTTTCACTAGCTCCATGGAACAAAAATGCGGTGCAGCTAGTGAGAATTTTGATTTTAAGATTCGCCCGTTTGGGCAGGCTGAAGTCTCTAGGACCGTACCGCCTTGTCTTACGTAGTTTTTTAACCGACTTCAAAAAGGAGGAGGTTTACAATTCGACGGTATGTTTTTTTTTTATTTTTTTTGTGTGTTTTTTACGCGATTACTCCGCCAATTGTGAATTGATTTCGATGATTCTTTTTTTGTTTGGTAGGTCATACTTCAGAGGTCCCATATAAATTTTATCGAAATTCATTCAGCACTTGTTGAAAAAAATAGAAAAATCAAAAAATATAAGTTTAATCTTCAAGTCGGTTCTTGGTTTTTTTTTTACCGACTTTTTAAAGGAGGAGGTTTGGAACTCCTCAACAGGAAATAGGACAGACATGAATTTATTTGTACATGCATTCAATTGTGATAGCCCGTTTTAAACTTCGTCATGATGTGGCTGTTAGATCATAAAAGCTTGTCTTAAAAACCTTTTTAAATTATTTGCACTTGCCTTGCACTAAAAATATTAATTTATTTTATAATAAATATATAATAATTATATTAATTTATTTTTCACTTTTGAGTGCTTATTTGTGGTTTTGAAGTCGGTTTAATTTTTTCGAAAAATAATTTATATTTCATAGTTAAATAATCCCAGTTTTCCTAGTATTCAAGCTTTTCATGGACTTTTTGGGAGAACATATTAAGCAAAGTATTTCTCTATTTTGTTTAATTTGCATACACTCATGCACGTTTACGAACATATAATGGTTATTATTCCACCGATATTATACGTGATCACTCGAAATAACACATGTTTGGAAAATAAAACAAAATCAAAATGTATCACTTTTCACTTCCCGCGGAAAAGTCCTAGTGAGAATGACTCAATCAATAGTTCGATAGAGGAACAACACTATGTGCTATTTGGGTAAATTATGTAATTGAATGACAAGCTGGCGGCTGAATAACTGGCAAAGCGGTGGCAAAATACTCACAGTTTATAATTTTTGGGTAGACGAAGCATATCGGTGGCACTTCCAACAACAAACTGCTTATGTATGAGAACCACTCGTGGAGCCTTGCTGTGATGTGGCAGGCCCGTAGTTACTGTGACAAGTACATACGAGTACAGCCATCATAATTTTATAGTATATCGTAATACATTTCAATTTTTTTAACTAGAAAAAAGTTTTTTTTTACGCTTTATAGATCTATGTTTGGACACTATCTCGCCTGATGTGAAGCGATGATGTGGCCTAAGATGGAGCACATAGATCTAGAGAAAGACGGCAGTTGAGCGGCTGCTCAGACCCGTCTCCCCGATGGTTCACCGAACATCATCCCGAAACACGACTAGGTCGCTTGACGCATGGCTTTGTGCGGTGGGTGGTATTACAACCACGGCCAGAGCCTACCACTCCAAAGCGCGTAAGCGGGTTTCATCACGGTTTTTTTTTTTTTTTTATGTAACTGAATGACGAGACGAGCTGGTCGTTTGCCCGATGGTAAGCAACACGCCAGTCCATAACAATAACAGCACCACCCAGAACTTTGTTTTGCAGAATTCTGCGCGGTGCTGCACTGCGCTCGTCACCCTGAGACAATTAGTTGTTGAGTCTCATAATGCCCAGTAATTTCGCTGGCTACAATGCCCTTCAAACCGGAACACAGTAATGCTTGCGCACTACTGCTTGGCGGTTGAATAACTGGCAAAGCGGTGGTACCCACCCAGACGGCCTCTCGCATACGAGAAACCTACCACCAGTAAAAGTCACGATGTTTTCCTTCACCGTTTTAGAACAAACATTGTCTTGTCATATTTGCTAGCCTGGTACTTTTAGTATCAGACCACAACGATTTGAGTAAAGCTAATAAGGTAAATAAAGAACCTACAATTAATGGATCAAGATTATTAATTAGCGAACTACAATAATCAATAATGCAACGATCTCAGCTTATTTTCTTGGTCAGTATTTCGGTCTCCTGCTATAGGAGGATACTTGATGTTCATAAATACATAACATTCCTAATTTTAAGCCGACTTTCGATTCCTTCTATGGAGTTTAGTGTCAGTGCAACTTTCAAGCTCAAAAGTGCATGTGGTAGTTCCGTGATATAACAATGCCATGGAACAATTTCGTTACGCGCAGGGGCAAATTAAAACAAAAAGAAGTAAAAATTAAGCTCCGACTCTGAAGACCTATTTGCAACCTTCTTTGATTTTTTCGTACAAATATATTTATGTACTACTAAAATGATCACTAACTATGAGTGTACTGTACGAATCCCAGCCAAGTAAAAGTGTTCCGCTTTAGTACGCCATCTGGTGGCTTCAGGCTGTAGTCGTCGTGACACATCGTGAGCTCATTCAGGATGGCAATAGCCCTGTGTCTTGTCACTGAAAAAAAAAAACAGATACAAATTTTCTCTCGTGGTACGTCTCTCGTATGCGGGAGGCCGTCTGGGTAGGTACCACAGCTTTGCCAGTTATTCTACCACCAAGCAGTAGTGCGCAAGCATTACTGTTTTCTTGCAGGCCTAGTGCACTCCGCACTGTAGGTACGAAGGCGGGTCGCGCGTCGTTACACGTGCCGCGTCAGAAGAGATAAGAGCTATGCGATAGAAAGAGCGCGCGAGAAAGAGGGCGCTCTGTAGGTTAATATGACTGGTAGGTATGCAGCGCTATGAGCTGAATTGAATTTTATTGCGTCATAGCAAGAGTCGCTATTTGTTTATATTTCTTTGCGGAGTGATGCTTCTATCCCTTAGTACTCTGTGGTTCCAGTTTGAAGGTCATTTCAGCCAGCGAAATTTCTGGGATTTCAGGTCATATGAGACCTAATATCTAACGTCTCGGGGTGATGAGCGCAATCCAGTGCTACGCCGTGCTTTTTATAGTATTAAAAGCTCTGGGTGGCACTGCAATTGTTGTGGGCGTGCGTGGCGTTTACCATCAGGCGAACGACTTGCTCGTCTCATCACTCACTACCATAAAAAAACACATATTTATTACAAGCTAGTGCCCGCAATTCTGTATGCCAGGAATTTGCATATATCGCGATCCCGCGGGAACTACATGTTCAATTGAAATAAAAATTATCTTATGTCCTTCTCCGGGCTTCAGGCTATAGGTATATCCCTGTGCTACATTTCATTTAATATCAAAATCGTTTCAGCCGTTTAGCCGTGAAAAGTAATAAACGAAAGAGTTACTTTTTCATTTATAATTTTAAACATCACCAGTGTTAATGAAGTGTTGATGAACCATATAGTGAGATTTAGGTAGGTACTTATATAGAGCGACAAGAATCATTTTGCTGTACATGAATGATATTTACTGAAGGCGCTACTTCCCCCGCCCCCCGCGGTTTCACCCGCCGTTTCCCGGAATAACAAGGAGACTATGTCCTTTTCCAGAGCCTAAAAGTACTTACATACCAAATTTTATTATAATCCTTTCAGTACTTTTTGCGTGATTGAGTAACAAACATCCATCCATCCATTAATCCATCCTCACAAACGTTTGCATTTATAAAACTAGCTGCGCCCCGCGGTTTCATAGGAAATTTCAGCGATAAAAAGTAGCCTATGTCGTTTTAATAGGTAGGTGCAAAAGTAAAAAAACACTTACTAATAAAGAATACTGATAGAAGGACAAAACTGTTCATATCACGCAAGTCAAAGTGTAACTGAGATGTTTTACAACCTTGTCAACATAGCTCACATTGTAATACAGGATGTTTGTTGTTTACTCAACTCAACTCAATCTTGAGTATTTCAAATAAGTAAAATTGTAATGAAGTCTATCACATACATACTTAGGCCAAAGTAAACTAAATATTACTACGTAAAGAAGCGACACTCCCCCCCCCCCCGCTAATATGACGTCACCAGCAACAAACCGATGAAAAAATGGGCAATGCCGTGCTTGTGTCACTCGGTTGTCACCCCTCGCTGCGAATGACTAATGAACTAATGAGTGAGATTCAAATTTTTATTTTATATGTGCGATCAATAAATTGATGTTATTTGAGGTTGTTATGACCTTTTTGGATGACGACGACGACCTGCTTTAAAAAGGTAGAGCAGGCCGGCTGACTATTTGACTTTGACATATAACGAAACATATTAAGAAAAAGACGGAGAACGGCTGAAGACGGAGGAGCTGACCAGGACCTGACCTGACTGACGGAGGTCTGCCTATCTCTATTAAAATGGTTCGTAATTGTTCTGTGTATGGATGCAAAGAAACCACTTACACAAATAAGAATCGAAGATTTTTTGGTTTTTCGCGTCTCCCGCCAAGGGATAATGAGTGTGAAAGAGAAACACTTAGGTTGCTTACGTATAGTATTGTCCTTGTCGCGCTCGATTCGTATTAGCTCATCCCTACAATAATTACGCACACACACAAAACGTGTGCGGACAGGCCGGTGCGCCAGTAGTAGTACTAGACAGTTAGCTCGGCGAATTTGTATGGAGTGTCGGGGGTCTGCTTAGGCTGCCTGTCGCTCGCTGCGGAGTGGAGCGAGGCAGCGGACCGAGGGAGTTCATTTGAGCTGCTGCGCTCTATTCTCCTCTCCGCTTCCTCGCTCCGTAATTTTTAAACTAGTTCGCAACTCCCTGTCCACTGAAGAGGAGCGGAGATTTTATGCAATTATATTGGTAGATTTTTGCCTTGTTCACCGCTCCACCACCTCGCTCCGCACCAGTGAACAGACAGGCTTAGTGTCCCCATTGCTTTCAAAGGTGAGTCAAAAGAGGTCATAGCCTTTTTTATACGTATAGGCTTGCGCTTGACTGCTATCTCACCTGTTGCTAAATGCGGACGAAGATGCAACACGCTCACCTAGAAGAAACCTTTTCACTCTTGTTTTAAAGATTCACAGATTCTAGCTATGTGGGAACACAGATGCCGGCAGAGAGCTCCACTCCTTGGCTGTCTGGTGATGCATTAAGCCTTGTTCGCACTATATTACTATTAATTTAGTCAAGTTGCGGGTGGTCTAGTGACTGAATTACTTGAAACTTAACTACTCGGCTAAATTGTTGTTCAGACTTGATTAGCTTAGCTACTAAATTACTCGTCACTAGACTAAAATACTGGTATGTTCCGAACTAGGGTTTAGTGATAATGATAATTGATGACCGGATTTCGGGTTTATTCAATCTTTGTATTAACTAGGACGCCTTTAACGAAAACATTATCTGGTGTGAGGTACATAGCCGCAGCAACAAAATCTAGCTTTACGGAGTTTTAACGAGAGTAGTATCATCCCTAGACTTTGTATCGTAACAGATGACCAACTTATATCCACTCTGTAGCGTGGACGTAGGTATATAAATTCAGTCGATCTATAAATATAGACACAACGCACAAGACTTCAGAAAGTAAATTCAAATTGCGTGTGAAAATTATGCTAAGAAAAAAGCATACTATACTGTTAGTTACCACAAAGAAGACAAAGATGCATGGAACATTCCTCTTCTGCCAAGTAGCCAACTGGCACATAAGAAACATAACATTGTAACGAAAGTTCTTAAAAAGATAAAGTTATATACATAGTTCCTTAGTTTCTTGCCGTATCTTCTGAGTAGTGGTTCTTTTTCCGATACGGTGCTATGAGTCATTGTTACAATTATCGTTCATAAAAAGTGCGTCTGTCAAAATTGAACAAGGAACTTTTGAACTTTGTCGACCTTCCATGGCTAATTTTTCACCGTCGCTGTCGACCAGATGCTGTCTGCCATCTGAGTTGACGCGGGAACTCGCCTCGTTATTTGCTATCATTCCTTCGACCAGGTTTCCGAGATCCTAACTGGTCCCGGTTGTTTCTCCGGAGAAGGTTGAACAGTGTGTGAGGAACGAATATTTTCGGATATGGTGGGTGCTAATGAGGCGGGGCTAGTAGGTATATTTCTTTTTTTATGATATTGAGCAATGAGACGACCAAGACGTTCGCCTGATGGTAAGCATAACAATAGCAGTGCCACCCAGAACTTTTAATACCATCAAATGAACTATGTGCACTGCACTGCGCTCGTCACCCCGAGACATAATTATGGGCAGGCGTGGCGCTTACTAACAGGCTAACGACTTGCTCGTCTCATTACTCAATTAAAAAAAACAATTATTTTGTGACTCTGCGAGCAGTCTTTGCCTCTTCTGGAACGGAAGGTGGTCAACAAAAAACGACCAGCGTCATCACACAGTTTCATTGAGTTGAGTGCAACGCACGCCGCGTGCCATTTTGTACGCTAATTCATGCAGGCACTTAAAACCGGCCGCGTTTTGCACTAATTATATCTCCGGGTGATGAGCGCAGTGCAGTGCACGCAGTTCTTTTTATGGTATTAAAAGTTCTGGGTGGCACTGCTATTGTTATGCTTACCATCAGGCGAACGACCTGCTACTCTCATCACTCAGTTCCATAAAAAAAGCAAAGTAGCGGCACCGTAATCATGTGGCGGTGGAGGTGAAATATCCAAGTTTTCGTTGGTTTTAGTTTTCCTGTCATACGTGTACCCCAGTTACAACTAAAAACAAAACGCCAAGCCCGCTGTGTGCAGAGGCCTTTACATTCGTCAGTCTCAAGCACCGCTCTTCCTCCTGGTTTAGGATTAATCACCATGGTCATGAATCCTCGACTATTTCGTTGTTGCTTGTATTGCATAAAATATCTTGAGTTCAGTTCATTTAAATCAAATCGAAACCTCTTACTTTAGTATGCACCAGTTATTTATTATGCACCAGTTGGTTGCAGAAGTGGAATGTTCCAGGCATTTTTGTTTATTATATACATAACTACGGGCAGTATAGTACGCTTTTTTCATCACTACATAGTATAAAACAAAGTCGCTCTCTCTGTCCCTATATTTTTTTTTTACGCTTAATAGATCTATGTTTGGCCACTATCTCGCCTGATGTGAAGCGATGATGTGACCTAAGATGGAGCACATAGATCTAGAGAGAGACGGCAGTTGAGCGGCTGCTCAGACCCGTCTCCCTGATAGTTCACCGAACATCATCCCGAAACACGACTAGGTCGCTTGACGGCATGGCTTTGTTCGGTAGGTGGTATTACAACCACGGCCAGAGCTACAACTCCATAGCGCGTAAGCGGGTTTCATCACGTTGTTTTCCTTCACCGTTTTAGAGCGATATCTCTATGTATGCTTAAATCTTTAAAACTACGCAACGGATTTTAATGCGGTTTTTTTAATAAATAGAGTGATTGAAGAGGAAGGTTTATATGTATAATAACCGTGCGAAACCGGGGCGGGTCGCTAGTTCAATTATAAAAGCTTGGAGCTAAGGCCCGAGCCTGATCTATTTTTTTGTAGTTCTTGAAAGTCCCACTGGCCCGCGGGATACTACTTTTCCCCGAGCCAGCGTTTAAATGTAGGTATGTATTATTCTAAATCCATGTCCTAAATCCTAATCCATGTTGTAAATTCTACTTGTGAGGATGGATGGGCGGATGGATGGATGGATAGATGGATGGTTGTTACTTAACCACACAAATACTTCTTAACGGATTTTTCAGGACCCAAAGAACCTACATAGATTCTTTGGGTCCTGGAAAGGGGCTGCTGGTAAGCACTAGTACAAAATGAAACTGCTTTACTGTCAAACTATAATTGTAATTGGTCTGAAACCCTATGTTGATGTAGTTAACTGTGCTTTGCTCTACAAGATAGTAGGATGATAAAACTCGAAAAACATGTCGAAGGGCAATTTAATTTTCTGGCCTACGAAGAACTCGTGCAGGGCCAGTCTCTGTACTGAATCAAACACCATGATGAACAGCTGGCCTTGGCAGTAGTACATGGGGATGCGGCTGAGTGTCATCTGGTACTTCTTTGGAACGTAGGTCCTCAGCACCACGCATTGAAGCTTATACCTCTGGGTGCTGTGCAGGTCTGCTACAATCTGCAAAATTATAAAAACAATACAATATAATAGTAAAGGGTTTTTCAATTGGCGCGGGTAGATTTTGGCGGTCTGTGGCAGCTATTATGTTTTCGTGATATCTGTCAAATCTTTTGTTTATTATTTAGTTAGTTATGCCAAATCACCATGGCAAGTTACACAGTTGAACAGCACGTGCATAAAATTTTATTATCAAAATTAGTCTTCGTTAGTGCAAACGTTGCACGCTTTGCGCCCATTTTACGGTAGACGTGGTGGCCCTTCACAGTCAACTCTTCAACGTTTGGTGGCCAAATTTGAGACGACCGATACGGTAATCCATCAGGCAACACCCGTACGTTCAAGGAACGCAAGATCGGGCGAGAAAATCGCCGCTGTCCGTCAAAGTGTACAGCAGAACACGAGGCAGTCGATTCCTCGCCGTGCACAAGAACTCGGCCTTTCGCAGACATCAACGGACTTCGACCTACACCCGTCGGCACCAAGGTCATGCGATTTGACCCCCCTAGACTTTTTCTTGTGGGGTTTCTTGAAGTCGCAGGTCTATGCAAATAAACCACAATCGACCGATACCCTAAAGGTGAACATAACAGGCCATCCATCGCTCAAATTCAGCAGGAGCTATGCGGAAGAGTAATTGAAATTGGACCACTCGGATCCGTGCCACCGTAAGAAGCCGAGGCGGGCATTTGAACGATGTCATATTTCACACTTAATGGCACATATGGGCCTTTTAAATAAAAAAAGAATTTTGTTAATACCTCACACACAGCTTGTTTTATTTCATTTCAACATCTACCCGCCCTTATTGAAAACCCCTTTATTTCTTTTTTTGTTACAATTGTAAATAGTTCTTAAATAAATGAATAATCCGTTAAATATTAATTTAAAACATAGTTTTTTAAATAATAATTTTGTTATTTATTTTTTACTAGCCGTTAGCCGCGACTCTGTCGGTGCCTATATTCGGTTTATACACTCGAGAGCAATGAATCCGGGTCACTTAAAGAATCCTAAAAATCTCGGAAACTAAAAATGCTAGGTTAATGCAATAAATTGTATTTAATAGACAATGTAATACTCCTTAAATGAAGGTATTAAAACTTCTTAGTTATTGTAAAGTTATATCATAAAAAAATCAAATTTGAAAAAGGGCCACTTTCGAAGATGGAACTACGAAATTACAGCATTTGGTTTTGCTTTTGTTTGTAATCTGTCATTTATGTGGGTACATAAACCATGTTGATAGTGCTCTATATTCATTATTCAAGCTGAAATTATGTCGCTTACGCCTGAAGAATGCACCAGAATACTTACAATGCTGGAAACCGGCCGGAGTCAGCGCGATACAGCCAGGACTGTCGGTGTGTCGCTGTCAACAGTACAAAGAGTTCTCCGACGTTACGAAGAAACTGGTTCTAACCTACGCAGACCAGGAACGGGCAGAACCAGGTGTACCACAGCACGAGAAGACCGATACTTGGTGAACACCATGCTTCGAAATCGCTTTCTCACAGGAACTGAACTCACCAATCAGTTTCGACGCCTCGGAGGAAGTAACCCAAGTGCATGGACAGTAAGACGTCGGCTTGCTGAATCTAACTTAAAACCCCTTAGACCTGCAAACGGCCCTAAACTGGAGCGTGGGCATCGTATTTCGAGACTAAGATATGCCCAGAGCCACGTAAATTGGAGTATTGAAGATTGGTCAAAAGTTATGTTCTCCGACGAATCAAAATTTATGCTCTACAAGCACGATGGAAGACACAGAGTGTATCGAAGACCAGGGGAAAGATTCAAGCAAGCATGCATCGAAGACAAAGTAGCCTACGGTGGTGGGTCTGTACTTGTGTGGGCCGGAATTTCTTCTGAAAGTCGCACAGAGCTGGTGATCATAGAAAACGGCTCTTTAACTAGCGTAAGATATGTGGAAGAAATCCTCAATGATCACGTTGGTCCATTTATGGTCAATTTAGGTGAGGATGCTATATTTATGCATGACAATGCCCGACCTCATACAGGTAGGATTGTGAATGACTACCTTCAAGAGATGAACATTACTCGTATGGAGTGGCCAGCGCGCAGCCCGGATATCAACCCGATCGAGCATGCTTGGGACGAGCTAGGCAGATGCGTAAAACAACGAAACCCTCCCCCAATCACGCTTCGTGAGCTCAAAATTGCTCTCACAGAGGAATGGGAGAATATTCCCCAAAATCGTATAAGGAACTTGGTGTACAGCATGCCAAACCGCGTAAACGCAGTAATGGAAGCACGAGGAGGCAATACGAAGTATTAAAATTCAAGAAAATCGTAATAAAGTTCAAAAATTTCATGTTTCCTATTTTTGTTTTAAGGAGAGATCAGCAGTTTTTTTCTTTATGTAATTTTGTGTTAATAAAATGTATGGTGACTCATATTTTTTTTACTTTCATTTAAGGAGTATTACATTGTCTATTAAATACAATTTATTGCATTAACCTATCATTTTTAGTTTCCGAGATTTTTAACATTCTTTAAGTGACCCGGATTCATTGCTCTCGAGTGTAGTTCTGTTGTTCTCTATGGAACTGTTCGTTTTCCCGGGACGAAAGTACCCTATGTCATTTGCGAGGACCTAGAATACTTACATACCAAGTTTCATCAAAATCCCTTAAGTAGTTCTCGTGAGTAACAAATATCCATCCATACATCTTCACAAACATTCACATTATAAATATTAGTAGGATATCATTCAGATATTGATTTTCTCTCTCTATGAGAGAAGACCCGTGTCCCAGCAGTGGGAACGTGATGGGCTGATGATGATGATGATGATGATTGATTTTCTAGTATACTAGGTGTTATAATATACTAGCTGTTGCCCGCGACTTCGTTCACGTGGATTATAGTTTGACGCTGATGTAGAGCTTTTTTTAACCGACGTCAAAAATGGAGGAGGTTCTCTGTTCGTTGTATTTTTCTTATTTTTTACTTTTATTTTTTTATTTTTTATTTTTGTTACCTCAGAAATCCGTCATTTATGAACCGATTTGGAAAATTCTTTTTGCGTTGGGTTCAGTATAGCTACGAAGTGGTTCCATATAAATTTCATCGATATGTGACCTTGGACTTCGAAGATACATTGAAGTTGGTTTTTGTTTTTTCTAAAAATTAATTATAACCAACTTCAAAAAGGACCTCCTCCTTTTTGAAGTTGGTTATGGTTATTCTCAATTTGAAAGTGTCTTTTTTTAATGTTTGTTACGCAATTACACCGTCAATTATAAATTGATTTTGATGATTCTTTTTTTGTTTGGTAGGCCATACTTCTGAAGTGGTCCCATATAAATTTTATCGAAATTGATTCAGTACTTATTGAAAAAATAAACAAAAACAAAAAATATAAGTTTAATCTTGAAGTCGGTTCTTGTTTTGTTTTTAACCGATTTCCAAAAAGGAGGAGGTTCTATGTATCTGATCTGATGATAGAGTCAGGAGGTGGATAGTGGAAATCTTCAACGGCGAACAGCAAAGACACGAAATTTTGTAAATGGATTTAACTATAAAATAGCCTGTTCTAAACTCCATCAGGACATGGCTGCTGCACCCAGGGTTGACTTCCGGCGAGGGAACTCCTCAACGGTGAATAAGACCAGACATGAATTTTTTTGAATGAGCCCGTTTTAATCTTCGTCATGACGTGGCTGCAAGAACATAAAAGCTTGTCTTAAATTTTTTTTTAATTAATTTAATTAAAACTTGTTTTGCACTAAAAAGGACGAAATAAATTATTAAAAAAAAATTAAACCTACTTTAAAACCACAAATACGCACTCAAAAGTGAAAAATAAATTAATATAATTATTATAAGTGCTACCCAGTCATATATTTGAAGTCGGTGGTAGCCTATTAGGTAGTAGATAGATACTACCTACAAGTATCTACCTACTTACTACATACATAGTATTTATCTACTACCTTTTTTTTAACGGGCGAATGCCTTTGTTACTGAAAACAAACTACACTCTACTTACTAAAACTAAACTAACTACATACAAAGAGAAGCAATTACCCATAGACCATTAAAGGCCTATAGATAGCTCAAATGCTCCAACTCACTACCAGTTTGCAGCGTACCCAAGATGCTGGCAGTATTGCCCCGTTGGATTGCAATAATCTACTACCTATTAGACTTGGCTGGCACCGACTTCAAATTTATCAGGGGGTAGCGCTTATAATAATTATATTAATTTATTTTTCACTCCACACAATTTTTACGGGGTTCACGCGGTCTAATGAATCGCCACCGATAGTAATGACAACATTTTGTAGCATAGTAAGACAACAATTTATCACCCTCTCGTCTGATACGTCTACGTCCTGATCAAAGTTCCTCAGAGCATATAGGCGGGATATCTTCGGCAAGATGGTGTAGACACTTCTCCCACAGTTGCACGAAGCTCAAAAGCCCAAAAAACACCAACCTCCGGCAAAAATGGCGCATACGTCGTGAAGTATCACGACTGCATTTGCTCGAATTTCATCCCAATTTCGGAAGTCATTCAGGAGGCACCTTAATCTGCAGGCTGCATGGAACGTACGTCGTTCAACACTATCGACTGTTCTGAGGAACGCAAATGAGGTAGCGAGTAGTAGTAGCATTCTTTGTTACTGGTATTGACAGGACAGTGCATATTGTCCTGCCTATTGTCCATATTGTCCATATTGTGCATATTGTCCTGCATACTTCTTAAAGACACTTGGTGCCCCCACCATGTCGCGTCGTCATCTGTTAGATAGATCAAATTATTTGTCGTTGAACAAAGGCACTTCGTCGTACATTAAAGTTTTGGCAGAATTATCCTCTTGACAAACCCATAAAAATGCCAGAAGTACATTTCTGACACACATACCTCAGACCACAGTCTGGAGAGGGTTTCAATAGGCCTTTGGACGGTTTGAGCCGGACGGTTTTAGCCGAAATTCCCCACACTGCTTGAAAGGTACCTACTGATATACCAACCATAAATTACGTAACGTCGGCCTAAGCTAATTCGATAAGAAAAATATTTTAACATTATTCACTGGTCTGGTGCATTCCATAAAATTACTGTTTGCGAGTTTTAATTTTACCTCTTACGCCATCTACTTTCTATTGCATAAACTAATTTTAAAGTGTTGAAATAATTATAGCTTCTTTCGTGTAAAGATTAAAAGCTATTTCTTAAGATTTCAAAAACGTTGAAATTATATTTCTGCAATGATATTTTTTTATGTAATTACAATTTACACCTATGTATTTCATTCATTTTCGTAGTTTACACAGCGTTTCAAAATCAGTTCAAAATAATTTTATCTATTTTCTGTCGTCATCGTTTAAGTAGCTGAATTTTGAAAAATGCTCGAACCCGTATTTATTTATTTGTAATTATAAGTATTCATTCTGAGTTTTAAGGTTCTAAGACAATCTAAAATCTTTTTCCATACAAACTTCACCCCCCATTAATCCCCCCATAAGCAGATTTTTCAAAATGTTGATAGGCTATATTAGAATCAGGGTTCAGTTAAACATATTCGTGGAAACACCATCAAAATCACATTAGTGGTTATTAAGTTATAGAAGTCCAAACAAACAAACAAACAAAAATTTTAAAAACTGTTTTAATATGTTTAGTTACTCATTTTAAGTCACCCTGCTTGTTTTTTTTTTCGTATGTCTTTCATGTATAGATTTTTTGGGTTCTACGATTTTATTTTATTAATTTATTTTATAAATATGTATAGATAATTATATATAGTAGGATAGTAGGATGGAACTGAGCGAAGAGACAAGCAAGTTGTTCGCTGATGGTAAGCGCCGCGATTGCCCATAGCGATTGCTGTGCCACACAGACCAAACGGTCTATGTGGCACTGCAAAGCGCAATGCCTCGCAGTACTTCTACCACTAAAAAAACCTGCGAGGCATTGAGAGTGTGCAAGCATTACTGTGTTCCGGTTTGAAGTACATTGTATCCAGCGAAATTACTGGGCATATGAGTCTTACTACCTGATGTCTCGGGGTGACGAGCGCAATACAGTGCTACGCAGTCCTTTCAGGCTAAATTTTGCTTCAAGGATTTGATACAGCGTCACCCAACCTACGCCAAATGTGTAGGGAACCTTATTGTTATTAAGGGTACAGCGGAGCGTGTATTGCCCATACAAACGTAGTTCCAAAATCATTTGTAATTTAAGCATATTTCTACAATACTATGCTATTATTCGAATTCGGATAGTAATTAAGATAATTACTATTCGAATTGCCAGGAACCTAGATAGGTTCCTGGCGATATTTCATATCAAAATACATAACTAAAACGAAATTGTAAGCAAATTGCGTTTTGAAAATTTTAAGACTTTTCGATATGTTTTCTTCTAATATTTTTCCTATTAAAAACAACGTTATTTATAATATTATTATATCAGGAACAGATTATTTTGTCAAGTTACAGAATTCATTCAATTCATCAAATGTACAGTTTTCATTCAATATTTTTGGAACTACGGCAACATGGTCATATTTATATAAATGCTGAATTGCCAATATTGCTATCGCGCAAACAAGGGGCCGGTGCAGGGTCGCAGGACGGGATACTTTGGTTGTGTGTGTGTCGCTCGGACAGGCACTCACACAAACGAGCGCAACATACGGCGACGGCCGCGGCCGGCGGTCGCGGATATCTGAGAGTTTGTGTGTTCGACGATTTCGACGAAAGCCAAATTATTTATTTACTTTATTGTAATATTTTTGACACTGATATGATATGTAGGTATGCTACTGACGATGTAGATTGCTTTGCATAATCAAGTATGAATTATGAATTATGAATATTTATCATTTATCATCATGTATCTTGTATCATGTATCATGTATCATATATCATGTATCATGTATCATGTATCATGTATCATGTATCATGTATCATGTATCATGTATCATGTATCATGTATCATGTATCATGTATCATGTATCATGTATCATGTATCATGTATCATGTATCATGTATCATGTATCATGTATCATGTATCATGTATCATGTATCATGTATCATGTATCATGTATCATGTATCATGTATCATGTATCATGTATCATGTATCATGTATCATGTATCATGTATCATGTATCATGTATCATGTATCATGTATCATGTATCATGTATCATGTATCATGTATCATGTATCATGTATCATGTATCATGTATCATGTATCATGTATCATGTATCATGTATCATGTATCATGTATCATGTATCATGTATCATGTATCATGTATCATGTATCATGTATCATGTATCATGTATCATTTATTTATTTATTTTATTTATTATATATTGAACGCCAACACAATGTACATTATTAAAATTAAATGTTACTTAATTCTAAGATAGTACATGCTTAATGCCATCGTAATTATATTGTTTGTGTCTGTGTGAATTGCTTTAATTAATTGAAAACGTTTTACAGTTAAAACATTTTAAATATGGCGTTGCTAAAAATATAATTAATTTTAAATATATGCAAAATTTAATAAAACCGGTCGTTGAAATTGAAAATTGTAAAATTGTAAAGTGAATGTTAATAATAATAATAATTCATTTTAAAATTTTGTTTAAAAATACTAACATTACATAAAAGCCATTCATTTAAAATAAATTTAAAAACACATGCACAACTTATAAAAATATAAAACTTAAATAAAGTAATAAATTAATTAAAACACCATAAAATTAAAAACTTCAAATTAAAATATTCTTATGCTCGTAATCGTAAGCTATGAACTTCTTAAACTTGCTAATGTTTTCCACAAAAAGATCAATGTCATTCGACTTTGCATATCTATTAAATTCTCTTATCAGTCTATTGAGAGGTGCATTGTGACCTAAGTTCGAATTGCATAATCAATCTTTTAGTAATTGAAATCATGACGCACGTGGTAGTCGCGACGGCGTGGAAAAAGATAAAGAGAGGAGAGGAGCTCAGGTGTGTCTAAAATACCATTAGCAAGTTTATAAAGAAAAACCAGGTCCAGCATTTGTCTACGATCCACGTGGGAGGTCATTTTAAAATGGTTTAGTCTTTCTCTATACGATAAAAGAACTTTCCCCAAATTGACCGAGTAAGTTAAATACCACAAAATAGTAGATTGTGTCATAAGGGAGCAAAATAATATTTTTACGGCGAGGGCGCTTTTTTGAATCCAGAGTGAAGTGAGGGATTCTAGAGTAGAATCCCGAGCGTAGCGAGGGATTCTTTAGTAGAATCCTGAACGTAGCGAGGGATTCAAAGTACGTCGCCCGAGCCAAAAATATATTTTGCGCCCGAGTGATACACTCTACTTTTCATCACCCACTATGAGAAAATAAAAGCGCCTCATATTTTATTGTAATATTATTATCTAATAAAACATAGAGTAACAACTAAATTGAAATTAAATAGTATCCTTTATTAAAACAACTAAAAACTATCCATCACATTTCTTGCGTCAGTTCTAATGCTTTCAGGAGTTAATTCTATACTTTCACTGTCACTTGAAGAACTCATTTTTCAAAACAAAACAAAACAATGAATTTCTAACAATCCGTGAAAATTTACGAAAACGCGGGCTGTAGTTCGCGCTTTTTTAATTTGTTTTTTTTTTTCATTCATCCGGCGGCGTGACTATGGGCCGTCGTACCAGCCAGTCTTTATTCAAACAATATTTGCGTTCGATTTCTTTGGTGCTGAACACTAAGATGTTCCAAATTCAAAAAGTGCGCGGCAAAGATAATTGCGGCGCACTTATAAAGAGGATTAAAAACTCATTACTGCCCGCTAAAAGTTTCTTATAGAAAACACCACCTTTGGGTGCACATAAAGGCGAACCAAGTCGTCCTTTTCGAATAGATGGGATGAAAATCTCATTTGTACACTCTCTAATCTTTTAACATAAATATTGTAAAAGGGATTCCAGGCGACACTGCAATACTCCAAACCACTGCGAACGAACGAGTTGTATAATAAAAGTTTGGTCTCAGGTGATTTGAAGTCCCTACCGTTACGGAGAATAAAACCCAGATTCTTAAATCCCCTAGAACAAATTTTATCAATGTGAACATTGAATTGTAGTTTAGAGTCAAGTTGTACCCCCAAATCTCTTATTGTGCTTACTTTTTCTAAAACTTGTGATTTTATTTTGTAATTCGTGTTAAATGTATTCGCCCTGCTTGATTTTTTTTCGAATATCTTTCATGTATAGATTTGCGATAATTTCTTCTAAATGTATGTTTTCACTCCATTCTTATTCTCATTCTTGTTCTCGTTCTCGTTCTGGTTCTCGTTCTGGTTCTTGTTCTCGTTCTCGTTCTCGTTCTCGTTCTTATTCTCGTTCTCGATCTCGTTCTCGTTCTCATTCTCATTCTCATTCTCATTCTCATTCTCATTCTCATTCTCATTCTCATTCTCATTCTCATTCTCATTCTCATTCTCATTCTCATTCTCATTCTCATTCTCATTCTCATTCTCATTCTCATTCTCATTCTCATTCTCATTCTCATTCTCATTCTCATTCTCATTCTCATTCTCATTCTCATTCTCATTCTCATTCTCATTCTCATTCTCATTCTATGAGGGGGCGATAAGTCCTGCACTGACGTCCCGCATGGGGTGTATTGTGCATTTCCCCCGACAGCCATGCTTCAGAATAAATCTATAGCGAAAAATATCGTATAATATAAAATGTCGAATTCAATTCCATGGAGTATATAGAATTCTGTTTTGGGTACTTTACTCACATATATATATTCCACGTCGGCATCCTTAAAATTCTCCGTGCTTACATTAATTCGTGTGTGTAAATACTGCCTGACTGTCACTTCCGGAGGGCAGTAGCCAAACTTATAAACGCTGTGTAGAACATCTGAAAACAATATACTAATATAAAATGTGAATGTGCAAATAACGACTGCGTTTTGGTTTTGTATGGGAGCTCCAACGGGCTGCAATTGTAATGTCAATTTATTACAAGGATTCTTTGTAGCGCTCGTAGCGTAGCTCGCCTAGTCGTTCATATTAGAGCAACGTTTGTAGCGGTCATAATTCGGATGGGTGACCTTTATGTGGTATTTCGCGCTACCGTGTTTCGGAGTACACGTTAAGCCGTCAGTCCCGGTTGCTGTCTTTGGACAACAGTTGTTAAACAATGTCGAAGGCCTTCGAGCGGTTTCTCCGACACTAGGCCCCACATACACACACACACACCCTCACACACCACCACACACCACCACACACACAAGAAGACACAGAATCATTCTTTCACCACCCTTCCAATCCCTTTCTATCAAATATTCAAATCCATTCAGTAGTTATTACTGACTTCATTGACATATATAAGTATTGTCTTACGTAGGTATTGCCTTACCTCTAGGCAGTAACTCGTCAGGTACAATCTTTTTCTGTGCTGGCGCTTGCCTTAGACCGTATGCGTCGCGGCTGCGAATGGCATAAGAGGCTTGATTGGCTGAAATTGCTCTCCAGCCATCGCAAAAGGCTAAAAAAAGAGTAAGAATCAAGTATTTACTGTCGTGACATAGACTGCACATCCGTCCATTAATATTCTTACATCCTTAGGTTGCCTGGAAGAAATCCTTTATAGTGATAAAGACCGCCAATAGTGTTTTTTCTTAGATAGAGAGGAAATAAGTATATACCCGCTAATTTCATCAAAATCTGTTCAGTAGTTTTTGCGTGATTGAGAAACAAACATCCATACATCCATCCCCGCAAACTTTCATATTTAAAATATATGTAGGATACTCATGTAAATGGAACTAAAACTATGTTGAACCACATAATTTTCCGGGATAAAACCCTGTGATCATCAAAATTCGTTCAACAGTTTTTGCATGATCGATTACAAACAACTATCCGTTCTCACAAACTTTGAATATGATAATAGGACTTACCAAAGAAAGAACAACACAAAATACAATACCCAACATATTTCACCAACGTAAAATCACTATTTTGATTCATTTTAGAATAGTTACACAGTAACTTGTTATGTTAAATCACAGCTATGGTTAATTTTCTAAAACTAAAGCTTAACTTAGATTTCTTAATGAGGATCATTGAATAAGTAAAATGTTAAGCGAAATTTTACTTTTATACCTGAGCAGATTGTTGTTCTGTTTATTGTTTAGAAAAACAGTACGCCTTGCTAAACGGATATTATGCTATGAGTACAAGCAAAAATCTCCAACAAACAAAGTTTAAAAACATTTTTATTTTATCGATTAAACTTATGTAAATACTTAAATATACTAAGGTAATGGTTAATTATAAGTACACAATGGATTTTAATATTTAATATATGCGTATCTATATATATTTATTTTAACAATAGCTGTAAAGATATGAAATAATTCGCGCTTAAGTTATAGATATGGTCCACTTTTACAATTTCAAGTCAAGCTAGTTATGCTATTCCTAGAGGTAATGGAAGAAAACGGTAACGGGAACAAAGTAATCCACATGTTTCTAGTTGTCGGATCACAAACGATAAAATATATGAAAAGAACAAATCCTTGCAACGTAGATGTCAAGCAGAAGAGGTACGACCAAAGTAAATTAGTAGTAAAAGAAAATATTCCAAAAATCCAAGTTAAGCCCAGTAAGAAAAACAGAAATACCGATAATCTCAATTGCGCGCTAACTAAGTCGATGTCAGTAGATTTCATCTTATCGTTTGATCCTCGAGAAATAGAATGCAGAACAAGGCAGAAAAGAACTACATTGACAAACAAAATTATACATATTGGCAACATGACTGATAAGATAAAATAATAACCTTTGGGATAGCAAAGCCTTTTACAGTATGACGAATCAGGAATATAGCTTTCTACGTCAAGCGACAAGACGATAATAACTGGCACGAGAGGAATGCCCCATCCTACCATAGAAAATTTAAACATAAATCTGGAAGGTCTACTCACGCCTAAAACTCGGACGTACCGTATAAATTGGAGAACCGCAGTTATAAGCATCCACATAAAACTAGCCAAGATAGAGTAATGTAAGAGCGACCCTAAAATAATACACAATGGTTTCATGTTTTCTGCTAAAACATAGCTGTCATTCTCATGAACAAATATATTGTTATCTAAATTGAAAATCACAATAAACATGAGAGGTAGTGCGATAGCTGTAGATAACTGCAACAAAACTTTAGTGCCAGCTTTTTTTCTCCAATTGGCAAACACTAGCGCTGTGATCCAAATGCCTACAATACCTAGCAAAGAAAGGAAACATCCTACTAAGGTAATTATGTTTAATGCCCTATTATGTTGTTTTACATGTGCATTTTCAACATTATCAAAAGTATTTGAAGGTATAGATATAAGCTGACTAAAATGTGTTAAATGATAACACTCGCAAACAGTAAAATTTTCGATAGATTTAACTGGAAAACATCCTTGAGTTTTCCAAAAACCTGATAACTGTGTATTTTTTTCCATCTCAAAATCCCAGAATCCACAGAGCTTATTATGTGTGGCCTGGGTCAGCTGTCTGAACACGATCGGTAAAGGATATTCTAGATTCGACATGAAGCCAGGAATTGAAACTCCTGCTATGCGGCTATTTAAAACATGACCATTAGATGTCAACTCTTGAAAAACCGCATCATTTTGATATAAACTTATTATTATGTGAAAGTTGTTACTCTCAAATAAACTGTCGAAACT
Organism: Petrophora chlorosata; assembly: GCA_951640565.1. Lineage (NCBI taxonomy): Eukaryota > Metazoa > Arthropoda > Insecta > Lepidoptera > Geometridae > Petrophora > Petrophora chlorosata. The sequence continues at coordinate 6,946,609 of OX621190.1, forward strand.
TTCATTTGAAACGGATTTTAAGGTATTTATAAGTTTTGATGGGAACCAAGTAGCAATTTCTAAATATTCGATCGATAAAACATCAGCAAGAGTGGTATTACTATATAACGGCATAATGGTCATATTTGTAAACTTATCTGTGTCTGATGTTCTTAGAACAGCTATACCAGTTACGTTGGTAAGCTTTGGATAAGATATCTGTACAACAAATTGTGGTCTGACAGATAATTGATAAGCTACTTCAATAGGAAAAGAAGTATCGCTAATATTTGTAGTAGTATTTGTGTTGTTAAAAGATTGTTTCGCTATCATTTCAATTATATCATTTACTGAATTTAATATCACATTTGTAGAATTAAGAGTTTGAGCTAAGCGCAGATAGTCAAAGTCAAATTCCATTACTCTGTCCATAACCCAAGCTATATTATCAATATCCCCAATGTCGATATACGTATCGTTTTCTTGCGCTACTTGAAGAATTTGCTGAAGGGACATTGAAAGATAGTAAATGTCAGCGGGTATAATTATGGCGACATCACTGAGAACAAATCCTAGACCATCTGTGAGAAATCGATATGTATAGTTGCTTGATAAGTGCCCTTTAACGACATTGTATAAAAATGCAGTGGCCACAGTTGGTGAATAGTTGGAGTCGCAATGCCCTTCGACATCTCCCCACGATGCACCATTGTGATAAGTGCCGAGGCATTGCCGCTTAACAGGCAATCCGTTAGATTGCAAACAAAACTGTATTGGAGCTGAAATATGCCCGATAGGTGTCAAATCCCAATTAAGAGTAATGGAGTCACTAGAGGTAGTAGGTAAGCAATACACGCAACTTGATAGATTTACCAACGAACAATTAACTGTTGGTAGATGTTGAAGAGCACTTTCTTTTAAATTATCATATGTGCGTAGTATATTCAGAGCATCACCTTCATATGTATTAACGACCGCAGTATGCACATGTAATAAAACGATTATATAATCAAAGGTGAGATCGTAAACATCCATCCATATGATTTTTTCAGCACCGAACACTCCAGTTAGATACGATATCACATTATCTATTTCTGTCATATCCTCGATTTCGTGTGTGAAGGTGATATTGTATTTTACAGTCAGTGCAAATACATGAATTTCTTTGCCTTTTGGATTTACAACAAGTTTATTTGTACTTATAAGTGACAAGTTAAAAGTATGTCCTTCACACCAATACTGAGCTGATCGCTGAGTTACAAGATCTATGATGTATACGATTTTTTCAATAAAAGTTTCTACTCCTTCTTCAACTTCGTGTCTAACTGATAAAAATGGTAAATCATTTATATCCACCACCTTGACGAATCCTCTAGCATCAGAAAAACATTGAATGCCTTTATCGTTGGCATCATATTTCCACAAACCGGACGGAAAATATATTGTCAGGTATATTTGATTATCCACTTCGTTGTACTCAAACATTAACTCTGTTTCTCCATAAATAACGTCTGTTTCACATGCCATACAAGACAGATACGACGTAGAATTTATCAAGTCTACTGTGCCGACATTATTTATTATACCTTCAACATTTGCAAAATATTGGCGTTTGTCACTTTGAAAATCTGGAGCGGATGCTTGAAACCAACACCATTCGTGATTTGGAAGTTCATTCAACTCTGCTATTTTTGTAAAAATGAATCTATTAATGGCAAACGAATTATCATCACTCATAGGCTTTTTACATTTGGTTTGAAGAAAATTTTGAAATGTTAATCCAGTATCAGGATCAGATTTTTCTATACCGTAGCAAGTTCCATTATCGGGTTTGTATCTGAACGCATGATAACCTCTTGGGCATACGGCTGGATAGTGAACATCGTTTATGTAAAAACAAAGACTGGGGTATTTGTGTGTACATATATCTGTAGTTATAATGCGTAACTCAACGTCTAAAGCTAAGCAATTTTTTGAAATCAGATTTTGATATCTTAAATAATCGTTAGGTTTCACTTGCACTCCCCAATTTGGGCCCGGAATAGACCAAACTACAGGGTTAAATAGCTTCACTCTTTGCGCTGGAAGCCAGAAGTACCTCGATTTGTTACTAGCTACTAGGGAATCGATTAAGGAATTAAGTTCTTCTTTATCAAGGTCGGTGACGATTGAAGCTCCACCACTTGAGAAACAGGGGTAGTCCCAAGTAGCAGGTGGCCCAATGTAATAACAATAATCATTGTTATTTTTTGATATTTTATGGAATCCAGGAGGACATGATGTCGAGTTAAAACTCTTATCGACCTTTACGCAGGGCCCGACGTCATCGATAGCCGGTGTCCACTTGTCGTCAGTGCAGTTCCTTCTCACAAGATAATCGTTCGAATAGCACAGAGGATCAGATTCTACATTGTATGCAGTGGCAGTTTGACTCCATTTGACACTTATTCCTTTTTGAGAATATTCTTCTGGACAATACTGGAAGAAATCAAATTGAACTAGTCATTAAAAAATGCAAAAACATCTTTATATAATATTTTGGAGGCCTGATGTTGGGTTATTCTAGATAGGTTGATAATCCTAGGTTTTTAAATGGGCTTAAAAAGACTTAAAAGTAGAAGGGTACACATAAAGTATGCAAGCTTTGAATCTTCGATTATTATAAACGTCCAGGGGTGCAATTTTTGCACCGGTAATAGTCACCAGTTCAAAACAATTAATAAGAAGTTAATTCTACCTGTATTCGAAATCAACGTGTGAAAACAAAGTGACTACATTCTGACCTTGAAAATTCTTTAAATGTTGAAACTAAATAAACATATTGGTAATATTGTTGTGGACATGTTTTACGACATGATGTATGAACAAACTGCTGCAGCCGACAATGATGGGCAAAGTTGCGGGCAAAAGTTGGAAGAAGAAAATTGTCCTGGCTCTGCTACATCGGACAATGGACTGGGATAAGAAGGTGAAAGATCTGTTCAGGTTGGCTCTGAACACGGCAGAGTTTAAAAGGATGACTGCCAACATCCAGTAGTAGAGAGGCACCCGATAATAATAATATTTTTTGTTAAAATTATCAAACAGTATTTTTTTTGTCATATATACCTAATTTCGAGGTTTCAAAAATTGCACTCCTTATTCTGTTTGATAAACATTGATTATTTATTTATTTATGATTCTTGTAGCTCTGCCTTTACTAATTTACGAGACATATCCTTCTTACTAAAAATGCGAATGTTTGTGAAGACGTTCTCAATCATGCAAAAATTACTGAACAGATGATAACATTTTGTGTGTGTGTGTGCTTTAGATTCTGAGAAAGTACTTTTTATCAGGAAAATTGACCTCGAGAACCGCGGGGTGCAGCGAGTTAAAGTATATTTAAAGTTTTACCTGTGAACTCGATTGAAGTATTGTAGAAAATATTATGACACTATATATTTGATGCTTTGTGTAAATAAACATGTTCACATGTTGTTCAAAACTACTTGTTCAGAGTATGTATCTTTTGTAAGTGATAAAAATAAACAGCTCTGTTCATAGTTTGGCTCGCAACTGTGATTTGAAGTAGATACCTACTGCCCACCGGGTATTATGAGATATAATACAGTTGTGTCTGTGTAGCAATCTATCCTGAATGTACATGGTGTTTTATTGATATCATGACAAGTATCGATGTAACCGAACCCGGTTATTACTTAGGACCAAAAACAAACTAGAACAAGTGAAATCCAAAAATAGCTGACAATCGAATGCATGCACATCATAAGGAATTACCTACTATTGCGGTCCTAGTCATATGTGGTGAGAGTTCAAACTCGAAAAGTTTTGGCCGGGGGTGTCAAGTTCCGAAGATTCTACGGAAGGCTGACACGCGGCACCACGCAATGATGTTTTAATAAAATGCATTTTATATTATAAGTATGTTAGTCTGTAAGGTATTTATTTATATGGGCTTATGATCTTTGTTAGTTGTTGCCTGAAATAAAAGATAATAATAATAATTGCGTAATGTATGTACGTAGGTACACAGAGTGTGCAGCGGTAGAGCTAGTTTGCAAGACTTCGAAATTACATTCTAGCTATTATTTATTAATATCTGCTACTGGCGTTTGTTAATAAATATCACTGTTAATCATTAAAATTTGTGAAAACTGAGTTGCATTTTTATTTTCATCAGGCGCATTACACAAACCAATAAAAGAAGAGGATCTCAATTCAACGCTACGATTCGACGTGTACGTATGAAGTATTTATTTATTTAAATAAATTTAAATCGGTTTTTTACAATATTTCTTTAAAAATTGTTATATACAAAATTATTTAAAAAGCCTACACCTAGAGTGCCGTCAGCAGCTGGGCAGGGTCTAAACTACCGGTGGTTGTTAGGGCTGCAGAGTGAGAAACCTCAACCTCCTGACTATATGTGCCGTGTTAAGGAGTACTACCTCCTCTTCAAGGCTATGAGCTATGAGACCGTTCGCCAAAATCGGGACATCAATCGTCGAGTCAACATCCCACATGGCGGATACCTCGTGAGCCAAGTCAAGGTACTTGCTGAGCTTGTCCTTCTCGGCCTTCACGAGGTTCTTGTCATGCGAGATGGTGACATCGACGAGCATCGACCACTACGATATCAGGCGTATTGGCTGCAATAGTCCTGTCCGTGATGATAGAGCGGTCTCAATAGAGCAATACACGGCCATTCTCGAGAACTGGTGCGGGTGCTTACTTGTAGTACGGCACTTCAGACTCCACAAGGTCGAATTGAAAGGCAAGTTGCTGTTGGAAGATCCTGGCTACGAAGTTGAATCTGTGCAAGTACCTACTCGTCGTTAGCAAGATGAGAACATCCAGAAATAATATATCTGAGGGACATTATTATACTCGTATTTATTAAAGAACTAGTTTTCCCGAATTTCCCAATTTTCAGGCAAAGTTTTATTTTTTGTTTCTATGAAAACCTAATTCGGACATACATTAACATTTATAAAAAACTTTGCGAAATCGATCCAGCTTTTCTCAAGATTACTTGAGAAAAGCTGGATCGATAAATATAAATTAATTAATATTTTTAATTTATATTTTTATATATAGACTAGCTGTTGCCCGCGACTTCGTTCGCGTGGGCTATAGTTTAACGTTGACGTAGAGACTTTTTTGTGAGATATACATATACAACACATGTTATTTACAAAATTTTCCTACTTCGTTCGCATGGACCAATAACGATTTATTAATCACGCTTGGACTATAATTTAACACCGATCTTTTAAAACTTTTTCCAAAATTCGCCATAGCGCTTCAGAGGTACATACCGACCATTTACTCGTGGGTAGGTCTATCGTATGCGGGAGGCCGTCTGGGTAGGTATCATCGCTAACACCGCTTTGGCAATTATTTTTCTCCCAAACAGTAGTGTGCTGTGTTCCAGATAAAAGGGCATTGTAACCAGCGAAATTACTGGGCATATGAGACTTAATATCTAGTCTCGGGGTGATGAGCGCCATGCAGTGCTATGCAGTACTTTTTATGGTATAAGGTTATAAGGTGGCACTGCAATTGTTATGGCGCCTGATCACAAGCGTAGTGCTTACGATCAGGCGAACGACTAGGTTGTTTTAAATTGAATTTTTACAACAGCTTGCGTTAGCGCAGCTGCAGTTCTCACTCGCTCTGCGGACTATCACGAAATGCGCTAAGTGCCAACATGAAACTGGCCTAACGGAATTTCCTTTGTTTGTTTATATCTCGTACATACATCCTTTAATGTTTTGCCTTTAGTTGATCATTACTTGATACATTGGATAAATCATTTCAACACATAAAGGTGCTCTTGCAATGTTTATCTGGAAAATAAGTTTGCTTTTTATGTTGGAGTTAATGTTACGTAAGAATATTTACTGTTCAAATCAGCTAGTTATTAGAAACATTCTTTAACTTTTTGAATTTTGAGCTGTGTGTGTGTTAAAAGAAATTTGATCTCGCAATGTCGATGGGTTAAAATCTAGAAGAACGAAAAAAAGAAAAAAGTTGACGACCACAAAATCAAACAACTAACAAAATAAAGAAAAAATAAATTCAACAAAGAAAATAAATAAATATATAAATAGTAAAAAGAGACAACTAAACTTAAATGACTACTACGTGGTGCCAAATGGGGTTTTCGCTGAGCACAAATGTCAAGAGTCTTTTATTTGAAACCCGACGCTGCACTGGTTTTCAGCAAAACCCGAAGGCGTGCGGGTAGATTTGGCTGCAAATCTAAAATAGAAGATAATTACACTAATATAAATATATATATGTATATAATATATACCTACATAAAATATAACATAAATACATAATAATAATAATATGAATAATTAATTTTTAGAAAAAAACAAAAACCGACTTCAATGTGTCTTCGAAGTCCAAGGTCACATATCGATGAAATTTATATGGGACCACTTCGTAGCTATACTGAACCCGAAGAATTTTTCAAATCGGTTCATAAATGACGGAGTTCTGAGGTAACAAACATAAAAAAAAAGAAAAAAAATGCAATCGAACAGAGAACCTCCTCCTTATTTGAAGTCGGTTAAAAATACTAATATAAATACTATCTAATTAAATTCCTGTTTTTAATTATTGTTTAAAAACGGTTTTCATGGTAAATCAAACATGTTAAATTATGTTACAGATTCTAGAAACCATTTTATATTCTGTTATTTTAGAAACCATTCAACGTTGAGTAGTATTGTTTTTAACGATATCGACGCTCCTGATGGTAAGTTTTTTTAGTTTTTTTTGTAGTTGGGTGTAGAGACGTGCATGTCGAAGCAACACGCCTGCCCATACAGTTGTAGCTCCGCCCCAGAACAGTGCTATGCAAAATCCTCCGCGGATTGTATTCATCCACCCTTAGACAATAAATTAGCTCTTAATTATGTCTCATTATTACCCAGTAATATCGCTATGCCTGAAAGAGATTTCGCTTTTAGCGATTGCCGCCCATTGTAACACTTTCTTTAATTGTTTTTATGTAATGTCTAATTTAATGTTTGAAATAAAGCGTTCATCTATCTATCTATCGCTAGCTGAAATTCCTTTCAAACCAGAACACAGTAAGGCTTGCACACTACTGCCAGGAGGCAGATTATTGTTTACCTATTACTGTTAATTTGCAGTTTTCAGATCTGCCTCGGATTTCCGGCAGCATAACGTTTGCTTGTTGTGTAGTTAACCTTAAGAAGACTGACACCCGTATTCATAAACAACACTTGTTAAAAAGTGTCGTCCATTGAATGCATGCGTGCAAATGTGGAATTCTGATTGGAGGCAGTGGTTTACTTAGCCAAATATTTTGACGAGTGTTATTCATGAATACGGGTCCGAAACCTCATTGTCTAAGACCTTAATTTTTTCAGATGATGTTCATAGTGAATACTACTATGGGAAATGTGCAACTAAAACTAAATCTTTGCTGGCTCATGAAACTTATACATATGAAGAACTTTATATGAAAATGATAGTACGGGTGGGTATATATGGTCCCTACATTCAGTAAAGGGAGATTTATTATTTTACCGGCAAAGTATATAATGCAGTACAGAACACCTAGTCATTGTTTCAGTCCTTGTCATTATTATATTGCACCCGAAGGGCGTTGTACTGTTTCTGCGTATATGCCACCCACAGGCTGCTCGTGTGGAAGAACGTACAAAATGCTCTAAAAAGAGTAATTTTGACGTCCCTCGAACACCACGCAAACCTGCGGGCTATCATATTGGCCCTCACAGACAACGCCCTTCGCTCCCTCTCTAAGTCTGCATCGTCCTTCAGGTCAGAGATTAACAAATGCCCAAGATATTTAAACTGTTCGACTCTTTTAAGTTCAGTATCGTTCAATTTAATGGCTGGTATGGAATCTGGACATTTTCCTCTAGCCCGAAAGACCAAGCATTCTCTCTTTTTTGTGTTATAAAGCAAACCGTGATTCCGCGCATACTATTCACATACACCTAACAGTTTGGACAGCCCACAGACTGATGCACTCAGAAGCACCATGTAGCTGATATTATCTATATAATAAAAGAACAGGGTTTTTATCTAGTACTTTCTTTAACTTTCTTTATTCGTACAAGACTTTAATAGACTTTTAAAATGCAACATTCAGAAAAGTAAGAAATACTCAAGGTGTAGTCAATCGAACATTTTCAAATATTCAGCAACTTTTGTCGTTGACCGTACGTGTCGCAAATCGGGAAATGAGGATATCTGGGATTTCGCGAAATTCCAAGGGATGGTATAATCATGTATAGGAAGGATCACTTCTTTGCGGTCCGACTAGCTTTTACCCCTAGAGTGTATATAAAAAGCGCGGAGCCAGAAGCTCGCGAGGAGTTCCTGAGCAAAACGAGTGCGCAAGGCCAGAATGAAGCGAGGGGGAGAGGTGGCGAGCGTAGGGAGCCGGCGACCTCCCGAGTGGAGTGATGGTCGAGTGCGCGAGTGGTGCGAAGGGATGACAAAGCGAGAGTTCTGGCGAGAGTCTATTTATTAAAACTGTACGTCGTATCCCTAGGGATTTCATGAAATCCCTGGTATCCTTGTTTCCCTGCGACATACAATATTTTTTCTAGAGCTACGACGATTGACTTTTGGCCAAAATGCTTACATATACTTAGCCAAAAAAGCTATTGACACATGTATTATTACCATTGTTTTGAATACCATCCCCTGACAGGTTTAAACCGGTGGTAAAGTTTGTACCCTTACTCACTTAGGGGTATAAAAATTACTATAAACCTATTCTCAGAACTACTGAATATACATATACGTACGGTACGTTTGATACTTGGTCAAAGAAACTATAAACACATGATCCACAATTGAAATTAGGGCTAGAAAATTTGGTAATTATATAGGGACCAGAGTGGCACGATAACGGGTTAGGAAGGGGATGGTAATGGTACAGGAGAGGAACAATAACACGATAGGAGGTTTGTTAGGGAGGACGATAAAGGTTAGGATTGGAATAGGATCGGGAGCAGAGAGGGACGGTAACGGAATAAGAGTGGGACTGTAATAGGTTGGGAGCAGGACGGTAACGGGATAGGAGTGGGACGGGGTATCAGGACCATAGCAGGGCCCCAATTCACTATGTCAACTCGATAATTTCTTTTTTCGAAATCACGTTGATTCCTTCATTAATAAACGACATCTCTATGACGAATTCATATGTTCATATATATGACGCGTCATAGATAATACAAATTTCACAGATGTCGTTTATTAATGAAGGATACGACGTTTCCTCGAAGCAAGGAATCACCAAATTGTCATAGTGAATTGGGGCCCAGTACGGTAACGGGATAGGAGCGGGACGATAACAGGATAAGAGTGGAAAGGACACGAAACAGAAGCGGTACGGTACGGTAACGAGATATGAATACGAGCGGAACGGGAACTGGAACGGGAATATGGTGGGACGGAAAATGGTCGGAAGCAGGATGAATACTTCACTACGCGTACGAAGTCGCGGGCATCAGCTAGTTGAGACAGAATCAATCAATATGGCAGCCGACACGTGTACTGCTGAGCTCCTCTATTAGTGCATTACCGTACAAGTTGAAAAGCTTTGGGGAGGTCAGCCTCACCCTACACTCCAACCTGTACGGCTCAGATACAGCGTTCGACCACTGAACAACGTTGACTTGATTTAAATACCAGTATTTGAAGATATGTACTAGTTCCTCAGGCATACTCAAGTTACTAAGCTTTTGCCACAAGATGTCGTAGCATACCAGGTCGAACGCTTTCGAGAGGTCGAGGAAGCATGCATAGATCGGTGTGCTTCGATCAGCGTAGTATTTGACAGCTTGCTTTAGACACAAAATAACTGTTTCAGTAGAGAGACCCGATTTAAAACCAAATTGGTTGTCATGAACTTTTAAGTACTTATCGAGCTGAGTGTTAAGCTATGGAAAGAGCTATGCTTGGTATTACTCTAAGGGATCGAATCCGGAACGAAATTATTCGCCAGAGAACTAAAGTTATCGACATAGCTCAGCGGATTAGCAAGCTGAAGTGGCAGTGGGCTGGTCATATTTGCCGCAGAACCGATAACCATTGGGGTGGACGTTTTCTAGAGTCAAGACCGCGAATCTACAAACGTAGTGTAGGACGCCCTGCGACTAGATGGAGCGTCGATATACATACGTAGGGTTGCTGGTAGCGACTGGAGAAGGAATGCCGAAGATCGGGCTCAGTGGCGTGCTATGGGAGATGCCAATGTCCAGCAGTGGACTGATGTGGGTGATGACGATGATGATGATGATGAAGTTGTTTTGATTAATTAAATGTTAATTAATAATCAAAAAAGGGCGAGAAAGGATCAAAAAAGAAATTTTAAAAGCCACTTGGTGCTACTTGATAATATTGAGATATCAATAGTATAACTACTTACCTTTTTATGCTGAGGGCGTACCTTTGACAACAACTCACCACCAACTCACGTAATGGGTGTTTGCGGCCTAAGGCAGAGCAAGTTTACCCATGAGATGTCTATTCACTCTTGTCTTAAAGAGACCCAGATTGTAGTCAGTAAAGATAAGATAGAGTAGTAAAGATTCCATAGTAAATTCCATTCCTTAGCAGTTCGTAAAAGAAAAGAGTTGGCAAAGTGCGTTAGCGCGGACTGAATAGGTATGAACACAACGTTACATATGGACTTTCCTCAAGTACCCATCCGTATCCAACAATGAATCTCCTCAACAGAGGGTCTTGAAATGGAATTTACTATCCTTAATATGAAGGTAGGTACTTTTTAGCGAAGTGAGCCGAAGTGGTTGGGCAGGTTATCTCGAATCTCATACACCACTGAGATTGCAGGTTCAATTCCAGTGAAAGGACAAATGTTTGAGCACAGAAAAAAAGCATTTGTTTCGTGTTTGGGTCTTGTGGGATCATAGTCCTCGTAGTTCCTGGTTCCCTAGATACAGGAAATCTTAGTTAGGGGCCAGGTTCAATGTATGTGATCGTTGGCGTATTTTCTTTTTTTAATCTTATGCTATAATTGTTTTTCGAAATAATATAATTATCTACTTCCTTATTAGGGTTGGCTGGAAGTAACTAAGGCACCTACATGTATCTACATTAGATCCAAGTCTCCTTACGGCGACCTCGTCAGATACGATGCTTACAAGTTCAACGTATGCGTTTGTCGCCTGGTCTACGTCTATGGTGGCAAGAAGTTCAAGTATTTCTTCTACGAGTGGTATATCCCGGTGCACATGGGAACAAATATGAATTGGGATCTATTCTTTTATATATAGTAAATTAAAAGCTATAAATATATGAAATATGGATTAAAGGATTATTTTAAGAATTGATTTTTATAGAATAGTGACAAAAACAATTAAAGAAAAGATAGACTTAAAAAAGTATATTCCTAGCTGATGTATGCCTAGAAAAAAATGAGAAGTGTCGAAAACGGCACGGATGTCTGGTCTGTGGATAGACAGAGCAGACGGGGGTTTTAACCAGTAGGAGGCCTTTTTTTTTTTTTTTTTACGTGGGGAAATCCTCATGGATACCTCCGGGCACAAGGCCCTTCGGTTATGTCAGACTCCGCCTTTCGGCGACCTACTGACTAAAACCCCACGGTTACCGTCTTCTGCCATGGTGGGGTGAGATGGGGTCGCGCTAGCATTCACCATCTCACCCCGGCAGATGGCCCGGATACCGGGCCTCCGGCTGCAGCATCGCTGCACCCAGTCTTGCCCGACGGGGTGGCCGAGTTGACCCTCCCCGCCGCGCCGCCAGCCTTGCAGGCCGGCCATCCTCCGACCCGAAGGTCCGCTGAGCCTCTCACGAGGCTCGCCCCCCTCCGCGGAAGATCCGCCGGCCTCATCTGCTGTGCTCTATGCTACCTTCATAGAGACACGCAGAGAGGCCCACCGTTCCCAGCTATTTGCCACGACCAACAAAATCCCACAAGGAGAAGTTATTGATCGTGTTGACAGGGTGCACCGGCCCAGTCACTGCCGTTCCCCCCGGACGTATCCATAAGGGACAAGCAGCGACCGAGCACACGTGGAGGTTGCCGGGACTAGCACCCCAACCAGTAGGAGGCCTAGGCCAAGTCTGGTATTACCCTGGCCCTGCCTACCCGGGTGTCCATTAAATTTCCCACAAAAAAAAAAAATATGATAACATAAAAACCGGTTCTATAATATGAAATTTTATCTTACATTGGTGGATTAGTTTTACTTTTTTTATTTATGTATATCCACAAGTTCCAAGTTTCTTGAATTTTATATAGGTACCTACTAGAAAGGAATGTAATTTGCTTAAAATTCGGTTTATACTTGTTTTCTAAGGAACTGTTCGTTTTTTTTTTTTGAGATAAAATCATCACCCATATCCTATAAATATGGGACCTAACTACATAAATTTTATTGAAATCCGTGAAGTATTTACTGCGCGATTCAGTAACAAGCATCCATCCATTCTCACAAACTTTCGCATTTATCATATTAGTAGAATTACTAGGATAATATTGGTAACTTAATTCATATCTGTCCTATATGTATAAACCTTTTTTTGATCCTGAAGACAACATTTTGCACTTCAATTGTGTAGACAATGGGATGACAAACTTAGGTGGTGTTAAAAGGAAGGGAATGCTAACAACACATTGAACATCTATTTGGCCAGAGTTTGAATTTGTAATTCAAATTGTTCTCATGTTGTTTCGTTCAACCTCTATACCTTGAAGAATTCTCGTAGGGGACAAGGTAGTTAAGGGCGAGTCCAAGTTTGAACCGATGCCTCTGAGAGGACGTCATTCAATGGTATTTCAATAATGACACATCTCGGTCGTTAGACCTTCTTTAGACTGTAGTCTGGCTGTCGTGTGGCAGTTACCACACCCGATGAGTCGAAATGAAGACGACATAGCAATACATTGCAAAATTAACTTGTGCAGTTGCCTAGAGTTTGAATTTCTAATTTGAATTGTTTTCATCCAGTTGTTTTGTTGTATCATACTTTTGTTGGCGCACAATTTTTTGAAAAATCCATTCTTGGTACCTACTTTGTAAAGCCAAAAATTTGGTTTCTAGGATCTGTGGTTTAGGCTCTGCTTTGTCTGTCACATTTTCATCTCCTATTTTATTACCACGTTTTTATTAAGTCACTTTCTTGCCTGTCTGTTTGTGGGTCCGGGAATCTTGCAATTCAAATTTCGAAATTTTCCCGATTAGCTATTCCGCTGAAACTTTCAGGGTAGCTCAAAACTCAATTACAATGAATTCTAAATCCATGAAAACATGGTTTCAGATTAAATTTTCAATCTATTACGGATAGTAGTTATAATATATGTAGATGTAGATAGAATATATACTATGTAATATTATTCAACTATACAAGAAAATGCCGCTTTTTGGAGTGCTAGGCTCTGGCCGTGGTTGTAATACCACCCACCGAACAAAGCCATGCCGCCAAGCGACCTAGTCGTGTTTCGGGATGATATTCGGTGAACCATCGGGGAGACCGGTCTGAGCAGCCGCTCAACTGCCGTCTCTCTCTAGATGTATGTGCTCCATCTTAGGCCACATCATCGCTTCACATCAGGCGAGATAGTGGCCAAACATAGATCTATTAAATGTAAAAAAAAATGCCTCTCTTCAGGAATATAACAAATACTCGAGTATTCATTGTATCACTTATTTATAAACAATAACAATATCATAATAGAATGTTTGTAACTGACTCAGGTCAGCAATTGCTATAAATAACACTTCTTCGTGTCATACTCGTACAGTGCGATTCTTTCTCAACTACTGCTTGCATTTTTCTAAATGGGGTCATTTAATTTTATTCTGATAACTCTTGTTCTTAATTCTGGTACGTTTATTTTATGAAGTACGTTATATATTTTAACGTGAAAATGTAGCTCCTTAATTTATTTATTAATTTTCAGTTACCTCCGTGCTATGTTGGCAATTCTTCACCACTTTAAGTGATTTCAATTTAGTGAACAGCCTTAAAGATCCAGGTTATAAGTATAAACATTTTGTTATTTCATCATCATCATCATCAGCCCATCACATTCCCACTGCTGGGACACGAGCCTTCTCTCATAGAGAGTATGGGCCATTATCCACCACGTTGGCCCACTGCGGGTTGGTAGATGTCACATGTCCTTGAATTTTTGTGATCAATCCTTGGCCATGCCGGTTTCCTCACCATGTTTTCTTTCACCGTTTTTAGAACGAGTGTTAAATCCGCACATAACTTAAGAAAGTCAGGGGTGCGGGGCCAGCGTCATTTGAACTCGGGTGCGTCGGATCGAAAGTCGCACGTGCTCCCACTGATAACAAACGTTACGAATCATCCTTTTTGATTCAAACGTTGAAGGATTGAAACTCCTTTCCGTCGTCTGTGTTTCCACATAAATTCAATTTGGGTGTGTTCAAATCAAGAGTGAACAAGTACTTACTGGGTAGGCGTGCTACATCTTCGACCACATCTTCGCTTCCCATCAGGTGAGATCGTGATCAAACGCTGACCCAGGCAGACGTAAAAAAAGCGCCTATAAACAGTGAAGTAAAATATTGTGAAGAAACCAACATTTCCAATTATCACAGAATTCTAGGATATGTAACATCCACCACTGCACTGGGCCAGCGTGGTGGACTATGGCTCATACTATCTCTATGAGGGATGAAGGTCGGCGTCCCAGCAGTCAAAACGCAATGGTCTGGTGCATGATTATTAAGATGAATATATTTATATCTAAAAGCATATACACCGTCGAATTGAATTCGATATTTTTACGAAAAGTATGTACGCAGTCCATGCTATAGAATGTTTATACACGTTTAAATAGAAATCAAAAAAATATTTTAAAACATAAAACTAGAAGTTATAATAAACGTCATCATTCCAATTCATGACATAAGCTCTGCAACATGATAAATAATTCCTGTCCAAAATCCGACGAGTGCAACCGCGTTACAGAATAATTAATAGTATAAGTAACCGCGCTGAAGATCAGTAACTATCAACCAATATTTATTTTATTTTATTATTATTTTTTAAAGTTATCGCTTTAAATTTATTCTAAAGCATTTACTGAGTACATACTTTTCGCAAAAATATTGAGTTCAATTGCACGGTGTATAAATATTGAAGTATTTATGTAACGAATTAACAATAAAATGTTTCAGAGGTGACACACAGTCAGTACATATTCGGAAATTGTGAGAACAAAAGAAAAATTTTCTACGCGCATGTTCATTTAGATCATATTGATGTCCTCGGAAAAATTATAATAAGAGTAAGTTTACTTACCTACGATTAGTCACACTAATATTATATATACGAAAGTTTGTATGTGTGCTTGTGTGTTTGTTCTCTCTTCATGCCGGAAATTCGGAATGAAGGTAGCTTATACCTTGGATATTATTATTATTAGGAGCCTGTTTTGTCCCACTGCAGAGCAAAGGCCTCCCTACACTCGCTCCATTTACCTACCTTGGATAATTAAATAATAATCAAGGCCGTAATATTCCTCAGGTTTAGAATCCTTTGCTTTTACCCCTAAGTGAACCACCAACTTTCTACTTCTTACTTATATTTATAAACGCGAAAGTTTTTGAGGGTGGATGGATGTTTGTTACTCAATCACGCAATACTGAACGGATTTTATTTTATTTATTTATTTTATCTTTATTTTAGGCAACATTAAAATAAGTTACAGATGTTATTTACTTATTCTACGGCCCATATAAATATATACCTTAGAACTAACATACATAGGTACACTTTATATTAAAATATTTATGTGACGAGTTTTGTCGGGTTTGCTTTTGACATCAAAATTATTTATACATGTAGTACATTTAGTCCTGGAAAATGCCATAGGTTACTTTTATCCCGGGTAACTGCGGGTGAAACCGCGGGGCGCAGCTAGTTAACAATAAAGCTTTTTTAAACACCGTGACTAGTAATGTATATTAATAAAAAAAATCAGAATAAATTAAATGTTTTTAGGTAATTAAGTACTTCATTTTGAATTTAAATGAACTAGAACGCTATTTTTACAGGGCTGGCTCGATTTGTTCCGGATTCCAACGTGTATCGTCCTCAAAGCGACTTCTTATGAAGAGGACTCGTTTCGAAGCACGGGGTACAACTTTCAAATGTGCGTGCCGCGCATCACCTACTGTCATTCCAAACGGAGATTCATGTATTTTTATTACGAGTGGTACCTCCCTGATGACGTTATTGGTGGCATGAATTGGGATATTTACTTCTTTGGACCTTCGAACCGCGTTTGGTAATAAGTACAGTACATATCTGATTGAAAGTTAACACAATAAACAAATACTACGACAAGAAAAGATATTTTCACTAAAATAATATTCCATATCATCCTGTATGAGTATACGACCAAATATATTAGTATCAGTGTCATTATCCTTTGCATGTTAGCGTTGATATGCTATCGCCAGAGCTATGTTCATTGATTTTACGCCGTACATGTAATAAGCATCCATATGCCATGACTTATCTATATGGATGACAACAGTAATAATAGATGGAACCTTTTATCTCACTTACCGAAGAACTCGATCACGGCTTTTAGCTAAGTCAACATGATATGGGATACTATTTACCTCTTGTGTAAGTATTCAAATTTGTGGTGATTTTATTAATAAAGTTGTCGTCCTGACTCTATACTTAGCATATCAAATTCTAGCTTTTAATAAAACCAGACTAGAAACCCAGCAATACTTGTACTTTTCAAATACTCAATCTACAATCACTCAGATTTATCAGACTTGAGTCCACCTGACGGCAGCGGTGGCGGAGGCACATTAGGGATAGCAGGGTCTTTAGAAGAGTAGTTCAAGACGTTGAGATCACTGGACTCGGGTGGCGGGGTCTGAGCAGACTGGTCTGCTGGGACGGGTGCCGCCGCGGCTACCGGGAGAGGCGCCGGTGCCCTGGCAGCCACGAGAGGCACGTTTGCTCCCAGAACATTTGGCAGACCATAAGGTCCCAACAAGGGGAAACCATAAGGTCCCAGACTAAATGGGTCAAATGGGTCGTAAAGTCGTACTCCAGGGTAAGGGAAGGAAGGATATGAGTACGTGAACGGCCCTAGCTGGGTGAAGCCGTTGTAGGCGGGGTCGATTCGTCCGATTGGTAGGACTTGTGGTGGTAGGCCAAATTCGTTCAAGGGTATGGGTGATTCTGTGTTCGGAGGAGCAAGTGGCGCTGCAGTTGTGGTTGCGTCGCTCGCTTCAGGACTTTTTGAGGCCGGCTCGGCAGATGTTGCTTCAGCCGGAGCATCCGTTGCAGGGGCTTCACTCGTAGGGATCTCGGGCTTGGGTGCAGCTGATGGCGCTGGCTGTGAGGGTTGTGCGACGATCGGAGGCTGAGCTGGTATTGGAATTAATCCCTGAAAGAAGTATTGAAATACTTTTTATTTTACAAAATTTAAGACAAAACATTAAATTTGTACCTACATACATATAGAAAATATATCAACTCAAGATAAATAACGATTAGTTTTTAAAATTATTAATTTATATGATGACTATGACATCGTGTTTTGTTCTTTTGGTTTCCGTTAGATGCATTTTGCATAAATTATGTGTAGGTAAGTCCTTATAGATCTTCGAGTAGACAGCCAAAATTTTATCTGAGTTACCTTTAGATAGATCTGTTGTAATTTCTAGGAAATATACGACTTAAAGTTGTGAAAATTTTATTGAGATATATGTCAAAAAAACAGATAGAATGTATCCACATAATTTAAACTAGTATTTTCTTCTTTAGCTTACAAGAGAGGTTTAATAGGTATAAAATAGTATACATTTACAACAAGATCATTAATATATTAGGTATTAAACACTACAATACAGAAACCATTTAATGCAAACATTGCAGCCTCAGTGGTATCGTGGTTAGGTAAGTTGGCTCAAATTTCATATACCACCGAGGTTGCGGGTTTGATTTCCCCTTCGGAACAAATGTTTGTGCCCTGTTAGTTCCTGATTTTGAGAGCATCTTATATAGTTAGGATTTACTTACATTACCAAAAGGAAATTGTCCTCCATAGAAGACGGAAGGTTGGACAGAAAACACAGCGTCTTGTAGCACTGGCTGGTAGACCGGGTACGCCTTGCTGGGCTCCAAGTTCTGGTTAGAGGTGATCAGCGCATTGTAGACTTTTGGCACACGACCAGGTGACGGGTCGGCAGCCACGACCAGCAGTACAGCACTCAGCAACTGTAATTTGAAAGCAGACAGCTGTAATACATTATATAGCTATACCTACAGTCCTCACGAATCGTCGAGTAATCACGCGTGAGGCTCGAAGGGGGGCGGGTTCGGAAAAATCACGAAATATCACAAGGGGGATGGGGGGCTGTAGTGAGATATCACGTATAATATATTTTCTTTGAACGCGCAATTTTATACCGAAAAGCGGCACGTGACCTTAACTCACCGTTGCCAGGCAACGCTCAGAAGCAACCTGCAACCTTAAATGTCTGTCTGGATATTTTTATCACGGATTTAAATTACATTGTACTTGTATTTAATGATAATACACGAGATTAATGCACGATCTTGTAGTCTCAATTTCTCAGCCAGCAAGAATCATTGGGCTATAGGTACTTATACATATCTTTATCGTCAAAGATTTACATGGTCTAAGTTCAGAAGTGTGATTCATAATTATTACAAAGTAACGCATCTGTATATAAGTCGATAAATAATTGACGAACAAAATACAATCAGCACGTCGAAGTGTGTCTTAAGATAAATGCGTATTACCAAGCCTAGCGCACTCCGCACTGTAGGTACGAAGCTACAAGTACATAGCCGGACACCGACGGCGGGTCGCGCGTCGTTACTCGTGCCGCGTCAGAAGAGATAAGAACTATGCAATAGAAAGAAAGGCGCTCTGTAGGTTAATATGACTCGTAGGTTTGCAGCGCTACGCGAGCTAAATAGAATTTTATTGCGTCATAGCAAGAGTCGCTATGTATTTAAATTTCTTTGCGGAGTGATGCTTCTGTCCCTTAGTATTCTGTGGTATTACTGGTATTATTACTTCAGATAGGAATGCAATTAAATGCAAAATATGCAATTATAAGCGCATAAATAACTAAAGAATAATATTAATGAATTTAATTTAAATAACGTTCGTCTAGCCGTTTCTAGCAGCGTTCGCCGCGGCGCGCGGTCTCCACTTGGATGGGTGACCGTTCGTGTGGTATTTAGGTACATCTGAGTGCTACCGTGCGCGTACTTCGGAGGGCTCGTCAAGCCATCGGTCCCGGTTGTTATGTTAAGACAACAGTGGTTAGGCCATGTCGGAGGCCTTACAGGGATCTTAAAAGGGTTGGCCACACACACCCACCAGCCTCTGAGGTGTATGAGATTTGAGCCGGGTATACTTTTTCAACCAATAAAAAATCACACAAGTTCACTATAAAAAGGTAAGAAAAAAAACAATCACGTCGAATTGAGAATCTTCTCTTTTTTTTAATTGTTTAAAAATGATGGTGGCGAACCTTGTTTATTTTACAAAGTTTATGTTCTGCTGTTCATAATAAAATTTTCGGTCACAAGATTAAATAATATTATTACTTTCATCAAGCTAGGAACACCTGCCCAAAAGTGCTGGGCAGGTTGGCTCAAACCAATGAGGTTGCGGGTTTAATTCCCGTGGGACAAAAATGATTGTGTATAAAAAAAGCATATGCAAGCATTAGTTTCGTGTCGGGGTATTATGGTATGGTTCTCATAGTTCCCTAAATAGGAATCCTAGTTAGTGGCCAGGATCTATGTATGTAATCTTTGGGCGAAAAAATTATAAAAATATTTCACGTTACGTACGTAAATTATTTCACATTATTTTAATCTTCATATCTATATTTCGAAAATCAAACTTCTGAACACCCTCACGAAATAAAAGCTAGGTATCTTATTTTAAGTTTTTGCTTGTATTAAGTTTAAAGCGTGGACTTTTTTATAGATCTATTTTTGGCCACTATCTCGCCTGATGTGAAGCGATGATATGGCCTAAGATGGAGCACATATATCTAGAGAGAGACGGCAGTTGAGCGGCTGCTCAGACCCGTCTCCCCGATGGTTCACCGAACATCATTCCGAAACACGACTGGGTCGCTTGACGGCATGGCTTTGGTGGTATTACAACCACGGCCAGAGCCTACCACTCCAAAGCGAGTAAGCGGGTTTCATCACGAGGTTTTCCTTCACCGTTTTAGAACGAGCGTGCAACATCTGCACTTAACTAAAAGTCATTGGTTCAGGACCGAGTCGGGATGCGAACTCAAGTGCGTCGGATCGAAAGGCGCACGAGTTTCCGCACTTTTATATGTAACGTAGCATAATCTATATTTCTACACACAATCCTTCCTACTTCATCAAATCGGTGTGTCTAAGAGTATGTTCGCACCACTTATAGTTTTTATTCCAGTATACAGTTTTCCTTTATTATACCGGAAACCAGTATTTAGAATTACAATTATTAGTATCGGTAATAATTATTGTGTTGCCTTGAATAATGAATAATAGGTACTACTTAGTGATTCATATACGTAATACCCACTTACAAAATAGCTCCTGTCAACTAAACAATACCTTACATGTTAACACAACTATTTTAAACTTTTTGAGTTGTTCGCGACTAGCGAGCGTGAAACTCGCGAGTGCGCGCGAGTTGGCACTTTTCGATTTTAGCTATTTTTTTGTCGTCAACTCGCGCCCACGTATAAAGTACAGACTTATAAAACGAATTGTAACCAGTTAAGTACCGACTGTCTAGAAAAAAAGAAAGAAAATATGTTCATTGTGGTATTGTTGATAATTCAAGTCACGTTGAGTCATATTATATGTATCTCAAAAACTATATTTTCTTAGGGGTCTAGGCTTCGAATATGATTTTGTGCCATTTGGTGTCGAGACCCTTTGTCCGTGGGGTCCTAGCGCCATAAAGTTTTTAAAGAAATAGCAAAAAGGTTAGTCGACATCACAGGAGACCGAAGAGCTGGCACCTCGGACAAAGAATTAGTCAAGCTATTCAAAGAGGGAACGCTGCCAGTATCTTCGGAACCTTGCCTAAAAGGACTCCATTTAATGATATATTTTAGTATTATATTTTTTAAGTTTTTAGTTTTAGTTTCATATTTAGCCACTTTTGTGCACCTCTAATACATGTCAATTATTAAAAAAAAATCTTTTATTTTAAACTCAAATCGTATCGTGTCTTATACATGTAAAGTAGGTAGGTTTTTACAATCAAGCAAGTTGATTACAAAAAATAGATAAAATCGTAAATCGTAATCTGCCAACTCGCGCGCACTCGCGAGTTTCACCCTCGCTAGTCAACTCAACAACTCAACATTTGGTGCCATATTATTATCATAGGTAGGTACTTATAACGTTATTCGATCTAATACCACAACATAATTAGGAACACCTGTGCTTTAAGTTGGCCTAAAAATAGTGGACCTTACATGGACGAAATACTTTTGATATAATAAATGTCTAATTTGGTCGCTCTGGTTAGTTATAAATTACCAATAAAACCACTATAAATAGCAATAAAACAGCCATAGTATGTACTACCTACCTAACTAGTCATATATTAAGGGCAGTAGTGGAATTCTTTAAGTACAATTAACAACCTTAACTTCAATAGATATCTAAAAACGAAATGTAAACAACGGCTTGATATTGATTGATTAAAACCAAGTTATCAGTTGGGGCGGCCTCTAGTGTGGGACGCTAGTTGCATCCATACTATGGTACCGTCATATCTTCCCTAGACGTAGAATAAGGCTGGCGCAGTGGCTTATTCATCCGAGCAGCTCAAGCGACACAAATATGCTAGCCTCGGTAGTGGTTACATATTTGAGCCGTTTGGTGTGGAGACTTTTCGAGGGGACCAGGACCTCATTGTATTTTCAAAAGTCTGTCAGAGCGCCTGGTCAATGCGATGAGTGACCAAAATGCTGGGACTTATTTGGCTCAACGTAACAATATTGCAATCTAAGGTAGTGGGCATTTGGGCTATCTAAAGGCGTTTAATGGTCAATGGGTTGTCTATTTTGTACAATTGCTTCTCCTTGTTTGTAGTTTAGTTTTAGTAAGTACAGTGTAGAATTGTTTCAGTAATAAAGGCATTTGTCCGTTGAAAAAAGAAAAGCTATCAGAACGAAAAATAATACACAATAGGTACTTGTCCTAAAATTACTGAATTATTAGCACGATTATTTTATAAAATGCCATCATTTCAAGAAATAACCGAGCTCATCATGATATGCCTAAATCTACGATCGCGCCACGACACATTCATTGAGCGGACCAAGGAACATCATGATGTAGACGGTTTAATTCCGAAATCCCCACTGGTAATCATTTTTATTTTATTTTTTGCGTATTGCGAAGGGTTGTTGATAGGGCTTATCTTTATTTAACATTATTTATTAAATTAATTGTCATACATTATATACCTTATTTTTATTGTACAATACTAAACTCATTATCATAATATAAAAAAAAAAACAGAGTGATTTTTATATACCAATATATTTTCACTTTTAATTCATTTTACATATGCTATCTACCCTCATACATATTTTATTATTCTAACAACAACCTACATAATATTCAGCGGAATTTCACTAGATTATTTTATTGCGTTTCAGATTTGAGATGAATTTCCGCAACATCATGCCTAATTCCATTAGATTTCTATTTTACTTTCAGTTGTTTCTGTATTGCGGTGTTATGATAAAGTTATTCTATTCTATTTCTCCCATAATCTGTTAGAGGTATCTGATCCGGAGGAGCCTTGACATTTAAATTTGTCATGCTCTTGGAGCCAGATCGGACTATGGCAAATTGCTGGACGCAGAACTGATTAGCCGTATTATAGTGCCAAA
This sequence comes from Petrophora chlorosata, assembly GCA_951640565.1. Lineage (NCBI taxonomy): Eukaryota > Metazoa > Arthropoda > Insecta > Lepidoptera > Geometridae > Petrophora > Petrophora chlorosata. Next base: position 6,969,570 of record OX621190.1, read on the forward strand.
TACTTGGCTATCAAAAATATGTAAGTAATCAAGCCCAAAAAGATCAATCATTCAATAATGTTCACGCTTGGATCAACAAAAAACTGATTGGATATAGAATAAAGTGCTTCCGGGAAACTAATCTAAGTCCTTCCTGGGTTAATTTGATGTGGTGATCACTGTATTCTGAGGGTAATCATAATGGTAAATTTTTTACCTCTTTATCCAATACAACAATAAGGTATATGTTTGTTTAAGATAATGTTTGCACTCCACAGATGTCGTTTTTTATGTGAAGTACGTACTAATAAAGCATAAGGCATTTTATGAAATAATAAAAGTCATGTTGTTAATGTCATTATAATTTATTAAGTATAGTGTACTACATAGATAGTAGATACATATTAGTTGCTTTATGCTTATTAATTTATCGCCAAGACAAAAGTTTGATCATTAGTTGATCTTCTACCTCCCCCTAGGTGGTAGAGGTAGGTCTCGGGGTTGTTCCATTTACTCAGGTGTAAACATGCGGGGACTTCTACCCCCGGGGAATTGGCAGGCCGCTGGTGGCTGTTCCGCTAGTCGGTGCGCCTCTCAGCGGTTCTGTATTGGACCTCTTTCTTGTGTGGTGGTTGTCTGCCCTCTTCGTCTTCTTCTGGCGGTGGATGAATGTCACGAGACAGGACGCGCTTCTGTGGTTTGTCGGGGAAGTCTCGAGTGTAGGGTGTGTGCGCGATGCAAAAGTTGAGTAGTACCCATATCGCAATAAGATCTAATTATTTTAAAATCCAATGAGAACATAATCGAATTTATGTTTTCCCTGGTGACAGGGTAGATACTGATTATTTATGAAACTGCACGCAGAATATAGATTGTGTGACTTGCAAAATCACCAAATAGCAAAGTTCGTTTTCGGTTGAACTATACCGGTATCAATCTGGTATAAGTTGACGCTTCATATCATAATTTAAATTATTTATCCTTTTTCATTTTGGTGTTGGTTTGGAGTTAAGTGGTTATTAAATAAAATAACGCTTATGTAAAATAAAATAATGTCGTCGTACCGTTAGTAGTGGTAGAGTCAGTTTTCACATATTTTTTTTGGGCTCGGACTTCAATTTGAGTATGGGAAAGAAATAGGTAGAAATAATCAGATCTCTATGAATGTAGAAATGCTTACTTTTTTAAGGCGTGATATCATATGTAATAACTTTAACGTATTATGTGGATTATGAGTATATTTCGTTTAAAAGTGCAGTTTTTGTGCCTATTTAATAAATATCTTATGGCTTTTAGATATTAAAATTAATGGGTTATGTAATCCTTGTTAAAATAACTCAATCCAAGGCTGGGCCTGTGCCTACACGAATAATTAGTTTTGTAGACAGCTCTATAAAAACTAATCTTGATTTGTAAGTGTATTTGTATAAGTAATTGACACGTTGTTAAAATACGCCTAGTTTACAATGAAAAGACAATTTTGTAATGAGTGAAACAAGTACCTGCACTGCACTACATACTAGCTACTTACTACCTATTATGTTAATTTGATTATATAAAAGGGTACTTGCTATGCTACAGAATAATATCAAGGTCTAAATCAAAATCTTGACATTTCGCAACCAGAACCAAAATTACTGAAACCGAATTACTGAAAAAACAATTAGTTATATGTTTAAAATGCCTTGGTGTTAGTTTCTTGCTGATTAGCATTTATTTGACAGATAAACTGATCGTAGAATATCTCTTAAACTTGTTGAAGTGTATAAATTTAACAAATCATCTTTTTCACTCGTTAAAAGCAGTTTAATAACGGTTGATTGACTAGCAAAACTTGGCATGCTCATAAATTTATTTAATGAAATATCAGAATCAGAATTTTTCTTTATTGCTTTAACTGTGTATGTACAAAGGATTATAATTAAAAAAAAATATGTTTATTTTAAAAGTTTGCCGGTTAAAAAAGAATATTGAATAAAGTTTGTTTTAGTCGTATATTATAATAGGACATTTCCGTAGCTCCTAACTATGGACATAAATTATGTATGTACATCAGATCTTGAAGTATGTTATTGACCATTTCCCCAAGTTTCAGGTCATGGGTAAATTTATTCATTCTTCGAATAATGAACGGCGACCGTGTCCGGAGTCCGGGGTACGGTTGGTTCCGGAAGCGCGCTCAATGCCACGCTTACAAGTTTGCCCTCAAGGTCTAAGAAATGGAATCTGGCTGACACAAGTTTGTGTACAGCGTAGGCTAAAATGAACACTAGAAAAACAACGTCCGAGGATAAAACACTAGACGACCACTTTATCGGACTTCGGTAATTTGCATTGTTGTCTCAGTATGGTGTATTTGTTAACCATGTGTACCTATCTAATGCATCTTTAGAAGTGTTATCGGTTAGATTTATGATTTATTTTGAAACACGCTTTACTATCTTAATAATAAGTATCAAAAACATTTAATGTGTTATATTTTTGTATATAATATATGTTATCTGTCAAGTATATATTCTATGGGCCTCTGTTAATTTTACTTTGTTGTACTAATAAATAATTAAAAAAAGACGTGTGGCACTCGGAGACTGCCGCGGTAAAGCTATTGCATAGCATTCGGAGTGGGGGATGTTAGGTTATTTTCGTTACGGAATTTCTGGATTCGGTCTCCACGCTCAAGGCCCGCGATAGAAGCTATGCAATAGCTTAAAAATATAAATAACTACACCACACAGGCTGTCTAAAAAATAAATTTAGACAGCTTCTGTGGAATAGTAGTTGGGCAGGTTGGATCACATCTCATACACCATTGAGGCTGCAGGTTCGATTCGGACGCGGACGGGACAAATGTTTGTGCACAGAAAATAAGCGCATGCAGGCATTTGTTTCGTGTCTGGGTGTTGTGGGAACATGGTCCTCATATTTATCGGTTCCCTAGACTTAGAGAATCCCAGTTAGGGGTCAGAATCTATGCATGTGGTCGTTGGGCGTGTTAATTATTTATTAATAAAATAATATATTCTTTCATTTACATATAGAATATTAATAATAAGGAATAATTTTCTTCTCTACATTTAACTTTAACTAAACATATTTTTACTTTACATATATATGTACATATAAAACTGGGAACTTGTAAATCTATTATTTACTCTATTTATATACATATATAAATAAAATTCAGGAGCATCAGGAGCAAGATCTTGAGGCCGGCCTAAGATTCGATGGCTTAACGTCGTCAATGCAGACATGAGAGCCAACAGACTTTCAATGCAGGATGCAGAAAACCGCGCGAAGTGGAGAAAAAGAAGAAGGAAAGCGAATTAATAAAGCTAGGCAGAAGAAGATGAATAAAGTTAATAATGAATTCACAAATACCCAGTCCCAAGTCGTATTTATTCCACATGATATTAAAATGAATATCTAAAAAATATAGGTCGGGTGTGACCCATGTTTGTGACTCATGTTAAATTCATACAAGTAAGTATTCCATGGCGCATATACTGCGAGCCGAGCGTTTGTACACTTTGTAAGACTATGAGTGTTGTATTTTTGTTGTAAATCGTAACTGAAGTACTACTGATCTTTGCCTTTTACACGCTTTTATTTAACTGGCAATGTATGTGTTTGTCCGGGTGGAATCTTGCAAGCTGAATTAAAACCACTTCCTCTTATCCTAAGGAGTTGAAATTATTCATACTAATCAAGTTGTCTGTGTTTGTAACCGCATTTAAATGTTATTACAAAACATTGATGTACTTAAGCGTTGCATAAAGAAACTAGAAATTCAGCATTTTCCCCTTATTTTTTATTGTACTGTTGTCTTCCGAATTTATTTACTTACTATTATGACTAGAAACCCATTACCAAAGATTAGTAATATTAAAGGTTTCATTGTGAAAACATGTGAAAGTTAATAAAATTATGTATGAAATAAAACCAAAAAAAATAAAAAATATTTTGCATAATTGTCAAAGTCCGATGATAATGCAATATTATGGTGAGACTGATCTAATGATGGAGACGGAAGGTGGGCAATGGAACACCTTGATGGATAATCGTAAACTACTAGTTTAGAATTTGTTAAAAGCTTGTCTTAAAAAAAATAGTTTTCAACAAAAAACTTATTATTATAATATATACCTATGTAAACAACACTCAATTATTACAACTTGTTTGTGGTTGTAAACGAAAGACAATAAAATTGTCTCTATGTGTAGAACTAAACATTACTCCTAAAATAGCTTCTCGGAAAGTTCGAGAAAATGACTCAGTCAGGGTTTTTAATTACTACCAGCATTTTTAATTTCACACGATAATTAAATAATATAAATTAGATGAATGATTAAGTCAATGATTTATGATTTATATTATTCAATGCAGATAATGCCGTAATTATGAATAATGGACTTTATAATCGTGATATAAGAATTAAATTTGAATACCGATTGAAGTGATCCGTTGTCAATATTAGATTTCCGCTCATTACTACCTGGTACAAAAAACTGGTAGATAAATGCCAGTAGTTAAATATGACAATTTTATACGGCAAAAAAGATGCATTTCCATTTTGGTCGAAGATTTCCTGGCCAAAATTAACATGGACATATTATTATTAAAAAAATGATATTATGCTTTTAATTGATCCGCGTCATGAATAATAATAATATTCATGATTTTCTAGACATTCATACAGCAGAAGAAGCTTTTACGAGACTATGTCTTTATAGAAATACTCTATATATATTATGTATGTCTTTTATATGTAGGCAATAGTAGGCATATCTATCTACTCTCAAAAGCACCGCTTGACCTCAACTTTCAATTTTTTTAGCAACTTTCTAACCCCCCCCCCCCCCCAAAATCGCATGTATTTTGTTGGTACGATGCATTGAGGTCTTACACTCCTCAATGGTACAATGTAATCAAAAATTTGCAGGTTGTTTCTGAACGTTGCCTGGCAACGGTGAGTCAAGGTCACTCACCGCCTTCGAGTGGCTGGATACTTTATCTGAGCTCACCGCTTATCAGTTTACAATTTGCATTCAACGAAAATATAAGTACTCGTGATATCTCACTACACCACTCGCACCATGTAATATATTATGATTTTTTGCCAAACCCCCTCCCCCCTTTCGAGCGTCCCCTTTTTTCGAGCCTCATGTGATTAATGAACGATGCCTAAAGTAGGGGTGTCCATTTTAAAAATATAACGATATTTATATCCGATGTATAACATCGGATCCCAGCATTGATGTTTGTCGATATATCGCTTCAAAACATCGATATTTTTTCAATATCGAATACTTTCCACAAAAGTTTTTTTTTATTTTTATCTAACCTATACTGTCCCACAGCTGGGCAAAGGTCTCCCCCATCTCTTTCCACGCATCGCGATCCCCCGCTATGTCAAGCCATTCCTCTTGGAATGCCACGATATCATCACGCCATAATATCATCACAAAAGTTTAATGAAATTTATTTTAAATTGAAATCATCACGTAGTGTTAAAATTACTTTTTGTTTTTATTGTAATTATTCGTTCTTTGAATAGATTCAACATATAATAAAAAGATCGATGTTTTTATAAATAAAGAAAGAAAATAAGAAAGAAAAATCATTTATTTGACGACTGCAGTCATACACTAACAAAATAAAGAAAGAAAAGAAAATATAAATATATACACAATATAAAGAGCTAATTATACTTAAGTGACTAATAAATAAATATATCGATATATCGGATAGAGTAAATATTCATAAAAACATCGAGTCAATCCGATATATCGTATAGTAAAAATCGAGTAAATTCGATATATCGATGTTAAGTGAATATCTCTACCCTAAAGACGATGTAAGGGCAGCGCATATCATAATAGTAAGGTGAAGTAATTAATAAGGTCTAAACGAATACTCTTTAACAACTTTTAGACAAGCAAGGTGCAAGTAAATTTTATTGCCTTATCAACTTATCATGCATGGTACGCAACAGAGACGGTGCAAGTCCGTTACAGTTTTATTATTATGGTACTCGTGGTATTTACTCGTGGTAGGTCTTTCGTATGTAGAAGGCCGTCTGGGTAGTTACCGCCGCTTTGCCAGTGCCGCCAAGCAGTAGTGCGCAAAGAATTACTGTGTTCCGGTTTGATGGGCATTGTAGCCACCGAAATTACTGGGCGTATGAGACTTAATATCTGATGTCTCGGGGTGATGAGCGCAAGTTCTTTTTATGGTATTAAAAGTTCTGGGTGGTACTAAAATTGTAATGGAGAGGCATGGCGTTTACCATCAGGCGAACGACTTGCTCGTCTTATTACTCAGTTCCGTAAAAAAATGAGGTAAGCAATATGCAAGAAAATGTCTGAAAAGTCATAATCATAATGAAACTTACAGAATACTAAGGCAAAGTGCAGCGAAGTGAAACTTTGACATTTGCATCGTGGTCTGTCTGTGCAGTCTGGGCATCATTGTAGTACGGCCGGGGTCAGTGACCGGCTCCGAGAATCCGATAGGGCTCTGAAGGCTTACTAATTCTATGCCTGACACGGTAGCCATTTCCTCTATTTCTCTAGGACATTGAATAGACTAGTTTCGACTTTTCGAGGTTAAGATTAGGTTTGAAAAATTTGTTAATGAGTTTATTTAATAAAATTGGAGCCATTAGTAATGAAATAAACTATCGATCATTACAAATGTTTGTAAATACAATATGGTATAAATATCCGGTCCTTATGAAAGATTAAAGAGCTTATGAGTTAGATCGCAGAAGACTTAATAGTACCAATCTTATTAAATCTTTAGAAACTGAGGTAGAAAAAATCGTTGATATTTAGGTTTCCGTACCCAAAGGGTAAAACAAGATCCTGTTACCAAGACTCCGCTGTCCGTCTGTCTGTCTGTCCGTCTGTCACCTGTCACCAGGCTGTATCTCATGAACCGTGATAGTTAGACAGTTGAAATTTTCACAGATTTTATTTCTGTTGCCGCTATAACAACAAATACTAAAAAACAGAATAAAATAAATATTTAAGGGGACCCATACAACAAACGTGATTTTTTTGCCGTTTTTAAACATAATGGTACGGAACCCTTCGTCCGCGAGTGCGACTCGCACTTGGCCGGTTTTTTTTACCTAATAGGTACATAGTGTAGATAATAGGTACATAGATAGATAGTGTGATTGTGTTTTCCTATTCCATCAGTGTGTGTTTTAAATCAGTGTTTTTTGGCGTCTGGTCCTTATTTACTGTATATATATATCTGATTGTGACCCTGTTCGGCGCAAAAATGTCACTACTCCGAGCTTTACATAACCTTTGTTGTCCGAGCGTTGTGTTCGGAATACACAAACAATGCTTTCTTAAAAAGTTATTTTTACTCAAATATTTGCTACTGTTTCTCACTACGACCTTCTGGCAAGAATTGAAAAGTAGTGGAGTCGAAATGGAGGCGATTTTTTTTTATTCTACCAACTTTTTATTGATTTGCTTTCTTGTCTGTTTGGTGTAAACATGTTCTGTACAAATTTTGCTATCGTTTTTAAACTAAATGCTCGACGAGACTTAAACTTTGACAACAAAACAAATGAAATAAATAAAATGACGAAAACATTTACATTTGTGTAAACATATCTTAAACAAATGACAACAAAACGAATGAAATTAATAAAATGACGAAAACATTTATATAAAGCGTTATCAATCAATCAATCAATGATAAAAATACATACTAAATTATTTTTTGACACTTGATTGATTGATAAAGAATGTTCAAACCGTTTAAAAAAAGTGATGAGGTATTTTGTGTGATCTTTTGAAATGTTGATTTTAAAATTAAAGAGTAACAAACACAACTCTCGGAGTTTAACCTTTATTGGGAAGATTCCTTTTTACTCAATAAGTTTTCCTAGAACATGTATTAATCATCACAAGAGAATGTAAGTAGCATTGAACTAAATGTAATGGCTGGACAAGACCGGCGAAGTGATGAAAAGGATAAGAACAATGCAACTGGAACCTTCATGACTTTGGAACAAAGAAATAACTATACCGAAGTAATATAACTACTTATATATTTTATATAGGCATCTGAAAATGAATCATTACTTTTGAAACACATTTTTTTATGGAATTAACAATTAAAGTTTAATCACTTACATGCAAATTTTAAAATCTGATTTGGTAGCCGTTGCGTGAACATAGGTAGGTTTGAATTAAACTTTGAATATTTGTTATATAGACTCGACAACTGCTGAACGCATTTTAATCCAGTTTTCAGGGTTAGCCCCAACTTAGATTATAGGGTATGTTACATCAAAATCGGTTGGGCGATGAGATAAAACTTGACTTCTTCGTATACGTATCCACTCCCCATACAAGTACGTACTCTCCATATAGGTACAGGGAAATCATCATCATCATCATCATAGGTACAGGGAACGTCTTGCTAAAAAAAGTTTTGGAATAAAGACGCACTATGGGCTTCCTATGTTGTCTGCGCAGACGAAGTCGCGGGAAAAAGCTACTTAATTAATACATATAATAAGCAGCATATTGGTTGTAATAAAGCTCACGTTGCAACCCAAAGTAACATAGGTATACCTAGGTGAGAAAGCTACACAAAGTAACACGTGCTTACGAATTTGATAATAAATGGTGTTATATATGTAAACCTACCAAATTAAAGGTTCTTATATTGTAGTAGGTAAGTATATTTCGTAAACATATTTACGTCGTAATTATGTGGCGCGGCACATATTTTATTGGCATATTTGGCAGCAGGCGGGGCCTACTTCTACTTTGCGGAAATACTGCTCGTTATCCAAATTGCTTCTCAATAATTATAGCTTCTAATGAACGCCGAGGAGTATTTACTTTTGGTTACAGTTGGGAAACTGAGGAAGGAATCGGTCACTTCGTAAACAAAGATAATAATAATAATAATAGGCCAGGGGCGACTTTATGGGGAGTTGACGGTGCGTGGCGACACTGTGCCTGACCCCGAGATTCTCCCTAGGGCTAAATGAGACCCCTGACCCCCGGCTTGCCTTAACTGGCCGTCCGGGAGTGAAGATGACCTAAGAACTAAGCTCCAAGAGTGGAATCGTTAAAGGGCATAACGCCGGGAGTAGCGTTTAAGTGAAACTGCAGCACATCTATCGACACCCTTTAGCCACCCACACCAACGTTGCCCCTCTCGTCACCAATAAACGGCGGCCCTTAAAGGGGGCCCATTTAGTGGGTGGCGAGTCACCACCTGCCTAAATATTTTTTTATCTGGCGGCACTGGCAGGTGCCGACGTCTCATATCATAGACCGGTTCTCATCCATTAAAATTTACCTCAATATCCCAATCATAAATAATTTTCATATCAGCCACCAAGCAGTAGTGCGCAAGCACTACTGTGTTCCGGTTTGAAGAGCATTGTAGCCAGCGACATTACTGGGCATTATGAGACTCAACAGCTAATTGTCTCAAGGTGACGAGCACAGTGCAGTGCCGCGCAGGATTTTGCAAAACAAAGTTCTGGGTGGTGCTGTTGTTGTTATGGGCTAGCGTATTGCTTACCATCAGGCAAACGACAAGCTGGTCTCGTCAATCAGTTATATTACAATAGATTTCGATAAAATTTTATATGTATGTTGTTTTTTAAGTCCTCTTAAATGACGTCTATTTATTACGTGGTTGAAACCGGGGCGTATCTATATCATTGCATAAATAACAGACACTAGCTTGGATGTTTAACACAGAGCACCTTGACTATTGAACTTGAATTGTCACTCAAGGTTGATACTCGTATTGTAACAACTAAAACAGGATTCGAACAAGAGATTCAGATTCATTATAATATGCTTTCGCATATCGTAAAAAATTATACTGGTAAAAATACATTTTACTAACTAAATAATTATATATACCTAAGTAGATACGAAAGATTTAATGGTCATTCGATACAACAAAAGCTTGAATTTGTGTTCTCTCAATTTTACGAAACTTTTGTTCAAAGTATTCAGGTCACGGTACTAAGGGCTCGGTACCTATTGGTACCTAATGGTAGATAAGTGCACACAAATAAAGTTCAATGATACAAGACTGAACGGCAGTAACCATCATGTGGCTATATCGTAAACGATGTTCAAACGATGTACCTAGACAAAGGTTGCATGTCTGCAAAATACATAAGTTATGGTAATCATGTCTCAACAGCAGAAATTTCAACATTTTTGGATACATAATAGCAAATGTTCAGACTTTGATAACATAATCGTACTGACCTGAGACTCTGAGACACAATCAGACATTATAATGCAAGAGAAATCAACATCGTTATGTGTTTTAAACAAATTAATACAACACTTTACATAAACTACTAAATTATCTATCGCATATAGATATAGAAGAGCAAGCACTATTGCATAAAATTATGTTAGGATCGGTGTAGTTAATTCTTAGATCAAATATATTAGTTACTAAGTCAGTGTTTATTGCTTACCTCGAAAGTTTAGCGTAAGATGCATTATAAAAGCTGCATAGCTTCTTTGCTGCATGCAAAACAATGTGTTGCTTAACATTTTAGTAATACGATTGTTTGATAGGTGTTAGGTTTATTATGTATTATGTATCATTACCTATTTGTCTAGAGGCTTTACTTCTATAGAAGGTGATTCAGGCAGTGTCACTGTTTGGGCGTTTGACTCATTGGTTTCTTAGAAAATTAGGCTAAGCTGAGCGTACGATAGTAAAACAAACGTCGAGTGTTAATTTCCAGTGTACACTTTGCTTACATCTTACACCATATGATTGCCATAGCATTACATCGTAATTCAAATATATATGAAAATAGTTATTACGAAAATTATTAATAAATAAAGTGAATTGTTCACACATACCTTTTGAAATTTTATTATTATTATTAAAGTCTGAGGCAAGTAAGATGAAAAGCTATGTCCCAGACAAATATGTATGTTGATAAAGTTTGTTGTGTTATGACATTACTAAATTATAGTTATGCGTTGGTTACTTTATAAATACATAACTTTTAGAAAAAAACAAAAACCGACTTCAATGTATCTTCGAAGTCCAAGGTCGCATATCGATGAAATTTATATGGGACTACTTCGTAGCTATACTGAACCCAACGCAAAAAGAATTTTCCAAATCGGTTCATCAATGACGGAGTTCTGAGGTAACAAACATAAAAAAACATCGAACAGAGAACCTCCTCCTTTTTTGAAGTCAGTTAATTAATAATGAGGAATTATGTTCTTGTCCCGAAAGATCAGAATAAGCTCCTTATTAGTATAAATAATATTGTCCATTAATATACGCATTTAATTTTTTTGTGCACCCTGGTGGCACACATTTGGATGTTAACGATGAACAAGTTTGTGGTTAGCAAGTAGCCATGACACATGTCAGAACAAAGATACATATATATAAAGTTACTATTATGCTTTCATTTAACAGGCACTAAAAAAAATTATTAGACTCACGCGCAAGGAGTGGAGCTTGGCGGCCATGTTGGCGCAGCGGCGAGTGGTCGTGGAGTGACGGCCGGAGTGGTGGTGGCTGCGCTTGCGCTGCTCACCTGGTCACAATGAGCTTGACGACGCCTGGAAGTGACATGGCGTGGCATTTCTCTTAGCTTAATCTTACAGGTAGTATGTATCACAATATTGTAATACATTCGTAATGAACGTTTATGAGACAGTTTATGTGATCTATCAAACAAAGCAGCCAGCTGAACCGCCAGTCGTTGCAGTCTTATAAACAAACTTGTGACCATTATTGAGGATAAGAAAAAAACTTGGGTTATACCTACGTCTCATTGTTAATCGACATTCATCATCTTATTAACGACTTAACGACGTAACCACAGCACGCAGGCCCACGTGGATAACATACCTACCTTGACACCAAGTTACATTCATAGAACAAGTTTGTTGTGAAACTATGACTGCAGAAATAAATACTTCATCTGATGCTAGTTGCGAGTGAGGACTTTTCTGTCTCAAGATAACAAACGTAATGCTTGCTTCTGAATCAAAACCTGATCTGAACCTTAAATGATTGAACAAAATCTGATCAGCGGAGTAGGTACTAAAGCGCGCTGAGCGCCCGAGATATGGCTAGCATGATGTACCTACACTACCTACCTAGTAGGTTCAACATGCTAGCTATGTCTAGGGCCGAATGTACGGAATGTATATTATGGGCTTTATTGGGATAATGATTTTGGAAGTCAATACTCGCAATTTATCTCATATCTGCCGTGTTGGTTAATTTTCTAAAGTAAATTAGTTAATGATTATGCAAGTAGGTAGGTGCATATCTGCATTATTTCTACAAACCTAAGCGTCAGCTGGCCTTGTCCGATAGCAAATCATTGGGAAGAAGGGCAGAAAGGTAGCAGGGATAGCAATAGCCATATTAATCATGAAGCATATTAATCATAGTATCAGTTATTCAGCCGCCATACAATAGTGTGCAAGCATTACTATGTTCCGGTTTGAAGGGCATTGTAGCCAGCGAAATTACTGGGCATTGTGAGACTTAAGAGCTAATAGTCTCAGGATGACGAGCGAAGTGCAGTGCCGCGTAGGAATTTGCAAAACCAAGTTCTGGGTGGTAATGCAATGGTTATGGGCAGGCGTATTGCTTACCATCAGGTGAACGACCTGCTCGTTTTGTCATTCAGTTACATAAAAAAAGCAACTTGTTAGGTCAGCAAATATAATCTCTTCCAGTAACTTGTGCAATTGTAGTTCTTTGTTAGCGTCCTTGCTAGCGAATGCAACGACACTGTGCTTTGTCCTACTAAACTGATAAGCTCCTCGGCTATACTTATAATTAGCCTCATTTAGACAAGTCAGCGCCGTAGAGCCTTTACATTTTGTCGCAAAATTAAACCAACCTAGCCAAACTGTAAACAAACGAGAATTTTGTTGAAAAATATATTTTTCAAGACAGGCTTGTAACAAATTCGTAATCAGAACCGCGTGTAGATTAAAATGAGCCCAAACACTAGTAGTTTACGATTATCCGTCAAGGAGTACCATTGCCCCCCTTCCGTCTCCATCATCAGATCAGCTGGCTGTCACCATAATATTGCATTGTCATCGGACTTTGACAAGTATGCAAAATTTCAACACCGTAGGATAGAAGTGGTTTTGATTCAACTTGCAAGATTTAACCCAAAACCTATGTCGGATATATAAAGCTATTTTCGAACTTTGAAGATTGATCTAACATAGTCGTATTTGTGACAGTTCAATGTAGTAGTTATTTGGTATTTATGAACTGACCTGTCGTATAAATCTAAATGCATTTTAATATCACACAAATGCCAAAAGTTCTGTTAGTAGTTTCGCATGTTTTAAGTTTTATGATTCTTGCGACACACTTGCACCGACTAAAAATATATTAAACAAAGGAATGACGATTCATCCCGATCTTCTTTTTTTAATTTGTTATTATTTTTATTTTTTATAGAACTGAGTGTTGATACGAGCAAGTCATTCGCCTGATGGTGAGCGCCACGCCTGCCCATAACAATGGCAGTGCCCAGAAATTTCGCTGGCTACAATGCCCTTCAATAAACCGGAATATAGTAATATTTGCACACTACTGCTTGGCGGCAGAATAACTGGCAAAGCGATGGTAGGCTACCCAGATGACCTCCCGCATACGAGTGACCTACACGATAAGATCCTTAAACCTGTCCTACTCCTTTTTATGTATTTTAAATTCAAAAACTTCTGAAGGGATGACGGATGTTGTAAAAAGTACTGAACAGATTTAGAAGGGAAAGTTTTTCTATGTTATGTTTATTGTAAACAATTTTATTGTATTTTATCCTTGTCACACCATAATATTTATTATAATATTAGATATAATATATTATTTTATTTATTTTTATTTATTTATTTTAGGAAAGCAAACAGCTTATATGTACAGTATCATAGCTAAAATATTTTTTGAGAACAAGATTATTATTTACTATTCAAGCCTTATCCAAGGTGTTTATGTTTTAAGACAGAGTCTAGACAAATTTGAACCTAATCTGTTCGATCAAGCTGTAGTTTCGACTCGTTAAGTAGTTATATAAAAGGAATTGCTGATGTTTATCTCAAGGATAGTTTGCAGGGTTAATCAACTGTTAGATAAGATACTAGCTTTCAGGATTCAGATAGAACGTCTGACCTTACTACCTGTTACGATTAAATAACTAGATAGGTAGATATCTAGGTAGGTATATTTTTCAAATAAATACGCCCAAATATCACATACACAGGTCCGGGACTTATCTAGGATTCTCTCTATCTAGGCAACCAGGAAATACGAGGACAACCATGGTCCTCATAAAAAAAATAAAAATAAAAATGGTCCTCATGATAGTTTTTCGCCAAATGCACCAGGATATACCATTCGTAGAAGAAACACTTGGAACTTCTTGCCAACGTAGACCATAGACCGTAGACGTAGACCAGGCGACACACGCTTACGTTGAACTTGTAAACGTTGTATCTGACGAGGTCGCCGTGAGGAGACTTGGATTTAATGTAGATATATACATGTAGGTGCTTTAGTCACTTCCAGCCAACCCTAATAAGGAAGTAGATATAATTAACTATCTTCTATAAAAACAATATGATTGTAAAATCAAAGTAATTTACGCCTAACGATGACATACATAAATCCTGGCCCCTTACTAGGATTCCCTGTATCCAACCGGGAACCAGGAAATACGAGGACCATGGTCCCACAACACCCAGACACAAAACAAATGCTTGCGATTTTTTTTCTTTGCACAAACATTTATCCCGTCGCGCAACCGCAACCTTATGCAGTGGTATATATGCGATTTAAATCAACCTGCCCAACTACTTCACCACAGAGGTTGACATATTATCAAAGAGTAGATAGACTCGTAGTTCTGTAAAATTTTTCAAACTAGGTTTCAAGCATATGCGACGTTCTTCGTCAAGACGAGTTTTCACAGCGGAATGGAGCAAGCACTACCGGAAGTAGGTGCTACCTGGTACTATTAATAATTCTGTGGTGCTACTAAGCTATAATCTTACTTATATATAGCTACCTACTCGTATGTAGGTACTGGTGTCTGAATATTTTTTTTTTAAGAACTGCAACGAATCGAGTTAGTCGTCCGCCTGATGCACAGCACCATGCTTACCCATAACAATTACAGTTCCACACAGAACTTTGATAAAAGACACTCGTAGATAATGTTTGATTTCGTTTATTCGCCAGTGTCAGATTAAATATAGGTAAAACTTTCTAAAAGCAATGTAATTTTTTATTGTTTTATTTCCACTTCGTCTTGTTCTGTGTTGCAGTCAAGATGCAGTTTTTTTATTACCGAATAGGCTAGCATTTGACCGCAGTCTCACCTGATGGAAAGTGACGTCGTGGTCGACGATGGATCATGCTTGCCTGGAAGATACCGATTCACTCGATACTTGAAGACACTTAGATTATAAGAATCGGGAAAACAATGTCGCTGGTAAACTGTTCCATTCCTTAGCAGATGCAAAAAAAGATGCAAATTTGTGTTTATTGATGCAGTGGCATATTGACGGATTGAATCGTAAATGTTTTAATATGTCTAGAACCGACTGTAAAATATTTGATGAAAGGCCGAGGACGAACAGAAATATGGATATCTATTTAATTTTGTGGTACGAAATACTTCCAATTTTAGAATTATATTTTTTTCCTCTACTACATAATAAGCAGAACAGCGCCATCTATTAAATTCTGGTAGAATCAGAATCATAGTGTGGTTCGCACGTAGGTCATATAATTTTTCTTCGGTACGGGCTACGAGAATGAGATTATGAGGTAGGTAAGTATAAAGATAATATACTACTCTCTTCATAGATGGCGCTAATTGAAGTTTTTCTGTTTTGCTCTACTGTTTTAGTTACGTAGTAAAAATACTCTACTTTTCAAACAGTTCATGTTGCCTGAAGATCCTTGTGTTGCCCCCTGTGTGACACATAATCCATCTCAGGATTTGCGCTTTATTTATTATACTTTATGCATACCTACTTAGCTTTAATCCGGACTTCTGCAAGGGCTTTCGTATCCATCTTCTTACTGGGATCAACTGCCTAAATCTTTACGTTAGTGCGCGGCTGGAAATTACTGGGCATATGAGCCTTAATATATTAAACAAAATAAAAATCTGATGTCTCGAGGTGATGAGTGCAATGCAGTGTTTTTATGGTACCTATTAATTGTTATAGGTGGTACTGCTATTGTTATGGGCAGACGTGGCGCCTACCATCAGGCAAACGACTTGCTCGTCTCATTAACCAGTTCCGTTTAAAAAAAGTGGTTTCTCATCCTGTCTCAATTCTCAGTATCCATGTCCTACATTCCTAGATATTGAAGGAATCTATTTAGTATTTTATTACGATTGTAAGGAGGCATTTATCTATGTAGGCCACTACTGATAGAAACTGATAATGAAAGGTTATTATGTACCTACTCATATTCTAATCTAATTTAAGTTTATCTACTTAAACATTAGACGTTTTAACTATATAGCTTCGCCGTTCATTAGACTCTACTAAACTGGGTGTTCAGTTTTTTCCATTCTAAATTGAATGTCTATTGCATTGAAAAAAAAACTCGATAGAAACTTATTTTCAAGGTAGGTCAAGTGTCAAATATCTGTGAGTGGAAACGTTAAAAGAAAAGATGACCAAACCGATAAAATGTAGATAGTCCAGCAAATCGTCTCACTCGAACACTTTTTTTTTTACTTGTTAATTGGCTTGCGTTTGACCACTATGTCACCTGATGGTAAGCGACGATGCGGTCGACGATCTAGCACGCTTGCCAAGATAGTACCCGTTCACTCGAGACTTGAAGATTCCCAGATTATAGCTATCGGGAAAGACTGACTCTGGCAGGGAGTTCCACTCGTTAGCAGTACGCATAATAAAAGTGGAAGCGAAGCGCTTAGTACGCGAAGGAAGAATGTCCACCATGAAACGGTACACTGATACCAATCGCTTTCAATTTCAAATTAGGAAGGCGTTAGCATCCTTCAAACTGCGATATCGATCATTTTTAGCGATCGTGATTATGATAGAGATTAGGAAGCGGACTTTGAGTACAAAAGTTTGACATTTCCACAAACCGATCACGAGATATTTTTGAAAGCGGTCGGGATCGGTGTTCGAGTAAGACGATTCCCCTGCATATGTAGCTAGAACATGACTCGGTCATCACTTCTGAACATATCTTGGTCCGTTCGCTTGTGGAGTACTGTTGCCATCTATGGGACGGTTCAGTCAAGTTCCTACCAGCTAGAAGAATTGGAGGCTGTAGATCGACGTGCAAAGTGACTTATTGGCGACGAAAAAATGGTCATGTTTGTCAATCTTCTATTCCGCCAATTCGAACAAAGCGTTTAGGTTCCACGTTTATAGTGCGTACTGCTAAGGAATGGAACTCCTTGCCGTCTTCTATGTTTCCTGATAACTATAATTTGGTTTTCTTTAAGGCTCGAGTGAATAAGTATCTTCTAATTCTTGTTCCCTAGATACAGGGAATCCTAGTTAGGGACCAGCCCCCTACCGCGACGTCACTGCGACTATAAGATACGGTCTAATTATTGTCGATTCAGGCAAGAAATCGAATTAATCTCATTCATTTAACCCAAAATACGATGACTACGAGTTGAGATAAATTTAATGAGACAATATATGGCATCATAAGACATTGTCGCAGTGAAGCTACACCTTAATCTGAGCTAACACGATATACGATTGGCACTTGAGGGACTTATGGGTAGGGGGCAGGATCTATGTATGTGATCGTTGGGCGTACTAATAAAAAAAACTACGTGCTCCATCTTCGACCACATCCTCGCTTAATAACATCAGTCGAGATGGTGGTCAAACGTAGATTTACACTACTAAGGGTGGGTTGTATCAAAGCATCGGTATCCGTAACTTACGCACGTTAAAATTTGACGCTTACGTACGATGATTAACGTTCGTTAAAGTTGTTCTGTTGTTCTTGTCACCAGATGTTGAAACAACGCATTTTTTGTAGAACCATTCGTTGGCGCCATATTTAACGTACGCGTCTTTTTTTTTTTACTATTTATAGGCTTGCGTTTGACCGCTATCTCACCTGTTGTTAAGTGACGATGCGGTCGAAGATGTAGCACGCTCGCCTAGAAGAAACCTGTTCACTCTTGTCTTAAAGACACCCAGATTGTAGCTATCCGGAAACACAGATGCCGGCAGAGAGTTCCACTCCTTGGCCGTTCGCATTATGAAGGTCGAAGCAAAGCGCTTGGTGCGAGCAGGAGGGATATCAACCATGAATTGATGACGGCTTGCCGTATGTCTGGTCGTCCGGTGATAGAAGGGGGATGGCGGAATAAGTTCATGTAATTCCGTCGCACACTCTCCGAAATGTATCCGGTAAAAGACCGATAGACTGGCAACTTTGCGCCGATGTTCAAGACTCTGAAGCTTAGTCTGTAAATGTAATGTGAAACAACTTGTCCTTGACTTAGTTAAAAATATCGCGTGACTAGACTAGCATCAACAACTTGGCTCGATTACTCATAAAACTGATTAACGATGGTCAGTTCTAGAATACAAGTGTCACGGTCGGTCATTTCAATGAGTCAATTATAGCCTGTTACATATGTGTGACAAAAATGCAGAAACGGGTACATTTTATCGAAAAGGAACACGGTCAAAGATGAAACAATTTACTCGTGGTACGTCTCTCATATTATGAGGGAGGCCGTCCGGGTACGTACTACCGCTTTGCCAGTTATTCTGCCGCCAAGTAGTAGTATGTTCCGGTTTGAAGGGCATAGTAGCCAGCGTTATTACTGGGCATATGAGACTTAACATCTGATGCCTCGGGGTGGCGAGCAAAATGCAGTGCTACGCAGTATATTTGACGGTATTCAAAGTTCTGGGTGGTAATTGCTACAGGCAGGCGTGGCGCTTACTATCAAGCGAACGACTTACTCGTCTAATTCATTAATTCCAAAAATAATTAATTTGTTTCCATCAGAAGTTTTTGCGTGAATGAGCCAAACATCAAAAATAGATTAAGATATGACTTAAGATTATAACTTATGACATTAGTGTAAGTATAAGGTTTAATAATAAGTAGGGTGAACACGTGTATCTTTTACCTACAAGAAGTTTTAATACAATGCGGGCTTAGAGATCGTAATATCATATAATAAGTAGGTATAAAAAGATATCTGCGCATGCGGGCAAGTAGGAACTATTATTTATCCGAGCTGTAAGGACAAACCAATTGCCAGTATTTCTGCCCTGCAGGGCTTTGCTATTCAATATTCAAAGTTTGGATGTGATGGTAACTGTTGGACACTTCCAATTAGATGATCTTACCCATATCTCGTTACGCCATTCCATAGAAGTTTCTACTGTAGTCTGGAACGTCTGCCCTTTACTATATGTATAATATGTCAACCCGACAGGTTTGTAGGTTGTGTTGACCTTCCTTTCGTGCTTTGCACTCGATGCGTCGAGGCTTTATGCCTTTTATAACGACATTCAAGATTTAACCAGCGGTATAATTTAATGTTTGAATATAGTAGGTATTATTATTATTTTTTCTCTATTTAGGTAATATTTAGGATTGCTTTTGACCGCTATCTTACACCTGATGGTAAGCGATGACACAAAGTTCAAAGTTTAAAAGTTCTTTATTCATGTTTAGCATCACAGACGCACTCATGAACTTCAATTATTACAACGACTCTACCACCGTATCGGAAAAAGAGCCACTACTCAGAAGATTCGGCAAGAAACTGAGAGGCATTCTTTTTTTAGAACTTTTGTCACAATATTTTGTTTGTTTTTGACAATATTATGTTTCTTATGTGCCAGTTGGCTACTTGGCAGAAGCGGAATGTTCCATGCGTCTTTGTCTTTTATGTAATTACTAACTGTATAGTATGGTTTTTTCATTAGAATATTTTTCACACGCAATTTGAATCTACTTTCTGTGAGCTCCGTTATACATTTTGTAATTTTATTGTAAAAACGTACACAATTGCCCAAGAAGGACTTATTCGTTTTACTCAGTATAAAGTATATCAGTTGTAGTGGTCACTACTCGACTTGAATTTGTGCAGATTTTTACGAACATACATTATATTTTCATAAATATACAGAGAAGGTAAAGTTAATACATTGATTTGTTTAAACACTTCTCTTTATGATTCGCGAGGACCCAACTCATAAATAGCGCGAACAGCCCGCTTACACAACACGCGTACTTCTTTCCTGGTTTGTGAAACACCCCGTGTTGTCAAAAAACGGAAGATGGCAATGTATTCCACTCCTTATCTATTTATGTTGGGATATTAAAATAGTTTTAAAGTGTCTCTACCGACTTATCTACTAGAATTTACCTCTACGTAAGTAAGTTATGTATCTACTACATAAGTACGAGTGCCTATATTTAGTCATTATTGACGCAAGGATTTGTACTGATAAGAATTGTTTGGTTTTGGTCTGCTATATACCTACATGTACCTATTATGGTTTGGGAAACTTGTAAGAATGGAGTAATGTTGTAATGCCCTATGACACACTCGTCGCTGGTGTTTGGTAACATGGACTTTGTGAGGAAAATGCTCTAGTTACTGCTTACTGACATACATGGTTTTTTTTTTATTTCATTACAAATATGTAGGTAGGTTCTAGCTGCTGCCCGGAACTTCTAACGCGTGTTAAATTGGGATAAAAATCGGGCTACAGACGACCAAATGCCAAATTGTGTGTGTCAAATTTTATCAAGTCGTGAAAAGATAACAAACAGACAGATAGACAGAGTTACTTTCCTATATAATATCGGTGTAGATCATGTACTATATGTATAAGTACATAATTTTTCAACAATTAAGTACTAAGCCGTTGTTCCAATATCAATAACGTAGGTAGGGATATCAATAGATTTTAACGATCAGGTAATGTAACCTAGATACCATACTATAACTATAATCTAATTTCTACACATATGTCGGCTAATATAATATATTGTACGGCCTAGCTCGAGTAAACGCCAAAGTCCCTAATATATAGCTTTTTACAAGTATTAATAAAAGGAATCAAAACATGCTAAAAATATTTTTAATCATTACAAACTATTTACACTTTTTACACACTTATCAATAAACTCCTCTCACTTTTGGAGGTCGAATTAGTACTTTATATAACTTATCATAGATTAAAACCCATTCAGGTAAGATGCTCATCGTGATGTCAGATGTACTCGAACGGAATATGGCAGGCCCTCCTAATGACTAGAAGGGGCAGCTGCGGTAGGCACACCACGAAGAATATTGCGAAAGGGCTGAACAATATGCAAGCGCTGAGCCACGCCATCAGCAGCCACGCGGGCAAGATCGCAACTTGCTCAAACATCTCGGAATTATCCGTAAAACCGTATCTGTTTCATAATTATAGAGTAAACCACAGTCCGTGTTTCGTTTGCAGACTCCTGCGCATTGGCCAAGCTGTCGGGTCGCGTGCGTTAAGAACGCCACCTAGAACAAAAGAAACGATTGTTATTGTGATAATCAGTTGTCCTAAATCCTTGAGGTTGTCAATGATAACGAGAAACCGGCACATGAAAAGAGGTTTGTGATTTTATTAGGCGTATTTTCGACAAACTCATAATTTGCGCGTTATAGTCATTAGTCATTATAATATACTTAAATATTTTTCGAATTAGAGCGTGTATTTGGTGATTATTATAGAAATGTAATCCCTAGTAGGGATTACGTAGGGATTCCCTGCGCTGACAAAAAAAAAGCTGGCTAACACTGGTTTACTGATATAACTCGTCGTAGGTCTCTCGTATGCGGGAGGCCGTCTGGGTTGGTACCACAGCTTCGCCAATTATTCTACCGACAAGCAGTGGTGCGCAAGCATTACTGTGTTCCGATTTGAAGGGTATTGTAGCCAGCGAAATTACTAGGCGTATGAGACTTAATATCCGATGTCTCGGGGTGACGAGAGCAGGGCCCCAATTCACTACATTATGACAATTTGGCGATTCCTTGCTTCGAGGTAACGTCGATTCCTTCATTAATAAACGACATCTCTATGACACATTCATATATATTTGTATATACATATGACGCGTCATAGAGAATACAAATTTCGCACATGTCGTTTATTAATGAAGGAATCGACGTTTCCTCAAAGCCAGAAATCGCCAAGTTGTTATAGTGAATTAGGGCCCAGTGCAACGCTACGCAGTACTTTTTATGATATTAAAAGTTCTGGATGACATTGCAGTTGTTATGAACAAGCGTGGCGCTTACCATCAAGCGAACGACCAGCACGTCTCATCACTCAGTACCATAGAAAAATCTTCGTAAACGGGATAATTTAATTATATTAAAAAATTTATAAGTGTTTGATAAATATCATATATATAAAATTCTCGTGTCACAATGTTAGTTACCTTACTTCTCCGAAGCGGCTTTACTGATTTTTACCAAATTTTATATGCATATTCAGTAGGTCTGAGAATCGGCTACTATCTATTTTTCATACCCCTAAGTGATAAGGGTTGTTCACCCTTAACATTTTTTTTTAATTTATATGGCAAAACAACGTTTGCCGGGTCAGCTAATATACCTATATATAATAAATCTTGATAAATATATATCTTTATATAATTATCAAACACTTATAAAATTTTAATCATGTCGTAATTACAACTGCGTAGAAGTTACTGAACCTATTTAATTAAGACCTCACTCGTAGATAATTGGCAATAAGGAGGCTCCTCAAAGTAAACTAAACCTTATCAGCTCTATTTATCATCCACTATTTGTTTTCTGAGTATATTCTAGTAAACATAATGTACCTATTTATATAACTTTTCATAAGTCGAGTTGTAACAATACCATACATAATTAATTTTTAGAAAAAAACAAAAACCGACTTCAATGTATCTTCGAAGTCCAAGGTCACATATCGATGAAATTTATATGGGACCACTTCGTAGCTATACTGAACCCGACGCAAAAATAATTTTTCAAATCGGTTCATAAATGACGGAGTTCTGAGGTAACAAACATAAAAAATAAAAAAAATAAAAAATACAATCGAACAGAGAACCTCCTCCTTTTTTGAAATCGGTTAAAAAGTAGCAAGTTATCCAACGGAAATTTGTATGAAAATTGAAATAGTATACCGTTTGCAACTTGATAATAATTTTCACGGCTTACCATATGAAACGTAGCCGTATGGATCTATTTTACAATGACTTAGGTATTTATCGGTATAACATCTGCATAAAAAGAAAAATAAGCCCTGTTATAAGCTCTCTAAAATACGAGTAGAATGACTATGTATTTATATACTGATGCTGGTTTTATTTGATCTCGAAGTCTGCATCTGCAAATCCAAAGTAATGAACGGATGTACCAAAAATATGTTGTATGGGGCTTATACCTCGAAGTGTGTTGATACAAGTTGAAGATGATCTGAAAGATAATGGAATTACAAAACTAGCTGCGCCTAAAGAACTACATACGAAATTTCATCCAAATTCAGCAGTGTTTGTGTGATTGAGTAATAAACGTACGTCCATCCATCCTCAAAAACTTTAGCATTTTATAATAATAGTAGGATAGGATTCCATGGGATTTTGTGACATGTCTAGGTAGCTGTGAAAATAAGTAACAACTTGAATCCAGCCCAGGTTAGAACTCGGATTTATTTTCTATTGATATTATATCAGGTTAACTACTCTCGATCTAGGCAAATAAACGTCGATATTCTTTGTCTTGTGCATGGAACATACTTGTATGTACGTTGAAGTTTGTCTTGGATTCTGAACACAGCCACTTAGTAGGAATCTCATAAATTTTATCAATTTGATCTACGCAAACAGAATACCTCTCTCGTTAAGGTAACTACTAAACTCGGTGGTCAATGACCTCGGTAGTTCGGTACGAGTTAGTTTTGAGACATGAATCATCAATCACTCTATGCAGAGCTGAAATGTTGAGTATGACGTCAATGACTATGGCATGAGGAAGTTCCCAAAGTCCACCACGGGCTAAAAAGTATGTAGTATTTTTGAAACTCGTGATGCTCCCTCTGCCAAGTGAAAAAAAACGTACAGGAAATATTTGAAATACAAAGACGCGATGTTTTAATGTTTTGGCATAGGGTGCCATACATGTGGTGTGCTGTAAGTGGTAGACAAAGATGGTGGCGTTTTGCCAAACAAAGTGTTATGTTATCCAATTTTATGCTTCCGTTATTTCTCTTTAAGATCTGGCACTGTACTATCCTGGTTATAGGCACCAAATTGTACCCACCTAACCTACCTACCTACTTTTTATATATATTACTCTCTAACTACTCCTATCTTGAGTTACTACTGAACCTAATTATAACATTCCTAACTAGCCTAGCCTAATCCTAGCCAATAAATAACAACCACTTAATACTACCTCTGCCTCATACCTACTTAATAAAATTTCACTAATAATATAAACTCTAACATTTATACCCTCATTATCCTACTCCAGAATTATTATGATTTGATTTATGTTTGGCCAATGTGATCATATAGTAATTAGAATCCTTTATACGTTGTGATACCGAAATAATCCATGATCTTTTAAGGTAATTAAAACAATTCATAACTAGCCCTAATAACTAAATTTAAAACCTGTACTATTATAAATATGAGTATCTCTCCTAGGAATTGTTACACTCTCAGTCATTCTAATTTGTATTTAAAGGGATAATTTTTGAATAAACAATATTAGTTAAGCAAAAGGCAAATCTATTAAACATGGATATATATTTGTAATGAAAAGTTTAAAGATTATTTAGAAATTGACATTCTACAATTGAGAAATAAATGAATTTAATTTAATATAGAATAGTCTCGACAAAGGTTACAGCACCATCCATCCGCTGTTAACAGTGAATCTCGTCCCTGACTGGATAATTCTCCTTCGAGACTGTTCTCGGAGGTCCATGTACCTCAATCATTGGGAATTCATAAATGTTATTAATGTACTGTCTAGTCTGTCAGTTAAAATAGTTCTTCAAAAGGACAAGAGGACATTTTCTTTTAGCAAAAGTATGTCAGTCAGTTCGTTCCTAACCACACATCCATACAAGTTACTTTACTAGGTATTTAACAAATAAAACTTTCGCTACTCAGAGACAGAGCGCAGACATGGTACTCCGCTCCAAGTACCATCCTTCATGTTCATCCATCATCTAGTTCATTTCGAGACTTCCTCAAACTAGATTTAGTTTAAGAGAGTCTCTATTTAGGGCTATACAAATGCCCATCAACTTTGTTAGAATTCAACTAATGCCTAAGAATTATAATAACTATGAATATTCCTAAACTAAGTAAACTTCCTGTTCATATAAAATCTACTCCTGATAGTAATTTATCAGAGTAAAAGGTAAGTTCGTACCTTTAATCAAGTCTCCATAGGTAATTACCAAAGTAATATTACACCGCTGAGATAAGTATTCCATTTAGTCAGAATAATCCAACTCTACAAACATAGATATTAACAGTACCTAATTTGTACCAGCCATGATAATAAGTAAAATATTATTTCAATTCAATGGTGTAGGATTTAGTTATCCAAAATAATGATTCATTCACTTATCAGTCCTGTTTCTCAGGAAGAATCTGAATTAGACATTCAAGTTAAATGTAATAGTAGATTTAGACAGTGACTAATAAAATAGTATCTGCCACTTTAATAAGTGAAACAGAACCATACAACCAACTTGGCAAGTATGTCTAAAAGTACCATATGTGCTTAGTTTCTCTTGTTTAAGAAATTCGATGCTTATGGTAGACCTGGTCAGTGACTACAATAATAGTGTCTCTAATCCGTCTGGTATAGAGTTCACACTATAGGCTGCTTTTTGCTCACCTAGTTTAACCGAAATGTACCACTTGCACTTTTCTTTGAAGAGTCAAAATCTGAATTATTTATAATTTTATCTTTTCAGCTTTCAACCTTTAAAACATTGATCTGAGTCAATAAAAGAATCACTATCTGTCAATAGTTTTATTTTAAAGTGAATATTCACCCAAATTGGAAAAGGATTATTGTTAATTAGCAATAGTTTTATCCATATTTCCTATTTCCCTCGGCAATCCTGAAAAGTCCTAATAACCTATGTTTCCTAAGTGTTCCTATCCATCTAAAAGTCTCCTAAAATGTAGTTACTTACCAATCCTGAAAAGTCCCTATTTGTTTACTTTCCCTAAAACGTTTCCTATCCACCTAACTTCCCTAAAACCCTACTTTCTACCCTAAATATATTCCTAATCTATCTAAAAGTCCTAGCTAATAACAAATCTAGGGATAAATCCCACATTTACATTTAAACGTGTAAGTTTTCACGGTGTAATGAAAACCCCCCTATAGAAGACGCTTTCCGTAGCCACAGAAATTGTCACCTGACTATTCTAACGACGGGATTGAGAAGGTATCTCGACTAATCCTATCACCTGTGTGTTTAGTTTCCTTACCCAAGACCGAAGTCGGATGGGCTTGGAAACAGGACAGAGACATAAAAGGAAATAAATAAGTATATAAATAAAGACCAAATCCAATGACTCTGTTCATAGTAAGGCAAGTGTGTTACCACATGGATTCACTTCGACGAGCCCCTTGCCCTCAGATAAACAGAATGCATTAGAAATGAGAGACTGGTTAGTCGAAAAGCATCAATCGACTGCTTGCTCGTCTCAGGCAAGCCCCTTCCGTTAGGAAGTTGAACCAAGGAGAAACCATTTAACACCGCAAGGCGGTATCCCTTTGGCCATGACACTTCGTCATGTGTGTTCTGTGATCAAACAACTAAGCTCTTAAACCACAAGCCGCGTTTTCCCTAATAATAAAAAAAACCCACTAAAGAAAACTTCTGTACACTGCCATCGCTATAACACTAAGAATCTATTATCCGAACCTCAGAACCCACAAAGGACTGCATCACAATCCCCTATAGACTCCAAAACTCAAACAATAAATCCTTTAAACAACACTAAAAATTGTAAATTAAACTCACTGAAATTAAATTAATTAACTATGGCAAACTCAGAAATCTTCCCTAGTAAACCCACCAACTAATATCGGGAGCCCAGCCACTCAAACACAGAGAGCGCCAAAATGTAAAAGTAAAAGAACAAGTCCTTGAACAAGTCTTTTAACAAGTGCCCCAGTGAACCCTTGCTTCCCTTTATATAGCTTTTTGAGTCGCCACATCAGCGAAATCCTAGTACATCCTGCCACATCCTTTTCTCGTACACTAAAATCTTCTGTAACTCCTACGTGTTTAAATCGATAATCCTGCATTCTACATTAATAACTGGTACATTGAGCGACATTTCCATTTTTACCAATCAAGATTAACTATCATCTCTCATGTATTTAAGTCATTATTCCTCCATCCTTACGTTAGCGTTTTAGGCCCTTTTAGAATTTATTAATTTCCGCGCATGCGTACTAACTACTGCGCATGCGTAGTAACCATCAACTGCGCTTCATCGCCCCGCCCACTTTAATTTGTTTAAATGTTTATTCTGAATATTGTTCAACAGTAGTGTGCAAACTTGCTCACTTTTTCCAATTAGCTATACTAAAATAACTTTATATTTGTCCTGCTGAAAACCTTTCTCTGTTGATATAAGTATCTCAAATTATTGTTCGAATAATACTAAGCTAAAGGTTATAATTCTGTACTATGTAGATTAATTTTTAATGATATTCCTTTATTTTATGAAATTTAATTCTCATTATTCTTACGCATACTCTATTAACTATATTCCTATGCCTTTATTTATTTAATTACATTAATTAATGCTACTCCTCATCTGTTAAAGATTCTGAAACGTTTATTACATAACCAAACAAGATAATCATTTATTTATTTGTGAAATGGACAATCGGGTTAAATGAACCTGACTTGTCACAATCAACCCCCAAAATTTACGCAGGTGTTTTCCTTAAAACCCGTAGAAAATTTTCCCCTTATATTAAAAAAATTCTCAAATAAATAAGTTTTAATTGACTCACAAGGATTTCCTTCCAGCCATTACTAATCATTAAAATAAATATGATCAAAATTTAACTGAATATGTAACTTATGAAAGTGCAAAGAATTAGAAGAATTCACAATTTAATTACACCCAACCCCCCTTTTGTAATAACTAACTTAACCCATAGTTAAACCTATTCTTAATAAGTATCTGAATTTACAAACAATCTAACCTGTTGTCCTTGTTTTCAAATTTTTATGCCAATTTTGTGTGGTGTGTTTTTAAACCAAACCAGATGTAACCATCACAAGAGCAAATTCTCTCAGTTTATAACATATTAATCATGTTTAATCATTGCTTTCACAAGGACAATATAGCTTCCGCCAGGGAAATCTGAGTTGTGAGTTCAAACCAATCCTAGTGATTTAATATGAAATTTTCCAAGCTAAACAACTTTTCTTTAGCCGGGAACGTTTTCACACATCCCTCAGAAACTATATTTCTTTAATAGCTTGAGCCATGACTTTCCATTGATCGCTAAGCTCCACCAAGAAATTCCCCCTCTATAATAATTACCTCTCCTTTGGTGCTTGAATAGTGTTCTTAAAGAAATGTTAGCTTCTTGTGTAGTAAAGAAGATTTTATAAGGTCCCAGCCATGCACTGATTATAATCCTGTCTTCTGACCTAACCTAACACATATTTCATCTCATAAAATCTTCCACTTTGCATAGTGTTGTGTATTTGAACCCAAAAGACAACAAGCTGTCTCCAATTTATAATCCGCCAAATCATTAGGGCCCCTTTCATACCAAAATATGTCAAAAGTCATTAGTAGTCATATGTAAATTTGTAATGTCTAAAATTTCAATTAATTCCTTTCAGAGCCGCCTCTCATTGCGAAACTTTCCACCTGTAATGACTTAGACAGAATCTTTATTAATTGGAAACACGACCGTATCGATTAACCCCTGATTTACAATTTCCTTCACTAATCTGTAGATATAAATAACACTACTGAATGTCAACAAACCCCGGCTTTAATTTACAAAATCAGCCCCCAGTCTAGAAAAATCCTATACGCCCTCACAAATCACATTAAGTTAACTAGCAAAATCCTAACTGACCTTCCTTGAGCCACCAATGCATAGTTTAATTCTAAATTCACCTATTTAAACACCTTTTTTTTCTAAAAAACAAATAAAAATCTCTCTTGTATATCCCCTTTTTTTTTGACATTTTTACGCACAGATTAAGCACACACTATTTTTAGGGTGCGTTCAGTGCCGAACCCAACAATTATTACGCTCCGTTCACCACGACCAAAATGAGACTATCCACTTCACCTAATCTCTAACTCCTATTGTTTTACCCTAAAGTCTAATTGTATGACCACTAATGATTTACCTTAATATCGAATGTAAATTTATAATTAGTTTAATTTTCCTTGACCTTTAGCCTATAAAATTAACTATAATATAGCTAGTGACGTCTAACAACATTATTCCAACAAGTACTCATATTTTTGCCACACCAAGAACGTTTTTCTTTCTTTCTTTTTTCCTTCCTTTTTTTTCTATGCAAACTAATTCAATCAAAACATATGCAGATATTGAACGCATCCCTGTTTGACAAGTGACATAAGGAAAATTATGAGCCTATTGCCACAACTCAAAAATATCGCTCACTTTTACTGCCATAGATTAAAACTCCTTATTTTATTTTATCATCGCCGAATATCGATTTTCATATTCCCTATTTGTTTCCGAATTTCAATGAAATTTATAGTTTCCTATAGTTAAATAAAACAAATTAAATATATATACATAGATAACAATGAATTTTAATTAACAGTAATTAACCTGCCTTAGCTTACACACTAAGTATCCAAAAGGTATGCCTAGTCGTTGTGTACTCGATTCTATGGTAAAATATTTAAACTCGATTCTATTCTGTTCCCGCCTTTTGTCTATGTCAATTGATTCTATTTTTTTGAATTCCTTAAAATTTGTGACGCAGCCTCCCAGCAAACATCAAATACCCAAAATTATTCAGTGTCTGGAAAACCAAACCATCACACAGCCCCAACAATCACCCAGCTCAATCACAAAGGATCACCTCTCTTTATTACTTCTTTCTTTCATGTCTTCTCCCACCTTCATCATGTCATCTTCCGACAAACTCATTCACAAATATCCCTGTCTCTGGGATCCTCAACATCCGGATTTCAGAGACAGGACCATCCGTTCTAACTGTCTCATCAAACTCACCTCTGACTTCAATAAGCTCTCTATTTATCCTCTTTCCCCTAATGATATTCGCCGTAAACTTAAAGCATACACCACCAAACTTCGCCGTCGCGCCAAAACTCTTTCCGTAAGTACCTTACTACTTTCTTACTTATTTTACCTACCAAATTCCCAATTATAATTACTTTATCTAATACACTCCCTTTTACCGCTTATTTTTTTTTTTTTCAGAAACTTCCCTCTTCAAACCCGGTTCCCGAGTCCTCCAGTTCTAATCAACTTTCCCTACCTCCTCCTATTTTTCCTCTTCCTTCAACTTCTTTTACTGAACTTCCTTCTCCCTCTTCTCCTACAACTTCCTCTTCTGTATTCGAAGAACTTTCTCAGCTCTCTCCCACGAAAAAAAAACTTGTCACTCCTCTTCTCAAAACTATCCTCTCTCTTTCTCAAAATAACCTCATCAATGAACACACCACTATCTCCCTCTGCCCTATTCCTACCCACTGTTCTTCCTCTCATCACCCTACTACCTCCAATACTACTTCTCTCCCCCAACCCCCTCTTCCTTCTCCTGACGTAAGTGTTTTAAATTTTCTTCCTATATGTAATTTGATTAACTTTGTTTCTTCCCTGATACTAATGAACTCTTGCATTTTTCAGATTACTTCTCCCATTCACCTGGACTTCAACGACTTGCTCGACGATATTGACGCCTACCTTTCCTAATTCGTAAGTTCCTTGTCCTTTTTAATAGTATGTTAAATATTTTTTTTTTTTTTCTAATCTCACTAACTTAAATTCTAATGCTAGTTTCAAAAGTTTTTTTTTTTGTGAAAGGCCGCCACACACCCCTCTACCTAAATTTACGCATTGTACTAATAATGGAAAGACTTGTAGTTTTTTTTTTTTTTTTTTTTTTTTTTTAAACTTCTGTGTTGCATCAGATTTGTTTAATTTCCTAATTTTAACTAAATCTCCTATCTGAAATTGAATAGTTCGGAATTTTTTGTTAAATTTCGCCTGCCGCTTCTCCCCTGCTCTTTGCAAATTACTTCTAACTTCCTCCCTAACCCGTCCTACTTCTAGCTTATCCTCTACTCCTTTTATCTCCTTATCAAATGTTAACTGAGTGGTTTTTCCATACATGATTTCACTAGGAGTATATTTTGTGCTCTCATGAAAGGTATTATTATATAGCAACTCTATTTTAGGTAACATAGTAGTCCAACCTTTATGATTATTTCTACAATATGTTCTAAACAGTCGTCCCAACTCCTTGTTTACTCTTTCAGTTGTATTAGGACGTGGATTCCTAACTGTAGTGTATAATACTTTTACTCCAGCTTGTCTCATGCTCTCCTTCCAACTTTTACTAGCAAATTGCGTACCATTGTCTGACATTATAGCCTTTGGCTTTATAATATCAAAGAATCTCTTTGTCTTGCCTATTACTGCTCTACTTGTTGCTTTTCTTAACCCATACAATTTTACAAATTTACTAAAAGAATCTTGAATCACCAAAATATATTGCATACCAAAAATACCTGCTGGTAATGGTCCATATAAATCAATCATAACTATCTCTCCTATCTCTCTAGTGATTATTGAACAACAGGGTCCCACATTTTTCACCGTATCACTTTTAGTTATTTGACATTCATGACATACCCTTACTATCTGCCTTACTAGTTTGTTAATCCCTCTCCAATAAAATCTATCCCTTACATATTTTATCACCTTGAACACCCCTTGATGACCCATCTCTATGTGAACCTGCTTGATTATTTCGCTTCCAGCATCAATCAAACCTATTACCGCAAGATCAAAAATTTGAATTTCTATTTCTGATTTAAATGTAACCTGACTATTCTCTTCCAATTCGTTTTCCTCAAACACAGAAGTAACTACATCTCCCAACTCCCTATATTCTAATTCAGTTTGTTCTATTTTTAATTTTAATACTTCAACTATCTGTTCGGGGACCAACATTTCTTTAACCCTGCTTACTTGGTAACCTAACCCCTCAGTTTGTTGACGCTCCAAAATACTAATTTTAATTGGTACTTTAAGTCCTTTGTCACCTTTCCCTAAGATTTGCCCTGGTTCCCATCCCATTTTCCGCATTATATTTAATGATGTGTTCCCTAATAAGGAAGCTGATTCGGGAACGTAACCCTCAGCCTCCCCTAGTTTAACTCTACGCTCTGAACATTATCTAACTCATTAGTTTGTATATTATTAACATTCCTCTTTTGGACCGCTTCTGGTTTCTGCCATTTTTTTATAATTTTGTTGAAATCCTCTTTTCCGCTTCTCAAACTCTTGACTTTGTGTTGACGAAGAATAACCTGGTGTCTCTTGTTTATTTATATCATCCAAATTCCTAAGAAATTCGGCGGTTTCTATAATAGTATTCGTTTTCGCAGTCGCCCAAATTTGTTGAACGTGCTTTGGGTAATGTCTCATCATATCAGCAATCAATTGCTTCTCTGGTATATTACAAGAAAGCATTTGAACTCTGCCAACAAAATGTAAGAAATAATTCAACATAGAAGGATTCTTTTGTCGATCCCATCTACCTTGCACCAAACTCCGCCTGAGTTCATTCTGTTCACTTTCACCCCAAAAAGTTGTTAAAAAGTCAGTCTTAAAATCTTCAATTCCTGTCCATCTCCTCTTATACACTCGCGCCCAATCCCTGGCTTCTCCAACTAGGCAATCCTGTATTAGATCGATGTCTTTCCCTTCCTTTGTCGCCCTTTTTAAATAATTTTCTAAATCCTCTAAAAATGTTACTGGATGTATTGTTGCATCGCCTCCAAACTTAGGTTTCTCTAAGGAGATATTTCTCACATTATAAATTATATTTCTATATTCTTCAACTGGTAGTTCCTTTTCCTTCACTTTATCAGTTGTCTGTAAGTTACCTTCCTTATTGTTATGCACTGGTCGCTTTACCGAATCTTCTATACAAAAACTTTGCCCTTCTCTTGTTGTAATTCCTCCATTTAAACTCAGAGGATTTTCTAAATTTCTTAAAGTTGTCTTAGTGGTTCGAACATCATCACTTAATTCATTTAATTTGCTTGCTAATGTGCCTATAGCTCGCCTAATCATACGATAAGCTAATCCTGTTCCTTTTCCTCTATCGCCCTTTGCTTTAGATCTTGTTACTGTAGACAACTGGCGTCTCGGTGATACATGGCTTCTTCTAGTTTCCTCTTGTATATATAATTCCTCCTCTACTCTCACATTCGAATCTTCAGTACTAATTACTGTTTCCTGTTCTCTAAATCTAGCCGGTGCTTTTCGTTTTCGTTTTGGTGTTGAAACTTCCATGCCTCCTCTTTTTTATTAACTTTTAATTTAAATTACTCTTTTTTTTCCCTTTTATAATTTTACCCTTTTTTATATTTTTATTTTATACTTTTCTTAAAGTTAAATACTTTTGCAACTCATTCGTGTTTAGCTCTGTAACAAAATTTTATAACTTATTTTGACTTGACTAAATACTTGTATCTCAAAACTCCCTTAAAACCTCTATACTTCAAATCAATGCAACCGTCAATGTCACTGTCACTCCATTACTGTCACACAACAACACACAAACTCTATGTTAGACTATGATCTGAACAAATTACTCAAACAAACAATAAAAAACTTTCTAAGTTCCTTCCTTAATTCTTCCTTTCCAGACTTCCCATCATTCCCTAGTTCCAAAACATAATCCAAACACCCAAGAATCCGCAATCAACCATGCCATTGATCGCTTGCAAGTGCACCCGTCACACCAAAACTGATCAAGGATCCCCTGAAGTCTATATAGCAATGAACCTCTCAAACTGCATATTACCAGGTATTTATAACTATTATTATTAACCCTTATTTACCGTATCTAAGACTAGTGACTCATTATATAACTCGCTTTTAAAATAACCTATAAACAAATGGTTTCCACTCGTTATGCCTAACTTATAAACCCCTTAATGTATAAAGTCTTTAGCCTAACCTAAATCTAACAAATAGTACTTCTTTTTCCAGATGTTGTTACCACTAACTACTACAACTCATCTCTGACTTCATGGAACATCAGACCCCAAGAAAACAGACTTTTACCACCGAATATCTTCTGTTTATACAGCTCAACTACAACTCTTAAGGAAGCATTTTAATTCACTAATAAGGTAACAGATTCCCACTTTACATTTCTAACACATTTTTCAACAATCATTCATCAAACAATCTAACTTGCAACTCTATTTATATCTTTTATATATTTCAGATTGCGCCAACTCAACGCTACACCAACGGCTCAACAAGTCTCTAAACTAATTTCAGCTCACCCCTGCCAGTAGAGAAACTAATTCATTCGTTCTGTTTGTTATTAATTATCATAAATAAAATCCTTTTTTTTTTTTTTTTACAAATATAAATAAAATAAAATAACTAGGATAAATAATAAGATCCTACTAGAACTGTTTTAAACCTCTCCTATTTCACGACAACAAATTGTACAAGAGTTAATCTCTTGTACTGTTACTTAAGATCAAATCATAACATTCTAGAACACTTTGCCACTGCTTATAACCATCAATCCTATCCAAAACCAACCTACTTCCTACACAATTATCCTAGGTTATTACTACAGTCCCATATTATACAGCAGTAACTCATCCTACTCATTCTAGACAAAAGCAACCAAATGTACCCAAACATCTTAATCCTAATCATGTCGGCTCCTATTATAATATCCTTGTCACTCGGCACCTAATTGTAAAGATACTGGTCACGGGCTCCAAATTGTAATGATCCTGACCTACCTACCTACTTTCTTCTATCCTATAGCTATCCTGGTCACGGCACCAAATTGTACTATCCTGGTTATAGGCACCAAATTGTACCCACCTAACCTACCTACCTACTTTTTATATATATTACTCTCTAACTACTCCTATCTTGAGTTACTACTGAACCTAATTATAACATTCCTAACTAGCCTAGCCTAATCCTAGCCAATAAATAACAACCACTTAATACTACCTCTGCCTCATACCTACTTAATAAAATTTCACTAATAATATAAACTCTAACATTTATACCCTCATTATCCTACTCCAGAATTATTATGATTTGATTTATGTTTGGCCAATGTGATCATATAGTAATTAGAATCCTTTATACGTTGTGATACCGAAATAATCCATGATCTTTTAAGGTAATTAAAACAATTCATAACTAGCCCTAATAACTAAATTTAAAACCTGTACTATTATAAATATGAGTATCTCTCCTAGGAATTGTTACACTCTCAGTCATTCTAATTTGTATTTAAAGGGATAATTTTTGAATAAACAATATTAGTTAAGCAAAAGGCAAATCTATTAAACATGGATATATATTTGTAATGAAAAGTTTAAAGATTATTTAGAAATTGACATTCTACAATTGAGAAATAAATGAATTTAATTTAATATAGAATAGTCTCGACAAAGGTTACAGCACCATCCATCCGCTGTTAACAGTGAATCTCGTCCCTGACTGGATAATTCTCCTTCGAGACTGTTCTCGGAGGTCCATGTACCTCAATCATTGGGAATTCATAAATGTTATTAATGTACTGTCTAGTCTGTCAGTTAAAATAGTTCTTCAAAAGGACAAGAGGACATTTTCTTTTAGCAAAAGTATGTCAGTCAGTTCGTTCCTAACCACACATCCATACAAGTTACTTTACTAGGTATTTAACAAATAAAACTTTCGCTACTCAGAGACAGAGCGCAGACATGGTACTCCGCTCCAAGTACCATCCTTCATGTTCATCCATCATCTAGTTCATTTCGAGACTTCCTCAAACTAGATTTAGTTTAAGAGAGTCTCTATTTAGGGCTATACAAATGCCCATCAACTTTGTTAGAATTCAACTAATGCCTAAGAATTATAATAACTATGAATATTCCTAAACTAAGTAAACTTCCTGTTCATATAAAATCTACTCCTGATAGTAATTTATCAGAGTAAAAGGTAAGTTCGTACCTTTAATCAAGTCTCCATAGGTAATTACCAAAGTAATATTACACCGCTGAGATAAGTATTCCATTTAGTCAGAATAATCCAACTCTACAAACATAGATATTAACAGTACCTAATTTGTACCAGCCATGATAATAAGTAAAATATTATTTCAATTCAATGGTGTAGGATTTAGTTATCCAAAATAATGATTCATTCACTTATCAGTCCTGTTTCTCAGGAAGAATCTGAATTAGACATTCAAGTTAAATGTAATAGTAGATTTAGACAGTGACTAATAAAATAGTATCTGCCACTTTAATAAGTGAAACAGAACCATACAACCAACTTGGCAAGTATGTCTAAAAGTACCATATGTGCTTAGTTTCTCTTGTTTAAGAAATTCGATGCTTATGGTAGACCTGGTCAGTGACTACAATAATAGTGTCTCTAATCCGTCTGGTATAGAGTTCACACTATAGGCTGCTTTTTGCTCACCTAGTTTAACCGAAATGTACCACTTGCACTTTTCTTTGAAGAGTCAAAATCTGAATTATTTATAATTTTATCTTTTCAGCTTTCAACCTTTAAAACATTGATCTGAGTCAATAAAAGAATCACTATCTGTCAATAGTTTTATTTTAAAGTGAATATTCACCCAAATTGGAAAAGGATTATTGTTAATTAGCAATAGTTTTATCCATATTTCCTATTTCCCTCGGCAATCCTGAAAAGTCCTAATAACCTATGTTTCCTAAGTGTTCCTATCCATCTAAAAGTCTCCTAAAATGTAGTTACTTACCAATCCTGAAAAGTCCCTATTTGTTTACTTTCCCTAAAACGTTTCCTATCCACCTAACTTCCCTAAAACCCTACTTTCTACCCTAAATATATTCCTAATCTATCTAAAAGTCCTAGCTAATAACAAATCTAGGGATAAATCCCACATTTACATTTAAACGTGTAAGTTTTCACGGTGTAATGAAAACCCCCCTATAGAAGACGCTTTCCGTAGCCACAGAAATTGTCACCTGACTATTCTAACGACGGGATTGAGAAGGTATCTCGACTAATCCTATCACCTGTGTGTTTAGTTTCCTTACCCAAGACCGAAGTCGGATGGGCTTGGAAACAGGACAGAGACATAAAAGGAAATAAATAAGTATATAAATAAAGACCAAATCCAATGACTCTGTTCATAGTAAGGCAAGTGTGTTACCACATGGATTCACTTCGACGAGCCCCTTGCCCTCAGATAAACAGAATGCATTAGAAATGAGAGACTGGTTAGTCGAAAAGC
Organism: Petrophora chlorosata; assembly: GCA_951640565.1. Classification (NCBI taxonomy): domain Eukaryota; kingdom Metazoa; phylum Arthropoda; class Insecta; order Lepidoptera; family Geometridae; genus Petrophora; species Petrophora chlorosata. Next base: position 7,007,204 of record OX621190.1, read on the forward strand.
ATCAATCGACTGCTTGCTCGTCTCAGGCAAGCCCCTTCCGTTAGGAAGTTGAACCAAGGAGAAACCATTTAACACCGCAAGGCGGTATCCCTTTGGCCATGACACTTCGTCATGTGTGTTCTGTGATCAAACAACTAAGCTCTTAAACCACAAGCCGCGTTTTCCCTAATAATAAAAAAAACCCACTAAAGAAAACTTCTGTACACTGCCATCGCTATAACACTAAGAATCTATTATCCGAACCTCAGAACCCACAAAGGACTGCATCACAATCCCCTATAGACTCCAAAACTCAAACAATAAATCCTTTAAACAACACTAAAAATTGTAAATTAAACTCACTGAAATTAAATTAATTAACTATGGCAAACTCAGAAATCTTCCCTAGTAAACCCACCAACTAATATCGGGAGCCCAGCCACTCAAACACAGAGAGCGCCAAAATGTAAAAGTAAAAGAACAAGTCCTTGAACAAGTCTTTTAACAAGTGCCCCAGTGAACCCTTGCTTCCCTTTATATAGCTTTTTGAGTCGCCACATCAGCGAAATCCTAGTACATCCTGCCACATCCTTTTCTCGTACACTAAAATCTTCTGTAACTCCTACGTGTTTAAATCGATAATCCTGCATTCTACATTAATAACTGGTACATTGAGCGACATTTCCATTTTTACCAATCAAGATTAACTATCATCTCTCATGTATTTAAGTCATTATTCCTCCATCCTTACGTTAGCGTTTTAGGCCCTTTTAGAATTTATTAATTTCCGCGCATGCGTACTAACTACTGCGCATGCGTAGTAACCATCAACTGCGCTTCATCGCCCCGCCCACTTTAATTTGTTTAAATGTTTATTCTGAATATTGTTCAACAGTAGTGTGCAAACTTGCTCACTTTTTCCAATTAGCTATACTAAAATAACTTTATATTTGTCCTGCTGAAAACCTTTCTCTGTTGATATAAGTATCTCAAATTATTGTTCGAATAATACTAAGCTAAAGGTTATAATTCTGTACTATGTAGATTAATTTTTAATGATATTCCTTTATTTTATGAAATTTAATTCTCATTATTCTTACGCATACTCTATTAACTATATTCCTATGCCTTTATTTATTTAATTACATTAATTAATGCTACTCCTCATCTGTTAAAGATTCTGAAACGTTTATTACATAACCAAACAAGATAATCATTTATTTATTTGTGAAATGGACAATCGGGTTAAATGAACCTGACTTGTCACAGCACTGAAATGAAATTGGAGACAATTAAATGCTTAGCGTCTAAGCTTATGAATAAGTTGTGTTCTAAATTTATAGGCTTGAGTATTAAACTGATTTCTAGGTTCAAGGCTCAAATGTACTAAAAAATTTAGATCAACTAAATCAGCCGTAAGAAAGACTGCATACTTTGAATAGGAAACACTGCTTTATTTGTGTTCTTTGTTTCTAAATATAATAAAAAATCCTTTGAATATGATATATCCATCGTCATCCAAGCGTCGGTATCTTCGCTCGATGCGGGAGCCACAGATGTGGCAGATGTGGATGTGTGTGTTATTTTACCACTTTTTTCCAATCGCCCACTGTTCATTTTTCTTTTTAACCCCCGAAGCAAAAAGGAGGGGTGTTATAAGTTTGACCACTATGTGTGTCTGTCTGTGGCACCGTGAATCAATTTGGATGCGTTTTTTTTTATTTGAAAGCAGGTTTTTTAGCTGTGATTCTTAGACATGTTTTATCATAATTAATATTTAGAAAAAAAACAAGAACTGACTTCAAGACTAAACTTGTACCTTGTATCATGTGAACATATATATATATATATATATATATATTTATAACTAAAAAATTGAACCTCCTCCTAAAAATGTATACGTAAAATGTATATATGTAAGTGTAAATGGTAAAATGTATACTTGTATCCTAAGGGCCCGTGAAGTGGGAATAATCTAATGAACTAACTGATGATCATAAATATTATTATATACAACCTGACACTATGATCTAGAACTCTGCATTGGAAGACTCTACCCACATAGGCACAGAATAATTAATTGACGTAGGTTCCTGATTTTTTTTTATTTTAACGTAAAGCACGCACGTAAAGAGAACCTTAAGATCAAGGTGTATCAAAATGTTGTGTTCTAAAAATAACAGATTTTATCGCATCAATTATTAAAACTACTAAATTTATATTTCTATTTTTATTTATTATTATTTCATGGAAGTGAGGCTGACATTTGCTACCTCTTGGTGCATAACAAGGATGTTGAACTCCGTAGTCATGCTAAAGCAGACGCGTAATACCAAGGTCGTATAATAAAGAATGTCTTTCGAGATCCAAATTGCCAGTTTTAATTGAAAACCAAAGGCGCGTCACAGGTTTTGCATTCCAAAACCAGAGTCATATTTGCTGGCCGATTCAGAACCCATTCGGTTTATTATCGTACGCTCCAAAATGTTCCACATAAAACAAACGTCGTTAAGTGCAACATCTAATCCATACCTATTAGTAGTTAGGGGTCAAGATAGGACTGGTATGAGACCATTATGCGTATTTATTGCTATAAACAGGTATTATTATAAAATAAGAAACGCCCTTGTCAGTTAGATTTGAAAATGATTGTTAGATACAATCATGTTCAAATCTAATTCTATTGACAAAGATGCCCTTTCAACATTATTTAGAGCATGACATTTTGTAAAATTCATTGAGCAATTCTATCTTGAAAGTCGGAGATAGAGATTTTAATCAACAAATATTGACCTATTGCTTTTTATGAGAATAGTGTAAAACATCACCCACACACATAAACCTCTCCTTATATGTCATCGATTTAACCATTCTAGGGTTCATTCGTCAGGGGAAAAATTTAATAAAACGAATGTAATGAATGCCAAAGGGTGTTCCGTCCTGTGTAGAAGGTGAATGTAAGTATGTTACCCAATTACGTTGAAACGGGTGGCTGAATTTCAATGAACCTTGGGTCCCAAAATAATTATTTTAATATATTTTTTAAATATGTCATTAACATAAAATTAAAATAAACCTGTTGACAATGCTGTAGGTTTGGTTGTTTTTATAGTCAAAAGAACTTGTTTATTCAACTCGGCAAGATACGTTTAATTTGCACATAATAATTACATATTGTTACTAAGAATGATGTGACGATGCATTGGTATAAACAACAAATGCCTACGAAAGGTAAACTAAACAGTGTCAAGAACATAAGCATGTTGTTAATATTAATTGTAATCACCTTGAGCTCTGTAGTTGCGTGCTTAGCAGTCACCTACGTAACTCAAAATGTATCATTAGTTCACGAATGGACTAAGGACTTATTGGATCTATACGTACCTACATGTTTTCTTACTTAATTATTCCAAGAAAACCGGTCTCGGCATCACTTCGTGGTAGTACTCGTTCGGTTATTATTTGGTTCCAAATATGTTTCTTACAACACATCGGGTCACAGCAAAGATAAACGTAAACAAATTCACAAAGAATAATTACTCAAAGAAACGTGTTGCTGACTCAAGTGAATCAAGGCTAATGGTAATATTATTTTATCTCTACAGCGGACCGGATTACGCAGCCGCGGTAATCGACGAACCGGTTCTGTTGACATTGACGTTCATTGTTCATCTTTGAACACGCCTGCGCATCCTCTTTGTTCAGCAATGTCCCATTTGCTTTATAGCCTTAGGAACTAAAGCGCGTATGACTCGAAGTAACGTTTCACATTAAGCATATAAAGCACCATGAATAGACAAGGAAATATTGGCATAGTGATACAGGATGCAGAACTAACCACAGTTGGTGTGCACAATTCTGTCCTCTTGTCTACCCTTTAGCGTTTGTTTATTATCCTGTCGTCAGGGCACGGCACGTGCTCCATTATAAAACACTGTCACTTTCAATACACTAGAACTAGAGTTTGGTACGCGATTGGTATGTTGTGGTGTGGTCCGAGTGCTGACTGCGGCACTGCGGCGCGCCGGCGCGGCGGCGGCGGCAGGCAGCGGCGTCCGCGCATGCAACCTCAGGTTTCGACATCGTCGAGAGGGGAAGTCAGCCCATGCTGGTGAGTTCGTCTCCCTCACTCGCGCAAGCCTACAGGCCTCCGCTTGAGACGCGCCGAATCACTTGCAGATACCGCAAACGCCGAGCGCGAGCGGGCGACCTTCTACATCTACCATTATTGCTAATAAACTCGTCTTTTGCAATCGCGTGTAAATTCCCGCCTTGTGCCACTTAAGATATGCCACGTTCTGTGGACTTTATGACAAGTTATTATTGAGCTAAGCAAGTCATCCGATCTTGATGACTTTGAAGTGTTTGCTCGTTGCGAAAGCGTAGTCCTGGCGGCATTTAGTAGAGTTCAAGATCATTGTTAGGAGCGGATGAGCGCGTCAACCAAGAGTGGTTTCTATTACGTCTGTTCCTGGGCAGCGCTGCCCGTGATAAATGGTTTCATTTGTAACAATAGGATACCTCCAGAACAGCCCTCACTCACCTGTCTGTTAGCAAAATTTGAAATGAGATCGGTCACCATTAAATATTCAATGAAGGTTGAGCCATCCATCCAAAACAGATTATAATAAAAAATAACGTTTGATTCAATATTCAAAACGCACCTGCCGAGTCCTTTTTGTCATTCATTTATTACATTTCAGTTTCGAACAAGTAAGAAATAGTCAATTTATTTTTAATATTGTTGATGAAGCTGCAAGTGGTATATTTCTGCAAATCTTGCCTAAATCAGTAGTTGCGAGAAAACTCGTCAAGTTCTGTCTTAATTATGCCGAGAATGTTATTGAGGGATACGGACTCGTATTGAAAATATTATAGGGTAAAAAGCCAAATAAAATGATTTTCGTGATTCCAATTTCTATTTAGATTTTGTACATTCAATATAAAAAAAATCTATTTCGTATTTTTTATACAATTTGTAATTTATATACTATATAATGGATATATACTATATAAATTATATATAGTATATATAGTATAGTATATAATGGACAAGCTAGTCATTCACCTAAAGGTAAGCGCCACGCCTGCCCATAACTATTGCAGTGCCACCCAGAACTTTAAATAAAAAAAAAACTCTGCGTAGCACTGCATAGCGTCTATCACTCCGAGACATCAAATATTAAGTCTCATATGCCCAGTAATTTCATTGGCTACAATGCCCTTTAAACCGGAACACATACTTGCTTGCGCACTACTGCTTAGCGGCAGAAGAACTGGCAAAGCGGTGGTGCCTACCCAGACAGCCTTCCGAATACGACAGACCTACCACGAGTAAACACAGTGTACAAAAAAAAGTGCACGTTTGTTTCGTGTCTGGGTGTTGTGGGACTCTAGTTATGGGGGTATATGCCAGGAGCCAGGGTATATGTATGTAATGACTATTCTGATTAATAAAATCGCTATCTTTTGTTGACTTTACCTACCTAATGATGATATGATGTCTGGCATATACTCAGGTAGACACCTACCTACGTTTATTTTGGTATTTGTAGACAACCTTGATATTATGTAATTCAATGCGATATAATTGTAGGTACGAGTACATATGCCTTTGAGAGTTAGTAATAGGCATTATTTAATTTAAAATATCTGATAATTGATAAGAAGTAGCAATAACATACCTATTAATAGAATTAGCGTTTTAAAGCCAAGTAATGTTTATAATATTACATGTATAAAGATTAAAAAGGAGAATCAAGGTTATCGAGAATGTTCAAATTGCGTGCGACCCCCGATACCGTTGCCACCTCCGGATTTGAGCTAAACACTAAACAAACCCATTCAAGTTTTAAATAAAATATATTTTTTGATGAAAAAATTAATCTGTATGCGTAGTTTTTGCAGCATTCTTTTGTTAAACTTTATAATATCTTTTAGACAAAATAGTTACACAATGGATACCTCAAGACGGGCGTCGACGCCTAGGAAGGCGCAGAAAACGTCGGCGGGACGATTTGAAGGCTTTCTGGAGTGACTGGCCTGAGATCGCAATGGAGAGGAATCCTTGGTGGGAGGGAGGGGGACATCTTCGCCCAGCAGTGGGAAATAAGTTAAAAAATAATATGTTAACACAACTTTTAACGGAGAAAAATGTAATCGAAATAGCATGTCAGCTTTAAGTTTTATCGACACCGTTAAAACTCTACACTGTAGAGTAATATCGGAGTTTGATTAGGTCATGATAAGCGTTTTGTCATATAACAGTATGTTGGAATTCAGTTGTGACTCTACTATTATCTCATTCAAAATGTGACATAACATTTTGTTCAGGTTTGCATTTTTTCTAGAATCTCTGGCAAGCCAGTGTCGGATGACCATTATCCTGCCTCGCCACCGGACTCATCGCCAACGGTTGGATTACAAGCCCTTCATTTATATAACGAGAAATAAATTACTTTCATTCTGGCAAAGGTCCCCTTTCTTTTGAGGTCAAGATCCACAGACGTAGCACTTATACAGGATTCAATCGTATTTTTTTATATAAGTAAATCTGATATACATACCTACATTTATTTGAGTTTCATTCAATAAAGGGTGTGAAGTTATATTGTTTATATGTTTATAGAAGGAGCCTTCTCGATCGGTGTTATTATACATATCCTCCCTACCAACCCTGACAGTGATTTCAGTGATCAAGCATTTTTCAAGATCATTGAAACTGAATTGCTATACAGGACAAAGCTTTATATATATATATATATATATTAAAACTGTAATAGCAACTAAGGATTTTATGGTCAATAAATAAAATATATATATACATATATATATATATATATATTTATTGACCATAAAATCCTTAGTTGCTATTACAGTTTTAATGTTAGTTTTTAACATGTACTGATTTTAAACAAGATATTACAAGGCTAGATTTAACAACTTGTAGCTAAATTGTAGATGTGTATTGATTATTAAACGAGTTTAGCTTTTTAAAATACATATTATGTAAGCTTACTCAGAATTTATGTGAGTGAAGCATTTATGAGAAGACTAATTGGTACCAATACAAAGCTACCACGTTGTTTCAGTCACCACGTCACGTGTTTAGTTATTGAATATGGACAGAAAAATCTTTTTATTCTGTTTTTTTCCTGTATATGTGACAATCTTTGTTTCACCCGTAGTTTCCTGGGATAAAAAGAGCCTATGTCCTTTCCCAGGACCTAGACAACCTGCATACCAAATTTCATCAAAATCCGTTTGGTAGTTATTGCGTGATTGTGTAATAAACGTCCATCCTTACAAACTTTCACATTAATAATATTACTAGGATTTAAATATTTTGTACGCAGTTGCACACCGGGGTTTGAATATCAGCCAAATAACTGCAATTGCGATTTGATGTGCTTGTTATCTGACGCAAAATGTCGCGATAAACGCTTTCTATGTCTACGGTATAATAGAATACCTGCGTCAAATTGTTGGCACAGCTATCTTGTCTCTATCTATTTATAAACATATATACATAAACATAATACATAAAAAATATATGCAATTAAATACGACAAGCAGTAGTGCGCAAGCAATACAGTGTTCCGGTTTGAAGGGCAGTCTAGCCAGTGTAATTACTGGGCATATGAGACTTAATATCGCGACTTAATATGAACGCAATGCAGTCCTACGCAGCGCTTTTTATGGTATTAAAAGTTCTCGTTGGCACTGCAATTGGCTTACCATCAGGCTAACGACTTGCTCGTCTCATCAGATTAAAAAAAACATTTTCCATGTTTTTATCGAAGATTATAGAGCGCTCTCTATTAGGTGGGAGTGCGGGAGACACTGGGATGTCAATTATTTAATGGACGATAAGAGAGCGCATCCTACTATCCCATCCTACTATAATATTTATAAATGCGAAAGTTTGTGAGGATGGATGGATGGATGGATGGATAGATGGATGTTTGTTACCCAATCACGTAAAACTAATGATCGGATTTTGATGAAATTTGATATGTATGTACATTGGTCCTGAAAAAGGACATAGGCCCGAGAAACCGCGGGTGGAGCAGCTGGGTGCAGCTAGTATTTTTTCTAAATCTAATGTATTTGCAACTTTATTCAATTAAGTAAAATATCAATATCCCAAAAAATACAAATCGAATCCAAAAGTCAAACGGTAAATGACTTTCTCAAGAAATATGTGGCTCTGAAGAAATGGCGTCTCTGATTCACCGCGCGAGACCGAGACTCGAGGCTCAGTTATATCTCTACAGCTACTATCAGTAGCTATCAGGATACTTACATCATCCACAAGTACTCTTCGTTTTTGCTCGTCTGTCTCTGGAGTCCTCCAAACTGGGAACCTGTAAATTAATTGAAATAAATGAACCTTTTTCAAGAGACGCTAAGAAAAATGTATTTTTACACAAAATACTTCAATATTTATAAAGGCTTATGCTAACCTAACCAGATCTAGTTAAATGTAACGGCAAAATCACTTTATATTGCCAAACATAGTAAATGATCACCAAAATGAAATCCCCATTTTAGCGTGAAATTAGAACAAAATATACCATTTCATTATCCTACTTGAAAATCTTGAAATGTAATAGATACTATAGATAGCAATAAAAAAAAATGTATTGTGCACATGGAAACATAAGTGATACACTTATGTTTGAAACTTTTGTTAATTTAATCAAATGTTGATGAAAGTGATAAAGCTATCCATGACATTGAATCAACTATCTCAATAATTATGACGCATTAAGATAAAGTTTATCGTGTTTCCTGATTTTTATCTCTCTATTTTATTTTTATTAGGCATCTAATACGTCAGAAAGTATGACACAACGTTATTAACATGATTGACAAAATGTCGTTAACTTCTTTATTCTCTACATAATAATAAACAGTTATATGTACCTAACAGTTTGGTTCGTTTCAAGTTTCTAATGTACTTGGTTAAACATAAAAAACTTGTTTCACCTGAAAGTGACTGACGATGACGTCACGAGTGCTATATAGGTATGTACGGGCATAAGTAGATATATAATTATGTATACATCGTGTATTGTTGCAGTCCATGGCACCGTTCGTTAGTTAAATAGTTTTCAATTACTCGCTGCCGTATAAATTGAAACAAATATGTTGTCTTTAGGAACACAACTTCAATTGTTCTTATTGAAGTAATTAAATGCGAGCAGTGTTCGTTTTGCAGCCATCTGTTGTATTATGATACCAGAGATGTTTAGTTTTTGATGATAACGTAAAAAATACCAACTGTCAAAAATAGATGCATTAGTGTCTTAAGTGACATTAACATATATAAAAGTATATAATAAAATGCAGTGGTTTATACATATGTATGTATACTCTTTAATATTATAAGCCTATAAATAATTACGAGTATAAACATTATTTATACTATTTATAAAAAGTATACCGACGTTAAAAAAGTAGGAAGTTCTCAATTCGATAGTTTACATATTTTTTTTGTTTTCTACCTCAGAATTCGAACTTGATTTCGAAAATTATTTTACCTTGGGTTCAGTATAGCTTCAAGGTGGTCCCATATAAATTTCATTCATATTCGACCATGAACTTTAAAGATACATCAGAATTGGTGTTGGTTTTTTTGTTACAAAATGAATTATAACACCAACATTCTTTATATGAATTTGAAAAAATATCGTTATAAACACCCTGCACCCCGCGGTGTCACCTGGTTGGACTGGAACTTTCTAAAATAAAACGTATCGTATGTCCTAACTAGTCCTAGGTAACTTACAAAATTTCATTAAAATCTGTTCAGTGTTTTTTGCTTGATTGAATAACAAACAGCCAGCCTCATACACTTTCGCATTAATGATATTAGTTGGATATTGGGCAATCATATTTTTCATCATCATCATCAGCCCATTACGTTCCCACTGCCGGGACACGGGTCTTCTCTCAAAGAATGAGTACGGGCCATAACCTACCATGCCGGCCGAGTGCGTGTTGGTGGTTGTCACATATCATGTTTTGTGATGAATTCTTGGACATGCCGGTTCCCTCACGATGTTTCACCTTCACCCTTCACCGTTTCTTTACAAAACATGATTTGCATTGCATTCTGGCGTAATGTATATTTACCATGGATCAAAATTTGGTCCATGATATTACTTACATGTACCTACCTAAAGGGATATTTTGAAAAGGTCTCAACCAAGAACTCTGCTGTGCTCTCTTTATGTAATGAAAACATTGTTTTTTTGTTATGTAACGTTGTTAAAAACATGTTTTTGTAAGTACATTTAATGCTTCCATCTTGTTTCACAAATAAGTATCAAATATAAATAACTTATTCTTAACAAAAAATAAGGTTCTTATCTTTATACAAAATTGGTAGGTTCCTATACATCCATACATATACTTATAAGTGGATTACTTCAGCAAATCGGCAAAGTATTACTCTCTGAATGACATGTGACTCACTCTCAATATCATCATCATCATCCCGTAGTCGTCCACTGCTGGACATAGGCCTCTCCCAAAGAACGCCACTGAGCCCGGTCTTCGGCTCTTCTCATCCAGTTTCTTCCGGCCGCCTTTCGCAGGTCGTCGCTCCACCTGGCCGGTGGGCGTCCTACACTACGCTTGCCGATTCGCGGTCTCCACTCAAGGACACGTCTACTCCAACGGTTGTCCGTCCTTCGAGAGATGTGACCAGCCCATTGCCACTTCAGCGTGCTCATTCTATGGGCTATGTCGGTTACTTTCTCTATATTTCTTGTCTCAATAATTAATCTCAAAATACTTAAAGTGAACCTAATTCAGTCCAATATGTTACGAAACCTGCAAACAATGCCTACGTTTAGGCCTTTCACGTAATAAGCGAAGTAATTAGTAACCCATGATCTGCACAGATTGGGTACTTACTACGCTGTATGGGTAAAACTATTATTTATTCTGTGTTATGGGGTGGGTACCATACGTTCGACTCGCGGTTTCAAGGGATAAAAAGTAGCAATGTGCTATTCCAAGTCCTAATGTACCTACATACAAAATCGGTTCGGTAGTTTTTACGTTAAAGAGTAACAAAGGTCCATACATCCAAACAAACTTTCGTGTTTATGATATTAGTAAGGATTTTATGTAGCACTGTCTCTAGGTTGTCTGGAAGAAATCGCTCTAAGCGATAAGGCCGCCCGTACCTCATATTAATGTATTAAGTTATTATTATTTTTATATTGTGTCTTGTTTGGTGTGCAATCATCATCAATATCAGCCCATTGCGCTCATCATCATCAACATCAGCCCACTGCTGGGACTCGGGCCTTCCCTCATAGAGAGAGTATGGGCCATAATCCACCACGCTGGCCCAGTGCGGGTTGGTGGATGTCACATATCCTTACATTTTTGTGATAAATTCTTGGACATGCCGGTTTCGTCACGAAGTTTTCCTTCACCGTTTTAGAGCAAGTGTTAAATCCGCACATAACTTAAGAAATTCAGTGGTGCGGGGCCAGCGGAATTCTAACTCGGGTGCGTCAGATCGAAAGTCGCACGTACTCCCACTGAGCCACAATCCCTCTCGGATATGGTGTGCAATAATAAAATGTTATTGTATTGTATCACTAAGTCTAGAACATAGAGATACCATACAATACCAAACAATAACTTAGTCTTACCCACATAACCCACCTAGCTATTAATTATTTCGCTCTATTAAATAAGGAAGAGTTAACCAAAAACGCGCTTGTTGTTTACAGTAATAAAATAACAAAGTAACAAAACACGTGAAGCAGGAAATAATATAATTAGCTACGCAGTTACCTAATTTAAACTTTATTAATTATGTTTTTTAAATATAAACTTACAGGGTCTCGAGTCAATGAAGTATACTATTCATTATATTTCTTTTTGCCTACAAATTTTTGATAGCTTGTACTATTTATGTGATGCTAGATGGGATAGGATTATCCTAGCTCTATAATTTTGGTTCCGTTTTACCCTTTGGGTATGGAACCCTAAAACAAAATAAAATAAATATTTAAGGGGGCTCCTATACATCAGATATGATTTTTTTGCCGTTTTTATAGAGGTACGGAACCCTTCGTGCGCAAGTCCGACTCGCACTTGGCTGGTTTTTTTATTTAGTCAAGGCAAGCAAGTAGGCAAGTAATAAATTATTCAAAGGTATCTGCAAGTTTAGTAGTTTGCCGGAGTCAATCTTTCCCGATACTTATAATCTAGGAATCTTCAAATCTCGAGTGAACAGGTACTATCTTGGCAAGCGTGCTACATCGTCGACCGCATCGTCGCTTACCGTCAGGTGAGATAGTGGTCAAACGCAAGCCAATAATGTATAAAAAAAAAAGTTTTACGTCTTTTTTAGATACCAAGATCCCAAAACTTTTGTGACAAATTCTTGCAATCTCTGTATTCAAAATTCTCTTCAATAATCATGTTATTTAGCCTTCACTTGTAAAGTCCAAGTTCATAAAATGACCCCGTGTCGAGGTTCTTCGGTTTTCGGTTTAGCAATACTAATCAAATACATATATATATAAAACTAGCTTTTTCCCGCGGCTTCGTCTGCGTAGACGACAGAAGAAGCCCATAGTCGTTTTTTCTCCAAGACCATTTTAGCAAGACATTTTAAAATTCGTTCAGCAGGTTTCGAGTCTATAGGTAACAAACATTCCAAGTTACAATTTTATATTAGTAAAGAGATGTTAAGTGATATGACCTTCGCTGTAACTGTCAGTGGTGGAGCCACAACTTTCTTAGCAGTCGGCAGTCTTAGGAAAAACCAAGGCTAAGAATAGGCAATTATATTGCTAAGTTGTAGAATACAATAAAATTGTCGGCTAATGATTGTTACGGCATCATCGTAAAATACTGAATGGTGTCACGAAATTCAAGTTTCTGAATGCCAGACACAATAATGCCGTTCTTGGCATAATTTCATTGTATTTATAAAGTTTTAATAACTGATTTTATTAGCAACGTCTTTTGCTTATTATATCTTAAAAGATAACAGAAATATTGTGTATTTTTCCTAGCTATGTGGGTACTGCATTTATTTTAGTTTAAATTATCCGGTACTTAATTTCTTATCACTGATGTTATTTATTAATTATACTTCCATCGTATATAATATTTTATATAATCAACACCGATGTATATATATAAAGAATTAATTTTTCGATTTATGTTTTACATTCATAATAAAACTGGAATAACTTTAGTAATCATACGTTTACTACGTTATGAATAACAATAGTAATAAAACTAAGAGAAACTTATTAAATATAATTTTCATATTTATTAAAATAATATTTGATATTTTTTCTATTTTCATTTGCTTTATGCTAACATACTCAACGTGTCTGTCACAATGGCAAAAGGTAGAGTTGGCATGAAATCGTGCCTAGTCACTCTACCTGGTTCAATACAATGCTAACCGTCTGAGCAAATGTTTTCGTCCGAAGTCTGTTCATCAAAGGAAATACATATTTTATTAAGGAAATGGTTACATAGCGTTTTAAGCATACATTAACGAGTTTTTAAAAGAGTTCTTAAAATAATTTTATTTTGAACCTTACCTTGCCTCGCATTACGATTAAATATGCCCATAATTATTTGTATGATCTAACTTCTAAGTTTAATATAAACAATGGTTCGTTTTGTTGTTTTGGGCATTTGTAGAATTGGCTATTAATATAATTAGTCCTATTACGACTCATATGTCATTTCGAGAATTTGCCATTTTGCGTCTAAACTATTAATAATTAAGGCCGTTTGTAAAGACAAGCAAATTTCATTTCATGATAACAATAATATGGAAGAAGTGGAAAGAAGAATTGGATTAACATGGAAATAATTCTGGGCTCTACAAGAAATATTGAAAGGAAAATTCCCGCTTCATATGAAAAAGAAAGTACATAGTAGATATGTGCCTGTTGCCTGTTACCCTGCCTCACTTATGGCTGTCAAACATGGATATTCACAAAATCTGTTAGAAACAAAATAAACGTTTGCCAAAGGAATATTGAAAGAAGCATATTTAATATCAGAAGAACAGATAAAATTAGAAATGAAATTATAAGAAACAAAACAAAGTTAACAGATGCGTTACAATATGCACTAAGGCTAAAATGGAAGTGGGCAGGGCACATAGCTCGCATGGACGATAATAGATGGACAATTGAAAGTACGAATTGGCCGGGGCCATCAGAAAGAAAGAGGAAAAGAGGAAGACCAAGAATGAGATGGGAAGACGACTTGAAACAGATACTTGGAAACAACTGGATGGACATAGCAGAAGACAGAGATAAGTGGAAAGGACTTGAGGAGGCCTTTACCCAATGAGGGATCTTTAACACATATATATTTTTTTTTTTACACTTAATAGATCTATGTTTGGCTACTATCTCACCTGATGTGAAGCGATGATGTGGCCTAAGATGGAGCACATAGATCTAGAGAGAGACGGCAGTTGAGCGGCTGCTCAGACCCGTCTCCCCGATGGTTCACCGAACATCATCCCGAAACACGACTAGGTCGCTTGACGGCATGGCTTTGTTCGGTGGGTGGTATTACAACCACGGCCAGAGCCTACCACTCCAGAGCGCGTAAGCGGGTTTCATCACGATGTTTTTCCTTCACCGTTTTAGAGCGAGCGTACAAAATCTGCACTTAACTATAAGTCATTGGTGCAGGGCCGACTCGGGATTCGAACCTAGGTGCGTCGGATTGAAAGGCGCACGAGTTCCCGCTGAGCCACACTCGCTCTGTATATACATATATTTATCTCAATATATACATATATTTATATTATATTTATATATATAGATATAATTACGCAAATAATACGTGCATATTATAATATAAATGCTATTACTAATTTACTCATACTAGTCTAATTTATATTTTTATTTTTATAACTGTAAACTTTTTAATGTTAAAGATTAATAAAGGCTTATTATTATTATTATATATTGTAAAGACAGAATAAATAAATAAATAATATTAATTGTATATTATGTATAATCTAAATCAGCTGATTAATTCCAATTGAAAATTTTAAAAAATCTGTCGCTAAATGCTATAAGTAAATTAAAAGGTTGAACCTACATATATGCCGAACAACTTGTGTTAACTTGGTTTTATGAAATAACTCCCGGTACACGTTTCTTCTTTGTATACTATACTGGCTAAGATATAGAAATTTAAAATATTCAAACGCAAACAAAAAACGTGTATGTTGCATGCATGAATGGCACAGGCACAAAACTGTGGCACAGGTATGGAGGGGCAACAGGCAACAGGCCTTGTTTAGTATTTCCGAACTGGCTTACAATCTCTTTGGAAGCCTTGGAAGGTTACGTGACTGACTTCTCACATCTAGGATAGAGATTTAATATATGGCTACCATGTGGCCTGATGTAGCCATCTAAAAGTTGTGTTGTCACGTCATGCACTCGTACATGTGGCCATTTTGTTTGTAAACATGCGGGGCCGATGCATTTTGCGTTCGTATAAAAACATTGGGATTATTTTTAACCTTACCATAGTTCTTTGTCAGTATATTAGTAGATTGGATGTAATTTATGAATATAAATTTCATAAGTGCATACATTTTATGGCAAAATAAAAGTGTAGAAGATATATAATTTCATTGTTCATATTATACAAGAAATAGGGGGATATACTTACTATCTTTTATTTACACTTCACTGTATAGTAGACAGATAAAAAGGTTTAAATAAATACAAGAATATAAAGTCCATTCGTATCTAAATAGCATAGCATTTTATTTAAATACCTACTTATCAAGTATTACAAAATAAATTACACAAAGCTTACCTGACTGACAGGTCGGTGGGTTGGAATTGACACTATTCTCACTTTCGGTGCGATTCCTCGTGTTAAATATTAAATTCCACGGATTGTAGCTTGTATTTTGGGGAGTATTATTATTCTTCGATGAACTCTTGTTAGAAGAATCCATATTTAAATTAAAATAAATTAAAGAGACTCTCGCGCACGCCGGTCTATTTAACAATATTGATATGAATGATATAGAAACTTGCACTCGTAGCCACAGCGCGCAGCGTTGTTTTGATCCGATCTCACACGAACGTAAACGGAAACGCCCGAACTTTTATTTATGTATTGATGGTGATTGTTGCTATTGGACTTTGTTCAGTAAACACAAAGAACTAAATTGCTTTTTACTTCATTAACCTCCTCTAACTTATTCGTTTACTGCGTACGTAAATTTAGATACATTAAAATAGTCTTTATGGGTATTTATAGAGTTGATAGGTTTAATCAAAACAAATGAACGCTGACACTGGCAACGAAAAGAACAAGGAGGTGGGAAGTAATCTTATGACATCAAAATATGTATCTGAACTACTTGCAGCTAAAACTAATCAGATTTTTAAAAACAAAAACATAACGTCACTCAAAGACCTCCAAATTGACAAGAATATTTTCTTACAATAATAATTGCCCACAAAGGTCACTAGTTAAGAGTTGAAGTTGATAATTGTTGATAATAATTGCAATTGATCAGTCTCTACAACTGTAACAATAAAGAATAATCATGAAAATACCGTACGTAGTGAATTTAAATACGCGGGATGCGTACGCCACCGCGCCAAACATGATACGTTCAGTTGGCGAAAATCCTCGCAAAATCAGAGCCGAAGACTTTGAATGGGACGATGGGTTCACACCAGCCCCTCTCACGTACTTCGCTGCCTTGGAACTGTCCAAAATATTCCACAGACATAACCCGCTGAACTCAATCCTGCCTAAAGACAGAGACATGCTGATGGATTTGTTCCCCGCGGACATTCCTTTGAAGTTCACTGTTCCTCTAATAAAAGTGAGTTAACGAGTAGGTAAATGATCTAATTGAAAGAAAGGACAGCATAAAATATACATAATGAAATACAGTAATAAATTAAAAAGGCTTATGTTTAACTAACCACCAGATCTAGTAAAATATAACGGCAAAAATCACTTTATATCGCCAAAAACTGTAAATAGTAAAACACCAAATATATCACCGAATAAAAAAAATATAATCACCAAAAAAATAGTAAATGATCACCAAAAATAGTAAATGGTCACAAAAGTAGGCTCCACCAGAAGTCTCGCTCGTCACCCCTTCATGTCGCTTCCCCTACTTGACATTCGCTCCACTCGGCCTCGTAGGCTCGCTTTATTCAGAACCTCCTTCGCAAGCTTCGCTTCAAGAGCGAGTTCGACCACGGAAGAGTGAGATATAGCAAATCGATTTGGTGCTCATTTAATAAATTTGATCTGCCGATACAATTTTTGAATAGAAGTGTATGGGATCTCAAAGATTATTTTGATGGTCATTATATTTTTTCCCAATTAAAAAATACAAGGCAACAGCCTACTCACTAGAAACTGTAATCCTATTCAAATCCATTACGATGTTATTGAGGCAGATTAAAATTGACGAGGGTCGCAACTAACACGGTTGTGTCCTGTTATAAAGACTGATTCCACCAGTTCTACTTAGAAAACCATTTTTGTGATTTAGGATGAACAATACTGGAAAAGATCGTTCTTTACGAAATTCCCATCAAGAAAAGAGATCGGAGTAAAATTTTGGAAAGGCAAATTTCTGTCTGCCTGTCTACAAGACTACTTGGAGAATGTCAACCCAGATGTTTTCATTGAAGAGGATGCTGTTACGCTTTCGACACTGGTAACTTAGTTTGCTCCAACATTCTTACTACTTTTTTTTACTATACTAAGTATTATTAAAGTATTTTGTACTCACGTGGTTTTAGGTCAGTCCATATATTTACGAATTGGGACTAAACGAGCTACAGATGGTCCGCCAGCCCCTCCCAGCTTTACCAAGCGATATTGTCGTGGAAGACACATGTGTATACAGCGTCACCAAAGTATACGACCACATCCCTTTAGAACCTGTTCTTGTGAAACTCTACAACTTGCAAGAGATCTCGATAGTCTTCGGAAAGAACAATCTAGAAGATGGCTACCTGACGAGATACTTCGAGTTTTCAATGAGCGACTGCGAGTCTCTTTGTCGAGGTCTTGAAGACTTGCGGCACTTGAGAACCTTTCGGATAAATCGCAGCAACTTAGATTGCTCTAAAACGAAGCTCATCCTCGAACATTTGGTAAAGAAAGAGAGCATTGAAGAGCTGGATTTCAATCATTGCAAGATTGGTGATTATGGCATGAAAGCTCTCGGAGGTTTTATCTTCATTCATAATAATGTGAGGAGGGTGCGGATTGCTAATAATAGATTCAAGGAAATCGGAGTTCAAGGCATAGCGTATGCTCTGCAGATGAAACCGGCTGCACCGATAGAACTGCTTGGTTAGTCTAATTGGGTTGCCTTTGAACACTAACGTCAATACATATAGATACCTATTTGCCTTGTTAACAAAGAGCTATTCTGGTGCTTCTAACCAACCAATCTAGCAAAGATTGTCAAGTTCAATAAAATTTTTAAGTTTAAGAATTTTGCAGTAGGTCGCGGATAAAAATCTCAATTAAAGTTGCTTTGCCTTTGGCCTTATAAGTATCAATATAAGAAAGTTGGCGTAAGTAATTTTTTTTTGTTTTTTTTCTTCACTTACGTTTATTATAATTATTGGTGTACCTATATATACCTACTGCTGTAGCAGTGGGCCAGCCATATTAGTCGCAGAACCGATAACCGCTGGGGTAGACGTGTTCTAGAGTGGAGACCGCGGATTGGCAAACGTGGTATAGGACGCCCTTAGCAACGATCTTCGCAAAGTGACTGGCAGCAGCTATATGTAAGTAGTCGGGAATCGTGCTCAGTGGCGTACAGTTGGAGAGGCCTATGCTCTAAGTATCTTGGGAGGTAAAAGTCTAAAACTTCTTAGGATTCCATTTTCCATGATCGTTGAAGTTTTGGTTTTGACTTCTTATAACTGCAGTTGAAATTAGCTGTTAATTACAGATTTCAGCTTAAACCCAATGTCACTGCAGTGTGCGACTATGTTCGCGGCCGCATTCGTCCGCTGCAAAGAAAAACCGCAGACGCTGATTGTGAACTCGTGCGGCTTCCATGGGGCTTCTGCTGAAAAGGTATCACATTATTTACCTTTACCAAAAGTACCTTAAAATATAGGTACATATATTAATGTGCGTATTCGACGAGCAGGTTTATACAGGTAAATGATGTCAAGTAACATGCCGGCCACTAACAGTTGCAGTGCCACCCAGAACTTTGTTTAGCAGAAACTTGCGTGGCACTACACAGCACTCGCCGCTATGAAACAATGGATCTCGTGCCTTTCGAACCAGAATTCAGTGACGTTTGCGCACTACTTGCTACTAGGCAGTTGACTATCTGGCAAGGCGTGGTACTTACCAAGACGAACTCTTGCAAAAGAGGCCTGCAACTACATAAACATAATAAATACCTATCTGTTACCACACATTTCTAATGCACGTACCGATGTTTGTTATACTTTATGATCCCTTCCTGCGATAAAAGTGTACTTTTAGAATCTTCTTTATAATCTCAAAAATCTAGTAAAATCCAATACAATAATTCGATTTGTTATGAATTTTACAAAACACAGGATTATCCTAACAATAAAACACTGACGTTATCGATGCAATGTTTAATTTGCCTTTTAAGAACTCTTTAGTGACACGTCTATTTTATCTAGATCTAGACTAAGACTTAATTGTTTGGTAATAAATTCAACTGTAATCTCTTTTATTTTCCAATTGTGTTATCTTTGCGTTTTATTACGCACCTGAGCCGGAGGGCTTTTCGCAGAACGATTGTTATTTAAAATGGGTTCCATTTGAATAATTCGCGGTTTTAATGAAATCAAATTGATTGTCACGTCAATCGAGCTATGGGTAATCATGTGACGTTTTAATGATGTTATTGTGCTGTTATTGTTGATATTCATCAAAATCCGTGCAGTTGTTGGGTCATTGAGTAACAATTCTCAATGCATTACAGACATCCATCCTCACAAACTTTCGCATTTATAAATATTGGTAGGATTAGGATTGGGACCCATATTCTCTCTAAGACAAGGGTTTAGTTCTGTGGGAACGTAAGTAATAGGCTGCTGCTATAAAGATAAAAAAAAAATAGGTACCTTTGTTGCCTAGTTGATGCTGATGATTAGGTATTATTTTATATTGTAGATGGCTGGTCTGCTTAGTCTGAATCGAGGCTTGACCAGGCTAGACATGGCGTCCAATGATTTGTCTGGTGAAGCTGAAGAAACTTTAATCAAAGCTGTCGAGCAGAACAGAAATATCCTAAAGATTGATCTGCGCAGAACTCGTAAGTAGATTTTTCTTCAAATTTTTTAATGCAATATAGGTGAGGGATAAAGTGAAATGGCTTGGCAGTCGGAGATAAGAGATCTCCTGGGCCCTAACGACAACCTGGCGATTCCTTGCTTCGAGGTCACGTCGATTCCTTCATTAATATATGACATGGCATATGCGAAATTTTTATTGTCTATGACGTGTTATAGATAATCATATATGTATATAAATATATAAATGCGTCATTGGGATGTCATTTATTAATGAAGGAATCGACGTGATTTCGAAGCAAGAAATCGCCAAGTTGTCATAGTGAATTAGGGCCCTGTTGTGGACTGCGACAGGCTGATGATGATAATGATGATAAAATAAATAATGCTGAGAATAATTATGATAATAAGAATAAATAAAAGATCCATACCAAGTACTTTAGTAGTAGATAAAAAAATAAAGACCATTCGATGCGGTACCGACATAAGTTTAGTTTGACGTCATTCCAATGATGCAATGATTGTGCAATGGTGTTTTTTTTTTCGTCCAGATATATCTGAAGAAACTCAGATCAAAGTGGACGAACTTCTACAGCGCAACAAGAACCTGCTTGGTGTAGAAAGAGAACCGAGCGATGAGATACCGCCGCTGTATCTCAATGAGCCTGAATACCTCATCTGGGAGTACAACCCTAACAACCCTGATTATATCGAAGGACGTTATCCTGTTCGCGTGCCAGAAGTATAGACCATTTATTTATAATATGTTTAAATATATTATTTTGGGGAAACAAAACAGTTTGCTTCTCGCCAGCGCACTTGCCTCAGGGTCAATAATGATGACTTAGCTAAATTTATTATTATGTTATAATAATTTTATTATCATACATGTCACACTCGCACATACGGTCTTCCCACAATACCCAGAATTCAGCTTTGCTTTTTTAATTCGTGATTTCAATGAAGAAGATTTAATAACGTTAATATATTATCAATAGTTTTGACAATACAAGGGCAAACCATGAGTTCAGAACTATGATAGAATTCCCCAACGTTTACAAGGGGACTGTTTTTATAATGATTGTTATATTTATATTTTTACCTTCCTTAACGACTTGTTAATATCATCTTCCAATATAGTTATTATTATGTTTGTAATCGCTTACAAGTTGTTTATTCTTATGATAATAATTTCTTGTTACAATTGTGTATGTTAGCAGTTTTCCAGTGTAATGCGCTGGATCTGACCTATTGCTTGGGACCAAAGTCCACGTTCAACTGCGCATTTTGCTTGATATCAATTGAGTGTTCTTGTACGAGTATTAACTATTTATATTTTACTATGAAAACTGCTGAATGCTTATTTTGTTTATTCCGTTGATGGCCGTCAAAAATTGCTTTCTATGTATTTATATTAATTAACCTCGTGGACTTGTTTTAAATAAGGAGTTTTATTCTATGATAAATTAATTACCTTAAATATGTACTGCATTTTTTTTAAGCTATTGCATAGCTTCTATTGCGGGCCTTGAGCGTGGAGACCGAATCCAGAAATTCTGTAACGAAAATAACCTAACACCCCCCACTCCGAATGCTATGTAATAGCTTTACCGCAGCAGTCTCCGAGTGCCTCTCGTCTTTTTTTTTTTGTAACAATGACGAGACGAGCTGGTCGTTTGCCTGATGGTAAGCAATACGCCAGCCCATAACAATAGCAGCACCACCAAGAACTTTGTTTTGCAAAATCCTGCGCGGCACTACACTGCGCTCGTCACCCTGAGACAATTAGCTATTGAATCTCATAATGCCCAGTAATTTCGCTGGCTACAATGCCCTTCAAACCGGAACACAGTAATGCTTGCGCACTACTGCTTGGCGGTTGAATAACTGGCAAAGCAGTATTGTGACTCTTAATTAAACAACTTAAAACAAATAAATTATTTACCTTATGTATTGCTAATAACATCTTGCAGATATAGGTAGGTATTAGATATAATTATTTAAGGTAGGTTATTTATAATAATAAATGCTTATAATAAAATATAATTTACCTATAAATATTTTTTTCCGAAATTAACTGGGGTCGGTTTGGCAATGGATAGGGTCAAAGAAATATAGTTATAAGAATGTTTGTTTGTTTGTTATCTTTAAATTCGAAAGTGCTGGACATATTTCGTTGGGATTTTCAGTAGCTTCAACTTAAATTATAAGGAGTGTTACAATCGGTTGAGTAACAGCAAATTTAACCTCTTCGTAATACACGCTCTCGAAACCTGGAATTCGTGAAAATTAGACGCTTATCCTGTTCCCCACGCGGACGAAGTCACAGGAAATGCTACCTATTGCTTATAATTTAATATTCAGAATCAAGAATACCATAGGAAGCACATTCGTAACATTTTGGTTTAATTTTTCTTTCTCTACATACCTACTAAGAGTCAAATATTTCAATATTCTCCTCCTACAGAGCCGCCGAGGGAAGCCGGAACCACGATATTCCATTTTCATCTATTTCCGCTGCTATTCGCGGGTGGGATACGTTCATAGTACTTTTGAAGCCAATTCATTCCTCTGAGACATTTAAAGAATATCACTAAGAATGTCATGAAAACCTGCAAAACGTAGTTTTTATTTATGTGACTGATTGACGAGATGAGTCGTTTGCCTGATGATAAGCAATACGCTTGTCCATAACAATTGCAGCACCATACAGAACTTTGTGTTGCAAAATCCTGCGCGGCACTGCACTGCGCTCGTCATCATGAGCTCATAATACCCAATAAGTTTAGATGATGCATTCAGTGTTTAGTTTCTCTTACCTACCTATTTTTTTTAACTCAATAAGTTACGAGGGAAGGACGTTCTCCTGATGGTAAGCAACATGTTTGCCCATAACATTTAATATTATATAAATACCGACTACCTACAAAATAATACCTATAAATTATATGTTTAGTTATTTTTAGACTTTTAATTAGCAATCAGCGTAATAACAACTTGGTAGCTAACACAACACGTTGGTTATTATTTGCAATTAGTAGGTATACAATTATTTGCATTGCGAATTGCGATGATTAATTTGTGTAGGTATTACTCACATTGATTGAACTATACAACAAACCAACGGCTTCGATAAAAAAATGCAGGTACCTGTTTGTTAGAGAAAAAATGCAATAAGAAGTTTAAACAGACGTTAATATTAGCATATTTAGCCTTTTCCCGCGACTTTATCTGCATAGACGACAACGGGAAGTCAACTGGTACATAAGAAACGTAACATTACATTGTACGGTAGAAAACCAAAAAGTTGTAACAAAATCTCAAAAAAAAACTGCACCTCAGTTTTTTGCCTTCTTCTGAGTAGTGGTTTTTTCTGATACGGTGGTAGTCATGGTGATAATTTGACGTTCATAAGTGCATCTGTGATGCCAAAACTGAATAAAGAGATTTTGACTTTGACTTTGAGCCCATAGTTTTGCCCATAGTAGCCTTTTTCCAACTCCTGTCTGGCAATATTTTCCCAATTCTATTTAGATAGGTAGCTATAATAGTCTAAGAGGCCGTGAACCCAAGACCTTCGTTATTTTATAAAACATGCTGGTCTGGCAAGGGGTTGGAACTATCAAAAATGTCTGGCTAATGAGGAAACATCGCCTAATTATTACCTAAGTATTATTTATAAAAATCAGCTTTTATACGGAAGTAGAGTTACTTATAATTTCATGAACTTTAAGGGTGTCTGGCAAGGGGTTGCCACCATGTTAAGTGTCTGGCAATGAATGACGTGATTTTTAATAATATTCTGAAAGTAATACCAAAAAATCAATTATTATTTGACGAAATTTGATCTTTTTTACCTGCCAAAGCCACCGTAGCACAAACTTCATAATGGTCCATCGTTCTTACCTGTGTTGGGAGCCTGCGCTGACAAACATTCAGCTTTTATAAAATAACGAAAGTCTGGGGTTCATGGGCACTTGCTCTATAATAATATAGGTAATGAAGAAAAAGAGTACCTACCTACTTACTAATTAAAGTCTGATCAATTTATCTGTGATCAAACGCCGACATGAAAGTATGATCTGATTTTTGCTAATTTATTTATTTTAGGAAAACTTACATCCAATACATGCATAAAATAATTAAATTATGTTTAAGATAACTAGGCCAACTACAAGTTTTTGCCTATATCCCGGGTCTGAGCAGCCGCTCAACTGCCGTCTCTCTTTAGATCTATGTGCTCCATCTTAGGCCACATCATCGCTTCACATTGGCGAGATAGTGGCCAAACATAGATCTATTAAGCGTAAAAAATAAGAAAAAATAGTAGGTAGGTATGTTAGTTTTGTACGTATGAGCAGTAACGCATAAATTAGTAGGTAACAAACTTAAAAAATAATACAATAAACAAATCTAAGTTTGAGAACCTTATAAGTCTGAAACCAAGCATTGTTTAGTTGAACGCACACTACCGAAGAATGTCGAAATCATCATAATTTATAAATATCACATTATGAAACTATTGACTGTTATAACAGCAAATATATTAAATCTAACCAGTTTGTAGGCAATGCAAACGCAATAATATATTTCTAGTTATGAGTAGGTTCAGCGATTTTCTCCAACAATAGCTTGGCTGAGATTCTTTGAATCAGAATTAGAGATTGGCCACAGCTGGTATCGGAAGATGATCGTACATTACTTACCACTATTTTCCTGTATAACATATGTAACAACAAATTTGATTGTATGGAACTCTGTAGTAAATTGTGTTATATTGTGCCAAAAACATGTTTTGTGCGGCAAGTGCGCACACAACGAGTATTTTATACTCAGACTTGCAAAACTAATGCCGGTGAGCGCGCGCCTTTGCGCCGAGCCGTTGACATATATAATAAAAATTTTGTAAACATAGATATATTTGCAACTACAGCTGCTAAATTTAAATTGAGTGTTATTGACACTCTCAAGTGCAAATTATAGATAGATTTATTTTGCCATTGTTTTTCTCTTTTGGTTCATTTCATATGATAATGTTGGAATGAAACTTATACATTAACTGCAATGTAAAACTATATTATTATTATTCTTTAATACGTATGTAACGATAATTTTCTAGATAGTTGCTTTAGCGAGCAGCACACACTAACCGCTATCTGTTAACTCGTGAACTACGGTGTGGGTCTAACATTTGTTAACTTAAGCATTATCTTATAATAAATAAGTGTGTTTTGTATGACTTATAATAATTAGTCCATATTGTTAGTACTGTTTGTAGTTCCTAATAAATAAATAAATAAATAAATGATTGATTCACTCGCAAAAATTTACAAAGAATATCGGGGCTTTATGAGAAATTCGGACTCGTTCTCCTGTGTTGTTCCATAGTCTTGAATTGGAGATTTGGAGCTTAGTCAGTTATAATAGGCCTGGTGGTTTTTTATGGTACTGAGTGATGAGACGAGCAAGTCGCGTGATGGTAAGCGCCGCGCCTGCCCATAACAATTTCAGTGCCACCCAGAACTTTAAATAGGTACCATAAAAAGCACTGCGTATGTCCCGATTCCGATATATATCCCGAGACATCAGATATTAAGCCTCATATGCCCAGTAATTTCGCTGGCTACAATGCCCTTCAAACCGGAACCACAAAACAGATAGGTACAGAAGTCAATCTCACTCATGTATGTACTTACTTCACTTTTCATACCTACGCTCGGCGGTCGCGCTAGTGTTGTTTAATTGAATGCGCCCGCTTCATGCGGCCCGGCGGTGTGACGTCACGACGGTTACACGGACGGTGGGCGCAGAAAGTTTTTGAGAAGTCCAAAATTGATTGATTAAAAAAAAATACTTTACAAGATATCGACATAATTTTTTTGCAGTTATTATTATATTTCGATAAAGTTTTTTTTGAAGACAATAAAATGCGATTAATTTACATTTACATCGGAAGATGTAAATGTATGGGTTTGCTGGAAGAAAACTCTTTTTAGGGTTAAGCTCGCCTTTGTACTTCTGTACCTGTCTGTTTTGTGCCGGAACACAGTAATGATTGCGCACTACTGATTGGCGGCAGAATAGCTGGCAAAGCCGTGGTATCTACCCAGACAGCCTCCCGCATACAAGAGACCTACCACGCGTAAAGTTTTGATAAGGTTTAGGTAAGGTTTACATACACTGCCTGCGTAACTAAGCAAAATTAAAATTAAAATTTGTTAATATTTGTTTGTGATTTCTACAATTTGTTTTTATTCGGAGCGAATTTCAATTAGATACATAGAGATATTAATCTAATCTATGTATTTACTTACCTAGATATGATTTTATTAAGGTTAGTACATTCAGCGACATAAGTACATGAACTTTTACAATCATTCAATTGTCAATAACACCGAAAATATACAAATTACATGCAATATTTTGAAATTTCCTTATTCGCATAGGATATTTAAAGACTTTTTAAATGCAACATTCAGTGAAATAAAACAGATATTAAAGGTGTAGTCAATTAAAGATTCACACATGTTCAACTACTTCTGGCGCTCACCGTACCTAATAGGTATCTAATTAATCCACACATTTGACACTTGTAAGTGTAATTAATCAGCTATTGGTTGCTTGGTAGGTAGGAAATGCTCGCTTATACCCAGTAGTACTACTGGGTACAATTTACAGAACATTTACAGACTGACATTTATTTTTTAGATACCTACTTAGAAAATAGGTGGTAAAGAAACAAATATATTTACATTAATAAAATCAGTGAGGAAAGAAAAAAGTTAAATAAAATCATCAATCAAATCAAAGAGTTGGAAACTAGGAATAGGAAAGGTAGGTACAGGTATAATCTAACTGATGAAACTGTGAGACAGTGCTAATTTTACTACATAACATCAAGACAGCGAAAAGAGTATTAGGTATAAAGATTAGATTATGCTTGAACGTAGAAACCACAGATTATGTTATAAAGTTTTAAATAGGTTGTAAAACTTATATAACTTTCTACATGAACATACCAAATGACTTTTGAAAATGAAAACAAAGTTTGTAACACAATAGTCTTAGCGCCTATCGGTTTCCATCAAGCAATGTTCCGCGCCAGCGACGAGCTCTCCTATTCTCTAGCGGGTTAATCGTCCACGATCTGCGACTCGCTAACAATCGACCGCTGAGCACTCAGATTTGTAACAAATGAAGGGGATTTTGTCGCATACAAGTAGACGGTTTTATATGAACACACTTTAAAATGATGAGTTTTTGCTTTAAAATGAAATTTTATGGAAACACATAGGTATAAAAATATAGAAACACATGATATTATTTCAATGAAGTGTCAACGCACCGCGGTCGTTTTGTTCTTGTTCATATTACCTATGATTCCTCGTTGTAATTAATAAGCAGCTACAGGTATCTATGTAGTTACTCATCATTAAAGTAGTTTGTCAACAGTAATCATTTGCTTGTTTCTCAATTTGTCAAATTGTTAAATAATTAGAGTAGGTATTAAGACAAACCTTGTATAGGTTTACCGGTAGCCTGCTCTCAATAACTAAGTAGTACCAGTCCAGTATGCCTACTAGTTATTGGGTGTATGTAAACTCTTTTATTGCGTAAATAGATAAATATCAAAACTTTGCTAATGATGAGACAAGCAAGTCGTTTACCTGATGGTAAGTGCCATTATCCATAACAATTGCAGTGCCGCCCAGAACTTTTAATATCATAAAAAGCACTATGTGGCATTGCATTGCGCTCATAAATTTCGCTGGTTACAATGCCCTTTAAAGCGGAACACAGTAGTGCTAGCGCATTATTGCTTAGCGGCAGAATAATTATCAAAGCGGTGCGGTGGTACCCACCTAGACGGGCTCCCGCATACGATCGAGAGGCCTACCACGAGAACCTTGCCGTAGTTTCACTCAAGTTACCAGATTGAGTGGCAATCAATAATAATTAACCAAACCGTGATGAAACCATGCCACTCGTACAGCAGAGAGTGTGCAACCATGCGCAGTGGGCCATCCATGCGGCAACACACACGGACCCGATCATCCGACAAAGCCAACACCGGATTCCCATTTAATCCATTTGTGACTGGGAAAGTAATCATTATAATTATGTATAACACTTTGCGAGTAAAAAGGGATAGAAATATATTCATATATTTCTCTTCATGCATGAAATTCATATAGACATATCTTTAGCCTTCAAACCTTACAATGTAAATACAAATTTTAAGTATCCATAGTGGACTATAATCGTTCAATTAGGTTTCCATGTAATCCATTTGTGTGTTGTAAAGTAATCCGATAGAAAAATAACTCTCTTTAAATGAACTGAACAAACATAGACATTCCCGGAGAGTTTCTTGGTGCTAATTTCTAGAGAAGTTTTCTTGGTTTTCTTGGTGCTAATTTCTAGAGGTGTTTTTCCGAAGCACTGGTAGATTCAGTTTCGTATTTCAGTTCTGGGCCCGTCAATTTGAGTATGGGAAAGATATGGGTAGACGTGCTTTGGAAGCGCAGATGCCTATATTACAGGTATACGCCTAGCTTAGGCATCTGAGGCTCGACAACTGCTTGTGTAACTGTTGTGTTTGTTTATTGAGGCTAGTATGTTGTTTAAAAAACGTTCTTTTAAATTATTTTTTCAATGCCATGTTCAATTACAAATTTTAATTTAATTTGTATTATGAGTTTATGATATTTAAAAGTGCCTATTTAATAAATGAGTTTATTTATTTATTTATACTTTAGCACAAAACAGTTTTAACATGGAGGATTTAATGCTAGATAGCATTTTCTACCAGTCATCCAGGACGTGCAAGAAAAAATGGTAGCGGTGCAATAAATAAAGCGTGATGGGAAATTTTGAAATATTCGTAATTATTGCATATAAAACTTACTTTTAGCAAAGAATACACTTTTAGTTATGTAAAAATATATACTATTATTACCACATAAACTTAATATACACCTAACACCTAACTTGAATATTTACATAATAATTATATATATACAACATATACTTAAATATTTCTATATATAAAAAATATATACCAGCAATAATAAATGACTACGTCAATGGGTTAGGTAAGTAGTATAGATCTAGTAGTAGGGAGAAGAGGAACTGAAAGAATGAATAGTTTTAGGGGTTACAACTTATCTGGTACACCTTCTTGATGAAAAAATCACGAGTTTAATCCATTTCACAATCTTACAGCAACAATGTTGAAAGAGTTGCCACGAAAAGATGTCTGGTGTGAAGGAGTAGAAAGAAGTAAATCACTGAAGGATCTCAGCTTTGACTTTGACTTTGAATCAATGAACTAAAATCTATTTGATCTCGCTGCTTGTTGCTAATTTTCAGGTGGCCTTGCAAACTTCTTCTCAAACTCGCATTTAGCGAGTTCAAATAAATAATTTCTATAGCACCCTAGGCGACCCATTATCTCCAGCTCGATTTTACAAAGCGATTTACTTAAAATTCGCATACTGTCATGCACGTGGGGTATAAAATTATCTAGCCCCTGGCAGGGTGCTTTAAATATCAGCCCCCCTACCCATATGTCCCTCAAGCGCCAATCGTATATCGTGTTGAGATTGAATTAAGGTATAGCGTCACTGCGACTAATAAGATACGATCTAATTATTGTCGATTCAGACAAGAAATCGAATTAATCACATTCATTTATACCAAAAGACGATGACTACGAGTTGAGATAAACTTAATAGGACAATATCTGGCATCATAAGACATTGTCGCAGTGAATCTACACCTTAATCTGAGCTCAACACGATATACGATTGGCGCTTGAGGGACATATGGGTAGGGGGGCTGTTTGGTTAAACTTGATCATTCACATAAATACAGAGTGGGTGTGTGTTGGCGATTTATTTTGTTTTATCTGAGGAACGCATAGGTTTTCAGGGAAAGAAGGTGTCGTTCGACGCGCCAATTTGTAATTTTTTTTATTATCGTAGAACTGTTCACACGAGCAGGCAATACATCTTACGTTTGCACACATTTTTTTTAACATAATGGTATGGTATAAGACTGTTCCATGGTAGTTGTTATGTTAATTACCAATTTTCGGTTTTGGCCCGACACTAATTATCTAAAGACGCATGAACACCTTAGGTACCTATTCCCTCTACACAGACCTAAACTTCTTGTATTGGTTGTATTAGCTAGAGACATTGTTAAAACTATACTTGGAGATGACAAGAGGACAGTATCGGTAAGAATTGAGTTATTGCGAGATGCTAAGAGAGTTTCTTACGAACACAATTGTAAAAGTTACAGCTCTAGGACCCGGTTTCAGCGGAATACCTGCCTTAATGCAAGATTGACCATAGAATGGTTAAAAAAATGTTCCCAGGAGGAGTAATATCGCGAAGGGAATGTATTCAGTGGCCCCACGAAACCCAAATCTGTATTTAATTAAGTCGTTTCTAAAGGGATAAGCACCTTAAATCAAGAGTGCACGAAAGGAAGATACCTAACTTATTCACTCTAGCTTTGAAGATTGGGTATCTTCAAGACTGGAGTGAATAGGTATCTTCTAAATCTACGTGCTCTATCTTTGGCCACATCCTCGCTTAACATCAGGCGAAATGGTGGTCAAACGTAGATATCTACCTACATTATAAATAAATAAAAAAATAATTTAACAAGTTTGGAACTGAAAGATCACAAAGATCACATCAGAGCAAAGTCAGTTTTAGAAAATATGCGATATTATCTTCAAGATTGGGAAGCCCCAGTAGTCAATATTATATATTTTTGTGTTGTTTTAAAGATATTTATAATCATATTATAAAGTATGTACCTACTTAGTTACTTTATATATTTGATAAATGGCTCACACTGTTTGGACCACTCTGTAGATAACCATACATTTTTTGTTACTATAAAATCGTAAATAAGAAAATACTTTTTTCTTTTAAGCTGGTGGCAAAAAGATGGCTGATAAATGAATAGCTAGATGTAGAATGAATGGCCCATCAAACTTGTTCTGAAGACGTCGGAGGTTTACCCTCGTCCGTCTCACGACTTCCGGAATCCTTTTCCCTTAAGCATCTTGGAAATAAAACTTTTAATAGAACTTGTTTACTTTTCATTAAACCAACATTTGTAAGAGCATGAATGAGTATGAGCTTCGCAAAGACTTGTGAACAGGACCCCTGGAAAATATTTCCTTACTGAAATCACTTCAACAAAGTCTGGAGATTTCTTTGAAACAAGAAGAGGTTCTAAAGTAGCTACTTGGAAAGACAAGTATATTTCGCTTTGGGTAACTTTTTTTTACGAGTACCAATAATATTTGATTCATGAGTAACTCATTGTCGTAGCCAGCATTTTTAGTGAGCTTAGGCAGTAGTGACGTCACTTAAGCATTGCTGATTGTCAGATACGTTCACCTTTCTCTCCTTTTCCACGTCAATCACAATCTCTTTAATGTGTCGTATTGCATTGCAAGCAATTAAAAATTTGTAAGCAGTAGGTTCACTTCACATATTAGAAACCGGCAGTACCTTTCTTCTACTTCTCCGGTTCCTCCTTCTGCTTCTGTTTGACCGGTTCCTGAATAATGTAGTTTTTGGCCTTCGTGTCTGAATTGGCGTCATTCTTGCCTATAAATATATCTTCTTCATTAACTTTATTATTCTTGATATACCTACATTTAAAATTGTTCAATTACTGACTGTGTCATCACTTATTCAATATTTTTAGGCGTCAGCTGTAAAAATCACAAAAAGAAATCACTTTTCTCCTTGTTTTTATTTCTTCAGGCGGTTCATTACAGGATTTTATTTTCTATTTAGCATAACCTATTAAATTTATTACTCCCTTCTTCATATAATATATACCTTCAAAGAGCATTTCATCTACGTTGTCAACCATCAATAAAATAAACCACATAACAAATATGATAGCTTATAGAATCAGCCGCAAAACACAATACTGTAAGCCTAATAAGGGTTATAAGGTTCTGGGGTTATACCGTTCTATCAATCCGGCCCAAACTCTCAAAAAAGTAATATTGTAAAAGTCTATGTAAGCACCAGAGCTTACATAGATAAATAGATACATCAAATAAGATATCAAAAGGCAATTTTATTGCCCATTACTGTAGATGGCACGTGGCGTTCAAACGATAAAACAAAATCAAGTCTTGATGGCTAAGTCAATCTTGTAGCTAAAATGTCAAAAAGAAGCTTTTTTACTGTAGAGATAGGTTAGGCCTAATGGTTAGTGAATACAATTGAGCAATTGTAATAACTCTCTGTCTAGATAAAACTGTGCTAATAAATGAAATTGCTTCGTACAAAACGTGGAAACGTAAGTCACTTAGCGAAATGTTTATCGCTCAGCGCGTAAACAGTCCATATACACCTACCTACATTCAGAGCACACCGCGGCGGCACAATATCGTTTACTGCCGATTTAATTTATTATCACCCATATCGCGTAAACGGACGAGATATTTCACGGCGCGGACTGGCAGCCATTATGCCGTACGTTGGTAGGAATGAATGTAGGCGAATATTTCATATCACCGCGGTACAAAAGGCGCGAAAAACTGACGATGAGAAAGGAAACATCGCTTCCGTTTTGTGGTAGGTATGTACGTGTCGTTGTATAGATTTGTTAGATGATTGCGGGATTTCTTTCTATAGCATTAAATATATAATTTTTCTTCATAAAGGGCCTGGTTAACGCAGTACAAGTTTAACCTGCTGACCAGACACTAAACAATTGCAAAGATATGGTGACTCGCATCTTTCGCTTATTCTTCCGCTTCAGAGTCATCCCCGCAGAGTTTCTTGGTGCTATCTTCTCCAGCGGGCGTATTTCCGAAGCACTGGTAGAGTCAGTTTTCGCATTTCTGTTCTTATTTTTATGCTTTCCTTTTTTTTTCAAAGTCATGATATTTTATGTGAAAATGTTTGACGTATTTTAATTAATTTGTATTATATGATGTTTAAAAGTAGGTACATTTGTTTATGCCTATTTAACAAATATCTAATAACTTATGACTTTATGCCTTTATGCCTCTATGGCTCTATGGCTCTATGGCTCTATGGCTCTATGGCTCTATGGCTCTATGGCTCTATGGCTCTATGGCTCTATGGCTCTATGGCTCTATGGCTCTATGGCTCTATGGCTCTATGGCTCTATGGCTCTATGGCTCTATGGCTCTATGGCTCTATGGCTCTATGGCTCTATGGCTCTATGGCTCTATGGCTCTATGGCTCTATGGCTCTATGGCTCTATGGCTCTATGGCTCTATGGCTCTATGGCTCTATGGCTCTATGGCTCTATGGCTCTATGGCTCTATGGCTCTATGGCTCGTCAGTAAGAATTAAATTGCATAGTAAGTCACGCATTAAGTCTCACATAGACAGGCTCTTACAAATAGATACTCTCGCATACTTTATTCGGTTGAATACCTCTTATAAAGTTTAGCTAAAGAGTTATCTATATCCCCAGGCTTCTCGCTAATGGCCAGAGAAAAATAAGTTACGGAAAACAGGAGATATATTCCCAATAGACTCAATCCTGATGTGTAAGTATCAGCTTTGACGATACATAAAGTTATTCGAGTACCTTCAAAACTAAAGTTAGGTTTACGTTGAAGACCCTGAGAAGAAGATACACATATTTTAACAAGAATTTATCTAAATATTTTCGCAAAGAATACTTTAGTTCTCTTTTGAAAATAAAGAGCTACTTGACTCAATTGAGATTTAGGAATGTAGCCAGAGAATATCATTCTAAACGTATCAAATAACTACTTATAAAAGTCCTATGTCTTATAGGTATATTGTTTTTATGATACCGCTCAAGATTTTCCTAATGTTTATATAAATGTTAGCTGTACACTTGATGCAAAATATTTAAAGTCAGACATAGTGATACCTACGATACGATTGGAAAAATGTTTAATAGGTAAGTACGTTATAAACCTTTTTTCATCCCATCTATTCGAAAAGGACGACTTGGTTCGCCTTTATGTGCACCCAAAGGTGGTGTTTTCTATAAGAAACTTTTAGCGGGCAGTAATGAGTTTTTAATCCTCTTTATAAGTGCGCCGCAATTATCTTTGCCGCGCACTTTTTGAATTTGGAACATCTTAGTGTTCAGCACCAAAGAAATCGAACGCAAATATTGTTTGAATAAAGACTGGCTGGTACGACGGCCCATAGTCACGCCGCCGGATGAATGAAAAAAATAAACATCATTACTGCAGTAATGAAAAAATTTAATAAAGGATACTATTTAATTTCAATTTAGTTGTTACTCTATGTTTTATTAAATAATAATATTACAATAAAATATGAGGCGCTTTTATTTTCTCATAGTGGGTGATGAAAAGTAGAGTGTATCACTCGGGCGCAAAATATATTTTTGGCTCGGGCGACGTACTTTGAATCCGAAAAAAGCGCCCTCGCCGTAAAAATATTATTTTGCTCCCTTATGATACAATCTACTATTAAACTATCATGGTCACTGACACTAGAATTTGATTTAGAAACAGAATATTTACCTTGTATTTCTTTTATTTGGGTTCTCGATATTGCGGCACTTTAGCAAACACCATTATCACGAAGATATCGATCGAGAACTCAAATAAAACAAATATATGGTAAAAATCCCGTTTCTAAATCAAATTCTAGGAATATACGTACTTATATAATTTATTTCGACTTATTCTACCAAACTGAAATAAAAATCAAGCAATTATTATTCAGTGCCATACATCGAACCTAGAAAAATAAGCCGTAAGTTTTCTTGAATCGAGACTATTTGAAACTGATCCTAGCTCGCGTAAAATGCAACAAGGCTAGTGCGCCGATTGAAGCATTGTATCTATAGGTACCTAGTTTCATCATTTGTAAGGTCTTTGTTATCCCCAAGCTTTGTGAGTTGTGGTCTACGCTATCGCAAACCAGTTTATTTAGGACGTGACCAAAATTATCTACATTATTTTGATCTGTAAATTAAAGTAAATCGAAATTCAGTTAAGAAAATATAACTTAGAAAATAGTACTTAGAGTGTGTTGTTTGTGTTATACGATTGCTAGAGTTCATAGTAGCAGGCCTAGCGCACTCCGCACTGTAGGTACGAAGCTACAAGTATATAGCCGGACACCGACGGCGGGTCGCGCGTCGTTACACGTGCCGCGTCAGACGAGATAAGAGTTATGCGATAGTACGGTAGTCGGGCGCTCTGTAGGTTAATATGACTGGAGGGTATGCAGCGCTACGCGAGCTGAATTGAATTTTATTGCGTCATAGCAAGAGTCACTATTTGTTTAAATTTCTTTGCGGAGTGATGCTTCTGTCCCTTAGTATTCTGTGATAGTAGGTAGGTAATTGTGTTACTGAAGTGTTGAAATAGGTGTGAAGTCGCATACATATCAGTTACACCGTCTTATATTTTTAATTCACCATTATTATTATTGCTAGTCGTTATCGTCCCACTACAGGGCAAAGGCTTCGCCTCCCCACCCTCTTTGTACTCTTAAGAGACCTTTCAGTCCAGTCGTTGCAGTAGATAATTTACCATTTCTAGGACATCTTTCCTATTTTCCAGTGCATACATTGCATTTGATTAGGTACTATTATGTGCATGTTATGAGGGTCTAATTGGATGTGTTGCTTTTTTATTAAGTATATAGGTACTTACTTATTTTATATCTACCTACATTTATCCTTTTGGGAGACCTCTTCAAAAAAGCAGTAAATTCAATTCAAACAACAAGTAACAGCCAGCGCCGTAAATATTTTATTATAAAACCGCGATATACTCGGCTACTAACCCGCTGGTCGTATGCAAAACATTTTTCCACGTGTTATTTGTAACTCAACATGACAGCCTCGCTGGGAATCCCTGAAGTCATAAAAAACGCAACTAAGTAGACGCAAGTAATCCCCTCCTTGCACGAGGCACCGATGAGACATTACTTTCTTCGTAGGTGCACGTGTAGACGTTGGAAAACCATAATATATTATCTTACAGGCTGAAAATAAATTGGATTTACGCATATTTTATAGCAGGTGCTTGGACGTATAATACTTGGCATAAAATAAATACCGTCTGGGTATATTAACAAGATACCTTAGATGCTTTTGCGATAATAATGCTATTTGCAAGTGTATCTGTTTCATAACTATGAACCTTCAAAAGTGATACTTTTTAATTTTTCAATGGAAGCCTTAAGCAACCTGGGTAACGTGAAGTAGAAAAAAAGAAACATTTCTTTGACAACCACAAAGAAATAAATGAATAATACACACGTAAGATAAAAATACAAAGACAGAGAAAGACTATAACAAAACAAGACAATACAAGTAGACATGTAGAGCTAAAACCAAACATGTTGTAGGTAGCAACAAATATGCAAAAATACCGCTCTCTCCTATGATTTAGTAACGCGCATTCGCACATGACTTAGTTTTAATCTAAGTCCATCTATTGTAAAGGAAATAAACGTAGAATAAAATGTAAAAGAGAAATGCAATGGAAATCTAAACACTTACCGAGCAAGATCGTAGAAGGAGATTGAATCGTTTTCATTGTAGCGGTGAACAACATTCACAGTGAATACATTTACGAGTAGGTAAATCAATTGCTTTTAGTAGGTAACCTTACCTTTACGTTACCTATCCTACAGTTTTATTTAGAGAAATGAGCTTTCAGATTTTCAGTAACAATTTATTTTTATTCCCAGTCTACCTACATTTTCATTCCTGTGACATAAAATAGGGCCTTAGTCGGTAGTTAAAAATAGGTGATTAGATTTTTGGAAGAAAAATATCAATAATGTAATAGTTAATAATATAAATATTCTTATAATAATAAAAATTAATAATCAATCATCAATTAAAAATAAAACTAAATTATTCATTGCAATTTTCGTACGTTATGTACGACTATGTAAATTTTAGCAAGACAGTCAATTCATATTGATGAAGTAAATGGTACCAATACTATAAAATATATTTATAACATACCTAATTACTAAGTAAGTATTCTGTGGTATAACCACGTGTGAATGTCACCTGGGTGTGACCGGTGAGAATTGAAATGGAAAATAGGCAAAGTGCTTTTTATTGTTGTTGGCTAACCAGGCCGAATATTTCCAACTTTTGGGACAAACATGCGAAAGCTTTAGAAAGTTCGTTGTAAGTATATAAAATACCTAAGGAAACGTTTAGGCTTGTGATGGAGGAAATACCTAAATCAAATGAAAGGGGCTGAAAGAAGGGTTGCGTGATTTTGTGTGAGAATAGAATGCTTTAGTGTCAAGGGTAGTTTTGGGGATCTTTAGTCTGAGAACCCTCTGCAAAATTATGCAACCACCTGTTATTTTGTATTATCCCCATACATATTATATTATTCTAACAACAACCTACTTAATATTCAGCGGAATCATACTACATATTTTCATTGCGGTGATTTTGTGTTCACGAAGATGATTTTGTGGGCTAAACTCAACACTGAGTGGGACTCATGCAACGTCAGACGACAACGCAGCTGGCACAGACGCAGATGGTGAGATGAGCTTGACTCCTATTTGAAAGGAGACAGTCTGTGGTGTAGTGGTTGACCAGGATGACTCAAATACACCACTGAGGTTGCTGGTTCGATTCCCGCGATGGGACAAATGTTTGTGCACAAAAAAAGGGCAAGCATTTGTTTCGTGTCTGGGTGTTATGGGACCATGGTCTTGGTTCCTTAGATATAGGGAATCCTAGTTAGGGACCTGGATCTATATTTTTGATCGTTGGGCAATAAAAAAAGGATTGGCTGGAGAGGGCAGGAAGAGGAGAGGAAGGAGGACCAAGCCAAAAAAAATAATAGATTATGATGTGCCTGATCTTTTTAGAGAAGTCATGCTCCAGGTGTCCGTAATTAAGATTTCATCTGCCAAGTAATTAATTATTTCATTTACTGCCTTTGTGTATTTGGATGGGCTTAAGTGTGTTGTCTCTTATAATAAGTAATTCGCCCATGACATCATTATGAAGTACCTACATGTCACTGGAATTTCTAAGCAGAGGTCATCATTAATTGATCATTAGAACTTGTTTTACTTTTAAGGAAACGAAAAAATAAACTAAGAACAAAATCGAAAAAGTTTTAGTTGATCAAATATTGAATTTAGTACTGAATACATAATAGCTAAGTAAATGTAAAAGCTTTAAGCTTATTTGAATAATGCATCATGATAAAATGTACCTTACAATACAAATTATTTTAGAAGCTAAGCTCGTTGGGCTTAGGCAATTACTTAAAGTGAAATGTCTAAGGGCGACAAAATTATGACAGTTATTACTTTGTTATTTTTGTGCTCTCCTTTGTTTAGGGCGTTTATATTTGTAGAACAATTTTAAGCGACATTATTATGAATTATACTATTTTGCAAACAATAGTATGGTATTTATTTATATAGGATAGACACATACTTAACACACCATTTTATCAGTAGATTCAAAGTTTCCACCTTGTCCTATAAAAACACACCCGAAAAATCCGTTGAGCTTTAAAATAAAATAGAGACAGGTAGGTATGTACATTAGGTTTGTAAAGGAATGCCAGCGAAATGTTGCCTTCGGAGCCAGTACAAAGCTTGCGGCCTGCGATTGTTCTGCATTTTAGTGTTGTTCAGTGCATGTATCGATTGATGAAAATTAGAGATTTGCTCATCGTTAATAGGTAGGTACTTCAGGTGACAACAGTTTTTAAGGAAACTTACTATATTAATTATACACTTTTGATTTTTTACACCAATTAATTTAGAGATAAATAGGAAATGTAAAAATCACAGCTAATATTTTATTTATAAAATAAAATTAGATTTCGACTTTAAAATATGTGGGAATGAACGTGAACGCATGTGATGATGACGGATGACTGATTTTTGAACGCAGCTGAGTGTGAGTGAAAGGGAAGAGGATGTGAGAGAGGGGGAATTAGAACGGCCATGATCGATAAAGATATTATTGTTGCCATAAACATCGATCCCACAGATATATTTTTAAATTTATTTATTTCCGTACATATTTCTGTTAATCTTAACTTTTGTCTCAACGGTTTATAGATCTGAGGATGTTTTTGGACGAGGTTAAACAATACCTATTCGGCACTCACAAAGTTCAGCTATTTTATGTCCACTATTCGTCCCCATAATTAATACGATGTGATGTAAGACACATAATAATCATAAGGTATATTCCAGGTGTTGCTAGATATTCATTTTATTATAATTATCTAGTAGTTATAGATTTCCGAAATTGTTGCGGCCAAATATGCTGATTATTTTTGTAGGTATGTGTACAAATATCGATAAAACAGACTACAGACATCACTAGTCTGTAGGCAGGCAGATGTACCTATGTCATGTCGCTTGCCGTTTGTCCGTTCGCACCACACTCCCGCGGTACCGCCCTGCAACAGCATCTGAAACTGAAATACACCCACGCGCATTTCACACCTTTGTTTCTGAGACAGTTACGAACCTACCAAAGCCATTAGCTGCTGTCGCTTTCTTACTCTTGATGTTAACAATTTGCATTTCACGGTAGGAACTATTTATTTAAGTACCTATTCCATGGTTTTATAAGTTATTACTGAGCAAATGAGACTTAATATCTGATGTTTAGAGGTGATGAGCGCAATGCAGTGCTACGCACACTGCGTGCTTTTTGTGGTATTAAAAGTATGGATGGCACTGCAATTGTTATTAGCAGGCAGGCGTGGCGCTTACCATCAGACGAACGAATTGCTCATCTCATCACTCAGTTACATAAACTTATTTCTTTTCATTAAAATGTATATCAATAAAGGTGTACACTTTTTTTATCTGAGTTTAGTTCATTGACGTTTTTCGAAAAATCCGGAAAATATTCTAATGAGTGAATCAGAAATTAATCATCACCGACCCATTAATTAATAGAATAGGTTAAACAATAATAGGTATGTAATCGATAGTATAGGCAATGAAAACTAATATTGTATAGGCACAGAATAACTAATATTTGGCATAGGTACCACACATTGCTGGTACAGATACAGATCATCATTATCATCATCGGACATCAGATTGATTCAATAAACAGGATTACTAACTAAACTCTATATATTCTAAGATATGTAGGTAAGAAATGAGCTAATTTCATGAAGGGTCCATAAATTGACTGTTGCCCAATCAGTGATGGCATTTGGACCCAACCCCTTAAGATTATTAGAGCATTAAGTTAGTCCTATTCACATAATGTTCCATTGCTAAGTGATGGGAAAGATTTTCGGTTTGAAAATCGTTAGGACGTTCAATTTGAAATTCTTTCGAGCCTTTCCTATCTTAGGTACAAAAGAATGAACGAGTAAAAAAAGGCGGACGGAATCCCGCTAAGCAACATCTGAAAAGGAGCTGCAAGCAAAGGAGAGCCGGTCGATCGGCATAGCCTGATCGAGCGGATCGGCATGGCTTCAGAGCTTAATTTTTGAATTTGGCTACGCGGCGTCCGCCTTTTTTTATTAGTTCAAGTACAAAGGGTAACTTTCGGAATTTAGTCATGAGTCAATAAATATTGCCTTTTTCAAAAGGTTACGGTTAAGGTTTTTACTTATCACCTACATATATTATAATATTGTCATACACACATTTTTTCCGCAGGTATACCTACCTACCTGACTTAAGGCACATACGAATAGCTTAAGGTAGGTAGGTAGGTATTTCTCATTTGGCGAT
Organism: Petrophora chlorosata; assembly: GCA_951640565.1. Taxonomy (NCBI): domain Eukaryota; kingdom Metazoa; phylum Arthropoda; class Insecta; order Lepidoptera; family Geometridae; genus Petrophora; species Petrophora chlorosata. The sequence goes on from OX621190.1 coordinate 7,048,287, forward strand.
TGAACAAACAGAAAGGACAAACTCATATAACATTACTCAGGCGGTTAAACGGCTCTAAGGACCAAAATTAATATCCAAAGATAAGGTGCTCACTGTTCCGGTATTGAAGATACCCGTTAATTTATCGTCATTTTCTGTAACTAATTGTCACTTTACCGCTTTGAAGATAGCTACTTATATATCTGTGTTCCAGCCTCTATCCACGACTTTGTCTGCTTGGACGTGCTATAGCTATAGGAAGGTAAACCACTAGTAGTAGATTGTACCAACCTATCTACGGAATATTATATCACACTAATATAATAAATGCGAATGTTTGTGAATATGTAGGTATGTTTGTTACTTCTTCACGCTGTAACGGCTTAACGGATTTGAGTGAAATTCGGAATGAAGATAGTTTATACCCTGGATTAACAGTTAACGCATAGACTAGAATTTATCCCGGGCAACCGCTGGCAAAACCTCGGGGCGCAGCTAGTTGCTTTATATTTAAAGGTCACGTTGTCTGCCACTTTCATATTGCTTATTAGATAATATTATAGGTATATACATGGCTAAATAGCTATAAAATTGGTTCGAATAGGAATAAAAATAAAAGATATAAAGATTTGTTATAAGGCATCCGTGGCAAGCAATTTGGATTTCAGATCATGCATCAAATCTACAAAGTAATGGACGACTTTATGACCCGTTCGTTTTGCTCAGTCTAGCTTAACCTCCTGATAAATCTTAAGAACAGTATTTTGCCGTTTCAGAAATAAATATCTCCTGATATATGAGTATAGAGACAAATCTCTGTCGCAGTTTATAAGACATACAGCCACACTATATATTTATTTGGCGTGGGCCCGCGCCCTTTGTACAGTTCAAGGTGAACACGGCCCTCACGAGTTTAAAATAGGGCTGCCAATTTTCTCGTTCCTCATTTCCGGGCCAGCGCATCGTCCTAGTTAATTCGTGAACGGGCTGCTTGATTTCAGAACTCTCTGTGACTTCCTTGGAGTTATATTATAGCTATATATTTGGAATAGATGCCTAAATGACGATACACCAGATTTTATACCTCCAACGTTTTGGATTACGGAGCCTGCAGGATATATTGTGATAGGAATTACTTTTATACTATATTTATACTATACTTTTAACAACTTTTTGATACGTTTCTTGTATACGTTTGATTATTATTTTTAAGAGGTTTGCTCGCGTAGTGACGTTATATGCGAGAAGTTTTTTTAAAATTCCCTATTAACATAAAATAAAAACAAATCAATGTAAGTGACTGTCTATTTTAAACTGTTCAAAATAGACAGACAGTAGACACTTACAATTACAGTACTTTGTTTAATTATTTTAATTGTTATTGTTGTTTACGTTGTAATGAAGACACGCAGCCCTGTTTTGAAGTGATCCAAATTGTGTCGACAGTCGTCATGAATAAACTGCTGTTAATGCGAAGTGGTTTCAGCATAGCTGTGAAGTACAAAGTTTAGCGTGACGTGACGATAAATTAAACTTACATATGATCGTATTAATTACTAGCATTTGTTAGAGGTTTCTAACATCGCAACTTTAGATTGAGAATTAGGGTTTGTGGTTGCATCATTCAATAAAACTACACACATAAGAAGAATAAAACTAATCAGACAGCTAAACATATATAAATGTGTATATCCTGTAGGTAGATAAAATAAACCAGCTAATTCATAGGAAAAAGAACTAATAATAAAATAATAAATACGCCAAACGGTCACAAACATACACTGAGAAAACTGACAATCATAAAAGAGGTGAATTCAGCTTAAAGTATGATGAATTCACTCAAAGGACGGAGCATAGTGATTCACCAAAAAGAACGATGATAATACTGATGTTGATGATAACAGTATTTAAGATGATGTGTCACCATGGATTTAGTTTTAGTTACCTACTATTTTTCGATGCCTTCCTCATATATCCAGTTATATCCTATTAGTTTTCCTACAATTTTTCGGTGACTTCCTCACATATTCAGTTATGTCATACAATTTTACCAACTATTTTTCGGTGCCTTCCTTATATATCCAGTTATATCCTATTATTTTTCCTACTATTTTTCGGTGACTTCCTCACATATTCAGTTATATCATACAATTTTTCCTACTATTTTTCGGTGCCTTCCTCATATATCCAGTTATATCCTATTATTTTTCCTACTATTTTTCGGTGACTTCCTCACATATTCAGTTATGTCATACAATTTTTCCTACTATTTTTCGGTGCCTTCCTCATATATCCAGTTATATCCTATTATTTTTCCTACTATTTTTCGGTGACTTCCTCATATATCCAGTTATATCCTATTATTTTTCCTACTATTTTTCGGTAACCTCCTCGTATTTTAGGTTAGGTCCTCTTACTTTTCCTACTATTTCCTCATATCTCTGGTTATAGCCTATTATCTTACGGAGGTCGCCCTCAATAGGAGGATTGTGTTTTTTAATAAACCAATTAATATCTCTATAATACACCAGTGATTAGTTGTAGTTCTACTCATTCTCCATCAGTAGGACTACAACTAAATACTGGTGGATTACACAGAAATTGTTTGGATTATTAGAAATCACAATCCTCCTATAATTGAGGGCGCCACTGGACTTACATGATCCCCTTATTTTTAAGTATCCAATATTGGTTCTTTCCTTTTAAATATTATTAGGTGTGAGCTCAACATTAAAAAAAACTGAAGAACCCTAAACTTGAACCTTAAAAAAATGGAGAGTAAGTAAAAAAAATAGAAAAAAGTACCTTGGCAAGAATAGTAAGAAGGTGAAAAGGGATGTATGTATAAATTAAACAGAAAATTGAATGGTATTTTTATTTCCATAGTATGAATGAATAATTATTATATACTCTAAACATTTATATTCAGTATAAAAGAAGACTGTTTTGTTTAGAAACATCCTCGCCTTAATGATTACAGTATCTATTTGTCGGTCATTATAAAGAATCATTATATACATTATGTTCAATAATTCTAGTTTTTACAAATTAAAATAAAGGTTGAGACGAGTAGAAATTTAATTTACAAAAAATAACAAACTTTACATTAATGTACCTATAACTAAAACATTTTTGCCCTTAAGGTGATTGCTTCAGGGTAGCCGTTTTTTGCAATTTGCAGGCCAGTGCTAGGTTGTATGTTAATTAAATGTTGCACGCGGGTGTAAGTACATAAGTTGTACTACATACGTCTTACACCCGCGTCTAACATTTCAATCAAAACCTAGCACTGGCCTGCAAATTGCAAAAAACGTAAGAAAATTTGAATTTCGCGGGCTACCCTGACGCTTTCACCTTATAGCTGCATACAATAAATTGGTTATATTATTATAGTAAATATCTATTTTCAAGTAAAGTGCTACTATAAACACTCCGATGAGACTAATCTATCCCTCATACAAATACTTTACTTTAAAATCTATTACTAAAGGTGAACGCACACTTTTCAGAGCCGAAGGAGGCGAAAGAATCGAATTTTAGAATTACTTGTATGAAATCCTATGGAACCTCGCACACTTACCGAATCGGACGAATAAGGTCGTACGATTCGGTGCGGATAAGTGTGCGAAGTTACATTAGACTTCATTTAAGTAATTCTAAAATTTGATTCCTTCGCCTCCTTCGGCTCTGATAAGTGTGCGTTCACCTTAAACCAGCTATTGGTGCTGGCTCATACCATTACTTTATGCGGACACCGTTATCGGGCCGTCTTTATAGGATATCCTAAAGGGATATCCGATAAATACCGTAACTAAGGGTAGATTACTAGTTGAGCGCACTCTGCTATAAAAAAATAACTGCCCTTGGACTCTGCAGTGCCTCAAACTAGCAACGCCGCGTACGGTATAAGTACATAATTAATAATTATGTAAACGTTTCCAAAAAAAATTGATATTACTGGATTCAAAATAAAAACACCTTAAAAATGAGCAAACGAGTTAACTCGTTTGCGCATTTTCAAGGTATTATAGCAGCGACCGTAAGCCGTTAGAATACCTACAGAATTTTGAAATTTTTACTCTAGGTACCATCTACTTGTAATATATGACGTGTTACCTCGCATTAGAGTGAGCGTGTTAGGACACGGAGAAACGGCATTTTGGCAAGGAAAGCACAGATAATCAGGGATTTATCAGGGAACAGTGCTTCGTAGTCATACGTCAGGAGTCGCCATCCATCACTTGACTTCAGGATAGGATACTTATTGAAGTACTCCTGTAATGTCCCTTCCTCGTAGTACAAGTACCGGAGGCGAGCTCGCACCGTCTCCCGCCACAGGGCACTGACCTCCTGCCACGGACCAGCTGAAGGACTTGACAGCTGCTCTAATGCTGACGCTACGTCCTCCACTTCACCTGCACACAAAAATTAAAACGATTAATAATTAGTACAATGACAATAACGGTTCTTAGATTCAGATATTTTGTAATTTGTAACGAAAATTTATACTAATTCAGATATTTTTCTCAATAATTTTGTTCTTGATAATTTAATTCAATCTGAAAACATAAAATTTCTTGAAAAGGAGTTACCTTCTTTAAGTCCGGTCAGGTCGATTCCAGCGAGTGGAGGGGTGTCTAGCCTAGGACTGGACTTGGAGCGAGAACGTGACTTGGGCTTTTCAATAAGGCCCAACGAAACTAAATGCTGCCGTCGAGCCCTTCTGGCGGTGACTAACCAGCCAGAGATATTGCGCTTAGCCTGGTAAGCATCAGCCGGCAGGTACGGCGCGTAGTATAGGGGTGGTGACTCCTCTTTAAATAATCTGCCAATGTCGTAGGATAGAGCAAGCAGCTGCGAATCTGTCAGAAGTACCGGGTTTTCGGCCGTAATGAGCTTCTCCATAAGCAGCTTGCATAAACGCCCACGCACGTTTGAGGGTAAGGTGCCCGTTTTCTGCCCAATTGCTATTATTTGTTTTCCCTCGACTGATGAATTCAGTATGGTATTCACCTGAAACACAAATAGTATAAGTATGGCATTACAAACTAAATATGCAAGGTAAAAGTTAAAAAAAATGTCACTAAAATGTTGAAAATACAGGTTCAATACCTACCTTCCATTCAGTATAATGATCAGTTGGAGTCGGTGCCAGTCTAGGCATCATGCATTTAGTTGTTAGTTATAGCTGTCACCAACTCCAAATATATTACTGATCTTTGTGACATATAGTATAGCTCCTAAACGGCCGTCCGTACACACATACAGGACAGGACAGGTACAGACGTTAAACTTATCTGTTTACGCCGGGGGTTAACAATATTGAATGTCAATTTAAATTCCTTATCAAAAGTACAGGATAATAGGCAATAACTTACTAAATTGCTCCCGGTGGACTCTTGTCTAACTGCTTCACCCACTGACGACGACGAGTCCAGTGGTATCACCAGTATGTCACCATCCTAAAATAATATTTACTTTGAGACAATGTTATAATAGTACATGTAAAAAGGTGTGATAATATGAGTATGTACGGTCAATTAACCTCAATAATCGTTGAAATAATCACTAAATGTGTCCGAGTGCGACCGTTAACTAACAGGCTATAGCTAGCCCTAGCCGGAGATAACTCAAGGGAAGTGTTATATTTTTTTACTAGTAATCGGTTCAGCATTGCAGGTGTGAACGGTCCTGCCCTCGTCCCTTGATCCGGCCCTGATAAAAACTAATCGATCAAGATCAGGACTGATCCTGGTCTCAAAGAATGTCTATACCAAATTTTGCATCGGTTCAGTGTCTTAGGTATGAAAATGTGAAAAGGTCCTGCCCCAGCCGACAGATAGACAGACAAACTTACTTTCGCATTTATAATATTAGTATGGATGTAATTACAAATTAATACATATTGCTCTTGAACCAAAAAACAGTAAGTACGAGTACTTTTCTACAATTTTGCAGAACTTACCAAATTTTCCTGGTTAAGTCCTGCTTCGCAGTCTTGGTTGAGGATTGAGCTTTGCAGTCCTTCACACGGTGGCAGAGGCTCTAAGTTACAAGGTAGACTAGTTAACAAGTCATTCCTCAGGACCTCTTCAAAGAGTGATGAATTGTAGGAGTTATCCTGAAATTTAACAAGAAATTTAAAAAGGTAATAATAATGTACTTAGTTGGTAAACTAACAAGACTGATGAAAAGTTATGATTTTATTCCACTTTTTAAATAAATACTGCACCGGTTAAATTGTTAGGTATCTTAAGAAGACTTTAAAATAATAAAAGTTAATAAGTAGGTACCTACCTACATGCAAGTAGGAGAATGTGCATTTAAGCGACGCAGGGCATGTGTAAGCAAAAAGTTTAAAACAAAATTTACTTTTTTGAAATACAATTTAACATGAAAACAAACCATATCTTTTGGTTGGTCGCTTTTTAACATGGCCAGAGCTGCTTCAAACCGGAGTCTGTCCCCTATTTGAGGGAACATACTATGTATGTCTTGTTTACTAAGCATCTGCATTGTTGCGATATCAATTCTTTCAGCTGAAAAAAAAGGTAAATTTAACAGCGCCCTGATTGCAGCTGTGAAATGCACTACGTCGCATCGACTTTATAAAATGTAGGTTGGTACCTATTTGTTTTTTTTTGGGTTGCAGTTGCACATCGAATCTAGTGTATAATATAAATATGAACGTATATCTAGGTAGGTGGGTAGGTACCATACGACAAGACTATTCTTGGTTGGAGTGTACAGCGGCCAAAAAAGTGTTATTTTCGCAAATCGTTTATTTTCTCGATTCTATAGTATGTAACACCTAGAAAGGCTAAAAGTGTCTGGGTGTTTTTTGTCTCCGACCAACCGTTTGTCGTAAAAACGATGTCGAAGGGATCCATAGGTAAGGTTATGTTAGAACTGTGACCTTGAAATTGGTCGCGAAATTTTTTTAAGTATTTTTTCATAGTGCCTCTAAGATGACACTCTGACCCTATTCTTGCTAGAAATTAGAATGTGTGAATGTAATGTGTGAGCTCATGCTAGCAACTTACTAGGTAGGTTTGTCAACTTACTTTCAAAACGATCGATGTAGCGTTCCAAATTCCACTTCTTCAAAAGATCACGCGTAGCCATATCCATTTTTGCACTGATCAAACACGTTCACTGGCACTAATGGAATTGTTATTGCTATTAATTAAACGAGTCGTGAGTCGTGACTTGCCGGCTGTAGCGGTGAAATACAAATGGCCGACCGAAATGGCGCGGCGGCGGAATGAAGTGAGAGAGGGAGACCTCATTATATAATGCCGTCACCTTAAATTTGTAGGACATCATTCAAATGCTACTCATAAATGGGTCTCTGTAATAATAATTTAGTAGGATACACATAAAATAATATGACTGTAATATTAAAAAATGATGCTTACTTTAAAAATATAAGTTTAAAGCATTATAATTTAATATAGTACATTAGGGGGAGGTCATCGTATTTTTAGAGATACTTCTTCATATTAAACTATGAAATCTATTTATATTACGGTGACTGTCATTGTGTTTTTTAATTAGAATCTTATTTATAATTATCATACTAATTTATGGGACAGTGGACCATTTTCTATTACATTGTGTTATTATTTGAAGAAGACAATGTTATTTCATAATTACAAATTTTTACGATGACAAGTATCATAATATTGCATTATTTACCCAAAAAATTCGATTCCATCTTAACACATTTCAGTTCTAGCGTAATATTTACTTATTATCAACATATTATAAGACAACGCATCTATTTTAAACCAACGTCACGATATTTTAAGATTATGCCAAAATGACATTTTTCTCAGTGTAGATCCTGGCCCCTAGTTACGCTTATTTTATTTTCCTGTTCACAATCATTTGTCTCGTCGCGGGAATCGAACCCACAACCTCAATGCAGTGGCGTCTAAATTGTTTAGCAATCCAACGGGGCAATACTGCCAGCATCTTGGGTACGCTGTCAACTGGTAGTGGGTTGGAGCATTTGAGCTATCTATAGGCCTTTAATGGTCTGTGGGTTGTCCAATTGCTTTTCCTTGTATGTAGTTAGTTTAGTTTTAGTAAGTAGAGTGTAGTTTGTTTTCAGTAAAAAAGGCATTCCCCTTTAAAAAAATAATGTTTACTTGTTTATAATATGTTGGTATGTATGTAGGTACTTACCAGATCAAATGTTCCGACCTAATTCCGCCCTCCGCCTTCCACCACAGGAGAAGTAGAAGATCGGCCAAATATCATTCTTACTTAGTAGACATTCCGCCAATTCGTAAAAAGCGTTTTGGTTCCACGTTTATAGTGAGTACTGCTAAGGAATAGAAACTCCTTGCTATCTTATTTGTTTTCTGAGAACTACGATCTTGAAGGCCAGAGTGAATAGGTATCTTCTAGATCTACGTGCTCCATCTTCGGCCACATCGTCGCTTAATATCAGGCGAGATGGTGGTCAAAGTATATTACATAAAAAAAAATGTTTACTCGTTTTTTATTTTTTATTTTTATGGCCTACGTCGTCTTTACCACCTTGGTATAACATTTACGTATCCACTTGAGTACGCCTAATTATAAAATGATTTTGAACATGAGAGCACCCAGTGATAATTCAGTGAATCGAGAAAAGGTTTCTACGACATTGTCATTAGCACATAATGGGTTTTTTATGTAACTTACAGTTGGACGAGCAGGTTGTTCACCTGATGGTAAAACACCTGACGATAAATATAAATGAAACAATTAAGTATTTGTCTCAAAAATATTACGCTCTATGCTTGAACGAATAAAAAAAGCGGACGCCTCATTGCCAAATTCAAAAGTAAAGCACTCAATCTATGCCGGTCCACTCGTTTGTACGCTAGCCACACGCACACATTTACATCATGCTATCCCAATCGTCCACTCAAACAAACATTACGCCACTGCCATGCTTCAGTTGTAGCTTAGCGAGATTCCGTCCGCCCTTTTTTTATTCGCTCAAGGCTCTATGCATTCATTCAGTTTTTTGAACAAATATACTCATTAAAACACCCATTATCTTTCTGTTATTTTTATTTTCACTCTTAACATATTTTTCGTAAGTTACCTTAACAACGTTCCTTACATATTGTAATGTTTATGTACAGTTTCTTGAACATTCTATAACTTTAATTGGCAACAATGTTGAGCATATACTAATTTGTTATATAGGTCTTAGGAATGATTTTAACATAATTAACTTTATAACAATTTTTTGGATTATTTGTATTGAATAGTGAGATATGGTTGTTTTTAATTAATTAAGTTCGATCAGATGATACAATCAACATTTTAAATTATCTAATTGATGCCCACTTTCATCAACATTTAAGCCAACGTTAACCACGATATAAATTTTCAAGCTAACCGTAGATTAACGAAGGAATTAACGTTTGTGAAATCGGACATTTAATAAACACCGATTATAACAATTTCAGATTATTGTAACTATATCGCAGTGGTGATAAAAATGCATTTTAATTCTCCATTATAACAAATAGCAGCTTTTTAAAAATAAATGTCAATTAATTGACTTTATAAACACATTGGCACATTCGCGCACTAGTTATCTATTTTATATAAATTGCTTATGTACTCTATTTACATGACCTAGTTCCGTATTTCCTATAGACTGTTTACAATAATTAATTTTTAGAAAAAAACAAAAACCGACTTCAATGTATCTTCGAAGTCCACGGTCACATATCAATGAAATTTATATGGGACCACTTCGTAGCTATACTGAACCCGACGCAAAAATAATTTTTCAAATCGGTTCATAAATGACGGAGTTCTGAGGTAACAAACATAAAAAAAAACAATCGAACAGAGAACCTCCTCCTTTTTGAAGTCGGTTAAAAATCGAGATTGTTATTAAGAAAAAAAACTTAGAGTTTTAGACTTTATATATACACAAACCGAACAAAATACAAACAAAATGTCTGAATAGGAAGCATGTTGTTTAAAATTTATCTCGGATTGAACATAGGCTTTATTCCAGAATGTAAAAGATAAACACAAGAGATAAACTCTGCGAAAAGATTGCAAAGCGAAATGTCAAGATATCTAGAGCACGTTGTTTTGTTAAACACGTATTCAAAATATAGGATCACTCTAAAAACAACACAACAAACATATATTATTATAAATTTTCCTAATGTGAACATGAAATCGTAAGCCATGGTTTATTTCTGACAGATCTAAATTATACGAAAAGACAGTAAGTATAGAAATATCAGAATTATGTAATATCAGTTTTTCGGAATTCACGAACTAATAGGTATTGATAGATATAAGTACCTTTATACTAGTTATGGTGTATCAAGTGCCAAAAAGATCGTTTTTGAACACAATACCGATTAATACCGTAAAAAAAGGCTAATAAATTCATACCGCTACCTCTTATTTAAACTAACTTCGCAATAATAAGTACCTATATACAATATTTCTTGCAAGTTTTTTTACCTACAAAGTTATTCGTTCCAGTAAATTAAAAGTTTAACGTCTCGCTTTTAACCTTTTCAAATATTAAGAGGTAACTTCGCGGAAGACACTAAATTAAAAATAGTAACTGGCCGTGGTTGTAATACCACCCACCGAACAAAGCCATGCCGTTAAGCGACCTAGTCGTGTTTCGGGATGATGTTCGGTGAACCATCGGGGAGACGGGTCTGAGCAGCCGCTCAACTGCCGTCTCTCTCTAGATCTATGTGCTCCATCTTACGCCACATCATCGCTTCACATCAGGTGAGATAGTGGCCAAACATAGATCTATTAAGTGGAAAAAAAAAAAGTACTAAGTTTAAAACTCTGAGCTTAGTCATCTTCAAACTCTCACATAAAAACTGTATAAGGTATTTCGCGCAACATTTCGCGCGACTTCACAAAACATGGTAACAGGTCTTGGTGAAAGGGTTCTAATATGATAAATAACGTTCTTTGACAAAACTGACCATATAACTAAAACTTCCGATCACAGCTTAATCTTGTTTATCACAAACATCTTTCGAAAACCCCCATTTCATTTGGCACAAATATTAGAAGATTCGTTGACAAGAGGTTTATCAAAACAAATTTCACTTAGCAGTGAAGTTAAGACGCAAATTATACAGAAGGAAGAATAATAGAGACGAAAAATGGCGTGGGTACGCTTCATGTTCGCACATCTGCGAATAATGGTTGTCGTCATTTCCTCGACTCTTTTAACTGTGGCTTTAAAACACTAAAAGGAGTTATCTTCAAAAATAACTTACTGCGATAGGAAAACATTCATCGAAAACAAAAGTTACTTCAATAATATAAAAAAATACAGTAACCATAAATAAAAACAGTAACTGTCCATATTTAAAAATGGAGGTCATTTCAGCATTGAGCTGCGCAGAATCTTGAGACTTCAGCAAACCCCTGTCAGTCTTAGACCAGGAGCTAACTCCTTCCTAATTTCATCTCTCCAGCGATAACTATCACCGGCCAATCAGCGTGTCCTTAGCCGCGCCCATGTCTCGTCCCCTGTTCCTGTATAATTTGCGCCTTAAAGGTACGGTAGCTACATGGGGGGTTTGAGCGGTGTGTTGCCAACGTGCAGGTTATTGAGTTGCGGCAACAAGATGGCCGCCGTGGATATCGCAGTGACCAGCACAAACACGGCGAGCAGTGCGCGATCCGCTACTACCGCCACCTGGGGATTTAAACATTTTAAAGTACTTTCAAACAAAAAACATGAATTTGTTAAAACACTTGAACGAAGAAAAAAAGACGGACGTGACGTCTCGTGTTCCAATCTCAGACGTGAAGCACTCGAGCCATGCCAGTCCGCTTGTTAGTACACAAGCCTCACCCACACATTTACATCATGTTATGCCGATCAGCCGTTATATCTGCTTGACATCGGCCCTCCATCCACTCAAACAAACAACGCCACCGCCATTGCTATACTTCAGTTGTTGCTTAGCAACATTTCGTCCGCCTTTTTTTCTTCGTACAAAGTTAAACACGTTTTTGTTTTGAAATTTCAAAGTACGTGACCAGCCTTTTTAAACAACTGAGTGACGAATCAAGCAGGTTGTTCGCCTGTGGTAAGCAACACGCTTGCCCATAACAGTTACAGTACCACCCAGAACTCGAGCCTCTCTCATATTTCCTACATGATCGGCTGGTTGGCTTGTCGGCAGCTCTAACATTTCAGATGACCATAAGCAACGGTGACTGTTTTTTATAATGACTGCTTGATTGCCACTCCATTGATACATAAGAAAAATGTAGAAGAAAATTGAAGGTAAGTAACATAGTAGATAAATTAATCACTGTTCTCGTAAGTAACATAGACAAATTATTCACTTCGATGTAGGTAAGTACTGAATGACGATTTAGAAGGTGGGCCTTATCGACAAGTATTTATTTATATGTATATGCTTTTGATGACAAAGATGAAGATTGATACAGATGTTATTTCTACTAAGTTTGATTTGTTTGGATTATTTTTAACCGACTTTAAAAAAGGAGGAGGTTCTCTATTCGATTATTTTTTATGTCTGTTACCTCAGAACTCCGTCATTTATAAACTGATTTGGAACTTTTTGCTTTGTGTTCAGAATAGCTTCAATGTGGTCCCTTATAAATTTATTCAATATTCAAACTTAGACTTCAAACATACATCAGAATCGAAGTCTTTTTTTAATTATACAAACCCTGAATACAGTTAAAAATATTTGTTTTATTTTATTTAGAGCTAAGCGCCCTTTGGTAATTATGTTGTACTTTGCGAAACCTAACAGATTTACAGTTTAATGTATTCATGAACCCGTTTGTAAACTCAGTTAGCTTCTATGAACACTGTTTTAGGACGGGAATTAATAATATCATTTAGAAGATATTTTATTTAAAAATGTTGTTCTATTATTATTTCAGGGCATACATGCACAAGAGATCGCTTTTAGCGATAAGTTCGCCCATTGTAAGTAAGTTTGTAAGTTGTTTTATGTACCTACTGATTATTTTTGTTTGGTGTACAATAAAGCATTTTGTATTTGTATATGTACATGCTAAGCTGTTCGCACATGGCGACGAGCGCAGTGCAGTGCAGTGATGTTAGGAGCTTTACAATTCCAAATTCCGGATAGCAGCTACTGTTATTAACAGTGTGGCACTTACTATGAGACCCATGGCTCTCATTACATAAACAAATACGCCCAACGATCACATACATAGATCCTGGCCCCTAACTAGGATTCCCCGTATCTAGGGAACCAGGAACTATGAGGACCATGCTCACACAACACCCAAACACAAAACAAATGCTTGCGCTTTTTTGTGACAAACATTTGTCCCGTCGCGAGAAACAAACCCGCAACCGATTTGAGCCAACCTGCCAATCCACTACACCACAGAGGCTGTCAACTATTAGGTACTATAAAGTACTTCACTACTATACTTAATAGTAATACTTTAATAGATTTGACAGCCTCTGTGGTGTAGTGGTTGGGCAGGTTGACTCAAATCTCATACACCACTGAGGTTGCGGGTTCGATTCCCGCGACGGGACAAATGTTTGTGCACAGGAAAAAAAGCGCAAGTATTTGTTTCGTGTCTGGGTGTTGTGGGACCATGGTCCCCATAGTTCCTGGTTCCCTAGATACAGGGAATCCTAGTTAGGGGTCAGGATCTATGTATGTGATCGTTGGGCGTTATTTATTTTTATTTTATTAATAGGTCCTGAGACCTGGTCCTTCTAAATTGGATGCATCCAATCGAGGATAATCGTTTTCTATAATATTATTTGAATTTCAATCTGCGTGAGTTAGTGGGACATGGGAAAATCCAACCGTGGAGCGACCGTACAGAGCACGGATTCGCAATATCCCCAACATGCGTGGAACGTCTCCGGGAAACGGCAAAAGTCATATTATCTCCTCATATTAAAAATATCGCTTCGAATAACATCACCATATTGCCGCTAGGATGTCATCATGTGGAGGGAACACGCATTATGGATATTATTATTACACTCGTATTATATTTATTCTAATTCTCACCACATATCGTTTTGGATATTACAGATTTACTGGATTTTGCGAACGCGTACTCGTGAAAGATAATTTTGGTTATGAAAAATACGATTTCTCTTTTGCCTAGAGCCGGTAAGCGCCGTAGCTACGAGTACGTCATTATTGCCTACGTCAGCAGTCATAGGTATTTATTATTTAGTCTTTACCTTTCCTTTCCGGCTCGAGTTCATGCTTCGACTGGAATCAAATTTTGCGTAAGCAAATGTCATTACGAAAACAACATTGAGAGAAAAAGCAAAGCATAACAATGAGACATTTCGGATATTACCAAACTCACTTTGAAAGAAAGAAACCAATGTGGGGACTTAATAATATAGATTTGCGTAAAAAGATTGTTTATAAGATGGTTAGAATTTTTCGTAATACCTTTTCTTTCCGTGGAAATTTCACGCAATTCGACAAAAGTACATTGTATTACAAAGTTATCAACAAAACTTCCAGCCAGTTTCCCCTCGCCTCGGCATCTTCCGATCCAATTATCGACATAAGGATTATTATCGTTACGAACCTCCTTTTTCATGCTAGCGACCAAACTCTCCAAGAAAAATATTGATAATGAGGAAAATGGAGAAATAAATGATGACGCATAACAATTAAACTATTGAAGAGACTCGATCGAAACTTCACTCTGGCAGATGCAAAAACTTGCGAAACCAAATCCCTCAAGGGGAAGAAGAAAAAAATAAAAGTACCAGCTAAGTCCCGTTTAGTAGTATATGTTGATATTGGTAAACCGTAAAATGTCCAAGCCCTGATGTATATCAAGCAAGTATATCAAGTTGAAGTACTGGAATGGACCTGCAAACGATTCTTTAATCATTTACTTATCTCAATCATCATCATCAGCCCATCACGTTCTCAGTAGTTCCCACTGCTGGGACACGGGCCTTCTCTCATAGAGAGTATGGGCCATAGTCCACCATGCTAGCCCAGTGCGGGTTGGTGGATGTCACATGACATTGAATTTTTGTGATAAACTCTTGGACATGTCGGTTTCCTCACGAAGTTTTCCTTCACCGCTTTAGAGCGAGTGTTAAATTTTCGCACATAACTTAAGACAGTCAGTGGTGCGGGGACAGCGGTATTCGAGCTCGGGTGCGTCGGATTGAAAGTCGCACGTTCTCCCACTGAGCCACACGCTCTCGTTGCTTATCTATAGTACTCATCAACAAGTATTAAAAGGGGGAGTCTCATCAGAGTTCTAATGTGTTTAAAATAGGCGTTGCAGCAATTTGGCAGGCAGTGAGGCCGCATTCATCGAATTACAAATTTGGCCAATTTCAGTTAGGCTCCCATCTACGCCGTGTCTACTATCTACATATTATTATGGAGTTTATTGCACTAGAGGCGTTGTTTGCTTATGTAAGTATGTATATAAACTGACTAGTCACTATAAGATACATTTCAAGATATTGCACGACACGAGTATGATTAGTTAGTGTATGGAATTTAACTAGCAACCCTAGCGAACATGATGCATCATAAAATGTATATAAATACAGTGTCCCTCTAAACTTCGACAGTAAGTTTTTTTATTTCGACACGAAACTTACTTCGAAAAAATACTTATAGTTAGACAAGTCATTGTTTCGAATGACCATAATTCGACAGAAAATACTTCGACAACACAAACGGCCTCCAAGACTAGGTTAGGTTATGTTAGAGGTACCATACATCGCGCGCGCCGAGCGAGCGAAGCAAGCATGCGGCGGCAGCGGCCGGCGACGCGCCATAAAGAAAATTGAATGTTTGTTTTGTCAAACTATTTTCTGTCGAACTTATACTTGTCGAATTATGTTCAATCGAAACAATGAACTGTAGAACTACATTTTTTCGAAGTGTCGTGTCGAAATAAAGAACTGTCGAAGTTCAGAGGAGCACCCATTTAAACATTCTTCAAGAACTTTTATAAATTATGGTGAAACACATCAAAGATTTGTCAAGAATTTTAGGTACTTTACTCATCTATTTTTGACATGTTACTAAAAGCGTGAGCGTTATGCAATTTATCCAACACAGATGTAAAACGCTGTTTCTATATACAATTAAATCGAAAATGTTCGAACTGATGCCATGTTTCACCCATACGATTTCACGTACTTTCTGCTATCTAAATGGGGTTCGAGAATACGACACATAATAGGCATTTAGGGCGTACATTGTTACGAGTATATTTAGTTAGCAAAAATGTGTATTCAAAGGTAAGCAATAAAATTGTACGAGCTCCGCGTAATGTAGTCGTCGCTCAGGCCACAGACGCAATCGACCGCCTCGAAATCTAATACTATACCCATTACCTGTGAGGCAAAGTAAGTTCGTACAAAACTTGCGCGTTCACTGTGTGTAAGTATGTACAGTCAGCTGCGCTGATTTGTATAGGTAGGTATGTCGCAGCCAACTAGCTTAATTCGCCGTTAAATTAACAGCCTAGCCTCTTAACTAAACGCCGCCATTTACCCTGTACCTAAGGGGGTCACAATTTCATACAAATAAAATAGTGCATAAATTAAATAAAACAATCATCAAATATGTATTTTATATATATATATATATATATATATATATAAAATACATATATATATATAATATATATATATATATATATATATATATATATATACAGTCGTCCGTGTGTCTATTGTGTATGTTTGTTTATATTCTTCTCTAAATATCTGTGAAAACTTCTAATTGGCCTTCAGCTATTACTTACTTTGTTAGTTATTTACTGATTAAGCCGATAGTTTTCCTTGAAAATAAAATAAAATAGATTGCCAAATCAACGTGTATAATCATTGTAAATCCTTATTGCCGCTTGTCATTTTAGCCAGTCAATCATAGTCCCATTCAGTTTTCTTTCTGTGCCTTTTGTAGCGTCACCGCTGACACTGCAAGCTGACACCGCGCAGTTGCGTCACACGTCGCCGACAAAACGTGTCACATAAATATTTTAATATAAATTATAAGTATGTTAGTTTTTTTATATGGGCCGTAGAATAAGTAAATAACATCTGTAATTTATTTTAATGTTGCCTGAAATAAAGATTAAATAAAATAAAATAAATAAATAAACAAAATTTATTTATTTATTATGGTACACTAAACAGGAAACAGTCGAAAAATTTACATTATAATAGGATTTAAACATGAAATTGCGGAACCATGTGTATCTACACAGCATGACTAAACAAGAGCAGTAATAGTAAAACAATTATACATAAATAGCTACTCAATAGGAAACATAGAAGTAACAATAACTACTTATTACTACCACTTGTGCTTCCAGTGACTTGTCACTGTAGCGCAGCATCACCAGTGATGATGGACAAAATGTCCTTTTTGAATTTGTATAATTTGGAATTATAATCTACAGAAGATTTAAAAGTGAACAAGGGAAGTCTACGAGATCTTAAGAGGGAACGGCACGCTGAAATTTTCATACAAAAAGAGAAAACGTTTTTCTACCCCTAAACATTAACCGAATTCGATGAAATTTGGACATGTAAGAGATGTTATCATTATTGAGGTTTGTAAGTTTTTATTTTTTCGATAATTCCTATAGAATTTGAATAAATAGACCAAAAAAACTCGATATTTACTCGAAATTTTTTTTTTAACTTTGGAAGCTTTTAACTTTAAAAATAGACAAACTTAGAAAAAGGAAAACCTATAAACCTACTTTATTCTCCATTTAAAAAATTGAGACCTAAATTACCAAATTTGGTTGAGATTTAGTGTGGTAGAAACGTTTTCTCCCGAAAGGCTAATTTTAACAAAAATCAGAAGTTGATACGAATTTAGTTAAATTATTATTATTATTTAGTTAATTTATTTAATTTACGCATTTTCTGCGAGACCGTAAACCATTATTCAAATACCTAGTGCTCGCTGGCCGCGGCTGTGCCATATCCTCTTAAACAATGTATATATACGTGTATGTATACTCTCATAAACAATGTAGGTACGTACTCAAAAGGTACCAACTCGAGTTTGTTCAATGGTGCCTATAAATCTAATATTCCTATTACCTGTGTGGTAAAACAAATTCCGTCATAACTTAACCTAAGTATTTTGGGAGCGTGCGTGATTGTGTTACTTGCTATTCGGAAGCTGATAGAAATATAAACAGTAGAAATTCAAGGTTTGATTTGGTGTAGACATTGATTTATAGCTACACTCAAGTGTAATCCGTTGGTATCCAGGAAATATTCATATTCATATAGTTTATTAGCATTCCACAATGTAGTTCTTAGGTGGTAGGTTACAAAATTTTATAATAATGATCATTATGGACCCTATTGGGCTTAGATAAATTGATATGGATAAGAGGAGGACAGTAATTTTGTTTAGTAAGTATGTATTACAGTATATATTATTAGTTATTTAAATAAAGTATCATTCATATATTAATTAATCGCGTAGTAGGCTTTGTTTATTAAAAATGCTTTTAATTGATTTAAAAATAATTTCGCTTTTGTTATATTTGACGAGTCTGGAAGTTTATTATAAAATATTTAAAATGTTTATTGTTTAAATAGATGATACGTCACAATTATTTTACCTTACTATCAGACGGTTAGACAACCGTCGGTTAGGCATCTTGATATGTCTAAATTTATTTGTTAAACAAGCGAATTTCAATATACTAAAATTTAAAAAACCCCTGACACAAAAAATCTATAAAAAGTTAAAAACGATTGAACCGATTTTGATAAAACCGCTAAAAAACTGGCTTTCAAATAAAAAAAAACCGCATCCAAATCGGTTCACCCAGAAACACATAGTGATCAAACTTATAACACCCCTCCCTTTTCGCATCAGGGGTTAAATAAACAATCACTGAGAAGCGTGGGCTACATTTTATTTATATGTTATTTACGTATTCCGTTTGGTGAACCCAGAAATGTAATACCTACACGAATTTTATATACCTACACGAATATTGCCCGAATGTCATTTGTTTCGACCAGCAATCTCCGAAATCCACGACATCAAATAAGAGATGTTCTACACCGCTTACATCTATTTTCAGATAATATCTATCTTTACAAAGCCTTAGGTTTGTTACATCGCGTGCCGGGTTTGCGTTGACCTGCTTCCTTTATGTTTGCACTCTTGAAGCGGAGACCGTCCCGTCTCACTTAATGTCCACAACAGCTTGGATAACTATTGCAACTTCACACGTACATACGTCACGTTTGAGATGGTGAACGTCAAATGCATCACCATGAATAGAAGAGCAGCTGGGACACACACGTTAAAGCTCTGTTGAAATTTCACCAGTTTCTCTTTTCGGTTAAAATAGCGAGCCTGTGAATTTATTTGATATACACATACGTAAGCAGAGCTTGTATTGCCTTCGTTGGGACTGTTTAGGACAATTTAACAGACGCTGGCGCGCATAAACTGCGCATGGTTAGTGTAAATTAATGGCAAACAAGTAAAAAGCCCGTCTGCCTAACGACCGTCGGTCACCATTGCTTACAGACATCTGCAACACCCAAAGCCCCGCACCACTGTCTTTCTTAAGTTAGGCGCGGATTTAACACTCGCTCTAAAAACAGCGCATCGTGAGGAAACCGGCATGTCCAAGAATTAATCACAGAAACTCAAGTGTCATCCTCCAACCCGCACTGGGCCAGCGTAGTGGATTATGACCCATGATATCTCTATGAGAGAAGGTCCGTGTCCCAGCAGTGGGAACGTGATGATTATTCTCACCTGTTTCCACTCCAGATTGGCGCGTTCTAGTCGTTCATTGGCGGCGACCCGCTGCTCGTGCCGCGCGGCCGCCTCCCGCAGCGTGCACCCGCAGCACCCGCACCGCGCGCACTGGCACGCGCAAGACGCGTCGCCCGCCACCCCGCCACCCGGAGACATTACACCACCTGGTGACCAGAACTCGTGCTTACTTACATCAAATGTGTTCATGCGGAATTACACTGCATATTTTTATTGCGTTTCAGATTTGAGATGAATTTCCTCAACAGCACGCCTGATTTCATTAGATTCCGGTATTAGTTTTTTGTTTCCAAATAAAAAGCTTTAGTTTCCGCTGTGTAGAAAAAACAAGAATTCGAAATAGATTAAAAATTCATCTAAAAATCAAGTTTTTATGCATTTAGAATGCATTGTCATCAAGTGAGCTAACCTAAAAGTTTCAGCCGGATAGCTAATCGAGAAGTGCTCGAAATTTAAGTTACAAGATTCCATTCGGAACGACAGATAGACAGACAAACAAAACCTAAGAAAAACGTGGTAACATTTATATTTTAATATTTTTAATGGTTATACTATTAGCTAAGCTCGGGGTTTCTCTGAAGGATCCAATCAGCAACAAGGTAATCCGAGAGAGAACCAAATTAACCGACATAGCTTAACGAATCAGTAAGCTGAAGTGGCAATGGGCTGGTCACATATATCGAAGAACCGATAACCGATGGGGTAAATGAGTTCTAGAGTGGAGACCACGTTTAGTCACTGGTAGAGTAGGATGCCCTCCTGCCAGATGGGGTGACAACCTGCGTAAAGTAGCTGGCAGCAACTACATGCAAAGAGTCGAAGATTGGGCTCAGTAGCGTGAATTGGGAGAGGCCTATGTCTAGCAGTTGACTCGAACAGGCTATTGATGATGATGATGATGATAATTTAATGGTATGTTTGTGGCAAGACGAGCGGTTCTTGATGGTAAGCAACATGCCTACCCGAAAAAGTTGCAGCGGCACCATGAACCTGGTTTTGCAAAATCCTGCGCAGCACAGCAGTGCTGGCGTCACTCTGAGACAATGGCTCTTAATTCTTATGATGCCCAGTACGTAATTCCACTTGAAACGGTTTAGTACTTTCCATTTTTTGCGCCATGAGTTAATTTATTTCAGTTGATTATTTATTTATCATCGTACCCCAGAGGAAACTCTAATTTCAAGAGTTTGATTGATAAATACAAAACATTTGATGATCAATAAACGGAGTGTAAGTGACACTCAAGGTGACACCATACCGAAGTCGATACCAAAACGACTTTTCAACAACAACTTTTCGAAGTCTTTAACATCCTTTAAATTCACTAGCAACGACTAGGACTCTACAAATATTTCAGTAGGTGCCTCCAAGATAACAAATAATAATAATAAAACCACCCAACGATTGCATACATAGATCCTGGGCCCCTAACTAGGATTCCCTGTATATAGGGAACCAGGAACTACGAGGACAATGGTCCCACAACACCCAGACATGAAATGTTTGTGCTTTACTGCGCACAAACATTTGTCCCGTCGCGGGTATCGAACCCGCAACCTCAGTGGTGTATGAAATTTGAGCCAACTTGCCCAACCACTACACCACAGAAGCTAAACATAATCACTACTTTGATGCCTGTTTTAGTTGTGAAAGTCATCGTGAAAACCGATGTGACATGACAGATGCTCATCTGAATAGAACAAAGGCCGTCCCTCACACAGTTGTGCCTCTATTTGAAAGTCGCTGAGTGGTAAACAAATTTAACCCTTATGCGCATAAGTGTTAAATTTGTTTACGGCTAAAGGCAATATATCTATTGCTGAAGCAGAGTGCAGACCGATCATTTATCGTAAAAACTTTATACGTTCCTCCGGTTTTCTTTTATTGACCTTTTTAAGACAAACAGGCTTATAATCAGCATTATTTGCTCGTCAACTTGTTTAACTTTTTATTTATTTTCTTTTTTGCTACCTTTGTTTATTCTTATTGACAATTTTTTTAAATGTAATTGAGTGACGAGACGAGCAGTTCGTCCAGTTGATGGTAAGCAACACATAACATAAGCCCATGACGCAGTACGCAGCACTGCACTGTGCTCGTCGCTTTTAAGTCGCTCTTATGCTCATTAATTTCACTGGCCACAATACTCTTCGAACCGTAATGCTTGCGCACTACTGCTTGGCGGCAAAATAACTTGGAAAGCGGTGGTACCTACCCAGACGGCCTCGCTTATACGAGAGACATACCAAAAGAAACTAATGTTGAATGTTGAACGACATGCCACGACAACGACATAACGTACAATGTTGTCAACTAGCCAAATAAGTTTAACAACCTTATTGAATAAATGATTTATTATTAGTTTATTATTTTTAATCTTATAATGTGGTCAATAAATAAATTGAAATTGAAGTTACATTGTTTGTTTATACCTCTATTCGGCTTCATTCGATTTTCAAGCTCTTTATTTCATGTAAGTTCCAAAATAAAAACAAGTGATAAAATGCTTATCTCACACACTTCTTTCTTGTACGATAGAACAATACCCTAGCGGTGTCTCCATTTGAAAGCCCTGGAGTGTGCACATACGGGCTGAGGCCAAGGTGAACGTTACGTAACAGGCCTGATGCGGCTTTACAGAACACGGCGGTATAGGTCGAATAGGTGTACTTTTGCGTCTTTATTAATTATGCTACTTCCAATTCCATCAATACAAAAAACTTCTGTTGAAGGTAAATGGTCCATGCCAGAAAAACACCACTTATTAACTTGTATCCGGATTAGGTACGCATTTTATATGAACTAAAATTTAAAAAACCCCCGACACAAAAAATCCTATTCAAAGTAAAAAAAAAGCCAAAACTGATTTTAATAAAACGTGTAAGAACAGCCGCTAGAAAACCTGCTTTCAAATAAAAATACTGCATCCAAATCGGTTTACCCGTTTAAGAGCTATGGTGCCACAGACAGAAACACAGACAGACACACATAGTAGTCAAATTTATAACACCCGCACAGCGTCGGGGGTTACAAACAACAGATATCGTCAAAACTAAAACGCAATGAAAATATATAGCGTGACACCGCTGAGATATCGTCACTTGGTGTTTCTTCAATACGATAAAAACATGAAATGTTTATTGTAACTTACATAGCTCTAGATACATGGCTACATCTTTACCTATACATATGTATGAACCCTTTGCAAAACGAGTATTCGTTCATATTTAAAGGAATCATCTCGCTTTTTTTTCTGTCGGTCCTTTTGTTCTGTGCTGTTCATGTAAGTAAAGGCCATCGTGCAAACAGCTAAGGAATGTTCAGCTAGGTAGAACAATGGACGCATACAGCCGTGCTTCTATTTGAGACCTGTGTAGTGTGAAGTGCGAATATACGGGCAAAAGTCAAGGTGAACCTTGTGCAACTGGCTTATATCAGCTGCAGATTTAGATTGCATGCGCATCTTGTGTGGTAACATATAAAAATGCTTTGTCATGCACACACATGGAAAAAGGAATGTGTTGAATATGATTGGTATTTTGCTATTAAACCTATGAGCCACTGCACGAAATTTGTTACCACTCCGTTTTACCTTTGCTTGGAAATACTAGAAAGTAGAGAGAGCAAGAAGTGTTTGGACGGGTTACTTCTCCTGGGATTTAAAGTTCCGTAGAAAAACAGCAAAATTAGAGGACCATGCAAAAAGAAAAGTAAGACAAATAGGCACTTAAAAGTTAAATTTGTTGTTTGTTTTTTTTTTTTATTTGTTAAACTTGTGACACAGAATAATTTATATTGGCATGGCTTAGCCTGTGAAATATGAACATTCTGAAATAATTGTCAAAGTTACTTCGTTACCCCGGTCGCCCCCAATATAACTCATATTCGATTTAAAATTGTTAGGTATTTTAACGTGACATCGTTAGGTATTTTATTGTCATTGTGTGTTGCTCTTATAATAACTGATATTGTGGCCAAAGCTCCAGTAAAAATAAATCACATAGCTCAGAGGTTGTTTCTTTAGGCATGCTCCTAATTCTATTATGACCATCTCTAAATGAGACACTTAGGCAAGAGGATTAGGCACAATGCTGATACCCGTGTCACTCTTAGTCCCAATGAAAGAAACTGTCACCCTCTTCGGGTGCGATTACTGTAAATATCAAGGGATAGCCATCAAGACCCTTGAGGGTCTTCATCTTCATTCTTCAAGCATCCCATTGGTTTTAATACAAAGACTCGAAGGACCAAATCACGTTTCTATCAACGGATGGCAAAGGGTCTTCATTCTATGAGCATACTATTTATTGCTTAATACTAAAGTTCGAAGGATAAAAATAAGTTTCAAACAGAGTCCCGAAATCTTCACTACGATCGATTTGTTACTCTGTCCCGTGACGTGATATAACTGAGTTAGCAGTTCGATCAATCGAAGTAATGTTTACGGAGTAACGGCGGCATCCGATGGTCTCATTTAATTAGATTCTGCTCGATCTATGCAAATCTATTTAAACCGAAGTGTCCTGGCAGCAAATATTAATTGTCGATTAATTTGTATTTATTTATTGATCGTATTAAAATGTTGTTTCATAAACTGGAGGATAATTTGGCAAAACTACCGCCTATTCAGATGTAGACGTACTACTGAAATGCCTTTCGCAACTTGTTACGTTAAGCTAGACCGAACTAGTTCTTCCGGAAATTAGAATTTATCCCAAACGTGATAGATATTGCTGAGGCCATTCAAGCTTGATATCTGACCTGAAAGTGATGGCTGCAATATTTTTAACATTCAAAATGACCTGATTTTAAAATCCTTTTAGTGGCTTGCTACTTTGAGGCCTGCAGATTCAATTAGCAGATATTCATATAAATTGACACCATGCAATTTGCACGGCAAAATTTATAACATGCTATTTTAAAACTCATTTATAAATGAAATTTTCAGTTGACAAAGAACATTGTTAAAGTTGAATAATAATATATAGTATACATGTTAGTCTCTAAGGTAGATATTCTATGGGCTCTGTTAATTTTACTTTGCTGTACTTTACTACTGCCTGAAATAAATAAAAAAATATGACATTTGAGTCGTCGCATTCTATTTCGCTACAATATCTGACGAATCTCTTCAAATAGTTATGAAAATAAAAGTGTGTTTATTTTTCAGCTTATCTTGACTTACTAAAATTCGCTGTTGTTACTATTATAGTTTAAGTTATATATGTTATGGACCAAGTGATAAATAGGGGCATTTTTCATAATGCGAAAATGGCCGCGCATTTTGAAAAATGTCAAATATGAGAGGGCAATGTGATAACAACTATAGAATTAATCAAATTATCCGGGCATTATTTATAACGCTCGTCACATATAGGGCAGAATAATTAAAACCAAGTTTTATCTACCATAACATATACAAACATACAAATATACGGCCAAGGATCACATATAATACGTACCTATATAGTTTCCGAGCCCTTACTAGGACTATCTAGACCCCACGAGCACTAGTCTCAGAACACCCAAAGACGGAACAAATAAATGCGTTTTTTTTTGTTCAATTTTGTTTCGTACAGGGAATCGAAGCCGCAACCTTCCATGTGTGAGATATGAGCTGACTCGTTCAACCACTACATCACAGAGGTTGTTGTAAAATAAAATATACCTTCTAAGCCTTGCTGTTTTTGTATACTTACTAACTATATTTTACTCTGCGTAGCTCTTACTATTTTAGCGAGGCAGATAGGTAATATTCACGTGTCTAGCGTTACCACTAATTGTACTTTAATGGGCCGTTCGTACTTCAGTTTCCAGAGATGTTTAACGTGTGGCTGGCATATTACAAAGCATAATAATTTCCGTTTTCATTTCGAACTAGTGCCAAAGAAAACTAAATATTACTACGTACTAGTGCTTACTAGAAATTAGCCTCGTCAAAAAGTTAAAAACTAAAACCAACTTCGAAATACACTTTTAACAAAAGCCAATTCGGCCAAATATAGGTACTACCTACTACTTACTAATCAGCCCGTATCCACCCACTGCTGGGTATAGGCCTCCTCTCGTTCACGAATAGGTACTGCTATTAGTAAATATGTACTGTATAAATCTAATGGAATTAGGCGTGACGTTGCGGAAATTATTCTCAAATCTGAAACGCAATGAAAATATTGTGTTTTTAGCGGAATTAAACTAGATATTTTCATTGCGATTCACATTTTACTGTACAATTACTTAGACGATACAATAATGTAGGTACTCATTGTACATATACACTATGTATGTACCTACTTGTAAATTATTGTGCTTGCGATGTTGCTTATTATTTATTATAAAGGTATTTTCTTATTATAAAGCTCAAAACGAGTGTGTACGAGGGTCAAACTGAAAGTTCTTATAAAATCAAAAACTGATTAAACTAGCTAGTTATTACTATTACTATATCTTTTCAAAATAGTGTCCGTTCACGTCAATACATCGCTGCATCCGATGGAACCACTGGGAAAAGCACTTTGCCCACTCGTCCTTAGGGGTCTTTTCAACGGCCTTTTGAAACGCTGCTTTAAGTTTTTCTTTTATTTTTGGGAATAAATAAAAATCACAAGGTGCGAGGTCGGGACTATACGGCGGATGACCCAGTAATTCCACGTTTGACGTCGCCAAATAGTCGATCGTTCGCCTGGCGGTGTGCGACGAGGCGTTGTCGTGGTGAAGGAGGATTCTACTGCGAGGTCGTTTCTCCTGAACTTTTTTCAAGACAAGTGGCAAACAATTGTTAGTGTACCACTCCGCAGAAACTGCCAAATGGCCAATCGTAGTCTATCATAACTTTCTTATTGACTTAAATGTAATCGTAAGTCATAAAAAATCATAGCACTTTTTTCTCGCGTTAAATTCATGCTGACGTGACACAGACAATTTTCAATTTGCCGCCAAATCGTAAAACAAATGACAATTGAATGAAATTCATACTCAATAATATTGGCAAAGAGTTCCATTTTCAAAATTTAATTTATTTTTTTATTCATTTTGTTTACAAGTGGCCAGTTCTAAAAACTTTCAGTTTGACCCTCGTACCGCTTTGATATTCTATAAAAATACAAAGCCTTAAAACGTTCGACATCAACAAGCGTTTGAAGAAAACCAGCTGATAGTGTAGACGAACGAAGCGAGCGACTCACCCATATGGTTGTGGTTGTGGCGAGCGAAGCGCGGCGAGGCGGGAGCGAGCGGCGCGCCGTCGCACCGCGCTTCTGACTTCAGCCGCGAACCCGTGCGTGGGTTCACCTGCACGCCAGCCGCCGTGCTGTCACCCTGGCAGAAGACATGAGACTGTAGTTTTGCAATCCAAGTTTTGTCAAAAGTTGTATTGTGGGGTAAGAATCTTTATGTTATTTATGTAGCATGTAGGTGAAGGTGTCACTGCCAAGGTCAATATTACCGGGGCCGAAAAACATTTATATACTCGTAGCATTATATAGTTCCAACCAACGTTGTTGATGAAAACGATTAAATAAATCATTTTATAACAAAAAAAACCGACTTCAATTCTGATGTATCTTCGAAGTTCAAGGTCGAATAGAATTTATATGGGACTACATTGTAGCTAATACCTAACCCAACGCAAAAAGTGTTTTCTAAATCGGTTTATAAATGACGGAGTTCAGACTGAACAAATATTAAAAAAAAAACAATCAATGGAGAACCTGCTCCTTTTTATGAAGTCAAGTGAAATTAAATAAGTAAATATAGGTACCCAACGATCACATACATAGATACTGGCCCCTAACTAAGATTCCCTGTATCTAGTGTTAAGAATTATTAATGTTATGGTGTATTGTTTTGTAAAATGATTCACAATTATATTGAATATGGCAAAATACTCGTACCTGTGACAATACTGGTGGTATATTTCACCAGTGACGTCTATGGTACGAGTGATTCAGAGAGAGAGATTATTATCTATGGATGTGGATGAGGGGACATGTTGTTAAAAAAAGATGGAAAATAAATACTTGTTGTAATTGAATCTCTGTTTATCTTCTGAATCTTTATCACTAGGGACCATGGTCCCGAAACACCAATACACGAAATAAAATGCTTGGCTTTTTTTCTGATTAGTTCTTCTTTTGGCTATTTGCACAAAAATATGAATGCCAGTCAACAGGAAAACGACTTTATGAATATAACACAATCATGCGTATTTAGCGAAAAAGTTTTAGCAATAGTTTGTATAGAGCGCCAGTAAACACGGAAAAGGACGTTATTAATATACGAAATCACCAAACAAGCTGCTACAACATAATAAGTATTGGTTTTTTTAGGTTAACCTACCTACATATGTATACAAAGCGAAATATCAAAGCAGACATTCTCATTCTCAATTTAAGTAAAAAATCTAGCTGTGAGTCTATACTATACCTACTTACCTACGCTGGGGTGCGTTTAGGCAAGCCAGCGGATACATTTTCGGACAAAATTTATACGGGGCTCACGAAACGGCGTCATAGCTTTATAATATCAATTTTAACTGTTAAACTCAATAGACAGCTCAGCAGCGCTACGTAAGGTCCAGTGAGAATCGGACCTTACGTATCGTGAGAATCAGTGAGAACCGGCTGTCAATCTGACGGCAGGCGAAAATTTATCTACCCCGAAAGGTCGCTAAAATTTATCCTAGTTGGGCGAGAACTTATACCAGTGGACGCCCGTAAACGGGGCAGTATAAATTTTAGCCAGTATACATTTTCACCTCTTGGAGACTATAACGGGGTATTTGACATTTATCTAGTTGAAGTTTAATCCAAGTTGGATGCCCTAAACGCACTCCAGTTTGCTTCAGGAATATGTTTAAATTCAAATGTATACGTGTACCCTGCATAATCTCATTATACGCGAACAAATAAAGTTGAAACGGCATGCGGCATGCAAAATAATAACAAAAAGCAAATTAAAATATTCCACACACTTCGTTAGCGCTTTCAACTGCACTGTACTGAAAATATTAAAAGTTTAGGTATTTTATCAACTGTTTACTGGAAATTGGCTTTGAAAAAAACTTTTAATGGTTCCGAGTGAAAATTTGCCAATCAAACTCACAAAGTTAGCGCAAATTTTTTTCATCGCTTCTGACTTTTAAATCAAATTTCCATAATATTATCTATCTTTCAATAATTTTATTACCAAATTTATATCGACCTTGGGCAGGTTGCTCTTGGTTCGAAAATTTTGAAAGTTCAGGGTAATGATAAAAAGATTTATAAATCAGAAGTTAACGCGTTTGATCTTTTCCTTTTTGAAAGGATTTAGATGTACTACGCAGCAAGATAGATAGATAGATAGATAGATAAACACTTTATTGTTAAAAAACCTTAAAAATAGGTACATGAAAAAAAGTAAATTTCACAGTTATCAGCATAACAATAGGCGCTTAGATTGCTTTAGATCGCTTAAAGCGATCTCTTCCAGACAACCTATGAACAGAAAGGACTAACATAATTTGGAAGGACGGTGGTTTTTCGAAAGAAATGCAAATTAAATTATAAATATATGTATAAATAGTTCGAGTATGTTCGAGTCCCGGCCGGTGGTCGTATTTTTTCTTTCCTTGTTTGATCTTTTCATTTATTTGACAAAATCTTAAGCAAATAAAACAGCTGTACAAACAAATTATATTTGCAATATCACGTAGAAATCAGCTTCCAGATCTCTAGGGCTTGCTTTTATCTGAACGATGTAGTCCCTTGATGATATTTACGCGATATTCGGTGCTCAAATCTACGCAGGAATGGTTGCCTTTATCATTCTCTCACTTGGGATTACCAGACAATATTTCACTTTCGTATCGCCCTCAAAAAATTGTCATAGGCAAAAAGATTGATGTCAATAAAGTATTCTTAGCAAAACTTCCAAAGAAAATGTATTTTTCTACTAGACATAGGTTATTTAAGCAGAAGATTGAGATTTAGTATGCTCATAATGTTTTGCAGGAATTTACGAGAAGAGCTGAATATTTTAGATACGTTTTCCACAAAAATGAAGAGATTGGTAGCGCCTAGCGGAATGCGAACATTACGTGACATATATGTAGAATGGTATACGTGTGTGCCTGCGGGGCGACTTGCCTCTCTAGACGTGATGCCGTCGTCGCCGCGCCGATATGATCAAGTGGCGTTTGTCTTTTGTTTCTTTAGAGGGATAGACGTGATATCTTATATAGCAGTAGGTAGTAGGACGGTATTCCCACAAAAATGTTAGGATAGGAAGCGCGTCGAAATGTGGGGTCATTACGTGACATAAGAAGACGTGCGCGAGGAGCCGGAGACGTGATTGTGCGAAGTGACTTGCTTAGACGTGATGCCGTCGCCCTCGCGTCAATATTAGTAGCACATTATTACTAGTAATCTAAGCAGTCTGGATTTTTGTGTAGAGATAAATGATGTAGCAAGCAAGACAAAAAGCTTTAGTATAAAACTTGTCAGCTGAGTGATTAGTCATTAACTACAAAGAAAGGGCGAGCTTGATAGATTTTTGCAAAGACCTTGTTCGACCTCCAGAGGTTTCTGGGTGCTCGATTTTTTCTCTTTTTTTTTCGAACAAAATGTGATTAACCCGTAATACCCGCTTGCCACTATACAGATGACACCGTTGTAAATGTTCTTCTATTGTTGTCAAACCGTTTACAAGCGATTATATATCAAAGTGTTTCTTTTCTTCGCTCTATATTCGGAAAAAAAGTACTTAACCAAATCTAAGTGATATTGTAAGCAAATATTAAAAGCAAGAGTTGAAGAAAGCAATACCTTTGATGATAGAAAATGTTTACGCAAAGCAACTAGAAGTAAACATAATAACAGTGGTGCCAGAACAGTAGGAGATTACCTTCGGTGGTTCAATTTCGAAGCTGATGAAGAGCAACTTGGCGAGCCGCTGCAGCACCAGCTCGCGCAGCATGGCCGGCACCGGCTGCCCTCTCACTCCTCTACGAGCAACAATGCATTTTACTACCCATAGCAACAGCATCATAGTATCTAGTTGAAACTATCACCCAATTTTTAGAAGATCATAAAATATAGCGGTACGGAATCAGTAGGGTAATCATGTAACTCGAACACCGTCCCGATCGCTTTCAATTTCACATATGGAAGGTTCGAATGATGCGAAGAGCAATATCGATCATTTTACCACGTTTTTATTGTCACTTTCATGTTTGTCCGTCTGTCTGTCGTTCCGGGTGGAATCTTGCAACTCAAATTACGAGCATTTTTGTTTTTTACTGGTTATAGGCCTGCGTTTGACCACTATCTCACTTGATGGTAAGCGATGATGCCGTCTAAGATGGAACATGCTTGTCTATGAGATTTACCGATTAGCTACTCGGGTACTTTCAGGGTAGCTCACAACGGTTTTTCGAATCGGGTTAAGTTAGGACCATCATTTTGGGTTAGGTTAAGAAGGTTACGTTCGTAATGGAAATTGATCAAATTTTGCTGCTCCTAACCTAACCAGCCCCCCGATTCAGAACCTCACGATAACAAATACCGAATCAATTCGACTATTATCGATCTCGTTTTGTATGTTCCTTTTCAAGCTATTCCGCCCAGAAAAATTAATACGGTTTCGGTTACAATGTCGGTATCGATTACATGTTGCATTTACGGAATTATGTGTGCAATATTTTGCATCGTAAGATAAGAAACCGAAACGATCGACAACGAGTTATCGTGAGGTTCTGAATCGGCCCGCTGGTCCGGTCAGGTTTTCGGGTCAGAGGCCCTACTCCGAGTTGCTTTCGTTCGTTCGTTCGTGCGGGCTAAAAGAGACACTCTTATGCCTGTTGCATAGCGCTGTCCCTTTCATCCGACAGAATGAAGATCGTAATTACTTTTTCAGAGTAAGGCCCCTGGTTAGAAATAAATCCAAGAAACTGAGGAGCATTTTTTAAAAACTATTGTTAATACTTTGTTTGATTTTGACATTATTATGTTTGTTATGTGCCAGTTGGCTACTTGGCAGACGCGGAATGTTCCATGCATCTTTGTCTTCTATGTAATTCATAACGGTATAGTATGCTTTTTCATTTGAATATTTTTTTACCATAGGAGAACCACGTAACTGATAGGGTGAAGGTGATTACTTACTACTCGCTG
Organism: Petrophora chlorosata; assembly: GCA_951640565.1. Classification (NCBI taxonomy): domain Eukaryota; kingdom Metazoa; phylum Arthropoda; class Insecta; order Lepidoptera; family Geometridae; genus Petrophora; species Petrophora chlorosata. The sequence goes on from OX621190.1 coordinate 7,080,256, forward strand.
ATGTTGACAGCTTTTCAAACTCACGTGTACCAAAATTGAATTTGTTTTGTCGAGTACCCTCGTATTTTGTAAAACGGCCTTTAGGTACCTACTATTAATTATTCTGTTTGATAGGCCTTCATTGAGCGCGAGTTATCGGGCAAGGGAAATAAATCAGAATCAAAGGGTTTAAGATATTACGCCCCCTTGAGAATTTTTCGATTTCTAACCCAACGCTAAGAAAAATCTGGTGAAAAATGAGCGTGTCGCTTGACTAAGTGATGACTTTATTTTAGAGTTAGTCCCAAATATTGAGCTAACTAACTGCATCCAGGAGTGAAAAGGTATCTTCTAGGCGAGCGTGTTACATCTTAAACCACATCATCGCTTACCATCAGGTGAGATAGTGGTCAAACACAAGCCTAAAACTTGTAAAAAAAAAGACGTGCGGCACTCGGAGACTGCCGCGGTAAAGCTATTGCATAGCATTCGGAGTGGGGGGTGTTAGGTTATTTTCGTTACGGAATTTCTGGATTCGGTCTCCACGCTCAAGGCCCGCGATAGAAGCTATGCAATAGCTTAAAAAAACTTATTATCTAATATTTATACGTAACAGCTGCACCCCGCGGTTTCTCGAGATAAAAAGTAGGTATTTTATGTCCTTTTCTAGGACGTAAGTATATTGTTATATTATATAATAATATTTATTATTATTATGTTGTATACATTGTTATAAAATTTATCATAATAATTTGATCTAACTGCATAAATACTACCTAATTAGATGTAATTTATTAAGTATCGCTCAACGTACTTTTGCTCAAAACGTAGCTGCACACCCGCTATATTACTTTCACGACCTGGAAGACTGGAAGATAATTCTAAATAGCATAAAAATATTAAATAAATAAAGTAACGTACCAAATTACATAAAAATCCGTTATGTAGTTGTTGCGTGATTGAGTAAAAAACATCCATCTATCCATCCATCCATCCATCCTGACAAACTTTCGCATTTATACTATTAGTAGAATTATAATACGAATATTATCAAGTTACTTTCTTGTTTGTTTGCCTGTCAGTCTGTCGTTCCGGGTAGAATCAAGCAACTCAAATTTCGAGTACCTTCCCAATTAGCTATCCGGCTGAAACTCTCAGGGCTGTTCACAACGCGATGACAATGCATTCTAAATCCATAAAAACGGTTTTTAGATATTTTTAAGCTATTGCATAGCTTCTATCGCGGGCCTTGAGCGTGGAGACCGAATCCAGAAATTCCGTAACGAAAATAACCTAACACCCCCCCCCTCCGAATGCTATGCAATAGCTTTACCGCGGCAGTCTCCGAGTGCCACACGTCTTTTTTTAATCTATTACGGATTCTTGTTACCTAACTAACCTCCTGTGGTTAGACTCTGCATGAGACTTGAACCATTACTTTATAACTGCTATAAAGCACCATCTTACTCGCAGCTACGTTGATAGTAGTCTAACTTCGTGCAGAAAGTAGAGCGTGGCATATTTTTCTTACAATCAAGGACTGTAATTATTCTTCAGAGCTACCTACTTGTTTTGTTTGTTAAAATTTGGCAAACTAGCTAAAGGTATCTTTTACTAGTTGCTCCCCGCGGTTTCTATCGCGGTTTCCCGGAAAACCGGGTTATGTAGTTTTTTGCAAATCGATATATATAAGTAAACTATCATCAGCCCATTACGTTCCCACTGCTGGGACTCGGGTCTTCCCTCGTAGAGAGCGTATGGGCCATAATCCACCACGCTGCCCAGTGCGGGTTGGTGGATGTCACATGTTCTTGAATTTTCGTGATACATTGTTGAACATGCCGGTTTTCTCACGATGTTTTCCTTCACCGTTTTTAGAGCGAGTGTTAATTCCGCACATAACTTAAGAAGGTCAGTGGTGCGGGGCCAGCGGGATTCGAACTCAGGTGCGTCGGACCGAAAGTCGCACGTGCTCCCACTGAGCCATAGATAGGCAATTATGTAATTTAGAAGATGGGAAGACGAAAATATGAGAATAGCAATCTTGGAAAGGAAAGCACAAGATTGGACAATGTCGAAAGCTCTAAGGGAGGTCTATGTTGAAAAGCAAGACATCTTTCTTGCAAACTCTTTTTTTCTTTTTGTAAGAGTGTTAATAAAGGCTATTATTATAATTATGTAATTATGCCCGTCATATTTCTTTTTATCTAGGCACATAATAGATAATACCTACAAAGCCATAAGAAACCAGACATTATATGAGAATCACAACAGTATGATGTAACTCAAGCAAGACAAATACCTACTGGCACTTTGTTTTTCCACAAATGTCCCGATGCGGAAATTGAACCCACACTTCCGTGTGTGAGTGGAACTGCTCAACTACTACACCACGGAGACGGTCAATATGTCCTTCTACGAGATTTTTAAATAGAATCAATGCATACGGTTGACGTAAACATTTTTAAACACTAGATCTACTCTGTTATTTAACCTACACAATCTGCAATAATTTACAATGCGCGCCAAATTGCGTAATTGTATTACTTGATTTACGGGTCGTAATAATTAAACCAAAGGCAGTTTCAGGCACATTTTTAAACAATTACAGCGGGAAAAACATTTTGGCTATTTTCAGCATAATTTATTACTTTTCTTCCGAGAAAATGATGGATATGGCCGGAGAGTTTTTTTTTGTAAAACTGAATGACGAGACTAGCAGGTTGTTCGCCTGATGGTAAGCAATACGCCTGCCCTTAACAGTTCCACCCAGAACTGTTTTATAAAATACTGCGTGGCAGTACACTGTGCTCGTCACCCTGAGACAATTAACTCTTAAGTCTCATAATGCCCAGTTGTTTCGCTGGCTATAATGCCCTTCAAGCCGGAAAACAGCTTAATAAATAATGCTTGCACACTACTGCTTGGCAATTGAATAACTGGCAAAGCGGTGAAACCCACCCAGACGGCCTCTCGCATTCGAGAAACCTACCACCGTATACATTTTCTAATTAGCCGATTTTGACGCACACCGTCTAAGGCAAAGTAAATAAATTTTGAAACGCAATGAAAATATTTAATGTTATTCCGCTGAATACAATTTGATTTGATTTGAGATGAATTTCCGGAACGTCACGCCTGATTCCATTAGATTAAATAAATGTTGTTTTCTACTTGTTAAAGTATGAATAACCATCAACGCTCCCATGCCCGTATCTATAAAATTTACTAAAAAAGTGTATAGAACGGCCGAATAAGCACAGAATACTAAGGGACAGAAGCATCACTCCGCAAAGAAATGTAAACAAATAGCGACTCTTGCTATGACGCAATAAAATTCAATTCAGCTCGCGTAGCGCTGCATACCTACCAGTCATATTAACCTACAGAGTACAGAGCACGTGTAACGACGCGCGACCCGCCCACGGTGTCCGGCTATGAACTTGTAGCTTCGTACCTACAGTGCGGAGTGCGCTAGGCCTGGTATAAGCAACAACGTGACTTCAGTTTTGGTAGTAAGTGCTGCGCTGTGACGTCAACATCGATTGCAATGTCCTCCATAGATGACGATATCATACATAAATCATCAGTTTATTATTATTATTATCATCATCAACCCGTTAAGTTCTCATACACACACACACTCTCATAGAAAGAGTATGGGCCATAATTCACCACGCTGGCCCGGTACGGGTTGAGAAGTGACATGTTCTTGAACCTATAAAAAGTAAAAAACGGCTGAACCGTTTTGATAAAACGAGTCTAAGAACCACCGCCAGAAAACCTGCTTTCAAATAAAAAACCGCATCCAAATCGGTTCACCCGTTTAAGAGCTACGGTGCCACAAATAGACACACATAGTGGTCAAACTTATAACGCCCCTTCTTTTTGCATCGAGGATTAAAAATTTAGTCAATTCCGCAGACAAATATCGATCACGATATCTTTGAAAGCGATTGGGATCGGAGTTAGAGGATTCCCCTGCTGCAGGAGAATCTAACTGGACATTCCGGAAGTCAAGTAAAACATACTTAGGTAGGTATAGTTTTAGAGCGAGTGTGGCTCAGCGGGAACTCGTGTGCCTTTCGATCCGACGCACCTGGGTTCGAATCCCGACTCGGCCCTGCACCAATGACGTATAGTTAAGTGCAGATTTTGCACGCTCGCTCTAAAACGGTGGATAACATCGTGATGAAACCCGCTTACGCGCTTTGGAGCGGTAGGCTCTGGCCGTGGTTGTAATACGAGTACCTACCACCCACCGAACAAAGCCACGCCGTCAAGCGACCTAGTCGTGTTTCGGGATGATGTTCGCTGAACCATCGGGAACACGGGTCTGAGCAGCCGCTCAACTGCCGTCTCTCTCTAGATCTATGTGCTCCATCTTAGGTCACATCATCGCTTCACATCAGGCGAGATAGTGGCCAAACATGGATCTACTCAGCCTAAAAAAATAAAAAAATAAAAAATAGTAAATTGAAACTTGCCTGTAAGATATATTGAGCGTCACAACCGACAGAGAAGCGGAGAAAGACACTAAACAAGTGCTTACTCCGTAATACAGACCTGGAACAAGACAATAAAAATATATGCACACATACTGTGCACACACAACTGTGCAAATAAAATGCACGTACCACTGCAAGACATTGTGGCCAGGAAGAAGCAGTTAATGCGTAGTAAAAACAAAACAGTGCATTTCTCCAGCGTACAGTTTAAGTGCCTACGTTGTAGAAGTGTAGGAGTGGAACTATGTAACTTGAAGAGGTCGTTTCTCTTGGTTTATAAATAGAAATAAAACCTACTTTTTGTCTGTGGCCGGATGAAGTCTGACCAGTATATCTTGATAGCGGCACTTCTAAAACTGAAGATAAAACTTTTATTTGATATAAATAAGGTTAAGCAAGTCGGTAAAAACAGATTGTACGGTATATGTGAAATAAAATCTAAATCTCTTCAAATCTCGAGTGAATAGGTACTACGAGTATCTTGGCAAGCGTGCTACATCGTCGACCACATTGTCGCTTACCAACAGGTGAGATGGTGATCAAACGCAAGCCAATTAAGAATTTAAAAATAAATAAATGGTGAAATTTACTTTGCTAGATTAGAATAGTTGTCAAAAAACTGTTCACGTTTTTGTAAAAAAATTATGCTATATAAAATAATTATGCTTCGTGGAAACATTTTATTCGCTTTTTATTCATTGCCTGAAGCAATTTAATACGCTACAAAGAAAAAGGATGCAAGCAATAAAATGTTAAGTTAGCATATACGAGTATAAAGTAACTAACTGCTAACATTAGCAGAGTTATCAATAATATAATAATAATAATAATAAAGGTTTAGAATATACTCTCGAACTAACGTAGCAATATATCACGATAGATAACATTTTAAATTAGGTTAGTATACCGCTTTATATACCTTTAACGCTATCTCCGTCCAACCATTTATTTAACTTTTGTCGTATGCACGCCTATGAAGTTCTGTAATTATTGAAGTGATGAACCATAATGAAAAATGCAATACTTGGTGAGCACTGTTTTTTTTACAATAGTGACGAGACGTGTTAATTATCTTCGATTTTTTTGATCCCATAGATTGATAACCAAAATTATTAAGGTGACTTTTCCATAAAAAATAGAAAGGGTTGTTAAACATTTTCTTTTGTACATAATTATTATCGGCTGTGATTGTATTCAGAAATCGAATCAGTAACGCAATTAGGACATCACTAATCGAGCTGTCAAAAGTAAAAGGATAAATTAAATAAATGGTTGGACGGAGTTATAACGTATAGCGTATATATCTGTAGCGCTTGTAGCGTAGCCGTTCGTTGCCGAGCCGTTCGTAACAGATCTTCTACGGCACGACAACGTTCGCGGCGGTCACCGTTGTCGTGCCGGGTGACCGTTTGTGTGGTATTTACATCTCAGCGTTACCGCGCTTCGAAGGGCACTTTAAGCCGTCGTCGGTCCCGGTTATTGCCTTATGACAACAGTCGTTAAGCCATGTCGGAAGCCTTCGGGCGGTCTAAAAACTCCGACACCAGGTTTGGCCCCACCCACCCGTAAAGAAGAAGACTAACATATATTTAACATACTTCTATTCTTTTGCCATAGATTAGGTAATACATACACGTACATACATTGAGTTTGACTTTAATTTTGAAATTAGTTGTAGACTTTCCAAGAACTTTCATAATGAATTTCAACAATCTAGAATCTACGACGAAGTCTAAACCAGTCGCACTATTGCAATAAACCAAATCCCGACCTAACACCAATAGACTAGAAATAAATGAAACATGGCAGTGAAACGTCGGATCGTTACGGTTCGAGAAACGTAACAATGTGGAGAAAAAATATATATTGCTTACTTATAAGTGGAGTTTTCTCAGTGGGGGGTAGGGTGTCCCTGATGGTCATTAGGAAGACGGTCATGGACAAAAGGGCGCTAATCCCAAGCGTCACCTTCTCTCCGGACTCCGACGGCACGTAGAATACCAGGAGCGCTGTCAAAGGAAACTAGCATTAATGAACATTTAATGACACCTATTAAAACGTAAGAAAAGTCCAGTAGGTGTAAGTCCTTAATGAACTAAGTAAAAGACTTGATGTTTTTTTTCAAATGTGACGGGTTGACATACATTTGAGTAAGTACCATGTTCACAATAACAATTTCAATAACAACATATCTGAGAGAAGAAAATGTCAATTACAGTTACCTTTATATTTAATGGCCAAATATTTCGGTTAAATGGCACAATAAGGTAATAAACTCCTGATTTTGACACATTTACAACTAACTTCTCTGGAGTGTAATTTTACTCCCTATTAAACTGTACTTAGAAATGTAAAATTGTTATAAAATAAATAACGCTTCGCTTTTACAAATGTTAACATAATCTTAGGAGTGTAATTACATTATTTATTGTTAAATTACTTTTGCACATCATTAACATAACTTGGGAACATTGTTACAATCTTCTTAAAGTCTTACTTAATATTCTTCTAAAGCTTCCGGTAAAATTTAATAACGAAAATGATCAAAAATGCCTGCGTCGCATAAGCTGGAGGCTTACACACGGTTCGCTTAATTCTGCCCCGCAGACTTAAGACAATGTCGACTTTCAACGTACAAGTTCTATGTACACGTGAAACGTTGCAAAATATAGGAAGTAAGGAAGCCGATTTATCTGGAAACAACCTAAGATAAGGACTGTTAAACTGTGTCTGAGAAATGTAGATGTGTCTTGCTTTCATTGACGTAATTCGGCACTGGTACAAGAGGTCAACCCTTCTCTTTATCTTTATAACTCTTTCTTCTTCCGCTCTGCCTCTTTCTCCCTTCTTTTCATATCTCTCCTTACATGGACAGCTGACCATTAAAAGCTTCTAGTCTGTTGTGGCAAATATCCTTAAGTGACGGTTTCCGTTTTCTATCAAGCAGAGCCGTATGCTTGTTTGCAATAAAAAATACAACAATAACTGTGGTGTCTCATTTGAAGTGTTTCAAAACAGTCCGTATTCAGTCTGCAGATTCCCGGCTTCGGGCTTCCACGCCTCACCTTCGCACGTCCTGCGACAGCAAATTAAGTAGTAGTCTTTATACTATGGTTCTGCCATAGCCATCGAGAGTATACACATTTATTTGAAAACAAACAGGTTTATCACAGTAATACTTTGCATTTACATCACAATAATAATATTATAATATTGGTTTTTCTCGGAGGTTTATTTATGCTTTGTCTCTCTTTGAGTGTAAGCAATGATAATGAAGACAGACAACAACAATACAATTTGGGTGTGTTCAAATCTAGAGTGAACAAGTATCTACTGGGTAAGCGTGCTACATCTTCGACCGCATCGTCGCTTCCCATCAGGTGAGGTTGTGGTCAAACGCAGGCCCAGACTGTTGTAAAAAAAAGAGATAAAAATAAGATGAGAAGAAGAATCGATCAGAAAGCATAATAACATAATATTTATTCCACAGAAAAAAGAATTAAAAAATACACAAAAGAAGATGGACTTATTAGAGACAAAAAGTGCATAGCCTATCTAGAGAAAATAAGAAGTGACGAAATCGGTATGGACGTTGATCTGTGGACAGACAGATCAGACGGGGTTTTAGCCAGTAGATGACCTAGGCTAAGTGTGGCACTAACCGGGTCCTTGAGGATTTCCCCCGTCTAGGCAAAAAAAAGAAACCACCCATTAAAAAACGCCTGCCACTGACCTTTTCCTTCTAGTCCACTAGTTTGTTAGTCCATAAATAAACTTTATCTAGTCAACCGTGCCGTGCAACATTGACCCGGTTTCAGTTCAGTATCGGGTCAAAATTACCATCTGAGTAGGTGCTTCTATTTTAGCACGTATATTCTATTTTTAAAGATCATTTTCACGGTCTTTCAGTTTCAGTGAACTGAAAGTGGTGTCTAGACAGTTTTGCACGAAAATACAGAACCAAATTATTATAATGCTTGTGCCAAAGTAAACGAAGCGATTGTTATCTATCAATAGTGATGTACAACGGATACAGCTTTTCAGAGTCTTTTCAAGACCAAAAAGATGTTGAATAGATGTACAGATCATTGGTTTTCTCAATTAATCAACTTGAAGGTGAAAGTAAACACATGTACCTACCTATATTGTATCACGTGTGATATCTAACTTAGTAACTTCAGCGAGACTTTTACGACTAAATGAAAAATAAGACATCAAGACATCTTTATCATAGATCATCTTTATCATGTTATTGTAATGTATTTAATATATATGACGGCGGCGAAGTGATATTGCTGTAAACACCATGAGCAGCGGACAACCCAACAAGGCAACGCGTCATCTACCCCCGCCATCAGACTATAAAAAGGGCGAGCGCAGCATAGACTGGATCATTTGAGCCGGAGGCGCTGCCCGGTGCACATGTTCCGTCTTCAAAAGCGATTGTTAAAATATTAATTAAAATTAAATAATCAAATAGATATTGTAAAATTAAATTAATTCATGTTAAAATATTACAAGGGAAAGTGATTACATTGAAGAGTTTTGTGTTTTTTTTAAGCAATGACGGACCTTCAGCCGACATATATTTATTTTAATGTTTATGTATTGTGACAAGTCAGGTTCATTTAACCCGATTGTCCATTTCACAAATAAATAAATGATTATCTTGTTTGGTTATGTAATAAACGTTTCAGAATCTTTAACAGATGAGGAGTAGCATTAATTAATGTAATTAAATAAATAAAGGCATAGGAATATAGTTAATAGAGTATGCGTAAGAATAATGAGAATTAAATTTCATAAAATAAAGGAATATCATTAAAAATTAATCTACATAGTACAGAATTATAACCTTTAGCTTAGTATAATTCGAACAATAATTTGAGATACTTATATCAACAGAGAAAGGTTTTCAGCAGGACAAATATAAAGTTATTTTAGTATAGCTAATTGGAAAAAGTGAGCAAGTTTGCACACTACTGTTGAACAATATTCAGAATAAACATTTAAACAAATTAAAGTGGGCGGGGCGATGAAGCGCAGTTGATGGTTACTACGCATGCGCAGTAGTTAGTACGCATGCGCGGAAATTAATAAATTCTAAAAGGGCCTAAAACGCTAACGTAAGGATGGAGGAATAATGACTTAAATACATGAGAGATGATAGTTAATCTTGATTGGTAAAAATGGAAATGTCGCTCAATGTACCAGTTATTAATGTAGAATGCAGGATTATCGATTTAAACACGTAGGAGTTACAGAAGATTTTAGTGTACGAGAAAAGGATGTGGCAGGATGTACTAGGATTTCGCTGATGTGGCGACTCAAAAAGCTATATAAAGGGAAGCAAGGGTTCACTGGGGCACTTGTTCGAGGACTTGTTCGTTCACTTGTTCTTATTGGCGCTCTCTGTGTTTGAGTGGCTGGGCTCCCGATATTAGTTGGTGGGTTTACTAGGGAAGATTTCTGAGTTTGCCATAGTTAATTAATTTAATTTCAGTGAGTTTAATTTACAATTTTTAGTGTTGTTTAAAGGATTTATTGTTTGAGTTTTGGAGTCTATAGGGGATTGTGATGCAGTCCTTTGTGGGTTCTGAGGATCGGATAATAGATTCTTAGTGTTATAGCGATGGCAGCGTACAGAAGTTTTCTTTAGTGGGTTTTTTTTTATTATTAGGGAAAACGCGGCTTGTGGTTTAAGAGCTTAGTTGTTTGATCACAGAACACACATGACGAAGTGTCATGGCCAAAGGGGTACCGCCTTGCGGTGTTAAATGGTTTCTCCTTGGTTCAACTTCCTAACGGAAGGGGCTTGCCTGAGACGAGCAAGCAGTCGATTGATGCTTTTCGACTAACCAGTCTCTCATTTCTAATGCATTCTGTTTATCTGAGGGCAAGGGGCTCGTCGAAGTGAATCCATGTGGTAACACACTTGCCTTACTATGAACAGAGTCATTGGATTTGGTCTTTATTTATATATTTATTTATTTCCTTTTATGTCTCTGTCCTGTTTCCAAGCCCATCCGACTTCGGTCTTGGGTAAGGAAACTAAACACACAGGTGATAGGATTAGTCGAGATACCTTCTCAATCCCGTCGTTAGAATAGTCAGGTGACAATTTCTGTGGCTACGGAAAGCGTCTTCTATAGGGGGGTTTTCATTACACCGTGAAAACTTACACGTTTAAATGTAAATGTGGGATTTATCCCTAGATTTGTTATTAGCTAGGACTTTTAGATAGATTAGGAATATATTTAGGGTAGAAAGTAGGGTTTTAGGGAAGTTAGGTGGATAGGAAACGTTTTAGGGAAAGTAAACAAATAGGGACTTTTCAGGATTGGTAAGTAACTACATTTTAGGAGACTTTTAGATGGATAGGGAACATTTAGGAAACATAGGTTAATAGGACTTTTCAGGATTGCCGAGGGAAATAGGAAATATGGATAAAACTATTGCTAATTAACAATAATCCTTTTCCAATTTGGGTGAATATTCATTTTAAAATAAAACTATTTACAGATAGTGATTCTTTTATTGACTCAGATCAATGTTTTAAAGGTTGAAAGCTGAAAAGATAAAATTATAAATAATTCAGATTTTGACTCTTCAAAGAAAAGTGCAAGTGGTACATTTCGGTTAAACTAGGTGAGCAAAAAGCAGCCTATAGTGTGAACTCTATACCAGACGGATTAGAGACACTATTATTGTAGTCACTGACCAGGTCTACCATAAGCATCGAATTTCTTAAACAAGAGAAACTAAGCACATATGGTACTTTTAGACATACTTGCCAAGTTGGTTGTATGGTTCTGTTTCACTTATTAAAGTGGCAGATACTATTTTATTAGTCACTGTCTAAATCTACTATTACATTTAACTTGAATGTCTAATTCAGATTCTTCCTGAGAAACAGGACTGATAAGAGATTGAATCATTATTTTGGATAACTAAATCCTACACCATTGAATTGAAATAATATTTTACTTATTATCATGGCTGGTACAAATTAGGTACTGTTAATATCTATGTTTGTAGAGTTGGATTATTCTGACTAAATGGAATACTTATCTCAGCGGTATAATATTACTTTGGTAATTACCTATGGAGACTTGATTAAAAGTACGAACTTACCTTTTACTCTGATAAATTACTATCAGGAGTAGATTTTATATGAACAGGAAGTTTACCTAGTTTAGGAATATTCATAGTTATTATAATTCTTAGGCATTAGTTCAATTCTAACAAAGTTGATGGGCATTTGTATAGCCCTAAATAGAGACTCTCTTAAACTAAATCTAGTTTGAGGAAGTCTCGAAATGAACTAGATGATGGATGAACATGAAGGATGGTACTTGGAGCGGAGTACCATGTCTGCGCTCTGTCTCTGAGTAGCGAAAGTTTTATTTGTTAAATACCTAGTAAAGTAACTTGTATGGATGTGTGGTTAGGAACGAACTGACTGACATACTTTTGCTAAAAGAAAATGTCCTCTTGTCCTTTTTGTAGAACTATTTTAACTGACAGACTAGACAGTACATTAATAACATTTATGAATTCCCAATGATTGAGGTACATGGACCTCCGAGAACAGTCTCGAAGGAGAATTATCCAGTCAGGGACGAGATTCACTGTTAACAGCGGATGGATGGTGCTGTAACCTTTGTCGAGACTATTCTATATTAAATTAAATTCATTTATTTCTCAAATGTAGAATGTCAATTTCTAAATAATCTTTTAAACTTTTCATTACAAAAATATATCCATGTTTAATAGATTTTCCCTTTTGCTTAACTAATGTTGTTTATTCAAAATTATCCCTTTAAATACAAATTAGAATGACTGAGAGTGTAACAATACCTAGGAGAGATACTCATATTTATAATAATACAGGTTTTTAAATTTAGTTATTAGGGCTAGTTATGAATTGTTTTAATTACCTTAAAAGATCATGGATTATTTCGGTATCACAACGTATAAAGGATTCTAATTACTATATGATCACATTGGCCAAACATAAATCAAATCATAATAATTCTGGAGTAGGATAATGAGGGTATAAATGTTAGAGTTTATATTATTAGTGAAATTTTATTAAGTAGGTATGAGGCAGAGGTAGAATTAAGTGGTTGTTATTTATTGGCTAGGATTAGGCTAGGCTAGTTAGGAATGTTATAATTAGGTTCAGTAGTAACTCAAGATAGGAGTAGAGAGTAATATATATAAAAAGTAGGTAGGTAGGTAGGGAGGTTACAATTTGCTGGCCGAGACCAGGATAGCTATAGGATAGTAGAAAGTAGGTAGGTAGGTTAGGATCATTACAGTATGTTTATTGCATTTTAATTGTATTGTATGCATTAAGATTATTTACTATTTTATTAGTGTGTATTTTATGTAATTGGTTTATGTAAGTGTATTGAGATATTGAAAACCACCGTCCATTGTTTTTGCGTAATTCCTCTCCCTGCACGGTTGTCTGGAAGAGATCGCTTTAAGCGATAAGACCGCCAATTGTTACACTTTTGTTGCGTTGTTTTTATTATTTATAATTTTATGTGTGTGTTTCAATAAAGAGTTATTTCATTTTCATTTTCATTTTCAAGACGGGCAAGGTCGTACGCCTGAAGTTAAGTTAATAAATAATATAAAACTCTCATTAGGTATGAAAGTTTTCGTGAGTTTCTTTCAATATAAATAATGATAAATAATCGGCTAGGACTCACGTAGTTAGTCAAACTAGTCAACCTAAGTTTCGAGCATGTCCGATGTTCTTATTTATGGACGAGTTTAGCTGCGAAATCGTGGTCGCTGTCACCCAACAACTTTTTTTTTTCATGCCCAGTAATTTCGGTGGCGACGTTGCCATTCTAAAATCAATAATGTATGCACTATTCTTTCACAAATAACTGATTGATTTGAGTCCTTTTTACAAGGTAAGGCATAAAAAGTTCTCACCGATCCCGTTGATTAGAAGACACGGTAGGATCAAGTTGAACACGTAGAACATGGGCCTTCTCCTCAGCTTGATGACGTAGGTGATATCAGGGTAGGGCTCCACGCAGCAGGAGTAGTACTGGTTGTGCCTGATAGCTTCGAAGCTCACCAGGTCGAATTCACCGTTGGTCTGGTAGTTGGTAGTGTCACCTTCGTCGAACTGCTTCTTTAAATCCAGCTGCGTAAAAACAGATATATAAATCAAACAGTTAATGTAGGTAGTTAATGTACTTATGATTTATGAGACGTTTTATAGTTTATACTAAAATGTTTTTTTGCGACGTACCTACAATATTTATGAGCCATTTTTCACCCCGCGAGACTAGGGTTAACATAACGTAGTTTCCTGAATCGTATTTTGTAGCTATCTCTCTGTTGTATTTTATGGATTTCCGTATTTAGTACTTTGTAGCTAACGTAAGTATAAGTATAAGCAAAGAACACTTACTATTACTTACGGTATAAGTAAGTTTGATAGGGCTTGCGTTATCATTAGAACATGTTGCTAATTGTAATATTAGACTTGTTTGGTTGATCAATGGAAATTGACGACAGATGACGTAGAATCGTCCCCGTAAGACGACATAAGAAGGATAGAAGAAATTTGGTTGCTCGAGCAGTTGGCTCGGTGGCCCAGTGGTTAAGGCGTCGGGACGGTATTCCGAAGACGCAGGTTCGATTCCTGCCCGAGCAATTGCATTTTTCTTCTTCCTTATTATTTAAAATCTTACGTTTGTATAATCACCAACTTATGCTAATAGATGTTAACTGAATGTTTCATTCTACAAGACGTTTGTGTTTATTTAATTGCAATACCCACGGACTTGCAGTCAGACTGGGTGAATAGCATGAATAAATTCAGCCAAGACCGATCCGGATTTAGGATCTTCGTGAAACGTGGCCGCAGGTTGAAGCGCAGGCCAATTTTAAAGAGAATAGAGAAATTCAATTTAAAAGTCAGATAATACTTGAGAAACAAGCCCCAAATCTTAACCGGCTATCAAAGCGTAGGATTAACTTCGGATAACAAATCGTAATCAAATTGTATACACCTGCTATGGACCGGTTTTATTTCTATCAGAATTGCAAGCTTGACCTTTTCAATATTAACTTCAATGGGTCAGCCACAAAAATGAATATTACTTTCTGACAAAAATCACCGACGATTTTGTAACCTGCACAATATTTTCAGTGAGCTCACACAAGTCTCGCTCAAAATCAAGAACGGAAAACCGGATAATCCCGACACGGAAATACCAGAAAAAAACCAGCTAGATGCTACAACCAAACATATTATTATTCGTAGGCTATGTTGTAAGTACCTACCTAAGTCTTATGCATATAAGAGGGTAGTAAAGTTCAAGTTCACCGGGTCGCACCATCGCAGACACGAATAAAAGGGAAGAGGAGATTCACACCCGCATACAGAGCGTTTCATTACGGATCAGGTTACTGATGTTGAAATATAATGGAAGGATGCTACTGGATTCTTATAAAAAAAGTATTATTTAACTCATGTTATTCTCTCAAGAGCGAGTAGGGCTCAGTGGGAACACGTGCGACTTCAATCCGACGCACTGAGTTCGAATCCCGCTGGCCTCGCACCACTGACTTTCTTAAGTTATTTGCGAATTTAACACTTGCTCTAAAAACGGCGAATAAAAACATCGTGAGGAAACCAGCATGTCCAAGAATCAATCACAAAAACTCAAGGATATGTGACATCCACCAACCCGCACTGAGGGCAGCGTGGTGGATTATGGTCCATACTCTCTACCAGGGAAGGCCCGAGTCCCAGCAGTGGGAACGTAATGGGCTGATGATGATGACTGACTAGATACTGTGTTTCCATTTTGTCGATGACTGGACGGAACTTTTCGTGGGCATAAATTAATGGGTGCCCAGATGTCAAAGTGCCGAGATGGGATTAAACCAAACACTTAAGATTTTCTGAAAAGAAAAAAATTTCATATGAAGATTTTGCTTGGTTACCCCCGTAGCTCAATTGGCCAGAGCCCTTCCCGCGACTAAGGAGTGTGATGCGGGTTCCATTTTCAGTTGGTGGTCGAATGTTTTCTTTTAAAAAGTCTTTGTTTGCGTCGATATATTACTTCAACATTGTTTTATTTCTATAAAAATTCTCAAACACGCTTAGAAAACAAGCTTTCAGACTTTATTAAATAGTGTTGTTTTTATAAATTTTCAGAGTTGCCCCATTATTAAAAACATTGAATGAAGAAGATGCATTTCTAATTTCTACCTCTCAAAATAGCAGTAAATACCTATATTAAAATCAAATATACATTCTAAAGATTTTGTAAAGAAAAATATGAGGCGCTAGAGAACCGTGCCATAAAATCCGCTTAAAGCGATCGAGGTTCCTAAAAGTTCGGGCTTACCAACCTGCTGCCGGTACAAATATATTTTTGAAATTTTACTACGTAATTTCAAAGCTTGAAGTAAAAATTTAAAAATGGATGAGAAATGTATATACGTATTACGTACCTACATTATATTGACAAGAGTTCGTAACTTCACATCAGGCGAGATAGTGGCCAAACATATTTCTATTAAGTGTAAAAAAAAAACTTTAAGCTGCAGATGATTTATTCTACTATTATACAACTGTATCTTCATTGACGTTCATAAGTGCGTCTGTGATGCGAACTGAATAAAGAACTTAGAACTTCCGAGTTTCCGAATTTCTGCCTGAATTTTTGGCTTCCGTGTCTAAGCGTTACAAATATTTTTGTAAAACGATATTTCTGAGATCCCAGCACTTGCTCGAAAATTAAGGCTTAAGAATTTTTTGACAAACTCGAAAAGAACTAGACGGATTTTGATGGGATTGGTTGCTCACGTTGCAACATTAATAAAATAATGAGGTATGTTACATCAAAAACGGTTATGTAACAACGAAGATACAGTTTGATTTCTTCGTGGTATGCGCTAACATATGCTGGGGACGTTTTGCTATTATGGTCGTGGAAAAAGAGGGCTGTGGACTTTTTTTATCGCGAACGAAGTCGCAGGAAAATACGGATAATTTATAAATTCATTCGATCACAAATATTTTATTTATATTAAGCTTAGTGAACAGAATTACAGAACACCCGTCCCAAAATCTCTTAAAAAATAGGTATTTATTTTTCACCGATGCCTACGTAAACGAAGGGTTGTCTATGAAAGGAGTTCATAACGTTAAAGTTACCCCGTCCTTTATATAATATGAGCATAAATTCCCTGCGCCCACAATATCTCCAGAGCAAAAAATGTGAATAAGCACACTCAGGGGACGCAGGTCAGTCTGTAGGACAGATGCCAACGTCAGCTTGTGAATGATAAAAACAATTATAAAGCGCATGAAAGACCAGTTTTAGAACTTTTTCTCATCAACGTCCGCCGTAGATAATCCTTTGCTTTGTTGCAGAATGTTATTAGCCCCTCGAGGGTTAGATCGTGTTCAAACGAGAAATGTTTTTTATACACAAACGTACGATTTTGTTTGCGTTAGGTTTCGATTCCAGATAACCAGTGAAGCGTTCGATTAGATGTCGAATATGAAGCGTTAACGTTAAACGCTCGATTAGTTTGAGATCGTTCGCGAGAAACAATTTTGGCTAACCTTCGGAGCCTAGATAGACTCGCACGTAGGCCGCAATTATTTCTTTAGCTGACAAATGTAGCTATTATACAAATGGCAATAGGCAATTCCACTAATGTGGCAGTCAGTGTCTACGGAAAAACATCATTATGTCTTCGCGGGCGATAAGCCTTCCCATTCCGAACTACCAGGATGTCGTTTCGTTCAGTTTACCATAGAGTGCTTATTACGTAAGCAAATTATAAACATAAATTTTAATAAATTCGTAGGCATCGTGCTAGTGAGACTTAAGGAAGCAATTCCGCGGTGAAAATTAAGGTTAGACAAAAAATGTCATCTACATATTTTAACAACTCATGAGTAGGAAGAAACGCAGTGTTTAATTACGACATTAAGGTGCTTGAATAATGCATGCTAGGCTTTTTATTTTAAAAGAAGGTAGGTAATGAAAAATGTAGAGTAATATGCGGGCAAACAGCGGCTATTGTACTCAGAAAGACTTTCCTCGCCGCTGGCTCATAGATTAGGTACTTACAACGACATTCCTCCTTACCTTCTTCACGATAAACGCCTTTTTATTAAGGATTCTTTTTGTATTCTGAGTAAAATAAATCTTTAGTATAAACGGAATGAAAATTACTGAATGAAGCTGACTCAAATGACTGTATTATAGCGTGAGTAATTCGAAGGGTGGTTTCTTTCGTCTTTTCTTTGTAATTTTGTTAATTTGTGAAAAGGTGTTCAATGCTCATAGTTTTTTTTTACCCTTTATAGATCTATGTTTGGCCACTATCTCGCCTGATGTGAAGCGATGATGTGGCCTAAGATGGAGCACATAGATCTAGAGAGAGACGGCAGTTGAGCGGCTGCTCAGACCCGTCTCCCCGATGGTTCACCGAACATCATCCCGAAACAATTAATTTAGAATGAATTCGTCGTTTTGTGTCTTGTACATACAAAGGGAGAAAGCCAGTTTTAAAATTATTCTAGTCCTATAATGAGATTCGAGTAAACGAGACCTTAAAAATAATTTTCATACGACGGTAGTGGAATGATCATGTCATCAAACTTCTTTGGTGGCTGGTCCACAAGTCGTACTCGTGAATGGGGGCTGCTTGCGGGGACTGGTCTGGTCTAGTGACTCCTAACTGCTACTGTCATACCTACTTATGTTTTATTTACACATTTTTGTTACTGATACTATGACTATGGGACATCTCACTCGCACTTCATGTTTGACATTCTGTTAATTCTAATTTATACGTAATTGTTCATTGTTATTTTCGAGACATTTTAAAAGAGCTGAAAAAAGACATCCCCGCAGAGTTTCTTAGTGCTATCTTCTCTAACGGGCGTATTTCCGAAGCACGGGTAGAGTCAGTTTTCGCATTTCTTTTCAGCACTCGGACTTAAATTTGAGTAGGTATAGGAAAAAAATGGGTAAACATACTTACCTTTTTTTAACCGACTTCAAAAAGGAGGAGGTTTTACAATTCGACGGTATGTTTTTTTGTGTTTGTTACGCGATTACTCCGCCAATTATGCATTGATTTCGATGATTCTTTTTTTGATTGGTAGGTCATACTTCAGAGGTGGTCCCATATAAATTTTATCGAAATACATTCAGTACTTTTTGAAAAAAATAGCAAATACAAAAAATATAAGTTTAATCTTCAAGTCGGTTCTTGTTTTTTTCGTAACCAACTTGTGGAGGTTTGTATTCGACAGCTTCACCTGCTTCACCCAGGGTTGACTTCCGGCGAGGGAACTCCTCAACGGTGAATAGTACAGACACAACATTTCGTAAATGGATTTAACCATAATAGCCTGTTCTAACATCCATCATGACATGGCTGATACACCCAGGATTGACTTTCGGCGAGGGAACTCCTCAACAGAGAATAGGACAGACATGAAATTTTTTTGTACATGCATTTAATTGTGATAGCCCGTTTTAAATTTCGTCATGATGTGGCTTCTAGATCATAAAAGCTTGTCTTTAATAACTTTTAAATTAATTTAATTAAAACTTGTTTTTCACTAAAAAGGGTAAAATAAATTATTTTTCAAAAAAAAATAAACCGACTTCAAAACCACAAATAGGCACTCAAAAGTGAAAAATAAATTCACTTTTGAGTGCCTATTGGAGGTTTTGAAGTCGGTTTAGTTTTTTTGAAAAATAGTAATTTATTTCATAGTCATGTTAACATAAATTAAAATGTTTAACATATTTTATTTGTATCATGTGTTTATGACCTTTAAAAGTGCACGTTTGTGCCTATTTAATAAATGATATTTGACTTTGACTTTATAAACAAAGAATAAAAAGAATAAAGTCTACAATTAAAAACCTACGTTCAACATGCAAAGTAGTTTTACATTTTACCTACCATCCCAGCAGTTTTACATTTGACCTATCAACAGACTGTCCACAAATATACATACCAAGTGCATCAAACAAACCAAGTGCATACAATTATTTTACAGTTGAGCACGTCTTGTTAAAAACAAGTGTCGCGGAAATCGTACCGGTTGTTTCTGTTTAACCTTCCGATTTTTAGCCCTTGTATTTTTACTCCGCGACTCCATTTAAGTAATGAGAGAATTTTAGCTTTCGCCGTTGAATAAGAACTCTGTGTTTATTATTCGTCGTACAATTCGCAGAATGGTTATTGTTGTAAGCCTACCATTTTCTTCGGACGAAAAAGTGTAGGTGCGGTTTTGCCGTGGTAGTTTCCTTAGCCTGTTAGTATTTATTTAAATCTTTTAGAGCTGAATTTGTACCGCAGCACCGACAAAATGGCTATTGTTTCATTGGGTTGAATCTGGGCGCTCCTTCGCGGGGTCGAGACGTGGTGAATACTGGTATAATATAAAACGTACATTATAGTTACACGAAGCCTATGTTTCAGGACAAAAGCTGATATAAATAATATCATGTATAATTATATTATGCGTATACTAGAATGGCAGAACTCCGCACCGCCCTGGGGGTTTTGCAGAATCTAAATTCCAGTTTATAGTATTAAGTATTCTGTTGTCGAGTGCAATGACTAAGTACCTAAATCCCTTTTAGCTTCAAAATTTGCCTACCTATACATGTATATATCAGTTCAAAATCTATTAGACAGCCTCTGTGGCGTAGTGGTTGGGCATGTTGGCTCAAATCTCATACACCACTGAGGTTGCGGGTTCGATTCCCGCGACGGGACAAATGTTTGTGCACGGTAAAAAAAAGCGCAAGCATTTGTTTCGTGTCTCGTAGTTCCTGGTTCCCTAGATACAGGGAATCCTAGTTAGGGGTCAGAATCTATGTATGTGATCGTTGGGCGTTATTTATTTATTATGTATGAAATGTATTGATAATCTGTATCGTAAAACTAACGCATCTCATCATAATTGACGCTACAAAATATGAGAAGAAATAGACGAACCCGTATCGCAGAATTCTTACATTTTTGGTAGCGATAACCATGAACTTCCATCACGGTTGACCGTCGCCACATAAACCTTTGTCTTGATAGTAAACACTTTAACGTCGAGAAGAAAGGCGGATGCCATAAATGTAACTTTGTAAGGGAAATTGAGCAAGTGTCACACTGGGAGCCCCAGTATACTCGCAACAACAGACTCGTCAGTAGAGGTAACAATTGTGATCATTTCGATTTTTGTAGGTAGAATTTGTGTCACACATACATGGAGGCGTAATATTTTTGATAATCTTGGATAATTCTATGTTCATATAATTATAGAGTTCTACCGCCGTATCCACTGCTCCCAGCTGCTTGAGAGAACAGTGGGTACGGGGACAGGTCTATTTTACTACAATTGTAGGTAAACAACAAAAAATCATGAGTAAGAAAAAAAAATGGGCTTAGAAAAAGTCGCAGCACAATACTTATTAGTTATAATGTAAGGTTTAAAAGCTTTCTCATATTTTATTACAATTAAAACTATTAGGTAGGTACATTATAAAACATCCTATTATCTTATAAATTGTAAGATAACAACAAGTACAGTAATACACAATAAGTACAGGTAACCAAGGAACAGCTGTCGGTTTTAATTGTTCCCCAAATAAATAAAATACAAAGATTCTTTTATCCCTTGAACCACTCCAACTGAAACTTCTAAGCCAGGTGTTACCTGAACCTAAGCCAGGGCTCACTTCATTATGTATCAAAGTAAAACTCGCCCAAGAGGATATCCCACGGTTTTCTATTTATATCCGGAGATTGTGTGACGACACTACATGTGTGTGTAGACACTATGTGTGTCGACACAACACGTGTGTGTTTTACTAATTACGAAGCCACGTGAGGTGCGCAAATGCTTGATCAATTTGAAAATAAATAGATTTAGGTGTCTACCAATTATTAAATTCCCTGGGGTTTCACCAGCCACAGTTATCTTCATCTGGGTTAGGTGTTTGTTAGTGCTTGTTTTTACCAAAACCAAGCTAAAATGTTGGTTCTTCTTGTATTCAGTGGTTAAAAGTTGCTTTTGTGTTAATCCTCGTATAAGCTATCTCTATTCTCAGCCTCACAGACAGCCTCTGTGGTGTAGTGGTTGGGCAGGTTGGCTCAAATCTCATACATCACTGAGGTTGCGGGTTCGACTCCCGCGACGAGACAAATGTTTGTGCACAGTAAAAAAAAAGCGCAAGCATTTGTTTCGTGTCTGGGTGTTGTGTGAGCATGGTCCTCATAGTTCTGGTTCCCTAGATACAGGAAATCCTAATTAGGGGTCAGGATCCATGTATGTGATCGTTGGGCGTTATTATTATTCTGAGTTTCATTCAAATCAGTTTAGCCGTTGCGCCGTTCACACTTATCAACAAGGACACTAACGCACTTTCATACAAACTTTTACATTAATAATATTTGTGTGATGCGAAAGTTTTTGAGAAAGGATGGATACTGAATCACGCAACGACTGGACGAAATTTGGTGATAGGCATGTACAATATGTACATTATAATAAAAATATCTATTATAATGATCTATTATAAATATCTATTAAAATATCTATCATACTTAACTTATAACGAAGGATATGTAAACAAACTATTATATTATACTAGCTGACCCGGCAAACGTTGTTTTGCCATATAAATAAAAAAAAAAATAGATGTTGGCCGATTCTCATAGATACCGGATAAGCACAAAAAATTTCATCAAAATCGGTCAAGCCGTTTCGGAGGAGTATGGCAACGAAAACTGTGACACGAGAATTTTATATATTAGAAGATAATCATGCAAGTATTAACTAAGTACATTAGTTGTGTAAACCTATTTTGGCCTTATAAACAAGAAATATTGTATTTATATAAATTAGCTAAAACGCTGTTTGGATTGTTAAAATAAATAAAAAAATATATTTGTATCGGGCTCAGTGGCGTGCTATGAGAGAGGCATATGTCTAGCAGTCGACTAATATAGGCTGATGATGATGATGTACAGGTCCTGAAAAAGGATATACGAAACTTTTATCTCTTTATACTGTTTATATATTTATTTTTTCTTTTTTGTAATTCTGTATTCTTCTATTTATTTTGTTTGTGTATGACTGTTATCTTTAAATAAATATTTTTAAGCTATTGCATAGCTTCTATCGCGGGCCTTGGCGTGGAGACCGAATCCAGAAATTCCGTAACGAAAATAACCTAACACCCCCCACTCCGAATGCTATGCAATAGCTTTACCGCGGCAGTTTCCGAGTGCCACATGTCTTTTTTTCTTTCTTTCTTTCTTTATTTCTTATCCCGGAAAACCTCAGGGCGCATGGTAAAACTATATATTACCTGAAACCCATCATAAGTCCACGATGCCCACTTCATGGTGCACAGCTGCACGTCGAAAGGGAACTGCTCGACGTTGATATCGCACACGGACACGTAAATCCCGTGGCTGAGCCACGTGACCTCCCCTGTGTGTTTCACTATCACGTTGGTGTTTATCACCGCGGAACGATAGTTCGGATCCGCACTGAAACAAAAGACAAGCGATGTAGGTGATAATAACCTACTAATAATATTATATCCTACGAATTGGCTGAGGTTGTTTTTGATGTAATTTGGTGTGCAATAAAGTGTTATTGTATTGTATTGTATTGTTGTTGTCTTAGGACAACAATCGTCAGGCCATGGTGGTGGCCTTCGGGCGGTCTATATAACTCCGAAACTAGTGTTGGCGACACACACATAAGAGGAAAAGGAAAAGACTGAGCGAAGCGAGATCTACGAGTCTAAATTAGACAAATCGGCAGTTGTATGTTTGTTCAATGTTTGTATGTTTATCCGATCTTTATGAATTTCTTAGATCTTTATGAGATTCTTAATGTAAAAAAACAAAATGGGTTCGAATGGAGTAGTAAAGGGGTCTCGAGATCCAGTTTGGCGTAAACTAAGTTGGTGAGGATGGATGTATGGATGGATGGATGGATGGATGGATGGATGGATGGATGGATGGATGGATGGATGGATGGATGGAATTTACTCAATCATGTTAAAATGTTAAACGTATTTTCATGAAAGTGTATGCTTGTATAATATTATAGGATAGAATATTCAGATAGAGTAATCTACTCATAAATTCCATCAGCCTTAAAAATTAAACAAAAGCCATACGATATTTAAGTGATCAGAAAACGCTCAAGCGCAGACATCAGTTTAATAGGGGATCTGAATGTCCAAGCCATGTGCCGCAAAGGTCATAAATATCTAAGGATTCAAAGCTTTAATTTCCTTTGCGGCAGTTACTTTACAATAACTTGCTCATGGCACAGGATACTAAAGCAATTCCCTATTGACTCAGAATTGTGCAAGTTGCACAGCTGCACTGTTAATCTACTCAGTATTATAGATATATATATACATATATATAATACATACATATATATATATATATATGGCTATGGAGAGTTCTACGAATTTAGCACAGTGCAATTCGTCTCGCGCAATCCTATGCAATAAACCAAAATTCCCAACACGCTATCGACTTAAACCACTCCAGGCAATTCGCAAAAATATCAGTTGTGCTCTATTTCGCTTTGCTGGCGTTTAGTAAAACACGAAATAAACATAGCAATACTGGAACAACACAAAGGCTTCATTCCTTTGATGGTTGTTTACCAATCAGGCTTCTCGTATTTTCTGTTGTTTAAAACGAAATGAATAAGTTATTACAATTTTATTTCAGTTATACAAAATACAGAAAATGAAATATTTCTTTTTGTTGCACGTTTCGTTAACTCGGTAGTTAAATTATTATGTAATCGACATGCGTCTAACCCAATGTAATCAAACTTGGTAGTAGCTTCAAGTATTTACCACCAAATCAGACCTTTACTGTGTAACTTTACCCACTACATTAATACTCTGCGGTGCCGCCCATCCGTTTCATGTCTAAGGTTTATTTTTAGCACGTTAAAACCGAAACCTGTGTATAAATTAGCGATTATGATAATGTATACAGGATATTTTTTTTATGTGGGCGTGGAGGGGCATTTCCGAAACTATAAGAAATATCGAAAAATGCTCAAAGAGTATTTTTTTTTCAAAAACGAGTTCAATTCCTGCCTAGGAAAATAGATTTTTGAAAATCCAATTATGCAGTTTTAGTAACTAAAACTAAATCGGCCTCGAGACTCCTTTGAGCATTTTTCGCTATTCCTTATAGTTTGGGAAATGCCCCTGCACGCCCACTTAAACATTCACTCTGTATACTGGAAATACTGAACTCTTTGAAAATTAATAAAAAAATTGGATGATTTATTCGTATTTTGTCTCAATCCAAGACAAAATATCCATCGAAAAATTTCTCAACATCGAACACCCCAAATTGCTCAAAAGACGTGATCATGCATAAATTGAGCCAAAATAAATGATTGCTTCTTTGATTAATGTCTTTGCCAGTCTATCTAATGAATAGTCTCATAAATTACACAAAAAATATAAATAAAAGAGGGAAAGAATATCAATGCGGCATTGAAATAAAATTAATATTACACTGAGTTGAATATAATTACGGGCGGGCGTGGAAAGGCCCAAGGCTGTTTAGGGGTTACTCCGTCTTTGCTTTAAGCTTGAAGGGCCTACACGGAAATGTAAAGGTGTTTCATGTTTTGTGCGAAATTAAATTACCAAGTTTAAAGGGTTCTGCCTCTTACATATCGCGCGTTGCTCATGCTTGATAAAATAAGAACAAGTATGTGGGCAACACAAAACGTTTATGCTTGAGTTTTTTCGTCATGTTTTGCAATTTTCTAATGAAGTACCTAGGTACAATCATAATATTCTCATATTCTGTACCTATATATATATATATATATATATACGTAGTATCTATAAAGCACCAGTGGTCACACTATTGTACACTGTAATTGTTAAGTACCTACTTATACCAAAACCCAAACCTTAAATATATTTATATTCGTAGAATTCTCACTCTTGCCTTGAATACCTATACCTAGTTATATATTATGAAGTTGTAGTGACGCAAATATTTATGTACAAATATTTATAGCCACATCCAAACTATAAAATTAACTTATATTCAAACGATACAAAAATATAAAAGCTGTTAGGTTTATCAGGAAAATTAAATAAGAAAGACGATAGAAGTAGGAGTACCTACCACAATACCAATTATTGTCAACGTGGAACGAACAAATTGTACAAATTGGCGGTTTTATGGCATCGACCAATGCGATGCTTTCACTTATTTAGTAATTCTTTGTCACCCCTTTTTGATTTATTAAAACTAAACTAAATTGATTATATTCTTCCTACTACAATATCATAGCAGATCATTTATCAAATAAACTCATTTTATATATTACGCAATAATATCGCAATAACGTAAGTGGCAGTTTTTCTTTGAAAAACGCTGTACGAAACTTTCTAATAGAATTCTCTTGAAAAGCTGTCACTTACCTAAATTTTAGAGACGTTGCATTGTTGTTGTTTTGAGATATTTTTTAGACATGTAATTTTCATTTTCATATAGTACACGTTTATATTTGTAGTGAATCCTTATCTATTTACTTTATACTAGCGACCCGCCCCGGCTTCGCACGGATGCCATTTACTAATGTGGTGTAAGTTTTTGACGATTTGATTACAAAACATTGAATTTTCTCTACTATGCAAAAACGTAATTACAATATATTATACCTACATACTTTCCGTAAAAAAATCTCTAAATGACAGTGAAATCCGTATCAAAATCCTTTACGTGGTTTAGAATAAGTAAGCGGAAAAACAGAAATGAGGACGCAGATAGTGACTTTGTTTTACACTATGTAGAGATGTTTAAAATAAGTGTAGGTATGATCCACTCACTTGTTATAAAGTATGATGTCGGGCCTCCACACCCTCTCGTACGGTATTCTTATGACTGCGATCCCGTCGAAGTCGCTGGTGTTCCATCTCAAGTGGTAATCTGTCCATATCTGTGTGATCCAGCAATTTGTAGTCAGTAGCTGGTCCTTCTCCTCCTGCCAAAGAAAAAAATCATACTTGACTTTTTAACTTTTACGAAAATTATATTTGAAGCATTTAAGCACTTGACTCGTCAGCAAAAAGATCAGATTAAAGTCAATGCTCGTCAATGAATACTTCTTATTTCAAAGACATTTAAACCGTATAAAGAGCTTTTCACCGTAATTTGATTGTGCCTCATATACCAAATGCACCTGTATTGTATAGTGTGTACCTGTTTCTAATTTGTGCGGAAGGAAGCGAGTATAAATGTGTTTTAAAATTGACGGATTTTTGACAATAGGGGATCGGACAGTAATCGAGAAAAAATCTAATATGTAGTTAGAACTAATGTTCGTCGAACCAGAAAGATCAATCACTCAATATTTTTGTGAAATAATAATGATTTATATTTTTAAATCAATAAATAATTCTGACATTTTTAATCTGTTTTTCATCTCAAACGAAACAACAATCACAGCGCATAACGTCATTTGTAGGCAAATGCCGTGAGTTAAGCTTGTGTTTATTTTACTTTTTTGCTTTTCATAAAATGTATTTTTGATATTTTTTTCGTTCCATTACTACAATATAGTCCCTTCACAAAATTATTAGAATCTCTTTGCAAGTTTTATTTCAAAGAGTTTGTCGTTTTCTACCTACATATGACATCACAAGTTATGAGGTGACTTTTTGCGCAGCAATATTTGAAACATAATATTTAAACATAGTTTTAGGTACTTTTAAAGCGTTATTTAACAAAAATAGTATTTTTCGTGGCTACATATATTCATTGTAGTTAATTTAAAACACTTTCTGAAAAGCTGTCCGATCTCTTATTCCTTTGGTATAATTTTCCGAGCTCATAATGAGCTAATTGCTCAGTTGCGTAATAAAAAGACAATAAGTTCTAATTATTCTTTGATCTCTTGGTTTGGTTAATGCCATCAGAAGTTTACACTATCATTTGTCGCGATAATGGTGCTTCCTTAGAGATAGAAACTTGCTATAAAGTTATGTCTGACTGTGTCAGATCTGTCTGTCAAAAGCGCCAGAAACTATACCCTTAGACGAGTACATGCATTGGGTTGGGAAACATGTTTAACATAAATGCCTGTCACAATATGCTGTTTATTGGGCTTCCCCAACGTCAGGAAACATAATTCTGGAAAGTTTAATCAAAGTTAACAAGAGAAAACAATACATCACGTAATAAGCGCTACCAAGAATCACTTAATCCACGTATTGTTTCGTCACAACTCTCTGACCTTTCAGAACAAACTCTTGAAATATATTTCCTGTTCAGAGCTTTTTCGGGAAATATGAAACGAAAATTGAATAAAATTAAGACCGGATTTGAAACCCTTCGAATTGTGCTACTACACCAATAAGTACGAGTACATATACCTTTTACACTTACCATCACCTAACTACGCTTATTAAGTTTGCTCTCTGAAAATTTCACATATTATTTAGCAAAGTTTGTGAGCATTATTCACATCTATCTATTGTTAAATGCTTTAAGAATTAATTACGAAACTTAGGTTAGTAAATCTTTTGTATTAAGTTTGAGAAAGTCAAAAGCAGAATACGCTCGTAGTTTTAATTTAAATTGTTAGGTAAGTATATTAACACTGAACTTTCTACAACTCTTTTCTGAGATAATTCTTTCTTTGACAGATTGAATTAACTTTCACACAACTCTTAAATTCCTTTGAAAAAGTTCCCGTTTTGTTGAAGAATTCTAATATGTGATCTTACACATCCTACGCACCCTTGAGAAAATAACTTCCACAGTTAATTTTTAGAAAAAAACAAAAACCGACTTCAATGTATCTTCGAAGTCCAAGGTCACATATCGATGAAATTTATATGGGACCACTTCGTAGCTATACTGAACCCGACGCAAAAAGAATTTTTCAAATCGGTTCATAAATGACGGAGTTCTGAGGTAACAAAAAAAAAACCATCGAACGGAGAACCTCCTCCTTTTTTGAAGTCGGTTAATAAAGAAAGCCTATTTGATTATTCTTAGTGTAGGTTCTGCGCGTCCAGAACATAGTTGTTTTCAAGCTACTGCACATTAAGTTACTGTAAGGATGAAACGTAAATACGATAAAATCAAAATCAACATCTCTTTAATCATTTTGGCATCACACACGCACTTATGAACGTAATATTATCACAATGACTCTACCACCGTATCGGAAAAAGAACCACTACTCAGAAAATACGGCAAGAAACTGAGCGACATTTTGTTAAGAGATTTTGTTACAATTTTTTTGGTTTTTACAATGTTATATCTCTTATGTACCAGTTGGCTACTTTGCAGAAGTGGAATGTTCCAAGCATCTTTGTCTTCTATATAATTACGTACAGTATAGTATGCTTTTCTCATTAGAACATTCTTAACGCGTAATTTGAATTTACTTTCTGTGAGCTCCGTTACTATTAAATGTTACATGTTTTTTGGAAATAAATATATTATATTATTATATAATATTACTATTCAAAGTACGGTAGGAACACTTTAATTAGGGGAGGCAAGAAAACACTTTAAAATATTTACTGGTGCGAGAGGAACAAAATACTTTTTATATATTTTGTTATACCTGAATATTTCCGTGAATAAACTAATTCCCTAGCATGATTTGATATCAAAAGCAACGGCAAAATATTCTTATTTACAACTAGAGATATTTTACCTAAAGTTGGTAGCTATTATTTTCTATACCTAATATAAAATGTATATGTTTTCATGTAAATACGAGTGGTACAGGATTATGTTATCTAGCATAGCTACGAATGAAATTGAATAAATAACAAGCTCAGTAGGTACTGTTCATTTAACATGTTGAATGAAGGATGCATGTTGAATCAACATTAACATGTCATAAGTTTATTACCTACAAGAAAACACCTTCGATATATACTAAAGTAAAAGCAAAGCTTTTCTGTATCTCAATTGACGATATACGAGAATAATAGTCGTCGAAGCGATGAGTTTCTTCGCGTTTCATTTAATTTGAGCCAATATATTTGTTCAATATCTTCCACACCTCGTTATGTTTCTAATGAGCGCCGAGTATTTTCTACGTAGTTGTATTTGTATTTCCTTAACTACAATTTCATTAAATGTTCCACCTTTTAGCTTTATGGCATACATTTTAGAAGTTACGAATAAACAGGAGGAGGCGTTAACAGGTGGAGTCGATATTTTATGGACTCCACAGACCAGTTAGAGATACTACGTATGGAATCTGATCAAGCAGATTATTGGGTTGACTAAACGTTCTCGGAACTGATACACCCTTAACAATGCCTCAAACAGGCCTTTCACAAGTAAATAAAAGAAAGACAGATCTAAATTTGTTAATAGTTCTGACCTGTCCGTTTAATTAATTTCTAATAGAAACCAGGCCAAACGGCACGTTTGTACCTGGTCTAATTTGTCTCCACGTCGTTGAAGCTTTTGTCATACAGAGTATAATTTATAATATCCCCTAGATCAAACAATCCCAACCCATATTAGCCTATTTATTCTAGGTAGGTCCACATATAGGCTGTAACACATGGGACCTCATTATAAATTTGATCGTCACAATGGACGTGTGGAGGCAACAATGAGAGCATTCTGTGAGAACTGGCTCTATTAAAATTTCTTTTTCGTTCTTTCAGTATATTTTTTAATGCCTAGGAGTCTTCAAATTGAGAGTGAACAGGTATCTTCTAGGTAAGCGTGTTACATTTTAGACCACATCATCGGTTACCATCAGGTGAGATAGTGGTCAAACGCAAGACTATAACCAGTAAAAAAAACGAAATTCTAGGTTATAAAATTCAAGAATTGCTCCCGACTTCTTCGCAATAGATTATTTGGAGCATATTTCTACATTGCAAGTGTTTTTTTATGTAAGTAGAGCAGTTCGTTTACCTGATGGTATGCAACACGCTTGCTCATAACAGTTGCAGCGCCACCTAGAACTTTGTTTCGCAAAATCTTGAACGGCATGCCTGCACATCATGCATAATCATATTTGTACACTACTGCTTGGCGTTTGAAAATTTGGCAAAGATGCGAAAAAAGTGGTCCTATCCCAAAAAGGACCCTTGTAGAATAGGCCTACCACTGCCTACAAAAATCTGCCTATTTATGTAATTAAAGGACAACGACCCTCAAATCAAACGAGAGTAGAGCAGAAAGCGCGTTTCGTTTGTATAATGTTTTTCCATTAAAATGTTTTAGTTCAATTTAAGGGTCGTTGTCCTCTACATTTTGGCCAAATGAAATAGTAGGTATACATGCTATGTCTATTATATAAGACAATATATTGCGTACATTTTCATCACTTGTACAAAGGACCCTGTATACTAAGTACCTACTTGTAGCTACCCTGTATACCAGGTACTTGTAGCCAAGTACTTGTTTATAAATTACCACATATACCTACACCTTTGGATGTACGGTTAAAGAATTGAATTCTCATAAGAATTTACAAATTCACTTGCTGAGAAAAACAATTTTACATTAAAACTAGCTGACCCGGCAAACGTTGTTTTGCCACATAAATTTAAAAAAATTTAGGGGTGGACTACCCCTAACATTTAGGGGGATGAAAAATAGATGTTGGCCGATTCTCATAGATACCAGATAAGCACAAAAAATTTCATCAAAATCGGTCAAGCCGTTTCGGAGGAGTATGGCAACGAAAACTGTGACACGAGAATTTTATATATTAAGAAGATTATAAATGCCGGTAAGCTTAATGTACTTAGCCTAGTATACTAAATTATCTTACATGTAACACACATTTCAGTATTTTATTTTTTAACATTAGTATATTACCTCAATTGACAATAGTTTAATTAAGCAGGTAGACATAAAAATTACGAGATGTGTACTACAAGGTACTGTTATATCGTTTAGTTAAGCATGTCTAACTCTTATACATATATATTTCAGTCCCCGCCTAAACTTGTTATCAGAAATGCGGCTAACGAGCACATTACAGGGCGGTAGACGGAAAAAAGATGGACTGCGTATGATACAATACCTCTATACTAAACTGCCACGTTACCGAAATAATTTGATTAAGGTAACTTTTTACTTATATGTTTCGTCTACTCAAAAGTAACACAGAGTAATAAATAAATAATATATTTGATCAAAGTAGAACCTGAGCAGAACCTAACCGTGACCTCCGGTGGCGAAGATAGGCACTGAGGGATGGCAACATTTGCTCATGTCAAGTATATAGATGAAAATTGAGTGACATGTTTCCGTCTGTTAGACAGTTTTCGAATATTCCAATGATGTACACTTATGATACATCGATAGAAGGAATACAATAGTTTATATACCTACTATCATCCTACTATCCTTCTTTTCCTAAGTTTGTAAGTATGGATGTACCTTTGTTACTCTTTCACGCAAAAACTACTCAATGGATTTTGATGAAATTTGGTATGGAGATAGATTATACCCTGGATTAACACATAGGCTACTTTTTATCCCGGGAAACCGCGGGTGAAACCGCAGGGCGCAGCTAGTAATAAATACTTTTTTCTGGTTAAGGAAACTCGTCATCAAAATGCTAGCCTATATTTTGGCCAAAGGATAAGCCATGCCATTCAACGTGACAATGCTTCCAATATTTTAGAAACGTTGCCCACTCTTAGTGGTTTATTAGATTAGGTTGTTTAGGTAATTTATTAATGATGATGTATTCCCGGCCGATTTCAGCCGCATCGACTGCATTCATCTCCTTATTGATTGCGTAATTTATTATTTAACTAATTACGGTGCTAAATATGTTTCTTCTGATTCGCATTCAATTGCAAACTGCAGGGTTTTGATTGGGGTCTAGAGAACATAATCTAGTTTATCTGCATCTCTATTTCTAAAAAGTATAAAACAAAGTCGCTATCCGCGTCCTCATTTCTGTTACTTCGCTTACTTCTTCTAAACCACGCAACGGATTTTGATACGGTTTTTACTGTCATTTAGATTTTTTATGGAAGGTTAATATGTACTATGCATTTTAATTAAGTTTTTGTGTAGTTGAGAAAACTTAATGTTTTGTAAGCAAGTCGCCAAAAAATGCATCCGAGCGAAGCCAGGGCAGGTCGCAAGTATGTAATAATATGGCTTCACGGTTTATGCATTTAGTCAGTATCAAGTAATTATATAATAACAAGTTTTCATTAATATGCTTCAAAAAGTGTTTATCGGCTAATTCGGCTAAATGCTGGAACTTTACATAAAGCTTCTAAGAACTTCTTGGGAGTATATGAAAAACGATGTGACACTGTTTTGTTTCATTTGCCTATACTCGTTTGCGAACACATAATGGTTAATATTACCTATACATTATTTTTCAAGTAAACACTCGTTTTGAAAAATATACCTAACAAAACCGAACTCAATAACATTTCACTCCCGCCAAAAAATCTACATATATGGGCCGATCACATATGTCGAAGAACCGATAACCGATGGAACAAACGATTTCTAGGGTGGAGACCACGTTTAGGCAAACGTAGTGTTTGACGCCCTCCGGCCAGATGGAGCGACGACCTGAGTAAAGTGGCTGGCAGTAATTACATGCGAAGAGCCGAGGATCGGGCTCAGTGGCGTGCATTGGGAGAGGCCTATGTCCAGCAGTGGACTCGTATGGGCTGATTATAAAAAAAGTCCAGCAGTACTTTTTATAGTAAAAACAATCGCGTTAAATTGAAACACAGCGTCAAGCTACGTCAAGGGCTAGAGACTTCAATCATAATTTGTAACACTTACTTTGTCAATAAATAAATTTTTATGTTTTATGTTTTTATGTTTATGTAAATGAGTTAATTGTATTTTTTAATAGGTATGATTTTTTACATAGGTACTTGACGATTTCGTTTTTAATGTTACTTATCACTCTTATAGGTAAAAAAAAGGTCACATATGACCGTTCTAAGATTGAAACAACTTTTTGTTTTAAATCTCATACCTTTCGTTCAACTTTGCCAAGTAAGCTCGTGGAAAAGTTCGTGAAAATCTTTCTAATACCTTCTTAGAAAGTTTCTCAACACGAGCATTCTGTAGCCACCCTAAACTATTTACTTTCTTCTCTGAGCTGAGTTTGTACATATCTGTATACATTTACTATTTAGATGTCATTAGATATTATTGCAGATACGTACTTGCTCCAATTTGAAACGCTAGAATCGTATATATGAATCTTGTCTTAATATTGTGTATTGTAAATAGAATTTAGGAACTAAATTAATAATTTCCTTTGATGTCTTTATTAACAAAGTAAATACTGCTACTTAATCACTATTGGCAATATCCTTATTTACTTTTGGCTTCCTAATTCTTATGAAAATAAGTTAGTAATGAAAATTTATTAACATACTAGCTGCGCCGCGCTGTTTCAGCCGCGTAGCGTTTGGTTTATAGTTGCTCCCTCGATAACATCGTTTTTCCGAAATAAAAAAGTATGCGTTTATAAAAAAAAAGTATCTATAAAAATATCCTATGCGTTTATCCAGCGTATAAGCTATCTCTACTCCAAATTTCGTCCAAATCCGTTAAGCAGTTTTGGCGTGAAGATGTAACAAACACACTAACTTGCATAGAGTGCACAGGTTTCTTCTAGGCGAGCGTGCTACATTTTCGACCGCATCGTCACTAAACAACAGGGCCCAAATTCACTATGACCATAGTGAATTAGGGCCCAGGTGAGATAGTGGTCAAACGCAGGCCTATAACTAATAATAAAAAATAACATACAAACTGTCCCATTTATTATATTAGTGTAATTTATGAAATCAGTAAACTGACTCACTTATTAGGCCCAATCGTCTATAATAGGCTTCCCAGCGATGTCATCGCAGCTCCCCGCATGACTTGCTTCAAAACACGATTAAATCGCTAGCTTATCAAAGAAACAGATGTCAAAAATGAATTTATGACATTGCAGCAATTTATATATTTCATACTCCTGTCATTTTTTTACTGATAATAATAATTATGATTGTTATAAAGTAATTATTTTTTTGACATTTTGTGAATATTTTATTTTATTATATAACTTTTGACATTTTAATTTGAATACTAATATTAAACTTAGAGTTTGTTAATTAATTTATATAAAAAAATTCAACGAGCAAACGCCTTTAATACTGAAAACAATTCTACACTCTTCTTACTAAAACTAAACTAACTTCTTACAAGGAGTAGCAATTGGAAAACTCACAGACAAAGCTAACAGCCTATAGATAGCCCAAATGCTCCAGCCCAATACCAGTTGGCAGCGTACCCAAGATGCTGGCAGTATTGCTCCGTTGGATTGTAATACTGATACGTTGAGCCAAATAATATTTTATTGTGTCGTGTGTATACACGCTAGTACACACTACGTACGTGCCTGTCAAACCTCTTTTTTTTCTTTTTTTTACAAAAGAGATGTCTACCTTTTACCACCATCTCGCCTGATGTTAAGCGACGATGTGGCCGAAGATGGAGCACGTAGATCTAGAAGATACCTATATTCACTCTGGCCTTGAAGATACCCAGATTGTAGTTAAACTCAGTTTATGAATAACTGAGTATTTGAATGTAATGGAATCAGGCGTGACGTTGCGGAAATTCGTCTCAAAACTGAAACGCAATGAAAATATGTAGACTCGTTTCAGCGTTCGGCGAGTCGACACCTGAAGATGCCTCGTGCAGACGGCGAAACACGTGTTGTATTAGGAGGGTTGTTGTTAGGGCTTTCTTTATGTAGCATTATTTATTATTTACCTAATTAATACATTATTTACTTTTCTTATATACACTCATTACCATATTAATTATTAATATATATATATATATTTATATACATATATATATATATATATATATATATATATATATATATATGTATATAAATTTTAATTCATTTTAAATTTGCAATCAACCCCCATACATATTATATTATTCTAACAACAACCTACATAATATTCAGCGGGATTACAGTTTTGAGTATTTGAATGTTTTTCGGTATATATACACACCGGCACAATTAGCGGAACAGAAAAAAAAGTGAGACTATGAGATAATAACGCATATATTTGACGAAAATGTAATTAGACACAAAATAACAAATTGATTAACATCTTTTAACAACGACTTTGAAAAATAAAGAAATTTGAAATAAGTGAAATTTTTAGATGATTATGAACCATCACAAAAAATAAAAAAAAGTAAGCATTAAATGATTTTACAATAAAATTAAAGCAGAATTAATAACGAGTGTTTCCCCCTCTTGCTCTAATTACGGTTTCCATTCGTCTGGGCATGCTACAGATTATGTTATCGATGATTTCTTGAGGCAACCGCTCCCACTCTTCAAGTAATGCGTTTCCAAGTTCATTCAGATTGTTGGGGGGTGGCATTCTGGATTTAACCCTTCTTTTTAGCAAGTCCCAGACATGCTCTATCGGATTCATATCGGGGGAATTTGCTGGCCACTGCATCACCGGTATACCTACGTGGCTCAGATATGCCTGTACCGATTGTGCACTATGAGCACGAGCATTATCTTGCATTAGAATAAAGTCGTCACCAATAAATGGGGCAAATGGTACAACATGTTCTTCTAAAATGTCTCTGATGTATCGATCTGCTGTCATGGTCCCTCCTGTGACTATCACTAACTCCGTGCGAGCTCCCAAAGATATCCCTCCCCAAACCATAATCGAGCCGCCACCATAAGCCACTGTGTGTTCAAAATTAGACTGTATGTGGCGTTCTCCTTTGCGTCTCCATATTCGCTGTCTCCCATCGATCTGTTTTAAAAGAACTCTGCACTCATCAGTAAAGAGAACCTGCTGCCATTCGTTCAAATCCCAATGACGATGTTCTCGCGCATAGCTTAATCGGTTTACGCGGTGACGTCTCTCAAGTTTTGGGCCTTTGGCAGGTATATACGACCCTAAACCAACTTCTTCAAATCTCCTGCGAACTGTACGCTCACTTACTCGTACTCCTCGAATGTCTTCCAGTTCATTTCGAGCTTGTACAGCCGTTAATCGCGTATTCCTACGAACTCCAAGTTGTAAAAAACTGTCATCTCGCCTCGATGTACATCTTTTTTTACCTTGACCCCTCCTCACAAGAGAATTAGACGATCTGTACCGCTGGATGCTGCGATGAATCGTTGATACTGGTCGACGAAGCCTTGAGGCAATCGATCTGTAGGTATGGCCATTTCTTCTCATTTCATCAGCCCTAATGATTTCCAGTGATGTTAAGTCAGGCATAATAAAGAGCTTTTAATAAACAAAATTGCCTATAGAATAACACATTTATTAAAAACCATTAAGTGCAATTTTTCAAAAAAATTACAATTACGTAGTTATTACTCGAACAAGTTGACAAAACGTATTGTTCGGGAAAATAAAACAAATGAATGAAAAAGTGTATGTCATCTAATTTTCTATTTTCAAATTTGACAATAAATTAAAAAAATATCATAACTGGCCAGTTCCTCAAGTAAAAGATTTTAAAATCCTGCTTTTTTTGTGTTCCGCTAATTGTGCCGGTGTGTATATTAGATTGCGTCAGGCAATTCCGACAGAAACATTCAAAATATGGCAGTAAAGCTCTAATTATGAACAGTTGTGTGTTTAAGTGTAACGTTGCGTTAACATCCCATTACCACTGCACCGCCATTTTGCTTCGTATTTCCCGGAATATTGATGTTGACAGTATTAGAGCTCTGGCCAATTTGGATAAGCTCAGATTTGGCTATAATATATCGGTGTAGGTTGCATATATTCATGGTATGTAAGTAATATATTTGTAGAGAGTAGTAGACTGCTGAATTTTATTAATTTGCTGAATTTTATTTCAATTATTAATAAAATTGAAACCTTAATCATAATCATTTATTTGCATGTAATAAGGTACGGTACAGACGTTATAAATGTCAAAATAATACTCTTTTATTCTGCAATTTTTTCTATATACATGTCAAACATAATTATTAAATTAAGCTGATTGTCTCAGACGAGCGCAGTGCAGCGCCGCGCAGGATTTAGCAAAACAAAGTTCTGGGTGGTGCTGTTATTGTTATGGGCTGGCGTATTGCTTACCATCAGGCAAACGACCAGCTCGTCTGGTTATTCAGTTAAATTTGAAAAATAAAAAATAAATTAAGAGTCATAAAAAACAAAACGTCATAACAAAATCAGATTACATATTTGAAAAATGTATATACTAAAAAGACATATCATACATAATTACAATATTAAATGGTAAATTAGCGATGCGTAAAATGACAAGTATTATTCATTTTAGAATTAAAATATTATTCTATGCTATAAAAGCACCTTGCTGGAAAAAACCACTGGACGTCATTCATTCTAATGATTCATACCACAACTTGTATGGTGTTATGTATCATCACTAATAGTATAAAACAAAGTCGCTTTCTCTGTCCCTATATCCCTATGTATGCTTAAATCTTTAAAACAACGCAACGGATTTTGATGCGTTTTTTTTTAAAGATAGTGTGATCGAAGAGGAAGGTTTATATGTATAATAACTGTGTGAAGCCGGGGCAGGTCGCTAGTCTATGATAAAATCTTGTATAAATTAAAATAAACAAATGAGTGTGGCGACAACACCTCCTGAGCTTGACATAAAATTCGGGTCCGCTGAGTTTCGTGACAGGCGTTAGGTGCTCAGGAGACCAGAAACAATTTAAATGAGCAATAGAATTCGTGATCCGAATTCGTCCGTTTCTATGGAGCTTCCATTCTGCCTGTTAAGACTATGACATTTATGCGTATATTTGAAATATCTGCCATAAAACTGGAAGTTTATTAAACTGAAATCCG
The DNA here is from genome assembly GCA_951640565.1 of Petrophora chlorosata. Taxonomy (NCBI): domain Eukaryota; kingdom Metazoa; phylum Arthropoda; class Insecta; order Lepidoptera; family Geometridae; genus Petrophora; species Petrophora chlorosata. Next base: position 7,118,699 of record OX621190.1, read on the forward strand.
AGTCAGAGCGCTCAATAAATTGTAGCTAAGGGAACGTAAATAGGTACCTAGAAATACTCCGTGATCATTAGAAAAATAATGAGAAATGCGGAACAGGTTTATTGATAAAATGTCAATACTTATTTCATTTTATTAAACGTATGTAAGCTCGCCGCTTTGTAATAATTTTGAAAGAAAGAAAGAAACGTTTATTTGCAACAACTAATTAACTATAAACATATGACATAAAAAAACAAACAGAAAACAAAAAAAAATTAAAAGTGTGACAGAGTAAATAAATAAAATAGGTAATTGTTGCAAACCGGCCTCAACTCAGCGTTGTGCTGGTCTTGCGACCAGCCCCCCTACCCATATCTCCCTCAAGCGCCAATCGTATATCGTCATCATCATCATCAGTCCATCACGTTCCCACTGCTGGGACACGGGCCTTCTCTCATAGAGAGAGGATGGGCCATAATCCACCACGCTGGCCCAGTGCGGGTTGGTGGATGTCACATGTCCTTGACTTTTTGTGAAAAATTCTTGGACATGCCGGTTTCCTCACGATGTTTTCCTTCATCGTTTCTAGAGCGAGTGTTATATCCGCACATAACTTCAGAAAGTCAGTGGTGCGGGGCCAGCGGGATTCGAACTCAGGTGCCTCGGATCGAAAGTCGCACGTGCTCCGACTGAGCCACACTCGCTCGCTCGAACACGATATACGATTGGCGCATGAGGGACATATGGGTAAGGGGGCTGCTCTGGTCTTCCGCTGAGGCCGTTTGAGTGACTAACATGTGTACGAAACAAAAATACAATACAATTTATTTATTTATTTATTATTAGATGATCAACAGCTTATACAAGAATTTCAGTTACAATATTAAGTAATCATAATATAGGCTAATGAAAGATCATCCTAATTATTACAATTAGTATGCATTTTGCGCTCTCTAGCAGAGGATTCAAGTATGTATAAAAGGGTGTATGTGTGTGGAGTCTATGTATGTGTGTGTGTGTGTGCGTGCGCGTGTACAATAAACTTATCAAACAAATTGTAAAGAAAAAAAAATATTTTTGGTAAAGAATAATCTCTCTGAAATAGCAAAAAAGACCTTTATGACGCAAACGTCACCTACACTTCACATCCCCTGCGTATTGTATAAACCTAAAACTTATGATTCTTTACCTTTTTTTAGAATAAAACATAATATAAAGCTCACTGAGAGTTTTAAATTATGGCTTGTCTGATTTAAATGAAAGTAACTAACAAAATAACATTCAATCCTGAAGACCTATGGTGTGTAGTGTGTGTACTTACTTACTATACTGAAACGATTTTGAGATATATTATTTTCACTTGTTATAAAATTACGAATAGAATACTTGTGGTAGGTCTCTCGTATGCGGGAGGCCGTCTGGGTAGGTTCCATAGCTTTGCCAGTTATTCTGCCGCCAAGCAGTAGTGCTCAATCATTACTGTGTTCCGGTTTGAAGGGCATTGTAGCCAGCGAAATTACTGGGCATATGAGACTTAATATCTAATGTCTCGGGGTGATGAGCGCAATGCAGTGCTACGCCGTGCTCTTTATGGTATTAAAAGTTCTGGGTGGCACTGCAATTGTTTTAGGCAGGCGTGACGCTTAACATCAGGCGTACAACTTGCTCGTCTCATCATTCAGTTCCGTAAAAAAAATGTACAAAGAATATGCATATCATGCATGAGTAGATAATTAAAATAATGGACTTATAGCTAAATCATTGACGCGTGTTCTGTCTAAATAAATTGAATTAGTTCGAACAATATTATGTCCACACCTTTTGTTAACTACACCCAGGTACCTATTGCTATATATGTACAAAGAAAGGGTAGTAATTATATATATAACTTTAATGATTATATCCCGTAGCCTGTGATCAAATTAACACGTGTGAGTGAACTCCAATTTAAACTATAACAATTTACTGTTACCACAGAATAATTAATAGTGCTGTTACTATAAGAACGTGCCCAACTATTTGACGTTTTAACTACTTGGCGAAATAGCGAAGGCCACTTGCATTGTCCTATTTCCTACTAATAATATTACTGCGAAAGTTTGTGAGGATGGACGGATGGATGGATGGATAGATGGATGTTTGTTACTCAATCACGCAAAAACTACTAAACGGATTTTGATGAAATTTAGTACGAAGGATTTTTAGGTCCTGAAAAACGACATAGGCTACCCCTAGGTAACCATAGCTTATCTCGGGAAACCGCGGGTAAAACTGCGGGGCACAGCTAGTTTTTTTGTAATTTTTTTACATATTTTTTATTTAATATGTCGGCAAACAAACAGACGGCCCGCCTGATGGTAAGCGGTTACCGTCGCCTATGGACATCTGCAGCACCAGAGGCATTGCTGATGCGTTGCCGACCCTTAAGGACTCTATTAATTCCCCAAAAAAATATAACTAAAAATTAATTTAAAATTATTAGTTTAAAATATAACTTTTAATTGTACAGTTGGCATTGCTACTCGTATCTCTAAGCTTTTTGTGCAGACTCAGTGGATTTTGGCTTCAAAGCAGGAAATTGATGTATCGAAAAATATACAAAAAGAGCGCAGTCAGGGCTGATGTAGCTAATGATAATGATTGATGATCCAATAATATGTTAGAAAATAAAAGGCCTTTGTGGTACAACAAGCTTTGTCATGGTTCTTGGACCGCTCCAAATTGGTACAATGAAAACATTTTTACTATGTAGTAGAGCTGAGATCACGAAAAAAATAAGCATTAAAGATGAACGCATTACTTTCCACTTTCAGCCGAAAAATTCATCAAATCAAAAATTCATCAAAAGTTCATATAATATTAGCTGCGCCACACAGTTTCACCCGCGGTTTTCCGGAATAAAAAGTAGCCTATGGCCTTTTCCAGGACCTAGAGTAGGTACCTACATACCAAATTTCATCAAAATCCGTTTTGTAGTTTTTGTGATTGCTTCTTCACAACTTTTGCATTTACAATATTAGTAGGAATTAAAATATATGACCATTTGAAAATCTTATAAGTTTAGTATTTCCCGTAGGGCCCCAAGGTTTCTCAGTTAGCTCGAAATAAGACGACCGACGATAAAAAAGGTGATATAACGATGAAGAAGTAGGGCTTCGTCACAAAAACACACGAATTGTGTGCGGCTAAAGTAATCTGGATAAGGAGTGACAAGCACGTCCTTTATTTCCCTTAGCTTGAAATATAAGAAATTAGCTGTAAGAACTTTCAAACAAGATTTATGTTGAAACATGTATTTTTCAAGACAAGCTTTTAACAAATTCTTAATTGGAACCGCAAGCAGATTAAAATGCTTGGGCGCATTTTAATCTGCTTGCAGTTCCGATTACACTAGTAGTTTACGATTATCCGTCAAGGAGTTCCATTGCCCACCTTTCTGGCTGTCACCATAATATTGCATTATCATCAGACAAGTATGCAAAACTCCGTAGGATAACAGGAAGCGGTTCTGATTCAACTTGCAAGATTTGACCCAAAAACACGTATACATTTTCTCGAAAAAAAACCGACTTCAATGTTTCTTTGAAGTCCAAGATCAAACATCGATGAAGTTTTTATATGGGGCCACTTCGTAGCTATACTAAACCCAACGATTTTTCCAAATCGGTTGATAAACGACGGAATTCTGAGGTTACAAACATAAAAAAAAATAAAAGAAATACTATCGAATAGAGAATCTTCTCTTTTTTTAAATCGCTTAAAAACTTTGCAAGTTAAATAAAAGCTTGTAAATTAGGAGCTGTATTTAGAAAATAAACTTGCTTCTCACGAGCAGTGTTTTACTTCAATCCCAGGCAAAACGAGTATAAGCAGTAGTACTTTTCACACACCACTCGTCTCTTTTCATAGAACTCAGGTAATATACGTGTTGCATTGAAAGCCGCGATTTATACGAGTACCTATTAAGAAACAAACTACACTGCAACGAGTACAAATAGTACGAAAAAACTTTCAATGGTTGTTAAACGTGAACGCAAAACAGTTGACTATAAACTATTATATATACTATAATTATAGATACTATAATTTTATATACTATGATTATAAATACTTATAAACGTACTTACATGTCATTGTTTTTCTTTTGATTATCTTAATTTCCCATCATGATCATAAACATAGATAAATTTAATCAATACGTTCCTCAGCACACTAATATTATACGAGTAAATGCGAAATTTTGTATGTGCGTCTTTTCGCTGTCACAGCTCAACGAATTTAAGTCAGAATGCAAATAGCTTATACCCAGTACACATAAACTACCTTTTATCCCAAGAAACCGCGGGTAAACCAAAAAATACGCAGGTAGTTTAGCTAGTTTCTTGTAAAACATTGAATGTTGAGATTGCTAAGAAATGCACTTACCACTACCTTCATAGATAAAGTTATTCGATGATTGTGTTACCTAATATCGATGTAGACTAAATATGGTATTGAACACAAACCTTAGTGGTTTGCCATGCAACTTGCTATTGTTATATTATTTTTAAATGATTATTAAATCTAAAAAAAAATGTTATGAATAACTACCTGCCGAGGTCAGTCTTTCCTACAATCTGGGAATCTTCAAATCTCGAGTGAACAGGTACTATATTAGCAAGCGTGCTACGTCGTCGCTTACCATCAGGTGAGATAGTGGTCAAAGGCAACTATTTAATATTGTTTTAAACCGTGCCAGTATTATACCCATTACATTATATTTTCCGTTTTTTAATTCATGACAAGATATATTTTACAAAAAGATTCAGGGTTCATTTAATTTAATGAAGGTCCTATTTCTATCCCAAACCCTACATAAAAATTACCCGAAGCAACCTTTTGTTTATGAAGTTGGAGTTAGTAATAGTTCATTATTTAGAGTAAAAGAGTAAATGCTAGAAATATCCGCCTAGGCCAGTCACGACACAGCAAATTTCCGTACCTAACCTATTTCCGCCACATTATGTTGAACTCACGTTTTCGCATCTAACCACAGAATACTAAAGGATCTAACACAATTTTATAACAAGTTATTTTTTTTATCGCCTAGGTATACCTACCCAGGTTTTGTTCTATTAAAGGTGATGCTCCATTTTGTAAATAAAGATTTTATCATGTTGCCATTTCTAAAAAAAGGATAGTCTTTTTGCCAAAGGAACCAAACCAAAGATTGTTTGGTATGTGTATATCACATATCAAACAAGAGTGGCCAAACATAATTATATGTATGGTATGTCTTATATTAGATAGATAGATAGATAGATAGATCATCATGATCAGCCCATCACGTTCCCACTGCTGGGACACGGGCCTTCTCTCATAGAGAAAGTATGGACCATAATCCACCATGCCGGCCCAGTGCAGGTTGGTGAACGCCACATGTCCTTGAATTTTTGTGATTAATTCTTGGACATGCCGGTTTTCTCACGATGTTTTCCTTCGCCGTTTTTAGAGCGAGTGTTAAATTCGCACATAACTTTAGAAAGTCAGTGGCGGCCAGCGGGATTCGAACTCGCATGCGTCGGATCGAAAGTCGCACATGCTCCCACTGAGCCACACTCGCGATAGATACATAAAACGTTTATTTGCCAACACAACACACATGTACATTAAATAATAAATTAATCATATAATTCTGGTTTTATAAGCTACCACTAAGGGTCACCGATAGTTGATTGGCTAGAGAGCTTAGCTTTTCCTCGTCTGTTGCAAAATAAAAATTATACACAATACCTCGGTCAGGGATTCATTACAGTTAGTTTCTCCGTCCGTTTCACAATAAAAATTATACGCAATAGCTATGTCCTCGTGTGATACTGATTGATCGGTTTTGTCCTTTTCTCGAATAAATTGAAATACAACGTGACGGTATGGGCATATTTATTCAGTCGTTTATCTTTATTTCTTTTAACTTGAAAGGTCAACCTATCACCCATGTTGGGAAGGTAATTTATTCAATATACGTTACCCACTCGTACTTTTTGTTTGAAAAGGATTGTCTGATAGTGGTAATAAATATTCAGTGGCAAAAACTGAACAAACCAAGTCGAAGAATGGAATTGAGCGGTAAAATATTAGAGATAGATCGCTGGAGGTGATTTTCATCCACTTTTATTAGAAATGCTAATAATACCCATAAGTTAAGTCATCAGTTACAAAACTCTTGGAATAATAATAATAGAATAAAAAGTATATTGGAATAAAAAGTATAGTAAGTTTTTTTTTCTTTTAAAGAGTTACAAACCAAAAGCTTAAAGACTTAAAAGTCTATATAGTTCTAAAATTAATTTCTAACTTTTTTTTTTTTTTTTTTTTTATTCATAAATGGGCATACGTTTGACGACATCTCTCATCATCTCTCATCCAACTATTCTATCTATGTTTCTAACAATAAAATAGCCATGTCAACAGCAGCATAATGTTCTACAATTAAAATCTTAGCCTATTTTTCTCTAAGTTAAATTAATGTCCGCCCGTAGACAGTTTTAATTTTCCAACACTGGTTTTCATTGCTCTCGGCGGATGTATGGTCGCTAAGTTCCGCCTGGGGTTGCCACATAGAGTTTCTTAAAGCGGAACATTGGCAGATTATTAATTAAGTTGACCTGATTAGTATTTTTTATTTAAGTACCTATATAGTTTCTCAATAATAATACGATTTGCATGACTCTATTTTTTCATAAGGTTTGCACTTTATTGCGCAGTGGACCCTTCGGTGATGGGATAGACCCATAGAGAATCTTACGCTAAGTTTACGCTACATAGAGCGATAAACTACAGAATAGACAATTATAAAAACTCCTCATAACTCGATTTTCCACACAGAATCGAGTTTTATACTCTCTTCTTCTCCGAAAAGATTTCAAGTGCATTACATAATTACATACCTACGGCGATGCGATCCGTCAACCTTTATGGACAATCAGAAACGAACTTCCTAAGGTTTCCTAGCTCCATGAGAAACTTCGAATATTATCTTGATGAACTTTCAGCAGATACGGGACAAACTTTGTGATCATGTAGACCCATTTCACCACGCTGGAAATGCGTGTGCAAATCGCGAGTATGAAAAGGTCCTTAGTTATAATTTTTGTGCGAGTGGACAAAGAAAAAGTTGCAGTAGTTACCCAAGTTCGAGCACAAAATAATATTCGTCGTTAATTTATGTCTGCGGCACGGTATAATAATGACTGGGTATCTAAAGGTCATGCTCCGAAAAAATAATTAATGGCAATGAAAGTGAGAAGTCGTACTTTTTGGCGGGAAAAGACGTAGTGGAATTAATAGCGGAAAAATACTCGTAACCTTGAATTGTTCTTGAACAAACTACATAAGTAGGGATGGGCATGTGCATAGATAAATAATTAATCACTGGGCAATCAATGGGTTAAACATCAAACATATTTACTTAATTATATTTTGTAGTTTTTTAGTCGACTTGCTCGTCTCATAAAAAAAATACTTTACGCTGGCTGAAAGCTCAAGTCATGCACGAGCAAAGTGAAAATACCACAAAACGAATCTATTTTTTTTTGGCCAGACGGGGAAAATTTCATTGATACCCGGGCGGGCCCGGGTAGTACCAGAATTGGTCTAAGCCACCCACTGGCTTAAACCCCCGCCTGCTCTGCTTGTCCATAGACCAGACGTCCGTGCCGTTTTCGTCACTTCTTATTTTTCGGGGCGTACATCAGCTATGCACTTATTTTTTTCTCTAATATGTCTATATTTTTTTAATTATTATATATTTTTCTTTTTATGCAAAATAAACTTTTTCTATAATAACGTAGAAACTATTATTTACAAATATATACACTCATAAACTAAGAAAAAGTATTAACTAAATCTTTGCTCATAAAGACTAACCTACAACAAAATTAAAAAAGTATATATATAAAAAAGTTCGTTCTTTGTACATTTTTCTTATTATTTTTTTTTGGGACTTTTTGGCGGAAAGTGAAAAGTTCGATTTTGTTTTCTTTTCTAAACAAGTGTTATTTCGAGTGATCATGTCTAATATCGGTGAAATTATGTATCGTAAACATGCACGAGTGTAGGCAAATGAAACAAAATAGAGAAAAACATAGCTTTTTATGTTCTCCCAAAAAGTCCATGGAAAGCTTGAATAAAGTTCCACCACTATATAGAAGCACTAGGAAAGGGTCCGGCTTCTTGCTCATGACCCTCATTCGACGATATACGAAAGAAATCATTGTATTTTTTCAAACTATTAAATAAAATCTACGAAAAACAAGGCGGTTTGGTCCTAGACTTTAGCCTGCCCAAAGAAGTGAATTAAAAAAAATATATTTTTGTCACAATTCTATATAATTTTTTTTCCTTAACTAATCCTAAGCTTAAACTAAAACGAATCTATTGCCTATAATACCATTTGATGAAGCAAGCTTGTTTAGTGGAAAGTGAAAACGCTTATAGACAAACCGCCAATTACGGCTTTGTTTATAACAACTTCCGCAGATGCGTACTGAAACTACTGAAGTGTGTAACTGTTTTGTTTTATAGACCTCTGAACACGATCAAACATGTTGACATAGGTACCGCTTCCTTGTAACAAGTTGGCGAAATATTACCCTATTTATCTAACTATCGTGCCATTACCATACCGCCATAACTATTATTAACTAAGTTTCAGACCACGTTATCCTTTGGGACCATCAGTAATTAGGAGTAGGTAGGTATAAAAGATTTGATGACGGCATGTAACAATTCTATTTGGATGGTGGTAGATCTCTTGTATGCGAGAGGCAGTCTGGGTTGGAACCACAGGCTTGACAGTTATTCTGCTGCATAGCAGTAGTGCGCAAACATTACTGTGTTTCAGTTGAAAGGGCATTGTAGCTAGTGAAATTACTGAGCATAATAATGTGAATTGGTATGGGCAAGCGTGACGCTTGTCATCAGGCAAACGGCTTGCTAGTCTCATAGCTCAGCCCCCTTAGCACGGACCGGAAACAAAAGAAACCCGTGTTCTTATCCACTCTTTGTTTGTCGAAAGTGGAAACAGGGGGTTAAATTGTTGTGTCCCCGGTCCGTGCTAAGGAGGCAGTTGCATAAAAAAGCAACAGAAAATCTTAAGCTATGGTGATACATTAGGCGATCTTATCGCATAAAGCTCGCTCTTCCATCAACCTTTGGATGGACAGAAATAATCAACATGTTAATTGACGGTGGTAAGGTCTACAATAATAAAATACACTACAATAACTTCAAGTTCAAGTTTAAAAGTTCTTTATTCAATTTTGGCATCAGACGCACTTATGATTTCAATTATTACAGTGACTCTACCACCGTATCAGAAAAAGAACCACTACCCAGAAGATAAGGTAACAAAACTACTACACTACAATGCAATACCTATAGAATAACTGATTTCACTGCCATCCTCCGTATCTTTATTATATCAAAATATGTCTAGTAACTACAGTAGGGTATAGTACTGGTTTGAACTTACCACATCGATGATGTGATGCAGTGACACGCCGAAGGTGACCAGTAGGGGGTGTGAGGAGTTCTCCACGGGACGCACGGAAGGGTCGTACTTCTGCATCAGGTGCCGCACCAACCGGTATTCCTCGTCACAGCAGACGAGACCTGGAGGAAATACAGCTGTAAATCACAAGGCTACAATTTGGTTTATTTTTCGTTAAACCTGCCCCACGCAATAGCGATCATGATATACGATTATACGGTTTATTTTTGAGACAATGACCAAGACAAAACTCACAATATACACAGCCTCTGTGGTGTAATGGTTGGGTAGGTTGTCTCAAATCGCATACACCGCGACGGGACATATAATTGTGCACAGAAAAATAAAATAAGCGTAAGCATTTGTTTCGTGTCTGGGTGTTGTGGGACCATGGTCCTCATACTTCCTGGTTCCCTAGATACAGGAAATCCTAGTTAGGGGCCAGGATCTATGTTTGTGATATTTGGGCGTATTTATTTATTTATCATTTATTTATACGCAGTATACGCACCATGTTCGCCATGTCTTCGCAAATGTGTAAACCGGGCTTAGCATGGGATCGGGCGATCACTTATTCTAGAAGTACGAAATCTGTACGTCGAGCGCCACCTCTGTTAATTTAAACTGATTAAACTAATGCTTAGGCAATGCCGCAGATCAGTCTTCCTCCTTTCGTATATACCTATTAATAATTAAAGGTACCTTAAAGGTACAAATGTACTATTCTGCTGATGGTTTGAGGCATTAATTTTACAAGAATAACGGTGAATGAAATGATGTAAAGTTATATAGGTATACTTTGATTAAATTGATACCTATACATATAAAAGGATACCCCTTTTACAGTTTTTTGGAAGAGATAAAATGCGTAGCGATAAGAATATCCTTTCCGCTACTTTTTTTAAATTTAAATGTAGGTATGGTGTGCAACAAAGTGTGAACAGGTGCAGTGTAGATCAGGAAGCTTAGTTTATATTACTGTTTTGAAGTGAGTGATAGTATTGATAAACTTTGGATTTGAACACGCCTATCGATGAAGCCGATGATAAAATAACGTAATAGAATACAAAAAAGAAATAGCTACCAAAACAAAAATATAAAAAAACTGAATTCAAATTGTTCAGACACCGGGAAAGCAACAGAACACTTACTGTCTGTTACTCTGTGACATAGATCTCTACTTGTCAACGAGAGCGCAATAAACAAGGATGCCAGCGATTATTCAATCACGACTGGCAGTCCCTAACATTTTATCAATACAGCTTGTTTCGTATTAAAAAAACGTGGGTGACTTCCGTTCTGGGAGAAAATGGGAATGAGATCACCAACACTTCCGGTTTGATCTTAGAAAACCTCATTCACTAACCTATTAATGATATGTAATAATTTTTAAACTTTCGCAATTCGAACACATAGTTTCTGATAATAAAAAGGGTCTTAATCGGGCTAAAACCAGGCCTAGCGCACTCCGCAATGTAGGTACGAAGCTACAAGTACATAGCCGGACACCGACGGCGGGTCGCGCGTCGTTACTCGTGCCGCGTCCGAAGAGGTAAGAGCTATGCGATAGAAAGAGAGACGCTGTAGGTTAATACGACTGGTAGGTATGCAGCGCTACGCGAGCTGAATTGAATTTTATTGCGTCATAGCAAGAGTCGCTATTTGTTTATATTTCTTTGCGGAGTTATGCTTCTGTCCCTTAGTATTCTGTGCTAAAACATTTGTTTTATTTACCTCGATTTAGCGTGATTAATTGTCGTTTAATTATCATAAACGATTATGTATGTATTCATTATGTATACCTCTTACGTAGTATTGTATTCTCTTTGTGTGATACTACCTTCATACTGTTACAAAGGGCTAAAGCAAGACCGAAGCTAAGTTATGGTAGGTACCTACATAAGCAGTAGCCGAAACTACCAACTTGATAATTATGAAGTTCGCAATCCTAAGATCGAAGGACAAACTTCTGTAACACTTGACCATGAAAGATTCTGAGTTTCTAACTAAGCGGACGTGAATAGTGTAAAGGCAGTTCTATCTAGGTACCTACACTAGATTAGATAACGCTTTATTGTCACACAACAACATGAAATAATTACAAAACAATACTTAAAACTAAAGTGTTACAATGGGCGGTCTTATCGCTTGTAGCGATCTCTTCCAGACAACCTTTAGATGGAGAGGACTCAAAGAGGGTGGTGAGGGACGGTGGTGATGTGTATAAAAAAAAGAACTAACCAGTATAGAATAATTATATTATATACAGACTACATAATCATATAAACATAATTAAATATGTATAAGTGTAATATAGGTGCAAAGGTACCATAAAATAATAATAATGTAGGCACATATAATACACTATATATATATATTACAAACACACAAAATATATTATATAAGAAATGGGTAAAAAAAGATACTGTCTACCAGAGTTACACCTATATATCTCACCATCTCATAAATAATAATGGTGCCTTAAATAACGATAACTCCTATTTTGAAAGTTTGTAAAATGTAAAAGAACTATAGGTACAAAACTAAGCATGCCTAGAAACGGCTTTCTGTAGCCTCATTGTTCTCGTCTGAATGTGAGAAGCTTTCCTACTTCCTACATAATAATATTATAAACGCGAAAGTTTGTAAGGATGTATGTATGTATGTTTGTTACTCTTTCACGCAAAAACTACAGAGCCGATTTTAATGGAATTTGGTATGTAGGTACTTTAGGAGTTGGAATAGCAAATAGGCTACTTTTTTCCGGGAAACCGCGGGCCGCATCTATTTAGTATTCTATAACTGTGCGAGATTCCTGTAAACGTTAGATACTAAAGGTACGTTATGTTTAAGGCTGGGCAATTGTTTCACTGCGACAAGCACAGTACAGTGCCACTCAAAGTTCTGGGTGATGCTGCAACTGTCATTGGCAGGAGTGTTGCTTTGCTTACCACCAGCTGAACGACCTTCTCTGCTGTCTCGTTACCGAGTTGCTTAAATAAAAACTAAAGTTCAAAACCTTAAACCCGACTACGAAAAAACAAATAAAAATTCCTTAGACAGTAGTCTGGCTGTCGTGTGGCATTTACCACTACACACTGATAACTCGTTGTCAACCAACTGTGGAACACATTACCAGCGTCTCTGTTTCCCGATACTTATAATATAGGTGTCTTCAAGTCCAGAGTGAATCGTTATCTTCTAGGCAAGCATGATCCATCGTTAACCGCGTCATCACTTTCCATCGGGTGAGATAGCGGGCAAATGTTTGCCTATTACCTAGGTAAAAGAAAATGCGCCTTGTAATTGATATCGATATTGTAACCAAAACCGTATCGAATTTTTAGGACGGAATAGCGCGAAAATACCTGCAAAACGAGATCCATATCAGTCGAATCGGGAGGCTGAGGGGTCTTAAATGGTGAGGAAATAGCTATACACTCCCACCATTTACTCGTTAAACTTTTGGAATTTGATCATCTATTTGCCTAGAGATAGAATTTCTAATTCATGTTATTTTTATACAGTTGTTTCGTTGCCTTCCTTTATAATTGAAATAAAAATGCCTAAGTACTACCTATATGCTATTTAAAATCAAAGCGCAATCTAAGTCGCGGAGGCGGAGGACAAACATAAACTCCGACTTTGACCAACTTCGTTCTTGTTTTAAACTTTATAATAAGTACCTACTAAGGCATCTTAAGTCGTACCTTGTCAGTTTTAGTTTTTACTTTCCGCATGCATGTTCTGTTTCTTATTGTAATGCATTTATCAAGCGACGGTAGAGACGAAAATCAGCAGGTAAATCATGTAACTCAAAAACCGGTCCCTATCGCTTTTAATTTCAAAATTGGAAGGCGTTAGCATCTTTCAAACTGCAATGACGATAATTTTAGCGAGGATTGGGATAGGGCTTGGGACGTGGTCTTTGAGTAGAAAAGTTCGATAATTCCACAAACAAATACCGATCTCAAGACTAGTTTCAAGGCGATCGAGTTAGACGATTCCCCTGCTGTATTTGATCAAGGAACCCAAGCGCACGCATTAAAGCTGCTGATGATGAAACCGCAAACCGTAACCATATTAGCATTGTTAAATTAAACAGAGCCTTGTAATCTCACATTGTTTTGGCTTCATTGATGTCGTTTACTTACTACTACTGAACCTACCCACATTACTGTTTAGTCTTATAGATAAGTCTATTTTTCGCCGTGCGGTATTCTCCATTTCTCCAAGACTATTTAATAAATATACGTATATACTTCCAGAAATAATCATAACACAAAATCTAAAACAAGTTTTAACTAAACAAAGTTTTTCGGAAAAAGATCGACCACCGGCGGGGACTCGAACCCGGAACCCAATCTTTCCTCAGCGCGGGACGCTAATATTCGTCTCAATCTTCGTCGCTTCTACTCTGGCACATACCCTATTATTTATTTATTTTTATGCCGAATGCCTTTATACTGAAAACAACTCTACACTCTACTTACTAAAACTAAACTAACTACTTACAAGGAGAAGCAATTGCACAACCCATAGACCATTAAAGGCCTATAGATAGCTCAAATGCTCCAACCCACTACCAGTTGGCAGCGTACCCAAGATGCTGGCAGTATTGCCCCGTTGGATTGCAATACTGATACGTTGAGCCAAATAAGTCAAACAATTATTAATAAACTATTATTGATATCTATCAGATTTAAACATCACCACTCACAACGAAAAAATAAATTCAGTTCAATAAAAACAAACAAAATTAAAACAGTGAAAATAAATCTTGCAACAATAACTCTATTATTCCATCTCATAAACCTTCAGCACGTCAGTAACAAAACGAGGTTTCTTCCAAACAATTTGATAAGGTTGCGAGCAAACTGCTTTCAAATCATAAGCAAGTTCCAATTAAAACTACTTGAACTTAGTAGAACCGTAGCGACAAAGCTTCACTATATATGTACCTAGCAAGTATAAAGCTTGACAGAGCCTTAAAAAGACTCTCAAAGAAAGGTTAAAACAAAATCAGCACTCCGTCCCTACTAGAACAATATTTGCAGAGGTTTTAATACAAAAGTACATGTAGGGTCACCATATCGCACGAAAATGTTGAATATTTTTTTATTAAGCTATTGCATAGCTTCTATCGCGGGCCTTGAGCGTGGAGACCGAATCCAGAAATTCCGTAACGAAAATAACCTAACACCCCCCACTCCGACCGGCACAGCGGTGATACTTTTTAGTTTTGCCATCTATCGATGAATAGCAGAACGTTTAATGACTTTTTGAATATCACGCTTGTCTCTTTAGTTCAGCAACTCGCCTCTAGGTGGCATTGGTTGTATCGGCGTTACTGCGTAAGTATAATTGCATAAGTTGATAAAAAATGCTATGCAATAGCTTTACCGCGGCAGTCTCCGAGTGCCACACGTCTTTTGTTTATAGGCTTGCGTTTGACCACTATCTCACTTGATGGTAAGACGAGTGGAGTAACAAGTACAAAGTAGGTGAATTGTATTTGTCACGAGCTTTTAGTTTAGAACTTTAACATTTTTGTGTTATAATATTTATTATATGTGTGTATGTACATATACATATGTGTACCTAAATTACCTAATAAATATATTATAATGTATTAATTCTATTTCACAACTTTTAAACAATGGCGGTAGAGATATTCTGCCAAACTTTAACACTACTATTTATGTACCTACTTAGGAAGGTAGTGCATAGTGACGGTAAAGTAGTGCATAGTTCATAAACGTATTCCTAACTTGTACATGTGTTTAGTACTTACATTACTTAGTATGTCATAAATTTGTGTGGCGTAATTTAAAGAAAGAAGTTATATGTATAAACAAGTATGAACCTCATTATATTGATTACTAGCTGTTGCCATAAATACAGAATTAAATCTTTAAAAATATTTTTTTATTATGTATTTATAAAGACATAACATCCTGACAGGACACGCCAATACGATGCTTATAGGAAACTATATATTAAATTGGTCGCTGTCCTTTGAAATCAAGATGTTTGGCCACACTTCGCACAAGAAGATGTTTACTCAGGGTTCGATACTGGTTTGTGTAGGAAGGACACTTTGCGCTGCCCTTATTTCAGTATCGGAAACGTAAACTCTGCCGAAGGTTAGCTGTTTTTAAGGCTTGTAAATTTTTTTGCTAATAACATTGTGTTTTTACGGTGTCTATAACTTATTTATGATGATGCGAAAACCAAAATTACGTTACAATAAATAAATAAATAATAAATAAATACACCCAACGATCATAAACATAGATCCTGGGCCCTAACTAGGATTCTCTGTATCTAAGGAACCAGGAAGTATGAGAACCATGGTCTCACGACACCCAGACACGAAACAAATGCTTGTGATTTTTTTTTCTTTGCACAAATATTTGTCAGGTCGCGGAAATCGAACCCGCAACCTCAGTGGTGTATTAGATTTGAGCCAACCTGCCCAACCACTACACCAAAGAGGCTGTCAAAAGAAGAATGTCAATGTTCTCGGGCCGAAAAGACAAATAACCTACCTCCCTATGTCATCTTCTAGAACACGAATTTATCGGTCCGCGATATACCTAAGTAACTGAACATTCATAAACGTCCATCTTAGAGGAAACAACAAACATAATAAGCCTCTGTGGTGCAGTGGTTTAGTAGGTTGGCTCAAATCTCATACATCACTGAGGTTGCGAGTTCGATTCCCGTGACGGGACAAAAGTTCGTGCACAGAAAAAAGGACAAGCATTTGTTTCGTGTCTCTGTGTTGTGGGATCATGGTCCTCGTAGTTCCTGGTTCCCCAGATACAGGGAATCCTAGTTAGGGGCCAGCATCTATGTATGTGATCGTTGGGCGTATTTACATATTTAAATATTATTTATTAAAATAATAACTAATAGGTAATTTGATTAAATTCCTAACGACCACTAATTATGTACTAACCTTTCAAAACTTTCTGAAGGAATATAGCTCAAGCTCCCGTTTGTTTATTTTTAATTTGAAAAGCGTGCCCACACCAGCGAGCTAATAAAAGTTTGGAGAACCTCGGCTGCCAAGTTTGACTACTATTACAACTCTGTTACCGAACTCATTTAAGATTCCCTTGGTGTTTATCAATTTGTCAATCACGTATTAATGTAGGGACACCTGCTTTTGATACGTTCTCTAACTTTGGAAACCTAACTTGTTGCATAAATATATTGATAGCCGAACGAGGCAATCGTGAACTTTAGGCAGAAATTCTTATTCTTAGTAAACATCTTACATCTCTATTCCTAAATATATATAAAACAAAGTCACTATCCGCGTCCTCATTTCTGCTTCTTCACTTACTTCATCAAAACCTCGCAACGGATTTTGATACGGTTTTCACTGTCATTTAGAGATTTTTACGGAAAACTTAAAACTGTAAACTGTACTGTAGTGGTTGGGCAGGTTAGCTCGAATCTTATACATCACTGAGGTTGCGGGTTCGATTCCCGCGACGGGACAAAAGTTAAGAAAAAAAAGCGCAAATATTTGTTGCGTGTCTGGATGTTGTGGGACCATGGTCCTCATAGTTCCTGGTTCCCTAGATAAGGGAATCCTAGTTAGGAGCCAGTATTTATGTATTGTGATCGTTGGGCGTATTTATTTAAATACATTTTAATTTAAAAAAAATAATTTTATATAGTAGAGAAAACTCAAGGTTTTGTAATCAAGTCGTCAATAAATGACACCAGATTAGTAAATTGCATCCATGCGAAACCGGGGTCACTATTCTAGTAATATAAAATATCATGGAATATACATGACTAATCTTATTTCTCTCTTCTATTTGTAGATATAAGCAGGCATAAATTATTATTGACATAGTGAGCACAAATAACAGTTCCTAGGTGGTAGATACTAAGCAGCTCTTCAAAGAGAATTCGAGTAGGTAAATAGTCAAGGTTATAGTTTATCGAACTCTCTAGGTACCTCTACTTCTACGACTCTATAATGAAACCCTTCCATTCTTTATTCAATGAAGTCCCTTATCTATTATTTCTACTTATTTCATATTATATCAATACCAATATCAATTGCTAAAGTTCCAGCGTATTGATTTACCATGTTACCTACCTTAAAGTTTTCTCAATATCACATTCAATCCTGTCTGGGACGCTTTTAAGGATTCATAAGGTTTTCTAATTAATTAAAATTACTCCGTAGTAGATATGAGCTAATATCTAATACACCCAATTTCATCAACAAACCCTAAGGCTTCTTGTTGCACGGTTTCTTTACGATACGACGGGATTTTTCGCGCTCCATAGAATGAACTTGTGTACTTCTATACGGAAAACAACTGAACCCATGCTCTGATGACCGTGTTTACACACGGCCAATAACCGTAGAATTTCACGGCGAAAAAAGTGAGAATAGTTTATTTAGTTCGTTTTTACTTGCCTAATATCTTATAGATACCTTGAAATGAGTCTGTAGGTACCTATATCACGGTAAAACAAAACTTCAGCTGTTTATCTCAATGTTTTATTTATTTAATTGTTAACTGACTTCAAAAAAGGAGAATGTTCTCTATTCGATTGTTTTTTATGTTTGTTACCTCTGAACTCCGTCATTCAAGAACCGATTTAGAAAATTATTTTTTGCGTTGGGTTCAGTATAGCTACGAAGTGGTCCCATATAAAATTCATCGATATTTGACCTTGGACTTCGAAGATACATTGGAGTCGGTGTTTTTGTTGGATAAAACGTATACTTGTTTGATCGAGTTGCATCGACCGTAATTACAAAAGGAGTCTTCTCACAAAAACGAATAAGTTACACCAGGCATAACGCACTCCGCACTGTAGGTACGAAGCTACAAGTACATAGCCGGACACCGACGGCGGGTCGCGCGTCATTACACGTGCCGCGTCAGAAGAGATAAGAGCTATGCGATAGAAAGAGAGGCGCTCTGTAGGTTAATATGACTGGTAGGTATGCAGCGCTACGCGAGCTGAATAGAATTTTGTTGCGTCATAGCAAGACTCGCTATTTGTTTAAATTTCTTTGCGGAGTGATGCTTCTGTCCCTTAGTATTCTGTGGTTACACATTATCGAGTGAGTATGTTGTAGGTACCTACACAATTCAAAACAAACCCTAGAGCTTTCAATCCAACACAGTCCTATTACTTCTAGCTTGAGATACTTTGCATCAATTTCTTCTTCCTCTTAGTTCCTTACTACGAAGTAAAAGTACTTTGGTCCAACTTCTACATGCTTTCTAGTAAGTACTTTGCATCAATTTGCATCGCCTTTTGGGTCTGATTGAATCTGAATACAAAGATAGGAAGGTAGGTACTTCAAATAAAAAGTTTGATTATCTTACACTGTGCTATCGGTTAATTCGTTTCCTCTCAGTTGATAATAGCACGTTATCTCTAATGTTTAATTTTACAGAACTAGCCGATACCCGTACCTCCGTTCACGTAGAATTCGGTCTATTAGTTGTACCATACGGAACCATTCGTTTTTCCGGAATTAAAAATGTCTTGTCCTATTCAAGAATCAAGTACTACATACTAAATTTCATCAAAATCCGTGCAGCCGTTATGAAACTAAGTGATAAGAAGCACGCTCACACTTTCAACTGATGTAATTATTCTGAAGATTCCCTCATCACGCGGACTGTTAAGGAGTGAAACGCTCTACCAGCGCCTTTGTTCCCAAACAGCTACAACTTGTGTCTCTTTAAGTAGTGAATAGGCGTCTCATGGGCAAACGTGCTCCACCTCAAGCCGCATCTTCACTTTCCATCAGGCGAGATGTCGTCAAATGTATGCCCATTTACCAATAAAAACAAAAGTTACCTATGTACATTTTTTTTATTTGAGTGATGAAACGAGCAAGTCGCTCGCCTGATGGTAAGCGCCACGCCTGCCCATCCCAGAGCTTTCAATACCATAAAAAGCATTGTGTAGCACTGCATTGTGCTCATCACCCCGAGACATTAGATATTAAGTCTCATATGCCCAGTAATTTAATAATATAATATGTTTGTAGGAGGTAATCTCTGAAACTACTGGTCCGATTGCAAAAATAATTTCACTGACAGAAAGCCACACTATCCCTGAGTGATATAGGCTATACTTTATTAAGTCGACGTGAACGAAGTGGCGGGCGGTTGCTAGTCTGTAATAGTCCTACCGATGCCAATATTGTCTCTTACAAGCACCGGAACAAAAGATGGTTATCTTGCGTTTAATTTATGATGCGATGTTCACACATTTTATAGTCGTACGCGCCAAGAAAAAGTAATAAAGGTACTTATTGCAGAAGAAGTAATAAACATTTGACAATCGAAATTGTAAGACCTCAGAATAACAGATATACTTTTTATATTAAACTAGGAAACGCCCGCGACTTCGTTCACATTGACACAATAAAATATAGCCTACTCGTATATCACTAGGCGACAGTGTCGATAGAGTTTTCTATCAGTGAATGAATTTAAAGACTCGGATCTGTAGTTCCAGAGATTATATCACCTACAAACATATATATCTATTCAATTTTACCTTTTTATAATATACATACATAGAATATAGAAGATAGTTTTATTTTTTAATTTAATATGTCGGCAAACAGGCATGCGGCCCGCCTGATGGTAAGCGGTTCGTTTCACATCTTACAATTTCTGATAACAATATATTTACTTGTATGGGACACAGATCTAGGTTTATCCCCAAATAAAACTGAAAATGTAAATCTTTAGTTGTCTATTACACTAGAAATGCGAATAAAATACGAATAAAATGCCGGCTCATGACAATTTATGTAAGGATTGACAGACGTGACGCGGGTTACCAATTCTTGTTTATAAGTAACAACAATGCCGAATGGACCAATATGGCAACTTCAGTCGTGCTAATATTGCCCTACTGTCATTTCAATGGAATAATGTGTCGGAAACTTGATTTAATTGCTTTTGAAATTATGACGAGGGTGGGAGTCCTTCCTTATTTCCCGTTTGCCCCAAATCAATTTTAAAAAGGAAAAACCGGCGGACGGGAATACAAAACAAACATTACAAATTGAAAAGCCGCTTTTTTCTGAGTTACTTATAAAATGTCTCTTCTTCTTCTTTTGGCAAATTCGATTGTTTTATTTTCTTCTGTTTTGGTTCTTTTAAAATTTTGTTGTTAAGTAAATAAGTAGGTAGGTAAAGTTTCACTTTATGGCGGGAAGTAAAAATTTATATTTTCCAAAACAAGAGTTCTTTCGAGTGATAATGTGTAATACCAGTGAATTATTTATGATTGTGTTCGGAAACATGCAGAAGTGTGGGCAAATGAAATAAGTGAAACACTGCTTTTTATGTTCTCCGAAAATTACATCGAAAGCTTGAGTAAAGTTCCATCACATTACTGAAGCACTAGGGGGAGGTCTAAAGGGTCCGGCTTGTTACTGATGGTCCTCAACAATAGTCGAAATGAAATATCAAGACACTTGTTTTAAAATCAACATAAGGAGAAGCGTTTATGTACGCAGATGACGCCGCAGCAAGCGAGTGAGCGTGCTTCATCTTCGACCGCTTAACAACAGGTGAGATAGCGGTCAAACGCAAGCCTATGGTGTAGGTCCGTTGTCCCCGTACTTTAACAATATATTTAAAAATATGTCCCGATGTCCCTTTACTCTGTTTCCGTTGATATAGTAAAATAACCTTTATATAGGAAAATTACTTTCTGACGCTTCGCCGGCCGCTCCCGCGGCACGCTCGCTTCGCTCGCTCGGCTCGCGCTGTGTGGTCACAGTTCTAACATAACCTAACCTAGTGGCTGTATCTCCGTAAAGGGGACAATGGCGCGAAAATTTAATGACGTCCTGTTGTCCCCGAAGCGGGGACAAGGCCTACGGGGACAATGGGCCTACACTAATATGAAGCTTTTCATCAGCGTATATGCAGTGGAAATAAGCCGTACAAACATACTACAATACTAATTGACAAGGTCAATTACCATTGATGAACCATGGTTTAGCGGTGTTCCGGAACAATAAAGACTATCTATCTACTGTCGATGTTCAAAATGCACGAGTATTGTACCTACCTTAGTTTATTAATTATGAATTTTAAAGTTTTTGTTAAGCGTTGTTTGGACAAAAACCTTTTTTGGGTTGACCTGGGCCTGCCTGCGTGGTGCACTAGGACGTCAATATTCTTTTTCTTTTGGTTATTTTTTTGTCATAGTGTGAATTAATTGAGATTTTTTTTTCCTGTACAATACATGTCGATTCATTATTTAGGTAGCTTTTTAACCGACTTAAAAAAGGATAAGGTTCTCTATTCAATTGTATTTTTCTTACTTATTTTTTATGTTTGTTATTTCAGAACTCCGACATTCATAAACCGATTTGGAAAATTATTTTTGCGTTGGGTTCAGTATAGCTACGACGTGGTCCCATATAAATTTCATCGATATTTGACCTTGGACTTCGAAGATACATTGAAGTCGGTTTTTTTGTTCGATAAAACGTATACGTGTTGTTTATTAACTAGCTCGATTAAGTCCAGCCAAGCGTCACTATGCACCTTCTTTCTGCCCGCGACTTCGTCCGCGTAGACTACAGTATGTGTACTGTAGAGACGTTACACATAATATACATATAGATACATTACCTTAATACACTTTTTCTATAACAGTTAATTGTGATAATGATAACACTACCTATACCTACCTAGTAGAATCACTTATCTAAAATTATTTTTAAATTATAGGCGGTTTCGTTCCAAAATGGCGGGCGTTAGGTATACAAGGTTTGTCAACCTATCCTAAACGATGGAATACGAAATATCCTGCGCCTAATTCCACCGAGTCAAGTATTCCCCCTCAACAGATTAGGTTGGGTATTTCGTTTTCCATCATAAAGTCAGTTTTTGAGGCTATAAATTGAACAGAAAAATTATATCTAACCAAGCACCGAAACCACCGGGAGCTAAGCTACTCGTATTTTAACCTATAACTGACGTAGCTAATCGTTCTTTTCATCACGATTGGCTAGCTATTGGTAGTTACGCTTAGTAAACTAATATACCTACATAGATGACAAATCGTAATTTAACCTGCGTAACATAGTTTGTTATGTTAAAATTAAATAGTTTAATATCATCTTTGCGAACTAAAAATGATGCTGGGCCCTAATTTTACCACAGTAAGCTCAGTAGTGATAGTCTTTTCGAGTATTTATCAAATATAAATCGTGTCATATAATTTGAAAACAGAGCTTAGATTTTATATTGAAAGAAAACGGGATACTATATATTTCTAATAGGAAGAAAGTCCTTCGAAATAAATTTCGAAATAAAGACATCTCTATAGTGAATGTCAAGTCTAATCTAAAGGACTAAACTTGCCTTGCTGAGCAAGGCAATGCTATGCAGATGTGGAAGTCTTGCAAAGCTTTCAATAGAAGACTGTTCGAATGATCTTAGTATAAAGTATTTTTTTACAATTTTCAGTTTCATGATTTGTTTGTGATTTTAGACTGATATTAGTTTTCCATTATTGTATTGATGCTTATTTTAGAATCATCCAATTGTTGTTATTGTAATATCAATTCAAACCTTGGTAATCAGAAGGTGCTATACTGAGTAAATAGAAAGTAAGTACGTACATAACTAAATATTATAGTTGTGCTCTACTCCATATTTTGTCTGTTAAATTTAATAGGAAAGGTACTTTATCAACTCACCTTTTACGAAAAATGTCGCGGCCATCCAAATCACTTGTCGAACTAAGCACGGCAGTATCATATTGAATATCGGGGAAAGCTATTAGAACATCAAAATTTTAGACACAGCCCCATCATTTTGAGCACTTGATTTTAGAATTTAAAATTGAAATTGAGAGAATATAAAGTTATTTTAATTGTAAATGTCATAGTGCCTTTTGGATCGGAAAGCGCGCACAGAAGGTGGATTTAGGTAATAATTGTTTTACAGCGTTCATAAAACGCAGTTAACGACGCGTGAGAAAGTTGCGTGTGCGGGGCGGTCGCGGCGTCATCGCGGGCGGCGGCGGCCGCGGCGTCCCCTGTAGCACTGAAACTGAAACTTGAGCGTAGAGTCGCTACGCCGCTACGGCCGCTACGGAGGCTACAAAGGCTACGAGGGCTACGGGCTACGGATGAGAGATGATTTTTATGGGGACGACAAGTCAGAGTACCTTAATTCATCGATATTCTTGATATCAACATGTTTTATGCAGGCTATTTTGATCTTTTATCTATTCTAGCAAGTTCAATATAAAAAAAATCTTTCGCAATTATAATTGACTCTAACGTTAATGTAGCTATAGCTACATTCGTGGCTCTAACTAAGTAGGTACATAACTAGTCTGTATAGACGGGCATATCTTAATAAATAGTTTCTTCCCGTTTAGTTCAAATTCCTTTTCAGTACACAAATATACAATTTTATTAGAATGCAAGAAATTAGTATACACAGATTACATTAGGAATATTAGCAAAACACTATGAAACCATTTCCAAAATATATATATACCTATAAGTATATTCAAAATTAAAATTCAATCGAAGTTATAATTAAAACTTTAAGTGTAGGTATTTATATTATATTCAGAGAAATAAAACATGTCAAAACACTTAACATATTTCAAAGTCATAGTCAAAAAAATCATTTATTAAATAGGTATAAAAATGCACTTTTAAACATTATAAACACATAATAAAATATGTTCAAAAGTTAACATGACTGAAAAAACTGGTGAGCATGTATACCCATTTCTTTCTCATACTCAAATTGAAGTCCGGGCTCAGGAAAGAAATACGAAATCAGACTCTATCAGTGCTTTGGAAATACACCCGCTAGAGAAGATAGCACCAAGAAACTCTGCGGGGATGTCACTTTTTTCAACTCCTAAAATGTCTAAAAATATAACAATGAACAATGAAGTATAAATAATCAAACTAGAACTATATAATAAACTCTATTATAATTGTTCATTATTTTAATTTAAAATTTAATAATTGAAATCTTCGCTCGTGATCGATGTAATTCTATACGAATGTCACTAATTACATATCCACAAACTCATATTTCTAAGAATCAATTGAGTTTACCAAATATTTTCAATTTTACGAAAATTGGATTGTCAACTTCACTAAAACAAAAAGCTATTATTGTAACTTTTTTTTTCAATTTCGTCCATTCTCTTCAAACAATTGCCGAAACTTGACAATACAAAACAATCACCCAATTTTCAGCTCTGTATTATCATTGATCTCACAATTATTATAATATGGAGATATCGGTCGGAGTACAAAATGAAATAACAACACGTCCAATGTTGACTTATACAATCATACTTAAAGTTAAAGAAATACAACAGTGATACGGAAAAGTGAGAATAACATTATTTCAACTTTTTTCATTTCCATGCCGTCAAGCGACCTAGTCCATGCCGTCAAGCGACCTAGTTTGGAGTGGTAGGCTCTGGCCGTGGTTGTAATACCACCCACCGAACAAAGCCATGCCGTCAAGCGACCTATTCGTGTTTCGGGATGATGTTCGGTGAACCATCGGGGAGACGGGTCTGAGCAGCCACTCAACTGCCGTCTCTCTCTAGATCTGTGTGCTCCATCTTAGGCCACATCATCGTTTCACATCAGGCGAGATAGTGGCCAAACATAGATCTATTAAATGTAAAAAAAAAAAACTGCAGACTTGTGTAGGTATATATGTGTAATATGCTACTCGGCAAAATTTTGCATAACGCGTCCAGTGAGGCCAAAGACTATCATAGAAATCACTTCACTACGTGTGCGTTACTGGTCATATTTGTGTTCCGGAAAAATAGACAACCGTAATAACAACCGTAGACTTTTAAAAGAACAACCCTTTTATGAAAGGACTTGGCAACTCTTCACAGTCTGCACTCCTTAATTGAATAATTAAGCAGTTATCAACCTAAGTAGGTACTTATAATTGGTTAAATTTAATTAAATGGCTTGTTTGAAGATTTTCGAAATAAATAAATACCTTTGTATAGTACAAAAACATAAAATAAAAGAAAAAAGTACCTACAGGTAAGTACTGTTTTTCTAATAATATGATAACACAATTTTTATATACCGTAAACGTAACGATCGTGTTGACAAATAACAGCTAGGTAATGGTAATGTCTAATATGTAATTTCATTTCAATTCGTAAAAAAGTATTCTGTATTTTGTTCTATTATGCATAATAATAATAATAATCTAAATACATATAAACAAATAAGTAGGTACTAGATGGGAGAAGCCACTGGCACCCGAAACACAGTTTCTAACTACACTCGAGAGCAATGAATCCGGGTCACTTAAAGAATGTTAAAAATCTCGGAAACTAAAAATGATAGGTTAATGCAATAAATTGTATTTAATAGACAATATAATACTCCTTAAATGAAAGTAAAAAAAATATGAGTCACCATACATTTTATTAACACAAAATTACATAAAGAAAAAAACTGCTGATCTCTCCTTAAAACAAAAATAGGAAACATGAAATTTTAGAACTTTATTACGATTTTCTTGAATTTTAATACTTCGTATTGCCTCCTCGTGCTTCCATTACTGCGTTTACGCGGTTTGGCATGCTGTACACCAAGTTCCTTATACGATTTTGGGGAATATTCTCCCATTCCTCTGTGAGAGCAATTTTGAGCTCACGAAGCGTGATTGGGGGAGGGTTTCGTTGTTTTACGCATCTGCCTAGCTCGTCCCAAGCATGCTCGATCGGGTTGATATCCGGGCTGCGCGCTGGCCACTCCATACGAGTAATGTTCATCTCTTGAAGGTAGTCATTCACAATCCTACCTGTATGAGGTCGGGCATTGTCATGCATAAATATAGCATCCTCACCTAAATTGACCATAAATGGACCAACGTGATCATTGAGGATTTCTTCCACATATCTTACGCTAGTTAAAGAGCCGTTTTCTATGATCACCAGCTCTGTGCGACTTTCAGAAGAAATTCCGGCCCACACAAGTACAGACCCACCACCGTAGGCTACTTTTTCTTCGATGCATGCTTGCTTGAATCTTTCCCCTGGTCTTCGATACACTCTGTGTCTTCCATCGTGCTTGTAGAGCATAAATTTTGATTCGTCGGAGAACATAACTTTTGACCAATCTTCAATACTCCAATTTACGTGGCTCTGGGCATATCTTAGTCTCAAAATACGATGCCCACGCTCCAGTTTAGGGCCGTTTGCAGGTCTAAGGGGTTTTAAGTTAGATTCAGCAAGCCGACGTCTTACTGTCCATGCACTTGGGTTACTTCCTCCGAGGCGTCGAAACTGATTGGTGAGTTCAGTTCCTGTGAGAAAGCGATTTCGAAGCATGGTGTTCACCAAGTATCGGTCTTCTCGTGCTGTGGTACACCTGGTTCTGCCCGTTCCTGGTCTGCGTAGGTTAGAACCAGTTTCTTCGTAACGTCGGAGAACTCTTTGTACTGTTGACAGCGACACACCGACAGTCCTGGCTGTATCGCGCTGACTCCGGCCGGTTTCCAGCATTGTAAGTATTCTGGTGCATTCTTCAGGCGTAAGCGACATAATTTCAGCTTGAATAATGAATATAGAGCACTATCAACATGGTTTATGTACCCACATAAATGACAGATTACAAACAAAAGCAAAACCAAATGCTGTAATTTCGTAGTTCCATCTTCGAAAGTGGCCCTTTTTCAAATTTGATTTTTTTATGATATAACTTTACAATAACTAAGAAGTTTTAATACCTTCATTTAAGGAGTATTACATTGTCTATTAAATACAATTTATTGCATTAACCTAGCATTTTTAGTTTCCGAGATTTTTAGGATTCTTTAAGTGACCCGGATTCATTGCTCTCGAGTGTAGTTGGGAGCCTATGGATTCAAAAATTAATATGTAAACCTTTTATACAAAGAAACTAATTATTATTATTATTATTAATATATATATTTTAACCGACTTAAAAAGAAGGTGGTTATTAATTCAACTGTATGTTTTTCTTTTTTTTTGCATGTTTGTCACGCGATTACTCCGGCATTTATGAACCGACTTGGAAAATTCTGCGTTGGGTTCAGTATAGTTTCAAAGTGGTCCCTTATAAATTTCATCGATATTCGACCTTGGACTTCGAAGATACATAAGAATTAAAGACAGTTAAAAAAAAAAATATTATTATTAGTTTTATCATACACGTTCCCAACATCATCAGGGATGGACCCAAAAAGGCATTATGATATAAACACACAACAGCACACAACAGCTAAGAATCACGGTTAAACGTCAAAATTACTCTGACCAGGTTTCGGACAGTTTAGAAGTCCTTCTGAGATACGAGATCAAGCCACGACTTACGTCGAGAGCGTGGAGTGGAGTCGCGGGCGTACGCATGTAATACCTTGCCTAGCCTAGTAGCCTTATGAATAACACACAAAACTTTTTAAAATCAAAAAGGCATTCAACAGGCATCAATGTCTGTTGTCCAAAATGTCGAATAAATTCGTACACGTGCCTAAAATGCGATTAAATATGCTTCCCGGAATTCCTATAATTCAGCTGAATGTAGAGGTTTTGATTTCTTATTTACGTAAGTGGAAGAGCGTATCAAGATATCTTGAACTCTCGTATTAAATTTCTTTCAGGGTCTATTAAAAAAAGTATGTTATGTACCTACCTACTAAGAATACCTTATTATTCGCGAGGCGTCGTATTCTAAACAACGAGATTATCGTCGTTGGTCAGGCACGATCTCTCGGTAGAGAGTATTAGTTTGTTGACAGACAAACCAGCATCAAAATAATCGTCAAAGAAAATAAAAAAATCTACTTTTTAAAATGAAGCAAAATCTAACTCATGTTAAAACTCCCGCTAATAAGTCTGAAGTCAGGTGGTTAAAGAGGTTTCTTTATATTGTGTTTGACGTTTCCATTTTTTACTCCCCTCCCTTATATTATAATTCAAAAATAGGCAAAAAAATTAGCAATGTTTTTTCTCAAATTTTTATGAAAAGGACTACAAATTTCAAACTTAAAAAAAATGCCATTCTCATTGGTGGTTTTAGAGCATCTATAGCTTTATGCATATCACGGGCAGGTACATTATATAGTGTGCAAAAACTGTCTTTAGTATTTACCCCACGTCCACATAGGTACCAATTAGGGTTGTCGCTCAATCGAAGGGGGAACAAGTCCACTTAGCGATTTGCTGGTCGATGCACCCGTACGGCGCACGTGATACGGGTAATCGCAGCCCTGGGATTCGAGATGGTTTGAATGTAGAAGATGGTAGGTATAGGGACGTAGTGGAGTAATTATGGTAATCGGTTAACCGGAGCGATTTGGAGCGCCCTGTTTGGCTTTAAGTAGAAATCGTGTGACAAGAGACTGTATTTGGGTTCGACCGAAAATCGACAAAAGCGAAATGGAGATGCCGATGTAACTCAGAAAATTGTCTATGCAGATGAAAGCGATTGAATGTTGAATGTTATTGTTTAGGTTGTAGTCCTTATACCGACGGTTAGTCCATGAAAATGGACTCACAAACTGAATTCTGACACACTGTGGACTAACAATACGCTATCACGATCTAATCGAACTACGATATTACTCTACTCCGACAAAACTTTATGTCGACATGACTTAATGCTATGCTATTTAGAATTACCTACATTTTACTCCGACAATAGTTAACGTCGACGAATTGCCGCACCCCATTTCTCCGTCGGAGTTCGATTAGATCGTGATAGCGTTTTGTCCAATAACATTGCATCGGAATTAAGTACCTAAAACACTACACACTCGCACAACGTACCTAAAGGAATCCTTTTTTACTTAACATAATTGCTCTAGAATTCTAATATAAAATCTACATAACATGCAAATTTAAGCACATGTACGGAGAAGAAGATACATCCGTCATGTCAAGATTCATGAATTTATACGAATTTCATAAGCATAAGCACTTTTCGTCCCCTTAACGATTGTTTCTGTTTAGGAAGGGATAGTAGGTACCTAGAATTACCTCAATTATAAGAATCTGATTTAGATACGGCTTATTTACCATGCACTTGTGCAAATACATGGTAATTTTTTTGGTGGTCATTGTAAATTTTTAGCAATACAAAGTTCTGGGTGGTGCTGTGGTTATGGGCTGGCGTATTGCTTACCATCAGGCAAACGATCATGCTCGTCTCGTCATTCAGTTACATAAAAACACCCGTTTCTGAATCAAATTCTAATGTCAATGACCATGATAGTTTAAATACCTAAATTATGTTGAATACCTTAGACAAGTAAAAGTTTTGGTTTATTATGAATAATTATAATTATATTAAACTATGAGAACTATTTGCTGTCATTCAATATTATATTTTATTTACCTTTTTTTTACGCTTAATAGATGCAGGTTTGGCCACTATCTCGCCTGATGTGAAGCGATGATGTGGCCTAAGATGGAGCACATAGATCTAGAGAGAGACGGCAGTTGAGCGGCTGCTCAGACCCGTCTCCCCGATGGTTCACCGAACATCATCCCGAAACACGACTAGGTCGTTTGACGGAATGGCTTTGTTCGGTGGGTGGTATTACAACCACGGCCAGAGCCTACCACTCCAAAGCGCGTAAGCGGGTTTCATCACGATGTTTTCCTTCACTGTTTTAGAGCGAGCGTCCAAAATCTGCACTTAACTATAAGTCATTAGTGCAGGGCCGAGTCGGGATTCGAACCTAGGTGCATCGGATCGAAAAGCGCACGAGTCCCCGCTAAGCCACACTGGCTCCTAGAGAGTACCTACCTAATTACCTAGCCTAGACATTATTACCTAGATATTATTAGACTAACCTATTGGTACTATTAGGTATTCTGTGGATATACTCATATGCACGATCTCATTTTTGAATTAGGTAACAGGTATAGATATAACACATTAGTTAAACTGTAAAATTATATTTAGTTTAAATAAATAAATGAAATAAATAAATCAGAAAAAACGCAATTTTACTTACGAATGGGTATCCTGTAGGTACATCACTTGACCGGCTTGATACACACTTTTGATCTCCAGTTCTTTTGGTGTGTTTTAGCATATAAAAGAACTCGACCTTACTTCACATTTTTGTGTTCGGGAGTAACCTTTACATGAATTCTTACATAGTTCAAAACATAGGTTTCAGGTAAAGCAACCCTGTGTGAAACTTTGAGACTGAAGTATGTATGGTTAACAAGGTTCCGGCATGTTTTTCGTTTCTAACCAAAGAAAATATGGTTAAAACATGTTTTTTGTTTGACAATTCATTATTTTGCAGCCAGTATTCCAAATAATCTTTTTGCAACGTAAATAAGGCCTTATTTTGCTCTTACCATGCGATTCGTATGCTCTCAACAACGGCATACATTTTTGTGTATCTTATCCAAAGTTAATACTGATATGAAAACTTAGTAACCTGTTAGATTATGTAAGAGGACAATATCGTTGTGTTTATGTATTCTGGTTATACTTACCTACTATATATATAATTATATAAATAAATAAATAAATAAATAACGCCCAACGATCATATACATAGAACCTGGCCCCTAACTAGGATTCCCTGTATCTAGGAAACCAGGAACTACGAGGACCATGGTCCCACAACACCCAGACACGAAACAAATGCTTGCGCTTTTTTTTGATACTTTCCTACTTACAACATTTAATTTAATTAGATGTATAAAAGGTAGATCTCTCTAAGCGATAAGACCGCCCATTCTACGTCAAATCACGATATATTTTATAACATATTTTTTTTGTATCTTGATTTTATTTGGTGTACAATGAAGTGTTATTGTATTGTATTGTAGATAAACTGAACTGTTCGCAGTATCTTATTAATTTTATTTACAGTTAATTAGAATATCTGGGATACACTAACGAGCTGTCTTATATTTCAACGATGAAAGTACACTCATTATCTTTTTCATAATTAAGCAGTTTCTAGAGTTGGAAATAATTTATCATCGCCTAACCTCGGCATTAGGCTGTGACAATTAATGCCACAATGGTTTTCTAATTATGAATTGTGCAAAAGCACTCATTACGAATCTTAATTGTTATTTTAGAATCTGTTCGGCTTGTTTTTGTAGAGAGCTATGTAGAGTAAATGTTAATGCAAGTTAAACATATATATGGGTATATATGTATATACATATACATATATATATATATATATATATATATATATATAAAGGTCTGTCTCAGAGAGTCATCCCATTAACATTACAATCTAGCCTAATGAGACTAATAAGTAATTTTAGTTTGACTTAGATTACTATGTAGAGTATATTAATGGAAACAATTTTAGTTATAACTAAGAATGTTTCCATTAATAGTACAAGTGACATATTATGGTACAAGTGAGCTGAGTTGCTCATTATACACGAGGCTGTGGGTTGCAGCCCGAGCCGTAGGCGAGGGCGTAAATCAGCCGAGTGTCTAGTGAGCAAGTTGCTCACTAGTTTCAAACGCACTTTTTCAACACACTTGCGAGGAAAAAGCAGACATGTGCAAAATATGAAAATTATGGGAAATGGCGCGCAAGTATCATTTTTTTGCACGCGCCAAAAGTAAGGTGATTGATTACATATAGCCTACTTCAAAATTATATTTTTTTTTAATCTTTATATATTAAAAGGGAGTTTGATCAGACATTTTTTTTTTTTAATTATTTATAGGCTTGCGTTTGACCGCTATCTCACCTGTTGTTAAGTGACGATGCGGTCGAAGATGTAGCACGCTCGCCTAGAAGAAACCTGTTCACTCTTGTCTTAAAGACACCCAGATTATAGCTATCCGGAAACACAGATGCCGGCAGAGAGTTCCACTCCTTGGCCGTTCGCATTATGAAGGTCGAAGCAAAGCGCTTGGTGCGAGCAGGAGGGATGTCAACCATATATTGATGACGGCTTGCCGTACGTCTGGTCGTCCGGTGATAGAATGGAGATGGCGGAATAAGTTCATGTAATTCCGTCGCACACTCTCCGAAATGAATGATCATGACACTCCCATCGTATACATCTACCGACTAACCTCGGCGTTTTATGGCGATGTTCACGATTTTGTATAGCCTTCTCGCTCCCTCTGAAAGAGGGTAAGCGAGTCAAAATTATAATTTTAGTGATAAAATGCAAACATTTTATAATAAATTATTGTGAATTATATTTTTTTTCTTTTTAACTCGAATTCTTTATTGAAACACGCAGATAATTAAAAAACACAAACAAAAATAAATTAACAATAATTATAAATAATTTGATAATAATAAATGTTATTTCGTCTTAATTAGGGACACATTTATATATTTCAAAAATGTAAACGGATTTTCAGCGGCATAAAACCTCTTTGTTGTTACAAAAAAAACTATTGAAAATGCTCTGTTTACTCGCATATAATTGGAGTAAGATACTAACTTAACTTTGTAGGGATAATTCTATTATGCACTAGTGTATAATATTATTATGCACTAGTATGTAATATTATTATGCACGTGTGTGTTATAGATCGGTTTATGGCCCTAAGAAAGATGTAATAAGGCTCACTATACGAGCAAGTGTGTTGAAAACATCATTAACTCTTTTCTTGCATAGGGAACTTATATATAAACAGAATTCTAACCGGACGGAGTCGCGGCTATAGCCTAGTCGTGTATATTAAAGGGTACAAAAAAGCAAAACCAGCTTTTTTGAATCGCATTGGACGTTTCGCTGAGGGCATCCAAATGTGAAACCAATCTATTAGCGATGCCCACAATCCACAATACGAAATCGGATAGCTGATCGATTTCCAAACAACATTGAATTCTTATAAAGAGCTTACGAATAAGTTTGATGAATCAAACGCCAAAACCTATTTCATAAATTGGAAATATAAAACGGTATCGTCCATACAATTATGATTTAACTAGCTGCGTCTCGCGGTTTCACCAGCGGTATCCCGGGATGAAAATGTAGCCTATGTGTTAATCCAGGTTATAAGGTATCTCTCATCTGAATTTCACCAAAATCCGTTGAGCCAATACAGCGTGAAGAAGTAACAAACACACTAACACAAATACAAACTTACGCATTTATAATATTATAGTGTGATAAATGTTTTCAATTTTACTATGTACAAAAATGAAATCTTTACTAGAACACTGGTATATAAATAATATTTCGGAACACAAAAAAAGGTAAAAGAAGGAATTTCAGTTTTTGAGAAGGTATCAAATTTTTGAGGTCCTATCTTTGTGTATCTTCTTTCTCAAATGAGTGGCTGGTCGAACCTACTTGAAAGCCTCCGATATAACGCAATCACTGTTGTCCTGGACGACGTTTTTTTAATTATTTACTAGCTGCGCTCCGCGGTTTCATCCGCGATTTCCCGGATAAAAGTAGCCTGTGTGTTAATCCAGCTATCTCTAATCTGAATTTCACTCAAATCCGTTGAGCCGTTACAGCGGAAGAAGTAACAAACACACTTACACACTAACACACTTACATACACACTTTTGCATTTATAATATTAGTGTGATGAATTTACTAGTTGCTCCTCGCGCTTTTCTGGGGATAAAAGTCTCCTATGTCCTTTTCCAGGACCTAAAGTGCCTACATACCAAATTTCATCTAAAGCCGATCAGTAGTTTTTGCGTAATTGAAACATCCATCCATCCATCCTTAATGACTTTAGCATTTGAAATATTAGTTTGACTCTAACTTGCATTTATTCCATATCATATTTAATTAATGTAATTGCTGAAAATATATTAAATTAAATAAATTGAAATTTAATTGAAAACTGAGGCACGGTAACGCTCAGATGTAACCACACAAACGTTCACACATCCAAGTTGTGACCGCAACGAATATTGAGTAGATCAGTTAGGAACGGCTGAGTGAGCGCTACGCTACGACTGCTACGCTACGACTGCTACGAGTGCTACGAATCTTGGTGGTCATCGCTAAGCAAAAATAAATTTAAAAGTAGAGGTATGGAAAAGTGTAGTAGGCCGGTAGTTCTCTACGGCGTAGAGACCTACTAGCGTAGTCTACGCTACGGTAATGCTTTGTTAATTTTTTCTGAGTATATATTGAGAAATACCTAGCCTGGGAGCGAGCAAAGGAAAAACCAGTATACGTTAGCACAGATGTATTTCGAATGAACGACACCACGATCTACCCTCTAGTACAATTATTATATGTAAAGACAGTGCCTACCCTCATACACTACATTCCTCCACACTAAATAAGGAACATACTAGATTATGGATTAGTATTTACAATGATATAAACTTAACTCTAGGTTAGAACAGTAAGTTGGTTGGGGTGGTAGCAACTGGTAACTAGGTTCTTATTTACAATATATGCACTTATATGGTAGCCACTTATTGTAACTAAGTATATAACAACCAATAACAATTTACACATGTATCACAACTTATAATTAGGTTTATGCAATCTACAAAGCCTCTGTGGCCTACCCTTGGGGGTATTCATGATAGGCGGGGTCACTGGAGAAGGTTCACGGGGTTCAGGCGAATCCAAATGCTCAGCGACTGGACTAGTCGCCGCCGCCAGCTTTGACCGGTCCCCTTCCGCGGTCTCGGTTAGGGTCTCTGGAATTGGACTCGATACTAAATTCGATCCACCTGCTAAAGTACGGTCAAGGTTCGGGCAGACCAGCGAACTCCTGCTCCTACGTTTAAGCTGGTCGACATGACGATGTACCTGATTTCCCTCCTGACCTATAACCTTAAAATTAGATGGACCTAATCTACTTTCCACCCTGCCCGGTAACCACTTTTCCCCTTTTAAATATTGGCGGTACCACACTTCATCCCCGGGGTCAATAACCCTCTCCGCGCCGGCCGCATCTTCGACTTGCCGCTGCTGTGAGCGGCTTACCCGCGCCTCCCGGTCAGGTTTCAAGACGTCTAAGCGCGTACGAAGTCTCCTACCTAGCATCAGAACCGCTGGGCTCTCACCCGTCGATGTATGTTCTGTGTTTCTATAATACATAAGGAACGTATTAAGTGCCTTGTTGACGTCCTCCTTCTCGTGAACGGCTTTTTTAATTACCCTTTTTAACGTCTTAACCGCATTTTCCGCGGCACCGTTAGAAGCCGGATGGTAAGGGGCGGTAAAAATGTGGGTCCGTTGTCACTAACAATCTGCCTAGGAAGCCCCCATCTCCCAAATAACTCCGTTAGTTTTTCTATGGTCCAGTTAGCCGCCGTGCTAGGTACTTGGAACACTTCTAACCACTTAGACATCGCATCAACAACTACTAAATACGTTTTACCAAATAAGGGTCCCATAAAATCTAAATGCAGCCTTGACCAGGGCCGGCTCGGCCACGGCCAGGGCCGCGGCATCTGCCGCGGCGGCGCGTCCGCCTGTGAAGAGCACGTTTCGCAGCCCCGACACAAAACTTCGATAGCTTCGTCGATGCCAGCCCACCATACGTAACTGCGTGCCAGGGCCTTGGACTTCACTATTCCCATGTGCGATTCATGTAATACTTTTAAAACCCATTTCCTACACTTCTCCGGTATGATAACCCTATGACCCCACATTAGACAGCCTAGCTCCTCATATAATTCCGTTCGTCGGTTAAAATACGGCTGCATACCGACTACCTCACACTCCGAAGGCCAGCCGTCCCGAACAAAACTTAATATCCTGCTTAGAAGCGGATCGCGCGCCGTACTTTTCTTAATTTCATTATAATCTAATAACAACGCATCCTGCGCGAAATGCAGGTACGTCTGTTCCGGAACAATAGGTAAAACCGGTTCCTTGTAAGGCACGGGCAACCGCGAAAGTCCATCGGCACTATTTTTATCGGTACGAACAAATTCAATATCGTAAGTGTACGCGGACAAGATAACGGCCCATCTCGACATTCGGCTCGCTGTCATTACTGGAATATTGTTGTATGGGCCAAATATCGATACCAATGGCTTATGGTCAGTGCGTAAGGTGAAACGCCTACCATACAAATATTGATGAAATTTTCTCATACAAAAAACTATCGCTAATGCTTCCCTATGAATTTGCGAATAATTTTTCTCCGCGCTCGTAAGCGTGCGCGACACGAATGCGACCGGGCGCTCCGCCCCCCTCGCGTCCGGCTGCGATAGCACCCCACCTATGCCGGCCGCGCTCGCGTCGCAGGTTACGATAAGCGCTTTGTTTGGGTTATAATGCGCTAGCACCTGTGAACTCGCTAACAACTTTTTCATACTTTGAAAAGCACTTTCACATTCGTCGGACCACGCCCAGTCTATACCCTTTTTTAGTAAATTAAAAAGCGGTACTAACCGGAGACTATAGTTTTTTACAAACCTCGCGAAGAAATTTGCTAAGCCCAAAAATGACCTAAGTTCCGGGACATTCTTCGGTCTAGGAATTTTTTCAATAGCTTCTATCTTTGCCGGATCGACCTTAATGCCCTCTTTAGACAAGACATAACCTAGGTACGTAACTTCCCGCTCCAAGAAGACACATTTACTTTCCTTCAACCGCAATCCACTCGACCAGGGCGCTTGCACAGGCTGCAGACGTAGTCACGGTACCTACAGTTCCCGTAGTCATGACTCGTCGCTCCGCAGCCCTTGCAGTTGGACAGCCCTGATTGCCCTTGTCTAGTCTCCGGCGCCGTCTCCGCAGCCCCGTGCTGCCGGCCGCCGTTCCCGCGCGAATTGCGCGCGCGCCCTCCGCGACCGCTCGTACGCAGCGCATGCACCGCACTGGCCTCCGCCGCCTCCGGCACCGCCCGTGCCTCCACAGCTGCCGCATCGCGCTCCGCAGCCTCCAGCGAGCTCGCGATTCTCACCGCCTCCGCAAACGTCAGCGTGTCCGCCTCCGCGAACAGCCGTTGACGGATGACCTCACTCGCTATGCCGCACACGAATTGATCCCGCAAATTGTTATTCAACGCGTCACCGAATTTGCAATATCGTGCTAACTTTTTCAGCTCCGCCACATACTCGCTCACCGACTCTTCCACACGTTGCCTCCGCTGTCGGAACCGATACCGTTCCGCGAGCACCGAAGGCGCCGGCTGTAGATGTTGACTCAGCATGTCCGTCGCCTCGGAATACGTTAAATCCGCCGGCCTCTTGGGACTGGCCAAGTTCACCAACAGCTCGTACGCCTCGTCCCCCATGAGGGAAATAAGAGTTGGTAGCTGTAATTGCGCCGCTACACTGTTGACCTTGAAGTACATGTCAAGGCGATCCACGTACGACGACCACGTACCATTTTTGACGTCGAACTCGCCGATTTTACTGATCGACATGGTAAATCACGCACGCACGGTGTTTTTAAATGTTTTTAAATAAAAATTACTCGTCGCCACTGAGAAATACCTAGCCTGGGAGCGAGCAAAGGAAAAACCAGTATACGTTAGCACAGATGTATTTCGAATGAACGACACCACGATCTACCCTCTAGTACAATTATTATATGTAAAGACAGTGCCTACCCTCATACACTACATATATGTCGCAGCCAACTAGCTTACTCAGCCGTTCAATCAACAGCCTAGCGTCTTTACTAAACAGCGCCGTTCAACTAGCTTCCTGAATGGTATTCAGCCAAAGCGTCTGCTACAACATTTAATAAACTGGCTGGCTAATTCTTAGGCCATTCGTACAATTAGATATATCCTACGCGAGATTCAATGGCTGAATATCATTCAGGAAGCTAGTTGAACGGCGCTGGTTACTAAAGAGGCTAGGCTGTTGATTGAACGGCTGATTAAGCTAGTTGGCTGCGACATATACATAATTAATAATTATGTATGTTGTACCCAGTTCTAAGTACATAGGCATATTGTCGCTGCGATCACAACAATTTATCGAAGATTATCGCTTCAAAGACTTTACAATTGAAAACTCTTTAAAAGAGTTAGGTATGAAGAAGAATGGCCCATAATAAATTAATCGAAGGCTTTGAAAACTGCACGGCTTCTGCTCGGCGAAGTAGAAATTATTTAATTAATCCGTTAGGTGGGAAATGTATAATGTTTTGAAAACATCTTTATTTTGAAAATTGTTAAATCTGATCTTAGATAAATCTAGATGAATGTTATACGTCTATATGTATACGGAACATAAAAAAATAAACAAAAATATAGTACTTCAGTTGCTGGCTTTAGTCGTATATACTAAATACCTATATGTTGCTTTTTCATTAATACCAATTACTCTAACATTTTAACATTCAAAAACCTAATTGGCTTTAGGTGCCTACTGATATTTTTCAGGTAAAATTAGTTTTTAAAAGAACCTTCCTACCTAAAAAGTTTTTTTTTAATGTACACATTACAGGTCAAATTAATTTTTAATAGATACTTTTTTGATGGGCAGGGTCCCATCAAAAAAGTAGACATCATTCATAAAACATAAAATAGAGAATATACCTAAAAATTTACTGTGATTACTGATTACCTCCTACTTAACATCGTAATCTTCAAGTCAGACGTCCGTAACCAAATCCCGAATTAAAAATACATCATTCCGCCAGTTACATCCCACTTCCCCGCCGGGCCTATCTACAGGCTAAATACGCTTGCAGTTGTCATTTATTAAAATAAAGAATTTTAAATTAAAATTCCCACTGACCCCTGCCAGGGAAAAAGTTTGACATCAAACAGAATAAACCCTTACCCCTTCCAAAAAGGTGAAGATAGAATAAATTAGCGGTAAAAATCAACTGTCCATCACGTGAGCGCTCGTTATTTTTATACCCTTATCAAACGAAAATAGTCGCCTTGAAATAACTTACCCTTTAATTAAAACTTAATTTAGGTATTTACTTAACTAATGTCTAATTACTTTCACCGAAAATGCTTTAAGCATTTAAGGATTCAGACCAATTTAGGTGATAGTGACTTGAGATTGTGAGTCGGCTCAGGGTTTCTTGAAGTTAGACAAACCATTTATAAGGCTAAGGTTGCCTACGATGTACTCGGTATCCTTTTTTTATAATTTTTGGTTATAGTATGCATTTTTTTTGTGGATTTTGTTAATACTTTTAGGTAAATGAGGCGATATCTATGCAAAAAAAACCTGTTTAAAAAAATATAGGTATGTTAACCACTTTAAGGTACATTATAGGTTTCTTTGTGATTTTGGGCGTTGTTTATTACCTATAGATAGATAACTCTTTATTGTTTCACCACCAGAAAACATAAAAACAAAAAGAAAAATAACAAACTATCATTAATGACTTTAGTTTTGAAATGTAATTCCACCCTTTCAAGACGTCAAGAAAGCGTTTTGCAAGATTTACAAAAATTTACATAATTATATAGTACGCAGAATCTCAAGAACTACTTAGGGACATAGCAGTGAACGGAGGGTGAAAGTGTAAATCGGTCATTTGTGTCATCGCTGGTCTCAGTGGATGACAACCCTAACCGCAATCGGAGCTAGAAACGTTGCGGCGGGCGCGACCAGACAAACCTATTAAGAAGAGAAAGGGTTAGGCATTCAAAACCAGTCCAGTAGTTCAGGGTTAACCGTTGTTACTGTTGGATTATGTAGGCCTAGATTGGGTCAGCACAATCTATGTCTATTATCTATTTTCTTACGTTTTGTTTTTGTTTTTACTAAACTCAAAAAATATTTATTTTTTGGGTTGAAGAAGTTTTAATTTGAATAATATAGTAATAATAATATAATATAATAATAATAATATAGTAGGTATACATTTTATAACAAAAAAACCGACTTCAATTTTGATGTATCTTTGAAGTCCAAGGTCGAATATCGATGAAATGCATTATGGGACCATGTTAAGCCATACTGAACCCGACGCAAAGAATTTTCCATTTCAGTTTATAAATGACGGAGTTCTGAGGTAAAAAACCGGACTAAACGTTTCGAATCTTCGTTTTTGGTGCGAACGTCGCAGGAGTGGAACGCCTTGCCGTCGTCTGTGTTTCCACATAAATACAATCTGGGTGTGTTCAAATCAAGAGTGAACAAGTACTTACTGGGTAAGCGTGCTACATCTTCGACCACATCGTCGCTTCCCATCAGGTGAGATCGTGGTCAAATGCTGACCCAGTCAGATGTAAAAAAAAAAAAACATAAAAAAAAATCAATCGTATTGAGAACCTCTTCCTTGTTTGTAAGTCGTTTAATAATAGAAAAATAACACTATTATAAATAGCACTATTATTATTGAAGTGTATTTATCTAAAACAGTAATTAGGTAGGTATGTAAATGAATAGACGTTTTCTATGACAATCCTTCTAAACGTAAACGTAACAAGATAACAAAGTTCTGATGAGAAATTATTGCAAAGATCCACGTGCCGTTCCAGTTGGATCATTTAATTTGTAAATGACTTAAATGTTATTAGTGAATGTAAATAGCATTTGTTTTTATAGGATGGGGGTTTTGATGAAGGCAGCATCGTGGCACCAAAGAATACGTGGCGCCGTGAGCTTTGATGTCAAAAATTAAATTGTGTTTAGAGATTAATACCTACCTATTTTTGTTCTAGAGAGATAGATAGAAAATTATTTATTGCGCAAACAAATTTGTAGGTACTTAGGCAAACTTAATGCTAGTGAGCATTATCTTCCAGTTGACGTTGGCGTACTGTGGAGTTTTATAAGGTAGTATAAACAAAATATATAGTAAATTTAGAAAAACTAAAAGGTCATATAAATATAATATAGGTAAGAATTCAAATAGAGAAAATACTTAAAAATAATAACAAGATATATACATAAAAATCAATAACAATATGTATTAAAAATATAATAATAATATATAGGCTTGAACATTACATATATAATATATTAATAAAAAGATAAAAAAAATGCAGTGCAGATCTGTTTTACACCAAGGGCTGTGCCAAACAAATAAAAAAATATTGAGCGTTTAGAACAAGAACAAAAATTACGAGTCAAACTAGAACAAGACTGGTACAGACGAGGCAAATGGCATATATTATGAGAGGCCATACCCAGAAGTGGACGACGATGAAATATATAAAATAAGCTTCTTTCTTGCATTCTTCTCCTTCCCTCGTGTGGATGCGCGGTCAAACCTAGTGTCAGAGTTTTTAGACCGCCCGAAGGCCTCCGACATAGCCTAACGGCTGCTGTCCTAAGGCAAAAACCGAAACCAACGGCATAACGTGCCCTCCGAAGCACGGTAGCGCTCAACTGTAATTACCACATACTAGATAATAGTATGTTATTATAGTTTGTACTCTTTGTACATACATTTGTTAATTATGTCATTTATGTTGACACCCCCGTCTCTTACAGTTTCTTTAAGTCCTCTCCATCCAATCTGGAAGAGATCGCTTTGAGCGATAAGACCGCCCATTGTAACACTATAGTTTTTAAGTTTGTTATTGTACTTTTTGTTATTATGTTTTCTGGTGGTGAAACAATAAAGAGTTATCTAATCTAATCTAATCTAATCTACCACACAAACGGTCACCCA
This sequence comes from Petrophora chlorosata, assembly GCA_951640565.1. Taxonomy (NCBI): domain Eukaryota; kingdom Metazoa; phylum Arthropoda; class Insecta; order Lepidoptera; family Geometridae; genus Petrophora; species Petrophora chlorosata. The sequence goes on from OX621190.1 coordinate 7,160,742, forward strand.
TCTAAGTTGTGACCTCAGTGAACGTTGCTTAACGTAGAAGATCTATTGCGAATGGCTGGGCAAGCTATGCTAAGATTGCTACTCCTATTCCTTTCCTATTCACAATCTCTAATATATAAAATTCTCGTGTCACAGTTTTCGTTGCCATACTCCTCCGAAACGGCTTGACTGATTTTGATGAAATTTTTTGTGCTTATCCGGTATCTATGAGAATCGGCCAACATCTATTTTTCATCCCCCTAAATGTTAGGGGTAGTCCAACCCTAAATTTTTTTTAAATTTATATGGCAAAACAACGTTTGCCGGGTCAGCTAGTTTCTTATAAATTAAATAGATTTACACAAAATAATTACGACATCTGATGCATGAAAAACAGGCTCGGATCTTATCATAGTCTTTTAAATGTTCTATTTATATAGGTAGGTACAAATAAGAACAAGAAAGCCTTTTATTTACCTTACCAATTTTTTTCCTTAACTTACATATATATTTATGTTGGTTAACTTTAATTATTATTATTACTAGCGACCCGCCCCGGCTTCGCACGGTTATTATACATACATAAACCTTCCTATTCAATCACTCTATCTATTAAAAAAAACCGCATCAAAATCCGTTGCGTAGTTTTAAAGATTTAAGCATACATAGGGATATAGGGACAGAGAAAGCGACTTTGTTTTATACTATGTAGTGATATAACTAAACTTAATTTATTAACTAAATTTAAATAGATCAACTTTAATTATTAGATTAGCTTAGTTTATTATAATGTAGCTTAGTTTAAGGTACTAATACGTAGGCTATATATTTAACCAACTTCAAAAAGGAGGAGGTTTTCAATTTGATTGTATTTTTTTTATGTTTGGTTCCGGCGTTCATAAACTGATTTGGAAAATGCTTTTAGCGTTGGGTTCAGTACCTACAGCTTCAAGGGGGTCCCATATACATTTTATTGGTATTCCCTTGGATTTCGAAGATACATTAAAATTGAAGCCTGTTTTGTTTGTTATTAAATGTATAATCTATTTTATTTACATCAAAATTGAAGTCGGTTTTTATTTTTCTTATAAAATGTATAATAGTACTTTGGTAGTACTATTGTATCGACGGGAACGAAGTTGCGGGCGATTATTACTCAACAATATATTTATATCGTTTCAAAGCTCTTCAGTCACCACTAATTCAATCAAGGACCGAAGCACTCAAGTGAATTGAAACAATAGCACTGATAAACTTTTAGCAAATTTAATTAAATGTTAAACGACCTTCGGCGAGAATTGAAAATCAAATAGATAGATAGATTGAAAACACTTTCCATCACACTCGCTAGTAATAGGGACTTTATTACATCGGTTTAAGACTCGTAACCCGAGACATTATGCACGCCTGCTTTTACTGTACATAACCGTGCTAGTGCGGTAATGTTTTTTTAATACAACAAGGAGTTTTTACCCGGCTAAAAAAAGTAAGTACCTAAGTAGGTACACATTTTCTTCAATTCTTTTTTATATTATTGGTAGCTACTACGCTAATTACTGTAAAAATACATTTAATTTTTCTACTAATATTATAAACGCGAAAGTTTGTAAGAATGGATGATGGATGTACCTTTGTAACTCTTTCACGCAAAAACTACTGAACGTATTTTGATAAAACTTTACAATAATATAGCTTACAAATCAGAATAACACATAGGCTACTTTTTATCCCGGAAAACCGCGGGTGAAACCGCAGGGCGCAGCTAGTATTAAATAATTCACAACAAATTGTTATAAATACGAAAATATTCGTTTTTTTTTTAATATCGGCTGAATTGATGTGCCGCAGCACGCGAAAAAAAAAGAAATCTTGGCGCCATTTTACTCAAGAATTTTTGTTATATTTTTTCGCTGTGCAGTTGGATTATTTTGCAAAAATGTCAAGTTCTTTTTTTTTTACGCTTAATAGATCTATGTTTGGCCACTATCTCGCCTGATGTGAAGCGATGATGTGGCCTAAGATAGAGCACATAGATCTAGAGAGAGACGGCAGTTGAGCGGCTGCTCAGACCCGTCTCCCTATGGTTCACCGAACATCATCCCGAAACACGACTAGGTCGCTTGACGATATGGCTTTGTTCGGTGGGTGGTATTACAACCACGGCCAGAGCCTACCACTCCAAAGCGCGTAATCGGGTTTCATCACGATGTTTTACTTCACCGTTTTAGAGCGAGCGTGCAAAATCTGTACTTAACTATAAGTCATTGGTTGGGCCGAGTTCAAGATGTGTATGTCGCAGGGATATGATAAAAACAGAGATTTAGTCAATTCCCTAAGTGATTTGACCAAATCACGGAAGATGTTAAAATAACAACACATTTTGTGATTTCCCTAAACAACATCTAGTGATTTGAACAAATACCAGAACTCATTGTGAGTGAACAGAGTGAAATGACAAAAATACTCGTAATGGGATTTTGCAAAACAAAGTTTAGGGTGGTGCTATTACCATTGCCATATATTCTACAGTACATATATATCGATGGCTATTACTGTTATGGTATGGGCAGGCGTATTCACCATCAGCTCACCCCTCACTTAGATACATAAAAAAAAAGTGTGGCACTCGGAGACTGCCGCGGTAAAGCTATTGCATAGCATTCGGAGTGTTAGGTTTTAGGTTATTTTCGTTACGGAATTTCTGGATTCGGTCTCCACGTTCAAGGCCCGCGATAGATGCTATGCAATAGCTTAAAAATCCAATGGTTGCAATATCCTTGGAAATATATTAAAATAGGTATATACATATATATCCCAGTGATGGTTGGCAATAGAGGTCGGTATTTAATTACGAAATTAGCTTTATTTCACGGAAAATTCGTTGTAACGGCTTTTTGCGGATGTGTCGTTTTATTTATGAAGCAAATACGGTCTGGTGTTAAATGGTTTGTGTTATAATAAAACCTATGGTGCTTAAAATTTACTTAATGTAATTTTACCTTCATACTTCAATAATTTTAAATTAGCTTATAATTTGGCGAGTAGTTTCTAGTTACCTATCTAATATAATAAATATCATCATCATCATCATCAGCCCATCACGTTTCCACTGCTGGGACACGGGCCTTCTCTCATAGAGAGAGGATGGGCCATAATCCACCACGCTGGCCCAGTGCGGGTTGGTGGATGTCACATGTCCTTGACTTTTTGTGAAAAATTCTTGGACATGCCGGTTTCCTCACGATGTTTTCCTTCACCGTTTCTAGAGCGAGTGTTATATCCGCACATAACTTAAGAAAGTCAGTGGTGCGGGGCCAGAGGGATTCGAACTCGGGTGCGTCGGATCGAAAGTCGCACGTGCTCCCACTGAGCCACACTCGCTCTTAATAATATACTATATAATAAATATACCTTGTTCATACATTTTAACCTCCATTCAAATCCTGGAGAAGCCTCCAAATGACATTTTGATCATGAAAGCAATCAGTGGAAACCAAAGTTTGAAACCAAAACTGATTTATCTTTCATGTTCTACGGGATTAGAAGCAACTTTGTAAGCGAGTGCACATAAATATTTCATATCCCCTACAATATGCTGTGTAAACTTCCGCGAAGTTCTCGCTCAATTTCGCAGTTTTACCTTTTTTTATTAAATCACGGAGTACCGAACTTGCGCGTGTCTATCACGGTAGAGTGAACGCTGATCCAATGAGGGCTGGAATTCTCCAAGAATCGAAGAAATATCCGTCGGTGTGTTGGTCTGTTGCGCTGGGATTTACATGGAGCTATTTATGGAGTCCACTCTTGCGATTTCGACTACTCCACATCGGCAGTTTTATCTTTAAGTACCTACCTACTTAGAGGTAGGTAAGCACAGTCAGTAAGTTTTCTTTGGCCGTCGTAATAATTTTAACAAGATATGTGAGAGAAGCGAATTTAGTTTTGTGAAATGTGAATCGAAATAAGTTAACTTATTTCGATAATTATATACGCTAGTTTCATTCCATACAATTGTATGGAATGAAACTAGCGTATATAATTATATTCTAATTAATGGAATGAATCAAAGTACCTATTGATGAAATTTAACTTTTTTTTAATTGATAAGTTTTAACATATCGGGTACGCTGCCAACTGGTAGTGGGTTGGAGCATTTGAGCTACCTATAGGCCTTTAATGGTCTATGGGTTGTCCAATTGCTTCTCCTTGTATGTAGTTAGTTTAGTTTTAGTAAGTAGAGTGTAGTTTGTTTTCAGTAATAAAGGCATTCGCCCGTAAAAAAAATAAATTAATAAGGTATGTTATGTTTAACATTTAAAAATAATGAAAATACTTATATAAGTAGAAATTAATCTAATTATATTGTGTGAAATGAAATGTATTATATATTCATATATTATTATGATGATAATTTTTTAAAACCGTAAATTAATTAAGTGTATATATGTAATTGTATAATTTACTTTTACAGGAATAAACAGGCTTTTTAATTTATTTTTCATATATATTTTGATATATATTATGCTGAATGGCTTTTTTATAATTAAGTGCCGATACGAGCAAGTTGTTCACCGGATAGTAAGCAACACGCCTGCCCTTATGAGTTGCGACACCACCCAGAACATTGTTATGCAAAATCCTCCACAGCAATGCACTGCGCTCGTCACCCCTTCGCTGCCTACAATGCCTTTCAAATCGGTACCAATAAACCATAGTAATGCATGCGCCAATGCTTGCGCACTACTGCTTTGCGGAAGAACTGGCAAAGCCTTGGTAGTACGAACCCAGACGGCATCTCGCATATTAGAGAACTACCGCCTAATAATTGACGTTCAACATTGGAATTACTGGCGCATATTATATAATCAATTGTTATAGCATTCTTGAGAGACAGGAGTAAGCTAGATCAAAGACGCGAGGACCAAAACAGGAAATAATCGCACCGCTACTTTCTGCTAACGCACTTTTTGCTTACAAATGACTCGGACAAATGGTTGGCAATCACTCAGGCCCTAGCAATTCATCTCATTCATTAACCGCTCAATCTAACATCGCTTCCGTGTCGAGCGTTGTAATGACGGTCTATTGATAGAACTCTGAGCCAATTTAATGCAGACTCGCCGCCATATCCGCGCTTTGGTGACACCACAGAATAATTAATAGTACAAGGTGACACTTCCTATGGTTTAAGTTAAATCATAGGAAGTGTTCAAAAGGTAGAGCTTTTTGAGCGCCACGCTATATCTATTATACGTGCCTGCCACACCAAGCTATGCAATTTTTATACGTTTAATTCGTAGGCGGGTCAAGTCGACCTCCGTGTATAATGTAAGTATAATGTAGTGTATAATGTACGTAGGTAAGAAGTGGTCCCATATAAATTTCATCGATATTTGCCCTTAGACTTGGAAGATACATTGAAATTGGGATTTTTTTATAAATTGTATACCTACTTGTTTTTTTGAAGCACAGGTCGAAGTGACGACACTTATGAAAACAAGATATTCACGGCAACGATTAATTTTAATTTCGAACGTCTTCATTCGAATTTTTGTTGTACTATAGGTACTTACTATTATGTGCCTATACTTATCTTTGATACTTATGTATGCTGTATTATGCTTATGTATATGCTTATGTATACTATGTACTTACGATACTAGAGTACCACAAAGCACAAACTTATCTAACCCGGTGACAGCAAACTTATCCAACCAGCCCCCTTTAGCACAGACCGAAAACAAAACAATTTATCCCCTGTTTTATCCACTATCGTCAAATAAAAAGTGGATAATAAATGTACTCCTTGGTCCATGCTAAGGGTGCAGGCATGACCTTTAAAAGTGCACTTTTGTGCCTATTTAATAAAAGATATCTGACTTTGACAGCCTCGCTGCTGTAATTCTCAAGGAGCTGTTAGTTTCATTTTTGGCGGGTGAGATAAATTAATAAGTGGTACCTAAGTAATACATTAAATTCATATAAACATGTATGCCAAGAGTAGACTTTTTTATGTAACTGATTGTCGAGACGAGCAGGTCGTTCGCCTGATGGTAAGTAGTACGCCTGCTCATAACAGTTACAGCACCACCCAGAACTTTGTTTTGCAAAATCCTGCAGGCTTACCACCATCTCTTAAACCAGTATTATTTTAAGCTTACTTCCGTTTTTCGTACCACGAAGTCCTAAAAAAAGCTTACTTTGATATTGTGTTGTTGAGAAGTTTTGGTGACGTCATGGTAAATCATTCATTCAGGTGTTTTTTGACAGCTGACACTTCACAGGAGCAAAAACATATTGTTTTATGAAGGTCATGGTACGAATCTGAGTAATATGATTGTAAGCTTGAAATAAAACGTTCTTGTAGCACGATTGTCTTGTAAAAGTTAGTGGTAAGCCCCCTGTGCGACACTGTATTGCGCTCGTCATCCTGAGACCCCTAGACTATTCGCTCATAATGCCCAGATATATCGCTCACTACAGGCGATCAAAATCTAGTAAGCCCTGAAAAGTGAGCCTTCCAAATTAAATGTCTCTAAAATCTATTCCTAACTAGCTGCAGCCAGTGGTTTTCCGGGATAAAAAGTAGCTTATGTCCTTTTCCAGGACCTAAAGTACCTAGATGCAAAATTTCATCCAAATCTGGTCAGTAGTTGTTGTGTGATTGAGTAACAAACATCTACCCAACTCTATCTATCTTCACAAACTTTCGAATTTATTATATAAGTGGGATAACAGAAACCCGCCCGTAACCTAGGAATCAAGAAAGCCACGTCTCTCAAAATCTAGTAGGTAAGTAAAGCCTAGCGTCTCATAAGTATTCTATGCCATCGCTGGATCAACGCGATACAACTTTGCAAGTTCCGCACCTTCCGATTTGACAAAGCTTATCCGCAGGCGGAGTTACTAGAACAATTCAACTTAGTTACTAATCCTACTGTAAATCACGACTGTGATTGCATGAATTGGAGATTAGGTGCAATCCCATCAATTTAAACAAACAATTGGTGAGTTACTACTAGTATTATGTGGGCAATACCTGCACGTACACGCCGAGTTTCGTTGAAACAGGTATGACCCGTAGCCCCAATTATTTAACCCACTGGTGGGACCACGGGTAATTTTTTCCCCATAGTCCCACCGTTTTCTTTTTATGGTTCTGAGTATTGAGACGAACAAGTCGTCCACCTAATAGTAAGAGCCACGCTATGTGCACCCTGAACAAGTGGCTAGCCTATCGATTTTTTACAGGCTACATATTCGGGAGTGTGCACACGAACTGCATCAATAGATTCCTTCATCGCCATTTCATCTTATGACCACCAGCCGAAGAGAGTCACTCCACCCTTCCGTTGTGCACATACATAACACCAGTCCGCACAAAGCGCTTCGCTGACTCGTTCATTATACGTACTGCTAAGGAGTGGAATTCTCTACCGGAATCCTTATTTTAAGACAACCTTTTTTTAGTATCTTTAAGACAAGAGTGAATAGGCATGCACCTTATGGGCAAACGTGCTTCACCTTAGACCGCAACTACGCTTACCATCAGGTGAGGTTGTTGCAAACGTAAGAAAATTTCATTACAAAAAAAAACTTTTAATATCATAAAAATGCATTGCGCTGGTCATCCAGAGACATCAGATATTAATCATTTTTAAAATTAGTAGGACATCGATAGAAGATAGCATGAAGTAGGACGGCGGCTCAAAAAAAAGACGTGTGGCACTCGGAGACTGCCGCGGTAAAGCTATTGCATAGCATTCGGAGTGGGGGGTGTTAGGTTATTTTCGTTACGGAATTTCTGGATTCGGTCTCCACGCCCAAGGCCCGCGATAGAAGCTATGCAATAGCTTAAAATTCCACAAAAAAAAATTCGATGCCTTTCTAGTTTTTACATTGCTTAGCTAGTCTTTGAAAATTTGCTTTTTTCATGCTTACGGGAAGCGGAAAGTGACTGTCAGTAGATCATAGGTTCTATCGTTCTGTGCAATAGATTCTATTTCCCGGTCAGAAGATTCGATTTTATTTTAGTATCTTCGCGTCACGAATATACAGGTAACAGAACACTTCGTGGTCAAAGGCTGACCTAGTACATCTTACAAGGTCAGGTAAAATAAACAACTTTCTTTTTTTATGTAACTTAATGACGAGACGAGCTGGTGGTTTGCCTGATGATAAGCAATACGCCAGCCTAAAACAATAACAGTATACCACCCAAAACTTTGTTTTGCAAAATCCTGATCCACCCTGAGACAATTAGCTGTTGAGCCTCATAATGCCCAGTAAGTTTGCTAGCTACAATGCTCATCAAACCGGAACACAGTAATGCTTGCACACTACTGCTTTGCGGCTGAATAACTGGCAAAGCGGTGGTCTATCTTCTATCAAGTAAAATTACGGTATCACGCAATATTTACTGTATGCCTACGGAAAAGCAAGTAATAACAAAAAAACAATGTCCTCTAAGCCTAAGAAAAGAACTTCGCGTAAGCTCAATTTGGAACAAGATTAAGTGATTGAATTGGGTGTCTTGTACATGTCTGGGGAGTTATTTCTAAACGCTCCTTTCGTAAAAATACACTCGTGCTTATTACTTCCTCTACTTCAAGCTACCTTTAAAAAAATACTAAAAATAAAAATAATAATAAAAAGTAATTAAATAAGCCTTTTATTCAGACTTAAAATAAAAAATCAGTAATTACCTAAACATCATAACTTAGATTAATTTAAATTACATTAATTGAATTTCATTTTAATTGAAATTGATTTTATTTTATTGTAATAAACGCATGCATTATATCTAAATTTGTAGATTTAAAAAAATACTAAATGTAATTAAGGCTTCGAGTAGACAGCTAAAATTTTATCTGAGGGTTAGTCATTACTTACATTTAGGTTTGAGGTATCAATACTACACAGTGTTACCAAGGAGGTTCTCAATTCGATTCATTTATGTTTGTTACCTTATAACTAAATATGTTTTTTATAAACGGAATTTTTTAAAATATTTTTGCGTTGGGTTCAGTATACCTACTAGTTTCAAGGTGGTCCATATAATTACATCAATATTCGACCTTGGACTTCATAAGTACATCATAATTAAAGTCAGTTTTTTGTTATAAAATGTATACTTGTAAATGTTTATTACCCTTGTGCGTCCGGAGCATATAATTCAGTTATTCTAGTTCAGTTTTACAAAACCGGTAAACGTTGATCCACCGCATTTAACGTTTACACAATCCTGCGTGTTACGGTTCATTTTGTAAACGGCTGCACGTCATCTAGCTGTTTTAAATATAAGTGCTGTTTTGTAAAACGACTAGCGGTTTTTTATAACAGCATTTTATTCAATACTGCGACATACTAACTACTACATTATGTACTAACTGCGTCCAGCTGTTAAAATCCCGGGATAAAATAGCTTATGCGTTAATCCAGGGTATATAAGTTATCTCTATTGCGAATTTAAGTCCTTTGAGCCGTTACAACTTGAAGAAGTAAGAAATACACAAACACACTAACATAAAAACTTCCGCATTTATAATACTAGTGTGATATACAACAATAGTTTTAATGATAAATGCGGTAGGTACCAAGTCCCAACAAGGCAAGGTTGTATTATGTGTTCGCAATACATGTTTATCTATTACTACAATAATATTAAGGTCATTCAGAAGGAAATCACGTCAGAACTTTGATCGTCACGAATTCTATTATTTCGGTGTGTTTAGGACTTTGTGAAGATTTTTATAACATGATTTGAGTAAGGTTTAAACAAATTGAATAAAAACACTTCAAATGAGAATCAAAAATAAAAGGCTCTAACCAGTTTCTGAATTGAGAATTTTAATTTCTATATCTATGTCTGTCTTAAAGGCTTCTTAAGTACCACTGAAACTGTTCTTGATTCTAGGTCGAGTTGCGAATGGCGAACGCGACACCCACGTCAAATATTTTTGTACAGAAAATGTTCCATCGCAGACCTCTAGACTTAGTACTGATTTTAATTTAAAAATACCAAATAAATACGGATTTAGCACCAGATTAGATTGGATTTAGTTACCAGAACCTCAAACTTGACTTGAACGTTGAATTTTACTTTGATTTATAAAATAGACAGACACTCAAGTCGAGATTAGCCCCCGTACCCACTGGTCCCTTAAGCACCAATCATATACCGCACCGTGTTGAGCTCAAATTATGGTACAGCTCCACTGCGGCTAATGAGACACGGTCAAATTATTGCCGATTCAGGCAAGAAATCGAATAAATCTCATTAATTTACACCAAAATACGATAACTTCAAGTTGAGATAAACTTTTATGGGACAATATATGGTATCACAGGATATTGTCGCAGTGAATCTACATCAGAGCTGAACACGATATACGATGATCTTTGAGGGACCAGTGGGTACGAGGGTAGGTTCAACTGACATCAATTCAAATCTATAAATACGAGCTAGTCTCATGTGCCTAGTAATTTCGCTGGCTACAAATATTTTCTATTATAAATAAATAAGTTTCCATATACATTGACTAAATTTGTTTTAAATCCACTGTTTTGCCGTCTCTATCTAGCCATACGTATGCATGCATAATCCGTCCCCCGGTTTCGAGTAGTCCGGTTTGAGTAGTCAGCCAAAATTTTATCTGAGGCGCTATCCCCTCGGCGTCTCGTTACGATCCTCCTTTAATACAAAATACTACCTACTGTTACGACTCAACAGGCCTTCACTTTTGGAAAAATAAAAACATCAGTCACGGGTATGTCACTGCTAAGCAAAATTATCACATCGAATTAAAAAATAACTTTGACAATGTACAATTAAGCCTTTTCATATATACATCCATTATTTATTTACATATACGTTTATTTATATGCATTTTTGAAATCACCTAAATTAGCAGTATGAACGACTTTGCCTCTTGGGAGAAAATAATAGTGCGCGAGCTTTCGTGTAGATTATGTTTGTGTACAGATGTCGTGAAATTGAAGCCGCTTAGTTCTGAAGTGAAAAGGAAATTAAAGAAGCTGTTCGATATTTCAGTAAGCATATTCTAGAACACAATCCTGATGATTTATCTATTACTATCATGCCGGTGCTAGATTCGTGCCAACATCAGGGTACGAATCATATCAAATACATCACAGATCAGGTTTCCTATACAGACATCTCAGCCACAAAGTCTGTAACTGAGCCACAAAATAGATACTAACCTGAGCCTTGAATTCCTGTCAAAAGAAATGTATAACTGTGCTTTTTGTTTTGTACAGGTTCGCACAGATGACAGTCTTCCAAAGGCTATATGCCACGACTGCCTTCAACAAGTCGCAGCTCTACATTTGTACACTGTCAAAGTAGACAAAACACAAAAGTTCCTGGAGTTTCACAAACTAAAATCTCTCGAAGAAAGACGTGAAACGCAAACGATAACAGAACTACACCCGATTATAACAGCATTATCGGGTCACACTTTTATTAAGAATACGCCCAAATCAAAAACACCACCGCCAGAGCATCAGCAGGGCGACGCAAAACCGAAACCCAAGCCAAAAAAAAAGTCCCCCGCAGACTTAAAATTCATGGAAGCACTGACGCTAGAAGAATTCGCAAGGACAGAAAGGCTGGACAAAACGCTTCTTAGCACGACTTCTGCAATTAAACAAGCAGAAAATAAAAAAGACTATGAGTGCAAAAAGGTGATTAAGCCAGAACCTGTCATTACCGAAACCCTTGATCCGGTAGTGCTAATAGACGGGCGACCAGCAAAACAAGGAGCCGCGTTGGATAAACAGATAACTCTCTTTTACAAAATGGAATGTTGCATTTGTCACGAGAAAGGGTTCCACTTCAGGTCTTTGATGAAACACTACAAGGACAGACATGGCGTTCCTGGTTACGTGACTTGCTGCGATATGAAATTTCACTATTTTTATCCGAAGAAGATCATTGAACACATGGCTTATCATCTTCAGCCAAACATATTCATGTAAGGAAATCCCTTCCATTTTAGCATCATCATTCATGACATGAAAAATACTTTAAGTCCTGTATTTCTGTTTTGTGTGATCTATAATGAGCGCGTCATCCATAGGTGTTCCAGCTGTCATCAGAACTTCCAAACGTCTCAAGAGCTGGTCGAACACCAAACCAATGGAGGGCGTTCGGAAGGAAAAATCGTGTGCCCAAGATGTTCTGAACGGTATCCTACCTATCACGAGTTGGGACGGCACATCGTGTCCCATCGTGTGTCGGATAAGCTGCAGTGCGATTACTGTGGGAAAATGTAAGTAGACGTACAAGCGACCAGCAGGTCAGTTGTGTCATACCTACTAGGTGGTAGGTCTCTCGCATGCCAGAGGACATCCGGCGGTGACGAAGTTCAGATGGCTGAACTTCGACAGTTCTTTATTTCGACACGACACTTACTTCGAGAGCGAGTGTGGCTCAGTGGGAGCACGTGCGACTTTCGATCCGACGCACCCATGTTCGAAACCCGCTGGCTCCGCACTGACTTTCTTAAGTTATGTGCGGATTTAACACTCGCTCTAAAAACGGTGAAGGAAAACATCGTGAGGAATACCCACATGTCCAAGAATATATCACAAAAATTCAAGGACATGTGACATCCACCAACCTGCGATGGGCCAGAGTGGTGGATTATGGCATGGGCCATAATCCACCACGCCACTTGAGGCCCAAATCTCAGGAGAACGTAATGGACTAATAATGATGACTTACTTCATAATAAAACATATTGTCCAAGTCATTGTTTTGACTGAACATACCTAATTAGACAAGTATTAGTTCTACAGAAAATACTTCGACAACACAAACAGCCTCAAAGACTAGGTTAGGTTATGATAGAGCAGTGACTACACATCGGGCGAGCTCAGCGAGCGAACTGAGTGCACCGCGGCAGCGGCCGGCGAAGCGCCAGAAAGTAAATTGAATGTGTGTGTTGTCGAAGTATTTTCCGTCGAACTAATAACTTGTCGAATTTTGTTCAGTCAAAACGATGTCGATGACTCGAAGCAAGTGTCGTGTCGAAATAAAGAACTGTCGAAGTTCAGAGGGACACACGCCGTCCGGGTTGTCCGGGTTGGTACCACCGTTTTGCCAGTTATTCTGCCGCCAAGCAGTAGTGCACGCTGCGCATTACTGTGTTCCGGTTTGAAGAGTTGTAGCCAGCGAAATGACTAGGCATTATAAGACTTAAGAGCTATTGTGTCAGGGCGCCGAGCACAGTGCTGTGCCGCGGAGGATTTAACATAACAATGTTTAGTGGTGCTTCAACTGTTACGGGCAGTTGTGTTGCTTACCATCAGGTAAACGACGTGCTCGTCTCGTCACTGAATTCCATCATAAAATATTTAATGAGCTCATCTCGTATAATAAAAAAATATAGTAGCTGCATGGTTTAGTTCAATCTAAGTTTTAGGAGAATGTTTCTTTAGTGTCTTTTTAGACAAATACGATCTGACACATTAACTTCTTCTCTTCTGTTCTTTATTTTCTATGGGATAAAGTCCATAAAATGTTGCAAGGCCATGGGCGTAGCCAGGATTTGATTTCAAATGGTTGAGGTCTAATATGCGACTTTCTTTTTTTCAAGGCTTGATCCATTTCGGGGTGGGTTTAAACCCCTAAACTTATGGTCCTCGCTACGCCAATGTGCATGACCACTGCAGCTACCATGACTTAGAAAGTTTTTATCTCCAAAAGAGCATAAGTCGTTCAACATACTGTCAACAAATACAACAGGAGCCAACAGTAAGCAAATAATGCCTATATCAACGTGTAGGTATATATACATGCGTATCTTGACTGTAAATAATCGATGTACCTCATCTTCGCTAGATATTCGACCACCAAGTCGTAGTGTGCACACATTACTGTGCTCCTGTTTAAAGGGAACTATTTCAAGTAAAAATACTGAGATTTATGAGAATGGTTCATTATCAGGGGGGCGAGCGCATTCCAGTGCTGCACAATATTTTGTTCAAAGTTTATCAAAGTCACAAATCATCAAAAAAAGCTTTATTTTTTTACTTTTTAACTTCATCATAATCATCAAGCCAGTCGTCAACTTCTGCAGATATGCCTTTCATAATAAACGCCACTGCGTCTTTCGATCCTCTCAGTCATTATCTGAACTACGTTTTCCAATTTACCGTCTCTACACCTCATTGAAATTTATTTATTTAATGCATTCCTTAATGTGGGTAGGTACAACAGGTCAATTTGTAGGTAGTTTAGAAGAGGGAAGACTGCTACTAACTATAAAAAATATATACCTAGCATGTCCTAGCCGTGTGCGTTATCCTAAGGAGTTCGATCTCGCCTTGCCGATAAATATAATTATAGGTACTCTACACTTCGTCTAGTATAGACTAGACGTCTACCTACCTACACACTTATAATTAACTTCACAGATTGAAACACCATCACCGCAAGAAGACTATTAACCGCATGGAAGACGTCATACTCTGTTCAGTTTGCATACGAACTCTTAGAAATATAGAGAAGCAAGAAAAAGAAATCGTAAGTAAAAATATCACTCAACGCTGATGTATTTATCTGCGAATAAATTACAAGTTTGTATTTTTTTCTGATTACGTTATTTTATTTTTATTAATTTTCCCACTAATTCGATTTTAATTTTTATTCTGGTGAAAAACAAGTGGCTCCCAATTTGATATTATAAACTGATAAGGTTAATGTAGTAAGTATTTAAAACAATAATTAAAATAATCGGTCCGATTATAAATCAACCCAATTATAAATCAGTCCGATTATAAATCGGTGACAATTCTAAGTGACCTTATAAAATGTTGTAGCGGCCAAGATATTAAAATTTTCCTTAAGGCCTTACTTTTACTTTCCAGAAGGAAAAGGTAAAAGCGAAAAGCTACGACTCAATTACCCTCCAAAAGTACCAGAAATTCAATCAAGCCATGGGACTTTCAGACGAAGACGGATCCACAGACTAAATTAGAAAACTAAAAATAGCAATTTCTCATTAAAATAAAGGTTACAGTTTGTAAAATGTACGAAATAAAAGTCTTGTTGGCATTATACCGTAAGTTTATTTTTTAACTTAGAACTAATTCCGACAACTCTGAATGTGAAACAACTTCCACCTGACCTGCTCATTGGTTGGCTCTCTAAAAACAGAGCAGCCTGATTGGTAGATGGTTTGCAGGTGTCGAGATGCCACCAATCACAGACATTTCTTAAAGATTTGTTGGATATTATAACTAAATAGGGACTTCTAACTTAATCCAGCCTTCGTTTCTTGACTAGAGACCCCAGTAGATCGGAGATAGCGGGCAGGTTGTTGGTCTGGTCATTGGCTCCAGTGTTCAGGTTAGAAAGCGGAATAGTCAACTGGTTGGTCGAGCCTTTAGTCTGCCCTTTCATGTTTCTGTGTTGCGGGAAGCTCGGCATCAGTTTCGGGTCACAAGCTGGAAGGAAATTATTATAATTAATTTTAGTTAAAATCGTAAACCGACTTTAAGACTAAACTTATATTTTTTGTATTTATTGATTTTTTAATAAGTGCTGAATCAATTTCGACAAAATTTATATGGAACCTTTGAAATATGACCTACCAAACAAAAAATAATCATCAAAATCAATTCATAATTGCCGGAGTAATCGCGTAACATACAAAAAATACATCCAGTCAAATTGAGAACCTCCTCCTTCTTGAAGTCGGTTAATAATATGTTAAATTCTAAGGTTCTTCAGTTAAGTATCGCAGACGCATTTATGAACGTGAATTTTTCACGACTACCATCGTATCGGAAATAGAACCACTACGTAGAAGGTACGTCAAGAAACTGAAGGGCAACATAAAGGCGTTTTATTTATATCAGACTATAGCGAATATAGATGGGAGGATGACACTATAAGAATAGCAGGAACGACTTGGAAGAGGAAGGCACAAGATCGAACAATGTGGAAAGCACTAGGGGAGGCCTATGCTGACAAGCAAGACAATCTTTAAAGTGATTCTTATCGGTGTCTTTAGGTGTATGAACATTGTATTTTTTGTTTCTTGTAAGATTGTTAATAAAGGCTATTATTATAGCGAATATTTCGCTCGGGTGTGAAGAATAAGTAATATACTTACCTATACGTATTTCGTTTTTATGTCCGCACACTATCGTCTATAAATATTGTCTCTTTATAGCATACGGTTGTCTGCAAGAGATCGCTGTTTAGCGATAAGACCGCCTATCGTACTTATCATAAGGAAGTATGTTCAAAATGTAATTCCTTCTTAAGTGTATTCTATTCTTCACACCGCGAGCGAAATCTTAAAGATTGAAAACTTTTTTCAAAAAAATATCTCATGATGGTTGTAATCAATTTTCATCATGTAGAAGTACCGCCGTTATGCTAGTTATTCTGCCGCCAAGCAGTAGTGCGCACTGCGCAAGCATTACAAGGGCATTTTCCAGTTTTAAGGTTATTTTCCATTGTATCCAGCGAAATTACTGGGCATTATGAGACTTAAAAGCTTAGGGTGACGATCGCAGTGCAATGCCGCACATAATTTTGCAAAACAGTGGATGGTACTGCAACTGTCGAGCAGGCGTGTTGCTTACATCAAATGAACGATGTGCTCGTCTTGTGACTCACATGAAAAAAGAACTTACGTAAAGGCTGTTCCTTGAAGTAGGAACTCTGCAGGCATTCCTCAGCCGTAGCGCGCTTGTTAGGGTCGTACATGAACAAGAAGTTCAGAAGCCTCAGTCCAGCGGCTGACAGCCAGGGGAACCTCTGCTTTAAGTTGTTGTAAGGCTGCTGCTTTAATGTAAAGTTTTGCAGAGCTGGTAAGGCGCTGAATTCTGGCCAGATCGCGTCGGATGGCGTACCTGGGAATTTAGTGTTACGAAGGGTAATTTATGTATTTATCAAGAGCTATTTATGTATTTACGTAGTGTTATTTATGTATTTACGAAGTGTCATTTATAAATTTACGAACTGTCATTTATAAATTTACGAAGTGTCATTTATGTATTTACGAAATGTCATTTATTTATTTACAAAGTGTCATTTATGTATTTACGAAGTGGCTTTTATGTTTTTACGAAATGTCATTTATTTATTTACGAAGTGTCGTTTTTGTATTTACGAAGTGTCATTTTTGTATTTACGAAGTGTCATTTATGTATTTACAAAGTGTCATTTATGTTTTTACGAAATGTCATTTATGTATTTACGAAGTGTCATTTATAAATTTACGAAGTGTAATTTATATACTCATAAGTGTTATTTGTGTTAATGTTAATATATATTGAAGTAGCTCACAAGGTATAACAAGTCTGAATAACTGGATTGGAATAGCCAAAAATAAAGCTATAGTAATGGAGATATTCCTATTCAAAAAACATGCAATAAATGTTATTATTTCAAAGCAAATAATTGAGTAAAATTAAAAGCACTTGCCTGTTAGTTTAGTTATCCATTAACTAATCGCCATGCAAAGATTTTAATAACTTATAATAGCAATCGATATACGACAAAAGATTTTTTGAATATACCATAAATTATACACTTTAATGATGAAATAATACCATAAAATATTCATTATCATAAAACAATACTATCAAACACAACAAACATTTAAATAAATGGTGTCAAAACAACATCAACCCAAAACAACGCAAACAGAACAACATCACCATAACTTTTGTCAATACAATATGATCAACGATATTATCAAGATAAAATGATTTATGGGTATCAATATGATACTGATCGCGATACTCATTACGAAGCGTATCTTATGCATCTTGATAATTTCACTTTGATATTAACTAAAATTATGTTATTTTAATATGCAATACGAATATTCTTACCAAGCAGATCAACAATAAGTTCCAACTGCTCAATTTCTGTTCTACCCGGCAACAGGGGTTTGTTCGCCAGTAGTTCGCCTAGAATACAGCCGGCTGCCCACATATCCAGTGCGGGTGTCTGTTTGGGCGACTGCAGGAGCAGCTCAGGGGCGCGATACCAGAGGGTCACAACGCGGGGCGTGGCGCAGCGAGCGGGCGCGCCGAGCCACCGGGCTAGGCCGAAGTCAGCTAGAATTTGGGATTATTTGATGAAACATCAAAATAAAATATGCTTCGCTCTGCAGTGACTAAATTTTTGCGTCGCTAAGCGTTCAATTCAATTCAAAAGTTCTTTATTTCAATTTTGTCGTCACAGACGCACTTATGAACGTCAATTATTACAATGACTATCACCGTATTGGAAAAAGAACCACTACTCAGAAGATACGGCAAGAAACTGAGGGGCATATTTTTTAGAACTTTTGTTACAATATCTTATGTTTGTTTTTGGCAATATTATTTTTCTTATGTGCAAGTTGGCTACTTGGCAGAAGCGGAATGTTCCATGCATCTTTGTCTTCTATGTAATTACTAACTGTATAGTATGCGTTTTTCATTAGAATATTTTTCACACGTTGGTAACCTTTGGTCTGTAGGGTCTTTGGTACCGAAAGAATATTATTCATTTATTCTTTTAGGAAAACTACAGCTAAACATAGTACAATGTAGGTATAAATGTATGGACAGGTTGATAGCTTATAAAAGTTTACACAGATGGATTATAAAAAAAATTGCACACGTCTTGTTGAAGTCGCAGCTGACAAGAGGGCTGGCTCATTCCAGGAATGCAGCCACCTTCTTGGCACCTTGCCTCATGGACACCAATTGTATATACATTTTTAGTTTTATATAGTTTATAGTTTAGTATCTTCATAATAGGGCCTTTCGTAGTTAGTACAAACATTAAAAAAATAAATTCATAAAATATAGGATGTTATTGATTATTGGATCTCCGTGGCAACTACCCTAACCATGTTGTTAGAAATCCAGTCAGATTCCCAAATGTATACAAAATGCATTATAGGATTTATGAAAAATCAATTCTTCCAAGTACATAATATTTTTTTGTAATGAATTTAGCTGCTGATAAGAAACAAAATGAAAAGGCATGTTTCTGTTACAACTTGATAAAAAATTATACACATACAAAACTAAAATATTATTTTCAGGTTTAGAAAAACATGCTTATACAATTTTTAGTTTTTTAGGAGCAGCAGATTCAATTTTTATGACACAACAAAAGACATGAACTTTTTTATATATATAATAAAAAAATATTTTTAATTGTAACTTTTTATCTGGTGAGATTTTAATTCATTTACATACATATGGAAAACTATGTAATATAAAGGTATATGTTATATAAAAATTACTTAGGAACTTACCAATCTTTACACATCCCTTATCAGTCAGAAGCAAATTAGATACTTTCAAATCTCTGTGTACTATGAAGTTGGAGTGCAGGTACTTTAGGCCTTTTAGCACTTGCAGCATCAGGCACTTGACTTGAGACTCGGTGAATGGTGAAGACATGTTATCCAGCAGTGAAGCCAGGTCTTGCTCACAATACTCCATTGACAAGAATATACTGAAAAATAATTACCCTTCAATCCCTTGAATGTGTGCCCACTTTTCAGTCATCAAAATGCATTCTCATATTCTAACATTCTGCAATCTGAACGCTATGGTGCTTCGGATTAATTTTAAAACAAAAACAGAACTGACTACAATTCTGATGTATCTTCGAAGTCCAAGGTAGAATATAATTGAAATTTATTCACACAAAAAAATTCTAAAGCAGTTTATAGATGACGGAGTTCTGAGGTTAGTTACCTCAGAACTCCGTCATCTATAAACTTTAACATTGGTTATTTTTTAACATTGGTTAAAATGGTTAAATTACTCAAGACAGGATTTGAACTTGCATCTTCAGATACCGCCCCGATGCCTTAACCACTGCCGAGTCATCCACTTGAGCAACTAAATTATACTAACCTTTCCAAAGACCTGCCAACTAGAACCTCCTTTAATTGCACAATGTTCTCATGCCTGCATGCCATCAGCACCTGGATTTCTCGGAGACCACTCAGCGGCAGACCATCCTTTTCTACATCCATTCTCACCTTCTTGAGGGCTACGATATTACCATTTAGCTTGTCTTTGGCTCTGTCTGTAAGTTGAAAATGTATTATTGCAAAGAGATAGAAAACAACAGTAACAGATGGAACATGATGCCGATGGGTTAACCTATTAACTGCCAGGGGTCAGCCATACTCAACATAATATGGAAAAGTGCTTTCTACACTGAGAACTAGAGATAGGCCGACTCTGACATTGGCCGACTAGCCGACCAATGACTAGTCGGTTGCAAAAAGGTCGACTAGTCGGCCAAACCGATCATTGCTTTCAGTGGAGTTCAGGTATTTCAGAGAGTAATGTCCATATTTCAAATTATCAATAATCATATAACCGACTATATTTGTCTACTATAGTCAGCGACTAGTCATAGTAGTCGCCGACTACAATAGAATTATAGTCAAATTTTCTACATCTCTAATATGAGCATTTAGTATCGCGGCGTGGAGGTCACGGCTTTGCTTCTATAGCGTGGCACTCAAAAGGTTAAAATGTTACAGAAATCGGTAAATCGGTAAATCGGTCTAGAGTCTAGCTAGAGCAACTGATGTGAACAGCCTCAGATATAAATTCATACTTACACACGATACCATAAGTGCCTTCACCGATACGATTAATTTTCTCAAATTCGCCAACAAATCTGCATCTTCCCAGCTGTAATAAAATCAGTATCTCACGGTTATTATGTTCAGAAGAAGATGTTTACACCGTAGAGGTTATGTTTACATACAATATCTTTTTCAGGTATTTCCATTGTCTTCCCAGTTCTGAACGAGATGAGAACACCTTTTCGAGCGGCGGGCCCGGTCGGATCCACAACATCTTGGTTTGCAGGCTTTTCAGAATCTGAAAATGTTTGTAACGACACATTCATTGGTAAGATCGAATAGCGCGTTAATATTGTGTTCATATACGCATCACCGATCACTTACTTTGACTCATTTTTGATGAGCTTATTCGAGCTTACTACAAATATTCAATGCAATTCGCTCAAACAAATTATTTAATTGAAAATTGAAAATCACAAATAAATATTTCTATCCTTTCATACTTTCATAGATAATCAAAGTTTCAAAACATAAACACTTGGTGCTGCCGGCAGTCAAACATGAAAATACCCGAAACTGAAATAAAATTACCCGAAATTACCCGTTTTGTGTAAAAGTAGTTTATTTATTTAATAAATGTATTATAATATATTACTTAGGTACTTTTTTTTAGCGTTTTATTTATAATATCTACTGATTGTATGAATACTATGCATAACTTCTGAAGTTCTTCTAATTTTTCCCAACTACGGAGAAGCAATAGGAAGGGTTATGGTTTTAGCGGCGCATGTATGCTTGAGAGCTATTATCTCGGCGTAACGAGCGCAGTGCAGTGCTGCGCAATACAAAGCTAGGTAATGCTACAACTGTTATGGGCACGTTTAATTGGCCGCGTGTTAAAGGATGATATGGATATTCTTAAAAAAATATATGGTTGCCATGATATAATTTAAAAACCACGTTATTATGGATTTACAATGCATTGCCATCAAGTTGTGAGCTACCCTGAAAGTTTCAGCCAGATAGCTAATCGGGAAGTGCTCGAAATTTGAGTTGCATGATTTCAACTGGAACGTCAGACAGACAAACAAGAATGTGACTGAATAAAAACGTGGTAAAAATCATAACTTTAAAAAAAATCGAAAAATTTGCTTACTAAGAAGTTTTAAATATGAGTAAGTCGTAGTTGGAGGCTCTTTTATCACGATAGGATCGCGTTCCATTCGCTCACGATAGGATAAAGTAAATAGTTTCTAAGTCGCATATTAACCGTCAATCAGCGAATTCCCGCTTATGGCCAAATTACCCGAAATCGGGTAAAAATACCTGCACCGGCAACGCTGTAAGCAATATCAAATCACCACAGAGAAAATATACGTCTTGAAGGAATGAAATAAAATAAAGCAAAACATCAGTTGCGTAGTCTGTGGCAAGTGTAGAAAGGGGCCACTTCCGTCCATAGATAAATAATTATCCGAATATATCCGTAAACGATTATTATTAATATTATTTATTCATTATGTTGATATAATAGTATTTCGCCATATATCTGAACTGTCAGATGCTAATCTGTGGCTCAAATGACAAAAAACAATGTATGTATATATATATATATATATATATATGTATATATTTACCGACTTGACTGGGTCAAAAGTGGCAAAATTTGGTGGCATTCTTTGCGTTTTTAAGCTGTCTGGAACATGGGTACGAACATTGAGGAACGAATAATCACAGTGATTACTTTCATGGGGAAAGGAACGACGTTTGTGATCGTATATAACAAAACCTCAGAGGATCTGAGAACCAAAACTTACCATCGAATGAAACAAAGCAGGGTCTTCAAATGTCATGTGTTCATATTTCATAAGTCATTTGTCAATAATATGTCAAATGCCCAAGGACCAAGAAATCCGATCAGCTGATTTATCGCGAAATTCGCAAATAAGGTTATTATTCCGATTTCAACTAATTTTTATTTAATTATATCAATTAAAAACGACGTGATAGCAATTTTAATTATTAAATCAGCCATTATCTGATATTTATAATGGACCTCTCGACCAAAGTCATTGGATCTCTAAGCAGATTTTGGAGGACGAGTGTGTGAGTACTTAGTTTATTTTATGCGCATATCTCCTTTATGTCTTTATTGATCAATAATGTACGATATTCCACATCTGAGGTGTACATTTCATTGATTGCTTTGATGATAACTGCTTGAATTTCCTGCAGTCATTTGGTGATAATCTCCACTAGCTTGTGAACACTAATTACTTCCAATAATTTAAAATGCTTGTTTGAGTTAAATGAAGCTAAACTGCAGCGATGAGAGTAACTAGAGGGCACATTCTGAGAGTGCAGGCACAGATTTTGTAAGTTGTGTTAAACTATGTTTGTATTTTCATTCATTATTTTGTTAATGCATGCTTGCACTCATACTCACTTAACCTTCTAATGTAATTTGTCCAATTTATTGTGCTATTTATAATTCCTAATAACCAAGAAATAAACATTATTTGAATTTTATTTCAGAAAACATTTTGGAGTCTATGAAAAAGTGGCACCTATTGCTACAACACCAGGCAGAAAAGTACCAGAACACATAGAAAAACCTAATTATGTTCTTGGAAAAACATTAATAATACCAACATCACCAGAGATCAAAGATTTGAACCAATTGAGAGGAATGAAGAGAAGCTGTAAGCTGGCATCTAATATTTTAGCCCAAGTACATAAAATTGTAAAGGTGAGAGACCTATTAGCCACTTCTATATTTTGTTGCAGTTCATCCATGGAAAAACAATAGCACAATGCCACTAATTATAAATGTATACCCTGGTAAGGTAGTTGATGAACTTTTTTATACAATAAGGGTGATTGCAAATGAGTTTTACTAAATGCATAACCATTTAGTGGCATAAATGGCATAAAAAGTGTTTTACAATGGCACTCAAAACGTCAGCTTTGCCTGTCAATTGTCATAGAAGCTATTACAGTTCTGTTATTAGATACCTATTTATATTCCTCTCCATTTTTCTCTTCATCCAAAAGCTGCCTGGAAGAGATCACTTTTAATGATAAGGCGCTTTATAACACTTTCTTTAATTGTTTTTATGTATAATGTCTTTAATTTAATGTTTGCAATAAAGCATTCATCTATCTTTCTATATTTAACTGTAAATATATTAAACATTCTCACTAATTTATGGTTTGTTTATATTTCTAGCCAGGTATAACAACAGATGACATAGACGAGCTAGTGCACAAATTGACCATTGAAGCAGGAGCATATCCCTCACCTTTACACTACCACGGGTTTCCCAAGAGTGTGTGTACATCAGTCAACAATGTGGCGGTGCACGGAATACCAGACCTTAGGCCTTTGGAAGATGGAGATATTGTTAATGTCGATATAACAGTATGTATGGAAACCATTCCGTTTCTTTTACTTAAACTCTGTGGAGAATAGGTGGTGAAGTCCACAGCTGGCTAATATTTTTTTCAACTTCATGAAACTTGCAATTTTCACAACAATAGGCATTCCTTGATGTTGATTTGTTTATACTTAACATTAACTTTAGATATACAAAGTGTAAGGTAAAAAAATTAATACAGCCTCTGTTAATAAGAGAGTAAGTAAGTCAACTCATTATTTCATAATACCATAAAGGTTGCGGGTTCGATTCCCGATATTACTTTTGTGTCTGTGTGTTATTGAACCATGGTCCTCGTAGGTTCTGGTTCTCTAGATACAGGGAATCCTAGGTAGTAGCCAAAGTTTATTATACATATTTATGGTATGTAAGGAATTTTTGAAAATTATTAATAGTTAATAGTAACATTATTAATACATACTGGTCACTGTTATTTTTCCAGGTGTACTTCAAAGGTTTTCACGGAGACTGTTCGAAAACGTTTTGCGTTGGTAACGTCGACGATCGAGGGTATGAACTTGTGGCTGTGACGGAAGAATGCCTTGATATTGTAAGAACAGATTCTGTCTTATTTTAAACTACTAAAAACTAAGCACTCCATACACACATCCTCTAGGAACATACCCATACTACATGCATGACCCATTTTTTAAAATTTTCAATACTGTACGTAATTATATTGAAGACGAAGATACTTGGAACTCCACTCCACTTCTGCAAAGTGGTCAACTGGTACATAAGAAATATAACATAGTAGAAAAGCTCACATCAGCTGGCCGATTCAGAACCTCACGACAACTCATTTGTCGATCGATTCGGTTTGATATCGTACGATTCAAAATATTTTAAATTCACAATAGTCGAATCGACGTTCAAATTGTCGTAGTCGATAACCAATCGTAACCGTACGATAAACGCGTATTTATCGACCGAGAACGTTATTCACAATGCAGATATCAAAGCAAAGTTTTCGAACGTCCGATTAATTTCCACGACAACTTATCGAGTGCAACATATCACTCGAAAGCATTATATTTGACCGTTAATACCGAGTATATTCCGTGTGTTGTTAAATAAACTACATTTTCTACTACAAATAAAATAAAACTCACAGTAAGATTCAACATAAACTAATTCTATGTAATAAAGTACCTACCAAGTCTAGTATTTATTTGTAGGTTAAGTTCGCTTTGATTGTTTTAGAACTATTTACTTACTACTATAAGATTACTTAATAAGATGCATAAATCTACCGAAATAAAATCACTGTACCTATATAATTATTATAAAGTACTCTGTGATACTATGTAATAGTAATTTTGGTATTTACTTAACATTTCTAACGAATCTTGATGAGGCTCGTCTTCTCGCTCGATCTTCTTTTAATAATTTCAAAACAACATTTAAATTTGGCGGTTTGTCAATGTCAAAAGCATAGATTAAACATTAATGTCAAGTGGATATCAGCAGGTTTACGAAGCTCTTGTTTTTTTTATATTTCTACCAATATCTGGCGCTTATAATTGTTGATTATAATTTAATTCGTGATAAACGTTATTATAATAAATTTTAATAACTTGAAAACATTTTTATATCGTCTAGATAATAATACAATTTTCTGCGAGTATTGCACACAAAACGAACTCCGTAAATGCAACACGTTGTCGTATCGATTTCGATATCGTAACCGAAACCGTGTCGAATCCTCGGGGCGGATGTTCTGAATAGCTCGAAAAGAAACCTACGACACGAGATCGTTATCCAATCGAATCGATTCGGTATGTTGTCGTGGGGTTCTGAATTGGCCAGCAGGCGAGATAGTGGCCAGACATAGATCTATCAAGCGTAAAAAAAAGCAAAAAATTGTAACAAAATCTCTAAAAAAATGCCCCTCAGTTTCTTGACGGATTTTCTGAGTAATGGTTTATTTTCCGATACGGTGGTAGAGTCATGGCAATAATTTGACGTTCATAAGTGCGTTTGTGAAAAAACTGGTTAAAGAGATTTTGATTGATTGGATTGATTCAACACTGAAGAGATGAAGCTGGGCGAGCGCAAATATTGTCAATTATGAATAATAACACTCACGAAACTTTTCAAAATCTAAATATTGTCTAGTTTAAATTCCATCAAAAATGACTCAAATAAGCTTTTAATTCGCAGGCTATCAAAACCTGCGGTCCCAACGTGCCTTTCGCGGAAATCGGCGCAACGATACAAAGGCACGCGAAGCGGAACGGTCTGACCGTGCTACCAGCTTTCCTGGGGCATGGGATCGGAGAGTACTTTCATGGACCTCCTGATATTTATCATACTAGTAAGTAAACATCTTTATTCCATAGGGATTTTGCACGCTCGCTCTAAAACGGTGAAGGAAAACATCGTCATGAAACCCGCTTACGCGCTTTGGAGTGGTAGGCTCTGGCCGTGGTTGTAATACCACCCACCGAACAAAGCCATGCCGTCAAGCGACCTAGTCGTGTTTCGGGATGATGTTCGGTGAACCATCGGGGAGGCGGGTCTAAGCAGCCGCTCAACTGCCGTCTCTCTTTAGATCTTTGTGCTCCATCTTAGGTCACATTATCGCTTCACATCAGGCGAGATAGTGGCCAAAAATAGATCTATTAATAATATGTCCAAACCACGTTAATTTTCATAGTAAAATACTTTATAAATACTCTGATTAGGTAGAATTCGCAGTTATAAAGAGGGAAATCTTTTCTTTTTCAATAACTGGTTAAGAAAAGGTGCAAAATCTTTTTTATAGCTAGTTTTGAAAAACAGTTTTGTAAACGGAATAGACTTATCTGGTCACTACGATAGATATGATATGATAATAACTTAGTTTTACTCGTGGTAGGTCTCTCGATGTAACAGGTAGGTACCAGAGCTTTGCCAGTTATTCTGCCGCGAAACAGTAGTGCAAGCATTACTGTGTTCCAGTTTGAAGAGTATTGACAAAGCGAAATTACTGGGCATATGAGACTAATGTCTGATGTCTCGGGGTGATGAGCGCAATGCAGTGCTATGCAATACTTTTTATGTTATCAAAGGTTTTGGGTGGCACTGCAATTGTTATGGGCAAGCGTGGTGCTTACCATCAGGCGAATAACATGCTCGTCTCATTACACAGTTCCATAAAAAATAAAAGCGAAAGTCATTGGAAGTTGAAATGTGCCTTTATGACGTGATTAGTCTTCTAAATTTCCAAACTGCTTTTTATCAAGAGTATGACCACGCATGGTCATACTCTTGATAAAATATATAGATAACAAATAATTTGGTTTTATAATAAGCTCTCAACTTGGAACTAGCTTTAATTGATTGGGCCCAAATTCGTAATCCAATAATTAATTATTAACCCCCGGCGCAAAAAGGAGGGGTGTTATAAGTTTGACCACTATGTATGTCTATCTATGTGTCGGTGGCACCGTAGCTCTTAAACGGTTAAACCGATATTAAATGCGGTTTTTTTTTTAAAGCATGATTTTTAGCGGTGGCTCTTAAACATGTTGTATCAAAATCGGTTTAGCCGTTTTTTACTTTTTATATGTTTTTTGTGTCGGGGTTGTTTTAAATTTTAGTTCACTGAAATGCGCTCGTTATTTATAAATGATCTTGTACCACTTACATCGAAATTACAGCGAAATTTCTGGGCATTATGAGACTCAACAGCTAATTGTCTGAGGGTGACGAGCGCAGTGCAGCGCCGCGAAGGATTTTACAAAACTAAGTTCTGGGTAGTGCTGTTATTGTTATGGGCTGGCGTACAACTTACCATCCGGCATACGACCAGCTCGTCTCGTCATTCAGTTACATTAAAAAAATATATATGTAATATGTATTTCTTTCTCAACAGTCAACGACTACCCAGGCACGATGAAGCCTGGTATGACTTTCACAATAGAACCTGTCCTTTCCCACGGTAGCGAAGAGACGGTTATGCTTGAAGATGGATGGACGGTCGTCACGGAAGACGGTTCCAGAGCAGCTCAGGTCGAACATACAGTGTTGGTGACAGATAACGGTGCAGAGATATTGACCAAATGAGTGCCTAAAATGACATAGATACAAAATTAGCGCACAAAAAATCAGTAGGTACCGCTCGCCCAAATAAGCCTAACAATTTATAGATTTTATGGCTTCCAATAAATGTCCCGAAGCGTCCGGCTCCAATTTCATTCGTTTAAGATATGTTGTGAGAGCGAGTGTGGCTCAGTGGGAACACGTGCTGCTTTCGATCCAACGCACCTGAATTCGCATCCCGCTGGCCCCGCACCACTGACTATCTTAAGGTTATGTGCGGATTTAACACTCGCTCCAAAAGCGGTGAAAGAAAACATCGTGAGGAAACCGGCATGTCCAAGAATTTATCACAAAAATTGAAGGACATGTGATATCCACTCGCACTGGGCCAGTATGGTGGATTATGGCCCATACTGTCTCTACGAGGAAAGGCCCGAGTCCCAGCAGTGGAAACGTAATGAGCTGATGAAGATATGTTGCAGAGCATTGAAAAATAACCGACCTATGTTGTTTATTTAGTAGGATGAAAGTGCCCTTCATCGAATGTAACAGCAAAATCAGACAAACATGAATTCGACCAATAAACATCTCCAGGTTTTTATTTTTCAACGTAATATCCAGACGGCGAAGGGTCCGCTGCGTACTCCCTTAGTCCACTAAAATAAAATACTTGTCCCTACATAATAGATAATTTATTTTAGAAATTAGAAATTAGAAATTATTTTATTACCAAAAACAGTACACATACATATATAACATAGTTTTCCTCTATCTTTAGTAAGCTGTGCTTGTAGTGTGTAACATAATGTGCCAATGCAGACGATGAATTTAGTCCGCAAATATGTTCAGCGTAGGAAGGTACTATTTTTTATCGCGGACAAATCTGCTATGTCATTCGTCTGCGAATATGCTAAACGAATTGAATCGAAGTTGGACATTTCCTTGTTATTTTTACTATTTTACCTTCCTGATTTAGTTTACTTTGATTCTAGTAGATATGCGTTAGGAGTGATGTTGAAGCCAGTCGAGTCAATTATTGTAAGTGTAGTACTATTTTGTAAGGTCACAGAGTTGTCAAAACGCAGACCAAAGCGGCGTCTTTTGTTAATAGAGGCCAAGAATCAATTGAGGTCGTCGCGCCCCCATTCTAGTTAGTTACCATGTAGGCCAAATCAATTCATTCACTGCTACATAAACCTAATGAATTGAGAATGTTACATAGGTATGTTTTTTAAGTACATGTAATATGTACCTATAGTACCTAAGTAACTATTGTTTACTATATTGCAATTCATTCATATTATAGTTTTTTTACAATATGTAGATAATCTAGAATGTACTGTCATTGTGATTGTAAAATTTTTTAATATAAAATTAAAATATTATAATATAAATATAGTTATAATATACAACTATATAAATAATGTATATTACATTATATGTTTGTTGTTACTGAAAAAACTATGTCGTTTAATTGATGTTTACGCTTTAGTGTTCCTAAATAACATTAAATGAAACGAACGAATAGCGTGTAGTGTTTTATTTGTTGCTCGATAAATCTTAAAAATAAAAACATGTAACTTGGTACATTATAAGCACAAGCACAATAATTATCACTCATAGTCGTCAGTCAATAGATAAAACTTTAAAGGCTTAGGAAGGAAGGTATCGATATCTGTTAAACTTTAAAGAGTAAATATATAATATAAGGGCGTAACCATGGGACGAATTCACTCTCCCAGCACTGCAATATAGTTTAACAATCTGGGTGCCATCACATCAATTCCCGACAGTTTGGTCCCAAATATGGCCAGCTACGCCTCTATTAAGACTAAGATAAATTGATTAAGAAGAACAATGACTATATCATATAGATTAATACAAGTTTGTTAGCATTTATACTTTTAAAGTACAATACAAATTTCATTTATTTATCAATGAAATTTGTATTGTATTGTATACTTTTAAAGTAACAAAACGTAGAGTAAAAAAGTTTTGTTTACAGATGTAACGATATCTTAAAAAATCTATATACCCGAAAATGACTAGAAGTTGTATTTTACGAACACAGACCGTTAACCCTGCAGAAAATACATAAAATTAATAAATGCAGTATGTATATCTCATTTGGTAGTTAATTAAAATTAATTGTATAACAAACTATGCAAAACATCCTTGTACTTTGTGCTGCTGTCCTTAATACTATACAATAAGTGAATAATAACTACAAGATATAGGTTAAGAGTAAAATACATTATGTCGAATTGGGGTAAAACGAAGTTGACCACGGGTCGATGAAAACACTACTTAGGTCTTATCGCCAGATTGTATATTTTAAAGTAGCCCAAGTAATATTACACGAATCGCGCACGCTACAAGCGCTCACGAAAACTGTTTACAAACACGCAATATTTTAATTGGGGTACGAACACAATAATTATATATATTTCCACCTCATTGAAATGGACTACTTTGTATAAAACTCTTAAAATTATCGTTAATATTGTAACTTTATATATTTTTTTTTTTAACATGCTAAGGGTGCTAGGGAAGAATAAAAAGAGTGTATAAAAGTTGTTACAAAACTGTTAAATAGATTTAACAACATACAAAAGCTACCTGCGACCGTTATACACTACAATGTTAGAAAAAGAAAGAAAGAAAAGAAAAAGAAAAACCATTTATTCGGCACACGACAAACAAATAATACAAAAAATAAAAACTTAAATAATAAACATATGTGCCGAATGGGCTCAGCTCAGCATAAAATGCCGAGAGTTTTACACAACTCGGCGCTGATTTTCAGCTGATACCCGTGTTGCTATAGGAATAATGAAAAATTGACTGTACTCATCAACAAAAAAAAAAAAACTTTACTTGTACATTTAAAATAATAATACCCTACAAAATAAAAAAAAAACAAAGATAATACACTACTTATAATAAACATACATATATATATATATATATATATATATATAATATAATATAAAAAAGTGAGTAAAATGTACATACATATATAATAATAATAATAATAGTAATTAATATACATACTTACATAAACATACAATGCAAAAAATAAAAATGACTCGGTGAAATGTTTTCCTACTCAACGCTAAATACACCCGTAGCATTGCCGTGAGAGGCCAATCACACGAGGAGAAAAAGGTAGCGACGATACGATGGAGGGAAGAGAAATGTAGACGAGATAGAAATGGAATTGATTTGAAAAATGTTACTTAAACATTAATTTATCACTCAAGGTAACACACAATCCGTAAATAAGGATTTATCTCAGTCAAAATGAGAATAAAATATGGTATACTACGATTCAATAATAATAATAGAATATAATTTATAATATTCCACAATAACGACATTTTACAAATTATGAACATCAAAACACTATTCACTCATTATAAATAATGAAAAGGGTATGTCGATATACACATATTCAATTACATATTTATGGCATAATTAAAAGTAAATACAACCTCCAGTCACAGTACAAGTAAGAGTACTTTGTACTGTGCTCCAGTAAAATGACTGGCCATATAAGTTATGACATACATCGGATTTTTCAGCGCAGTTCTATTGTACTATTAATTATTCTGTGGCAGTATTGGTAAGTCCTACAATCACCAAAAATTACAATTCATTGCCGAAGTTCTGTGAACTAATTCAATTGCTGAGAAAAATTATCGGCAGGTACGGCGATTTCCATCAGGCGACAACTTTGCCTGTGTTGTTACTTTAGGCAAACTCCAAGTAAGGGTATAGAATAAAACCCTACCCTACTGTATACCTACTTAGTTCTTGGAAAAGCACGAAAATTCATAAACTAGTAACTAGAATGATACAGGAAAAATAAATCGATTTTCAGTAGCGTTACTTCTAGTAGTTTTGCAAAGATCGCCAAATATTTGTAAAATCTCGACATACCCTTTTAAAAGCACTAGCACTTGATTATATATTTTTCCTTATATTTAAATTTAACTATCTAATATTAGCGTTCAGCTAGTTATTAAAGGGAATAGAAGTGCCTATTATATATTTTTATATTATTATCATGCCATATATTATAGAACTTCATAGAGAAAATCACTCTTTAAGAATATTTAAAACATTTTTTTTAGGTTTTCACTTTAACATGGGGAATATCTTCTACCGTTTAAATAAAATCTGCAAACTTTAACAAATATATTTGTAAATTTTTAAATAGCTTCTGGCTTTATTATTTATTTAGTGTAATAGAAGATAACAACCAACTGGGATATGGAAACGTCAAACGTGGTTATAATAATTATGTGCAAAAAGGTTTTCGATTTGGGAACAAGTTTCATAGGTTTATAACAGACATAAATGAATAGTACTTACATAATAACGAATAAAATTTAACACCAATTATATTAAAGATCTTCTACCCTATTGTCAATTCCAATTCATCATTTCATGGCATCCAAATCACAGATCTATTAGTTCAAGAGCAAATTGACAATGACATAGTAAAACAACATAACAAGGATTATTACAACATAATCAACATAACATAAACAATAGAGGTAATGGGTAAAACAATATTGGACTATCTAAGTGGGGTAGCTTTGTACTACTTATTCATTTTGTAGAAGCGTTGAACAAATTCTGTCAGGCTGAACACCTGACCGGGGCCTGAGCCGACATCTGTGTTGATGTATTCATCTAAGTTGTGCGTCGATGCTGAAAATACACAGTTATATATTGAAAGTAATATAAATTAAAAATAAAGCTTTTAAACTTAATGCATTTTCTTCTATGCCTTGCAATATGAAAACTTATGTCAAGATATATATTAAGTCAAGACGAGACGATGGGGGTGTAGGGTGGGTTCAACATTCAAGGCGCTAACACTGATTGCACCGGCCAGTACTTACAAGGAAGTGCATGATGCATGATGCTTGTCTTACACTTCAAAGGTATAACATAAAAATGACATCCTAAAATTTACCACTACCAATTTGATTTTATGATGAGGATTCACATATTTTTCATTTTCTTACATTTTTCATTATCTTTCATTCATTATCTTATCTTGGAAAGTATAATATTCAGGATGACTTAACAATATGTGAGATAGCAGTCAAAGGCAAGCCAAAAAATCTTTTTATGCAACATTAAAAGAAGGTAAGTACATATTTAATCTGTTGGGTTGCAAATACAAACAATGATTTTTAAATTTTTTACTGGACTGGTTTGGCCCACTTACGAGTAAAAGCGTTAACAAGTAAATAAGTTTCTGAAATGCCTTATTTGCTGAAATTTGTTAATTACACTTACTTGATGTGCAGATAGCAGGGTATGGTGGTGGGGGCTTGATCCAGGACCCATCGGGTCTCTTCATGTGGCGGCGATCAGAGGCAAAGTTCTGTATGAACTGCTTAGCTGGCACAACACGAAAGAATCTGAAATAGTACACCCATATGTAAACAATCATCATCAGCCCGATCAATTTCATCAACCATAGAGAACTACAATTACGATTTTTTGATATTGCTCTTTAATAACCTCAATAAATCTGGATATTTTGCTAACAGCTGACTGATTTAAGATTTAATTTAGGTAAATACAAGAATTAATAATAAACATAGTATATAAATCCTAGGTCTCACATAAACAAGAGAAATCCTATTCCATACCTATTTCATATACCATGTCCTTGGTTCTATGTTATTTTTATGGAAATAAGCAATATAAGGATAAATATTTATTATAAGACCAGTCCTTGTACCTACTTCAGAACACTGTTGGCAGCATGCCAGTCATATTTATGTGATCCTATTAGAATAATAAATTATCATTATACAAATAGAAAAATATTTCATGGTATTGCTGCTGATTTGGCCTCCAAACTTTTGATTTATAATTTTGCTTTCAGTTTAGAAACACTAAGGGTGCATGTCTTGAAATCCATATTTTCTGAAACAGCTACTATAGTCAAAATTCAATTTATTCATTAAGTTGTATTACCTGTGAAAATCTGATTTCAGAACTTGGTCAGTGCGAAATGTTTCCGTAACATATTTATGAAAGAATGTTGGGAACGGCAACTCAGAATCCAGGTCATACACAAGGCAGGTCTTACAATCCCAGGAATACAGGAATATCACATGGTAATCCTAAAATAAAAACACTAAAGTCAACAATTAGGTAAAAAGGCATATTATCAGTTAACTGCCAACACATTAACATTCTAATGAAGTAATTCACATGCAAGATTCATGTTAAAACTCGAAAAGCGCAGTGAAGTGGCGCAGCGCAGTGGTAATTACAATAAAACATAACATTGTAACTACGTGTACATATAGCGTGACATAATTTTCGGTACACACCCATATAACTAGGCGATCCTCCTCGCGCCCTGCCCTTTGTTTCCACAGAGGCACCGTGCGGCATGGGTTCGATATAAAAACCACGTAACATCTGTCCAGCTCCTCAGGAACTCTCAATGACACGTCCTGACACAGCTTCCAGACGTTTTCCTCGCTGTACAACAGAACAACAAAGACTTAAAATTTGAACAATTAATTTCTGAACAATGCATTGAGACGTGAAACTTATAACTTGCCAATAACAAGACACATGTGAACATTCTTCTCTTTTTGGGAATAGGGGTTTAAATGTTTTATTATCGCTTTTTTTAGTATTTTCATTGTTGCTTAAATGAACTTGTGCGTTGACCGACATTTTGACAGATCACCAATTTTTTTTTAATGTTTTTAGTCGACAGATCAGCAATGACTTTGTTTGAAAGAATAAATATGACAGTTCTACGGCAGCCAGTTCTGACAGCAGTGACAGCTGACGTAGGCTGATTTTTTTAAATTCGCCCGTTTCGGAAGGCTAAAGTCTCTAGGACCATACCGCCATGTCTTACGTAGTTTTTTATTTGATAATTTTGTTGAGAATGAGGCTCATCAGCAATAAGCCGGACCCTCACCTAGTGTTTCAATAAAGTGGTAGAACTTTATTCAAGCTTTCCATTGACTTTTTGGGAGAACATAAAAAGCAATGTTACCTATATTTTGTTTCATTTGGCTTCACTCATGCACGTTTATGGACACATAATGGTTAATATTTCACCGATATTACACATGATCACTCGAAATAACACTTGTTTGAAAAATAAAACAAAATCAAACTGTATCACTTTTCACTTCCCGCCAAAAAGTCCTCCTTTCGTTCATTCCAATGACGTTTGACATTAAAATCTATGGTTCATTTCATTGGCATTTTTCTATCAAATAGGGATGAGAACAGGAGTAACTTAATAAAATAAATAAATAAATAGTGCCCAACGATCACATACATAGATCCTGACCCCTAACTAGGATTCCAGGATTTTCTAGGAATTTTACTCAAAGGAGATTTTGTTTCTATCTGAGACTACACTAGCCCACTTTTGAAATCACGTCTATCCCACGGGTAACTAACTCCATGTTGTAGCTCAAAGGAAATACCGACGAAGGTAGGTCGTTCACACACATCTTAAACATCTTACAAGTGCGTGGATGGAAAGTGCGAGTGAAACGAATGGTGTGGGAAATCCAGTTTTGTCAGATGTGGGGGTGAGCTTTTTGACGATGGCGAGATGTGCGGTGGAAAAATTGGGAAGATGGAAGCAGGTCAAAAAGCTCTTCAGAACATACCCCATTATAAAGGCGGTAGAACACACAAAGCGAACCGATATCTCTTCGGAAGATAAGTAGCAGTAGTAGTTGAAGGAAGTTTCGCTTTAGCCGCCAGGTGACACCGAAACTGGACCTCACTAGAGATGTCGACTCCCAAAATCCCAAGGCTATCTGAGATCTTAAGGGCAACGCCCTGAAATTGTGGAGATACAAGGAATGCAATTCCACGAATTTTTCAAAATGTTGGCAAGAAAACAGCCCGGAAACGTTAGATGGGCCTTAATTTAATTTTTTCTGTAGGATATTATATTTACAAGATTAAAATCGACTAGTGCTGTACCGTACCGTAAGTGTTTCATCCCTAAAACTGGTAACTGCGCTTGTGGCATCGTCAATCGTCATTGTTTGTGGTTGTCGCCAGCTGGTTGAGTGAGGCTTTTTCGAAAAGCCAGCGATTATCTTTTAGTTGTTTGGTAGTTACTTTTATATTCGTTTAAAGTGAGGGCGGTGCGTTGTCCTAGGTTTCGGCCGGACTAGCGTATCGTCCGGGCTATAATTTAACGGATTCAAATAGACAAATACTAATTAGGTAATTGCGACTTGGGACTGACACAACCTTGTTGGCGAATTAAACTTCCCAATATGACCCGTAAGTAGATATTGGCGTTGCACTTTTATTGTTTACATGTTAATTTATACTAAAACAATAGTTTTAATGGGGCTTTATATAATA
Source organism: Petrophora chlorosata (assembly GCA_951640565.1). Lineage (NCBI taxonomy): Eukaryota > Metazoa > Arthropoda > Insecta > Lepidoptera > Geometridae > Petrophora > Petrophora chlorosata. The sequence continues at coordinate 7,197,187 of OX621190.1, forward strand.
TTAGTTATCGAAAAGCCAAACTCCTTGGAATGTTCTAGATTGCCTCATGTTTATGCGTTACATCTTATTGTATGTAACGCGTTATTGTTAACACTGTAATAATATGTAAACTGAGATAATTTCTGTGCATTTGTCGTTATATTTAGTAATAGAGATAAATCCATTTCATATTATAACCTATAACACCCACATATAAACAAGATGACTCATAATGTCACAGTGTTGTTAGGTACTTTATTTTTATATGTTCTACTTACAGGTGGTAACCAGAGAGATTTGGCTCGCGCCAAGAACCAGAAGAAAGTACAGGAACAGCAAAAGAAAAAGAATGCCAGCGACAAAACTGGATTGTCTCTATCTGAGAGAAAACATAGGTGATCACAACTTTCTTTTTTAACCTTTAGAAATGGGACGAAATTCCAATATGTCATATATATTCATCCTCTGCTGAATTTAGTTCTTCCATTACAATCAAGCAATTTAAGTAGACCGTTAACATTAATAAATCATTTTTTTAGGGATGCTGAACTGATGAGAGAAAAACAACGAAAAAAAGAAGAGCAAAATCAACCCCAAAAACAAGTTGCACATTAAGTTTTCACAACAGATTTAACTGGATGATCCGTTAAAACAATGAACAATGATCACAATAACTTTTGAGCTTGTTTGTCAGAAGCTAAAATTGTTCAAGTGATAAGCAATTTATTGTATGAATAACTAGTATAACATTTAAAATTTTGAGTTCATAAAGCCTTATTAACAACCGGATTCTGTGTTGTTTTCTTTGGTATGATATGTAGTTATAAGTCAGTTAAGGGTTTGAAAATAATGATCTGAACAACTGGACTGGTGTGTATGTTAGGTGTCAATATTCTAGCATTTATGCAAATCTTAATGTTATTTTGACTGAATAGGTTTGTATGTAATAGTACTCAATAAACCACACTAAGTAAACATTTTTGTACAATAAAATGTTAAATGTACAAAATTGGTTTCAATTGTTTTATTTTAGTGCCGTATATAACTAACAAATTGATCACCCTACTTCATATTATTGATCTTTGACTCAAAAATTATTTTGTTAAATATGCCTTTCATTACCTACTGGAAGTTGTTAGTTACAATCATAGGGCTTGTGTTAATTTAGTATATTACCTATAGGTTCATCTCCCGCAAAGCAAAAAATTGCTTGCAAAATAAGCTTGTTCCATGTATGTTGTTGCATAATGTTAACAATTTGACCGCCGCGCTATAGTAGCAAAGCCGTGCCCTCTACGCCGAGCTATGAAATTTTCATACGTTTTAGTTGGCCCTAGCCGACCTCGGCGTAGAGAGCACTTTTTCGTTTGTCGAATATAGCGTACTTATTCCACAAAAAAAATCTTTCTAATTTATTTATAGTTAGCTCATTGAGCTAAACAAATAATATATATATATATATCAATGAGTTAGCCCTCTAATGACGTTACACTAATCTATACCTAAAGGAAGGTACTGAAGTACCTACTTAGATGTTTATACAAAAAAGACAGCATGTTTTTGGTTTTTTCTTTATTAATTTGTTTGTTCATGGGTGTGCGATGGATAAATGTAAGAAATTAATTACCTACCTGTCTTATTTGTTGCAGTAAAAATTTTAAACAGGTAAGTATAATTGTAATAAAATATGTACTACGAGTAGTTACGTATATATTATATAACAGTAATCAACTAGTTGGGAGATACAAGAAAATTTAATTAATCTACATACACTCAAACATTGGTTACTGATCACAATATATGCACTTTACAATACAAATCACAGGAACTAAACAGTAATTATATGTACTAATAATTACTGTAAAAGAATTGTTTGCTATACTTCTCGAAATAAAATCAACAAATCACATAAAACTAATGCCACATTAAAACAAAAACACTTATACTGTTGTAATACTCGCTAAAGGTGTTGGTTTTAATAGTCAAAATCACATTTTAACTTGGAAAGTAAAAGTAACTTAATAACTAGCCATGCTAGTTAACAAAATAAACGTAAATTTTTCTTAAACTAAACTCAAACTTGCCAGCAAAGTAGATCAGAGAGAACTGACAAAAACAATGGAACTGACACTGAATGAAAAGGTCAATAAATTCACAAATGTAAATAAATATAAAAAACAAGTTCTAAAGTATGAAAAGTTAAAAAACTTAAGTATATTACCTGTAAAGAAATTGTATTCGTATTCTTTGATTCAATGACTACAATAAAATTACTTATGGATACACATTAGGGATTGCAATCCGGAAAAACGGATCCGGTAATCCAGCGGATCCGGCATTAAACGCTTATCGAATCCGGTACCAATATACCGGATCCGGTGCTAGCAATTTTTGGCAAAATAATTGAGCTGTTGCATGAAAGGGGCTTTTCGGCCGCAGGCTAGCAGATAGGTCGACTAGCAGATGTCACAATTTGTTTTCTACTATCCTTTTATCAAAATCAAAATTGATTTTCTTATAATATATATGAATACTAAGAGAATTATTAGTTAAAATGTTGCTTAAAATAATTATTTATCGTAAGTTGATTAAACTAAAGAGTTGTAATGATAATACAAACTCATTATTGTGATAATTGTGCCATTCATTAGACAGATCCATGAAATCATGATGGTGTCTGTCATATATATAAAACTTGTTTTTTAGAATTCTCAAATACTTTAATAATTATTGTGATCTCATTTCAGTAAATAACGTAAGGTTAATTATATTAGATTTCATAGTCACTTACTAAAATAAATGATCTTTCTGTGAAAGTGAAATCTAGGAAGACTGAGCTACTCGTTACATCGTTAAAATTATACTAGTTACCTACACTACTAGATTTTATTTGTTTTGTTTTTTCGTTGTCTAATCTTAACATAGGATTGGAAATAAAGTGATTATTATATGTTTTATTTTTTATAACTACCTATATTAAGTACAGTGACACTTGATTTACTTACTAACAGACTAACAGATCATTTTGAACTGAAAAGCGAAAATCATCCTAATTTGATCAATCCGGTCAGATCCGGCCGGACTGATAATAATGCCGGATTGCAATCACTAATACACATATAGGCTATTTCTGTAAAGTATGGACCTAAATCTATATTACACCAGCTCCTTACCATGCTGGTAAGGAACATTGTTAACATGCATGCTGTTACGATTTCAAGCAGAAGTATGTTGGAATTGCTTCCTTCTCCATTGCAACATATTAGTCCTCAGACAATTGTTTTTAATTGGTAATATTGGTATCTCATGTGAGCCCCACTAAATATCTTGTGTATTCTAATCATGTTGCAAACAGGGAAGATAAATTGAAATAAATATTCTAGCTAGCATTATTCGAGTTGTTAGCCTTTAGCTAAAGAATCATAATATATTTATTTATGAATGGCCATTTTGTAAGGCTTTTTTTTCGAATTCCTCCCTTTGTTTGTAGAGTTCTGTCACCAGATTCTGTATAAAGGGATGTTTGAATTTCCCTTCAGTGGCAGTGAAAAACTCCTCTAGCTTCTTTGGTGCATTTTCTCGCTTTTCATACTCAAATGCTTGGAGTATCATGTCGTAGCGGTCCAGATCTTTGGCGAACTTGGCTTCAGGAGAGCTTTGGTGTTCATATTCCTGAAACCGAATACATGGAAAGTAAGTTTAATAAAAAGAGTTTATTAATTTAAATGATATATGAGATTTGATTAATAAAAAGACCATTTCAAGAAGTGAATTTTTAGCCCTACTAGGATTCTCAGTTGTTAGAAAACAAAGAATTATCAAGATGTTTTCATAACACCCAGAGGTATCTCTACCTGAGGCAGGTATCAGCAAAATAGCAACTATTTCCTTATTATTTGAATAATAAGCAAGTAGTTGCTATTTAGCTTTTTGTTATCATTATGACTTCCAGAAAGTTTTAATACTTACTTTATACAGGTCATACATTTTATCCCCGGCAATGCCAGTAAGCTGAGCTATCTTCTTCATGGCCTCGTCTTCTTGACGATGCTTCTCCTCAGGTGACACACCACAGTGCGGTGTGATGTCTCCTACAATGCACTCTGCTAAGTCATGTACAAGAGCTGAAATCAAAAGTTTTCTACATGTTAGCTTGAATGGATGTGATTTTACTGCGATTTCATCTTGGTACAAGTGAACTTTACTAGTAGGATTTTTGACAGTGGAGTAAGATGTGCAGGACACAAAATAAGTATGCATGTACTACTAAGGAAAAAGTTTCTAAGAGATTGGTAACTTTCACTGTAAGAAACATATTTGTTTTGTGTGCAGCCACTTTCATTTCTATTAAAAGATATTTATGTACATAAACTAGTGTTAACTAAATTTCACTGAGGTTTCTCTTGGTATCTAGGTAAAATAAAAAAGGTTCTTACCAATTTGCAGACATCTGAACCTGTCTAGTTTTGTGGGGTTATTCTCTTCAGTAAGCAGAAAAGTCATCATGCCCATGCGGTACATATGCCCAGCGATAGATTCACATTCATTTATATCACAAAGCACCCATCCAGTCCTTTTCTCATGCTGAAACATTATAGGTAAGTTATTCAGAAAGGCCCGAAAGGGAAGATATTGATTTATGGTACATTGGGAATTATAGCACTGATCTTGATTTGAAACGGAAGATCGTTTTAGTGGTTATTAAATTTTTTAGAGGTCAAAATCATACGAGATTAGATTTAAAATAGTGAATAGATAGTACCTATATAATGTGAATGTAGCCCAGAGGTACATAATAAGAATTACGCTAACAAAAAAAACGAAAGACACGATCGATAATTTGATTCTTACCTTCAGACGACCAACTAATTCCAAAAATTCGAGGATTTTTGTGTGGTCCATTTCTAGGGCCATATTCCTTTTAGTATTTTATTTTTATCCGGCTTTGGTGTAGGTAGTTTTATTTCACTGGAAGGTGAACTTGAAGATTTAGTCTCTTTTTTCTTTAATGAAAAAACGAGAGCTATTAATTTTATTGATAAAATAAGACGCAAGAGGAAGTAAGAACAAGGAAACGAACGAGTCGTGAAAGCAAAGCCTTGAATTTAATATGACAGATGACAGTTATGACAGCTGGCTGCAGGGGCGCGTTCTGTACCTAAGCTCTAATCGTAACTATAGCTTTCCGTACGTCAGATCTAACTACAACCGACATGCAACCGGCCGCGGCTGTTTAGTGCCTCGTGATTGCAACCTTGAAACTATTTAAGTATCAAATTCGGTCTTGAAAAACACTGACGTTTTACTATAACTTTTGCCGGCAAGTTTAACTTTTCTCGACAAATGTTTTATAAAGAAGTATACCTACTTACATACTTAGGTATAACCTGTAACGTAACGAGAGGGGACGTTGATATTTAAAAAGTACGTATCATTTTTTTTTAACGGGCGAATGCCTTTATTACTCAAAACAAACTACACTCTACTTACTAAAACTAAATTAACTACATACAAGTAGAAGCAAGTATTATCATTAAGTCAATTATATGAATATTTTGTCCTGTCTTTAGCCCTAGGGCCCGTACAATACCTACACTGCTCAGAGTGCGGTTGTTTTATAATCTAAAATCAGAAAAAACAACTTATAATTGACAATGATATTTATGTATGTACGTCTTTTAAATTTCATCTTTTAAAGTAACTATTTCTAATTCAAGGAATGAAAGTCGAATTTCGTTTTGTTTCTTTTTTGTTTCTTTGGTTGCATTTTAAGCAAGTCGTACCAGAAGTGTTAGTATGCGTCTATACATTTTGTGTGTTAGGCAAAAATGATGCAAATCGACACTGAACTAGCAAAATATTGTCTGTCTCTTTTGCACTCTAGTAATAAGTATAAGAGAAGAAAAAGGTAGCAATAGTCACTTCGTTTATTGGCCTTTTTTGTGATGACGTCACGTAGCTCCGCCGTTCGGCCGGGCCACCATTTTAGTTTTGTTTTCCAGTTCCGGAAAATATATTTTCAGTCATCAGTTGTCATTGCAAGCACTATTATCAGCAGCGTTATTGATAATAATAATAATAATAACTGTATTAATAACTGTAATAATAACTGACATAACTGTATTAGACAAAACTAATAAGTCTGCTCTTCTCATAGACATGGCAATATGCAACACTCACAACCTCCAAACAACATACACAGAAAAAATAGCGAAGTACACAGACCTTTCAATAGAAATTAAGACACAATGGCAGATAAACAGCACCAGAACTATCCCAATCACATTGTCTACGACAGGTGTCATACCCAAAACCCTAGCCAAAAACCTTGAAACACTCAACATACAATCTTCGGCGTATAAACTGCTTCAAAAAGCGGTAATATTAAATACATGCCGAATAGTTAGGAAGTTTTTGTCCCTCTCATAGCACTTGGTTACGGCCCGTGCAATGTTTACACCTCCAGAATTGGAGAGAAAACAAAAGTTTACACGAAAATAATAATAATAATAATAACTCTCATCCATTAAAAATTCACCTCAATAGCCCAATCATAAGTAATTTTCATATCTTCAATAATAGTCCTCGCACTTATCGGGGCTGTCTTTGATTGTATCTTCTAATGATGCACTTAGAGACAGTCCCCGATAAGTGTTGCCCATTACATATTATTATCTAAATTAAATGCTCTAAAAGGCCTCTACGTGTTGGACTCATGTCCCCGCGCAAGCCTTCCAAAGGACCGGGTGTATAACCCGTGAGAAAGAGCGACATAATAACCCAACGATCACATACATAGATCTTGGCCCCTAACTAGGATTCCCTGTATCTAGGGAACCAGGAACTATGGGGACCATGGTCCCACAACACCCAGACACGAAACAAATATTTGCCCTTTTTTTTCTGTGAACAAACATTTGTCCCGTCGCGGGAATCGAACCCGCAACCTCAGTGGTGTATGAGATTTGAGCCAACCTGCTCAACCACTACACCACAGAGGCTGTCAATATTATTATTGTGGTATTGCTCCGCCATTGTATTTTGTAGTCTGACCAATGACGAGTTTGCCGACTCGACATTTTTTTTTACATGTTACGAGTCCGTACGTGTGTGTTATATATACAGTATACTTTCCTAGCGTCAATAGTTTTAAGTTTTTTGTCGCTATAACGAAATGTTTTTTCGTTCATGGAACATTTCGAGTATCGATCTAAGTCTTTTATTTTATTATCAAGCCCCCACCCCCTTTCGATACGTAATACTTCTTTAGCTCTGTCGGTACGGAACGCCTTAGTTGCTGTCAAAGCAGAGCTTAGGCACTGAACGCGCCCCTGCTGGTCTACAAACGTCAGTCAGAGAGTCAGTACTTAGACTTAGTCAGTAATAAAAATTTCGTCAAAATCTGCAGAGCGATCACGTAAGTCTGTTGCGAACATCGCATGTTGCGGCTAACGTGCAACAGAAATTTATTTCAATCGATAAAATGCGATCATTTATGTCTCGATTTCAATGTGCTCCTATCGATTACCCGACAAATTTAAAAAGCGAGATTGTGCTATGAATCGTTATGTACTCGCCCAATCTATTCGATTTAGGAAGTAGGACCACAAAATAAATAAGTAGGTAGTAGATATTGTCAAATCGGAAAAAAAGCGGGTAGTCCGTGTAACCGGATCAGCTGATACCGACAAGACCAAACTCGACATTTTCAACATGATTTTAAACTGATTTAGAAACTTTTGGAGCTTTAGAGATAGGCAAGTTACCATATTACTAAAAACTCCGATCGGCATCTCATTGAGCTATTATTAATAATAGCTCATATTGTTCGATATGTCAAATTTGTCGCGGCAATGGAGTGCAAGCTTGCTGCAAGCTTGTTTATCCTTTGATGTGTCTTGTAGTTCCAAAATCATAAATAGATGGCGTTGCGTCGAGTTAGTCCGCAGTGGCAAGATTCTCCGCGGATCCTTCTCAATATCCCTTAGCGTTAAGGGACATTTGTGCTGGATCGTGTTTTGAAGCAAAATCTCTTGGTATTTTAAAAGGCATTTCCTATTCCTGTTATTGAAATAATTAAAATCACCTACGTCGAAAACCTATCTGTAAATTGACGTCATTATGACGTAGATTAGCTATTTGGACATCGTCAATCAGCAGGTTCTTTGTTGTGACAAAATTGTGGCATCTTTGTCGTGATAAACATTATGGAAGTTTGTTGCGTGGTAACTAGAAAGTTTGCCTTAAAGTTGCAGCAAGTTTGCATACTTGCCATGGCAAACTTGTTGCAAGTTTGCACGTTTGCTACTTCAAACTTGCTGCAATACAAGTTTATATTGCTATCTGGGCACCTATCAATTTTTACTTCCCGCCAAAAACCCCAAGAGTTAATTGTTAGGTTACGTTATATAGGTACCTATATACATAGAGTATCACACCGTATAGAAGCACAGAATACCTACCACATAGTAGATTCAAATCAAACGGTGAGTTTCACAGGATTCGTGGCCATTTCCGTGGCACACTTGTCGCATGCGTCAGCCATACACACCAGCCATAATAATTAGGGTTCAATTTGATTAATATGATCGGTAGCCTCAACTGTGGGGCGTGTAGGGCGTACTATGAATCGTAATGCCCCCAGTATACCGCTATGTAAATTTAAATTCAATCTTAGCCACAAGCGGACAGTGAAAATGCGGGAGTCCTCGCCGCCGGTCTTCCAATTAGATTTAGCTTCAAAATGAGCGTTCTAACCCGTTTAAAGTTTAACAAAGTTTTGTTCGATGTGTGGAAAGTTGGTTTCGCTCTCAGTGGGTCTGGTGTTTGCTACGAGGATACGGATTTGGCATGATTCCGTGGCTGTTTGCTCTGTTTGCAGGTTCGTTTGTGGTTAGGAATTTAGGATTCGAATACTTAACTTATACTTAGTTACTTACCTTTTTATTGGCAAGTTTTTCTATATATGGGTCCCTACTACCCATTTACTTTCTTTATAGATAGTCCTAAATAAGTAGGTATATAAATACCTTCTTACATTCAAATACATAAAATATTACTATTATTATCACATTTTGAGTAGGTACCAATCTTGTGACTTTATTGTCGGCAGGTGCGCGTAGTTTGATATTAAATTGAGTACCTACCTATATAATATTAAGATTGAAGCCCTTATTTCCTTATTAGATTACGACGACATATATACCTACCTACTTATATATAAAATAATCAAATCGTGAATCATGATCAAGATCATGGATAGAGTCGCTGCATGAACACTTTTAGTATATACTTACCTAGCTAATTAATTTATTAATTTATATGCACATATATTTTATCGCTGAAATAAGCAGTTTGAACTTACTTAGTTGAAAATTACTTATTTAAACCTATAGTTATGCGAGGGTAGAGTGTTCTATTGATATTCTCGTATGCGGGAGACCGTCCGCTGCCAAGCAGTAGTGCGCGAGCATAACTCTGTTCCAGTTTAAAGGGCATTGTAGCCAGCGAAATTACTATGGAATTATGATACTTAATATCTGATGTCTCAGGGTGACGAACACATTGCAGTGCTGCGCAGTACTTTTTATGGTATTAAAGGTTCTGGGTGGCCCTGCCATTGGTATGGGCAGGCGTGGCGCTTACCATCATGCGAACGGCTTGCTCGTATCATCACTCAGCTCCATAAAAAAATATATATTGAGAGTCAGTAATATACAGTTTAAAACCATATTTAATATAGATATACAGACAGGTACATGACACTCCTACCACACTTGTATGACACTTCTACGGCGTATCTAGGCGAGTCTGAACATAGGCTCTGCGAACTATAGCGCATGTACACTGATGAAGAGCTTTGCAACTTTAAAGTATTTAAATGTAACTACATATTCATATTTAGACTTGTATTGATAAAATTGTTCAGATTTGTTCAGTATTCGTCGTGTTCCAAACTCGACGAATTTTTGGGGTTTTGCTTAATCTCTTGATGTGGTTCAGGAACGAAATTCTGTGGATACGTACTGGTTTTAGATTTACTGACCTAACATAATGGACTACCAAGTGCCACCATGTTATATGTTATACATCCATGTAGTTAACCACGGCAGTTACTAAAAACTTAAAACCCCAAAAGGGGATGTTCCTCATTCCGTGCCTACAACAATTCCATGTACCTATGTACATATAGCACATGTCCCTCATATTGTTTATTTTAAAGGTATACCTACACTCATATTATAAATGCGAAAGTAACTCTGTCTGTTTGTGCGCAGAAGGAAAAGCGCAAGTACTTATTTGTTTCGTGTCTAGGTGTTGTGGGACCACAGTCCTCGTAGATCCTGGTTCCTTAGATACAGCGAATCCTAGTTAGGGGCCAGGATCTATGCATGTGATCTTTGGGCATTATTTATTAGGAGTTATTAACCGTCTTAAAAAAAGGTGGAGGTTCTCAATTCGAATGTTTTTTTTTAATGTTTATTACCTCAGAACTCCGTCAATTTCTTGTCAAATTCTTTTGCGTTGGATTCAGTATAGCTACAAGTTGGTCCCACATAAATTTCATCGATATACGACCTTGGACTTCATACATCAGAAGATACATCAGAATTGAAGTCGGTTTTTCTATTTATAATTATATAAGTACCTATACATATGTTCGCGTTTTAAGTTACCGACTCCTCTTTAAATTCTAAATTAATTAAAACAGATAACATCAACACTGTCCTAAATAAAACAATGAATATTAATTGCTCGTAGTTTGTACTTTCACGACAGGCGGGAAAAGCGACTGACTGTTCAAACTTACCTGCTGAATGCTAAAATGTAGATAATTATCCGATCCTGAGTATACTGACCGTTTAGGTGCGACCGATTTTATTGATTAATTAAAATGACGCAATGGAATAAATGCGTTGCACATTGATAGAGCTGATAGCTACTACTGAAGATTGGCGCATAAAGAACCTTATTAAGTCTTCTGTTCTAATACTAAGTAATTATTAGTAAATACTAAGTAAGTATTGTAAAATTATTTCATCATTTATTTCATCATTCATCATAATAAGTATGTAGGTATCATGTTTGATTGATACACAAGTGTAGGTAGACAAAACGTAGATAGAAGTGAGCATATTGATTGGGGTTTTGGTACCTACATAGGAAATCACGCACAATAAGAAAACTAGATTTAAATTGCTAGATTTTTATGATTTCAAGTCGGTTTGTATGAAAAAATCGATTTTCATCAATAGGGGTTCGGCCAGTTATCGAAAAAAAATGTGAAATGTAGTTAGAATGAATGGTTATCGAACCAGAAAGATTACCTACCATATCTATATTTTTGTGAAATAATAATTATTCAGAAATTTAAATCAATAATTATAATCCAATAATTCTGACATTTTTAATCTGTTCTTAATGGTTCTTAATCTCAAACCGAACAACAATCACAGCGGATGACGTCTTTGAAGACAAATGCCGTTTTCCAAGCTTGTGTTTATTTAACGTTTTTGCTTTACATGCAATTTATTGTTGTTTATTTTTTCGTTCCATTACGACAGTATAGCCCCCAAACTTCACAAAACGTATTTAAATCTCTATGCAAGTTTTCTTTTGTAGAGTTCGTTGTTTTCTGCCTTCATATGACGTCACATGTTCTGAGGTGACCTTTGCGCGGCAATATTTGAAACATAGTTTTAGGTACTTTTACAGCTTTATTTAATTAAAATACTAATTTTAATGGCTATATATATTTATTATGGTTAATTTAAAACACTTTCTGAAAAGTTGTCCGATCCCCTATTGTAGCAACTTTAGAAATTTGTGCCGATACAATTTTTTGTTTCTTATCAGCAACAGAATCGATTTCCGAGAAAATATTTACCTGCTAAATATATTATTGACTAGCTGCGCCCCGCGGTTCCACCCACGGTGTCCCGGGATAAAAAGTAGCCTATGTGCTATTCCAAGTCCTAAAGTACCTACATACCAAATTTCACCAAAATTGGTTGGGTAGTTTTCGCGTGAAAGAGTAACAAACATAAATCCATACATTCTTACAAACTTTCGCATTTGTAATACACTTGAGAGCAATGAATCCGGGTCACTTAAAGAATCCTAAAAATCTCGGAAACTAAAAATGCTAGGTTAATGCAATAAATTGTATTTAATAGACAATGTAATACTCCTTAAATGAAGGTATTAAAACTTCTTAGTTATTGTAAAGTTATATCATAAAAAAATCAAATTTGAAAAAGGGCCACTTTCGAAGATGGAACTACGAAATTACAGCATTTGGTTTTGCTTTTGTTTGTAATCTGTCATTTATGTGGGTACATAAACCATGTTGATAGTGCTCTATATTCATTATTCAAGCTGAAATTATGTCGCTTACGCCTGAAGAATGCACCAGAATACTTACAATGCTGGAAACCGGCCGGAGTCAGCGCGATACAGCCAGGACTGTCGGTGTGTCGCTGTCAACAGTACAAAGAGTTCTCCGACGTTACGAAGAAACTGGTTCTAACCTACGCAGACCAGGAACGGGCAGAACCAGGTGTACCACAGCACGAGAAGACCGATACTTGGTGAACACCATGCTTCGAAATCGCTTTCTCACAGGAACTGAACTCACCAATCAGTTTCGACGCCTCGGAGGAAGTAACCCAAGTGCATGGACAGTAAGACGTCGGCTTGCTGAATCTAACTTAAAACCCCTTAGACCTGCAAACGGCCCTAAACTGGAGCGTGGGCATCGTATTTCGAGACTAAGATATGCCCAGAGCCACGTAAATTGGAGTATTGAAGATTGGTCAAAAGTTATGTTCTCCGACGAATCAAAATTTATGCTCTACAAGCACGATGGAAGACACAGAGTGTATCGAAGACCAGGGGAAAGATTCAAGCAAGCATGCATCGAAGAAAAAGTAGCCTACGGTGGTGGGTCTGTACTTGTGTGGGCCGGAATTTCTTCTGAAAGTCGCACAGAGCTGGTGATCATAGAAAACGGCTCTTTAACTAGCGTAAGATATGTGGAAGAAATCCTCAATGATCACGTTGGTCCATTTATGGTCAATTTAGGTGAGGATGCTATATTTATGCATGACAATGCCCGACCTCATACAGGTAGGATTGTGAATGACTACCTTCAAGAGATGAACATTACTCGTATGGAGTGGCCAGCGCGCAGCCCGGATATCAACCCGATCGAGCATGCTTGGGACGAGCTAGGCAGATGCGTAAAACAACGAAACCCTCCCCCAATCACGCTTCGTGAGCTCAAAATTGCTCTCACAGAGGAATGGGAGAATATTCCCCAAAATCGTATAAGGAACTTGGTGTACAGCATGCCAAACCGCGTAAACGCAGTAATGGAAGCACGAGGAGGCAATACAAAGTATTAAAATTCAAGAAAATCGTAATAAAGTTCAAAAATTTCATGTTTCCTATTTTTGTTTTAAGGAGAGATCAGCAATTTTTTTCTTTATGTAATTTTGTGTTAATAAAATGTATGGTGACTCATATTTTTTTTACTTTCATTTAAGGAGTATTACATTGTCTATTAAATACAATTTATTGCATTAACCTATCATTTTTAGTTTCCGAGATTTTTAACATTCTTTAAGTGACCCGGATTCATTGCTCTCGAGCGTATTATAGAACGTAGAATTTTTGATAGAAAAAACATTTTTTTTAAATGCTGTTGGTTTGAGAAACTATAGACAGATTTCTATTTCTAGCGGGGGTATTTGCCATACATACCTGTTTAAAAAGTCCTGTAGGTATATTTATTTGATTTTGTTCAAAATTGCAGCTTTAGTCTGAAGTCACGTGGTACTTAAGTCTTCTGTGGTTCACCTAGATATTTATTTCCAAGCACGTGTGCATTGCTGAACATGTCGTCATTTCACGACAAAGTTATAGAAAAACTATTTTACTTTTTTTGATATTGAATGCAATTAGCGCACTAAGTGAATATTTTAAGATTTTAAATAGAAAGAAGACCACTACCCGATCAATATCATTTTTAACCCCCAACTCAAACAGGATTACAACTGTTACAAATTTGACCACTGTGTGTCTGTCTGTGGCACCGTAGCTCTGAAACGGGTGAACCGATTTGGATGTGGATTTTTTTATATGAAAGTAGGTTTTCTTGCGGTGGTTCTTAGACATGTTTTATCAAAATCGGTTCAGCCGTTTTTTACTTTTTATAGTTTTTTTTTCAGGCGTTTATTAAATATTAATTTAATGAAATTAGCTTGTCTTAAATTTTAACTGTTAAGCGAATTTACCTTTACTTTAATTTCGTCCACAGTCGTGTCGGCGTTAGAGTGGGATGCGCCGACGCCCTACGACCCGGTGTGGCTGGCCAGTGTCCAGCAGTACCCACCAGTTCCGCCACTGAACGAGACCCGATTCTGGGGAGCCTGGGGATGGGTGTACGATAGCGATGTAGAGTTCCGGCTGTTTACTCGGTAGGTAACGAAACATGCCCAGCATGTTTGGCGCACCTTTTTTTTATTGTACTGAGTGATGAGAAAAACAAGTCCTTCGCCTGATGGTAAGCACCACGCCTGCCAATAACTATTGAAGTGCCACCTAGAACTTTTAATACCATGAAAAGCACTGCGTAGCACTGAATTGCGCTCATCACCCCGAGACATATCAATGGCTACAATGCCCTTCAAACCGGAACACAGTTATGCTGCTTGGCGGCAGAATACCTTTCAAAGCTGTGGTACCTACCCAGACGGCCTCCCGCATATGAGAGACCTACCACGACTAGAGCTTTTTGAAGATAATCGCTTACAATAAGACATCGATGCAAAACGCCTGCTCGAAATGATCCGTCCTAAGCTTTCTTACACCTGTATACAATTCTAGAGGCCAGTTGCACTGTGCACCCTGCAACAGAGGCTTTAAAACTAATTTTGTTTTTGCCAGCCATTGCTCCCATTCCCGGAGTTGCCAAGGTTCGCCGTTGACGAACACGTCAAAGAGGACATCACATCAAGTAACGATTGTTCTTAATGATGTTCGTAGGCAACATTCTTTATTCTTAAGCAAAGGCTGTAGTTAGCCCGATGTGGTTGCATATCTAGGAGTGATCAGTCCCGTCACAACGAGACCCGATTCTTGGGAACCTCCGGTTAGGTATACGACAGATATGTAGAATTCCGATTGATTACTCGGTAAAATAGCATCAACGTCACTAGCAGCTAAGTAGTAACCTATGGTAGGTACTTTCCGTACCCATGTAGCTGGCCAGAGTCCAGTAGCTGCGCTTTCACTTTCATTATGAGCACTGCTAACGAGTGGAACTCCCCGCCGGAGTCAGTCTTTCCCGTTAGTTACAATCTAGGACTATTCAAGTCTCGAAAACAGTTACTATCTTGGCAAGAGTGCTACATCATCGACCGCATAGTCGCTTACCATCAGATGACAAAGCGATCAAACACAAGCCAATTACCAAAAAAAAACATAACCTACCAGTCCCATCACTAAACGAGACCCGAATCCTTGGAAACTTTAGCTCATACCAAGGCTGTATCGGGTGTACGATAGCGATTTATAGTCCAGCTGTTTACTCAGAAATACATTACATTATCAACATCATCAAGAAAAATTTAGGGGCAACATTCATTAGCCCGGTGTGACATAGACAGTTCCCAACAGTAACTACTAGTCCCGTTATTCTACAAAACCCCTTTTCGGGGGAGGAATCTACACTACTATTATATATATACTATTTACTTACGCTAGAAAATGTCACCAATGGTTTTTTTATGAGAAAATGATACCTGATGCCTGCTGCACATATTTTCTATTATATGATTTGTCATTGCAACTAAAATATTAATTTGTGCGCATTCAAACGCCTGCATAGGTAATCGAAAAATAATACCATTTGCAAAATATATAACAAAAATTGTTATACTATAACTATAATGGCACCGAAAACCATTCCATAAAACTTTATTTCGCTACACATTTGTATGACAAACCCGTCCGATAGTCGAATAGCAATTATTTTTGCTGTACAACGTCGTTTTGTACGTGACTACGTTGGATACTCACCTGCTTGAGGCACTATTTATCGTAATTTTATCATTCCGACGCGTGTGAGGGTGTGAAGACCCGCTTCTAGGAATAACGGTTCAATGGAGCTAAAGACTCCATTAGAATAAAACAGATGTGAAGAGAAAAGGGCAATGAACTCCGTAAATGATACAATATAGGGATGGTTGGTATATGTGCTCAATAACTATATCGTTATTCATTCTTAGCATAATGTCCCTTAACTAACCAAGTGCCAACTCGGCTGAATCAATGGTGCTGTTCAAATTGAATTAATATCTTATTCTTAATCGCGATTCCAAGGCTCAACAAAAGAACGGTGCCGGATAGTTGTACGACTAATCGAAACAATTAAGACGACCCAGAAACAAGAGGAAACGGCTCGCTTGATGTAAATGCGGTCACAGTTGCCTAGAGACACCTGCAATACCATTGCTGATATGTTGGGAACGTTGATCTCTTGTACCAGCGCTGAAATATGTGTACTGGTGATAGGTTTCTACTGGTGGTAGGTTACTCGTATGCGAGAGGCCGTCTGGGTGATGGGTACCACCGCTTTGTTACACCGCAACCAGTTATTTTTCCACCAAGCAGTAGGTAGTGCGCAAACCTTACTGTGTTCCGGTTTGAAGGGCATTGCAGGCAGTGAAATTACTGAGCACTATGAGCCAATTGTCTCAGGGTGACGAGCGCAGTTCAGGGTCAAGCAGGATTTGCAAGAAATGGTTTTGGGTGGTGCTGCAACTATTTTGGGCAGGCGTATTGCCTATAATCAGGGTAACAGCCGGCTCTTCTCGTTATACTGTAACATAAAAAAATGTGTCAAGTTGTTCTTCCACGAGTCACAATCTCGACGATGTTGATGCACACAATGGCACAGATGAATAAAAAGTTACTACGTAACAATGGAAACAGAATGCATTCTTTGTATAGTGAAATAAGTTTAATTTGAATGTATTAAGTGTATTTTTACTTTTCAGGAGAAATCCCTACGACTATCAGGTTCTGAAGATCAACGACACGAATTCTTTGCGGGACTCCAATTTCGACTTTAACAGAAAAGTGAAAGTGCTCACTCATGGTTGGCTCAACAATGGTTTTGGGCCCATGCCCGAATCTATCAAGGAAGGTATGTTATCAATATTCATGCTTGGTGCTTAATTATTCTACGCTACACAATGCCTAGGGTAAATCCAAAGGGAGTCGAGAAATAAACAGTCACAATACAATACAATACAATAATACTTTATTGATCACCAAAACAGGAAACAGAAGTTTATAGTTACAAATAATAGTGGTAGAACAATGGGCGGCCTTATCGCTATGTGCAATTTCTTACAGGCAACCTTTGGATGGACAGGAATAAAATTGTAAAAATTTGCGGTCAGTTGGTGTATAAAGTAATTACCTATATTATATATAATATAAAAGATATAATTTAGTAAATACAAAACTTCAAAAATATAATAGTATAGACATAATAATACAAACAAACAAAATAATACATATATATAAAATACGATAAATATTATATATAATTATATTATATCAAACAAACATGATATGATTAACAGATACATATATTACGATATATAATTTAGCAGTTGTTGGACAAGTAGTGCTTCTTCACAACATTTTTAAAGATTGCGATAGATTTTGCCTGTCGTATAACTACGGGCAACGCGTTCCATAGACGGTCACCTTCTTCACTTAGTCTTATCTCTTAATTTTTTTTTTTAGAATAATAGTAGTTATAGATTTTCTTCCCACCGAACAAAGCCATGTCATCAAGCGACCTAGTCGTGTTTCGGGATGATGTTCGGTGAACCATCGGGGAGACGGGTCTGAGCAGCCGCTCAACTGCCGCCTTTCTCTAGATATAGATCTAGAGAAAGGCGGCAGTTGAGCGGCTGCTGATGGAGCACATAGGTGCTCCATCTTAGGCCACATCATCGCTTTACATCAGGCGAGATAGTGGCCAAACATAGATCTATTAAATTTTGAAATAAATAAATTATTAAGGGTAAATAAAAAAAAACGGTTTTTCACTAACTCGATACGAGGGGCTGGATGCGCGTGTGTCCAGTTGGTGAAACTCAAAATCGGTTTCACTTGTTATTTCATCATCTGGACACGTTATGATTTTTATGTGTCCATATAGTGAAATTTTGTACTTTTTGTTTTCGTCAACTGGACATATACAGCTAGTTTTGCAAAAAAGGTACAGTCTGGTTAAAGGGTTGGACACGCCTTCGCATCGAGTTGGTGAAACACCCATAAATTTAAGATTGCATCATGAAAATGCTAAATGAATTACATATATTTTATTGCTTTACCTGGTGCGTAACATTTGACGTCATTCCGGTGAAGTACCTCCTGATACGATTGCAATTAAGATTTTCCTATCATCTGATAAGGTTAAGACTAACATTAACTTAACATTCATATAAATCGGATCTTATCTGGAAGTTCTCTATGACAAGCTGATTATCCGTTATTGCTATTCCAATGAAATACCTACTTCCTTACTGAGCAACTCTATTATATCGTGAGAGTTAAAAAATGAGTATTCGTAGAAATCCTGTAAAACAAGTTGGTTCGTGCTCGCAAGATCCTCGTAGGTATACTTATGATGGATACTGTAAAATACTGATTGGGGTAAGGATAACAAAACAGATTGCAAACAACGCCTGCTTTCTATACTTTTACATATAGCGGCTCCAGAAGTCCAGGTCTCCAATATTAGGAACAACTTTCTAATGCTTTACCTGGTGCGCGAGATTTGTAGTTCTGTGCTGGATTTCACTCATCCCCATATTGTAGGTACTGCTGGTGTACCTCCGATAATAACATCGAATAGCCCTAAGGATTCCAATAATGGACATTAGCCAGGTTAAAGATATAGTACCTACTTATATGATATACCTATTTGTCTAGTCGTAGAAACCATTCCTCAACCTTTACACCATTTGAGTGCTCAACAGCTTAATTTCACATTTCTTTTTCAGCTTATCTCAACGTAAGTGACCTCAACATAATCGTAGTCGATTGGGGCAAAGCTGCAATGGTCAACTACATTCTAGCCAGCTACAACGTCGCCTCAGTAGGGCGGATCCTTACGGAGTTCCTCAACTTTATGATAGGGGAGGGGGTGTCTATGGACGATGTTCATTTAATAGGACACAGCTTAGGGGCACATGTGGTGGGGATAGCGGGGGCTTATGTGAAGGAAGGACCTATTGATACTATTACAGGTAAGAATTTCACTATTTAATTTGATAGTTCACTATTAATGGTCTCTGTTATCCAGTGTTCTATTACAGCTGGAGAAGTGGGTAATGTTAAATGTAGACAGCTTAACACTCGCACCTACCTACTCTGTCATTTAGAGTGGTCATACTAAGCCTATCCTAAGTTTGGATGTTTGTATACCTATATTTGGATGTTTGTTCACGTCGTAAATATTAGATTAGATTTACATGAAATTTGGCACAGGGTAAGGCCATACCCTGACTTGATGGTCAGGTATGCTCAGGGTATGGTCTGACTTAGAACATGGGATTTTATTGATGAGACGAGCACGTCGTTTGCCTGATGGTGAGCGCCTGCCCATAACGATTGCAGTGCCACCCAAAACTTTGAATACCATTACAAGTATTGCGTAGCACTGCATTGCGCTCATCACCCCGAGACATCTGTTTCATATGCCACTACATTCACTGGCTACAATGCCCTTCAAACCGGAATACAACAGACACATTTCATTTCGGAAAACGAACAGTTACTCAAGAACAACTATACAGATGTGGCTAAATTTTGGGGTCTTCAGGGTAGCCTTTTCCTTTGCACCGATAGTTCATTAATGTATGGAGAAAGATTCGAATTCTCTCCAAATCTTACGATATTATTTGATGGGTTACTTTGGGGAATACCTTGCTGATAGGAAATAGGGTCAATTAACCCCATTTTAATTTTGATTAAATGTTCCAGTGCATAATAACAATTACGAAGTAACGATACGGTATATTCATTGATGACATTTAATATATCAGCTCATATTATTTTCATAAAATCATGGTGAGTCGTTGTTGTAAGTCACTATAATTCAGTTTTACTGGTTTATTATTGGTTTAATATAATTTTTATGTGCGCATAGAATATACGACCAAAATGGGTAGGATGCATTTAATTTTGTGGTTGACCGCAATCGACCACAGCACTCGAGTTTGTCAATATGGCTGCAAATTAGTGCAGTAATCTACTCTAATAAAATGTTTATACCTACCTACCTAGTCAAACCACAAATACGTGTTTATACCTATGTATATAACCACAGAAGATTTAATAGTAAAACTGTATAAGTAGTATAACGTAAATTAATCGGGCTACCCTTTGTTACAAAAAAAACTGGTATTATTTGTGTTTTTAACCGTCTTCAAAGAAAGGAGGAGGTACTCTGTTCGATTATACTTTTTTAAATCAAACCAAACCTAGTGTGGTTTTGTGGCACTATAGAAATATGTTTTGTATAATAAATTAAAAAAAATAAAATAAATATAATATATTTTGTTTTTTTTTTTTTTTATGTTTGCTACCTCAGAACTCCGTCATTTATAAACCGATTTGGAAAATTCTTTATAATTTTTGCGTTGGGTTCAGTATAGCTACGAAGTGTCTCCCATATAAATTTCATCGATATTTGACCTTGGACTTCGAAGATACATCGAAGTCGATTTTTTTTTCGATAAAGTGTATACTTGTGGTATTACTTAGAACCTTGGAAGACGGGGTGGAAAGATTATCGTGAATGAAGCGAAGGGCTTCTTATGCAACACAAGTATAAATTATAACTAAACAAGTTTTTTATTCAATCATTTGATGCTGAATCTGTATAAAACACGAAAAAACATTTTTACCTGAAATCTAATTTATGTACACAACTCCGTCTCTTACGGTTTCTATTAGTCTATTCAAAGGTTGTTTGGAAGAGATCGCTTTGAGCAAAAAGGCCGCCCATTGTAACACTAGTTATTACTATTTGTTTAACAATAAAGAGTCATCTAATCTAAAATGAGAAAACGGCGGGCGATGCCGCAGGCGGTCTGGGTAGTTAATAATAAATGTAAATAATTCTGTGTAAATACTAGGTATGTATTTTCCAGGCCTAGATCCGGCGTTACCGCTATTCACTCTAGGTAACAAAGACGCCCGTCTAGATAAGCATGATGCTCGCCACGTGGAAGTCATCCATACTTGTGGAGGTTACCTTGGGTTCGCCTCGCCGCTGGGGCATATAGACTTCTACCCCAATGGGGGGACGAGGCAGCCTGGGTGCGGGTTCGATTACAGAGGTAAGATCATTATAATAATAATAAAGATCTATTTCAGACAAGATGATGCTCTAAGCCTGTGACTTTTTAATTTAGGTAGGTAGGAGATAATACAATTTTTCTGTCTAGATCGGTACCTAGTTGTATGACTTAAGATCCTACCCAACAGAGATCGAATCCCTACTGCACCACCCCGCACTAAGAAAGAAAGAAAACTGTGAGGGTCAAAAATCACAAAATGCAAAGATTGTGACATCCGTCAACTCGCACTGGGTCGGCTTGATGCATTAATACCCTTACTCTCTCCCTCTCTCGATATTCTCCACTATCTATGTTTCCACAGAGAGAGTGCTGTGGAAACATAGATAGTGGAGAATTAGCAGCTATTCGTCTAGGCTTTACAGTAGGTAATCGTCCAGTGCCAATTATTACACTAAAGTTAATATTTCTCCAAATGTTTTAGGCCTCTGCGCACACAACCGAGCACACATGTTTTTCTCTGAATCAATCATATCGGACGTTCCGTTCACTGCGGTGCGGTGTGAGAGCTACGATGAACTTTATTACACCGGCTCTTGTAGAGGAACCGGAGAAAAGCTCATTATGGGAGGCTTCGATATACATTACGGGTAAGCTCTTGTTAGTACTAAACCTATGATCTACATTCTCAGTATGTAACTGCAAATGTTTAGCAACTTTTTTATCTTTAAATGTTTATTTGTTCAATCGTTCATCGCCAATCGCTTACAAATCGCAATTGATAGTGGTTCGTACAATAACGGCGCGGTACCGTCAACAGTGTTTATGACAGCGATTAGAATTACAAAATAGCCACGCCTGCCGCCGGTCGGCTTTCGGCTCTGGGGTAATATAAAATTTCAAAGGAGTACTACAATTTTTTTATCAACAATGTCGCTGAAATTGGTGTGCCAATTTTGGTATTGGCATTTTTGTAGAGCCATTCAAAATGAGTCTGCGTAATAATATCGAGCTGGATTATTGCCGAGTTTTCAATCGTCAGATAAAACAGGAGTTAGGGAAACGCCCAGAAATAACAGAAGTGAAATATAAGGGATTTCTCCTATGCTCGTACGTTGAATGATGCATTAGCGTTACAAATGCTCAGTTCGGAGTGAAGATATATATCCGGCTATTTAAAAATCAGCTCTCCGTTGAAAATGCAAGCCGTGATGCGCGTTATAGTAAAGAATGCAATCTCGCGATACTGATTGGTTAAACTTACTAACTACAACTAACTTGGACTAAGATTTGTTTCTATGTCACACCACTATCCACTCATAAAAACATAATAGAAAACTCTTTAGGTTTGCACAAAAATGTTGTAAGTTACCTATTTTAACAGTACGATGGGTACATAGACGAATCGATAGAAAACAATAAAAATAAATACACCCAAAAATCACATACGTATAGATCCTGGCCCCTAATTAGAATTCCCTGTATCTATAGGGAACCAGGAACTATGATGACCTTGGTCCCACAACACCCAGAAACGAAACAAATGCTTGCGCTTTTTTCATATTTTACCCGTCGCGAAGGACGCAACCTCAGTGGCATATAAGATTTGACACAACTTGCCCAACCACTACACCACAGAGGTTGTGCGATTCTACTAAATTTTTAAATAAAGATAACTTATGAAAGGTAATGCAGATTTTCAGATTAAGTAGATACTATTGAATTTTGTACAAATGTTCAAATAAATTTATAAATAATAATAATTATTATTTTGTATGAAAATTGATACCTAATACAAAATACAAAATCTTTATTTACCAAAAAAGAACTTACAAGTAAATACAATAATTACAATAAATTAAGTACATACTATGTAGTTACTAATGGTCCCCGCACTAGGGCAAGCCTGTATCGCGGGAGGCCTGGACAGATTAATAGGTTCCAGTTTTTGTGTTTTTGTAATCCACCATGTGTGTTCACTGTGGATTTGCGATGGCAAAGAGGCCTAAGCAACAAAGCTTCAGAGTTTTCAAATGTTATAGCATACCTACTACCTAATTACCTCACAACGAATGTCCATAATTATTTAACTATATATAGGGCTTAAAAATATAAAGTTCAGAAGAACCCAAATTGTAGGTATTTGCTATGAAGCCTCGAGCTTAATCGCAGCTTTCCTAACTCAGCTCGGTACAACAAATTACTTCGCCTCTTTGTTCTTCATTTAGCTGACTATAATGAGCCGTATTTTGAATAATAAGAAAATATCATGAATATAATCTCGCTGAGTCGAAACATTTACAGTGAACATAATTAACATCCAAATCGTCACGTTCCTTATTCACCAACTTTGCCGACAACGTACAAATTATTTGCATTCACAAGAACAAAAGAAGTCAATTCGGGCACCACTCAGCTCAAGTGGCTGTATTTAAATTTAACAAAGAACAGCCGTTTGAGCACAGTACTAAACGGCAAAATCTTGCGCTCGTGTTCTTACTTCTGATTAAGTTTTAATTGTCAGGTATTATCAGGTAGGTATTTTTTTGGCAGACGGGTAAACCCTCATGAACATGAGGTAATGAAGGGCCCGGGTAGTGCCAGACTTGGTCAATAAAACCATCTATTGGCTAAAACCCCCGTCTGCTTTGATCTAGCCTGCTGCTATTTCTTTTGCAGCACCGTTTCAATCTCTGCTATGAACATTACTTTGAAATATCAATATATAGGTAGGTACCTAATACATACATAAGTATTGATAATGACATGGACTTCATAACTTACTCTAAAATTCGCGATGGCAACGTGACTCTTATTAATAAATTGGATTGAATTGAAAATCAATGGCGCTCAATCTGTTTATCTTGTGTAAATGTTACGTTAAACTTTTACTCATTCATTTCTTTAGTTGAAATTTAGTCAACATAATTATATATGGGATATTGAATTTCAAGCCGCTCTCTATCATTTTACTCTTGTGAAATGTTATAATATACATTTTTAGTTCTCTATTATGTTAAATTTCAGTTTTCACTCTTTATCACTTTATTATCTATGCTATGTATAATCTATGTTATACAAAATTTCGACTCGGTCTTTGTTTGTTACTTTCGTTAATTGTTAAATATGTTAAATTTAACTCACGTTTGTTATGTTGAAATTAAGTTTGTTCTCTTGTGTCATTTTATTATCGTTAAGTATAGGTACTTATAGGTAAAGAATTTAAGGTCTTCTCTGTTTATCACTTTGTTAAATGTTATATGCCAGTTCTTTCCCTGCTTGTCACTTTTTTTTCGTTAAATTTTACGTAACATTGAAGTAATCTGTTTATTTCTCTTATTTGCAGGAAAGACGGCATTTATTACCTCAAGACGAACGACGAAAAGCCTTACGCTTTAGGCGACGTGCATCCCAATGACATCCCTAATATTATAGGTTAATTAGAAAAAAATAATGATGGTCATAGAGGAGTTTTTAAGCTGCCAACCTTCTGAACAATGATAACTCAGGAAGCTAAAACCTAAATGTAATTGTACAAAAGACACTTAAACACAATCAGGCTGCCCACCCGTCAGAGAATCGGTCACCGACTTTTATCTCGGTGAAAATGAAACGGAGTTTCATAGTGCAACGCCCACGTCCTTCAAAAAGTCGGTCACAAATGTCTGTGGAAAAATCGCACCGACTATCGGACTTAAAAAAAAGTCTGATCACCTTCCTGTCACATTATAATCCACAACCTGCTCGTCTTTAAACTCACATATATGTTCATTAAAAAACAACGATGTCCCTTTTGATTTTGGGTTGGGTCGGGTTTGCGGTCGACCATAGATCGTGATTGGTCCAAAATCTCAACATTGGTGTTCCTAATTCTGTTAACTTAGCAGTGCGGTAAAAGCACTTTGGCCATTTATGCTTGATATACCTACTTTAGTTATTAAACCTACTCAATTTTTTATTGAAGGCCCACTTTAATTAATTATTAACATCGGTTTTCGGGAACTTTATCCGCCATCACCCTGGGATGAATAATTTATTCGTTCCGTCACAGATTACCGTTAAGCTAGTACGTTCGTTTCGTCGCAGAATAACGTTTAGTTAGCATCGCCGTTCCGTCATGGATTACATTTAAGTTAGTATAGACGATCGTTCAGTTACGGTACGGTTATGAGCGAAATCATTCATTGGCAGGAGATTCAATTTCTAGAGAGGTATAAGCGATCGCTGGCGGATTTCCAAATCTCAATGAATTATTGTTTTATTTTAATTTAATCAGCCGTACAATCCATATGGATAACAAGCGTTTATCGAATTTATGTTCCGTAATAAAATACTCATTTGTTTTCATAAGTTAATGCAACAGCCACTAGGTAATTATTTATTAAATTAAGTAGGTAAATGTAAAGTACTTTACGGCATCGAATTTCGTTTATCCCATGTACAATTTATTAGTTAATAAGAATTTAAGTGTATCTTTCTATATATAGGTAATTTATGTAACTACCCTCTATTTATAAATATTTATGTTTTGTTATTATATCTTCTGCGTTAAATTAAGTTACTATATCATATTATAGCAAAGTTATATCTACTTATTGAAAATTCTATTATTTTACAATGCCTGCCCATTCAACAGAATTAAACTTAGGTATATCTAAGAATCTAAGTAGGTATAATTTACCCATGCACCCATTATTCAATTTCTGCATTCTACTACAAAAATGCTTAAATATTAAAGCATTTTTGTAGTTTATTTTACTTCTACCTACTAGTCAAAATCATCTCCCTAAACACCGTCGCGCGTTCAAAAGCTTCAAAACAGTATGTTTATTTTCAATGCATTCATAGAATAGAGTAGAAAACGCTTTATTGCACTTAAAAAGGAATTACATTTTGAACATATTTTCTTATGGTAAGTACAATAGGCGGTCTTATCGCTAAACAGCGATCTCTTCCAGACAACCGTATGCTATAAAGAGACAATATTTATAGACGATAGTGTGCAGACATAAGAACGTAGGTATGTATTCTAACAACATACCATCATAGCCACACCTAAAATGATTTTCCCAACTGCAACCTCTCCCAACTACGAAATAAGAAAATTCAAACAACCTATTTTATATCTCCATCGTTTTAACCAAACATTTGAGAAGCAACCGTCTGTAGTTAGTAGAAAATGCAATGTATTTGTATTCCCGGTCGAATGGGCCCCAGACACCGGCGGAATATTAACCGGCGCCCACGAGAAATAATGTAGCATAAACCGCCGCACTAGGACGTGCATAGACCATGCACCATATACGGTCGGTATGCACCAACTAAGGGCTACCACTCGTGAAATCTAGGTTTTATTGTTTTATGCATCATATACACGCATACATGGTAGCATTAGAGGTTAAGCTTCCCCAGAAAAAAATACAATAAATATTACGTGGCGTGTTCTCCGTGGTAATCTTAGATTAGTAGAATTGTACCATCTGAAACGCAATGAAAATGTCTAGTGTAATTCCGCTGAATATTATGTAGGTTATTGTTAGAATAATATAATATGTATGAGGGTAGATAGCTAATGTAAAATGATTTAAAAAAAAATTATATATTATTCTAACAACAACCTACATAATATTCCGCAGAATTACACTAGATTTCGAGCGTTTCAGATTTAAGATGAATTGCCGCAACGTCACGCCCGATTCCATTACAATTATAGCAAGTTACGTGGTAGGCGTAGGCGTTTCGTATGAGGTTGACGTAGGCACCTACGGTGTCGCTGTTGACATCAGCTACGGGATCAGAGGTGTCGGTATAGGCAACAGTATTATCGTATCAAACAATCAGATGATGAGAATATAACTACGTCATTATTTAGTCTGTGGTATCCAACGTAGAAAGTACACGCAGCACGTAACAAGCAAATTTTTTTGAGTAACTTACCTTTTGTATATATTTTAACCCCCGACGCAACAAGGAGGGGTGTTATAAGTTTTATCACTATGTGTGTCTGTCTGTCTGTGGCAGCGTAGCTCTTAATATGATGATGCGGTTTTTTTATTTGACAGGTTTTCTAGCGGTGGTTCTTAGACATGGTTTATCAAAATCGGTTTAGCCGTTTTTTTGCTTTTATAGGTGTATGTCGGGGGCTTTTTATATCGTAGGTAGTCACTTCATTTCGTTCTGAGCGAGTGCTTAGAGCATAAAGGAGATGGATAGTTATAGAGAATTCCCATCAAGTCATTGAGCATCATTCCATATCAAGTTCCATTCAGTTGCAGCCCT
Organism: Petrophora chlorosata; assembly: GCA_951640565.1. NCBI lineage: Eukaryota > Metazoa > Arthropoda > Insecta > Lepidoptera > Geometridae > Petrophora > Petrophora chlorosata. The sequence goes on from OX621190.1 coordinate 7,224,837, forward strand.
ATGTCCAATACTACTCCATATAGCTCCTCACATACTTAGTCTATTCAGACAACACATTGGAAATTCGGTCGGAGACGTTACACCGCGTACGTATGTTCCCTCGGATGTGCGGACTACAGACTCCGCTCAAGGGTATTGTGTTTATTCACAGATTCGATAAAAGGCAATATTTATAGTCGTTTATTCGGAGGATATTGTCCGACACGTCTTTCTGGGACAGAGTTGGTTCACCGAAGGGGCTAGAGGTGCTTGGGTGGAGTGCTTAATGCATTCGCCGATATCACACGACCGTTTCACGCGGAGACCGTTAGATTCTACTAGAAGATAAGATGCCATAAGTATTCTAGACCAAACTGCTTTCGGCCCTAGAGCAGACATATTTCTGTTTGTACATTAAAAACCTAAATTCTTTAATTTATGTATTAAAACAATATGAAATACTAAAATTAATTTAGCGTTGTGTTTTGTATCCACAAGTGAGTGAGACTCAGCAGGACCTTGTGAAACCTTTGATCCGATGCACCGGAGTACAAATTCCGCTGGTCCTGCATCAATTACTTTCTTAGAAAATGCCGTATTGACACTCGCTCTGAATACAGAAAAGGAAAACATCGTTGAGGAACGCGGCATGTCCTTTAAGGACATTGCGACTTTTACCATTCCATTTCATTATCGTTCATTTAATAGATTGGTAGATTTGAAAGATACAAAACTGACACACATTACAGTTGATGTAAGTCCAACCTCTAAATAGTATAAAAAGTAGCTATCCGCGTCCTCATTTTTAACCGACTTAAAAAAGGAGAAGGTTCTGTATTCAATTGTATTTTTTAATGTTTGTTACCTCAGAACTCCGTCATTCATGAAACGATTTGGAAAATTTTGCGTTGAGTCCAGTATAGCTACGGAGTAGTCCCATATAAATTTCATCAATATTTGACCTTGGACTTCGAAGATACATTGAAGTCGGTTATTTTGATTGATAAAACGTATACTTACTTGTTGTTTCTCCGCTTACTTACTTCTAAACCATGCAACGGATACACATGATACATGATACGGTTTTTACTGTCATTTAGAGATATTTTTTTTACGGACACTTAAAATGTGCAATATCTTCTAATTAAGTTTTTTGTATAGTAAAGAAAATTCAATGTTTTGTAATCAATTCCTCATAAAATGAGACTACGTTAAAAATTGCGTAGTTAGTTTATATAAGAATTTGCTGGGAAAAGTAGCATACAATAGTTTATGCATAAAGAAAGCAGATTAGTTGATTCAAAATCTGCTGCGTGCCATGAAAACGCGAGAGAACAACTAGGTACCTAGTCCATTAAATAAATTGCTCTCCTTTTGAGAGTGTTCCACAAAAACAATATGACAAGATGTTTTCTCAGATGCGAAGTTACAGAGCAGCCGAGAATGTTGATGTTTCAGCCAGTCTGTCTGGGTTATTATTTCATAAGGTAAGGTACATGCCTAATGTAAAGTTATGTGTGTTTTATACTCACACATAAATATTGTTTTACATATAATAATAATCCTACTATAATATTATAAACGCAAAAGTTTGTAAGAATGTATGGATGTATGTTTGTTACTCTTTCACGCCGCAACGGCTAAGTGGATTGGGATGAAATTTAGTATGGAGATAGCTTATATCAAAGAAAACTAACTATTACTTATACTCTGGACTAACACATAGGCTACTTTTAATCCCGGAAAACCGCGGGTGAAACCGCAGGGCGCAGCTAGTAAAATAATAAATAAGTACGCCCAAAGATCACATCCATAGATCAGGGTCGCTTAATTCGCTATATCTAGGGAAGCAGGAACTGTGAGGACCGTGGTCCCACAACATCCAGACATGAAACAAATGGATGCGCTTTCGGTGATGTTGCTGTTTACGACTGTGGAGTCTTGACTTGAATAGCGCGTCGTCGCCAATGAGTCTCTTGGCTCGCCTCTCGGTTGACTCTAGTGCTTCAAGCTGATACTTAGCTGATCCATCCCAAAGGTGAGAGCAATACTCTATAGGAACACGACCGGACTTCTGCTTGGTAGAGATTTATAAGCTGTTCCGGTGTGAATTAACTCTTCACCTTTGATAGGATACCCAACTTTTGTATGTTATAGATGTGTCAATATCTACTTACCTACATATACATAATATTAATATGTGTATCTAAGCTCCGTGAAACGTAGCGGTGGTCTGCAAAGCCTACAGTTCATTGTGTACGTGTACACATATTTGTACTGTAAAATGATGACTCAGCGAAATTTTCCTCCATCGCGAAATTATTCAAATCATCGCAATTTTAAGTGTAACAACGGGGCGAGTTCGCAAAGTTTCACACGAGAACAACCACAGTTTGCTGAACGCTTCAACATGTTAAAAGCCACTAACTTTATATTACCCTTTCTCTTCGGATAATTACGTGTGGTTTGCTCTCGGATACGTGGATACCGTCAACTCGTTAGTTAAATAGTAACTTTGATGTGGGGCGACTGCAACAAAGCCACCCCTAAGTATATTGTAACTGTGCAAGGAATAGTTTGGCGTCGCTGCTGACTCGAGTAACTGGTGCGAAGTCTTGTCAAGTTGGATTTGTGTACATCTTTGTAGAACTTTGTTTATTAATAAACTTTTTAGGCAAGCATGCATTCTGCTAGGGGTAGGTTCCTCGTATGCGAGGAGCTGTCTGGATTGAAACCACGGCTTTGTCAGATATTCTGCCGTATATATCATATACGTATAGTATAGTATAACCATATAAACCTTAGTGCGCAATTACATTAATGCAAGCATTACTGTGTTCCGGTTTGAAGGGCAATGTAGCCAGCGAAATTACTGGGCATTAGGAGACTTAAGGTCTATTTTCTCAGGGTAACAAGCGCAGTGCAGCGCCGTGCGGCATTTTGCTTAAGAAAGTTCTGGGTGGTGCTACAACTGTTGGGCAGGCGTGTTGCTTACCATCAGGTGAACGTCTTGCTAGTCTCGTCACCCAATTATACATAAAAAAAATGCAAAATATTTTGTCGCAGCGTAGTCGACGTTTGAACTCGGGACCTTTTTTAAGACCTTTTGTATAGCTCTAACCAGCTCAGCAACCTCTGTGGCTCTTCTCAAACGTATGAATGTAAGTAAATTAGCATTATACCTTGGTAACTATAATTATTTTCTGTGTTGCAAGTTTGAAACCAGCATTCTTTTTATAGAAATCTGGCTAAAACCACAGAATACTAAGGGACAGAAGCATCACTCCGCAAAGAAATGTAAACAAATAGCGACTCTTGCTATGACGCAATAAAATTCAATTCAGCTCGCGTAGCGCTGCACACCTACCAGTCTTATTAACCTACAGAGCGCCTCTCTTTGTATTGCATAGCTCTTATCTCTTCTGACGCGGCACGTGTAACGACGCGCGACCCGCCGCCGTCGGTGTCCGGCTATGTACTTATAGCTTCGTACCTACAGTTCGGAGTGCGCTAGGCCTACTAAAACTTCTATTTATAAAAGTTTTTATGTACCTTTTGTCGCTTATTTCTTTTCTCTTTATTGAAGGAGCTTTTTCGCCAAGGCGAATATGTTGCTCCGTTTTCTCGTTTGTGTTCAATGTAGACTATATTGACAACTTTACCGAAGTGACCTGTATCAATATAAAAACATTTAAGTGCGCACACAAGCTATAAGCTTGTTATTATATTCGATATTTATCGCCGGATTATAATAATACCAACTCTTATATTTATTTTCGCAGGCTCACGGTTTCCCTTCGCCCTAACCGCTTCCTACCGGATCCAGTTCTAAAACATGCATTACATTTGTAACTTCATTCAGTTTTCAACGAGAATTGTGTTAGGTATCCATGTGTTGTGGGAATGTTTCATTGTTTGAGATGTTTTCAATTACTTATAATTATTACCTACTTTTATAATTTTCAATTAGAAAAATTCACTCTATACCTAACTACCTGTTTATTATTATGTATTTTGTTTTTTAATATTTATTTAAAATTTTATAATGTTATACATAAGGTTTTCTAAGAAGATTTTGTTTCGATAAATAAATAAATGTAACTGTACCTAATATATGTAATTCCAAGCATATTTAATGAAAACATTGTTCTTACAGCAAACCCTCTCAATCTCTAGGCTCGAAGATACTTAGCGGAAGTAGGTAATTTAGCTTAAATAATTAAGGATATGGCCGCTAACTACCAGAAAATGTACATAATACATCAGGGACGCAATCGATTGGACGAAACTCGGCCTCGGAGCAACTTTGATTCATTTAGGCCTAATCCCACCTCCCGCTTCCGAACTATCTCATTAAACGGCCAATTTGTTCCGAGATCTACCAGAGACTTTAATCTTGCGGCTTCCGGCTTGGCAATGCCTCGTAGAAATTAATAGAATGATTCCATAGTCATTGTCTTCATTTTCCGATTAAAAAGAGCTTTATAGAACGTATACTCATAATATTTCATTGGTATATAGTTTGTAATTTAAACTCAGTAATTGTACCTACTACTAGTACTTGAACTTTTAATTATTCTGTGGCACAAGCGAAACCCAAACAAATTGCTTATGCTATGATCTGGTCGTTTTGACGGGTGTCGCTGCTGGTTTCAAATTATTAAGCTAATGTGTGCCCTCTATGGGTATTATATCACACTAAAACACTAAAATTATAAATGCGAATGTTTGTATGTAAGTGTGTTTGTTATTGATTCACGCTGTAACGGTCCAACGGGTGCAAGTGAATTTCGGAATGGAGAGCGGGTGAAACCGCGGGGCGCTGCTAGTTTATTATAAATAATGTAGGATTTGCTCGCTACCAACCGCTCTTATTATGGTTTTATGACAGTGACCTACAGTATTCCTGTAAAGTAACTTTTTTTATAGAACGCAAAACATTATAATAATCCGTAATAGATAAAAAAAAACGAAAAACCACAAGTTTATGGATTTAGAATGAATTGTCATCGAGTTGTGAGCTACCCTTAAAGTTTCAGCCGGATAGCAAATAGGAAAGTGCTCGAAATATGAGTTGCAGTTCCACTCGGAACGACAGACAGAGAGACAGACATACTACAAAGAAGAAAGTGACTGAAAAACGTATTAAAAACGTGATAAAATGTCCCATCACTGTAGTCTAGAGTGAGTGTGGCTCAGTGGGAACTCGTGCAAATTTCGATCCAACGAACCTGGGTTTGAATGCCGACTCGGCCCTGCACCAATGACTTATAGTTAAGTGTAGATATTGCACGTCCGCTCTAAAACCGGTGAAGAAAACATCGTGATGAAACCCGCTTACGCGCTTTGGAGTGGTAGGCTCTGGCCGTGGTTGTAATACCACCCACCGAACAAAGCCATGCCGTCAAGCAACCTAGTCGTGTTTCGGGATGATGTTCGGTGAACCATCGGGGAGACGGGTCTGAGCAGCCGTTCAACTGCCGTCTCACTCTAGGTCTATGTGCTCCATCTTAGGCCACACCATCGCTTCACATTAGGCGAGATAGTGGCCAAACATAGATTTATTAAGCGTAAAAACAAAGTTTAGTCTTACTTGAAAATTAAAGTGTTAGATCGATACAATATTCGCGGTCGTAATTTGCATACTAAAGGTTCGGCGGCTTTGAGTATTTTCCGCGTGGACCGGCGGCACGGCGGCGGACAGCGAACACACTGCTGGTAAAGGCATTAATTAAAACTGCAATTTATCTCACTTAGCACGTTTAAGTGATACTTGCCCTCGCGATACACTTATTAGTGGGATGTCCGAAGGCTTTGCAGATTAAGCATCACTCGCAGTTTGTGTTTGTTGGCTTTATTCGAAAGACGAATAAAGTCTAGTGCTGGTTAGGGAGAGCACGAGCGTTAGTTGTTAGAGCTCAGAAATAATGTTTAAGTTTGCCGATGCTTTAGTGTGGCTTCTTAAAACGTATATATCTATAGGGTAAGGCTTAAGGAGATCAAAGATCTAAAATCAAGGCTTTTTAACCGACTCAAAAAAGGGGGGAGGTTCTCAATTTCATTGTGTTTTTTTCTTATTGTTTATTATTTCAGAACTCAGCCATCTTTGGGTTCATTATAGCTACAAGGATCCATATAAATTTAATCGAAATTCGACCTTGGACTTCGAAGATACATCAGATTTAAATTTAGTTTTCTTTTGTTATGAAATAAATTATTAAACGACAATTTGAATTGATGAAGCCGCGTCGGATTTGTGCATGGGTTGATGTTTATTTCGTCGAACCATATAACCTATCATTTTATTTTGTTGTACGTAACATTTTGATATGATAATTAGGGAACTTACTAATATGCGCTTGTGCTTGCCTATGCTTTATTGTGTACCTAACTTGAGTTTTTTTCAGATATGTTTTGAATTAATTATAATTTTTCCGATCCACGTGCAGCTTAAACATTTTGATATGATAATCAGGGGATTTTTCCCTACGAATTAGAATATTTTTCATCCCCTGCGGTCCAACTTGATATAACATATCTACATTTACTGGACTATTATTGATGAAATTGATTTTGGACGTTTGTAAGTAGGAGGTAATTTTTATTAGTACTGACTATATTGTAAACGTAAATTATTTAAATATAATATTAATTTAATTTAATTAGAAAATTGTATTACCAATGGAAATAATAGGTATATTATATTAGGAATTATAAAATGTATAAAATTCGCACTTCGTTGCAAACGCCCTTACAGGGTTCATGTACCTATGACATAATATATAATAAATGAATGTATATGAATACAATCAATAAATTAATTATGAATTTTATATTAGTTAATTAATTAATTATGAATTTTAAGTAGTCTATATAATGAGTTGTTTAATATGATTCAAAACCTATTAGGAATTTACCTACATAGGAAAAACTATTTAGAAACTTAGATCGCTGAGAAAATGATCAAAAACCAGCAGGTGTAAGCAAAATGGTGTAAAGCCTCTGCAAGTTACACTTAGCTCGGAATTAAAGCAATATTCTCGATGATGTAGTTACATGGTTCAAGAATTTCTGCATGGATCATTAAATTTCATGTTATAGCACCTGAATTTTGCAACATAAGTTTTCGTACCTTTCCCAAAGCTTTCCATTCTATATTTTGTTTTACTGTTAGTTTTTTTTTCTTTTTTATTTTTGATGCACGCTTTGTAGGGTTCTTTTACCATCACTGGATAACTGGTAGAAAATGCTTTAGCATTAAGTTCTCCTTTTGTACATTACTTGTAATAGTGCAATAAAGAATTAAATAATAAATAAATAATAATAAATTTCTTTGATCTTTTTCCGATATATTCGTATTATTTCTAATTTTATTATATTTCTTAATTTTATTTCTTTATTACAAAGAAAAATTTTAATAAATCCTAATATGTATGTAATTTTTCGAATATTTAAGTACCTAATCAACTAAGTAGTGATGACCGATATTCGATTATTGGTTCACATCTCTAGCGTTGACGGATGACGCATGCGCTCTCGGGTTCGCGCATGCGCGGGAGGCAACTTCGGAACGCAACTGGATGGAGTTTTTGCCGCGTAAGATTAAAAGTTTGTAGTTCTATTGTAAAAATCTCTAACAGATTTATCAGAAGTGACATATAACTCACGCGCTGCTATTCCGTTCATTTAATTGTTTCATCGCGAAACAAAACTGTGAAAATCACATTAAAAACTTCTGCCGGCGAAAGTTTTTCCAAAAAGACGCCATATTTTTGTTGTTGTTACAAGTTCGTGAAAAGACCAAAAAGTTACTCATTTTGTGGCCATAAAAAGTTATTGCGGTGATAAAAGAATTGTGATGATGAACTTACCACGGATTCTGGACACTGGTGAGCGCGTTCCATTGTATTTTACCTGTTCAGGGCAATGACCGCATATCAAAGTTAACGTTGTCAAAACTTTGTGATTTTAACTTACAAATTCCTTTCTACTGTGGTTTTGTGTAAGAACTAAGGACTAGTAACTACGAATTGTCCCTTGAGCGATACCTAGTCTGAATTTGACATTGGATTTGGTGGGAACTTTAGTCAAAATTACCATCAATTGGACTGAAAGACTTTGCACTATGTGTACCACTTTGTACCTACTTGATTTTGTGTAATAATGCAGAACTAATTTAAAGAGACTTATCAACATAGGTTCTACATTTTGTTTACTCACTGTTTAACTCACTGTGGAACATTTTCATTATTTATGTGCATAATTTGGTGTTATTCTTAAAATTATTAAAAAGTGTGATTTAAAACTCTTCTTATGGTGACAAATTATAAACTATATATTGGACTAAGCTATTAAGGTGTACCTGTTTATATTCAGTAATTATTACCAAAGAATTAAGAACTTTAAGTATATAATTTAATGTTGACTATCTCTGTTGTTCAAATTAATTATTTACAAAAAAAAATAACTATAATTGCATAATTGCTTTGCTGTGCTCAGTGATCCTAGAATAATAACGGGGACTGATTAATAATTAGTGTTTGCCAATTTCCTTACTTTAAAAAATGGAGCTGCAAAATAAAAGAGTGCGGTCAGCCAGTTTTTCTTCATCGGAATCTGAAGAGGAACATCTTAATTATAACAAGAAATACAAAAAAGAACTAGAACGAAAAGAATGCAGGATAAAGGCTTTAGAGGGGTTAATTAAAGAATTAAGACAAACACGTGATTACCATAATAATGAGACAACCTCATCGGCAGTGGGAAATGCACCATTTTCAACACCATTATCTGATCGTACCAACAGTAATGTCACCATGGTCCGTTATGTGGGTCGCAATGATGCATTGCCAGAATTTGATCCTCAGACATCTTCTGTCTCAATCGAACACTGGATCCGAAATTGTGAAAGCATTGCAAATATGTATGGATGGGACGAGAGAACATTAATTTGTAACAGTACATCAAAACTTCGAGGATATGCCAAAGGGTGGTATGAGAGGCAGGTTTCTTATGATGTGTCATGGGAAGAATGGAAAATGCGTTTGAAAATAGCATTCCCATTTACGAAAAATAAACTGGCCCAAATTAGGGAGTTGGTGAATAGGGTAAGGGCACCAACCGAGGATCCCATTAAATTTTATTATGACAAGTTGGGTATTGGGATGTCTTGTGGAATGACGGATGATTTGATCACTGAAGCAATTATTGGTACACTGGGTGACAAATTATTGGAGGTTGGTGCAGTATCAGCCGGATGTCTTAATTCAAATACCTTGTTGAAGTATTTAGCAAGTGTTAAAACATCAGCAGCAATCTGTGTAAGTTCTGTTGACACGCACAACCAACAACAGAGACATAAGATCCACAACATACATCAAAATAATGTTAAGTGTTTTACATGCGGAAAGGCAGGACACAAATCTTCAGTGTGTGGAAGGCAACTCACCTTTAAGCATAGAAACCAAAATAAAAAATGTAGATTTTGTGAACGCATGGGACATATTGAAGCTGAGTGTTTTGTGAAAAAGAGTCAAAACAAAGACAAGCAGTGTTCCTTTTGCAAAATTCATGGACATACCGTAGATAATTGTTTTAAAAAGAAAATGCAAACCAAGTCAGTGAATAAAATGCACACTGCCTCCTCTGAATCTTCAGATGGAAAGTACTACAAATCTGTCATCATTAATAATGAGCGAGCAAATGCCTTCATAGACTTTGGTAGTTCCTGCAATACAATGAGAGAAGGATTTTGCAAGAAATTGAGCCTTGTCCCTATAAGTAATGAGTCACTGGTTATCAAGGGGTACGGAAATGCCTTAACTCTTCCTATAGGCGAGACACATGCTCACCTTATAGTTGATGGAGTAGGAAGAGAATGTGACTTTGTTGTAGTACCCGACGCAATACAGACGTTTGACGTGTTAATAGGTCAGCCCTTCACAGAGTCTTCAAACATTGTTGTGGTAAAGACACCTACGGAACTGAATATATATGATAGTGAAGTGGCCCCCGACTTACACGAGCTTTGTGCAGCAATCGAAAGAGTTAGACTGTTCCCTCAATCAAATGTGACCTTAGAGCCTGGAGTTAACAAGATTATGACAAGGACAGATCCTATTGTGACTGGTATGTTAAAGGTGAATGAAAGTGAACACCGTCAATTGAGATGTGAGAAAGACATTATGGGTGATGAAATAGAAATAGATGATGGGTCAGCCGTACTCAAGGTTGTGAATATGACTAATGAACCCATTATGATGAAAAATGAAGTATGCATTGCACGTGCTGATATAATAACTCGTGACTCTGACAATTCAATGCTAAAACTTGGAAATAACCTCACCACTATGGAAAAGGAAAGTTTAAGTAACCTTTTAGAAGAGTTTAACCATTGTTTTTCGGGAAATGGAATAGAGCTGGGAAATTGCAGCATCGAAATGAGTATAAAATTGACCGAAGACAAAATAATAAACTATAAGCCTTATAGGATCTCATATCATGAGAGAGAAATAGTACGAGAAAGGGTGAAAGAGTTACTTGAAGTTGGTATAATTGAAGTGTCGAGATCTCCATACGCTAGCCCTGTACTACTAGTCAAGAAAAAGGATGGTGAATACCGCATGTGTGTGGATTACAGAGCTCTAAATAGAATCACAGAGAAGGAGCGTTATCCATTACCGGTAATCCAAGATTTGTTGGATCAATTGGCAACTAAAACAGTATTCTGTTGCCTAGACTTGGCGAATGGATACCACCAGATACGAATTTCAGAGAGCTCTAGGCCGTACACAGCGTTCATCACGCCTGACGGCCACTATCAATATCGAATGATGAGTTTTGGATTATGCAATGCTCCAGCGGTGTTCCAAAGGGCAATGAATGAAATCCTAGCTCCAGTGCTTCACGTATGCGCAGAAGTGTACATTGATGATGTGGTCCTTTGGGGTGACGACGTGCCTCATTGCTTAGAAAACCTGCGAAGTGTCCTCACATTAATTTCAAACGCTGGTGTCAAGTTGAAGAAAAATAAATGTACCTTTTTGACTGATACTGTTGAGTATTTGGGACATTTGATCTCCGGTGGTGAGCTTCGCCCATCTCCCCATAAGTTGACAGCGGTAGAGGAGTTTAAAACACCAGGCAACGTTCACGAACTTCGTCAGTTCTTGGGTCTGGCGAGCTACTTCAGAAAATTTATAAAAGGATTTGCTACCATCGCACGTCCGCTTACTCAATTAACAAAGAAAACTGTAGAATGGAAATGGGGACAGGAACAAGAGGATGCTTTGACACTTTTAAAGTTAGCATTAACGTCAGATCCTGTGCTGGCTATATATAGTCCAGATCGTGAAACTCAAATTCACACAGATGCATCCAAGGTCGGACTGGGCGGTGTGCTACTACAACGTCAACCAGATGGTTTATTAAAGGTCGTGGCGTATGCCAGTAGACAAACGACTTCTACAGAGGAAAAGTATCACAGTTTTGAGTTAGAAGCACTAGCCGTTGTGTTTAGTATTCAAAAATTTAAAGTTTATGTTACGGGCGTGCAATTTACCGTGGTCACTGACTGCTCAGCGCTTCGTTTAGCATGGTCAAAAAGGGACTTGTCCCCTCGTATATCAAGGTGGTGGCTCGATCTACAAGAGTACAATTTTGAGGTAGAACACAGACCGGGCACTTCGATGCAGCATGTAGATGCCCTTAGTCGGAATCCGATAGAGGTGAGACACATTGAAGAGAGTGATCTAATAGACACTTTACAAGAGACCGACGATAGTATTCAAACACTTATCTTGAACCTCAAACTGGAGTTAGAAGCTAACAAGTGTAAGAAAGATGGGTTGAGCAAGAGCTACAAAATCGTAAATGATCGCCTGCACAGGGTGGTTGATGGCGAATTGAAACCCGTTTTGCCAAAATGTGCGAGGTGGCATATAATGAATATTTATCATGACAAAAATGGGCACCTTGGTGGAGAAAAGTGTCTGACGGCTATCGCTGCTAAATATTGGTTTCCGAAGATGAGAAGATTTGTCGAGAAATACGTAAAGAGCTGTATTGGCTGTCAATTCACCAAAAAGCCAACAGGGAAACAACCTGGCGAGTTACATCCAATTCAGAGAGTACCCGTGCCGTTCCACACGCTCCATATAGACCACTTGGGGCCATTTTGCAAAAGTTCAGGTAAGACATACATTTTCGCAATCATTGACGGATTCACGAAGTTCGTTTGGCTCGAGGCGGTAGCTAGTGCAAATGCTAAAGGAGCTATATTAGCGTTGAAACGGCTAGCACAAGTATTCGGTCATCCCGTGAGGATTGTTAGTGACAGAGGAACCGCTTTTACTGGACGTGAATTTAAAGATTATTGCAACGAACTGGGCATCAAGCATATTCAAAATGCCGTCGCTTCACCCAGAGCAAACGGCCAGGTAGAGCGGCTGAACCGAACCATTCTGGCTTCATTGACGGCTCATATGGGAAACGAACAAAAAGGATGGAATGACTATCTTCCAAAGGTGCAATTAGGGATAAATTCTACCATCACTTCTGGAACGGGAAAAACACCACTAGAACTTGTGTGTGGGCTCCGACCGCGGCTTGCGGAAGACATACAAGGTCCTGAATTGACGATGTCTGACATTCATAAGGTAAGGGAGGAAGCTACTGACCAGATCGAGGTGAATGCCAAACAAATGAAAAGACGATTTGATAAGCATCGACGAGTTGTTAGGCCCTTCACTACAGGCACCATGGTAATGGTTGAACGAAGGATCTTGAAACCGGGGTTAGCCAGTGGTAAACTAGTGCCTCGATACTCAGGGCCATATAAAATTACAGCTGTCCTACCCAATGATAGATATGAAGTAACATCGTCCATTAAAGGGAAGCGAGGCTATAAAAATATCATTGCTCGTGACAAAATGAAGAAGTGGTACTCGCGAAGCATGAGTTCGTCGGGTGAGGAGTAGATTTGTCACGAATCTTGGAAATAATATAAAGTTTGATTAATTCCACATTACTTATGATTGGTGTTGTTATTTCGATATTGATTACAATCACTTTAATGTTAATTTAATGTTTCTAATATATATGTTTTTACTGATGAAAATTGTCAATTATAAAAATAATAAAAAGAAAAATGCTTTGATTGGTATACATTTTGTGATTCATATCGGATCACTGATCGTTAGCCTTCGGGGCGTACTTACTTTACTAGCCTTCGGGGCGTGTATTATGAGCCTTCGGGGCGTGTTGACTTTACTAGCCTTCGGGGCGTATTGACTTTACTAGCCTTCGGGGCGTATTGACTTTACTAGCCTTCGGGGCGTGTTGACTTTACTAGCCTTCGGGGCGTATTGACTTTACTAGCCTTCGGGGCGTATTGACTTTACTAGCCTTCGGGGCGTGTTGACTTTACTAGCCTTCGGGGCGTACTTACTTTACTAGACTTCGCGGTGAGTATTACGAGCCTTCGGGGCGGGTTGACTTTACTAGCCTTCGGGGCGTGTTGATGTTACGAGCCTTCGAGGTGTATTGATTATACTAGCCTTTGGGGCGTGTTTTACGAGCCTTCGGGGCGTGTCGACTTCACTAGCCTTCGGGGCGTGTCGACTTCACTAGCCTTCGGGGCGTGTCGACTTCACTAGCCTTCGGGGCGTGTCAACGGTACTAGCCTTCGGGGCGTGTCGATGTTACCAGCCTTCGGGGCGTGATGGCGTCACTAGCATTCGGGCCCTGACGTCTTCTCTAGGTTTTGTGACGGGAGAAGCGTTACTGCCCGAAGACTACTCCCTTACGTACTGGCCTGCTGAAGACCATCGGGGACGCTGGGAGATCAGGAAGGCCGAACTGATGACCGATATTCGATTATTGGTTCACATCTCTAGCGTTGACGGATGACGCATGCGCTCTCGGGTTCGCGCATGCGCGGGAGGCAACTTCGGAACGCAACTGGATGGAGTTTTTGCCGCGTAAGATTAAAAGTTTGTAGTTCTATTGTAAAAATCTCTAACAGTAGGTATAAATAATTTACCTATTATATAGATCTACACTATACTTCAGTTTCTGTTCTCAAATGGCTGCTCTAATCTGAACAGAAAAGTTTTGATTTGATGTGGCGCGTACCACCCGAAATGCTGCATCTTGATATAGAAAGGTAACAATGTATCTAGAAGTATGGTAGGTAGCAAACGCGCAATGAGAGACGTCTGTGGCAAAATGTTTGGCAACCCAGCAACTTTGTACAATGCCAAATAACACATGTTATTAGTGTTGATACAAAAGGTGGTGAACACTGTATCCGTCGTTTTGCTTCAGTTAGGTTCAGAGACAATGTTGCTAACAATGTTGTCCGCAAACACGTTTAATTAGACGATGTTGCTGTAGGTAGAAATAATTAGCTATGTATAAAATAATATCTAAAGCTCGGATAACATGCACCGGTAATTGACATACTGAATACCTATACCTAATAATATTGACACGTACAGAGAAGCTGTTTTTAAATTCAGAAGTGCATAACGATTGGATAAAGTAATAAGTGGGTACGTGTGTATGTAGCTGACTTCATAACGCTTACTTACTAAAGCGTAGATATAAGTTTGTATAGATAGATAACATGCTTTTTTCTTATTAGGTGTACCTACATAATTATTATTATTTTAATTATTATTATATTATTAATTATGATTATTTATTATTAAAAGGTAGTTTGAATAGTTTTTCACAATGGTTTTCAAGTGTATCTCATGTAAGATACATAAAATATTGTATACTCTTTATTGCGATTATCTCCAAATGTACAGAAAGAATGATAATAGATTTATTCTTGACATCACACGACATTACACTAAACATACTAAAATAAGGACAAAACAGAAACCATAAATACAATACAGTGAAATGTTGCGCGATGTCAGGAAAAGGTTCCGACTCAGCATACGTATAAGGTGTTTTTAAGTACCATAACACTGACTTTTGGAATAATCGGAACCCTCTCATCACGAACAATCAGAAATATAAACATTTTTTTTTTTTTTATGTGA
Source organism: Petrophora chlorosata (assembly GCA_951640565.1). NCBI lineage: Eukaryota > Metazoa > Arthropoda > Insecta > Lepidoptera > Geometridae > Petrophora > Petrophora chlorosata. Next base: position 7,239,869 of record OX621190.1, read on the forward strand.
CTTAATGACGAGACGAGCTGGTCTTTTGCCTGATGGTAAGCAATACGCCAGCCCATAACAAAAACAGCACCACCCATAACTTTGTTTTGCAAAATCCTGCGCGGCGCTGTACTGCGCTCGTCACTCTGAGACAATTAGCTGTTGAGTCTCATAATGCCCAGTAATTTCGCTGGCTACAATGCCCTTCAAGCCGGAACACAGTAATGCTTGCGCACTACCGCTTGGCGGCTGAATAACGGGCAAAGCGGTGGTACCCACCCAGACGGCCTCTCGCATACGAGAAACCTACCACCAGTAGAAACCTACCACCAGTAGAAACCAAAAACATAAAAAAGAAACATGATTTTTATATATAAAAGTAGACGATTTATCTTCAAAAGCGTACAGCTAGCTACCTATAAATCCAAATTTGACAGAGTCCTGCTATTCACTGGCACTCAATAAGCCAAATCTATTCAATATCACTGGAATAGTGGCCGTTTCATTTGACTCGACGAGTCCAATTTAATTTCGTCGCTACGCTTGGACTGGGTAATTCAGTTGCTTGAATCACTACAAGTCTTTTGATCAACGGCAATGAGTCGAGTATACACTGAACTAGACCTAATAAAGTAGTTTGTAAGTTTCAGGAGCCCCTAATTGGTATCGATTGATATATAACTTTCTCGAAACTCACTTGCCTACATGTTTGATCTGTGTCAATTTGTCTAGAGCGCTTTGCTCATTGAGTTTTGCAAACTTTAGGACTTCAGGAGTCATCAAAAGTTATGAGGTAGTTTCACTATTTTACCAAGTTTTTATTAAGTCACTTTCTTGTTTGTCTGTCTGTCTGTCGTTCCGGGTGGAATCTTGCAACTCAAATTTTGTGCACTTCCCGATTATCTATCCGGCTGAAACTTTTAGGGTAGCTCACAATTTGATGACAATGCATTCTTAATCCATGAAAACGTGGTTTTTAGATTACTTTTTATCTATTACTAAGGATTCTTTTATTAGGATTATTTTTACTTCTCCCATTTCTGCACATCTTTAACTATAGGCAGATGTATATCTACGCAGGTCCTGCTTATGTTGACTGCTCGGTTGTGATTTTTTTTTCAGAATCTTCGATACGCTGCTATGTGGCCAACCGGCTGAAGCATTTGGTCTATCTATCTTCGCAGGTGCTGGTTGTGTTGACTGCTTCGTTGAGCATTTAGTTTTTCTTCTGCGTCTTGGGTACGTTGCTATGTTGCCAACCAGCTACAGCATTTGGGCTAACATAATATGTTGTCCAATTGCATCACCTTCTAAGTAGTGTTGTGTAGTTAGGATAATTTTAGTAAGCAGTAGGTATGTGTGGTAGGTATGTCTTTACTAATAAAAGCATTCGCCCGTAAGATAAAATTAAGTGGGTAACTGGTATACCTATCATAAATACCTGTATACAATGCTCTTTTAACTCTAGAGCCCACGACTTCTAATTTCTCTACGTAAGACAAAACTTTGTTTGTCAACTACATCTTTCCCATGCTTCCATAGATTTACTGATGTTGCAGTAACTTGTTGTTTTTAAGCTTTTGTAGAACCATGAAAAAATGTAACTATATGTAACTTAAACAGTCATATATTAGCGGTTCCACTTTGGTACCGTTTTTTGATGTTGTAGGTAGAGACTTTCTGTTAGGACTTAAGGCAATACGAGTTCTTTGAAATAGTTAATGCTAGGCTTCCATTATTCAGACCCACAGACAGTCTTACCTATATCTGGTTGATTTAATATGCAAAAGTCGTTGTTCCCTGTATGCGTAATTTAATTGCGAATTCTGAAGTTGGTAACGTAATTGGATTGGTTGTTTGTGTTTATAATATAAGCACAAAACAATCCAGTTATCTAATATACTTGAGAAATCCTACCTTACCAACTTATGACAAAAGCGAATCGCCATATTCATAAGAGGATTTACAATTTTAGCAACCCACCCTCACTTAGCTCAGTTGTCCTCGTAAATGTACTACCTGTGTCTTTATTTAAGTAAAAAAAAGAAAACTGATATCAAAGGAACACGGTAATACTCACGTACAAAAGGGACAAGAACATTATGCAAGAAAAACCCCAATACTACGCGCAGAGGTCTAAAAGGCTGTAAGATGCGAAAAATCCTATTACGATCAAAGTCTTTGATGTAAGAATGTGAGTTCGATTCTCAGTGAAACAACTAAACTAGGAAACGTAAACGTTTTGTGTTACGTTTTCTCTGCGTCCTCATTATAGTTTTGGTGTACGAATATATTGGGAAATGGATTGCACGGCCAAAACTGAAATTCACACTGTCACCAAAGAAAACTAAATATTACTGTCACCTTGTATAACTCTCTCTCTTTTTTTATATCCTATAGGACTTAGGATAGTTTTTATCACGGAAAATTAACGCGAGCAGGCATCCGTTATTCCGGTGTAGTTTGAAAACGCGGGTGGCCATATAATAAGGTAGCATTCGGATCTCGGCAGTCGCCGCCCGGCAGCCACGACCCAGCAGCGGCGACCGTGGTGCGTCATACCGCTCTATAGGGATTTGTATGCAGAACTTTCCGATGCAGGTAACTGAGTCGTGCGGCCGGGGGCTTGGCTTACTAGTGACTATGGTGGCGTCGCCAAACCGCGCCATAAAAAATGTCGGATGGTTTAGTGATGAAGATGACGAGCGCTCTCGTTGCGGCCACTGCAATCCGAATGCTCGTTGTCGCGCGGCAGGGCAGCGGCAGTGGGTCGCAGCAGTCGGTTGCGACTGCCGGGTGGCGACTGCCAAGATCCGAATGCTACTTGTCCAGTATGTACGTGACGCGGTTAAAACCGCAGGCTATAAGTTCATTTATTTATTTTATTTATTTATTTCAGGCAGTATTAATGTACAATAAAGTAAAATTAACATAGGCCCATAGAATATATACCTTATAGACTAACATATATACAAACATATAACACTATAATTAAGTATTTTATACGCTACTACACAACACATAAGGAATTATTGTTTTGTAAATGTTAAAGCAGCGCCCTCAAGTCATGTTCATTGTTCATGCAGACCCTCGATGGTCACTATGACCCTGTAACTCATTTTAACATATTCATTTCAACGTAAGTTGATACAGTGACACATGTTGAGTTTAACTTTTAGATATTCAATTATTATAAAGAGCCTATAATTTCAATTACTATCTAGTCGGTAAAGACGTTAACAACACATTCATCAGTTATAAATTAAGTGTTTTATTTTTATTTTATGGAACATAGTAATGAGACGAGCATGCCTGCCCATAACAATTGTAGTGCTACCCAGAACTTTTGATAACCATAAAAACACTGCGTAGGACTGCATTACGCACATCACCCCGAGACATCAGATATAAAGTATGCCCAGTAATGTCTCTGGCTACGATGCCTTCAAACTGGAACACAATAATGCTTGCGCACTACTACTTTCCGGCAGAATAACTAGCAAAGTTGTGGTTCTTTCCCAGACAGCCTAGCGCATACAAGAGACCTATCACGAGTAAAATGAAATTATGAATGAATGATGGATGTGATGAAAAGGCTGAAGGTAAAGGTAGATAAAGTGCTGGTGAAATTGTTAAAAATAGATGGGTCAATGAGCTTAGAAAACTATAAATATTCTGTTATGTGTCGACTCGTACCGTCGACAGTGGTTACTGCATAAGTACAAATTACCGACGTAGAAACGTAAGACGTAAGTATCTAGGTACTAATGGAATCAATCAAGCGTGACGTTGCGGAAATTCATGTCGACTCTGAAACGCAATGAAAATATGTAGACAACAACCTAACGAATATTATGTAGGTTGTTGTTAGAATAATATAATATTAATGGAGGTAGATAGCAAATATAAAATGAATTGAAATTAAAAATATACACCTATATTATATAAATAAAAATGCCTTCGCTTTTTTATTTTTTATAATATTTTTTTTTTACGCTTAATAGATCTATGTTTGCCCACTATCTCGCTTGATGTGAAGCGATGATGTGGCCTAAGCTGGAGCACACAGATCTAGAGAGAGACAGCAGTAGAGCGGCTGCTCAGACCCGTCCTCCCCGATGGTTCACCGAACATCATCTCGAAACACGACTAGGTCAATATATAGGTAATAAATATGATAATCTAGGTACTCTACCTACTAAGCGTTCTAGAGAATCTATCCCGTGTTTGCATTAGAAAGCAGAAACGCAAAAAAGGCTTTGTGTTGACTTTACTATGCCGAAAGGTAAAATACTTACCCTTTTACAATGTTTCTCCTCCCGGGAGAATTTCCCTCAAATTATATAAAGTAACAAGAATAATCATAAAAACAGTCGTTTTACTTGACTTTAGGCTGAGCTGCGAAAACGAGTGGCATCTAAACAGATATGGAGCGTACCGAAGCCGGGACCAACGTCGGTCGTTCTGAGGCATACCTACCTACCTATGCCTGCTTGCCGAAGATAAAGGCTTACATCGAATTAAATAGGCTTATTGAGTATTTTACCGACAATTTACATAAGTCAACAAATAATGAGACCCTTTCCCTTACCGGAAATGAGATTCGGAATTGATCTTTTTGGCGAAGAATATCTTATTTAATTTCCTTGAAACTCAGTTCGAAAGGCACGTGTTTTTCCGGGTGCTTCTTTTATGGCAGTCTTTTTTAGAACATTTTTGTATCACATCCCAATGATTGAAAGGAACCTGTTTTAGAATAAACTTATTTGGCATACCTGTGTTTGGCATAAATACACCTCGGAGAATATAGGAAAATAATCTTGTATATTTAGTATATAAGTACATAGTTTAGTTTAGTGCCACAGTCGGTCTTTTCCGATATTAACATAATTATTCCGATATTAATATAATAATTTCCATTCATAATTTTAAAGGAAATTAACTCCAGAAATACCAAAAATCCAGAAAGATACCTACTTGTTTATTTTCAAGCTCCAAATCATTTAATTATAGTTGGTAATAATGACTTATTACCAATAACAATGTTATGCGATTGATATTAAAGTTCATAATGCTATACGTACCTATAACGATTTAAGACAATTACCATGTAAACTTTTGAAAAAGAATTAATTAAATGGCTCAAGCATAAAATTTTCTATTCAACTGATGAATTGTTCAACTGATTTTTTATGTATTACAAAGCAGATGAAACTGTGTATTATAATAAGACCTTATTTTATTTACCCTGTTTTATGTATGTGATCTATGGGCGTTATTAAGCTATTGCATAGCTTCTATCGTGGGCCTTGAGCGTGGAGACCGAATCCAGAAATTCCGTAACGAAAATAACCTAACACCCCCCACTCCGAATGCTATGCAATAGCTTTACCGCGGCAGTCTCCGACTGCCACACTTTTTTTTTATTTATGAAATAAATTGATTCTGATGCAATTTGCAGAAAGTCATTATACAATTACTAAGCATTAACTTTTTAAGCCGTAACAGATGTACTCGTATTAACAAGTAATGTAAAAGATTTTCCTGATATCTTCTTCACAGTCAAGTTTGAATAAGGTTTTTGCTAACTGATTAATTGCAGAAAATTTGTTGTAACTAGTTACGTATTATGTAAAGGGACAATATTATTTGATCCTCTAAAACCTAATTGATCTGAATAATACTTGATCCTCTTTGTATTCGTTCGACAGAACTTTATGTTAGAGCAGTGACCACACATCGCCAGAAAGTAAATTGATAAAATCGATTGATTTGATTTATTTTATGTCTCAGAGAAAGAGAATCAATCATTAAAAAAGTTGACCGTTTAAAACGTCTTTTTGCTGTTTTTTGCAAAATTAAAACGATCATTTAAATAAATGCCTTATGTTAATACAAATAAGATTCGAGATTTCGTGATAGGAGAGTGATTTCTAAAATGTTTTGTATATAACGAAAGTAAAGCATTATACAAGTTTAATTTGAATGTTTATTGACTGAAAGTCGAAATTAAATTCGCCTCTCAAATTCTTCGGACCAACTACAGACACTTCAAAGAACCAATCAAATGTTATTGTCACAAAACATCCCATCTCCAAAACGGAAAAGGTGCAAAAAAGGTTCGACCTGCAAACGAGGCGAGTGTTGATGCGACAATATTTTATCTCGTCCTATGAGTTGCAAAGACCTGGCGATTTGAAAACTGCGAACCCAGCGTTTCGTTTTCGCCTTTGACACTCATGTGAACGGATTTAGATGTCAAGTGAGCACAATCAACCAACAATCAACTCACAATAACTCTCAGTAAAACGCTGCGACGCTAAAGCTATACAAACAGGATACATTATTTCGAGAGATAATTGGTAAAGCTGTCTGTTATTTCCACTCTTATTAGAGCAAGCTTAACAAGTCTGTCAGTGCCAGTACGTGAGAAGATTTAAAATTCAATTTTAATGCTTGTTGCTCTTCTAAGGGTTCGTTATATACCTACCTACCCAATACCGGCGGCTCTGCCCCTTTGAGTTAGGTAATAGGAATAGTTGGTCCTTAGTGAACTGATCGTTTGTCCGGGATATATCCTATATTCTGTTCCAGGCCCTAAAGTATCTATATACTTTAGTAGAATTGTTTATAGCAAAAAGGACATCGCCAGGTAATTAAAATTTGGATAATTTTCTTTTGTTAAACGTAGATTCATATTTTTTTATACTTTTTTATTCAAAAAAGTTTATTGTTGTAACGGATTTTGATGAAATTCGGTATGTAGGTGGAATTGGAATAGGACATACGAAACTTTTCATCCCGGAAAATATTAAATATAACAGTTCCCTAAGAAACAACTATAAACCTAATTCTACGCGGACGGAGTCTCGGACATCAGCTAGACTGCTCGCATACAATTCCAATAATTAAAAGTTACCTTAACGTTCTTCTACAAATTTTGAAAATTCTGTATTAATTTTCACACCACTAGAAAAAAATGTAATCACACAAAGATCACAAAAGCTGCAATGAACTGGTTGTTGCGATATTGGCAAATACATTAATACAGATTTTATCACAGTTTTTAACAGGATTTTATCGTTTTCATTTTCACACCCCTCTTTCTCCGTCCGTAAATACTGTATCACCAAATTAAGTCATTTGAGTCTTTACGAAATGAACGGTATGAACCCTTACGTCACTGATGATCAAACAATTAATAAAGCACTCCTAATAAAAACAACAAGTACCTACCTGTAACGTCCACCAAGCAATGGGCCAGCGTGGTGGGCCGGCCTGACTCTCTCTGTAAGCGAAGGCTTTGCAGTAGCACTTCTCTTATTGAAAAATAAAATAGTACGTAAAACTGAAATAAAGAGCTCAAAAAACGGAAGAAATATGCATATTTCATCAGTAGTAATGGAGTTTCGAGGGATGAATATATTAAAATAAAAAAAGAAAGAAAACATTTATTTTGACAAAACTGCACACGGTACAACAATGATCGCAATACAATAAAGCAATAAAAAAATAAATATTATACTAGGTGCTGGTGTACGAGAATCTGCCGTGTACAGTGCCGTCAAAAAGGTCTGAGCTCAGCATAATGCTGTATATAAATCCACAACGCTGGTTTTCAGCTCAAACCTCTGGTAACGCACGTGAAAAACAAAAATAAACAAAATATGCAGATACAAATAAAGGGTATAACAATTATAGATCAGGAAATGAATTAAAGTTCAATATCATTCGTTTCCTCTGTGATTTGCGTGCATGCTAGAGCATACGCAAATGTAGTGCATCTGTACTGACACTAAGTGAAGTGTCTACTAGAGAGCGGCGGCACAAAAGCCTATGACACGTATACGAGCTCCATCTCTCCCTATCAATTTCTCATCAGTAGGTATCTATAGCTTATCAGCAACAGGGATGTTCTCGAAAAATATCTTTTAAAGGAAATATGTAGCGGTATCGCCTTCGACGTCATTAGCGGGATTTTCTTATACTCTCATTTCTCAACCACATCCCTTCAGGCGATTTGTGTAGCACGATTTTTTTAATATACAGACCGTGAATAATTTGCTCGGATTTTTTCATGTGTGATTTCATAAAACATATCCAATTTTCTCAAGTAGATACTTACATTATTTATCAAACTTTGTAGCCTGATTACTTTCATTTTGATTTGACTTTTATGTTTCATCTCAGCTTCTATTCCTAAGTTCTTTTTCATTCCTGCAAAGCCAACGCGCCGTTCGTTTTATAATTTTCTTAAAAATTAAAGTGTTGGATCGATGCAGTGTTCGCTGTCGTAATTTGCATGCAAAAGCTTCGGTGGCTTTGAGTATTTTCCGCGCGGACCGGCGGCGCGGCGGTGGATAGCGGACACACTGCTGGTAAAGGCATTAATTAAAACTGCAATTTATCTCAATTAGCACGTTTAAGTGATACTTGCTCTCGTAAAGCACTCATTGGTATGATGCCCGGAGGCTCTGCGCTCTGCAGATTAAAGATCGCTCAGTTGTTGACAGACGAGCACAACCTTGCCTACATGTTAGAGATCTAAAATAATATTTAGGTAGGAATGTCAGGGTATGACATTTTAGAGTAGGTACAATTATTTACCCCATCGTGCATGCATGCTACTGTTAATTACTTAATTAATAATTGAATGCATAAAAATAAAGTAGTTGTTATAAAATGTCATATAAATAAATAATAAAACTGATTTGCACTGGGCTGGCTTTATTTATATTTAAGTAACAAAATTCGTACACAAAAGGGCTGAAAAACAATATAGAATATATCCTGGATTTACACGCAATCTGGTTATGTAGACCAGGTAGCATTGTTTTACTGTTATTTCGTTTGGTGGAAAAGCTAACTCTAAAACCGTTGCAGTGCGTTCGGCAGGTGAATGTATGAAAACGGTAGACGGGTCTACGACTCTATTCTCAGCCAAAAACGTTTTACACTAATTTAAAATTCACAAAATAAACCATATATTTCCATTATTTATTGTAGTTGCCTGATGGTAAGTGGTAAGTGGGCATTGCTGACGCGTTGCCGACCCTTAAGGACTCTATTAATGCCCCTTTTAAAGGACTCGCATGTTAGTAAGGTAATTTTTGCTTCTAAAATACTGCACCCAGAGGTAACTAATATTGAAACAATCAAAGTTTTATTTATAACACAGCGTCGCTGTAAATATTACGTAAAGTGCTTAATCTATACTATACTAGTCCCGAAATTAAAGCAATATTTTAAAAGAAAGGGCCGATGCTGTAGTTACACGGCTCAAGAAATTCTGCATGGATCATTAAATTTCATGGAAGAGCCTCTGGATTTTGCAACTTAAGTAACTTTCCCGAAGCCTTCCTACAATGTTTTCGATCTCCGACACAAACTCGGTGTTTGTCGATACAGCGCACGTCTAGCCGAGAATGTAAGGGACAAAGTTTTGTGCAGTAATAACTCAACAAACGAAAACAATGTGTGTTTTCCTACGGAGACAATATTATTACTTCTGTTTTTGCTCCCAAATGGTGATGCCGTGCTGTTTGAGCTATTATTATTATTCACATTATTTATTTTAATTCTTGAATCTAGGTTTTTTTAATATTTATAAAATATATATATATATATACAAAGTATTATAAAACACCTAAAACCAGACTGCCGGTGGTTAGGGCTGCAGATTGAGGTACATCCTGACAATACGTGCCGTATCAAGGAGTAGGTACTGCCTTCTGCATCTGACCCTTAATCCTACCGTCTAGCGGGAGCCTCTTGAGATGCAAAATTATTAAGGTAAAATTTCCTCTATTATTATTATGTCGCTCTTTCTGACGGGTTGCTATAACATAGTACATATTTTATATAGTATATAATTAATTATTGCGATTTGTAAATGGTATTGCATGGTGCCATATATTAAGTTTTCTTTGGTGCCATTTCGCATTTCAATTTTCTTTTTCTCATTATTTAGTCGTTAAAATCCCTAATCAACTAGTTTATTGCTATTTGTGGAGGCTTATAATTAGCTTTTTATATTATTTTTTTCAATATATTTTGTAAAAGTAGCTGTTAGCCAAACAAAATAATAAAAAATAATAATAAATACATTAATTAAATCTACCGCAAATCTAGCGGAATCTTTATTTTGTGCCTAAAACGTATTCTAGATTGTAAACTGTTACTAGAGTCTCCTAATATATTTTTTTACTCGTGGTAGGTCTTTCGCCGCGCACCGCGCCGTCTGGGCAAAGAATACGAGTACTAACTAGGTACTACCGATTTGCCAGTTATTCTGCCGCCAAGCAGTGGTGCGCAAGCTGTGTTCCGGTTTCAAGGGCATTGTAGCCAGCGAAATTACTGGGCATATGAGACTGTATGTCTTATGTCTCGGGGTGATGACCGCAATGCTATGCTGCGCAGTACTTTTTATGGTTTTAAAGTTTCTGGGTGGCGCTTACCATTAGGCGAACGACTTGCTTGTCTCATGACTCAGTTCCATAAAAAAACGATAGCTTTCAACCTCATCAAAGGACAAACTCACTTATCCATTTTCATAAATTAGCATTAAGTACCTAGGTATGTAGACATATAGAGCATAACAGACTAGTTGAGCACTTTTCGTTCAAGTTACAGTAAACTTCAGTAAACGCTTATGACCTGTTCCCACTCACTTCGCCAGCATTTTACCTGTTAGCCTCTTCGTCACATCAACTTTAATTAAGTCTCGAATGTATAAACGTGTTGCCAAAACTAGTTAACGGCTTTACTGAGTATAATTAAACTTGTACCGAGCTATGACAGGGACAGAGAAACGTTGCTACTTAATACATTTCCCTCCGGTAGCATTTCGCGGTTTCTTATTACTTCCATTGAGTACCTATATATATCGAACTCACATTTGTACATCAAAGAGTTTGGCCGTAATACGCTTTTCGCATCTCACTGCTTTTTGATGTCGTGATATCTTCTTTTTCAGCCTTTTAGAGCTCTGCACGCGTGGTATCTGGCTTTTCTTGCATAAATTACCACGTTTTTATTAAGTCACTTCCTTGTTTGTTTGTCTGTCTGTCGTTGCGGGTGGAATCTTGCAACTCAAATTTCGAGCACTTTCCGATTAGCTATCAGGCTGAAACTTTTAGGGTAACTCACAACTCGATGACAATGCATTTAAGGCGCATAAAAATGTGGATTTTAGATAATTTTTTTAATCTCCTTTTGAGCTAGCGTCAATAAATAGAATAAAATAGAAAGTAAGTATGCTAGGAACATGCAACACATACACCATAACATTCACACACACACCAAACACTCACTCACATCATTCTTACACCCCGTCACACAAATACTACAATAATACACTCGAGAGCAATGAATCCGGGTCACTTAAAGAATCCTAAAAATCTCGGAAACTAAAAATGCTAGGTTAATGCAATAAATTGTATTTAATAGACAATGTAATACTCCTTAAATGAAGGTATTAAAACTTCTTAGTTATTGTAAAGTTATATCATAAAAAAATCAAATTTGAAAAAGGGCCACTTTCGAAGATGGAACTACGAAATTACAGCATTTGGTTTTGCTTTTGTTTGTAATCTGTCATTTATGTGGGTACATAAACCATGTTGATAGTGCTCTATATTCATTATTCAAGCTGAAATTATGTCGCTTACGCCTGAAGAATGCACCAGAATACTTACAATGCTGGAAACCGGCCGGAGTCAGCGCGATACAGCCAGGACTGTCGGTGTGTCGCTGTCAACAGTACAAAGAGTTCTCCGACGTTACGAAGAAACTGGTTCTAACCTACGCAGACCAGGAACGGGCAGAACCAGGTGTACCACAGCACGAGAAGACCGATACTTGGTGAACACCATGCTTCGAAATCGCTTTCTCACAGGAACTGAACTCACCAATCAGTTTCGACGCCTCGGAGGAAGTAACCCAAGTGCATGGACAGTAAGACGTCGGCTTGCTGAATCTAACTTAAAACCCCTTAGACCTGCAAACGGCCCTAAACTGGAGCGTGGGCATCGTATTTCGAGACTAAGATATGCCCAGAGCCACGTAAATTGGAGTATTGAAGATTGGTCAAAAGTTATGTTCTCCGACGAATCAAAATTTATGCTCTACAAGCACGATGGAAGACACAGAGTGTATCGAAGACCAGGGGAAAGATTCAAGCAAGCATGCATCGAAGAAAAAGTAGCCTACGGTGGTGGGTCTGTATTTGTGTGGGCCGGAATTTCTTCTGAAAGTCGCACAGAGCTGGTGATCATAGAAAACGGCTCTTTAACTAGCGTAAGATATGTGGAAGAAATCCTCAATGATCACGTTGGTCCATTTATGGTCAATTTAGGTGAGGATGCTATATTTATGCATGACAATGCCCGACCTCATACAGGTAGGATTGTGAATGACTACCTTCAAGAGATGAACATTACTCGTATGGAGTGGCCAGCGCGCAGCCCGGATATCAACCCGATCGAGCATGCTTGGGACGAGCTAGGCAGATGCGTAAAACAACGAAACCCTCCCCCAATCACGCTTCGTGAGCTCAAAATTGCTCTCACAGAGGAATGGGAGAATATTCCCCAAAATCGTATAAGGAACTTGGTGTACAGCATGCCAAACCGCGTAAACGCAGTAATGGAAGCACGAGGAGGCAATACGAAGTATTAAAATTCAAGAAAATCGTAATAAAGTTCAAAAATTTCATGTTTCCTATTTTTGTTTTAAGGAGAGATCAGCAGTTTTTTTCTCTATGTAATTTTGTGTTAATAAAATGTATGGTGACTCATATTTTTTTTACTTTCATTTAAGGAGTATTACATTGTCTATTAAATACAATTTATTGCATTAACCTATCATTTTTAGTTTCCGAGATTTTTAACATTCTTTAAGTGACCCGGATTCATTGCTCTCGAGTGTATTATAATATGAACTGCTCTTTAGAAGTTAATTTATTATATCGAACATCACACTACTTTAACATACGACAAATGTGGGGATATGTTAGGCAAGACTCGCTTATTATAAATATAAACGGCTACACTCACGTTATGATTGTGTCGGAATAACTCCGACCAGGTTCCGGACAATTAGGATGTCCTTCTTCCGGGAGTTTACGCTTTGGATTCGCGACGCAGACTGCGCGCCTCCGCTCGTTCCTGTCGCCGCGAGCGCGGTGCTAAAACCGGTGGTCTTGTTCCGACAGCAACTTGTGGAGCCGTGAAGCGGGTACAACGAGTGCATTGTGCCAGCAACTGATTGGTCAAGACGGTGATAGCTCAACAGATGAAGACACCACACCACTGAACATGGCTGCGCGGGATAAACAAACCCCCGCTGCGCCCGCGCCCCCCACGCCTGCACCGGATGAATATTTCGACTCACGATAGTTTCCAAACTTTAAGACTCGCTTATGTTTAGAGAGTGTGGGTCAAGTTCTCTAGTCTTTGTTATGAAATTATAAGGGTTCCGTTTTAGCTATTTTCGCTGCGGAACAAAGTGATTTAAGTAAAAGTGATTTAAAAAAGGCGTTTTTAATGCCATCCCTATATTTCTTGTACGCCGCGGTATGTGTAAAAAGGTTTATCGATTTCGAGTGAGCAAAGGCACTGTAAAAGCACTCGTCTCGTATAATCGGTGTACACTTCGCAGGGACCCTAGGCCGGTCTCTGCCTATCGTCTACACTAGGTACACTTCAGCTACAGAGCTCAAAGCATGTTGAGGTTAAAGACTCCGTTACGGTTACGTTTTATGTAGAACACACTTAGACAAGATCATTGATATCAAAGGATATTAATCTGGTGAACTAATTTACCTGACTACGAGTACAACATTCATATTACGTACTTCAACTAAATAGTGGTGTTTGGTGATACGTGTATTCATTTGTTATTTGTTTTTGTTTTTGTTTCCGGGATTCTTTATATATACAACACCTACAGTTCAAGTACTTAGTTTAAATAGGTACATTAGTGGTTAGGTGCATATATTATCAGGTGTTACAGTACCCTTTTGTGAATCACTAGTTCCCTGCACTAGGTCTCATAAGAGCCTGTATAGCAGGATCACAGCGACCATCTCAGGCCACTCCATCTACAATACATTATTTATATATTTAAGTACCTTCATACAGGGTATATTAACTAAACCTAATTTTATTCAGTATAAATATAAAAATAATTACTTACATTGCTCCAGTGATAGGTATTCGTAGGCATTATATAAAAGTGTTCATTTATGTTTATGTTATATTTATGTTTACATAGATATTTTATTTAAGTATTATTATATATATGTATATATCAATATATGTGTTTATATTTTTTTATTATTTGTGGGCATCTTTTCATGACACCAGTCTCTTAAGAGTCTGGGGCACAGGAGACGCCCACTATATTTATACCGTTTTGCTGTAATACATATATTGTATATATAAAATAAATCAGTTTTAAATAATGTATCAAACTCGAAAGTTTTAGTCACATAATTCATATACGATTTACCGGCCAATCACAAACGCGCCTTATTCTTTTGCCACGGCAGGTGAGGAGTTAGGGAGTCATGTTTTATGAGTTATTACCCATATTCCTATATTATTCTGTTGGAAGACTAGCTCTAAATGTACTCTCTGTTTTGTCCAACCTTATTACACAGTCTAGTAAATCATATAGACTGTGGTTATTAGGTACCTACGTTTGTTCCTACCTTATTTAGTAGAGATACGACTGACTGAAAAGACTGAAAAGTCAGTAACCTATCATTATAGCTACTTTGTACCATAATATATTTATTTTAAACTCTATTTGTTCAAGCCTACGACAGCTTGAAGAATAAAAAAAAAAAAACAAAAAGAAACAAAATTATTATCATGGCAACCTTGACCTACTGTCAGTCAACAATCTACAGAACACGGTATGTACGCTAATGGACATAAATTGGCGCCCGAACAGAGACAAGAAAAAAAATTGCAAATCTGCAGCTCACACCCAAAGGATTGAAAGGATTCGCCATAAAAATCAATTGGAAGACGAGCCAGGTTACACGGCGCACCAGGATACGACTAATATCGCCAGCCGGGCCAGCGAAACAGCAAAGGCATCGCCCCGCAGCTCAGCGCGACGTGTCTCAGAGTTAAGTGCGCCTTCCATTGTCCTTCCCTCTAATCATCTAAATCCAACCAAAATAGCAAATCATTCAAGTGTAAAACATACTAAATACATAAATTATTACTCCATTCGCGCATACATAAGTGTTTCAACATCCAACAACGTAATTTCACGGTTATTTTTCCCTATTTATTCGACACAAAGGCATCCATTTTGTATCAAAAGTTAACCTTTGTACTATTTCATAACCTCAACATTTAAATCCCTTTCTATAGATTTCATACAACTTAAACTATTATTTCATTTAAAGTTATGCCTATTGTAATTGTATTTCAATAAAGTAATTCCCTAAATTCATATCTCGTTCCTTGCGTGCGTAGTTTCATTCCGTTTCGCCGACTAATTCCAGGGTGACGACGCAGCGCTGCACAGCCTGCCGGCCCGTTCGTCAGCAGTAGACGCGCCTTATCACGTTATCAGGCGGCAGTCAGCTGTGCACGCACACATTCCGGTTTGCTGCCGGAGCGAGGAGCGTAGTGAGATACAATTTTCTATAATTAATTGCAAATTTATTACATATTTCGATAATTTGTTGACCTAAGTGCCAAAGGGTTTTCATTACAAGGTTAGTTAATACAATATTATAATCACTAGCAGTACGATAGCCATTTTACCTACAACTATCTAGCAAATCTATTTACAATGGCACCTGATAGTGAGAAATCTGGCTCTAGTCATTCCAAAGTTTCCTTGAGGGAGCTAACGAGCAAACGTAGCTCAATCAAGGGTCAAATTACCAAATTTAAGAACTATTTAGATAAAATAATACAACAACCTCGATTAACAGCCATAGAACTGGCCGAGTTATCTCTTAAAGTTGGTAAATTTGAGGGACTGTCAACAAAGTTTGATGCGTTGCAAAGTGAAATCGAGGTCATAAATTCAGAAAATCTTGATGAAGAGCTCGATGAGAGAGACAATATTGAGCAGGACTTCATAATAACCATTGTCACAGCGAAGGATTTTATTGATAAACAGAATTCTATCAAAGAGGAAGTAAGACGAGAGTCTATCTTTCAAGAAGCTCAATGTGGTCTCGAACATCGAGATTTGGGTGTAAAATTGCCACAAATTCAGATTGCTAAGTTCAATGGTACCTATTTCCGCTGGCTTGAGTTCCGTGACACATTTACAAATTTAATTCATAACAACGAACATATAACGAACATACACAAATTCCATTATTTAATTTCTTACCTGGAAGGAGACGCAGCTCGTGTAATTTCAAACCTCGAGGTGTCCTCAGCTAACTACAAAGAAGCGTGGGCATTATTGTGTTCTAGATACAACAATAAGAGGTTGTTAGTTAGCCATCACTTAAAATCGTTATTCAATATACAGCCAATCACTCGTGAGTCTGAAGGTTCATTGCGATTCTTAGTGGACCACGTTACAAAAAACTTACGTGCACTGTCCAGCCTTGGTCAACCAACGAGTCATTGGGATGTTTTAATTATATTTATGTTGTCCTCAAAATTAGATAGCACTACTCTCATGAAGTGGGAGGAGATGCGTAATACCCTAGAAGAAATTCCGAGTTTGGAACAATTTAACAAGTTTCTAATTGATCGAGCTGACGTACTTGAATCAATCAACCGTAATAAACAAGACAATGCTTTCAAATCGTCATCGAGCACATCGCGTCTTCCGCCAAGCAATAACAACAATAATTTTAAACAAGAGCGAACTCCTATAAAGTCATTCACCAGCACTACTCAAACCACTGCGAATATTTATTCATGCATCATTTGCAATGACAGCAATCACCGAATTTATGATTGCCCAGTTTTTAAATCTAAGGATATCAAAGATAGATTGGCTGACGTGGAGAGGCTAAAGCTATGTTGTAACTGTCTAAGACAAGGTCATACTGTTAGTCAGTGTCGATTAGGCCCCTGTCGTGAATGCAAGAAAAGACATAACACGATGATTCATCAATCTGAAAATACAGTCATGAGTAATGCAGCTGTGTGTGAATTCGGGTCTAATGATGTACTTTTGTCTACAGCTTTAATTGAAGTGTCCAATCCTAACACAAACAAAAGGGTAACGATTCGAGCCTTTCTAGACTGCGGCAGTCAGTGGTCTTTCATAAGTAAGTCATTAATGCAAACTCTATCACTAAATTCTAACCCTATTGACGCACTAAATGTCATAGGTATTAGCAACAAATCTGCAGTTACAATCAAAGAAAGTTGTACTGCCCAAATTACATCCATGAACGAACCATTTAGCATGACACAGTCATTCTTCGTTCTTAATGAGTTAACAGGTAAACTGCCTAACACTCCTATCAATTTACAAAAGCTAAATTTACCTAAAAACCTAAAGCTAGCCGATCCTCATTTCCACCAGCCAGGACCAATAGATCTATTGATTGGATCCGATATCTTTTGGGAGATTCTGGGAAGCGAGCAGCGTTCCCTGGGTCCTAATAATCCTAAACTAATAAACTCTAAATTAGGTTGGTTGGTAGGCGGCCCTATATCTACAAACCTAACAAACAATCATTCATCCATTCGATGCAACCATGCAATCATTTCTGATCCTTCTCATACTTCCCATATTGACAACATGCTCACCAAGTTCTGGGAGATTGAAGATCTGCCACAAAAAAGAATATTGAGCGAAGATGAGAAAGCCTGCGAAGAGCATTTTATGAAAAATACTGTTCGCCTAGATTCAGGCCGATTTTGTGTCAAATTGCCTATCATTGATTCTCCAGATTGCCTCGGAGATACCTATAACTTAGCTAAAAAACGATTATTTAATTTAGAAAAAAGATTTCATAAAAATCCTGATTTAAAATCTCAATATGCTAATTTCATACGCGAATATTCAGAGTTAGGACATCTTTCTAAATCCGATGTACTAAGGCCTAACCCATCGAACTTTTTGTGTCATCATGCTGTTTTCAGAGACAACAGCGAAAGTTCTAAAATTCGTGTTGTTTTCGACGGATCAGCTGCTACTTCCGGCTACGCCCTCAATGACATTCTATTGGTAGGTCCAAACGTTCAGGACTCTCTTTTCTCTATATTGATAAGAGCGCGTCACTACAAATATATCCTAACCGGCGATATAGAAAAAATGTATCGTCAGGTCCTGGTTCACGAAGATGATCGCAATCTTCAATTAATCCTATGGAGAGAAGATGAGGCTTTGCCTATCGATACTTTGCGCCTAAATACTCTTACTTACGGAACCGGAAGTGCGAGTTATTTGAGCACGCAATGCTTGTGGACAGTCGGAGAGGAGTGTGAGGATGACCGTATCAAAACTATAATTCAAAAAGATTTCTACGTCGATGACCTCATTACTGGTAGCGATGATGAGCTCTCGTTACGCTATATTCAAAATTCAGTTTCAGAAGCGCTAAATTCAGCTGGTTTCAAACTACGAAAATATAAATCTAACTTACCTACTATCTTTGAGAATTCCTCTATTGATACACAAGAGAGTCTTACTTTAAGTGAGTCTTCCAGCACTCTAGGAATTGGGTGGAGTCCATCAAATGACAGCTTACACTTTCCAATAAAACCTCCACCCCCAAATAACAAAGTTACCAAACGAACTATAATGTCAAATTCATTTCAAATATTCGATCCATTAGGAATTTTAAGTGTTTGTATCATTCAACCTAAAATGATTTTACAAAAGTTATGGCTACTCAAACTTGATTGGGACGAACCTGTACCTCAAGACATCAAAAATGATTGGGACGTTTTTGTTAACAATTTAATTCATATTCCAAACCTACAAATCCCTAGAAGAGTTCTATGTGATTCACCAAAGTCTATAGAATTGCATACGTTTAGTGACGCTTCTCTTAGTGCTCTAGGAGCTTGCATTTACATGAGGTCCATAGACTGCAATGATATGGTTACCGTCAAACTCCTATGTGCTAAATCTAAAGTATCACCCTTGAAACCTGTCACTATCCCTCGTTTAGAACTCTGCGCAGCTTTGCTCGCTGCTAGGTTATGCAAAGGCGTACTCGATGCTATAAGATTCAAACCGTCACGACTCGTACATTGGTGCGATTCTAGCGTAGTGTTAGGATGGCTTAATACCAACCCCGGCAAGCTTAAAACCTTTGTCGCGAATAGGGTTGTCGAAATACTGGAGACAACAAATTCATCATCCTGGCGGTACGTACCTACCGAAAATAATCCTGCTGACCTAATTTCCAGAGGCGTCGATGCTAGTCAGCTACAAGGTCTTGACTTATGGTGGTCCGGTCCCAGCTATCTTCTTAATGATGAATCCAATTGGCCGCTCTTGAATCCAAATACTGCCTGTAAGGAACTACCTGAAACAAAAAATAATAAAAATATTAGTAAAAACTTACCTGAGATAAGGTCGAATCCAGCCACAGTTGCAGATCCTGTAATCAAATTCAAAAATTATTCCAAACTAACTAAATTACAAAGAACAGTAGCATACATCAAGCGATTTATATATAATACTAAAAGGCCTAAAAACAAACTTACCGGAAATTTAAACATTGAAGAATTAGACGACTCATTTACTTACCTTTGTGCTGTTGCTCAGAGACAATCATTTTCTGAGGAATACAATTTATTAGTACAAAACAAACCTTTAAGCCCAAAATGCAAGATCTTATCCCTATCTCCGTTCATAGATGAACGCAATTTAATTAGAGTTGGGGGTAGGATAAACGCTTCTAATTATGCTTTTGAGAAAAGGCACCCAATACTTCTTGACTCATCACACGATTTAACCAAATTATTGTTTGAATATGAGCATTTACGTAACATGCATGCGGGTCCTCAGTTACTACTAGCTACTATTAGAGAATCCGTATGGCCTATCAACGGAAGGAACCTTGCTCGGCGTACAGTCCGCAAGTGCGTTAGGTGCAGACGCATTCAGGGTAAAACTTTGTGTCCAAAAATGGGTGACCTTCCGTCACAGCGCTTAACACCTGAATTTCCTTTTAAATCTGTAGGTCTAGATTTCGCTGGCCCCTTCTTCATACTTAACCGTAGAGGACGTGGTGCTAAATTAATCAAATGCTATTTGTGCTTGTTCGTTTGCTTACGCTACAAATGCCTACATTTAGAAGCAGTCAGTGATTTAACCAAAGATGCTTTTGTAATGACTTTACGAAGGTTCGTCGCACGTCGGGGAAAGCCAACAGAAATTTTCTGTGACAATGGACGAAATTTTGTCGCCGGTTGTACGGAATTAGGTGCTCTAATCAAATCTAATAACCAACCTCTATCTGACTTTGCAACTCAAGAAAAATTTAAATTCATTTTTACTCCAACCTACGCTCCTCACTTTGGCGGCATATGGGAAGCTGGCGTCAAATCGGCAAAATTCCATATCAAACGCGTAATGGGCAACACCCATCTCACATTCGAAGAAATTTCGACTTTGTTTGCGCAAGTGGAGGCAATTCTAAACAGTCGCCCCTTGTGTCCTCTGTCATGTTCCCCGGACGACTTCCTTTCCCTTACCCCAGGGCACTTCCTCATTGGGAGGCCACTGACAGCCCTACCATCAGCTGCTCTGGAGGACCACAACCAAAACACACTACAACGTTACGCTCGGCTGGAACAAATACGCCAACATTTCTGGCAAAGATGGCAAAAAGAATACATATGTGAGTTGCAGCAGCGCACAAAATGGAGAACCAATCTTACGAAACTAAATGTGGGAGACTTAGTCCTGCTTCAAGAAGACCATGTACCTCCACTATCTTGGCGTCTCGGACGAGTACTTCGATTGTTCCCGGGACCTGATGGAGTATCCAGAGTCGCGGACGTCAATACCACACGAGGCTGCGTCCGCCGGCCTCTTATACGGCTCTGCCCTCTCCCAACAGCTGATGATCTTCAGGCTTGAAAGCTGTTAGCTTTCAACGAGGGGGAGGATGTTCAAGCCTACGACAGCTTGAAGAATAAAAAAAAAAACAAAACAAAAAGAAACAAAATTATTATCATGGCAACCTTGACCTACTGTCAGTCAACAATCTACAGAACACGGTATGTACGCTAATGGACACTATTCATCATCATCATCATCAGCTCATCACGTTCTTACTGCTTGGACACGAGCCTTCTCTTTAAAGGGTCGTATGGGCCATAATCCACCTCACTGGCCCACTGCGGATTGGTGGATATCCTTGAATTTTTGTGATTACATTTTGTACACGCCGGTTTCATCACGATGTTTTCATGCACCGTTTTCAGACTATTAATTTCAAGTATCTATTCAGGTAGCTTATCATATTAGAAATCAACAAAATTAGCAAACAGTCTTGAGAAATCGCAATTGAATTACGTACACAAGGTAACATCGACTTCTGCATATTAAATAACCGCTACGGACGTATAGATATAGGCAAGACTGTGGGGTAGTACTATTAGTTATTCTGTGCTGTGGGTAACTCGAGTAAGGTAAGTTACCCTGGGACCAGCGACAGTCTAGTTTGTTCGCCAGTGTTTGCCTTCAAACCACATTTCAGCTCCATTGAAAACTTAATTATGAGTGTTCCGCTCTGTCCGGGGTAACGCCAACTTGCTATTATTACATTTTCCTAACATCATTATGAGACTCTTTAGGTATAATCGTGTCATTTTATTAAGCCATTTTGCTCTACATTTTAAACTGTTGTGGTCATTTCTGCCAACTCTATAGTCAAAAACAATGTTAAACAATTAAACATCAAAATCCGTTTAGAAGTATTTGCGTCATTAAGTAACAAACTTCCATCCATGCACCCTCACTCACTTTCGCATTTATAATAATAGTAAGCTTAGTAGGAGTAGGAACTCTTCCTTTGGTAGGCAATAAAAAAATAAAATAAAATAAAAATAAAATTCATTTATTTCGGACAACTTGGTCCATAGTATATTTTAGTATGTACATGCAGGATACTCTATAATAGAATCAATAATAGAACTTAAATAAATAAAAATTATTTTTTACAAAAATAAATTTTTTAGCTAGTTTTTACAGTTCTGAAAAATAACGTATTTATGTACCTACTTAACCTATTGTTTATTAGTTATTTTAGGATCAGAGTTTCGGTTATGATGTGTAACATAAATAATATTAATTCTTAACTGAAATATGGTAATATATAGGAGTAGGAAATTTTCCTTAGAAGTTAACAATCAAAATTAACCATGAATCTTCTTGGTTTAGTATACCTAAGCAAAAAAAATATTCTACAATAAAGCATATGCAATCCAATTCAACAAACAATAATAATTTCTAACCCACTTATACCTTAAAAATTACACAACATAATCATACTGTTCGTATGTAGGTATATCATTTATCAAAAAGCGACTTAGCGATCAACGAAGCACAACGGACATTGCCGATGTCACCCGAACTCCACCGAAAGCAATAATTAGCTTGGCTGACTAATCGGCTGACTAGTCGGTTTGCAACCGACTAATCGTCAGTCGGCTAGTCGGCCCATGTCATAGTCGGTTAATCTCTAATAACAACACATTGTGTCGGCAGTAGATAAGTTATTAATTTCATCAAAAACAGTCCTCAATTAGAACTGCTAAAACTTAATACAAGAAGGCCCAGTATTTACGTAAGTACTTAGATGTACTCAGCCGTTGGTGGAAATACCCACTACTCTTCTCGGCCTAACTGAACTTCTCAGTCCAAATGGCAAATAACTAGGCCAGTAGGTACCTACTCCTTTGTAAATAGTTTTGGCTTATTGACTCACTAGTCTACGAACTGTAGCAATTAGTGTCAACATAATGGCACGCTTTTGAAGATGTACTTATGTCCTACTATACTGAGCGAACGAGAAATTAGTTTTGTGCTTAGATCCTTCTGTACCTTAGTGAGAATGGTATAACGAATTACCCTCGGGTCTGACCCCGTCCTCTCCTAAAAGCACCTTCCTGCATTATGGTGAAATATCTCATCCAAATTGATTACGCGGTTTCAGGATTGGTAGAACAGATAGCTGTAGTCCAGGGGCCTAACACTGAGGTGTATTATTAACAAATATCTATCTATATGTTATTTTGATAAATACGTACATATGTGTGAATAGACTCGATACATTCTAAACATGAACTACCTATATACCTAAGTATAGTTAACGATGTGCTATATACACTCGCGCTCACGCTAGCCCATATGTATATAAATATTCCTATACATATACCGGCTACCGCTTTCCCAATTAAAATATAATATATCAGTAGGTATTATAGCAACTTGGTCTAATTAAACTTGAGTCCTATTATTGAATCGCAATGGCTATATGTATAACTGGAAGAAAACAAAGATTAAAGTTCTCCACCGCCCGTATTAAGAGTTATTCAATGACGTACAAAGTTGCCGAGTCGCGAAACAAGGGCAATCATAGACATCAGACTCTCGTCTTGCGATTCAAGTCAGCTACCACTCGAAATGAAAGGTGGAGAAGTGCATTGCGACTTACAAATGTTAATGGAAATATTAGCTACCACTTTTCTATTTAGAAGAAACATATCTCAAATAAGCAAGCAGATTACTGACGTAGCGCAGAAAGCCGTCTTCCTAAAGTGAGACTGGGCGGGACATGTTAGCCGCATGTCGGATAAGTTGGGGCGAAAACAACCAAGCAGTGGGTCCCAAACAATAGAAAAGGATATTGCGGCCAGCTCAGGTGGCAATGGAAGGAGGAACTGGCCCCAGAGGGTAATGAACAGGGAGGAGTGGATAGAGGGAAGGGAGGCCCTACAGAAAGCGAGGCTCTATAGTGGGACGATGCAGGCTAAATAGCGTTTAAGTGAAACTTTTCTTTAGCCACCAACGTTGCCCCTTTCATCGCCAATTAACGGCGGCCCTTAAAGGGGGCCCGTTTAGTGGGTGGCGAATCACCACCTACCTAAATATTTTCTTATGAGGTGGAACTGCTAGGTGCCGAAGTCTCATATCATAGACCGGTTCTCATGCATTAAACAATCACCTCAATAGCCCAATTATGAGTAATTTCTGTATCTCCAATTAGCCCTCGCACTTATCGGGCGCTATCTTTGATTATATCTTCTTCTTAATGATGCACTTATCGACAGTCCCCTATAAATGTTGCCCATTAAAAATCTAAGCTAAATGCTCTAAGGGGCCTCTACGTGTTGGACTCACGTCCCCGCGTAAGCGTTCCAAAGGAACCTGGTGTAGATATAAAATAAGTACATTATATAGGTATAGTAACATTTAATAATAAACACACAGTAGAATAGATGGATTTAACCGAAGATCAGCTGAATAAGCTTGAGCGTATTCAAAATTTTTGCATCCGGTTTATATTTGGTTTGCGCAAGTATGACCACATCTCTGATTTCCGAGTCAAGCTCAATTGGTTACCAATCCGACGTCGCCGGGATGCGCATGTCCTCTCCCTCTTATACAGCATCCTGTTCATTCCCTCAACCCCCTCCTATCTCAAAGAACGTTTTGAGTTCCTCCATCTTTCCAATTCCCGTTCCCTTCGTTCCTCTGATACTCTTCAGTTGAAAACCCCTGTTTACTCATCCTCATTTTATGAAAACTCCTTCACAGCTCAGGCTGTCCGTCTATGGAACGCGTTGCCCGTAGATATACGACAGGCAAAATCTATCGCAATCTTTAAAAATGTTGTGAAGAAGCACTACTTGTCCAACAACTGCTAAATTATATATCGTAATATATGTATCTGTTAATCATATCATGTTTGTTTGATATAATATAATTATATATAATATTTATCGTATTTTATATATATGTATTATTTTGTTTGTATGTATTATTTTGTTTGTTTGTATTATTATGTCTATACTATTATATTTTTGAAGTTTTGTATTTACTAAATTATATCTTTTATATTAGGTAATTACTTTATACACCAACTGACCGCAAATTTTTACAATTTTATTCCTGTCCATCCAAAGGTTGCCTGTAAGAAATTGCACATAGCGATAAGGCCGCCCATTGTTCTACCACTATTATTTGTAACTATAAACTTCTGTTTCCTGTTTTGGTGATCAATAAAGTATTATTGTATTGTATTGTATTGTATAGGTCCTTCTTTTTTAGATCGGTAGTTTTATTAGTAAGCGTTCTCAATAGAAATCGTAGAAAAACATTTTTATCTCTCATCGAGTCAAGCAACGTCTAAATTAATCAAATCAGTTAATTGATTCCATAACAAGAGCTTTCCAATTATTTGAAGCTTTCTAAATGATGAGAATTGTATAATCTCTACGGAGAATAAGCGAATATTTAATATGAGTATTAAAATACGACTCGTTTATCAGTTTTGTTGAATGTATAAAAAATAATAAAAACATAGGACAATATACGTTTTTAAACTATTATATTCACAGACATTTTTATTAGAATGTAATTTGGAAACGGGATATTTACCACGTATTTGTTTTGTTTTGAGTTCTCGATATTTCGGCACTGTTGCAAGCACCATGATCACGAAGATACTAAAGTTTTTGCGGTGGGTTGTTGATGTTATAACGGGCTGTAATAACTATCTACCCGCTTCCTCCCTTTTAGCGCGCGACCTTTGTCACTCACAACTTGATTTGTTTTGGTAAATATTCCGTTTCAAAATCAAATTCTAATCTTAAGAGGATATGGCACAGCCGCGGCCAGTGTGCACTAGGTATTTGAATAATGGTTTACGGTCTCGCAGAAAATGCGTAAATGAAATTAAATAAATTAACTAAATAATAATAATTATAATAATTTAACTAAATTCGTATCAACTTCAGATTTTTGTTAAAATTAGCGTTTCGGGAGAAAACGTTTCTACCACACTAAATCTCAACCAAATTTGGTAATTTTGGTCTCAATTTCTTAAACGGAAAATAAACTAGGTTTGTAGGTTTTTCTTTTTCTTAGTTTATGTCTATTTTTAAAGTTAACAGCTTTCAAACTTCAAAAAAAATGTTCGAGTAAATATCGAGTTTTTTGGGTCCATTTTTTCAAATTCTATAGGAATTATCGAAAAAATCAAAACCTACAAACCTCAATAATGGTAACATCTCTTACAAGTCCAAATTTCATCGAATTTGGTTAATGTTTAGGGGTAGAAAAACGTTTTCTCTTTTTGTATGAAAATTTCAGCGTGCCGTTCCCTCTTAAGACAACGCGTTTGCAACACTAAAATACGAAGGATCAACATTAATTGTGTGATATTTTCTAATGTTTATGTTTTAAAGATGATATTATGTTGTTATTTAACTCTACTAAAATAAGAAGAAACATATCAGATTCCGTTGCCCTGCCGTGTCCTCTAAAGCATTGCTCTCGAAAATGTCTACCTACCAGTATTTTGAGTCACAAATGTTTGTCATTGCACTAAAGGCAGGACCCTTCTAAACACAATCAGTAATATTAATACATTTTAATTCAAATGTCCCCTAAAGTGAACAAAATTACAAGCAGTATACATAAAAACAGTCGTTTTAGTTGACCTCAGCCTGAGTGGCACCTAAACAGATATGGGGCGTCCCGCATCCGGGGCCGTCGTCGGTAGCATCGCTCTGAGGCATACCTACGCCTGCTTGCCGAAGATAAAGGCTTACATCGTATTAAATACGGCTTATTGAGTATTTTACCGACAATTTACATAAGCCAACAAATAACGAGACCCTTTGTCGTATCAGAAATGAGATTTGAAATTGATATTCTTTATGAGGTGAATTATAAAATATTTTCTGCCTCTAAAGAAATAAACATAATGTTTATTTTGTGCTTCTGCTTCTCTTGAGCCTATATTTTTAGACGAACTTAAGATTTTGAGGTCGAGATGAAAAGGGACTTGTTCGAATATTTTTATTTGTGGATTTGGTGGAGTGTGTAGGCAGACCCCCGACACTCGTTTTGTGTGTGTGCGTAATTATTGTAGGGATGAGCTAATACGAATCGAGCGCGACAAGGACAACGCTATACGTAAGCAACCTAAGTGTTTCTCTTTCACACCAACTATCGCTTGGCTGGGAGACGCGAAAAAAAACGGAAGGAAAACCAAACAATCTCCGATTTTTATTTGTGTAAGTGCTTTCTTTGAATCCATACACAGAACAATAACGAACCATTTTGTTTTAGGTATATTAATATTGTATCATAGTCAATATATTGAATTTTAATGAAAAAAGAGATAGGCAGACCTCCGTCAGTCAGGTCAGCTCCTGGTCAGCTCCACCGTCTTCAGCCGTTCTCCGCAGTCTTTTTTCTTAATATGTTTCGTTCATATGTCAAAGTCAAATAGTCAGCCGGCCTGCTCTACCTATGTAAAGCAGGTCGTCGTCGTCATCCAAAAAGGTCATAACAACCTCAAATAACATCAATTGATCGCACATATAAAATAAACATTTGAATCTCACTCATTAGTCATTCGCAGCGAGCGGTGACAACCAAGTGACGCAACAACGGCATTGTCCATTTTTTTGCCGATGCATTGCGGGTGACGACAAATTGGCGGGGGGGTGGGAGTGTCGCTTCTTTACGTAGTAATATTTAGTTTTCTTAGGTATAGGTATGTGATATTATAGACAAATCATAGAAATACTGCCAAATAGCTAAGTTCAATAAAATAGCTAGTTATTGACTTAAGATTTTCTTTACTACGGCCCATAACAACTTTATTATGTAGGTATGTATTTTGATATAATTATTATAGGTATATATTTAGCGGTATGTGAGTTGTCCAATTGCTTCTCCTTGTAAGTAGTTAGTTTAGTTTTAGTAAGTAGAGTGTAGAGTTGTTTGCAGTAATAAAGCCATTCGCCCGTTGTTAAAAATAATAATATTATAGGTATAGGGAATATTGTGTTAGGCATTTGACCATAGTTTCACTTACTTAAATAAATACAAGGAAGTCGTGCAAGGCAATTTAAATAATTAGTTATGGCTTTAGATATAGCTTGACCCTCCATATTATTATCCCATTATAACATTGCTCTATGGGTAAACCTACCTACCCACAACCACACGCCAAACTCAAGCAATCAAAAGTTCCTCAATAATCTTTAAACTTGGTAGAAATTTCTATAACTCAAACAATTCAAGATACTTATTATAATTAATGAGCTATCGGTAGCTTACAATATTTCTTGTTCTTGGGTTGATTTTGTCAACGTTGCGTAAAAATTAAAAATATAGTACATTTTCAGCCCGCAATCGCACAATGTAACAAGCATGCTGCCCTGCAACCAGCAACGCTCGCTGCAACACCTCTTGGGAGCCTGTTGCTTAACGCAATTACTAGTCCGGACGATTTGGACGGCCCCGGACTCCTGACTCGGCAGACACCGTGCGCCCTGCTTCATTAACATACGAGTAGCGAGCGCATTACATTCGCCAATATCGCGAATTGTTACCGGAATTGCGCATTCCTTACATACCGGAATATCAAATGTACTGATACAGCTTGGTACCAAGAAACAATTGGCGGGAATAAAGTCAGATTTTGAATAGAAACCGCCAAATTGGGACTAACAAAATTGTCTGTGTACGAAATCCGGTTGTTTAATCACGTCGCATTGTACAACCAATTTTGAGTTCACCTCGCAATGTTGGTTGACATTACCGACACGCTACCCATTTCCATGTAAAAATTATGTAGTTGCTTGCAAAACCCAAATTAAATTCGCCAGTTCAAATGCTACGAATGCTAGCAAAGAGCCAATTAAATCTCACAATACATCCTATCTCGAAAAAGTACGCACCAACGAGGCGAGCGTTGATGCGACAATATTTTTATCTTCGTATGAGCTACAAAGGCATGGCGATCTGAAAATGGCGGGACCAGCATTTTTCTCGCCTTTGACACCCCCTCATGTGAACGGATTTATCTGTCAAGTGAGCTCAATCAACTCCCAGCCTCAATGAAACGTTGCCAATGCTAAAAGGCCTAAAAGTTCTGCAAACTGGATAACCTAGCTACATAATTTCGAGCGATAATTGCGTTTCTCTCAAGCGCTTTACATCACCCATTACAAGAGTTGAAATTGAATTAGTTGCGTTAAAGTCGTCTGGAATTTCCACTCATACTCGAGCAAGCTTTACAAGTTTGTAAGTACAAGTGCGTAAGTACTGAAAATTGGATTTGAATGTTTGTTGCTCTTAACGAAGGGTGCGTTGTATCGAGACTGGAATAATTTCGCATAAACCTATATCAAAGCGTTCTCTGGAAGGACACTTGACATTTAAGTTGAAATTCCCAAGTAAACAATGAAAGGCTTTAATCTTAAGCCTCCGAAATTGTCTGTCTTGAAATTTCATCTGCGGTATCTTTACGTTAAGGCATTTCAATCAATTTAATTTGGTTTCTACTTCAATTTCTGGTTCGCTTTAATTAACAGTTTACATTTTCGGGCACTTAAATTGAGATGAGGATAGAGACAGGCCTTCCATCAGTCAGCCTGTAAGGTTTGAGGCAGATTATTTGATGATGGTTTATAAATAAATTAAAAATAAACCTTTAAAACAGCACGCAGATATTGTATCCTCTAACAGACTTTTATTTTTATTTTTTCTGACTTGTTAACATCTTTTTTATGACGTATTTATTAGAGAATGGCACATATTTCGTAAGTAAATAATATAATATACGTTCTGCGGTATACTTATAAGTTTTATAACTACAACTCTAAGTTCTCATTCTTACGAGACCTCATAGCATGTGACGAGTTTCAAGTTACAATGTTTGAAATACTTAGCAATTTAAATTAAAACGCAATGAAAATGATTTGGTTCCGTAAATGGAGTTCCTTTGTGCGCGGAAGGAAACGAGCCCCGCGAATGTTTGTTTGCCGCAAACAATGAGTCTGCAATTTGCGGCCGACGACGTTCGCTTTGTTGATGCGAATCAAAACCTTAACAAAATACAGCTTTAACAAAATACAGCTCTTACAAAATACAGCTTTTAACAGAACAAATTTAATTATTTTCACGCGGGACATGTGTTGTGTTAACACCGTTTGGGGTTATTTCACACATGTTTGCGAAGTTAGAGTTGAATTAAAACAAGGAACTTACATGTAGCACATTGGGTTTGGGATGTTTTGTTTCCGATATTAAGCGAACCCGTTAGTAAGTACATAAAAAGTAACTTATGATACGGGGGCCCCGAGAAAGGATGAATTCCCACGGGAAAACAGAAATACTGCGAGCGAAGTTGCAAGGTAGAAACACAAAGTTTTAGAGAAAGGAGGACTGGTTTTCTTAGATTTATTTGTGAGAGTTATTTGAAATTAGCAGGTACATCTTCAGTTCCTAGTTAAGGTTTCTCTTTTTCATGTAACTTTGTATGTGGTATGCAATACAGTGTAATTGTATTCTATTGTACCTAAGTGAATTTAATTTCGATAAGCTGCTGTCATTTATATTTACACTCAATATAGGTGAATATTCGTGAAGTATCGAAGGTTCAAGACATTTTGTCTAGTCGCGACATTGTCAGGTCATGAATGATAAAACACAATATAAGAGTTCTTTACAAGAGCTTGTCTAGCTGAAAGTACTAACTACCCCAGTCGTCATAGTACCGTGCATACATTGGTATTACGCAGGTGAATGGCCGTCGCCTGCAAAATTTCTGGGCATTTGGGACGCCCCATCTCGGTACCTCATTAAATAAAAAATAAAACGAATCCCGACGAAAGAAATGCAAAAGGAAATCAAGTAAAAGTAGAAATGAAAAGCATGAAATTGTTAATGATGAAAATGAAATCAAAAATGAATTACAGTCCTAATTGAGCTTCCTTGCTCGATATTAATATTTTTCAGCAATATTTTCAGTAAGTGAGGTGGTTAAAATGTCAATTATATAGAAGCTGTTCCTGAAGAAATTGACTTTTGAAAATAAGTATTTTCAGAGTAACTTACAGAAATGGTGTTTAGAAATATTATTTGGTTTCAATTTTGTCAAATAAATTAATTATTGAAGAGTCTGTTTGTAATTTGAAAGAAGAATAAACAATAAAAATAGGTAACTATTATACGGTTTCTAAAGCAAATAATATGTTTTTGTCTGTTTCTCGAGGATAGGCTCCAAAACCGTTGAATATCCTGATAAAGCTTTCCAGAGTCTTGATTTTTACAATGTGCATTTTACTTGATTTCGATTTGGAAGTTATAATAATTTTATTATTGAACTTCGACACTCCAGGCAGACGATGTCGCGGTCCGTCACTGTGTATACGAGTTAATTCAATTAGATGAAGAACTGAAGAAAAGTTTAGATATCTTTGGTCTTCTTTAAACCACCCGAAGGTCTCCGACATGACCTAACGATTGTTGCCCTAAGACTACAACCGGGATATATTTTCTAAAAGTTCCCCTTGATATAATATATTATATATAATTAACATTATATAATTATCACTCATAATATATTATGTAGATATTATATAGACCATAATTATAGTCTTATACCCCTTTGAGACTCTACTAAACGCTTTAATACCGAATTCAATTTCACGCAGACATGACCTCAGGCAAGTTACTCGAAAATGATAATCACAAACTGTCACAAGCACCTATGCCATTATAAATCGGATATAATCACAAGGGTATCAACGCAGTCATAGTGTGCGTATTTAGTTTACGTAACGTCCTGTTAGAGCCGCAGCCTGTTCCGTATTAGTTAAACTTTATACGATTTCCGGCAGCTAGGAAACCCAATTAGCAATATCACCCGGTCTGAGAGTGTAACGAGAGTCGAGAGGCAATAAGCGCCTCTGGTACAGTTAACATACTGCAAATTGCTGTTGAATTTACTTAAACTCTCTCTAATAGAAGATAAGTGCTGATACTGCAATTGGCGAACAGCTAGCCTCTTGTTATACGTCCTGTTAATTGTTACGGTGCTCCGAATGAGCATGGGTTTCGCGATAAAACTGTAATGGTTATGGGGTGCTATGTGAACTCGTTCAATATTTTATATATCTAAGTAAGGTTTGGCTCCGGAAAATAGAGTATAGGTTACCATATCTATATGTATTGCGTTTATAGGATGAGTTTATAAATTTATTCGTAGTTTGAACTGCCATTGTTTTTCAAATGAACCGAACTCTATACCTAACAAGGAATATGTAGGTATATTATGTTACCTGCAAATCTAGAACTTGTAAAGTGATAAAACTTTCTTACCGAACATCTCAGAAATACTAAAGTCCGAGAAGTACATTCATTTTACAATTGATACTTTTTAATATCCTTATTTCCACTTGAAATAGAGTCCTGTATTCCGAGTGTGATATCGATAGTGCAGGGAAGCTACTAGTAACTTGTAGATACTTATCAGACTGCACTGGACTGCGTTTCTTTGTTATGCTTTGTTTGAGATTTAAGACAATTGAATAGAACTGGAGTGGACGCTTTGTCACATTTCATTTTGAAGCTCTGGCCGTATCTCAGTCGAAAATCGCGACGTCTCGCCGTCTTGGCGATTTTACTTTACGGACTATTGGAACGTTAAACTATTTGCATAGATCAAAGAAAAGATAGTAGATAGTTTTATTATCAACAAATGAAGAAATATATTTAACTAAAAAAAAAAAGCGTGACTTGTTTAATTTAATTATACACTACTGCTGGCACAGCAGCGAAAATACAGGATAGCAAAATAGGGAATTGCAAAGGTTTAATAATATATTTACCTATATATCAGGTTGCTTAGTGATTGACGAACGAACTATATACCTAGTTGTTATGTCACCATTATGATCATATCGATTCAGCTTATGAATCTCTTAAGTTGTTTCTTATAGTCTATTTATAGGTAGGTATAACATTGTATATGTATCTGTAGGCAGCACTTTTATACTTTAAATCTTAAAAGAGACCTTGAATGGTATCTAAAATTACTTATTAATATAATAGATAGAAGAGAAATAAACATCAAACGTATCATTAAATATATATGTAGATCCACTATATCAAACTTCTTTTATAAAAATATATTATGTCAAAAGCAATCGCAATTCGACATAAATAATAATTATTATCGATAGTCATAAATCAAATAAATATATTGGGTCCAATGTTGTTGTATCCTGGTCGTGGGCAAGTACCGAGAGGGAAGGTATACGTACCTATAGTAATATGCCCTAGGCAACGCTGAGTCAAGATTTGTGACCGATAATAACATTCTTGTGTTGTTGTGTTTCAACAATACTATAGCTAATGCAACATTTTTGTAATAAGGTAGGTAATCTGACAAATATTACAAGCGAAAGTTTGTATGTTTGTGTGTAAGTGAGTATCTTACTTTTTCACGCTGTAACGGCTCAACACATAGGTTACGTTTTATTCCGAGTAACCAAGGGTGAAACCGCGGGGCGCAGCTAGTAAGATAATAAAACGGCAAATTTCATGTGTCTCAACTCATTGTAATACCACCTATAAAAAAAGAAATGAAATAAATATTTAATTAAATTTGAGCTTTTATTATTATTAACCTATTCGATCCCACTGCTGGGCAATGGTCTCCCCCATCTCCTTCCATGGATCTCTCTCCATTGCGATCTCAGGCCAGTCACTCCGGAAAGAGTCCAAATCGTCCCGCCAACGCTTTCTGGGTCTTCCTAGGCGTCGACGCCCGTCTTCAGGCACCCATTTTGTAGCTATTTTGGCCCACTTTTCCGGGTTAGAGGTAATTATTTTTTAAGAATAAGGGGAATAAAGATTAAAGCTTTGTAACACTTACCTATCTAACTAGAATCGAAGTAATTACTTGGCTGGTTAGAAAAGCCGTTCCCCGCTGGTTTTGCAAATTGGTACCATTTCTATTTGGGTTCATTTTACGATGTTCCCTAATACTCGTATTTGGTAATGTTTGCGAACATAATATTTACTATGAAAATAGTATATCTATTTACGTAACAGGCGAAACCATTTTATGGCTTCGATGCTGTGTTAAATATTTCATACAGGGTGGAAATTACAGATGGAACATAAAGAGAAGCTACCTACTTTTATTTTTGACAGCATTTATACATTTTAAAAAAGTAAGCAAGAAAATAGGCAGTTCTCACGTTTTCTTTTTATGATTGACATTGATCCCGTTACTTATACAGGTCAAAAGACTCTTTGGGACCAACTGCGACCAATAACTTCAACCTTATATAAAATAAGTACCTACATACATAGGTACCTACTTCAGTGAAAGTACAATAAAATGGTAACGAGCAAATCTAAGCGTTTCAGAACAGTATGAACAGTATAAAATAATTAAATAATTAGGTATATATATTATCATTCAATAATTATATATAATTATTCAAAAATTATTCTTACCTATATTCTTTATTTTACACTATCGGAACATTTACATCGTGGATTATATAGTACAAAAGCCAACTAAACCTAAGAAGACCTAAGAACCTTTTCTACCAGCAAACCCTTGAGGATAGAGAACTACTGTCGCTTTAGCAAATATATTTCAGTGTACCTACTTATACTTCTTGTTACGATTCTAATAAAAAATCAGCAAATATAATCATAAATATATACTCGAAAATTAATATCAATAACTAAATATACGCTACCATTTTTTTCTTGCACGTCCTGGATGACTTCTAGAAAGTGCTATCTAGCATTAAGCCCTCTACATACAAACTGTTTTGTGCTTAAGTATAAATAGATATATTTATTTATTTATTCATTTAATATAATTATATAATTATAAATATAATTTAAATATAATAACTATAAGGAGTAATATATACATAAATACTTATAAAACGAAGCTACAAGGAAAGATACGAGTAATGTTATATTCATTTTGTTTATTTCAATAGATGTAATTATTGAATAATTATAATATATATATATATATATATATATACTATAACATTCATATATATATATATATATAATTATTCATACTGTTCTAAAACGGCTGATCATTATAATGATCAGCCGTTCCTGCCGATCGTAGTTAATTATGAAACACCTTTGTAAGAAAGTTGTAAGTTGTAGGAGTAAGTTGTAAAAGTGAAAAATCGTGTTGGCAAAGCGCTAACGATGTTGATCCTCGAGATCCATTTATTAGGACTAAAGCAACTTAAGCTCTTCAATTTAATGACTGGCCCTTAACTACTTACGGAGATTTATTCGACAGAAGGCATTCGTCGTAGAGCAGGAATTGTGTACCTACTTAATTGACGGAGCTGAATAAGTATCCTAACTAGAAGCTAAGGATTAAATTACTGGTGACCAAGTTGAAGTTCAGAATTTACAATCTATTTGAAACATCGTGTTCGGAACGAAAAGGTTTCCAGTAACTATTTACGCTATTCTGTTTTATATGCATACTATCTTTAAAAGCCTTTATATATTGAATAACCCTAGGGGAGGGCACTGTACGCTGAAACACGGACGATGAGCCTAGTTTGGCAGCACATCCTCAATATTATAAATTTGTCAACTAGCCAAATAAGTAGAACCTTATTGAATAAATTACTTATTTATTTATTTAAAAAAATCTCTGTTTAGGAGAGAAGGCGCGTGTCCCAGCTGTGGGACCGTAATCATGGGCTGATGATGATGTATTTAGTTAATTTTTTCTCGTTATACACCACAATACAGAACAATAATCTTTAATATCTTTAATATCTTTCTTTATCATATTAAATTAACAATTAAAGCTTCTATAAGAGTGTCGAAATGGGCTATCTAATTGCTAAAAGAGATCTCTTCCAGACAACTCAGTGGTGGAGAAACGAAGTACCAATTAAAAATATTTAGTTATAATATAATAATAATATGCCCATCGATCGCATACATAGATTTTTGCCCCAAACTAGGATTCCCTGTATCTAGAGAACTAGAAACTACGAGTACCATGATCCCACAACACCCAGACACGAAACAAATAACTGCGGTTTTTTTTTCTATGCACATTTGTCCTGTCGCGGAAATCGAACCCGCAATCTCGGTGTTGACACACATTTGAGCCAACCTGCCCAACCTCTACACCACTGAGGCTGATGGGTGCTAAGGGAGGTAGACGTTCATATATAGACGGGATATTATGCATGTAAATAAATGCGTTATTAATAAAAGTACACAAATAATAATTAATACTTTTTATGCAACTGAGCAAAATGAGACGAGCAAGTCGTTCGCTTGATGGTAAGCGCCTTGCTACTTGCAACTTTTTAAACCATGCTAAGTACTGCGTGGTACTGCTTAGCAATTCAATCCCTAACAGGTCACCAATAAAATTTTGCACTAATAACGAAAAGTCAAATATAGTTTTTACTTTAGTTTCCAACTGTGGGTAAAGCATAGGTACTTACCTTTTTCAGCGTCAGAAGACTCAGGAACTTAGCACTAAGCAATTAAAAGTTCAGCACGGCAAGACTTAGCGTTTTTATCACGTGCTATGAGGGAGGCAAAGCGCACTTTCCGGCTCTCGATACCCGGTATTAGCTCGCCGTTCTTTGTTCCAGATCGGAGAAGTTTAGATGCGAAAAAGCACAACACTATCTATATCGTACTAGCTGATACCCGCGACTTCGTCTACGTGGAGTTTATGTTACAGGGATTGGTTTAGCCCTTTCGTAACATTCTTTCTGCGGGTGTCTACATCTCCCCATAAGGAATTGATATGCCTCATTGCTTTATAACTTTTGTAGTTTTCGAGATTTCGTGATAGTGAATAGATTTCACTTTTATTGAAAAAATATTACGATACCTACAATATATTATAAGGCTTAAATTACTGAATAAGATAATATAAATGCATTTATTAAAAAAATAATATAGATACATATCGCGGTAAAATATGCGAAATACAAAATCTATTTATACAAACAATTAAATTAATAAAAAAAATCATATAAAAAAACTATTTTAAATATCAAATTTATTTAATTACAGTAGGCTAAACTAAGATTTTTAAGTCCCCCAGATAGGAACTTCAAAAAAGTAGATAGGAATTTTACGACTATGCGCGTAATGATGTAAATAATCTTTTTCGATAAAATAACACATGGATAAGTACGTATAACTCTCAAACAAATTAGGTCGTAACAAAAACCAAATATTCATATTCCAAATATTCTGAATAGAAAATCATTTTTTTTACGAAACAGTTAAGGGACGTGCATGTCGTTCGCCTGACAGAGGACCACGCCTGCCCATAACTTAAGATAGTTAGTGGTGCGGGGCCAGCGGGATTCGAACTCGGGTGCATCGGATTGAAAGTCGAACGTGCTACTGAGCCACACTCACCCCGTGTATGTATACTACGTATCCTTTACTTCAATTCAAGATCAAATACATATACGTATGTAGGTAGGTACGTAGGACTTCGAGTCCCAGAGAAGGTAACACGTAATCCTGTTCGTGCAAATGCGTCGACATCATAGACAATAGGATTGTAATAATGTATCCCACATCCTTGTTTGGAGAGGTTACCTACCGTTAATTTCAGCTGCCTATCGGGGCGTCACAGGATAATTATCCACGTAGAAATAATACTTCCGAATATTTGCATGATAAACGCGTTTTTAGAATCACTTTTATGGTGCATGTTCTGATTATTTATACTCCGTCCAACCATTTATTTAACTTTTGACAGCTCGATTAGTGATGTCCTAATTACGTTACTAATTCGATTTCTGAGAACAATCGACTTTATTAATGAATAAATTTTAATCGATGTACAAATTAACAAATTAAATCCATTTTTAACCGACTTCAAAAAGGAGGAGGTTTACAATTCGACGGTATGTTTTTTTTTTATTTTTTTTTTTTATTTTTTTTTTGTGTGTTTGTTACGCGATTACTCCGCCAATTATGCATTGATTTCGATGATTCTTTTTTTGATTGGTAGGTAATACTTCAAAGGTGGTCCCATATAAATTTTATCGAAATTCATTCAGTAGTTTTTGAAAAAAATAGCAAAAACAAAAAAATATAAGTTTAATCTTCAAGTCGGTTCTTGTTTTTTTCGTAACCAACTTTCTAAAGGTGGAGGTTTGTATTCGACTGCTTCACCTGCTTCACCCAGGGTTGACTTCCGGTGAGGGAACTCCTCAACGGTGAATAGTACAGGCACAACATTTCGTAAATGGATTTAACCATAATAGCCTGTTCTAAATTCCATCATGACATGGCAGATACACCCAGGATTGACTTCCGGCGAGGGAACTCCTCAACAGAGAATAGGACAGACATGAAATTTTTTTGTACATGCATTTAATTGTGATAGCCCGTTTTAAACTTCGTCATGATGTGGCTTCTAAATCATAAAAGCTTGTCTTTAAAAACTTTTTGAATTAATTTAATTAAAACTTTTTTTTCACTAAAAAGGTTAAAATAAATTATTTTTCAAAAAAAACTAAACCGACTTCAAAACCACCAATGGCACTCAAAAGTAAAAAATAAATTAATATAATTATCATAAGCGCTACCCACTCATATATTTGAAGTCGGTGCCAGCCAAGTCTAAAAGGTAGTAGATAAATACTACCTACAAGTAGTACTTACTATATACATAGTATTTATCTACTACCTATTAGACTTGGCTGGCACCGACTTCAAATATATGAGTGGGTAGCGCTTATGATAATTATATTAATTTATTTTTTACTTTTGAGTGCCATTGGTGGTTTTGAAGTCGGTTTAGTTTTTTTTGTTGCTCAACGTTTTGTATCAAAATAAATATTATTACAATTATTATTTGGCGGCCCGATTTGACGGCAGCACATGCATCTTGGTCCAATGCTTGAGAACAGGCCCGTCAGCCCTATCTGCTACCACAGTCAGGAAGCTGTTGGTGCTGGAGCGGACGCGCGACATCAAGAACGCCACTCTCTTTCGCGTTATGGCCGCAAAGTCATCGACGCGGCCGTCCGCGAATATCCCTGAAGCGCTGCAGAACCGCGGCAGCCCCAACAGCATCCTGAACACAATGTTATATTGTACACGTAGGGAGCCTAAAGCCTTTTGAGTACAGTTGATCCATAAGCTGCAAGTGCAAAATGCCTGGCAATATGCTGTAAATAGAGTTACTTTAACGTCGGCTGTACATCTTGCAAACCTACAAATCAACATGTTACTCCTAACTGAAAGAGCGCGTAGAGCATTAACTAAATAAATTCAGTCCAGTAACATTAGACTTGTTTTTTTACCTACTATTTCTCTTCTGTGTTTTTACGCACAACAGTACTCGTAAATCTGCAACTGTACAATATCGGCGAATGCACTCTATAGCGCTGTAGGTGTGTACCTACCACGTCAGCTTTTTGCCTGTCGGCTGCCGTCTGTATGCTATGTGTCGCTGGTGCTATAAATATAGGTAGGTCTTGTTAGTTAGGTACTAAATACTAGTACCGCGGAAAGGTATTCCGCGGTATACTACTTGCATACTTGTACTAAAGCAATATTTTGACAGCCTCTATAGTATCAAGTAGTATAGTGGTTGAGCAGGTTGACTCAAACTACATACACCATTGAGGTTGCAGGTTCGATTCGCGCGACGGGATAAATTTAATGTTTGTGCACAGAAAAAAAAATAAGCGCAAGCATTTGTTTCGTGTCTGGGTGTTGTGGGACCATGATCCTCGTAGTTCCTTTTTCCCTAGACACAGGGAATCCTTAGTTATGAGCCAGGATCTATGTTTGTGATCGTTGGGCGTATGTACATATATTTGTATGTAAGTATAATATAATGTTACAGTCTGTCATTGACGTGAAGTCGGTACTATTGCAATAATTAGAAGCAAGTGTTACCAGGCCTAGCGCGAGGCGTTCTGTAGGTTAATATGACTGGTAGGTATGCAACGCTACGCGAGCTGAATTTAATTTTATTGCGTCATAGCAAGAGTCGCTATTTGTTTAAATTTCTTTGCGGAGTGATGCTTCTGTCCCTTAATATTTTGTGGTGTTACTTAGAGGTTAGAGGGAACTTCTTAAACTTTTGATCTGACGCGTCGG
This sequence comes from Petrophora chlorosata, assembly GCA_951640565.1. Lineage (NCBI taxonomy): Eukaryota > Metazoa > Arthropoda > Insecta > Lepidoptera > Geometridae > Petrophora > Petrophora chlorosata. The sequence goes on from OX621190.1 coordinate 7,279,970, forward strand.
AGTACGAATCCCGCTATAATGGCATTGAACAAATGACTTTTACTCGTGGTAGGTCTCTCTTATGCGGGAGGCCGTCTTGCTAGGTATCACAGCTTTGCCAGTTATTCTGCCGCCAAGCAGTATTGTGCAAGCATTACTGTGTTCCGGTTCGAAGGGCATTGTAGCCAGCGAAATTACTGACATAAGAAACTAAATATCTGATGTCTCGGGGTGATGGGCGCAATGCATTGTTCTGCAGTGCTTTCTATGGTAGGTATTAAAAGTTCTGGGTGGCACTGCAATTGTTATGGGCAGGCGTGGCGCTTGCCATCAGGCGAACGACTTGCTCGACTTATCACTCAGTTTCTCTGTGTTTCCGGTTAGCTATAATCTGGGTCACTTAACAACAAGTGAGATAGCGGTCAAACGCAAGCCTATAAATAGTAAAAAAAAAAGTTCCTTAAAAAGCATGACTTGGATTTTAGTATTCGCTCTAAAAACGGTAAACAAATTATCATAAGGAAACCGGCATGTTCAATAATTTGTGATTATTATACATACCAATATTCAAGAACATGTGACATCCGCTAACCGACTCCGCATATTGGCACTGGCACTACGCCAGCGCTACTGGATAGTGGATTATGGCCCATACACTCATGCATGATCTCTCTATGGCCCAGCTGTGGGAAAGTATAGGGCTGGTGATGATGATTATCAAAAAAAAATCATTAGTATCGTTATAGCATATTATATTATAGCAATTTGCCAGCTTCTGTGGTGTATTAGTAGGGCAGGTTGGCTTAAGTCTCATACACCACTGAGATTGCGGGTTCAATTCCCGCACGGGGAAAAAGTTTGTGCAAACAAAAAATAAAGGCGCAAAAAATAAAGGGTGTTGTGGGACCATGGTCCTCGTAGTTCCTGATTCCCTAGATACAGGTACTCCTTGTTCGGGGCCAGGATCTAAGAACGTGAACGTTGGGCGAAAAAAAAAAATCAAGCTCTTGTATCTCATTTTGGCCATTTCATAGGAGACAAAATATCACAAATCAACTGAAAAAGACTAGGTGTTGGTTTCGTGTCTGAGTGTAGTGCGATCATGTTGTTCTAAGTTCTTGTTCTACTAGACATAGAATAGAGGCTAGATAGGGCCCAAGATCTTTATATGATCGTTAGGCGTGATTAATTTATTTTATTTGGACTTTGATAGTTGAAAGTTCTCCCATCTACTACAATTGTGTAATAACTATTCCTATTTACAGTCAAGTCGAAAGTTATGTGCGCATTAACTGGCCTCGAGGCAATTAGAGTCTTCATCCCTTCCTTGAATCCCGTTAGTATAAAATCCCAAGTCTTAAGCCTGAATCCTTGGTTTATGCTAAGTCGCTAAGAGCCATTACAAGAAATGAAATTTTCCACATCAGCAGTCTCCGTAAAATTTAATTTTCTTCTTACTTTCTCAATTGAGTATTTTCATAGAGCTCAAACAGATTTTATTAGGTATTATCTGTACGTATAAGTTTTTCTGAATAGCGATGATTTGCCTCGACTGTTGAAACAAGAGAACAAAGAACTGTAAAAGTTCATAATGCGAGCAGAGGAAGGTGTAATGTAATGAAAGCCTTAGAGCGCAGCGGTGTGGGGTGCGGAGTGAGGGGTGCCGGTAAATCAATTAAAACCCACATTTAGTGATGTAGTGACATGCTTTGACAGTTCGTTGTAGGCACCCGCGGCGGCCGCCACCAGGCCCTCTACTCAGCCTCTCGTAAGGTAAGTAATTTAATTTAAGCTCCGATTAGTTTTGATGAGTTATAGAGCCAGTGCGCATACCAGTAAGCTCTGCTGTCTATGGAGTTTGTGTAGTGTTAAGTGTACCTTGGAAAAAATAAAAAAAGACATTCTGCGTTGATTGATGGCATCACAAATCACTCCGTCTATTAATCCAGAGTAACAAATAGAAAATGTATGTAAATTATAGGCTCACTTCAAGTGCTAACAAACGCGGCGTCGGGTCGCCCCCGATTGTTCAAATAAATAAAAGTGGATTCTAGTTTTTGGCAAGAGTTAAAGTAATACACAATTTGACTGTACTTGGGTTAAGTGCAGTAGAGTTATTAGTGGCGCAGTCAAACTGGATTACAACGGAGCGGCGCTTGAACTCGCACTAGTCATTGCGTAAACGAGGCTTCATTTGAAGCTTACTGCCTACGTTTTCAGTGAAGCTAAGTTAATTTGGGTTAAGCAACATTATGTGCGTAAACGAAATTTCTCACATAACATGCTTTTTGCTACCGGCTACGCGTATTTAAATGTTTATTTTAGGAAGTGCCGGCGTGATGTTATATCCGCACAGAGAGGAATTTCAGATGCGACACTGTTATGAGATTTATATTCGGTTTCTAAGCCAAGCTAGCAGGAATATGTCGGGTTTTATGCATCACTTAGCGATTAATGTTTACAGATTATGATGAAGTTTTTGATATTGAATGCATTAGCGCATGCTAGGCGAAAATCTTACGATTTTTAAATAATTAAGAAGAAAAAAAAAATATCAATGATCAATGGAAGCATTGACGACAGATGACGTAGAATCGTCCCCGTAAGACGATGTAAGAAGGATAGAAGAAATTTGGTTGCTCGAGCAGTAGGCTCGGTGGCCCAGTGGTTAAGGCGTCGGGACGGTATTCCGAAGACGCAGGTTCGATCCCTGCCCGAGCAATATCATTTCTCTTCTTCCTAATTATTTAAAATCTTATGTTGAAGTTGTTTGTAATATTATGTAGTTTGCATGTTCAGGTAGATATTTTGATAACATGTTCATGAAAGGTAATTTCCTTTGAGGCTGATACATGAATTACCTATAGCTATAGTCTAATGTAGATCAAAGACCTTTTAGGATCGCTCTGTAGGATTTTAGAAAAGGCACCTCTATTGATAATTGATAAATAAAATTGTTTTTATGGTCTATCAAATTACTAAGTAGGCAACTCCGGGGATTTCATCAAACAAATGAGATCTGTGACTATTATAACAGGAAATTATTATCTATAGTTAATGATGTGTGGCAGTGTTGTAATATCAGAGCAGAGCAATCCGCGGAGATCATCAAGGATATTATTTTAGTGCGTACCTTGGTACAATAGTTATATGACGGCTATAAGTCAGGACGCCATGTCGGAATGAGCAATAAAAAGAAATGGTGATGGCTTCATATCCGCCGTGAAAGCCACCTGTTAGTATAAGTTGTCTTGCTTCCTCACTGTTATGATAAAGGAATTACTGTATATTATGTCTTTCTTTTCCATTACCAGCTGTCAATAAATTATTTGTGTTATTGCTTGTTCTAACAAATTGTGTTTTATTGTAGGTTATATTTCTATGTTTTTTTTTGCAACTGAGTGAGGAGACGCTGGGCTGTCACCTGATAGATAGTAAGTAATAAATTAAATACAAAATCTTTTGTGGTGCTGCACTGCTCTCGTCAGCCTGAGGAAAGCTGTCCCAGTAATTCTGCTTTAAACAGTGTCAGTGCTATAAAACCGGAACACAGTAAAGTTTGCAAACTTCTTTTAATGCAGTATAGTGTAAAACTCAAACAAGGTTTTTTGGGAAGAAAAAATTCGACCACCGGCTGGGACTCGAACCCACAACCCAATATTCCCTAAGCGCGGGGTGCTCTACCAATTGAGCTACGGTGGGCACCAACTCGAGTGTCGAATTTCTTCTTCCGTTATTTTACCGTCTTAAGGGTGACGTCCCAGCCAGAGTCCCAGCCGGTGGTCGAATTTTTTCTTCCCGAAAAACCTTGTTTGAATTTTTCGCTTGGCATTCTTTAATGCTTAAAAAATATTATAAGAATCAGTATAGTGTAGTTTGCACTTATCAAATAAGTAAATATTTACTTAAATCATGTCATAAGTTTCTATATAATTAATAACCTTCATACTCAAAGAGATTTATTTTAATGCAATAAAAGTTAAGAAATGTTTCTACATTAGGTATGGATGGTAAAAAAAATTCTGTTTATTTTTATGATGTGTTATATTGGGTGTAAGTCCCAGTCGCCTGAAGAAAAATAATAAAATAAATGGATCAGGCAACTGGGATCGCAGTCCCATGCGCCTGAACACTCTTTCGCGTTGTAGTGATGTATTGTAGAGTTCAATATTATTGATATAAAATATTAAATTTAAAGGTATATTTTATTAGAAATGGAATTTATTGAACAAATAACCGGCCGAAACGAGCCTGTGCCTAATACAGTATACAAACTAAGCGGACTTCAAAACCCACCCACGCTACTAAAACAACACCACTATGCTAATACTGAAATAACATTCCTGTAGGATTGGATAGTAGCACAGGACAGTTCTGGCTCTATTGGAATAAGAATGTCAAATCAAATCTTGCTCTCGTTGCCGCTTCGCTTTGTCGAACCGACGAAGACAACGAATGGGAGTTTGCTTTTGAATTTGAGATAAGTTTGAACAATAGTTTGTCGCAATCGTTTTAAATGGTGTACGCTTCCAACCCACTGCAATAATGATAAGAGAGAATATGTTCTATTACTCTATACGTAAAACACAATATGAAATGATATAGGTAATTCTATGGTGGCAAAACATGAACAAGTACGCTTAATTTTTCATTATTCCTATAGCAACACGGGTATCAGCTGAAAATCAGCGCCGAGTTGTGTAAAACTCTTGGCATTTTATACTGAGCTGAGCCCATTCGGCACATATGTTTATTATTTAAGTTTTTATTTTTTGTATTATTTGTTTGTCGTGTGCCGAATAAATGGTTTTTCTTTCTTTCTTTCTTTTCTAATTTCTAGTACGTATTGCCACAAAACCGCCTCTACTCAACATAATGCCGACTGAAGGTACTAGCGCATCTTCTGTAGGAGCCGCGTGGTTCATCACGGATCGTTACAACAATCTTTTTATAAACAGAATCTTTGATAAACCTTTAAATTACATTGGTGCTGGCAAGAACAATTTATAACTTATTGTGACAGTACATTAAAAATATCTCTTCTAAAATAATTCGTTGTCCGTCTGTATGGCTGTCGAGTTGGTGGATGTCACATGTCTTTGAATTTCGGGGTTATCCAACGATGTTTTCCTTCACAGTTTTTAGAACAAGTTCGAACCCTGGTGCCTCGAATTAAAAGTAGCATAAGTTCCCGCTGAGCCTCACTCACTCTTACACTAACTAGAAATTCTGACACAACGCAATAAAAAAAATTTGTCCACTCCTTCTTTGCTTCTCATTCTTTCTTCCATGTTTTAATTATCATAATCATAATGATTTATTTGCATAAAATAACTCTTATTTATATACTACCTAAAGATTCGATACATTGTCAACTTATTATTATTTAACAACGCGTCAATAAAGTGGGAGTAAACACACTAGTCTATTGTAAGTTACTATAACGTTTTACCTTTGCGTGTTACCCAAATACTGAAGTTAAATTCATTGTTGTTTTAAGATGACGTATATTTTCGAGTTTCAGTTGTTTTATGAGGCGCCGTCGATGGGAGGTACGTGAGGTCATATTGAATGGGGGCACGGTCGTGTAAGGCAGTGACTTACCTTTACCACAGAATACTAAGGGACAGAAGCATCACTCCGAAAGAAATTTAAAGAAATTTAAACAAATAGCGACTCTTGCTATGAAGCAATAAAATTCAATTCAACTCGCGTAGCGCTGCATACCTACCAGCACAGAATACTAAGGGACAGAAGCATCACTCCGCAAAGAAATTTAAACAAATAGCGACTCTTGCTATGACGCAACAAAATTCAATTCAGCTCGCGTAGCGCTGCATATCTACCATTCATATTAACCTACAGAGCGCCTCTCTTTCTATCGTATAGCTCTTATCTCTTCTGACGCGTCACGTGTAACGACGCGCGACCCGCCGTCGGTGTCCGGCTAAGTACTTGTAGCTTCGTACCTACAGTGCGGAGTGCGCTAGCCCTGCTACCAGTCATATTAACCTACAGCGCGCCTCTCTTTCTATCGCAAAGCTCTTTTCTCTTCTGACGCGGCACGTGTAATGACGCGCGACCCGCCGCCGTCGGTGTCCGGCTATGTACTTATAGCTTCGTACCTACAGTTCGGAGTGCGCTAGGCCTGCCTTTACTGAAGTGCCTTATATTGTATGTGGCTCGGCAAGATCTTTCTGTGGTATAGCTCATTCATTATTGCAGTGACGCGGTAATATTTATTACAGAATGATTGTAAAATTCTTTCTTTGAATCGATTATAAGCTTTTGCCCAATAATAATCATTCATTTATTTCAGGCAATAACATCACAGTTAAATAAGTAAGATGGTCAGAAACCCATAAAATACAATAAAATTTATACATATCCTAATACAAATTAGGTAATTGACTATTAAAGGCCTAAATATATTCCAGCTTACTTCCAGTTAGCATCAGCGTACCTAAGATGCTGGCAGCTTTGCCCCATGGATTGCAACAAAGAACATCCATTAATGCTTTATGCCATTTATATGTTCTCTTATTTTATATTAAACGTATTAGACCTATATTCAAGTGTCTAAAACAAACAAGTAATTAATAAAAATGCGCCACCTACGGTACTGATTAAAAGCAGTCTTCACCGGAGGTCATCTAACTTCGACTATAAACAAGCCCGCGATTGTTCGTATAAACTTCTGTAAAGCTGCACTGGAAATTATTGTTTCAAATGGGTTTCGGAGTTTGGAGACCGACAAATACGTCGACACTGCAGCGTCGGCGTGGCGGGGGGTGTTCAACTCTCGAAACACCCCCTAAAATAATGAAAGGGATAATCATCTATTTTTCACGAAAATCGCAATGAATTCTACCAAAATTAAACACGGGGTTGACTGACTGTCTGACTGTCTGACTGTCTTCAAAATATACACAGATGGAGTACAGATCGGTCGAAAAAAGGCAACTGCCTTTCTGATTGACTGCTCAGACCAGTCTCCTTGATGGTTCACCGAATACCATCCCAAAACAAAACTATGTACGTCGCTTGCCTCCGACGCCGTACTCTATTATGCCACTACATAGATTAAACTAGTTTATTACTATAGGGAAGTCTCTCGTATGCAAAAGGCTATCTGGGTTGGTACCACCGCTTGGCCAGTTAATCTGCCGACAAGCAGTAGTGATCTGGTTTGAAGGTCATTGTAGCCAGCGAAATTAATAGGCATGTGAGACATAATATCTGATGGCTCATTGAGCACAACGCAGTACTTTATTGGTTGGTATATGGGCATTCAAATATATTACGTATAAAAATATGAACTAATAACGTTATGTCACGAAATTTTATGAATTATAAGAATTATGCTGATTGCTTATTATAACAGGTAAATAATAGGGCAACATATAACATATAAACATAGCACCAATTATGTGCGTCCAATATAAGACTACAATATATTATGACGAGATATGTATGAAATGTAACTTTATGACAAATGACATTATGGGAATGAACAGGTCACCGGCATATGGTTGGCAAATGGTATTAAAAATTTCTAGGTGGCACTCGACATGCTCATCTCATTGTTCAGCTGCATAAAAAAAAAAGTTTATTTTAATTTTATTTTATTTTATTTTACAATTTTAGGAAAACTTACATCTAGGTGTAATAACTAGGATACTTAAATATTGTACGAAAGGACATTTACAAGTTTCCACATATAGGCGACAGATTATTTACAACATGGACGGAGAACAAAACAAAAAGCATTCAACTAAAGATAAACAGAACAATACAAAATAACTATTATACAATTATACAATCTGTGGTCCACTTGCCAATGACTTTTTTAATCAATAGTTTTCTTGAAGTTAGTACTAACTTTACGGAACCCTGAGTTTGTGACGACGTATGTCTCACATTTAGTTTCCTACTAGTCATACTAATATTATAACTGCAAAGGTTTGTGGATGGATGGATGGATGAATAGATGTTTGTTACTCAATCACGCAAAAACTACTGAACAAATTTTGCTGAAATTCTGTATTTATTTATTTATTATAAGACACACCAGCAGTATACATATTAACGAAAATTATGATAAAAACTTTCTTATAGCTAGGTATATTCTGATATGTATATTTTTTACAGGTGTTTACAACATTCACCATGAATAAGTGATAGCCATATTTAACTAGTATAACTAAAATAAATTGTTATAGATGCAGACATACATATAAGGTTAATTATAAATATACCTGCATAACATAACAAATCAAATAAAATGATAAAAAAAAATATTTGGTCCTGGAAAAGGAGATAGTCTACTTTTTATCAAAACACGGGGCGCAGCTAGTGTTTTATAAAAGTATTGAACGCCCCCTGAAATTAAGTTCTGGTTACGCTCACGTCCCGCAGTCCCGCTAAAGTGCCGTATTCTTTAGAACATTGGAAAATAGGACATGACCAACATATTTGAGCACTAGAATGCAGAAAACCGCACCTGTTTACTTTCTAGGGATTTGGCAAACATTCTCGGTAGTTGTTGGCCTATTTTTATTTGGCTGGCCATTCCTCGTGGAATTTGGTGCCTGAATAAAAAGGTTATTTATTTTATCGTAAAATAGATAAGACAGGTAAGATAATGTAATTATTCATCTTCCTACAATAGTTTATTAGTTTCTAGGTACACATTTAATTTAGGATTATGTACTATGTTGACAATATCTGAATCGGATCAGTGGTTGCAGGCAGTAGGTGGCAAGTTATAAAACTATGTCATAGACACTAACGCCCCCCGCAAAGATATAGGTTTAAGGTACATCAACAGTGAGATAGGTGAGAGAAAAGTGAAGCGACTGCCAGTATGCTGGAATTAGGTACCTATACCAAAGAAAACGAACTATTACTTCTGTGCTATTACTCACATAAAGAAGTGACACTCCCACCCCCCCTGCCAATTTGTCGTAACCCGCAACGTATGAGTAAAATTCTGGGTAATGCCGTGCTTGCGTCACTCGGTTGTCACCGCTCGCTGCGAATGACTAATGAGTGAGATTCAAATGTTTATTTTATATGTGCGATCAGTTGATGTTATTTAAGGTTGTTATGACCTTTTTGGATGACGACGACGACCTGCTTTACAGAGGTAGAGCAGGCCGGCTGACTATTTGACTTTGACATATGGACGAAACATATTGAGAAAAAAAGACTGCGGAGAACGGCTGAAGACGGTGGAGCTGACCAGGACCTGACCTGACTGACGGAGGTCTGCCTCTCTTTTTTTTCATTAAAATTCAATATATTGATTATGATACAATATTTATATACCTAAAACAAAATGGTTCGTTATTGTTCTGTGTATGGATGCAAAGAACTCACTTACACAAATAAGAATCGGAGATTTTTTGGTTTTTCGTATCTCCCAGCCAAGCGATAGTAGGTGTGAAAGAGAAACACTGAGGTTGCTTACGTATAGCGTTGTCCTTGTCGCACTCGATTCGTATTAGCTCATCCCTACAATAATTACGCACACACACAAAACGTGTGCGGACAGCCCGGTGCGCCAGTAGTAGTAGTAGACAGTTAGCTCGGCGAATTTGTCGGAAAGTGTCGGGGGTCTATACTGTCACTCAGTCCTCTTAATATAACAAGTATGTACGTATTAGGTGCGCCCTGCGGTTCCACCCGCGGTTACCTGGAATAAAAAGTAGCCTATGCGTTATTCCAAGTCCTAAAGTACCTACATACCAAATATCTTCAAAATCGGTTCGGTAGTTTTTGTGTCACAGGGTAACAAAGATCCATCCATACATACAAACTTTCGCGTTAATAATATTAGTAAGAATCATTATATTTTGAACAGAGAAAATGGTGAGTTAAATAACAAGATATAATTGGAATAATGGTTCTTATAATGGAATAATAAATGTAATATTTCGTAGGACTTACGTGTTGTTACATAGCCAACGGTTAGATTGTTTCAGAAAATTTTATTATTTTATGAAACCGGCTGATAGGTACTGAAATTTTTAAATTAGGCTTTTCTCTACTGTTAATGTTTATGTTGTATGAAAGCAACTATCTGATGACGAAAACTGACGTATTTATTTATTATTATATTCAACTATACATGTTTTGTTTGTTTATGTTTTCTTTAGCATCTCTAACTAGAGACGCTAAAATTAAATTTAAAAAATCAAAATTAATTTAATCTATTGCTGAAAATTTAAATAAAAATGGGAATAGCTTTGTTGATTACTTATTTATGTATATTATTTATTTATTTATATTTGCCTCTACGCATTGTGTCTCTACATAGAAAGATCGTTAAAAGAACTTAACAAAACTAAATAAAAGTCACAGATACATCACCATTCGTCGTTTGTTCAGCCACGAAAATAAATTACCAATTCCAAATTCCAATTATAAAACAAATACATCTTAAAAATACAAAATTTGCATAAGCAGTAGCAGTTATTCAGCTTCATTCCGCTATCTAGCACAAGCAGTAGTTTCATGAGGCTGTTCGTTAGCTTCTAAGGGCCCTCGTACACTAGGCAAGTGGCAGCTAGCCCTTTGATGTTACCGTCGAGAGGCAACCGAGCGCGCCCTTGGCCTCATTACTATATGTCGAGTTGACATGACCCGAATGACGTAATTAATACGAAATTAAAAATTATGTATTGGGGTCAAATCATATCACATAACAACTAACACACTAATATTATAAATGCGAAAGTTTGTATGTAGTGTGTAAGTGTGTTTGTGCTCTTCACGCCGCAACGGCTGAACGGATTTGAATGAAATTCGGAATGGAGATAGATAATATTATGAATTAACACACAAGCTACCTTTTATTCCTGGAAATTGCAGGTGAATCCGCGGGGAGTAGCTAGTATGACACTCATATTATAAATGCGAAAGTTTGTATGTAGAGTGCAAGTGTGTTTGTCCTCTTCACGCCGCAACGGCTGAACGGATTTGAATGAAATTCGGAATGGAGATAGATAATATTATGAATTAACACACAAGCTACCTTTTATTCCTGGAAATTGCAGGTGAAACCGCGGGGAGCAGCTAGTATGACACTCATATTATAAATGCGAAAGTTTGTATGTAGTGTGTAAGTGTGTTTGTCCTCTTCACGCCGCAACGGCTGAACGGATTTGAATGAAATTCGGAATGGAGATAGATAATATTATGAATTAACACACAAGCTACCTTTTATTCCTGGAAATTGCAGGTGAATCCGCGGGGAGTAGCTAGTATGACACTCATATTATAAATGCGAAAGTTTGTATGTAGAGTGCAAGTGTGTTTGTGCTCTTCACGCCGCAACGGCTGAACGGATTTGAATGAAATTCGGAATGGAGATAGATAATATTATGAATTAACACACAAGCTACCTTTTATTCCTGGAAATTGCAGGTGAAACCGCGGGGAGCAGCTAGTATGACACTCATATTATAAATGCGAAAGTTTGTATGTAGTGTGTAGGTGTGTTTGTGCTCTTCACGCCGCAACGGCTGAACGGATTTAAATGAAATTCGGAATGGAGATAGATAATATTCTGAATTAACACACAAGCTACTTTTTATTCCTGGAAATCGCAGGTGAAACCGCGGGGAGCAGCTAGTATGACACTAATATTATAAATGAGAAAGTTTGTATATTAGTGTGTATAAGTGTGTTTGTTCCCTGTTCACGCCGCAACGTAACATAAACAGTAGCTATAAGTTTTACTTTACCACAAAATATGGATTTATAATACAGAAATAATAGATTATAGTACCTATTTACTATATTTATAGCAAGCTTCAACAACTATTTATATGCATATAAATGCATATAAATAGTTGTTATCACTTCACAGTGCAAGGAAAACTTTGACTTTTTAAGACGCTTTACACTATGCGGTACACACATAGAATAGAATGAATAGAAAAACTCTTTATTGTATACCAAATTAAAGAAATAGACAATAACACAGTCCTTAACTTGAAGCGATGTCTTCCAGACAACCTTTGGATGTACAGTATCGGAAAAAGAAGTACATACATACATAGAGCACACTGAAAGTTCTGCGCTCCTGTTCGCTCATATATGTTTGAATAGTGAATGCTATATTTTTTTAAAACATAAGAAATCATTCATTTGATTATAATAGTTTTTGAAGGAAAGTGGTGTTTTTTATCACAAGTTGAAGCAATTTTTTTTATCACAAGTTAAATTTCATCGTCTGTAGCAAAAAATTAATTAACGCGAAAATATTTTGACGCCATGATTTTTTATGATTTTAAAAGTTCACTCTCTCCACAAGATTACACTGCTCGTCTTCGGAATGCTTTTGGGAGGGAAGTACCTTATTTGAGCACCGTAAAACGTTGCAGATTTTGATCGTGGCCGTGTTTCTCTCCGTGGTGAAATTCGTGAATGTCGACGCTCAACTGCGATCACTGAGGAAAATGTGGCTACTGTCAGGCGACTAATTAAAGAAAAACGGTGTATCACCTATGAGAAGATTCGAGGATAATTGGGGATTGCTATGAGCCAAATTCATAAAAATTACATTACCATTTAAAAGTTAGAAAACATTGTTGCCGCTGGATTCCTTATGAATTCACCCCTGAATAAAAACGGGCTCGACTGATTGGTGTAAAAAAATGTTGTTAAGGTACGATCACTGACATTCAAATGTTATGTATGATATTATAACAAGAGATGAGACATGGATATATTGTTACATTGCGAAAAGAAAGCAACAATCTTCTGTTGGGGTGTTCGAAGGCGAAAGCAAACCAACAAAATTAAGGCAGATGCGAAACGTGAGCATAAAAATATTGCGTTTTTTTTCCACCACAGTAGTTTGCTCAGTGTCTTGAAATAAGTTAGGGAAAATCAACCTAGAAGTCGCATCCTGTTGCACCGTGACAAAGATTCGGCGCCCACCGCGAACAAGTCAAAGTCATTTTTGGCTTCTTAAAAGGTGGAGCTCGTCAATTATCTCGCACACTTTACAGACCTCGCGCCATGCGATTTATTTATTTTCCCAAAAATCAACATGAGATGTTTGACATTTACAGGGCAAGAAGCGGCCGTGACAGCTTTTAACCAGCACGTGAATAACATGCCCTCAGATCAATGGTCCTTATGTTTTCAAAAATGGTTTGAACGAATGAAAAAGTGTTTAAAATGTAATAGAGAATACCTACTTTAAAAAGCAATTAACATATTAACTTAAACATAAATGGTTTTATTTATAAGTTACGCAAAACTTTTAGTGTACCCCACGTACTAAAGCAATTTAGTAATAATGATTGAGATCATCATCATACTCGTAGATGGCAAATTAATGTATTGCCATTTGACATGTGAAACATTTTTTTAATTTTTTGCCTTGAGTTTGATAGCTGTCTCAGCTGTGACGATGCAGTCGAAGATGTAGCTCGCTTACCTAGAAGAAACCTGTTCACAAAACCTAAAGACATCCAGATTATAGGTGCCGGCAGCGAGTTCCTCTCCTTGGCCGTTCGCATTATGAAGGTTACACTAAATGCTAAATACAAACAGTAAAAAACAAACCGAATATTTGTCCAAATGGTAACATTTTATCCAATAAACAACAAGAGTTTAAATTGTGTACGAAATTAAGCCAAGTTTTTTTGTTGTTGTAAATAAACAACGGAATAATCGAAGAAATAAAATATAAAGTAAAATCAATATTTGGATGTCAAAATTTAACTTGAGCTGAACAACGCCGTTATTTATTCAGACAAAATTAATTGATTTATATTTAAATACAACGCCGGAGTTTAGTAATGAAATAATGTGAAGAAAGATATACGAACAGACTTTATGTTACTCAATTAAGTGCCTCTGCCGACATTTTGTAGGTCTTATCGGTTGGTTCGATTTATTCTTCGACATTTGTCACCTATTTTGTAACCGACTTTTTGTAGGACGTGTACGTAGCAATATGAAACTCCGTAGCATGTTTCATTTTCAACGACAAAAATCTGTGACCGATTGTCTGCCGTGGGCGTGCATCCTAAGATAGGTACCTATTAACTGATATATACATAATTATTTACCTATCTACAAACTTTTATTAAACTTGCAATGTTTGTTTGTTTTGGTCAAATCTTGCAAGTTGAATCAGAACCTCCTTACCCTACGGATTTGAAATTTTGCATACATGTCAATGTTCGATGACAATGCAATATTATGGTGTTAGCCAGCTGATCTGATGATGGAGCCGGAAGGTGGGCAATGGAACTCATTGACAGATAATCGTAAACTACCAGTGTTTGGGCTCATTTTAATCTGCTCACGGCTCAATTTGTTAAAAACTTGTCATGAGAAAATATATTTTTTAAACAAAAATTTTGTTTGTTTGTAATGCATGCATTTAGCTATTCGTATTTAGGCTAAGACGCGTTCAGCATTGGGGTCTGTCATGTCGCGACTCCATAGCTGCTTCATACAAAGCAAAGCAGTCAACAGTCAGTGGGTTCCGTGCGTAGCATTAGGGCCGCACCTTTCATCATCATCATCATCATCAGCCCATCATTCCCACTGCTGGGATACGGGCCTTCTCTCATAGAGATAGTGTGGGCCATAATCCACCACGCTGGCCCGTAAGGGTTGGTAGATGTCACATTCTTGAATTTTTGTGATAAATTCTTGGATATGCCGGTTTCCTCACGATGTTTTCCTTCCGCCGCTTTTAGAGGTAATGTTAAATCCGCACATAACGTAAGAAAGTCAGTGGTGCGGGCCCAGCGGGATTCGATCTCAGATGCGTCGGATCGAAAGTCGCCCGTTCTCCCACTGAGCCACACTCGCTCTACATTCTACGTGGGTGCAATCATGGTGTTCATGTATAAATATCCGTGCCGCTGTGTGCTAAACTAAAATGTTACCCATAAAAATGTCATCTATAAAAGACGCACGCACGCACGGCACGAAACGCATTGAACGGCCGGGGTGTGGCCGCTGCGGGCCATTGGATGCGTACCTGTTTTTTCACCAATCTGAAAAAACCGGCCAAGTGCGAGTCGGACTCGCGCACGAAGGGTTCCGTACCATTATCTATCAATAAGAAGGGCAAAAAATCACGTTTGCTGTATGTGAGCCCCATTAAACATTTGTTTTATCTGTTTTTTAGTATTTGTTGTTATAGCGGCAACACAAGTACATCATCTGTGAAAATTTCAACTGTCTAACTATTACGGTTCATGAGATACAACAGTCTGGTGACAGACGGACAGACAGACAGGCGGACAGCGGAGTCTTAGTAATAGGGTCCCGTTATACCTTCAGGGAACGGAACTAAAAAAAAAGGAGGAGGTTCTCAATTCAATTGCGGTTTTTTTAAATGTTCGTTACCTCAGAACTCAGTTTTTTATAACCGATTTGGAAAATTATGCGCTTTTGCGTTGGGTTTAGTATAGCTACAATGTGGCCTCATATAAAGTTCATCGATATTCGACCTTGGTCTTCAAAGATACATTAAAATTAAAGTCGGTTTTTTTGTTATAAAAGGATTCATTTATTATGTAATTGAGCGACGAGATTTGCAGGTCGTTCACCTGATGGTAAGCAACACGTCTGCCCATAACAGTTGCAGAATTAGCAAGAACTTTGTTTAGTAATTTTCTGCGCGGTACTTGCACTGCGTTCGTCAAACCCCTAAGTCTCATAATGCCCAGTTATTTCACTGGCTACAAATCCTTTCACCAGAACACAGTAATGCTTGCGTAGCGGCAGAATAACCGACAAAGCTAGGGTACCAACCCAGATGGCCTCTTGCATACGACAAACCTCAAAATTTCACAGAAAATGCTATATTCTCAGCTCACAAATTGGTAAAAACGTGGCAACCTTATAAAAGCACTCAATAAAGACATTGATTCAAATTGAAAAACAAAAGACGATCACATTTCATAAACACAGATACGGCGTGCTTCATACCGCTTTTCCGCAAGTATTTTTGTTACGAAAAAGCGTTCGCATATCCACTTTTATTTGTGTAAGGTGATTTGGCGTGCGCGACAATCAGCTCTAAAATTGTTTATTAAATTAAGTGGTACACAGTCACAATATAATTCACTACATACACCACGTGTTTTATTTGCATGTGGCACCTCAACAAAGAAACTAACAAACTCGCGCCTCGCAAAGATTTCACAGAAACGTATCCTTTTTAGGATACGAAAAAACCGTTTACACATTCTCACTTTGTGTTTGTGCCTGTCTGCGGGGTAATTACGGCACGCGCGACAAACAGTGCAAATTGTTCAAAAGGAAGTTTGTCGCTACAGCCTCCACACATTCAATATCGGACTACGCCTGACTACGGTATTCGTAGCGCGCGATGTTAACAATTTTTTGCCGTTTATTGGGTAGGTTTCGTGAATGTTCTTCCTTTTTGTGTGTACGACCCGTTTAAGTAGGCGTAACAACTTTTAGCGACATTTTTGTAGCGTGTTTTAAAAATGTAATAGAAATACCTAATAGGTATACATACTGAATTATTACTTAACATGAGATGGAAGCTTCTTTGTACCTACTTATTAAATAAATCAATTTTTGTAGTGCGTTCCATTGTGAACTCATTTTTATGCAACCAAATATTTCCCATGATTAAAAAACAATAGGTAAGAAGTTTAATATACTGAAATCTTCCATTCAGAGAATCTTGAGTTTTTTTTTCTATTATAGGTGAACGGCCTGGGATATTGCAGACGCTTCTAATTTCCGTCGGCGGGCTATAGACTAGACAGGTCTGTGAAGTTATTACTTCATAGAAACTGCGTATTTAAGTAAAATTTTCTGAGACTACTTAAGCTAAAAGCAACCTACGAGCTTTATCAGGTGGTGGGTAAGACTATTAATGCTAGAGCTAGTGTACTAGGAGAGTGCTACTAACGCTTTTTCATAATAATATATTCTGCCGCTGCCAGTAAGTAAAAGTTTCAGTAATAATGTATTTCGTTAGTCTTTTTATGAAACTGAGACGAGCTAGTCATTCGCCTGATGGATAGCGCCACGTCTGCCAATAATAATTTCAGTGCCACCCACAAGTTTTAATACCGTAAAAAATACTTCGTAGCACTGCATTGCGCTCATCACCCTGAGATATCAGATATTGAGTCTCATATGCCTAGTAATTTCGCTGGCTACAGATAGGTAGCTAGCATTACAATTATTTCAGCTATTGCTGATATTTATTCCCTTACTAGCTGCGCTCGTGGTTTCACCCGCGGTTTCCCGGAATAAAAAATTGCCTATGTCTTTTTCCAGGACCTAAAGTACATACCAAATATCAAAATCCGATCAGTAGTTTTTGATTAAGTAACAAACAATCTGTGGGTCGTGAAGCGATGAGATAGGTAGTAGTAGAATGAAAGTTAGGCCGAACGAAATGAAGACTTGTTATTAAATAAGAAAGATGATTTAATATAAATAGAACAGAGACAGAAATGATAGTAAAGAAATAAACAAGTAAGATAGGCACTACGAAAGAATAACAATAAGAAAGCGCGAGTGAATCACAGCGATGCCCGTCTCTGTCTGCCGCGTCATGCGAGCCGGCCGCGAGCCTCTGCCGCGCACACGGACAACGTAGCTGTGTGCGTGCGTTTGACGGAAACCAGTTGACTAAGGAGCTGGCCCAAGTTATAAACGAAAGTTATTTTATTAAATCAAAAGTGGTGGTCCAACTCATTAGGAAAGTGGTTTCCGACAAGCGTAGTAAGTGTGGCGTAGTAGGTACGCCACAAATCCATCCATCACAAACTTTCGCATGTATAATATTAAGTAAGATATTTAGTAGGCAACTTCATTACTGGTGGTAGGTTTCCCGTATGCGAGAGGCCGTCTGGGTGGGTACCACCACTTTGCCAGTTATTCAGCCGCCAAGCAGTAGTGCGCAAGCATTACTGTGTTCCGGTTTGTAGCAAGCGAAATTACTGGGCATTATGAGACTCAACAGCTAATTGTCTCAGGGTGACGAGCGCAGTGCAGCGCCGCGCAGGATTTTGCAAAACAAAGTTCTGGGTGGTGCTGTAATTGTTATGGGCTGGCGTACTGCTTACCATCAGGCAATCGACTAGCTCGTCTCGTCATTCATTTACATTAAAAAAATGTATTAATGCATAGACATTAAAATAAATAAAAAGGACTGAAATAATTCAGTCCTTTTAGCAATGTATATTCTTTTGTGCAAACATTTTTTATGAAAAAGAGACAACCCGTCTAAAGTATATTAAAAACCCTTTACAAAGGCAGTTAGGCGTGTCTAAATTGCAATTAAACGGAACGCAAATGGAATTGCACAAGTAAATCCTGTGAACGAATTTTCACCGGAATGGATTTATCAATTTTATTATTGAAATGGAATTAATCACAGCACGCGGACTCGCGCGTCGTACGGATTATGGGGGAAATTAAAAAAAGCAGTCACGGGAAACAGTTTTAAAATAATTTGCATTGGACTTTCGAAAATGCAATGCGGAGGTAAATTAAATTTTTATTAACACTTTTTTTTATGGTACTGATTGATGAGACGAGCAAGTCGTTCGCCTGATGGTAAGCAACAGGCTTGCCCATAACAATTGCAGTGCCACCCAGAACTTTTAATACCATAAAAAGCACGCGTAGCACTGGATTGCGCTCATCACCCCGAAACATCAGATATTAAGTCGCATATGCCCAGTAATTTCGCTGTCTACAATGCCCTTCAAACCGGAACACAGTTATGCTTGCGCACTACTGCTTGACGGCAGAATAACTGGCAAAGCTGTGGTACCTACCCAGATGGCCTCCCGCATACGAGAGACCTAGCACGAGGAAAAAACGTGTGGCCGTAGTATAAAGAGGTGTGACTAGTTTTTGTACCTTAGAGCTGTGTAGAGCGTGGCGCGTCTCTCATATTTTTTTAGTGATTTCAAAATCAAATCACATCAATCACGTCCCGTTAAGTCGCCGATCAGTTGAGTACCTTTAATTAAAATGTTATTAATAGTCCCTTGATTAAGTAGCTTAACATACTAATTATTAAAACATGTTCTAACAAATTTCTAAGTATTATGTAGAGACAGGTAAGTATATAATTAAATGAATAAATAAAAATAACTAGATGGTTGTACAGTACCTAGCAAGCAACAGGCAAGTGCTATTTATTAAGTAAACAATTAATTAGTTAAAGTTTGGCAGTGCAGCGCCGTTATGGGCTGGCGTATTGCTTATTTCGTCATTCAGTTACATAAAAATAACAGAGAATATTGCTAAAAACCAACAAATAGTAACAACGAGTGGAACTCCCTGCGGGGATCAGTCTTTCCCGATAGTTACCTACAATCTAAGAGTTTTCAAGTAACGAGTGAAGGTACTATCTTGGCAAGCGTGCTACATCGTCGACCACACCGATGCTTACCGTCAGGCAAGAAAAAAATAAAATAAAAAATAACGAAGGATTATTTTTTATGAATATTTTAATAAAAAATACTCCGTTTCTAGCCGTATCTTCAGGGTAGCGATTCTTTTTCCGATACGGTCGAGGTAGTAGAGTCATTGCAATGACAATTTAACCAAGTAATAACTTGACATTCATAAATGCTTGTGCCTAAATGTAATAACGAATAGATTGTTTAAGAGTAAACAGTTATTTAAAACATATAAGATACTAGCTACGCCCCGCGGTTTGCGTGAAGAGGTAACACACTAACACACTTACATACAAACTTTCGCATTTATAATATGAGTGTGATTTCAATCAATAGATCAGTCAATCTCCATAGCTATTATAGAACATGGACGAGAGCCAATAATCGCCGCGTGTAAGGGCATAAACCAACTAAAATCAACAACACGCATACCCGGAACAAGCCAAATTGTTGCATTATAGAATTTGGTTAGAACCTTATCACTTCATAAATTATGACTTAAAACACCAATATAAAAAAATAACAATACTAACCACGGTGCCCGGAAAAACCTATGCTCCGATATACTAATTTACTGTTATAAACCTTAATGAACCAGGTCAATACGACATGTTTATAATTATGGTAATTTAAACCTTAAACTTGAATTACAATGGTCAATTGAATTGACGATAGTCGTTCGCCTGATGGTCAGCGCCACGCCTGCCGCCTGCCAACTTCTAATACCATAAAAAGCACTGCGTAGGACTGCATTGCGCTCATCACACATCAGATATTAAGTGTCATATATGTCCAGTAATTTCACTGGATATAACACCTTTCAAACCGGAACACTGTAATGATTATAGGTACTAAATATCGAAGCATAACTGAAAAATAGCTGCTGTTGTTTAATGGGCCTAGACTTCCTCGGGCAAAAAGCAATTTAAAATTGGCGTAGGCGTTTTTAAGTGATCTGTGTAAGTAAATGAGAGTGTCTAACCATTTTAAACTTTCACATAACCAGGATTGATGACAAATAGGGTTATGCAAGGGTCCTTCGTGAAACTGAAAGATTAGGGTAAAGCAGGTAGTGGCAACGCTATCGTATGTCTTGTTAAGGATGCCGTCCGATCACTCAATAAAATGGCCTCGTTTTGTTATCTCGGAGGCTCCCATTTCTGCAATAAGCGGAAATGTGTGCGGTGCTCCGATTTACCAAGTGCTGCCATTTGGTTGGAAAACCTTATAGTAATAGAGGTTCATTGATTTCTAACTCATACTGAAATTCAAAATGTATAATTTTGGATTAATCCTAAACAGAAACTTACTCTTAAATAATACTAATAATCTATCTTAATAATCTATCTATCTATCTTATATTTCAAATTTTGGGAGTTTGTATACATATAATATGGAGCTAAAAACATCTATTTTCCGTATCTAGCAATATTTTAAGACTTCATTTTTGTTTAGGTTTATACCTATTGAAACTGACTTTACGCAAAATGAATACTGGTGGCATTGTATATTTACATATGTACCTACTACGTTTTTTTTATGCGTAAAAAAACAATATCACTGAAGTAACCATTGAGAATTAAATTTGATCAGTGACTTTTCTGATAACATATATAATATACCTACATAGTCGCAAATGTAAAGAGAGACACACTGGATATGTGTGGGTAAAACTTTGGGGTTGTGATAGAAGTCGCCCAGTGTGCTCGGTTGCCCCACTTGCTGCATTTCGTACTGCGGGACCGTCCATTAGCCCGACCTAATTCAGTAAATTTTATGAGAATCAAAACATTGTATTCCCCGCGGTTTCACCCGCGATTTCCATAGTAGCATAAAAGGTAGGTATGTCCTCTTCCAGGATTTAAAGTATCTACAAACCAAATTTCATAAAAATCCGTTTAGTAGTTTTGGCGTGATTGAATAACTAGCACCCATCTATCGATCCATCCTCATAAACTTTCGCATTTATAATGAATAGGATTTTAAATCATACCTACCTTGACATTTTTATTATTAATTAATTTTTAACATGATTACTGTTATTTACCATTTGCTTGTTCTTTGACAAATGCATTTTTTGTGCCTACTTTGGAATATATGATTGATTTTACAAAACCAAACGGACAAAAATTCTAAAAACCATGGAGTCGAGTTCAGTACCCTCTAAATATTCCATCCCAGCTGTTTTTTAACCGATTTAAAAAAAGGAGAAGGTTCTTAATTGTATGTTTTTTATTATTCTTATTTTTTTATGTTTGTTACCTCGGAACTCCGTCATTTATAAACCGATTTGGAAAATTTCTTTTTGCGTTTGGTTCAGTATAGCTACGAAGTGGTCCCATATAAATTTCTTCGATATGTGACCTTGGACTTCGAAGCTACATTGAAGTCGGTTTTTGTTTTTTTCTAAGAATTTATTATTCAAAATATCTTCAATGTACAGAATTGCCTTAGTTCCACTTTTATAATAGTAAGATAGAAGACGATGATATTGATTATAGTGATTAGTATTACTTATTTATATACCTCTATATTGTCTTTAATATACCTATACATCTCAACTTGGTTAATTAAGATAGCTTGCGATCCATTCCAATAGTTGAGAACAAAGCAGGTAGATAGCAAGCGCATTAGTTGAATCACATAACTATATACGTACATGTTAAGTTATCAATTGATGATGCTCATCAAATGAACATCTCACAAATACCTAAGTCAATCTAAGGTACTTAGGTACCTGGTTTATGAAGACAACAATAAAAGAAAATTATATTATTATATTATATTCAGCCCATATCGTCCCACTGCAGGGCAAAGGCCTCCCTACTTTCCTTCCATTTCTCGCGGTCTTGAGATAGAATGGGCCAATCTAATAGAAATGTATCCAGCTCGTCTCGCCATCTCCGTCTTGGTCTGCCGCGTTGTCTGCGTCCATTGTTGGAAACCCACTCGGTTGTTCTTTTGGCCCAAAGTTCGACAGACATGCGGCTGACGTGCCCAGCCCAATCCCATTTCAACCTAGCAGCTTTCTGAGTGACATCAGTGATCTGAGTTCTGAATAAAAGAAAAACCACAGAAAAATGCACCTATAATAAAAGCAATGTAGGTAGGTATACCTACCTAATTATAACATGTATAACAACGGAGGTACACTATAAGGTAACTTTAAAAGGGGTATTAATAGGTCGGCAGTGCATCAGCATAGCCCCTGGCACTGCAGATGTCCATAGGCGACCGTAACCGCTTACCATCAGGCGGGATTGTTTGACGACATTTAAATAAATAAATAATTTTTAGAAAAAAACAAAAACCGACTTCAATGTATCTTCGAAGTCCAAGGTCACATATCGATGAAATTTATATGGGACCACTTCGTAGCTATATTGAACCCGACGCAAAAAGAATTTTTCAAATCGGTTCATAAATGACGAAGTTCTGAGGTAACAAACATAAAAAATAAAAAAAATCAACATACAATCGAACAGAGAACCTCCTCCTTTTTTGAAGTCGGTTAAAAAGGTAGTTAAATAGTTCCTTTATTAGTTTACATGTTGTGTAGTTAATTCATCAAAAACTGAATTTTTTGTTGCTGCATAAAAATAGACCCGATGTCTCGGGGTGACGAGCGCAATGCAGTGCTACGGAGTGCTTTTTATGGTAATAAAATATTTGGGTGGCCCGTGGCACTGCGGTAGCTATGGGCAGGCGTGGCGCTTACCATTAGGCGATATATAAGCGTAATATAAAGGTAAAAGGTAAGATAAAGTATAAGGTAAAGTAAAGGTAAGGTATATAAAGTAGGTATATATAGTAAGTAAGGTAGGTATATTCGCAATTGCGAATGTAATTGCGAATTCCTTGCAAACAAAGGAAACGAGTCAATTAAGTATATTTTTAAAACAAGAGAGTATCCATCCATCTCGGAGTAACGAAGCCCACCGAATGATTTAATCTGTTTCTATTAATTTAATTATCGAGCGCCGAGCAATTACGATTTTATAGGTTTCGTAGTAACTGACAGTAACCTTTGCTTGGAGTAAACAACTAGCATTAGGTTAGTCTTAATCGTTGTTTACAAAGCTAACGAGTTTAATTTGTTTGGTATTTGTGCTTCTAAAATCTATGATCAATACAACCTAATTCACAGCATTTTAGGTTCACAACAACTAAACTTTAGTAAATTTAGTATACTTGTTTTAAGTAATGTCGGTGAAATTTATCTTAACGGAGAAAATATATAGATACATTTTGATTTGCAGAACAATACGATCGTCAACTATTTATCTTGAATCCTTAAACGAATAAAAACAAGTAGGTATACCATTTATCAAACAAAAAAACACCGACTTCAATGTATCTCCTAAGTCTAAAGTCATATATCGATGAAATTTATATGGGACCTATTCGTAGCTAAACTGAACCCACCGCAAAAACGAATTTTCCAAATCGGTTCATGAATGACGGAGTTCTGGGGTAACATATATAAAAAAAGTATAAAATACTATCGAATAGAGAACCTTCTCCTTTTTTGAAGTCGGTTAAAAACGGACGCCGCGTCGCCAATATCAAATTACTCAGGCTATGCCGGTTCTCTCGTTCGTACACAAGCTCCACGCACACAATTACATTATGCTTTGCCGAACGGCCGTCATATCGGTACTGGTGGTAGGTTTCTCGTATGCGAGAGGCCGTCTGGGTGGGTACCACCGCTTTGCCAGTTATTCAGCCGCCAAGCAGTAGTGCGCAAGCATTACTGTGTTCCGGTTTGAAGGGCATTGTAGCCAGCGAAATTACTGGGCATTATGAGACTCAACAGCTAATTGTCTCAGGGTGACGAGCGCAGTGCAGTGCCTGGGTGGTGCTGTTATTGTTATGAACTGGCGTATTGCTTACCATCAGGCAAACGATCAGCTCGTCTCGTCATTCAGATCCACAAAAAAAAATCGGCTTGACATCGCCCTCCCATCCACTCAGACAAACATAACGCCACCGCCATATTTATATTTGATATAAATATGTTTTAATATAAATTGTTTGTATGTTAGCTCTAAGGTATATATTTATATGAGCCGTAGAATAAGTAAATAACATCTGTAACTTATTTTAATGGTGCCTGAAATAAAGATTTAATAAATAAATATATACACTGCTATGCTTCAGTTGTTGCTCAGCGAGGTTCTGTCCGCCTTTTATATTATTTCAAGCTTGACGCGTAGAGTCTGTGATAAAGCCGTAATTAATAGCCGTATAATAATATACCTACCAAGTAATTCTCGTAACAGGACCGCCTACAAAAATAACACTTATAATAGTTGTATTTATAAAATTTGCGCATCCAGTTGGTCAATGAACTTTATTTTTGTGGTTTAAGATATTTCATTTCTCAAAAGAATTAATTCACTTACATGAGAAAACAATACATGTTAAACAATTTTGGGCTAAGCGTACTACATATATAAAATGCAAAGACTTAAAAAATATCTAAATACTAATTTTATAAACTAAAATGTCGGTAGTTTAATATTACTTGCAAAAAAGAAAACAAAAGTCCGGTTGTAGAAAACAAAAGTCCGGTCGTCAGTAATTTTTGTTTAAATTAAAGTAATTTTTGTTTAACATTTCTAGATCCTGCCCCTCACTTAGGTTCCCTGTATCTAGGGAAGCAGCAACTACGAGGACCATGGCCCACAACACCCAGACACGAAACAAATACTTGCGTATTTTTTGCAAAATTGCAAAAGCTTTTGTACCGTCGCGGAAATCAAACCCACAATCTCGGTGTTGTTTGAGATTTGAGTCAACATGCCCAACCACTACACCACAGAGGTCGTCAACTAGAAGTGATATTATCTCATTTTCGTCACTGAAAGAATGTTAACATCAGAAATAGTCAGAACTTGCGGGAAAATAAAAAGGAATTAAAATATATTAAAATATCAAAACTTGTGATAAAATTCGTATAAAAAAAGAGGGTTTTAATTTGCTTCTACTTGTCCTTGCTTGACTTGACCCTAATAGGCATTTAGGTTTAAAATGTGTGCCTGGGAAAAGCAAAATTATGTAGATTTATTACATTAAAAGAACGACACAACGGAACTGACAAAAGGGCGGGAGAATTACCCTAATTGGGGACTTAGTCCAGCGGGGATTTTCCGCGACATGCGACCATGATGTTGACTGTCTCCGCTTGGCGTTTATCGCGGCCCATCGGAAATTCAATTATGAACCTTCGTCGCTCGTGTCACAGTGGAACAGAGTGTAACACGAGCTTAGTGGTTCGTTTCGAGTCACGCACACTAACACATCCAAAATATGTAGTTTTTGAGTGGCTCTACTATATAGCTGACTTGGTTGACTATTGTTTTTCCTTTGTTTGTTATTCAATAAAGTCTTATTGTATTGTGTATAAAAATTAGCGCCAAAATCCAAAACGCGTAAGATCAGTAACTGCTTGTGACTAGTTCCCACGTTGTTGACCCCCCACATCATCCCCACCCTGCCCCCCTGGGAAAACACGTCACCCTATCTCCTTGCGCCGACCTCAGATCTTAATATGACCTCCGCTGACACAGCGCTCATCCGAATTTGATGGCGTCAATAATTCAATAAATCATATTTTATATCTAAGCCCCTGTTTGGGTTCGACGATACCGCCCCCAAGTTTATATTGCCGAAATAAATGGAACGTATCATGACATTTTATCTTCTGTTAGGGTTAAGCATTGTTTAATGGTCTAACTTCACTTTTACGTAACTTGTATGTTTCAGTTTTAACTTGTATGTAATCTATGTTTGGGCACACTCGTATTCACAGACCTTTCCTCACTCGAAAAGTTATCATTTGTTTTCACGCGAATAATTTAAAAAAGAAGAATTCTAAACAGCCAGCATTTGAAAACATTTCGTCCCCAAAAGTGTCCCAAACAATGCAAGCGCCGTGATAAATTACCACACCAATTCAATTAAAATTTCAATTAGAGCAGCAGAAACCACAAACTGGAAACCAGAAAACTGGATTAGTGAATAATAAATACAAACGAATGTAAGGGTCTTAACTACTTCGGGGGGCTTAGTGCGACTTGTTGGTGGAAATTTAAATTTCTGCCCTTGTTAAGCAAACGGGCTAATTTGTTGTGACACTTTCTAAAATAATTTTAACCCCAAGTCGTATAATGGTTTCTACGAATTTTTATCGATTTTTAGTACAATAACAGGATTTGAGGATACTTTGCTGAGCTTGGATGACACTTTGACATTAATACTTTGATTCAATATTAAGTAAAGAATAAGATGGAGCAGATCAAACAAACATTAAAGATAAGATGAGACGTAAACCGGAAGCAGAGTAAATCTTAAGTGGAGCCTGCCCGCCATAGATAAATTAAACCAAGTGCGAGTCGGACTCGCGCACGAAGGGTTCCGTATCATTATCTATAAAAACGGCAAAAAAATCACGTTTGTTGTATGGAACCTCCTTTAATATTTATTTCATTCTGTTTTTTATTTGTTGTTATAGCGGCAACAGAAATACATCATCTGTGAAAATTTCAACTGTCTAACTATCACGGTTCATGAGATACTTACAGCCTGGTGACAGACAGACAGACAGACGGACAGCAGATTCTTAGTAATAGGTATTATAGTAATTTTACCCTTTGGGTACGGAACTCTAAAAACCATCGAGTACATGAAGGATAGGCTTCACACAGCGTAAGTATTACAATAGAATATAATGATTTTACTAAATTACTCAGTCGGTATAAAGCAAAACATAATAATTATGTCAAAACTAGCTAAGCTGGTTTATAATAGATATTTAGTAGAAGTAGATAAGTAGGTAAAATATACTTAACCTCTTATATTCTGCTGATGAAATGGAAAGTTGCCAAACAATAGTAACTTCTAGAAAGTGATATTGTTAGTTTCGTACTCTTTCATAACAAATCTAAACTTTTCCATTTAGAGAAAACGTAAAAAGAAGAAAATAAACAAAAAAGTTCCCTCTTTGCGCTTATTTAGCTTATAATAAGTCTTTAAGTAAGTTATATCACTGTTAAAAGTATTCTATTATAATAATTATTACGGTATGAGACCTTGAAACCTTGAACCTGTTTCTAGGTTCAAGGATGAAACGTACCTAAGTATACGTACTAATAACGTACTAATAATGTATAATTCATTTTACAATAACAAATTTCAGTGAACTAAAATTAAAAAAAACCCTGACCCAAATAACTTTTATAAAGTAAAAAACGGTTAAACCGATTTTGATAAAACATGTCTAAAAACGACCGCTAGAAAAACAGCTTTCAAATAAAAAAAAACCGCATCCTAATAGGTTCACCCGTTTAAGAGTTATGGTGCCACAGACAGACACACATAGTGGTCAAACTTATAACACCCCTCCTTTTTGCGTCAGGGGTTAACAAAAACACAGGCTTTATTCTGATATATCATCGAAGTCCAAATTCTAATATCGATGAAATTTATATGGGACCTTATTACTTGACTGAACCCAACGCAGAATTTTACCAATCGGTTTATAAATGAAAGAGTTCTGAGGTAAAAACAAAAAAAATAATAATCACACTAAGAATCTCCTTTTTTGAAGTCATTTAAAATGACTTGTGATTGTTAAAAGCCTACGGTGTCCCACTGCAGGGCAAAGATCTTCGTAGCCTTTTTCCACTTCTCGCGATCTTGAGCGTCCTATGATGGATGACCAATCTTTCAAATTATAATCAAGGTCGTTCTGCGATTTCCTTTTCGGTCTGCCACGACGCCGTGCTTTGTGGATCCATTCAAACGTTAATTAGGCCCAAAGTTTGACTGACATGTCCTGCTCAGTTCCAATACAGCGTGGCCGCTTTCTAAATGATTTTGATATTTTGACCTTACTTAAATAAAACTTAAAATAAAACAAACTGACATTTTGACTTTTATGTAATCATATTTTTTTAAATCTATTATATGAATATAATTGCAGACCATTGTTATAGTAGAATGTTAGGAATTATTATTATTATTAAGCATCTTGTGTACACCATTCTGACAATAAATAATTTGATTTGGTTTAATTTGAGTTACGTTGATAATTTTATTTGTGTTTTGGAGAGCAGTACGCTGTTTCAAATGCCATCAGAAAATCAGAAAGGTTCACGCTCAGAAAACTGCGCTCCATAGCACTGTCAAACCTCAAGTGTGGACATGTGAAAGACATCTAAGTTGGTGAATTTATTTATTTAGTAAACAAGTATGTAGGGCGGTACCTATTTTTATTGCTTTATAACTATGACATCTTAACACACCTCTTCCCAAAACCTGTATAATCGAGATATCTACCTTCGAAGGGAACAAATCCTCTAAAAGTATTTCTTTCAAGATCGTATTATGCTATGGAAATTCTGGTACTTACATAAATACATCCGGAATTATTCATTCGGGGCAATTCGTTCAGTTCTTCTGAAGTGGTCCGAAGTCCGAGATTTATGTCCCGGCAACTTTGCCTAAGTAACGTACGGTCACGACGACGGCGGCGGCGTTGCGAGTGAATAAATCAAATAATTCCGTCCGTCGACGACTTTCCAACCAAATATAAGTTATAGGTCAACGAAGGACATCAACAAAGAACTGGAAACTTCCCAGGTAAAAATTACGCTAACATTCTAAGTATCCACTTCTAAAAAGAATCCGAACAAATGAGTTGTACGAACAACGAACACACAAAAGCACATAACGTACAATTTAACACTGAAATAATGAAGCTAATGAAGATTGGTAGCTGCTGCTAGGTGAAGGCCGCCGGTACTTCCCCGGAGTTCTCGTGAAAAACTTAATTAAAATGAATCTTTTTGGGACACGGTTTTTTGGTCATAAAATTTAAAAAAGAAAAAGTTTTTATATTGTTTTATACTTCTATCTAATCACGCTGAAAATTTAATTTTGTATTCAACGATGAATTTAATTGTGATATGAGGTCTATTGTTGGTTGTAATCGCTTGTGAAACTTGAGATGTAGGTCTACTCGTACTCGTAACTCCGTCTTACGAGAGAAATTCAAAAGTAGGTAGGGAAGGAAGGAAGAAAATAATAGAGCTTGAGTTGTTTCAAGTGAATTATATGAACATCCGGAGCGTATATCGCGGGTTGCTACACACTGGGGGCTATAACAATATTATTTTAGGATGCTTTGACAAAATAACTACCTTTTATATAGTAGTTACTATAAGTTGTGTAATAGTGAGTTAGAAAATAATATGTTTACCTCAAGTTATAACAATCATTTTCTTTGTTTAATATAAAATGAAACTTTAATATTCTGAGAATCTTTACGGGCCCCATTTTATGATTCAAATAACTTGTTTCGAAAACATTTCGTGTTTTAAATAATAGAGCTGCATTGTAGCATTGTTCAGGAAATTATGAACCGAGGAAGGCGGGTTCGCCGCATTATATTTGTTGCCAAATCCATTATTGTCCACTGTAGGTGTACAAAGAAAGCAATATAGGCTCGACGGTGCAGTAACGTCGTCGGCTCCTCGAGATACGACCACAATATCTCCTCGTCTATATTTCGATCGTATATTTTCCAATTTGAGATATTCCTGCTTATCATTTTCTACCGCCAATACGCCTGGCCGACGAAAATATCTGCCGCAATACGGATTCTAAAGTACGGATGTGCGCGCCTACTGTGAGAGTATATTTAATATTACGGATATTTGCATTATATGACTCCGTACTCCAGGTTTAGGTTGTTTGTCATTCACAGTTTAAAAGTTGCGTAGCTTTAGGGAGATTAGTTTAACGTTGGCACGAGTTTCCAATTCAACATTTACTTTAACTAGACTTAATATGCCGACTATAAATAAATAATAATTACTCCATTTCTTAAATCCGTTATTTTCTTCATCTTTAAAGCAAGAGCGGAGAGTTGGCAAAGATTTCTAAAATATTAAGCTAAAGCGAGCCCCGGTCGTTAGGGTCGGTAATCCAAGACTTTACGTACATTGCAATTAAGAACAATGGAAGGCATATATTTCGTCTATATCGACCAAAGTATATCCACATTAAGTTAAAATATCTCTACTAATTTTACCATAAAGTGTACTTTTATTTTGTTAGTAAAGTACCTACTTTTACAAATAATAGGTTGTCATTTATTCAAAACAAAAACTTTATACTTATAATTTGTAAGCCAAAATAAATTAAAAATTAAAGAAATGGCAACTAAATTAAAAAGATAGATGTAGATAGAGATTGATAGAGCTAGTTTGACATCAGCATACAGCATCACGTACTTCACTTTGTGAAAAACCTCCCCGTTGACACAATACAATACAATAACACTTTATTGCACACCAAATTACATATACACAATTATAAAAAAAAATATACACAAAATACATCGTAGTCGTACACAATCTGCCTGTCCGATATGGAAGTCTTTAAAACAGACTCTGGACCCAAGTCGGCTGTAGCAAGGACAACATGTGCAGGTGGGGCTAGTTTGGAAAGTATTCTATATGCGAGTGCGGTATCTCTCCCCAGACTATGCCAGACCTTTTGTCTTGCCCTGCGTGACCTGTCACCTGTACACGCGAGTACTTGTACAATGCCACGGACGATGCTGTGCTTGTGGCGGAGTACTGGTCCAAAAAATATAAAGCCAAAGGATCGACTCGCTAAGAAGAAGAAGCACCTAAGTAGTATTACATATATGATATGATATTTAGAAAGAAAGAAAAAAGAAAGAGAAACCATTTATTCGGCAAACAAAAACGACAAACAAAACATAAAAATAAAACTTATATATATATATATATATATGTGCGAATGGGCTCAGCTCAGCATAAAATGCCGAGAGTGTTTACAACTCAGCGCCGATTTTCAGCTGATACCCGTTTTGCAATAGGAACAGTGAAAAATTCCTGTACTTATCCTTGAAAATATCTATACTTAGGTATACATTGTAGTGGTGCAAAAATGTATCTGTTTTATATCAATTTAATCTAAATTTATTTACGTATGTTATGTACCTACTCTATCTACATTATTTTTATATATATTATCTCAATCTATACAATCTATATAACTTGCCTACAGATATACATATGCACGTCTATATTTCGTGACGTAATGACCACCTCTTCCTACAGATTTATGAGACTGGTCGTAAAGCCGTCATACTTATTCATGTTCATGTTTATGGTCATTGATATGGCTCGTATAAGCGAAGACGGCTCTGAAAGGCACGTAAACCGTCTGCGCTGGCTGGCTGGACGTCTGTCTCGTTTATAAATAAGCAGCTATAATGCGACAGTTAGACGGCCAGCCACTTTGTAAATTGTTTCGCTTCTGCCAATAGTTGGTATACTTCTATTCACCGATTTAGCTATTCATATGAAGCACTCCGTTTTGTGACGGCTTTATGCTTCGTATATAATGTAGATTTATTACTTTGACTCAAATCAAAGGTCATAACTATTAGCCACTTTTGTGGAATATACCTATATTCGACCAAACTACTATTGTACTGTTGTTGGGTTTGAGTAAATTGACGTTATTTACGATACAGTCATAAATATGGGCACACATAAGTACGTACAGTGTATATACATAATATATAGGTGTTCATGTCCAGTTTCATCAACACAAAAAATATTTTTTAACACATTAAGAATTTCATTTGATTACATTCACACATTTCATTAATTACATTACCCTTTTTTCGGGACTCAAACAAAACTACACCAGACAGCGCAGCGGTGTAAGCAAACAAACCAAATGGCTGAACTCCCTCGTCTCACCGCTGCCGCTGCCGTGTGAATGTCTGAACTGAACAGTATTACGGAACTGAATGCCTATAATAGATAGATAGATAACGCTTTATTGCAACAACAAGAAATAATAACAAAACAATACTTAAAGCTAAATTGTTACAATGGGCGGTCTTATCGCTTATAGCGATCTCTTCCAGACAACCTTTGGATGGAGAGGACTAAAAAAACTGTAAGAGACGGTGGTGTTGTGTATAAAAAAAACTAAGCATTATAAAATATTAATATTATATACAGACTACATAATAATAATAATAATATATAGGTAATTAAATATACATTTTTACAGACTTCAAAATGCTTGTCAATTAGAATGGGCCAATGCCCATTCTAAGGTTCAATAACCTTGCGAGACTCCCATCTTTTTTATTCCTGAAGATTTCCTGCGATAACTCATCGAATATAACCCAAGCATTCAGTTTTCTTAAGTGGGTACCGCATTTCGCGAAACTTGACTATTGAAACTCAAAACTCAAACTCAAAATTCTTTATTGGTTTAAGTTACATAAATATGGTACAATATAAAAGTGCTTTCTTTCTTCAGGTTCTAGGTAAAATAGGTTTCTTGATTCTTCGAATAAATAGGTAGGTATTTCTGAAAACTCCCCAAGACTGCGGCAAGTAAACAAACTAACAAATTGCTGCGCTGCCTCGACCGCCAGTGTTCCGCTACTAAATGCCTGAAAGAAACTCGGAACGCTCCCAGACTTGAAACTTCGTCTCCTAACTCAAAGACGATATTTCATGACGAGACCTCTTCAATGACCTACCTTTAAGGAAATGTCTTTATAAAATATTCTTAATTTATAGTCTAGCTTAGGAATGTAACCAGTATACAATTTTTGATTCTAAGCAGTAACGATATAGTTAAAAAAACTTTTTAGTTATCAAAATATTTTGCCGCAGACGATGTTTGAACTCGGGCCTTCTCCTTCAGTACAGGAAACGCTCTAAACCAACTCAGCTACCACGGCAGATACCTCGGTGGTAGTTATACTTAGACTTGGTCTAAAATTAAAGTTTGTGATTTTAATTACATTAATAAAATAGTATCACAAAATGTATCATTATAAACGAGAACAGTACTGTAATATATTTTTGAATTTTAAAAGGAAAAGGAAAATTTTGGCTTTGAGCTTGACACAATAGACTTAAAAAAACTTAAATATTTTTTTAAAACAATAATTCGCTTCGCATTCATACAATTCTCATAACAAGTTCAAAGCTTTAGTATCCGTACCATAAAACATTTTGATGCCTATCTTTATGACGTACACATTCATAATGTAGTCATCGTTACAATTCCCACTAAACGCAAACCAATTGTTGATTCATGAAGAAATTTGAAGCACAAAATGCTATGCTTTACCACGTTATGTATACCGTTTTTTTTAAGCTTAATGGATCTGTGTTTGGCCACTATCTCGCCTGATGTGAAGCGATGATGTGGCCTAAGATGGAGCACATAGATCTAGAGAGAGACAGCAGTTGAGCGGTTGCTCAGACCCGTCTCCCCGATGGTTCACCGAACATCATCCCGAAACACGACTGGGTCGCTTGACGGCATGGGTTTGTTCGGTGGGTGGTATTACAACAACGGCCAGAGACTACCACTCCAAAGCGCGTAAGCGGGTTTCATCACCATGTTTTCCTTCACCGTTTTAGTGCGAGCGTGCATAATCTGCACTTAACTATAAGTCATTGGTGCAGGGCCGAGTCGGGATTCGAACCCAGGTGCGTCGGATCGAAAGGCGCACGAGTTCCCGCTGAGCTACACTCGCTCTTTAAAAGTATACGTCATAATTATATGTTGCTTATTCTCATTTGATATTTCTTGTTCAGTTTTAATAGCGGATGGGACAGTAATCGAAAAAAAATCTAAAATGTAGTTAGAACGAATGTTCGTCGAACCAGAAGGATCATTCAATCAATATTTTTGTGAAATAATAATGATTTATATTTTTAAATCAATAAATAATTCTGATATTTTTAATCTGTACTTCATCGCAAACGAAACAACAATCACAGCGCATGACGTCATTTGTAGGCAAATGCCGTGAGTCAAGCTTGTGTGTATTTTACGTTTTTGGTTTTCATAAAATGTATTTTTGCTATTTTTTTCGTTCCATTACTACAATATAGTCCCCAAACTTCACAAAACGTTTTAGAATCTCTTTGCAAGTTTTATTTCGTAGAGTTTGTCGTTTTCTACCTACATATGACGTCACAAGTTTTGAGGTGACCTTTTGCGCGGAAATATTTGAAACATAATATTTAAACATGGTTTTAGGTACTTTTAGAGCATTATTTAATTAAAATAGTATTTTTCATGGCTATATATATTCATTGTACTTAATTTAAAACACTTTCGGAAAAGTTGTCCGATCCCCTATTGTCGGTTCACGTGAAACATAACAACAATACAAAAAACTATGCGTTAAAGCATTTTTTTTTGGAACTGAGCCATGAGGCGAACAAGTCGTTCGCCTGATGAATTGAGTAACAAACATCCATCCATCCATCCATCCTCACAACTTTCACATTTATAATAATATGTAGTACGATTATATGTTTATATTTTATTAAGATGTTCCTTGGTTAGTTAGTATTTTTTTAAAGTAACTTTCTAAATTTTCTCGTAAATCTATTTCATTGTCTTTATCTTAAAAACCAAACAAATTGCTCGTTGTTGGTGAAGAAACAACCGACAATGGATAAACTATGTTTGAAGTGCAGCACAAACGTCTGCTCGTACTATTTAGTTTGTTTTGTAAAGCGTACGGCGCGGCGTACTGTTCCTATTGAAGGGATGGAAAGAGCGTCTGCAGAAAACACTGGGGCCATTATATTAGCGAGAAACTAAATAAATGAGAAAATAAGTAATGTAGCATTTTATTTGTTCCTTATCAGTAGCATCCATTACCGCGATAACATTTTTGAAAAATTATATAAATACCTAAAATTGCAAATTCAACATCAATCTACACCTAGAAAACGAATTTTTTTTTTATGGAATTGACTGATGAGACGAGCTGGTCGTTCGCCTGATGTTAAGCGCCATGCCTGCTCATACCAATTGCAGCGCCACCCAGAACTTTCAATACCATAAAAGTTACTGCGTAGCGCTGCATTGCGCTCATCACCTCGAGACATTAGATGTTAAGTCTCTTATATCCAGTAATTACGCTGGCAACAATGCAGTTCAAACCGGATCACAGTAATGCTTGCGCACTACTGCTTGGCGGCAGAATATCTGAATTGAAAATGGATTCCTAACGACAAATAATTCTATTCTTGACGGTAAGGGTGGTTGAATCTCTGTTCAAAACTCATCCTTTATACTCACTGTATGTTGACAATCTTAACTTAAGCGTAGTTAATAATAATACATTTTATAACATAAAAAAACAAAGACGTATAATGACAAAATCAAGGCGTTCTTCCGTCCTCCGGGTCAACTAAGACAGCTGCTACGCTCACCGAAGGATAGTGATCCATTGAACGTGCCAGGAGTCTACAGTATACCGTGCGACTGTGGCAAGTGTTACATAGGCAAAACGCGACGCAATATTGCAACTAGACTTACCGAACACATAAGGAGCATTAAGAATGTGGACACAACTAAATCGGCTCTGGCAGAGCATGCACATCTCGCAGACGTCAAACATTACCACTATCATATGAGTTAGTTAATTTGGATGAGCTAATAATATATGATTAAATAACTTATATTGCTACCACTTATCACACTGATTAATAAATCTAACCTATTATTTGTTTCGCTTTGTAAACAGCTATGTATACCGAATGAAAGAGACTGAATCCTACGACACAGGAGTTATCCTAGTGTGCGATTCAGAGCTCATAGAATTGATTGTACACGATTTGTATTTGCAATAAAATGATTGATTGATTGATTACATCAGGTTTGACAAAGCCTCCGTACTGTCTAGAGAGAAGTTCTTCGTACCTCGAAAAGTGCGTGAGGCTATAGAGATCTCTCGATTTCCCAACTTCAACCGGGACCGAGGATGGTTGTTGTCTGCAGCGTGGAAACCACTTATTAATGCTACCTCGACACAGAATGTGGTAGGTAGTCTAGAGTGTGACACAGTCAGCACGGTGTGTGACGGAACTTTCGACGACGACGCTGTCAGCGATGATGAAGAACTCGTGCCGACATTAGTGCGGTCGTTGTCAGCAACACGACAGCGCGCGAGAGGCGCGTGGCGCTCCCCGCAGGCGCCGCCGACGCCACCTCCTCCCTCGCGTCGTGCGGAGCGGGCGGCCGCCCGCGCATCTCGCCTCGACACCGCCAGTGGTCGCCGCGATCTTGCAGCGTAAACTCGCCCCTGATGAAGAGCATTGGACATGCTCGAAACCTATGTCGACTAATTCGACAAACTACGTGAGTCCTAGCTGTTTTATTAAATACTAGCTGTTGCCCGCGACTTCGTTCACGTGGATTAAAGTTTAACGCTGATGTAGTCTTTTTTTGTAGAGAGAAATGTCCCTACTTCGTTCGCGTCGACTACTTACTCGTATATTTTTTTAAATTGGTAAATGGGCACTTGTTTGATGACATCTCGCCTGATGGAAAGCGAAGATGGAGCATGGTTGCCCATGAGATGAGATGCCTATTCACTCTAGACTTTGTAGCTATTTGGAAAAAAAAAGCTGGTAGAGCGTTCTACTCTTTAAGGAGTCCGCATGATGAAAGATTCTGCAAAACGCTTCGTACCGATCGGTGGGACATTAAGTACGTCCGGGGAAACGACTCTCCTCGCCTGCAAGTCCCTTAAGTGGAAATGAGAAGAAGGGATCGGTTAGTGCAATTCTTACCGAAGTGCTGTCGATAGAAGAGCGACAGACACCCAAGTTTCCGTCCGTGTTTACGACTTGTCTGTTTCTTCTCCACCAGCACATTGTTATTTATAAAATTAATTGGGCAACGTTCTGATGATCCCGAGCTGCCAGTTGGTATTCGGCTGACCCACCCCATAGATGGCTACAGTACTCCAGCAGGATTGTATTTGTAGTTTAACGCTCAAGCAGGTTCCTTTGTAGGGACACTTCCTTTAGCCGAGTTACGTTACACAATTTCGGAGTGGCCCAATTTTAAAGAAGCGTAATTTAACCTGCAATTGTTGTCGATGCGCCAATTTTTACGGGATTCACGCGGTCTAATGAATCGCCACCGATAGCAATGACAACATTTTGTATCATAGTAAGACAACAATTTATCTCCCTCTCGTCTGATACGTCCACGTCCTGTTCAAAGTTCTTCAAAGCATATAGGCGGGATATCTTCGGGAAGATGGTGTAGGCACTTCTCCCACAGTTGCACGAAACTCGAAAGCCCATAAAACACTAACACCCAGCAAACAAATGGCGCAAACGTCGTGAAGTATCCCGACTGCCTTTGCTAAAATTTCATCCCAAATTTGGTCGTCTTTGAGGAGGCGCCTTAATCTGCAGGCTGCATGAAATGTACGGCATTCAATACTATCGACTGTTCTGAGGAACGCAAATGAGGTAGCGCCGCTGACAGAAATCGTGTATTAGCAGCTGTAAATAGTAGCATGCTTTGTTACTGGTATTGACAGGACAGTGTATATTGTCCTGCCTAAAGCATGCTTCTTAAAGACACTTGGTGCTCCCACCATATCGCTTCGTCATCTGTTAGATAGATCAATTTGTTTTTCGTTGAACAAAGGTACTTCGTCGTACATTAATGTTTCTGCAGAATTATCCTCTTGGCAAAACTTTAAAAACGCCAGAAGCACATTTATGACACACATACCACAGACCACAGTCTGGAGAGGGTTTTAAAAGGCTTATGGACGGTTTGAGCCGGTTTGAGCCGGACGGTTGAAGCCAAAATTCGCCACACCGCTTCAGAGGTACCTACTGATATACCAACCATAAATCAGGTAACGTCGATCTAAGCGAATTCGAAAAGAAAAATATTTTAACATTATTCACTGGTCTGGTGCATTCCATAAAGTAATTTTATGGTTGCGAGTTTTAATTTTACCGCCATCTACTTTCTATTGCATAAACTAATTTTTAAGTGTTGAAAAAAAACGCTGAAATTATATTTCTACCATGATATTTTTTTATGTAATTATAATTTTAACGCCACCTACTTTCTATTGCATAAACTAATTTTCAAGTGTTGAAATAATTATAGTTTCTTTCGTGTAAAGATTCCAAGTTATTTTGTAAGATTTCCTGAAAACGATGAAATTATATTTCTACCATGATACTTTTTTATGTAATTGTAATTTTACACCTATGTATTTCATTCATTTTCGTAGTCCACACAGCGTTTGAAAGTCAGACTAATTTTATCTATTTTCTGTCGTCATTGCTTAAAGAAGCAAAATTTTGAAAAATGCTCGAACCCGTATTTATTCATTTGTAATTATAAGTATTCAGTCTGAGTTTTAAGATTCTAGGACAATCAAATAACTTTTTTCCATACTAACTTCACCCCCCATTTAACCCCCCCATAAGTAGATTTTTCAAAATTTCGATAGCCTATATTAGAATCAGGATTTAATTAAACAAATTCCTGGAAATTTTATCAAAATCCGTTTAGTAGTTTTTAAGTTTAACGCTTTCAAACAAACAAACAGACAAACAAACAAAAATTTTAAAAACTGTTTAAATATGTTCAGTTACTCATTTTAAGTAGCCCTGGTTGATTTTTTTTCGAATATCTTCCATGTACAGATTTTTTAGTTCTACGATTTTATTATATGTATAGAGTATATAGATTTACAATGAATCAAACTGACGAAAACTTTCATAATAAAAAAACAAACTTTAATTCTGATGTGTCTTCAAAGTCCAAGGTCGAATATTGATAAAATATGGGACCATGTTGAAACTACTCTAGCTGAAATACTAAACCTAACGCAAAAAGAAATTTTTCAAATCAGTTTATATATGACGGAGTTCTGAGGTAACAAACATAAAAAAACAATCGAATTAAGAACCTCCTCCTTTTCTTTGGAGTCGTTTAAAAATATAAATGGATGAATTCATTATTGTTCATTAAATTAAAAACATAACAAACAAAATAAATAATAATAACAATTTCGCAACTGTTCTAATGGGCGGTCTTATCGCTAAAAACGATCTCTTCCAGGCGTCCTTTGGATGGAAAGGACTTACCAAAATATGAATGATTTATAAAAAAAACCATTGTCACTCAAGCCTCTCCACTAGCATTTCTTTATAAAAAGTTATCATTGTCGATCCGTTGATCCGTTTTAATGATAGACAAACACATTTTGCGTTTATAATATAGGATCTCATCAATTTCATCATTAAGCTATTCCGCGAGAAGGAAAATTATGATATGATATTTTTATTTCATTTGTTTTAGTGCCTCCGCCGACGTCACACTTTTTGTAGGTCCGATAGTCGGTCCATTTATTTCACTGTCATTTGTCACCTATTTTGTGACCGACTTTTTGTAGGGCGTGTGCTTTGCAATATGAAACTCGGTATGTTTCATTTTCACCGACGAAAAAATCGGTCACTGCCTGGTGCTGCCCGCCACGTCAGATAAAATCGGTCACCGATTTTATCTGACGTGGCGGGCAGCAGTTGACCCTGAGTCTGAGATTAAATATCTGATGGGCCTTCTCGAAAATATCAATAGTAACCTCTCACCATATTTATCTCGATTCTTGATCGATACAACAAAAAATATACTCGTATTACTAGTTACTCCAATAGCCGCTAATTTAGAGACGTCGTTCTCACAACAGTTGATTGAACCCATGTTGTGCCGGTTCATTTGGTTTCAATACGAAATCGATCTCTTTTACCCCTACAAGGTTTTAATTTAGTGCACGCTTTGAAGTTAATACAATCGCCGCTAGAGTAGAGGATGCTTTGTTTGGTTTCTGATATGTATTGTTAAAACGGTATTTTTTATTTTTATTATTTTGGGAAGAGGGCTTAAAATGGTCTTGGGTTAACTATTTATTATTTCTACAAGTTTTCTATAAGTCCGCCTCTGTAGTGTAGTGGTTGGGCAGGTTGCCTCAAATCTCATACATCACTGAGGTTGCGGGTTCGATTCCCGCGACGGGACAAATGTACTACAAACATTTGCACAGAAAAAAAAGCGCAAGCATTTGTTTCGTGTCTTGGTGTTGTGGGGCCATGGTCCTCGTAGTTACTGGTTCCCTAGATACAGGGAATCCTAGTTAGAGTCTCGTTGGGTGTATTTATTATTATTATTATTTATTTGTTTAATCTCACCCCAGATATTAAATGATAATGCGGTCGAAGATAGAACGTGTTCGCCTTTATAGCTCAAATGTCATGAACTTCAGAGCAGGCATTGCTTGAAGTTAGACGTTAATCTATAGGCCAATCAACGGCCTAATTAACTAATTCATTGGATATTGGATTCAAATTGATAGATTGTGAGTTAGAATTGATTAGGTAGGTACGGTATAGTCTATTAACCCAACAGCATCGCGAGTGCTAATTCATTCCGGATGAAAAACGCTCATCGACAACAATACGATCATTTTTGCTACATAATACATACATATGTATAAGTAAATATAAACAAACATTGTCACAATAAGTGAAAAATGTACGATAGGAAGCCTTGCGAAACAGAAATTTCTTCATAGCAATAGTTGTTGTCATGACGAATTATGTTTTTGTCCCCAAAGTTTCTCTTATTTCCCGCAACGTTTGTAAAAAGTGATACAAAAACCGAGTGCCAATAGGAGTGACGGCATTGTGCTACAGCTGAATGACATGAGGATAAAGTCACAAATAAATGTCCAGCTATTGAGGATTGAGGAGTAAAATATTTAGTGGAAAAATTGTTTCGACACTTCGTAAAAACAAATTGGAGTATCGAATTTTATAAGGAGGTAACCTTACTGTTTATTAAGTGAGTGAATGACGTTAATAGGGAGGAGAAGTTCACCTGCCTACGCGAATAATTTAAGCTGTCATCGTCGCATTCATATCGGAAATTGAGGCCATATATTACGATGTTTTACTATGTTGTAGTAGATGTAGTAGTTGTAATTTTTATGGGCAGGCGTGGCGCTTACCGTCAGGCGAAAGACTTGCTAGTCGCAGTCAAATAAAAAAAAACTGATATTACACTTAATTATAAATGCTATAAAATTATAATTCTAATGCTAATTATAATAATATAGCCAATGAATTGCTATGCTTATTATAAATGCGAAAGTTTGTATGTTTGTGTTTGTGTGTGTTAATAAACTTCTCGGCTTAATTAAATTTAATTAAGGGCGTAACAAAGAGTGAAGATATAGCTTATGGCCTGGATTAACACATAGGCTTTTTATTACGGGAAACCGCGGGTAAAACCGTGGGACACACAGCTAGCTTGCAATGTTACAGTTAGAAGGTATTTAGTTTCATGTGTTCTTGTCTAGTTATTTTGTACTATAACTGAAATACAACTGAACCGCTCAGACAGCATTTGGTACAGTCAACGACAAAAGTAGATGAACATTTACAATCTTTCAATTTATGACAACGCCGACAATATAAAAATACCATGCAATATTTAGCAATTTCCCCATTCGCACAGTATAATTACAGGCTTTGTAAATGCAACATTTAGTGAAAAATGACAAACGTTGAAGTCATAGTCAATTTAAGATTCAATTCGATTTTGTCGCTGACTGTACGTAGTTAAAGAAAGAGTCACTATTAGCAAAGAATACTAAGGGACAGAAGCATCACTCCGCAAAGAAATTTAAACAAATAGCGACTCTTTCTATGATGCAATAAAATTCAATTCAGCTCGCGTAGCGCTGCATACCTAACAGTTATATTAACCTTAGAGCGCCTCTCTTTCTATCGCATAGCTCTTATCTCTTCTGACGTGACCCGCCGCGCCGTCGCGTCGGTGTCCGGCTATGTACTTGTAGCTTCGTGCCTACAGTGCGGAGTGCGCTAGGCCTGCTATTAGGTAGAAAGTGACTGTTCTACGCAGTGCTGCAATACGAATGCTACGCAGTACTTTAAATTGTATTAAAAGTTTTGGGTTGTACTACAATTGTTATGGGCAAGCATGGCGTTTATTATCAGGCGAACGACTTGCTCATCTCATCACACAGTTAAATTTAAAAAATATATATGTTTGGTATGCCTATTTAATGCCACTGCAGCGCGGCAACACAGAATACCTAATAGTATCTACTACATAGCGGCAGCGCTCCCAATCCATATGCAAGCACATACTCTTGTAACACAATAATACTGTTTGTACTTATTCACTTCAAGTTTTGGTGTCATAGCTAAGAATATTTTTGATTACTATAGTTTAGTAGGTGAATAATTCTTGGAGTCACGTCAACAATCTTCAAACGCGGCGTGAAATTCTGTCTCCGAGCGCAAAAGGAAAACGTCCCGCAGGGACGCGACGCAATCAGATACAAATGGCTGGTAAATTCTCTACGTATTATTGTTATATAGAGCCAAACGAAAACCATGGTATTGTTGCGGTTATTCACTATGAAAACTGTCATTAACCGCACTAGGTATAATTTAATAAAAAATAACTTTTTATTGGTTTAAATTGTTTTTTTTATATACAGCTCAATGACAAGACGGGCTGGTCGTTAGCCTGATGGTAAGCAACACGCCTACCCATAACAATAACAGTAACACCCAGAATTTTGTTTTGCAAAATTGTGTGGACCGCTGCACTGCGGGCGTCACCCTGAGACATTTAGATGTTAAGTCTCATAATGCCTAGTAATTTCGCTGGCTACAAAGCCCTTCAAACCAGATCACAGTAATCATCATCATCATCATCAGCCCATCACGTTCCCACTGCTGGGACACGGGCCTACTCTCATAGAGAGAGAATGGGCCATAATCCACCACGCTGGCCTAGTGCGGGTTGGTGAATGTCACATGTCCTTGACTTTTTGTGAAAAATTCTCGGACATGCTGGTTTCCTCACGATGTTTTCCTTCACCGTTTTAGAGCGAGTGTTAAATCCGCACATAGCTTAAGAAAGTTAGTGGTGCGAGGTCAGCGGGATTCGAACTCGGGTGCGTCGGATCGAAAGTCGCACGAGCTCCCACTGAGCCACACTCGCTCTATAGATCACAGTAATGCATGCGCACTACTGCTTGGTGGAAGAATAACTGGCAAAGCGATCGTACCCACCCAAACGGCCTCAACCCGATACCCGTATGTACAATGTACATAGTATTAATATATTTTATTATTTAACACAGTATTAAATTAGTTTGGTTTCCTTTACTTTTTAAGTTAAGTCTATTATTTTGTTAGTTTTTATGATTTTCTATTGAATAGTGCTTTTATGTGTACAAGAAAGGTACTTTGTATATATTGTTTATATTGCCGCGTAATTTCGATAAATAATAAAGTCGTGTTTATTTTACATCACACCTTCACCAGACAATTTAGTTAATTTTGAAGCCTAGTCCACAGAAAACCTTTTAAATTTCACCACATAATCTCTAAGACTGCCGGCCATGCCAG
Organism: Petrophora chlorosata; assembly: GCA_951640565.1. NCBI lineage: Eukaryota > Metazoa > Arthropoda > Insecta > Lepidoptera > Geometridae > Petrophora > Petrophora chlorosata. The sequence goes on from OX621190.1 coordinate 7,323,780, forward strand.
CTGCTGGCGCGGTGTGTGCGAGCGACGGCGCGCGGCGTATGTGTCAAATAATGCATCTTACCTTGGTACTATTATTTATTTTCTGACCTTACTTAAACAATGTTTTTCATCATACGTCATCATCGTTCATCATACAAACAGCCAAAGTGAAATACATTGCCAACGTCTGTGTTTCCTGACAACTAACCTGGGAGTCTTTAAATCGAGAGTGAACTCGTATTTTCTAGCCGAGCGTGTTACATCTCAGACCACATCATCCCTTATCATCAAGTTAGATAGTGGTCAAACGCAAGCCTATAAAATAAAAGAAAACTAGAATTAAAATAAAAAAAGAAAATGACGTTAGGACTGATCACATGCAAATAGGAATTTAAGCTCCTTGTAAAACCAATGCACGTTCCAATATTTCCACATTATATATGTTTTACAATCAGGCCATTAGATATAGTCTTAATAATATGCGTTCAGTCCAATTTTGACATTTTACGCTCTACAATAATGCGTTTCACAGAATTCACTATCACAAATACTACCGCCCCAACGATTGCTGCTACTAGTCCAACCACAGCTAGTACCACTGCTACTAGCTCAAGTTCGTAGTACTCTGTCCAAGGAACGTTAGCTCCTGAAGCTCGGAGGTGCGCGCCTCCACCATGGCGGATGATGTGCTCTGTCCACCACACGGCGCGCTCCAGGGATGTCTGTGGTTGGTCGTGAAGCTTGTTCCGTAGAGCGATAATATTGGTGCGATAGCTGGAAAATGTATCTTTATTAATCTGTTAGCTTCGTTTGTGTGGCAGTGATATTAAGGCGCTCCATGCAGTGGTGCCCTAAAAAATTGCGGTCAAAAGAGGATAATTCGGCATACCACATCACTCGTACCATCAATTTAATTTTACAATCCGATTTATTATAGAATTCGTAATTCTTTTCACTGATTACCTTATTAAAATTCTTTGTTACTTTTCTAAGAGAACCGAACAATTTGAATTAATAATAATAACCAACGATCATATCCGTAGATCCTGGCACCTAACCTGGATTTACAGTATCTCAGGAACCAGGAGCTACGAGGTCCTTGGTTCCATAACATTCAAACAAGAAACAAACGCTCATAGCGGGAATCGAACCTGCAACCTCCGTGATATATGGGATATGAGCTGACCTGCCCAACCACTACACCACCGGGGCTGTCAAATAAGCTTGTATACGATTTTTCAAATACTCAGCAGATAAAGTACTATATGCAAGTAATAAGTAACTTTACCTTTCATTGCCAATAACAGTTTGAATAGCACGCAAAAGCTTTTCTTCATTTAGAGACTCTATGTCCAGTCTCAATCCTATGTTATGCCGCACATATTGTTCTACATTGTACCACTGATCTCCAAGCATGGGCATGCCGATCATTGGTACTCCAGCGACGATAGCTTCGCTTGTAGACTGCAAACCTCCTTGAGTTATGAAAAGTTTTATGTTCGGATGCCCTGGAACATTTTAGAATAACCTACAGGAGATAAAGTCATACATATTGTTATTTTTTTTAATTTTATGCCTATACATACATACATACTCGTCTCAGATAAAGTATCCAGCCGTCTACTCGAAGATACTCGTATCATTTAGGTGAAAATTACTCTTTAATTAGGTAGGAACTATAAAACGTATAATAATATGATAACTTACAAAGAAGATTTGCTTGCGGTAACCACTTGAATAGTCTTACGTTTTCAGAATGACCGTATAGCTCGTCTTCATCCCATTTCAACAATACGTCATAAGGTATCTTAGAAAATACTTCTAGAAATGTTCGTATCGTTTTTTGAGAGAGAATAGAAGGACTTGTATTAGTTCCTAGACTCATGTAAATTACACCATCTTTTGAATTGCCTAAATATGCTTCCAAATCCTATAAACAAACAAACTGATATGTCATAGTCGTTGTAACAAGTATATGAGGAATACATTTTTGAGTAATACGCTCACTGACCTCTGGTAATTTAGTTTCTGGCTCATTTGCTAAGTGTAGACCTCCCAAGTAAACAACATTGGGAGGAACAGGACGATTGTTGTCCCAAATTCTGTGAACGTCTAAGAATATTAACTCTACATTTTTCTTTAGCTCTCTTAAGGGTGGGACGTTTTCGCCGAATCTGTTCCTCAACATTATATCATCTTCGTATTCTTGTGATGTTATAATACTTTCAAACACGTAATGCTTGACCAATTCCTTTAGTTTTTCCATTAGACTCAGGTTGGTTATTCTTTGGTACATAGTCGTCGGGTAAAGAAAAGGGTGCAACGAAGCTCCAGTCCAAGCGATAAACTGTTCTAGCGTGCCAAAACTACTGACTAATATCACAGGGGCCTTGTAGAAATGCGAGAGTACGAGCGCCGGTCTGAAACAAGCTTCTATAAGAAGCAAATCGAAGTGCTGATTTTTATCAGCAAGAAGTGACTGCACTTCTGTTGTGTTCAGCTGAGCTTCGACGAACAGAGAGAATAGTTTGACGAACAGCTTGACTTGTGTGTATATGTCATCGTTTTTACCTTTTGCTGATTTAGTAACTAGTTTCTTTAAAGCAATTGTAGCATTGCTTACATCGATCTCGGTGAGATTGGCAGGCGTTTCACCTTTGAGAAAGGCAGGGTTAGCGGTGATGATGACCACTTCGTGACCACGCTTAGCAAGCTCTTGAGTCAAGGCTCGGAAGACTACCTGGTGACTGATGGAGGTTGACGGAAAAACTCCAAGTATTCTTGCTGTTTCCAATGCACTAAAATTAACACTTATTGCACATAACAGTAAAACTGCACCAAACATTTTAGCTGAAGACGTACTTCTATTTTTATATAGGTAATGTAATACAGCACTATGATAACAACACACTATCCACTCACTAGTAAATTCGTATTATAATTTATTTTAAAAGTCGATCGCTGTGTCATCACGCTGTCGAAACCGGTGATAAACAGCACATTTGGTTTAATTAAGTTAACCATTACCATATTGTGTAAGAATCTATTGAACTAAGACGTGTAAAGGTTAACTAGATTTCATGTTTGATAATTCATTGATAGCATTAATGTACTTAATTTGGCATGTACTCGTTTACTGTTTAAATTAAATTGTTTAGGGCTGGTAACAATTTAGATAGTTTAATAAAATTGCTAAGCGCTTCGCTTCCACTTTTATTATGCGTACTGCTAACGAGTGGAACTCCCTGCCAGAGTCAGTCTTTCCCGATAGCTATAATCTGGGATTCTTCAAGTCTCGAGTGAACGGGTACTATCTTGGTAAGCGTGCTAGATCGTCGACCGCATCGTCGCTTACCATCAGGTGACATAGTGGTCAAACGCAAGCCAATTAACAAATAAAAAAAAAGTTGTGTAGTTGTTCTTTCATTTATTCATAGTACGATATTCAGTAGTTTAACTTAACTCCTCCCATTTGCTGAGCGAAAAAGAGGTCCAAGCCTCTTTAATAATAGTAATAAAATAAAGTTAGTTGGACTCTTATTATATAAGCGAAAGTTTGTATTTTAGTGGGTCTGTTACCTTTTCACGCTGTAACCGCTGAACGGATTTAAATTAAATTCAGAATAGAGATAGCTCACACCGGACTGGAATAACCGCGCAACTAAATATATATTTTTTATATAATTTGAATATCTTATATCACAATATGCCTAAAACTAAAAGGCTCGTAGTTATATGTTTTTAACCGATTTCAAAAAGGAGGAGGATCTCTGTTCGATTGTTTTTTTTTTTATGTTTGTTGCCTCAGAACTCCGTCATTTATGAACCGATTTGAAAAATTCTTTTTGTGTCGGGTTCAGTATAGCTACGAAGTGGTCCCATATAATAATAATGTAATTTCATCGATATGTGACCTTGGACTTCGAAGATACATTGAAGTCGGTTTTTGTTATTTTCTAAAAATTAATTATAGTTTATAGGTAGGCAAAGAGGTACGCAGCAGGTAAGGTAGAGGTAGGCATTCAACATTCTCATAGAAAACGCGAAAATTACGGCAGTAGCCTTAGGGAAAAAAATAGTAGGTGAAGTGTATATAAAAGTATTAATTGTATTAATAGACCGCAACTACGTTTACCATTACATTAGTTGTTGTCAAACGTAAGCCTATTTCAGGATAAAAAAAAAAGGAAATAAAGTGAAGAATAAAAATTAAAAAAAGGAATAGGGTAAAACAATTTAGCAGTCATGCCTTTTATCTAAGTATATAAATATTAAAACATCCTCTGGGTGAGGTCGAAGCAGGATATTGAAGAGAAGCGCTGTAATTGCCTTACAGAAAAATATAGTCTTCCAGCTAATCTAATTTCTCTACGATGCTGTAGAGGTTAGACGACACTAAATTCGAGGTTCGGAAGTGATTGCAAAACATAATAAAGTAGGTATATAAAAACATTGCTGTGATTATGAGGCTAATCTATGCCTATAAATAAAAATTAAATGCTGTTCGTTGGTAAACGAAATAATAAGGCAAGTTACTAATATTATGTAGGTACCTATGTATGTACTCAAATATCCTGTGTCTAAGTTTGGATCTCTGTGTCTCATAGTTTCTTTTTTCCTAGATAGGGGGAGACAGGTCGGAGCAGCCGCTTAACTGCCGTCTCTCTCTAGGTCTATGTGCTCCATCTTAGGCCACATCATCGCTTCATATCAGGTGAGATAGTCGCCATAAATAGATATATTAAGCGTAAAAAAAATGTGTCCTTTTTCAGTGGCTTTTGAATTCGAATTTGTTTCATTATATCGTTAAATTTTTTGTCTTATAAATAATGTCGAGTTATAGGAAAGATAATGAGAAAATCACTGCTCTAATGAAGACACATTACAATGCAACAAATTGAGTCACTACCCACGTACGACAAGATTGAGGGCCCATCAACCGCATTACTTCAAGCAAATAAGCAGAATATGAGCATTTCCATCCTGTTCATATGAATTCCTGCTGAAAATTATAGCTATTATTTATGCCCGAGGCATATTAATGCGTGTTCCTCGGAAGCAGGGAAAGCCTGCGACCTATATGGTACGTAGGCCGCGACCGTGCAAACTCATTTACCCACAGAGGCCACAAACCCTTTGTGGCGTGAGTCATTATAGAAAAATATTATTCTTCTTGACGGAAATGATGGAAGAGGTAAACAAAGAAGGAACTGGAAAAGGTGTGGACATCCATTATTCGTCAAACTTTTTTAAAGTTAGTACCTATAGTAGAGCCATCATTTGAAATCGCTGCCGTTTCTACGTTGTTTAGGACAACAAGTAAAATTTTTATTTGGAGTTTATTTTTTCTTGGAGGCATGTAAGGAGACTTTAAGAGGAGTCCAGGATTTAAAATAAAGAAACAGTAAAAGACAGGGCTGACTTTTAATAGCAACTGTATAGAAAAATAAATGTTTTTTTTTGCCTTAATAATTGCCTTTTTTTAATTTCGGCGGACAAGATTCTAAATATACTTTGTCACAAATATTAATGTTGGAAAATTAAGCACAAAATATTTTTTTGAGATATTCAATTTCCTTGATGACTGAACAAATTTTTTTCTCAAAAATCAAGATTATATAGGAAATTTGAAAATTAACCTAGTTTCCTAACACTAGAACTACTGGTGGTAGGTTTCTCGTATGCGAGAGGCCGTCTGGGTGGGTACGACCGCTTTGCCAGTTATTGAACCGCCAATCATTACTGTACTCCGGTTTGAAGGGCATTGTAGCCAGCAAAATTACTGAGCATTATGAGACTTAACAGCTAATTGTCTCAGGATGACGAGCACAGTGCAGTGCCGCGCAGGATTTTGCAAAACAAAGTTCTGGGTGGTGGTGCAACTGTTATGGGCAGGCGTATTGCCTACCATCAGGCGAATGACCTATTCGTCTCGTCATTCAGTTACATAAAAAAAGGGTAACCACCCCTGATGCCCCAAAATTTTGCACCACCCTGTATATATGAAAAGCAGATTTTATCGAACAGACAGTTCTGACAACAATCATAACAAACCATTTCATGTTCTGAGATTAACGCAAATTCGATAATACCAGGCATGGATGCTTCGTTAAATTAATTTAACGTCCCAGTAGTATTGTTTTACTTCCGAATCCGTTTGTTTAGCGTTATCTCTTGTTTGGAACATATTTCGAGGCGCTACACCGGCGAGCGGCGGGCGCTCACATGAATGGTGAATCAGAAGTGGATTCGACAGTATTCCCCGCGAAAATTCCCAAACGAGATCAGAATATCAATTGCTCTCCTGCCCAATTTTCCTGTAAATTGCTACGGAATATTGTATGGCGAAATATCTAATATTTGCATAACGCCGCACGCATACACAAAAAAAAAGTAAAGTGAAAGTGAACCCTGTAACAGGTGTCATTGATTTTGTTTGCTTAGTTTTGCAAATGTTTGTGCTTCGTTATTGGCAATTGTGATGAAATATGCCCGTGTGAAGCGCGTTGTGTCTGGTGCGCCAACTGTTGTACTTTGGTATAAAATCTTTATTCGCCACGTGGAACAGCTCGGAAACTCTTTATCCTAGAGATAACTGTTTTATTGCTTTGAAAGTTGACGCCGAATATCTGCGCTTGTTTGTAATGATATTACGCTTCTCTTTCAACACAAATATGGTACGGCAAATATTTTTAAGATTTTATACCAAAAATCTTTATTCGCCACGTGGAACAGCTCGGAAACTCTTTATGCTAGAGATAACTGTTTTATTGTTTTGAAAGCTGATGCCGAATATTTGCGCTTGTTTGTAATGATATTACACTTCTCTTTCAATACAAATATTTTTAAGATTTTATACCAAAAATCTTTATTCGCCACGTGGAACAGCTCGGAAACTCTTTATCCTAGAGATAACTGTTTTATTGTTTTGGAAGCTAACGCCGAATATCTACGCTTGTTTGTAGTTATATATATATATTTCAAAGATATACGGAAAATATTTTAGGCTGAAAATCGATTCGTGTTTATAAAAAAAAAAACAGTTCGTGACAAGGGACTGCGATGGCTTATTTGGTAAAGTAATATCCCAATTAAGAGATTGTCCTGTCCATTATGTATGTATATTGAGAGATAGTACCAATATTTTCTGGACTCGTATTACACACTATGTATACCTACAAACATTTAGTAGGAATCGAAAATAGGTGAATTTTCTATTCCTATTTATTGAAATGATCAAATTAAAACAAAAGTACATATGTAGAATTTTATCATAATAATTGTTTATATGTACTAGTACGAGTAGATGTTCGGTCATATTATTGTCTTGAAGAACGTAGATGGACAAAACAGTTACTTCATAGAAGGGCCCATTGGGTAAGCGCTATAGAGGCGGATCGTTCAATAGATGGGAAGACGATATTAAAAAAATCGCTGGCCCACAATGGCAAAAAATAGCCCAAGAGAGAGAGGAGGCCTTCACCTGAGAGGGGTTCCAGTGTAATATAATGAATTACGTTTTTTTCTTTCTTTTCATAATGTCAACTGAATAACTGGAAATAAAAGGCTTTTTTATATTTACTAGTAGATGTTATCTAACAGTGCATATACATATATGTATGTCACGCGGCAATAACTGGTGCGGCCGCGGCCTCTAGAGATAGGAAGATAAATAACGCAAACCTAGATTAGGTATAATTGCGGGTACAAATTACTTGGATGTGTGTTGTTTTATCCCATATTCATATATAGTCGATAAAACTAAAACTTAAAATAATTAATATAATTAGTGGCCGAAGAAATAATGTTTCCAAATATTTGCAACTTGTTTCACTTTCAAATTATCATCGAACAAATTCATCAAACACGTCACTTCGTTTGAATTAGTAGGTATTTTCACGATAACGAAGTAGGTAGCTCGCAGCGAAACGACATAAATGGGCTTAAATAATATTTGCCTCGTATTTGACCAACTAAAATCCAATTAACGAACATTAAACAAATGAATTCTGAAAATCTTCCACTCGAAAGCAAATCGCTCTATTCAATTTAACAGCACAATTTACAATTAGTAGAGTGTATTTTGTCACGAACTCACGACTGGCAACCGGCAACGGGCCCCGGCAGTGAAATGAGCTAGATAGAACATAAAACTGAGTGTCATAGGGCTGCCACACGGCCTAATGCACCGGAATGTTCCAATTTTAAAAGCTGCTTCCCGGTCAGAGAGCCATTTATGCCGGTTTGAAAACCGAACCATAGGAATCTGGAAATCCTCCTAGCTCTGTCCTACAAAAAAACTGTAACTAACATATATTTTTTTTAGCAAGACATTTGACCATCGAGGTGAAGGCAGCCAAATGTGAAAGCCAAACGTATTTTATAAACATTTTCCATTTACTTTAAGACTCCTGAGAAAGCTTTTCTAAAGAATGAATCTATTGTTAGAAGCCATTCGTTCTTTAGAAAAAAGGTGGAGTTTTGAATGTCCCGGTTGGGACACTTATGGTAGCCCTAGGGCAGCGGCCCCGGGCAGAAAACACCCGGGTGTTAATTGTATTTCCGCTCCGAGCCGCGCCTCGCGACCCACTGGACTTATTCCGGATCCGGGTTATGCAATTGATTGAAATTTAACCGCAATTAACTTTATACTTCAAAGTTAACTGGCATATTGAGTTAGGCTTAGTCGGTCTTAACTCAATTTGGGCTTCCATTTCAATTTCATTGCACTTTGAACTGTATTTATTGACTTAAAAGCTAAATAAGTAAAATGGAAACAAGTGGATTGAATTAAATTCTGTGTTTTGTATCCGCTATCTAGAGCAATTTGATGTTCAAGAATTTACTGAAATCCTTTGCGTAGGTACTTATTGAATCAGTACCTAATCCTCAGTTGTCAAGTATGGATTGCCCTTCATCAGTCTAGAGTTTCTAGTTGCGGAGACGAGTGTGATTGAGTTATAACGCAGGGAAACAGCAGGGGAATCGTATAACTCGCACACCGATCTCGATCGCTTTCAAACTTAAATTGAAATCGTTAGCATCTTTCAAACTGCAATATCGATCACTTTTACTGACTTCAAAAAAGGAGGAAGTACTATGTTCCACTGTATATATGTTTTCTTTTTTATGTATGTTTACCGATTTTGCCGCCAATTTTTGACCGATTTCAAACATTATTTTTGCGTTCAGTTCAGTATAGATATGAAGTGGTCCCATATAAATTTCATCGAGATTTGACCTTTGAACTCTTTTTTTTGTAGCTCGTTTACCTGATGGTAAGCAATACGCCAGCCCATAACAATAGCAGCACCACCCAGAACTGTGTTTTGCAAAATCCTGCGTGGCACTGTACTACGCTCGTCACCCTGAGATAATGAGCTGTTGAGTCTCATAATGCCCAGTAATTTCGCTGGCTACAATGCCGTTCTGACCGGAAAACAGGCTTGCGCTGTACTGCTTGGCGGCTGAATAACTAGCAAAGCGGTGGTACCCACACAGACGGCCTCTCGCATACGAGAAACCTACCAGTAAAGCGTAATTCGAAGATACATTGAAGTTGGTTTTTTTTTGGTAAAATGTATACTTGTTAGCGATCGTGTTTGGGATAAGAATTGGAACGCGGACTTTGAGTAGAAAAGACTATTCCAGATAAACACCGATTACGGGACATGTTTGAAAGCGATGGGAATCGGTTCGAGTTACATGATTCTGCTGCTGGCCATCACGGTGTCGATTTATCAGCTGTTAGGCCGAGTGTTGAATCGATAGAGTGGTATATACGTTGGCCACTTTAGGCTACACCTGCAACGCGAATGTCTGATATTTACGAGCTTTACCAAAAACGAAGCCAGGACATGTTGGCAATGTTGACGATTCATGGATACGAAACCCTCAAACGAATTGTTAAATGAATTGCTTACGTACGTAATTGTCTTCGCATATTGTCTTTTTGTTATGCGATGAGATGGCAGTATGTAATGAGTGTACCTACCTACCTAGTAGGTACACTTACCCGGCCTATAATTACCAAATTCTAATGTCACTAAACTAATACACCCATTAATTAGAAACTATGAAAAATTATGAAATATAAACGGCTGCACTCACGTTACGATTGTGTCGAAATAACTCCGACCAGGTTTCGGACAATTATTCATAAGTCTGCGTCGCGAATCCAAAGCGCAAACTCCCGGAAGAAGGACATCCTAATTGTCCGAAACCTGGACGGAGTTATGAATATTTTGGCTCACGATAGTTTCCTAACCATAATTATGATATTGCATGTCAAATCCAAGAATGTCAGTAAATTAAGTGTAAATAAATGTCAAGTAAGTGAAAGGTTGACATGCCTCTGATTTCATTAAAATAAGATAAATAAATGTATACGCCCAACGATCACAAACATACTCGTAGATCCAGGCCCCTAACTAGGATTCCCTGTATCTAGGGAACCAGCTGGCCGATTCAGAACCTCACGACAACTCATTTGGCGATCGATTCGGTTTGATATCGTACGATTCAAAATATTTTAAATTCACAATAATCGAATCGACGTTCAAATTGTCGTAGTCGATAACCAATCGTAACCGTACGATAAACGCGTATTTATCGACCGAGAACGTTATTCACAATGCAGATATCGAAGCAAAGTTATCGAACGTCCGATTAATTTCCACAACAACTTATCGAGTGCAACATATCACTCGAAAGCATTAGATTTGACCGTCAATACCGAGTATATTCCGTGTGTTGTTAAATAAACTACATTTTCAACTACAAATAAAATAAAACTCACAGTAAGATTCAACATAAACTAATTCTATGTAATAAAGTACCTACCAAGTCTAGTATTTATTTATAGGTTAAGTTCGCTTTGATTGTTTTAGAACTATTTACCTACTACTATAAGATTACTTAATAAGATGCATAATTCTACCAAAATAAAATCACTGTACCTATATAATTATTATAAAGTACTCTGTGATACTATGTAATTGTAATTTTGGTATTTACTTAACATTTCTAACGAATCTTGATGAGGCTCGTCTTCTCGTTCGATCTTCTTTTAATAATTTCAAAACATGATAAAGAAAACAATTTGCGACAGACATTTAAATTTGGCGGTTTGTCAATGTCTAAAGCATAGATTAAACATTAATGTCAAGTGGATATCAGCAGGTGGGTGTTTACGAAGCTCTTGTTTTTTTATATTTCTACCAATATCTGGCACTTATAATTGTTGATTATATTTTAATTCGTGATAAACGTTGTTATAATAAATTTTGATAACTTGAAAACATTTTATATCGTCTAGTTAATAATACAATTTTCTGCGAGTATTGCACACAAAACGTACTCCGTAAATGCAACACGTTGTCGTATCGATTTCGATATCGTAACCGAAACCGTGTCGAATCCTCGGGGTGGATGTTCTGAATAGCACAAAAAGAAACCTACGACACGAGATCGTTATCCAATCGAATCGATTCGGTATATTGTCGTGGGGTTCTGAATCGGCCAGCAGGACCATGGTCCCACAACACTCAGACACAAAACAAATGCTTGCGCTTATTTTTATTTATTTCTGTCCACAAGCATTTTTCCCGTCGCGGGAATCAAACCTGCAATCTCAATGGTGTATGCTGTGATTTGAGGCAACCTGCCCAACCACTACACCACAGAGGCTGTCACACGTCATTACTTTGTTTACATCTCAATCGGGTCATCACTAGGTTGGAATGGTTAAGTGAGAGCAAAGCAGCAAAGCGGTTGCGGTGTCGGGACCTGACAGGTGTTAAGTAGTATATTCCAGTGGCACTCTGTGGCTGGAACTGTAGTGGACGGTGAATTGCTGAGGTTTAATCTAAGAACTTGATATACCGCAAAGTTTATGAACTTATTTAATTACCTCCCTAGTAATTTGTTGCTTCGTGTTAACTTCCTGTGTTATTTAGAGAACTTTACATGGGTTCACGTTGGAGAAACTCAATAATCATCATCAAGTAGGTACCTAATAGTAGGTAGGCAGATAGTTAGTTTTGTATGGTATCAAAAGTTCTGGTTGGCACTGCAGTTTTTATGGGCAGGCGTGGCGCTTTGACGATTGATACGAGCAACGTCTCATCACTCAGTTCCATAAAAAAATAAAAAGTATAGACTAGGACGATAGTGCGTAGTTTTTTTAGTCTGTGGTAACGAGGAGATCGAGGTGCGAGCCACGATTTATAGGTGAAATTGAATAATAAAGTCCAGCAAGAAGCAAAAAAGGCGTTTTTATTCCAATCAATCGACCCCTACATATAGGAAGACATATATTTTATTTAATATGCTATTCATTCATAATTTGTTTTTTACTTATCGGATATTATACAGATACATTTCGGAGAGTGTGCGACGGAATTACATGAACTTATTCCGCCATCTCCATTCTATCACCGGACGACCAGGCGTACGGCAAGCCGTCATCAAAATATGGTTGACATCCCTCCTGCTCGCACCAAGCGCTTTACCTCGACCTTCATAATGCGAACGGCCAAGGAGTGGAACTCTCTGCCAGCATCTGTGTTTCCGGATAGCTATAATCTGGGTGTCTTTAAGACAAGAGTGAACAGGTTTCTTCTAGGGGAGCGTGCTACATCTTCGACCGCATCGTCACTTAACAACAGGTGAGATAGCGGTCAAACGCAAGCCTATAAATAATAAAAAAATAAAGAATTATATTACCTAATTCCTATTATGTACAACCGCATTGTTTCTCATACCTGTTCTATCCATCCAAATGTTGTCAGGAAGATATTAGGCTCTAAGCGATAAGGCCGCCCATTGCACCCTAAATTGATGTATTCATTATTATTAATAAATTATTTAAAAAAAAAACTAAACTGACTTCAAAACCATAAATAGGCACTCAAAAGTGAAAAATAAATTAATATAATTATCATAAGCGCTACCCACTCATATATTTGAAGTCGGTGCCTATGTAAATACTATGTATATAGTAAGTACTACTTGGGTACTTTAAGTATTTATCTGCTACCTATTAGACTTGGCTGGCACCGACTTCAAATATATGAGTGGGTAGCGCTTATGATAATTATATTAATTTATTTTTTACTTTTGAGTGCTATTTGTAGTTTTGAAGACGGTTTAGTTTTTTTTGAAAAATAATTTATTTCAAAAAGTGCTGAATGAATTTCGATAAAATTGACCTCTGACGTATGACCTACCAATCAAAAAAAGAATCATCGAAATCAATTCATTATTGGCGGAGTAGTCGCGTAACAAACACACAAAAAAAAATAAAAAAAAACATACCGTCGAATTGTAAACCTCCTCCTTTTTGAAGTCGGTTAAAAAATGGATTGTGTGTTTATTATGGAGTGCGATAAAGTGGTATTGTATTGTTATCGATTTAATAAACCTAATTTAGGTTAAACGTTTCAGAATTAAAACGGACTATTTCAGAATACTTATACCTATAGACACTATCTAGCGTAGGAACTTTCGTAAATATATTAATTACCTATGTGTCAACATTTCGACGTAAGCTTTATCGAATATAATAAAATAAAATGAAATAAAAAATAAAACAAATACAAAATAAAATAAAATACAAAAATAAATTAACATAAAATATAAAATTAGCAATATAATATTAAATCCACATCAATATAAAATTGCCTTAAACGCTTTATTGTCCAGTAGCTGTGAACTAATAGTGCGACAAACTAGCAGTCGCGGCGCTGAGAGGTTGCTATCTGCCGGTGCTGAGTGTATCCGAGTGTCCACTCAGCTCTGCCACTTGAGCTGTAAGCTGCAACGTAGTTCATAATATTTATATTATCAACGAAAAATAGTGCAAAAACTAACTCAATTAGACTTAATTTAATATTTCTACTCATTAGGAAAACCGACATGTCGGGGTAACTTTAAGCTAAACTTTCATTTTTAAGTAAATAAATACGGACGTGTAAGTTTAATTAATATGTGTTTTGTGTCACCCACACCACACGCAACGTGGCACTGGGTGCGTTGTTGTTCACTTTAGGTACACTATCCACTGACCCACGGCAAAAGCAAAGGACACAGCGAAAAAATAAAAATCCTTTATTTTTATATATTATACACCAAATTCCTTTATTTTTCATAATTAGTAGAAATAACGACAAAAATATCGCTATCGCCGCGGCCAATACGTTTCGTGCGTGCTTTGCGGCTGCTACGGATATGTACCACGCAATTATTTCCTACTATTTATATTATTTATTGAACAAGGAGTATTATATAATCATTTTTTATAGTACCGCAAGAACCATAGGAGGTTTGTCTTGGTACGCACATTCGCTTTCTACTGCCATTAAGAGTTCCACTATAAAATAAGATATTACTTCTTTTACATATAAAATAGAAAAAGTAAAATACCGTTTTTTCAATTTTGCAATACCATATGCGAACGAATTTTTCATCAAGAATTTTTTACAAAAAGTCAAGGACATGTGACATTCACCAACCCGCACTGGGCCAGCGTAGTGGATTATGGCCCATTCTCTCTCTATGAGAGAAGACCCGTGTCCCAGCAGTGGGAACGTGATGGGCTGATGATGATGATGATGATATGCAAACGCTCTTCTAGCAAAGTCTATCTCCTTGTTTTATAGACAATTTTATGTCACAGACTCTTTATATTTGCCTTAAAACTCGAGTCACTGCTGGTTTCATCTCTGAAACTATCTCGGATATATGAACATACCTGTATAAAATAATATATCGTAATATATCGCTTTTCATGGTGAGGTTTACGACTAGATGTACATAAATATTGTAATGGACACTTAGATACCGTGCACTCTATATTTATAGCAATATTATGATTGGTGTTAAACCAGAAGGCTCGTTATAAGTATAAACTGGTCATTTCAGTTGGTTTAAAGGTTTTGCTGAAATGGAAAACTTTATTAAACTTGACAGCTGAGCCACGCCTTTTAACCGACTTCAAAAGGAGGAGGTTCTCAATTCGATTGTATTTTTTTATGTTTGTTACCTCATGTAATTATTTTTGCGTTGGTTTCAGTATAGCTACGAAGTGGTCTTATATAAATTTCATCGATATTCGACCTTGGACTTGTGGGCACCTTTTCTCCTCATCCCACTTCCTACATACTAAAATACATAAATGTATACATATGTACAGTAAATTACAATTTATATATTTATATCACCTACACAGTTCACATAAATCATTATTTTATACTATATTTATATACATATTATTTATAAATAAGTAAACAATAATAAATATACATACATTACACATAATAAAGTAATTATATTCTCACAAACTCATTATCTAATACACATACGAGAATAACGGACGAATGGCTTGCCTACGGTATACACTGGAGCTGCGCACCGGTAGCGGCTCTGACGTAATACCTACGCTGCGCCGCGCGGTGGGAGCGCATGCGGCGTATAGTCACCCATCGGCGCCCGCGCACCTCCAGTCACGGACTACCGCTAATGCGACGCGCAGCCTATGCCGCTCTGTGCAATCTCGCTTCCTTCTCGCTCGTGTTTGTTTTGTTTACCTTTCGCCTTGCTTTCTTATTTCTTCTTACTCGCCTTCTGAACTTTAATTTTAATACGTGGACTGTGTTTTACCGTGCGAATAAACTGGAGTTAACAGTGAACGTTGTGTGGAAATTATTTACTGGACCTACTTCACACCTACTTACTCACTACGCCACCGCACCACACCCCCACAACTGGTGACCCCTCCTGAAACGCTGTAAGAAGAAGAAGACGACGAAATGAATTCCAGTGAGTCAGCGGAATCGGCACATTCTCAAGATGGCGCTGGGCCTAGCCGCCGACGTAGTCGACAATGTGAGCGCGTTTCCACTGCACCATCCGATATTTGCCGAGTTGGTATTCGTGTGCCACCCTTTTGGCCGGAGGAGCCAGAAATATGGTTCGCGCAAATAGAGGGACAATTTGCGATCACTGGCATCACTTCTGACGCGACAAAATTTAATTACGTCATCGGACACCTGGACCCGCAATATTCTAAAGAGGTCAAAGATATAATCGTCTCTCCACCGGAAAGCAACAAGTACGAGAAGCTAAAAGGTGAGCTCATTAAGCGCCTCTCCGCTTCTAAAGAGAAGAAAGTGCATCAACTCCTTATGCACGAGGAGCTGGGAGACAGGAAGCCGTCACAATTTTTGAGACACCTTCAAAGCCTTGCCGGATCTGGTGTACCTGAAGACTTCCTTCGCACTATATGGAGCAGTCGCCTCCCCAGCAATATTCAAACACTGCTGGCATCACAACCTCATAGCTCCCTGGAGGCGTTGGCTGATTTGGCTGATCGCGTACAAGATATCGTCTTACCAGTACGACAGGTAGCAGCTACGACGTCATCAGCACCAGGATCTGTCGTGGACTCCATGGCAAATGAGATAGCAGAGCTGAAACGTGCTGTGAAAAACTTGACGCTGCAACTAGACAGGCAATCCCGACCGCAGACCCGCTCCGGTAACAGGCGAAGCCGATCCTCGACACGCTCAACCTCCAGCTACCGCAAGTACCCACTGTGTTGGTATCATTCTAAGTTTGGTACCAAAGCAACGAGATGCCAAACACCTTGCGACTTCGGTAAAGCGGGAAACGGACAGGGCGGTCGATAATGGCGACGTCAGATTGCCCTCCCTCCACTGGTCGCCTTTTCGTAACCGACTGCAGCTCGAAGATACAGTTCCTCGTGGATACCGGAAGCGACCTATGCGTTTTCCCTCGAGCTGCACTTCGTGAACGACGGGAGAAGACAAACTACCAGCTATCTGCGGCCAACGGAAGCGCCATTAATACCTATGGTTACATTCAGCTTAACCTGAACATTGGCCTAAGGCGTAACTTTCCGTGGAACTTTGTAGTTGCTGATGTAACCAAAGCTATTATTGGCGTCGACTTTCTAAATTTTTATAATTTAATTGTTGACATCCGTAACCATCGTTTAATAGATAACACCACATCATTGTCAGCTCTTGCCCTTATTGATAACTGTGTAAATACTGTTTTATCTGTCAAAGTCTTGACTGGAGATACGCGATTTCACGCGATTTTAAATAAGTTTCCCGAGATAACTCGACCAGCTGGCACGCCACGCGTCACAACACACAACACGAAACACCATATTCGTACTACACCCGGCCCCCCAGTGTCATCTTCCCCTCGCAGGTTAGCTCCAGATAAATTGAAGATCGCTCGAGAAGAATTCCAGCTGATGCTGAATAACGGTACTGCTCGCCCTTCAGAGAGCCCTTGGTCTTCTCCTTTACATCTGGCTCCCAAAAAGGACAATGGATGGCGCCCCTGCGGAGACTACCGTATGCTCAATTCAAGGACCATCCCGGATAGGTACCCAATCAGGCATATTCATGATTTTTCCCACAGCATCGCAGGGTGCACAGTCTTCTCGACGATTGATCTGGTGAAGGCTTACAACCAGATTCCAGTCCACGAGGAGGATATTCAGAAGACTGCAATCACGACACCTTTTGGTATGTATGAGTTCCCATACATGACCTTCGGTCTTCGTAATGCGGGACAGACATTTCAAAGGTTCGTCGATGAAATGACTCGTGGGCTGGACTTCTGCTACGCTTATCTTGACGACTTCTTAGTCTTTTCCACAAATGCTGCTCAGCATGAGAACCACCTTCACCAACTGTTCGAGAGGATGAAGCAATATGGCATTCTGGTGAATACCTCAAAGTGCGTCTTCGGTGCATCTGAGGTAACGTTCCTAGGATATCATATCTCAGCAGCAGGTACCAAGCCAACTGAAGCCAAGGTTCAGGCGATCAAGGACTTCCCCGCGCCCAGAACTGTAAGAGAGCTCAGACGATTCCTGGGTATGATAAACTTTTATCGGCGATTTTTACCCAAGGCCGCTCAAACCCAGTCTCCTCTTAATGCTCTTCTAACTGGCTCGGTCAAAGGTTCACATCCTGTCGATCTTAGTGGTGCAGCACTTGAAGCTTTCGAGCAGTGCAAGGAAAGCCTTAGTAACGCCGCGTTATTGGCACATCCTGATTGCGATGCTCAGCTTGGTCTCGTCACTGATGCGTCTGACGTAGCAATGGGAGCCGTGCTGCAACAACTAAAGGACAAGGTTTGGCAACCATTGGCATTTTTCTCGCGGAAACTCAGCCCTTCGCAGCAAAAGTACTCGCCGTATGACCGCGAGTTGCTTGCCATTTACGAAGGTATAAAGTACTTCCGCCATATGGTCGAGGCTCGTCACTTCACTGTCTATACTGACCACAAGCCGTTAATTTATGCTTTCCATGAACGGAAAAATAACTGCTCGCCGCGTCAGTATAGACACCTCGACCTCATTTCTCAGTTTACAACTGATATTCGCCATATTTCCGGGCGAACCAACATTGTGGCCGACACATTGTCTCGTATCAACGAATTGCAGATACCTGTTGATTTTCAAGTGTTAGCAAAATCTCAAGCGACAGACACTGAGCTATCTCGACTTCTTCACGAGGAGTCATCGCTGCGCTTTGAGAAGATGACACTTGACGGTAGCGATACACTTCTCTTCTGCGATGTGAGTACCTCGATACCAAGACCGTTCGTGACCAAACCGCTACGAAAACAAGTTTTCGACTGTTTACATTCTTTGAGTCACCCTGGCGCAAACGCAACTGCTAAACTAGTAGCGCAAAGATATGTTTGGCCAGGCGTTCGAAAAGACTGCCGCGAATGGACTCGAACTTGCCTAGCGTGTCAACGAGCGAAGGTAAATCGTCACGTGTCAGCACCCCTAGGCACGTTCGATTTACCCCGCGCAAGGTTTGCCCAAGTCCATATAGACTTGATTGGACCGTTACCTCCATCGCAAGGCTACCGCTATTGTCTGACAGCTGTCGACCGCTTCACGCGATGGCCAGAAGTCATGCCAATCGTGGATATGACAGCTGAAACCGTGGCTCAGGCATTATTATCTGGCTGGATTGCCAGGTTTGGTTGTCCTACCGACATTGTCACTGACCGCGGGCGACAATTTGAATCCTCACTATTTCAACAGTTATCCAAAATAGTAGGATTCAAACATCGCAGAACCACGGCATATCACCCGGCATGCAATGGTCTCGTAGAACGATTCCATCGCCAGCTCAAGGCCGCTATTATGTGTCACGCAGACTCTAACTGGAGTGAAGCCTTACCCCTGGTCTTGCTCGGCATCAGATCAGCATTTAAAGAGGATTTGAAAGCATCTTCTGCCGAACTTCTCTATGGTGAACCCTTAAGGCTACCAGGAGATTTTTTCCAAACCCACGCTGGCGGTACCACGGACATAACCGACTTCACCGCTCGCTTGCGCTTATTTGCAAAAAACCTGCAACCAGCTCCAGCTTCACGTCACAATAAAGACAAAATCTTTGTCCACAAGGATTTCGTGACCTCTAGCCATGTATTCCTGAGGGAAGACGCGCTAAGAGGTGCACTACATCCTGTATACTCTGGTCCCCATGAAGTCATACAACGAGATGACAAGGTTTTTAAAATTCTGGTGAAGGGTAAACAAGTCACGGTATCTATAGACCGCTTGAAACCCGCCTATATGCTAGCTGACTCACCATCACCAGAACAAAATCAAACCATATTGGAGGAACCCCCAACACCGGGCCCAAATATTAAAACCACACGTTCTGGTAGGCAGGTTCGTTTTCCAGACTTCTATCGCCCGTAGTGACGGTCTCTGGAGGGGAGTGATGTGGGCACCTTTTCTCCTCATCCCACTTCCTACATACTAAAATACATAAATGTATACATATGTACAGTAAATTACAATTTATATATTTATATCACCTACACAGTTCACATAAATCATTATTTTATACTATATTTATATACATATTATTTATAAATAAGTAAACAATAATAAATATACATACATTACACATAATAAAGTAATTATATTCTCACAAACTCATTATCTAATACACATACGAGAATAACGGACGAATGGCTTGCCTACGGTATACACTGGAGCTGCGCACCGGTAGCGGCTCTGACGTAATACCTACGCTGCGCCGCGCGGTGGGAGCGCATGCGGCGTATAGTCACCCATCGGCGCCCGCGCACCTCCAGTCACGGACTACCGCTAATGCGACGCGCAGCCTATGCCGCTCTGTGCAATCTCGCTTCCTTCTCGCTCGTGTTTGTTTTGTTTACCTTTCGCCTTGCTTTCTTATTTCTTCTTACTCGCCTTCTGAACTTTAATTTTAATACGTGGACTGTGTTTTACCGTGCGAATAAACTGGAGTTAACAGTGAACGTTGTGTGGAAATTATTTACTGGACCTACTTCACACCTACTTACTCACTACGCCACCGCACCACACTCCCACAGACTTTTTTTTTCGATAAAATGTATACTTGCTAATTTTAACGTAAACAAGATGTAGGTATGCATATAAACGTTGAAAGTAGGTCAAAATTATTAAAAGCCTTGACTTTTTTAATTTATTACTTAACAGAACTCCCAATCGTAATTCTTAACGCTCCATCAATTCATGTTTCTGACAGCAACAAGAAGAAATATTTATGCTCGTGAAGTTGCGAACTGATTTCGGTCTCGCTGCCCGTTTCCTGGCTGTACATAATCTAATAGTAGGTAGATATGTAGATGTGATAGAGCCTCACGAGTTTGCGAGTGAGAGAATGCGCTGCTTTGTAAAAGCGCCTCCTGTATGATTTAATAACATTGTTGAGACAAGCAACTGTCTAGCGAGTTGCAGAGAAGTTCGCCATTACTTTATACTTAATGCTCGGAGAGGAACAAAAGAAGGACTTGGGAGGTGCGCCAGTTTGTTTATGGCAGTAATAGTGGAATAGGAAATGTACGGTGTTTTTTGCGTTTCCTTGTTTTTTGGGCAATATTGATATCAGCGGAGCATTTATTGAGGGACGATTTATTGGAGTTCTGGAAGCAATTACAAGTATTCCCTGCATGGAACTTTTTGGAGAGGTATAGCAGAATAGCGTTTAAGGTTTTCCGGGAATTTAGATAAGAAATAAATTAAGGCAATAATTTATTAGGTACCAATACCTTACAACAGTTTGCAGGTTAAGTATTTAAAGAGGAAATTACGCTTCTGGCATTTAATTTGCTTCAGTTCGTATTACCTTAAGGCTACTACACGACTGACGCTAAAACATATTACAATTGCTATTAATTTTATTATTACTTAAGCACTTCAAGGACCAAAATTACTGTAAGCATAAAGTGATCATTATAAATAATAACCAGTATCATGAATTGCCGAAAAAGTCGATAGTATGAAAAGCCCTTGACGCAGCATTTTTCAGGGGCCGTGTCGGCCATCGAAAATAGCCATATATCATTTTTGGAACCGGTGGGTGACATTTATTAAAACTCCTCGCCAGTTTGATTGCTACCATTTTGAAGTGTTTGATGCGTTGCCAAAAAGTATTTGGAATGTTAGACCTTACAGAGTCATTGTACATAAAGTAGTACGGGCGCATATAAATAGTGAAAAATAAAAACGTTTGCGACTGACAAAATGATCTCTACATTAATCCCATATTAGTTATGTATTGTTTCGGTACCTAACCTATAAATTATGATTAGTATGTCTAAAAATCACACAAAGTCATCAAACTCAAATTCAAATTCAAAAGTTCTTCAGTTCAGGTTTGTCGTCACAGACGCACTTATGAACGTCAATTATTACAATGACTCTACCACCGTATCGGAAAAAGAAACACTACTCAGAAGATACGACAAGAAACTGAGGGGCATATTTTTTGAACTTTTGTTACAATATTTTAAGTTTGATTTTGATAATATTATTTTCTTATGTGCCAGTTGGCTACTTGGCAGAAGCGGAATGTTCCATGCATCTTTGTCTTCTATGAAATTACTAACTGTATAGTATGTTTTTTCATTAGAATATTTTCACACTCAATTTGAATCTACTTTCTGTGAGCTCCGTTATACATTTTGGAATTTTATTGTAAAAACGTACACAATTGCCCATGAAGGACTTATTCGTTTTACTCAGTCTAAACCTAGGTACTGTAATTCTATCCTTCTATCCATCAGTTTTAGTACCTACTCATTGCAATTTATTTCTTATTCTTCAACATTTACCTGAGTTCATTCCTCGCTTTGTTCTGGTTTGAAGAGAAGCTACGCATAGCTGTTAGCTGTGTAGCTAGCTTGACCGGAAATGCTTTGTCGGTTTTTAGTGTAAAGTAAAATACTCTTTAAGTACCATTTTATAAACACTAGAAAAACCTGAATAGTTACCCCCATCTACTTAGATATTTTTGTGAATAGTTAAAATTGAATATCGTACTCAATTAGGCTCGAAACATTTCCAATAAAAACAAATTTGATCAACGTTATGTCTAGTTCACACGCTCCTTTAATGTTAAATTACTGAAACCCGTCTCCCCGATCCTAAGTTATAGGTTTTTGCAGTACGGTCGGTCTACAGGGCGAGTCTACCGAACACTGGTTAATTTTACGAGTTCCAACAAAACGAGTTGCTGCCGAGAAATTATCTGTTCAGAAGAAAATTTATGCCACTACAATTAAACGGCTCTAGATCTCCTTAAATTGCTGGCACTGCGTAATTGTATTCTCTCCTTAATAAGGAGTACCGTCTTACCTCGTAAATATAAAGCGCTTAATCTCGTTTAATTTTCTTGTTTACAAAGAGTTTTCAGACGTCGGTCGCTACGTGCCTTTTATATCGGGTTAAACAGCCTTCGACATGAAGCTTTTGAATTAGAATCTTATTGCAGATTGATAGTCTATTCGTCTGGAACTTTTTTATTTTATGACATACTTATTAAGTTTTCATTCTGTGGTCTGCCAGAGATGAAGTACACACTGTCTTGAGAATGTCTCAAGGTAAAAAGTTTTTGTAAAGTTAACCACATATATATACAAATACTAATCTCTTTATTGCATACCAGTTTACAAAATAAATAAATAATAATAGCACAAAATTCCTTTCTATGGTAGTACAATGGGCGGTCTTATCGCTTAAAGCGATCTCGTTCAGACAACCTTTGGATGGACAGTATTGAAAAAAGGAATAGATAATAAATAATAAATTATGAATAACATTATGATATAATTAAAAAATCTGACCTATGACATTTCTAATAACATATTTTATGTCATTAAAAGTAAACCAAAGATTCCACTATAATGTATGGATAAATTTCTATATTGAGACGTTATAGCTATTCATCTATTCGTACATTATTATAAGTTAAGAGTTTCAAACTGGTTTTGTATATCCAAGATTAACTCGCGCAAAGATTCAAAAGTTTGCATGAAGTTTAACCGTTTTATTATAAACTAAATATGAATTTTACTGTCTTTCATAAAGCTATGAGAAGTGAACCGTAATAGTATTACCAGTGAACTGCCGGCGTTAATATTTGATGAGCGCACCTCATAGTCTTTGTTAGGAGTGTCTAGGCTGGCTGGATACATTCATTATTCAGGTTCGGCTGTTTCGGCGAGGTACATCAAACGTCAAGGGACAAAGATGGAGTGTGTTCGTTTCAAGTGAATGTGTTTGGGAGCCGGTTCGGTAGTCGGCTCTGTTTGCGGCGGGATAATCTGTCTGCGTGACGCGTGACGCGTGACATGACGCGGCGGAGCGCGGACGTAGCGAACTGTGGTTTGTACGCTTGCTCCGTAATTGCTGCGAAGATTAAATGTTATTACATATTAAGAAGATGTTAACAACATTTTAGATCTCGGATCTCGTTTGGACGTACTTAATCGAGCCTTTTAATTCATCATCATCATCATCAGCCCATCACGTTCCCACTGCTGGGACCCGGGCCTTCTCTTATAGAGAGAGAATGGGCTTTTAATTAGGTAACTTTAATATATATAATAATTTGTAATATTATTATGTTTATAATTGGTATATATTATTATATATTTAGTATAGATGTATATGTAAGTAGGTAGTACATGATATTATAGTTTGTACTCTTTGTACATATGTACGTGTCACTATTATTTTCGTATTTATGTTAAAACCCCCGTCTCTTACGGTTTCTTTAAGTCCTCTCCTCGCTCGCTTTCGTCGCTTTCTTTAAGCCGCTTTAAGCGATAAGACCGCCCATTGTAACACTATAGTGTTTATATTTGTAATTTTTCTTTTGTTGTAATAATTTCCAGTGGTGTAACAATAAAGAGTTATCTAATCTAATCTAATTTTCTACATTATTACAGCTTAGGGGAAATACTCAAAACGCTAAGGGATAGGTAGATGAAGTGTGTTCGTTTACTCAATACTCAGACTTTATTGTAAACATATGTGCACAAAGGTTTTTAATATATAAGTGGTGAGATTACATATGACCCTGCTAAGGTATAGCAAATTATAAATTATAATAGGAGTGGACCGATTCATTCTATAACGTCTTTGTCAGTTGCAGTTACTTATCATTTTTATCATTATTGTCATTAAAAAGTCATTCAAATTATGGTAACATTTTTCTATTAGTAATTGTTTTAAATTGGTATTAATTTTTGTTCTTAATTAAATTGTTTCGAGTGAATGTGTATCGGGAATAAGGTGTTGGTAGTTGGTTTTGTTTGCAGTGAGACAATCTGCCTGTGTGACGCGATGCTGTATAGTGGCGCAGTGTAGCGCGGTCGTAGAACAATGTTATTTCATTACGGTTTGTGGTTAAGTTCGTCTCTAAATGTTGTAGCGATTAGAAGCAAGCTTTATAAGCAAACAGTTTATAAACCTCATCGTGTTTAATTTTAAATTGGCACGTTTGAAGCATTAGCTATAAGAAAAGATCTAATAACACCCCCTCCTTTTTTAAGACTTCTTCAAATGTAAGTAAGTACATAATATGAAAATCATGAATTGCAATAAACAGTTAAGAATTGAGTATTGAGTGAGGTGTATTGAGTATTGAGTATTGAGTATTGATTATTGAGTTTTGAATATGGAGTATGGAGTATTGAAGCAAAACTATGGGGGGCAATAAGAAAATGTCATTCGTTTTCAAGTGCCACTACGCGCATCGGCAGTCTGCTTTGTTTGTGCCGCATGCCGTTAGGACAATCTGTCTAGGTGATGTGGTGTGGTGGCGTGGACGTAGCGCAAAGATTATTTATATGGATAGCCTGACCTTTGTCTAAAGGAAGATTGCCAAATTGATTACAAGTGCGCCTAGATATTAATGTTACAGCTTTAAATTACACACTCGCACTCGCACTAATTCAATGTGCCAAGGGTACATTTTTATAATTCGCATATTTGTAACATTTTGCTGCGGTCACCACTTAGATGGGTGACCGTTTGTGGTATTTGCATTTGAACGCTATCGTGCTTCGGGTCCCGGTTAACCTTAGTCGACTAATTCGTCAAACTACGTGAGTCCTAGCCGCTTCTATACTGAACTGAGCCAGTTCAGTACATTGAAGATATTTTTGAATAACCAATTAAAATCGACTATTTCGGGAAACAGATCGAGTACTGAACAAGAATCTTTTTTTTATCTATTGTATTTTTTTTCTAGTTTGGAAACTATCTTGAGTCAAAATATTCATCATATTCATTCATTTTATATTCATTTATATCTGTTTGTTTGTTTGTTAGTATGTTTGTTATCTATAGATTCGGAAACAGCTGAACGGATTTTAATTCGGTTCTCAAGGCTTGGTAGCATTAATCCCAACATAGATTATAGGGTATGTAACATCAAAATCGGTTGGGTGACTACGAAGATACAGCTTGATCTCTCCGTTGTACGCGCTCTCATATACTGGAGAGGTCTTGCTAAAATAGTTAGTTAGAAATGACGACTATGGACTTCCTCTGTCGCGTACGAAGTCGCGGGAAAAAGCTAGTTATTAAATATTTATAATGAAACAAACTCACGAAAATTTACATACTAAAACATTTATCTACATTAAACTACAGTAACATATCGACCGACGTGGTCATGTCGTAACTTGAATATTTATTAAACAGCTGGAACGTAATTTTAACTGGCAAGCTATCCTAAATTTTAATAGTAGTTTCTGAAGTCGGAGTGCCACATTATGCTATATAATTATCAAGGAAATCCTTAATTTTATTGGTAACTAGCTGCGCCCCGCGGTTTCCCGGGATACGCATTATAAATATTAATTGCTACACTCACGTTATGATAGATAGATAGATAGATAAACACTTTATGATTCATCTTAAAAATAGAAATTAAGTACAAGTTAAATGTTTACAATGGTGTAACAATGGCCGGCTTATCGCTCAAACCGATCTCTTCCAGACAATTTGTCGGACGGCGGTTATAGAAGTTATAATAGATATACTAAGGGCTTACACAAGATATAAAATATAATATCTAATTAGTTATACATATGACAACATAAAAAAACTTATATAAGTAGCTTATTATTATATCTCTACATACATACAATATATAATTATAAATACATATTATACATATATTATATAGCATTACATATACTATAGCATAACGTGAGTGTAGCTGTTTATATTTATAATGAATATTTCATGATAAACCTTAATTGTAGAAACCACAAAATCTCTAATTAAATATGCCCTCTAGTTTCTTGACCCCTTGTATCTTCTGATTAGTGCTTCTTTTTCCAATACGGTGGTCGGAGTCATTGTTATAACTGACGTTCATAAGTGCGTCTGCGATGTCAAATAACTTGTACTAAGCGGTAAAAAAATCTCAAACAATGAAGCGCCTTCGTTTGGGGAAAAACACGGTCATAATGAGATGAAATCGAAAAATTTAAATGAAGGTAATGAGGATCTTTTCCTTCCCAGACCCACTTATTTCCGAGCGAAATCTTCGTAATTATTGCCAAACCAGCTGCATCTCGCGGTTTCACCCGTGGTTTTCCCGGAAAAAAATTAGCCTATGTCCTTTTCCAGGACCTAAAAACCTACATACTAAATTTCATCAAATTCCGTTCTGTAGCTTTTGCGTGATTGAGTAACAAACATCCATACATCCATCTATGCACACAAACTTACGCATTTATAATATTTCATACCGGGAAACCGGGTGAAACCGCGAGGCACAGCTAGTCTGAAAAATAACTCACATGTCATAAACTAATTTGCAACTACTCGCCACGAAAAGGGGCACAACTGAAAATCAGCGCTCTGTTATAGCACTTTATGCTGAGTTGTGTCCTTTTATAGCCATCTAACTTTATGTACCCACAACTTGCTACCCCTTTTTTCATAACAGTATTTAATAACCACTTTAACGTTATTAAACTAAAGGTAGTTGTGCAATCTTACAAAAAAGGGCTAAGTGATATACAACGTGTAACATAAATGTGTAGTAATAATTAAACCACGCATATAGAAGCTTATTAATAATTCAAGTCCAAGTGCAAATCACCAGAAACTTTTTAAAATCACAAGATATGATAATTTAAACATTTCTGGTAATCAAGTTCATTTCAACCCTAACAATCAGCTGATAAAGAGCAATGAACTTGTGACAAAGAATATTAGTGCGCCGCGTGTACAGATCTGACAAACAAATTTTATCTTCAGTTAGCAAAGCCAGCTGTCCTACCAACCTTACTTTACAACTAACTTTCAAGCAAACTGCTTTTTACGCGACTCCCCAAAAAAGGAATATAATGTTTTCGGGGTTAATGTATGTGCGTTTTTTTATTACAAAATGCCTCAACAGATTTGGATGTATGGGGTATCCTCGGAATCCTTAAATCATCCCAAGTGATAATGTTTTTGGCAGGGTATTTTTTTATTTTTATTAATGCTTACTTATTAATTACAGCATTAAACATCATCGCTCCAATTAACATTCAGGAATAAGGATCTAATCAGTGTAAACGCCTTATAAGAGCGAGCATGGCTGATGTTCTTAAAAAATACGTGAGGTCACCAACCACCGTAGGAATAGGATGTAAAAAACATCATGCATGAATTTCAACAGTAGGAATGTAATAGGCTGATAATGATGATTAAGACATTTCCAACATTTGATTTCATTGCATAGTAAAAGAGTGTTCGTAAGTCAGTAATCAATAAAGCGTCTTTACTTAGTCAGTTTTCAGAAATAAACCTGTTTAATCTTTGACAAAACGCGGCAAACACTAAAGCTATCAAACATTCGCCGCCGCTTCATGATTCGCTAGCCTTGTTTCGTATTGCACCAATCATAAAGATGTAATCCTAATAAATAATAGCCGCTGCTCCTCATTGGTCGAGCGGCACAAACAAAGTTACCTTCTAACGCCGCCCCATAAAACTCCACCGAAAAGGACCGTTTTCGTTTCGGAAATTCTTTTTAGGTTATTTCTGAATATGAATTCTAAGACGTCAAGTTGGATAAAAATTTGAAACTAATCAAGGCAAGGCTAAGTCGGGTACGTTCGCGGAGAATTTTTTGTATACCGGTTCCGGAACATGCAAAAAAACTATGGTAAAAAAAACTTAAACCTATGTTTTTATTAAGGTTTTCATGCATTCAAATCTGTCCAGGCAATAAGAAGTAATGGTGGAATAAATAAATACATACATACGTAAACCCTGAAATACTCCTTTTTGGGCAGTCGTGTAAAAATGTGCAAATACCCTTTTTTACGAGTGGGTTCCGGAACGGAAACGACCGAGTCCGAAGATCCGTTCAGTATGAAATTCCGGTATTTGAGACTCGAAATCAAGCCCTTGTAAAATGTTCGGCGTTTTCAAAGACAGAGCGCCTAGGCCACAAAACAGATAAATACAGAAGTTAATCTCATGTATGTACTTTTCATACATTTCATACCGGACGGCGCAGGAAGTTTTTGGGAGGAAAATTGATTGATTTAAAAATATAACTGTACACGATATCGACATATTTTTTTCGCAGTTACTATCATAACTGAATAAAGTTTTTTTGAAGACAAAACAAATGCGATTAGTTTACATTAACATCTTCCTCATTAGATTATTGAACACAAGGCTAACACAGCTTATACTACAATAAATATCTAATTTTAAATTGTAAAAATATGACAAGGCTACAAACTTATGTTCGCTTGTTCGGCGCAGGGCCGGGGGCTGGGGCGCTTACCTACCTACCTAACTATTTTGTGTTACGTGAAAACAAACCATCAAAATACAAGCAAATACCTACTTACCTCTCTGAAACAACTGGTAGCTTAAAAAACGACAATTCACCGTTTAATGTTGAATTTAAACAACCGTCCACCAAACAGTTATAATAACCTATTTTTCGTTGCTCCATTTTTGCACAAAAACGTTCACAGACGCGTGTCTCAAGCGGATGGCACTCGCATCCAAACTGTGCCCAGATATCGTGTCTGTGAGCGGTGTCTATGTGTGCGTTGCTCGAGCGCACTTTGTATGTATGTAGATTTCTGTACTAATCTGTTTTGTGCCTAGGCACAAAGTAGCTCGGTCAATGACCCGTACTACCGCGACTAGGCCACAGCTTGTTAGGATTGTCCAAAATAATTCAAATAAATAATTTTTAAACTTTGTATGGAAAATATAATAGTGTTTTTTTGGTTGTATATTCTGCCCAATGATTCATGACTAGATACCCATACACACCTTTCAGTATTACTACACATTAATGTTATTCCCTGTATAACAGCTAAGACTCAGGGTTTAACGTCAAAATTACTCTGACCAGGAACGCTCGCGATATATGTACGTCGCGGCTTGATCTCATAACTCCCAAAAGAAGGACTTCTAAAACTTCCGAAACCTGGTCGGAATAATTTCGACATTTAACCGTGAGTTTTAGCTGTTTTATATCAATAGGGGATCGGACAACTTTTCAGAAAGTGTTTTAAATTAACTA
This sequence comes from Petrophora chlorosata, assembly GCA_951640565.1. Classification (NCBI taxonomy): domain Eukaryota; kingdom Metazoa; phylum Arthropoda; class Insecta; order Lepidoptera; family Geometridae; genus Petrophora; species Petrophora chlorosata. The sequence continues at coordinate 7,353,689 of OX621190.1, forward strand.
TAATTAATATATATAGCTATGAAAAATACTAATTTAATTAAATAACGCTCTACAAAAAAGCAAAAAAAAATTTATGAAAAGCAAAATCGTAAAATAAACACAAGAAAATAAACTCACGACATTTGCCTACAAATGACGTCATGCGCTGTGATTGTTGTTTCGTTTGAGATGAAGAACAGATTAAAAATGTCAGAATTATTAGATTTTATTTATTGATTTAAAAATATAAATCATTATTATTTCACAAAAATATTGATTGGATGATCTTTCTGGTTCGACGAACATTCGTTATAACTTCATTTTAGATTTTTTCTCGCGTACTGTCCGATCCCCTATTATGAATAACACTGAGGAATCTTTTCAAAATCAACATAAGACATTTTTTTCATTTTTTTTTACATAAGATAGATCTACGTTTGACCACCATCTCGCCTGATGTTAAGCGACGATGTTAATTAATGATTTTCATAAAAACTATGAGTGAGTGCTAGTCACAAAGATATAGTGACTATCACTAAGGACAACTGTTTGAGTGCCCCATAAACTTGCTCAATTAGTTATACGCGTGTGTAATTTAAGATGCGACTGGTCGTCACATTAAACCCAGAAACTATCATTTTCAGGACAGAATGAATCATAAAAAACACATTAATCCACACTATATCCTATTTCCTACTCAGTATTATAAATTATAAATTCTAATAATAATATATATCTATATTTTTTATTTTACAATTTCTAACACCTTTTAAATGTTAAATAGGTTTTTCTTGGGTGTCGCAATCCTTTTCTGCTTACTTACTTATAACATTTTATAATAGTAGGTAGTATAATTAATTATATGCGAATGTTTCTGAGGATGGATGAATGTTTTGTTACTCAATGACACAAAAACTACTGGATGGATTTTGATGAAATTTGGTATACAGGTACTTTAACTCAATTTTTTTCTCAAATGTCTTTGCTTGCGGCGGCTCTGTGTGTCGGGTCACTCCCTTCCCTCCAATATGGTTGAGGGGGGTGATGGCTGGTCCACAAGTCATACTCGTGAACGGGTGCTGCTTGCGGGGTCTGGTCTGTTCTAGTATATTTTATTTTATTTACACTTTTCTGTTACTGATACTATGACTTTAGGACATCTCATTCGCACTTCTTTTTTGACATTCTGTTAATTCTAATTTATACGTAATTGTTCATTGTTATTTTCGAGACATTTTAAAAGAGCTGAAAAAATGACATCCCCGCAGAGTTTCTTGGTGCTATCTTCTAGCGGGCGTATTTCCAAAGCACTGGTAGAGTCAGTTTTCGCATTTCTTTTCAGCACTCAGACTTCAATTTGAGTATAGGAAAGAAATGGGTAAACATACTTACCTTTTTTTCAAAGTCATGTTAACATAAGTTACAATTTTTAACATATTTTTAACCGACTTCAAAAAGTAGGAGGTTCTCTGTTCGATTGCATTTTTTTTTATGTTTGTTACCTCAGAACTCCGTCATTTATGAACTGATTTGAAAAATTCTTTTTGCGTCGGGTTCAGTATAGCTACGAAGTGGTCCCATATAAATTTCATCGATATGTGACTTTGGACTTCGAAGATACATTGAAGTCGGTTTTTGTTTTTTTCTAAAAAATAATTATCTTTATATTTGTATCATGTGTTCATGACCTTTAAAAGTGCACTTTTGTGCCTATTTAATAAATGATATTTGACTTTGACTTTAGATCCTGGAAAAGACAGTATAATTGTCATCTCAATTTAACTCGTAGTTCCCGTGGGATTGTTATATCAATTACCAAATACTATGCACACGAAGCCGCGGCAGCAGCTAGTACTTTATCGTACAAATATTTGGTTACGGCTTATAGAAAAACACAACACAATTTAGATAGATAGACAGATAACACTTTATTGCACTTAAACAAAAGAAAACGGAATTACAGTTGGTAATACATAATTAAATTTGATTTGTTATAATTTGATTATTTAATTTGTTTGTTTTATTTTAATTTGTTATTTTCCATAATCTTGTTTCTAATTCCAATGAAAATTTACAAACATTAAATATTTTGTTAGAAGTTACTCTAATAATAAAGATATAATCTTTAAATGGAACTGATTAAGCTGATTCTATCCAGACCGGGCCGAATTCTTATTCAATTTAAATTTCGGTTACGAGTGAATTGGAATCTCTTTTGTAGTGCGTCCAAAGTAAATTGAATTTTATCAAATGCGTTCAGAACTAAAATGAACGAATGGAATGTATGAACGTAATATGTTACTTTCGGTTAAAGCATTTTAGCGAGCGTAGATAATTTCGAATGCAATGTTTGTAAGAAAAATGTCGCAGAAAGCTCCGCTGAAATCCGCAGCACACGGTTTGACAAAAACGGTATGCTACGTGCCCATAAGTCATGGTAAATGGTGAGATGTCGCCCGACCACTTAAGCTAGAGCTGCCGAGGCAGGAAGATTTATCGCACCTACGTGTAGATACACTTTATAAATCAACCGTTTCTTCTTAAATTTTATATAAACGCAAGGTAATTTATCGATGTCGTAAATAGCAGTACGTTAGTACTAGTAGCAATTCCAATTTAAACGTTAATTAAGGTAGGCAGTAGCTATAAAGTAGCGTGGCGCTCGAGCAGCGAGAGCGGAGCAGTGGTGACGCAAATATACCAATAACCATAATTTACGGTTCAACTTTACCACCTCCCCAGAGCTGTGGGTCAAGGGACGCGACATGCAACGCATTTGATTAGCAATCCATCGCAAACAAAGAGAACGAAAAAGTGCTCGTCCATATCACGTTGTTCCGAGAAATCGTTTACCTACGCATTAATATTTTCTTTCCTCTTTATAAAGCCGCTTTTCCAAATAAAGTATTTGTGTCCCTGGAGACGAGGCTCGAATATATAATAATAATATGCATAGATAGGTATAAAGTAGAAACCACATAAAATCAGAACGTTCGTAATTGCCCGTATTCCGTGGGGATTCCTCGTTCCATACACAGTAATGCCAGAGGAAACTAAGTGTACATTTTTTGCTCATTGCTCTGCGTCAGACAAAAGACGCGCGGATCAGGGTCCTTTGTCGCTAACGAGCTGATGAGACCGGCAGGCGGCTGCGGCAGCTCCTTGGCGGCTATTTCCTATCGCGTCTTGACTGCAGCTGTCTGTAGATACGTGGACGGCACACAATAGTTACTAAACTACGACGTTCAGTAAATCATTTCTTCTGTTTTTCAATTGTTTCTGTTATGATTCGCAATCTGCTCACAGTTCGTCGAAAAGACTATGGCCACGTATGTGACTTGTATTATGGTATGCTTTTATGTAATAATTGTAAGCATCCACATATTTTCCTGTTTATTTTTCTCGATACCTACGTCCAATCATTTCCAGATAAAAGCGAGCGATCGTTGAAACAAGGCGAAGAGCCGTGAAGCGATACGAACTAATAAAGAGATGTGATAGAAACTTGTGTAACACAATAATACGTTGTATTGTCTTCAGACTCTGCGAGACAGAATGAGGCGTAGCTGAGGTATAGGACGTAGGTGATTGTGCCGACCGCGTCTTTATTAGGAGCCAGTGGACTATTTAACTTTGATGTTTCTAAATTGAGATTTCTTTGATCTAGAAGTAAAGTCGAAAGTTCGTACATACTCGTAAATAAGGTTTTTTTGCTGAAAAATATACTTTTCAAGACAAGCTTTTAACAAATTCGTAATTAATTACCCAATGATCCCAAACACTAGTAGTTCACGATTTTCCGTCAAGGAGTTCCATTGCCCACCTTCCATCTCCATCATCAGTTCAGCTGACTGTCACCATAATATTGCATTGTCATCGGACTTTGACAAGTATGCAAAATTTGAAATTCGTAAGACAAGAGGAAGTAGTTCTGATTCAGCTTGCAAGATTCCACCCGAACAAACATAATTACATACATGCATACTTACTTACATTGCAAGTTAAATAAAAGCTTGTAAAATTAACGTTTACTTTTGTTTATAACTTCTATATGAACTGTGATATTGCATTATAAAGATCAAGCTAAGAAACTGATAGCACCAATATGCATAAGCCAATGTTACAATATTACGTCAAGCGCACCAATGCAGTATCATAGCACTGCAGAAAACAATTAAGCAGCTTAATCACATAATAATAGCCCATTGTTGGGCTTTTCTTAAGTCTTATTATTATTTCATTTATTGTTTAATGTCTTGTAATTTAGTGTGTGCAATAAAGCGTTTATATATGTATCTATTGTTAGAAATCATAACCTTAATTCATTCTAAATTACTTTTGAAATATTTTGTTTGTAGTTTCCAATGTGAAAAGCTACAGTTATAAGAAAATAAGAATATTGCAACTCAAGAAATATTGTTGTATCCGTTTCATTTATTTTATTGTAAAATTTAGGGAAAGCTGTAAAATAATTATTCAGTTAAAATGTAGTTTTGCTAATATTATTATATTGGACTTATTAACTTTTTTTTATTTTATCATTTTTTATGCGTTATTTCTTTTCGAAATTTTGAATTATGTCGTCGTATTATTGTATAAAATATATTTTAAATATAAAAGTGTAACGGGCTCTTGTGAGTCATTCCTTCTTGATCGGTCGTTGTGTGGAGACGTGGGAATAAAGTAATAGTTCTAGTATTTGGAGGTTAGATTTTTAATACTATCGTAATTAATGTACTATCTACTACCTAAGTAGTTTTGTTCACATAAGCGTATACCTACCTAAGTATAGTGCGAATTTCATGAAAGTCACGTTATTGAAGGAATCTTCAAATGACCTTCCTCTAAACGGCGCTGCAAAATCGTATTTCAACGTGCCAAAAGAGTCTTTCAGAGCCAAATCGACCAAGGCCAGCCAAATAAACTAATGCCAGAAAATAAGGAATAAAATAACGCTCACGCGCGCCTAAAAAAACAGTGAAGGAAATATTTTGCAGTAACCCACGTCGCCAGGAACCAAAAACTGCAAAGTCATGTGGACCAATAAGCCACAAACAACTTAAATGACTATGATTAGAAATCTTGCCGTTTAGGTCGTTCTGGCATCCTTCCTTCCTATCCTATCCTGTAATCCTATCCTACCAATATTATAAATGCGTAAGTTTGTGAGGATGGATGGGTGGATAGTTGAATGATTATTACTAATTTACGCAAAAACTAATGAACTGATTTTGATGAAATTTTGTACGAAGGTTCTTTAGGTCCTGAAAAATAACACAGACTACATTTATCCTAGGAAAACCGCGGGCGCAGCTAGTTTTAAATAATAATGCGTTTATAGTACACGAATCCTGCAGCATAGCCAATATAAACATCTATTTATAAATATATTCGAACTATTGAAATGTCTAGCTAACACTACGGATAGACACTACGGATAGACGTAGACAACTAGAGCGCTTGCTCTTCTCACATTACGTCTTGGAGCAATCATGTGTGCGTCTGTCCTTTGCGCCGCTGATTGGATCGGGAATGTATTCGATGAGTCTGCAGCTCCTGTATACGTCTGGAAGCTTGTAGACTTGCCTTTAAGTTGACTAACTGTACCCCGCGGTTTCACCCGCAATTTATCGGGATAGATTAGATTGGGTAATGCTATATTGTTCCACAACAATAAATAATTACAAAACAATATTTAAGCTAAAGTGCTACTATGGGCAGTTACTAGATCGCTTTAAGCGATAAGACCGCCAACTGTTACTGGTCTATACTGGGTTATATGACTGGTCGCGGATAAGATATTTTTGCTACTGCGGTGACAGATGCGTGGCGGGATATGGATAGGTGAGGGACAAGGAAAGCAAATCACCTAATTACCATGTAAGAAAGGGAAAGCCTATCATATTGAAGTTGCATCAATGCAAACATGGCGGTAACAGTTACACTTTTGATAAGTTGTTTTTATCTATATAATAAAAGAGCAGGGTTTTTTTCTACAATCATCGCACAGCCGAAACCGCTTAACATAGAAACCTGAAATTTGGACTATGTATTCTACAAGTAGTGGAGGCGTCATTTAAGAACGGATTTTTCGAAATTTGACCTTTAAGTGGGTCAAATGGGGTCATATAAGATGTATGGGGAAAAAATTTTCTTTTGTCGCACGGTCACGAAACTTTGGTAGTATATTATGCAAAAGAAATAAAAGAACACATGTATCACAGTTTTTTGAAAATCAACCTTTAAGGGGGGTTTAGTGTGGTTTTTTAGATTGGAATGCGGAAACTATAATATATGCTACAGTGATTGTTTCTTGACCAGTAGTTATCAAATTTTGTGTGAGCATTAAGCATGTAAATACTAAAAACTTGATTTCGGCATTTTGCGAAATTCAACCCCTAAGTTCATTTATTGGGGTCGCAAAATTTCCATGGTGTAGGTTTATTTAGTAAAGTTATGAAACTTAGTAAATTGACTTAACATAAGAATATAAAAATATAATTTCAGTAACTTTTCAAAAATCAACCCCTAAGGTAATTAAATAGGGCTGCAAAGTTTGTATGGAGTAGGATTTTTTATTAATGCGACACTGTAGCTACAGTAAAGAAACAGGGTAAATAATTTTGATCAAGTTTTAAAATAAGTTTTCAGCATTTTTCAAAAATCAACCCTTTACTGGGTTAAACGAGGTGGTAAAGTTTACATAAAAAAAACTTTGTTTATAGCGATGAAACTTGGTACATACCTAACAAAACATTATTAAAATGTGATTTACCATTTTTGAAAATCATCCCTTAAAAGGGTTAAACAGGGTGGAAAGTAAAGATTATTATTTTTAAGCTACAACGAAGAAATGTGGTGTACGTGGTAAGTTAATGAAATTATAGATGCGCATTTCACCATTTTTTGAAAATCACCCCTAACAAGCTTAAGCGGGGAGGTAAAATTTGTATCGAAAATCTTTGTTTATGAAGTTTCGTGGCTATGATAAAACTTGGTAAAAGAAGATAATTAAAACGTGATTTATAATTTTTGAAAATCATCCCTTAACAGGGTGGAAAGTTAAGATTATTATTTTTAAGCTACAGCGATGAAATGTGGTATATGTGTTTAGCCAATGAAATTATACATATGTATTTTACATGTTTTTAAATCATCCCCCAACAAGCAGGGTGGTAAAGTTTGTATAGAAATTTTTTTTATTTATGAAGTTTGTGGTCATGATGAAACTTGGTACACAAACTAAGAAAAAGGAGATAATTAAAACGTGATTCACATTTTTTTTAAATCTACCCTTAACCAGGTTTAATAAGGGTGGAATGAAGTTACAGTTTTTGAAGCTACGACTATGAAAATCGGTTCATATACTCAGACAGATAAGCTTTAAGCACCTGTTTCACCATTTTGCTGGAATCATCCCTAAACCGGTTCAAACAGGGTGGTTAAGTTAATATCTTTTTTGTGTGCTCAAGAACTGCACAATCTGATCCCCCCATCACCTTTTTACCATCGGACAACCAGACGATCGGCACAACGTCACCCCTACATGGTGGACGTTCCGCCTATCCGTACTAAACGTTTCGAATCATCCTTTTTGGTGCGAACGTCGAGAGAGTAGAACGCCTTGCCGTCGTCTGTGTTTCCACATAAATACAATCTGGGTGTGTTCAAATCAAGAGTGAACAAGTACTTACTGGGTAAGCGTGCTACATCTTCGACCACATCGTCGCTTCCCATCAGGTGAGATCGTGGTCAAACGCTGAATCAGTCAGATGTAAAAAAAAATTATATGAAGAATCTTTGTTCATGAAGTTATGGCAATTAAATTTGGTACACAGAGTAAGCAAAAGAAATAAATTGAAACGGAATTCACCATTTTTTCAAATTCACCCTCTAACAAGGTTAAATAGGGTGGAAAGTATCAAATATTTTTAAATGCTACTATGTTGAAATTTGTTATAAATATTCAGCCAGTAAAATTCTAAACACGTATTCCACCATGTTTTGAAATCACCCCATAACAGGGTTATACAGGTTGGTAAAGTTTGTATGGAGAATTTTTGTTTATGAAGGTGTAGCAATGAAATTTCGTATACAGACCAAACAAAAGTAATAAATAAAAACGAAACTCACATTATTAATTAACCTCTAAAAACGTTAAACAAGGTGGAATATAATATTTTTTCTAAACCTACGACGGTGAAATTTGGTACATATACTAATCGAAGATACTATACGCACATGTTTCACGACTTTTTAAACATCTTAAAAGGTCTAAACGGGATGGCAAACATTTGTGTGGAAAACCTTTGTTTAAAAGGGGAAAGCGAATCTCGGTATATAGACTAGGCAAAAGAAATGAATCCTAACGTAATGCATCTTTTACAATTTCCTTATTCGTACAGGACTTTAATTGACTTTTAAATGCAACATTCAGAAAAATAGGAAATTCTAAAGGTGTAGTCAATCGAAGATTTACAAATATTCAGCAACTTTTGTAGTTGACCGTACGTGTCGCAGGGAAATGAGGATATCTGAGATTTCGCGAAATTCCTAGAGATACCACGAAATCATGGTATAATCATGTATGGGAAGAACCACTTCTCCGCGGTCCGACTAGCTTTTACCCCTAGAGTGTATATAAAAAGCGCGTAGCCAGAAGCTTGCGAGGAGTTCTTGAGCAAAACGAGTGCGCAAGGCCAGAATGAAGCGAGGAGGAGAGGTGGCGAGCGTAGCGAGCCGGCGACCTCCCGAGTGGAGTGATGGTCGAATGCGCGAGTGGAGCGAAAGGATGACGAAGCGAGAGTTCTGGCGAGAGCCTTTTTTTCAAAACTGGACGTCGTATCCCTAGGGATTTCATGAAATCCCTGGTATCCTCATTTCCCTGCGACATACAATATTTTTCTGGAGCTACGACGATTGACTTTTGGCTTATATATACTATACTTACATATGCTTAGCCGAAAAATATATTGACACATGTATTATTACGATTGTTTTGAATACCATCCCCTGATAGGTTTAAACGGATGGTAAAGTTTGTTAAGAAAATATATGTTTATAATGTAAGTATTCTGTCTACTTAAAACGAGATAAGAGCTAAAAGAGAGCGAAATAGAAACGAGATGAATTCGGGATAGGATTGGGATAGAAGCAGGGCAAAATCGGCATAGAAGCGAGAGCAGCCGGAAATAGCCAGGAGCAAAATGAATTATTCTACTAAGCGTACAAAGTCGCGGGCAACAGCTTTGTGTATGTAAATAGGAGATTTAGGTTTCAAAGATTTCTTTTACTCAGGCTTCATATATGTATGTACATGGCGCCGGACTGGCGCTGCCGCCACACCGCAAACTCATGTAAATGATCACAAACCCGTACCGGGACCACGCGCGCCGCACCGTCCGTCCGTTTGTGCGTATTACTGGTATTACGAATCGTTAAGGGTCCGTGGAGTTTCCCCCCGACGTTTCATTTCCACCCGGTGTCTGTAGCCCCGCAATATGTTTCAAACTACTATGCTAGCATTTTGTACGTTTGATACTTGGTCAAAGAAACTATAAACACATGATTCACAAATGAAGTTTGGTAATTATATCGGCACTGGAGTGGGATGACAAAGGGACAAAAAGGGGATGGTAACGTATAGGAGGGGAACTATAACACGATAGGAGGTTCGCTAGGGAGGACGATAAAGTATTAGGATCGGAATATGATCGGTAGCAGAGCAGGACGATAATAATATAAAAGCGGGACGGAATCATGACCAGAGCATTACGGTAACGCTATAGGAGCGGGAACATAAAAGGATGGGAGTGGGATGGTAACGGAACAGAAGCGGTAAGGTACGGTAACGAGATAGGAGCGGGACGGGAACTGGAACGTGAATATGATGGGACGAAAAATGTTCGAATGCAGGATGAATCTACTCCACTACGCGGACGAAGTCGCGGGCATCAGCTAGTTATTAATAATTTTATATGTGTGTGTTTCAATAAAGAGTTATTTCATTTCATTCCTTCCAGACAATCTAAACCTGAAAAAGTAGCCTATATCCTTTTTGAGTACTTTAAGTACTCAAATATATATATATCTTTGCTTCTTCAGCATCATTAAGAAGACTACGCAATTTTCTCCCTATCACCACCAAAACTGCTCTAGCTCAATCTCTTCTACTCCCAATTCTAGATTACGCCGATACTTGCTATCTCGATTTAACTGAAGAGCAACTCAACAAAGTTGAGAGACTACAAAATTTTTGTATCCGGTTCATATTTGGCTTGCGCAAATATGACCACGTTCCTGAATTCCGTAAAAAGCTCAAATGGTTACCTATCCGTCTTCGGCGGAATACTCATATCCTCCAATTATTGAACAGTGTACTGTTTCTTCCTGCCACCCCTCTATATTTGAAGGAGCGCTTTGAGTTCCTTCACCTCTCTAACTCCTGTTCCTTGCGATCTTCTGATACCCTCCAACTGAAAACTCCTGTACATAAGTCTTACGTCTACGGCAAATCTTTTACAGTGCAAGCCGTCCGTCTGTGGAATGCCCTGCCTGTAACTATTAGGCAAGCGAAATCCCTTCAAATTTTTAAAAATATGGTATATAAGCACTATTTATCCAACTGTTAACTCTATAATATATATGTATTGTATTTATTTAAGTAGGTATGTTTATAACTTATTGAATACTTTATTAATATATATTATACTTTATATATACCAATATTTTATTTAACTCTGCATATTTATATACACATACATATATATTTATTTTTATTTGTATGTTTCCTTTTCGTATGCATGTATTATTTATATAAGTTACTTGTTACCGCATTAGATCTTATACCTGTTCTATTCATCCAAAGGTTGTCTGGAAGAAATCGCTCTAAGCGATAAGACCACCCATTGTACGTCAAAACTACGATGTATTTTGTGTGTATTTTTTTTTTGTTTTGTTTTACGTAATTGTGTATATTATTATGTAATTTGGTGTGCAATAAAGTGTTATTGTATTGTATTGTATTGTAAAGTACCTACGTACAAAGTTTCTTCAAAATCCGTTTAATATTTTTTGCTTAATTGAGTAACAAACATCTGTTCATCCACCTATCCATCCATCCAGCCAACCATCAATTCATTCATCCATCCATCCATTTATCCATCCATTAATTCATCCATCCATCCATCCACCCATCCACCCATCCACCCATCCACCCATCCATCCATCCATCCACCCATCCACCCATCCATCCATCCAACTTCACAAACTTCATAAACTTTCGCATTTATAATATTAGTAAGAGATTAGTAGGCTTGTAGCGCAGATGTTGTTCAGTAAAGTGCTTTTAAAAGCGTGAGCTTAAAATGCGCACCATCATCAGTAAAAATGTGTCGTGTATTTACAATGAAATGAATATGTTAAGAAGTAACTTAAGCAGTCTCGTGAATTGAAATGCGTAGCTAATGCCATCGCAAATGCTTTGAGTGCCATCGGCGGAAGAAACATGTTCGTTTATTCATGCTATAGAAGAAAATGTACGGAAAAAGGTTTTTTTAACAAATTATGATGTGATTTGATGGATTACATTCCTGAAACATTCCTGATGAGAAATCGGGTCGATTAGGCCCATTTTTGTTAAAACTCCTTATTTGGTTTTGACATTTGTCAAAAGTTCTAAAAGGCAGATTTTATTTTTTCCAAAATTTAACTCGTATTTCGAAGCCTAGATAAAAATTGTATATGTTTCGAAGAACGAAAATTTTCTCACTGGGGAATAGGTACTAAAATTTTGCCTGAAGGCCCCAAAATCTTGCTGCACCTTGTACTGTATAGATTAAAATGCCTTTCATTATAATTTGGCATCAAGTCTGAAGAGTTAAATCAACGGAGAGGTCTGATGTCAGTCTCGGTGGAGCGACGTAACGTAATCCAGCAAAAATGGCTTGAAACTCTTTAACTGTACGGGATTAACGGCGTGTGGGCGAGATCCCACTCTACTCTCCGTGTAGCGGAAATCAGTGATCTATTTTTATCTCTATGTATATAATAACGGGAAGAAAGCAGAGGTTTGCCTGTAGAAAGGTAATATAGTGCCTTATGGCCTGCCTGCAATTATATATGCTTGCAATTATCCTATTTTACATATTTTGTTTAGGGGCTTCCCTATAACAAAATAATTGCAGTGCTATTTTGTTCTGTTAGGCTGATTGGAATATTGAATCATATGACATTGCCTCTGTGGCGTAGTTGGGTAGCTTAGCTCCAATCTCATGCACCGTGGAAGTTGCGGGTTTAATTCCTTGTGCACAGAAATTGCGAATTAAAAGCACTATTTCGCCGGGCACGAGAGGCTTCAAACCCATGACTCCTGGTCTCTAGGCGGCTAGTACCATGACCATAGCGCTACCAGACGTCATCCAAAAAATTCGGTCGAAGGATATTGCTAGGAATAATATATTGACCAACATATTTATACCTCATAGAAAAAAATATAATCAATATGGAGTGAATCAGGAATACAAATATTTTTAACAAAATCAACGTCACGATTAATTATACACGGTCTGCGAATATCACGCGTAGATGTTGATCAGAAGGTTGCGTGTTCAAATCACGTCGGGGTCACCAGCTTTGAAGGCCTAGGGAGGCCTGGGTTCTGGATCAGGTTCAGGAGCAACAGATTGCTTGAGATATGTATTGTGACAGGCAATACAGGAATCAGTAAAAAATTATAATTTTATCGTAATTTATACTCGTGGCAGGACTCTCGTATGCAGGAGGCAGTCTGGGTAGGTACTACAGCTTTGCCAGTTATTGTTTTTAGTTTTGTTGTATTTATGTATATTTATATGACTATATTTATATTATATATATATATATATATATATATATTTATATGTATTATTATACTATGTACGTATTTTTTTCATTTGATATTATATGATTTTACTAGTAGTTATTATTTTATAAGTACACCACTACTTTTGTCGTTTCACAAATCTCCATCCAACTTTTGGATGGAGAGGATTTGTGAAACTGTGTCTGGAAGAGATCGTTCATTAGCGATAAGACTGCCCATTGTACTAATCAAATTTTTAAGTTCTATTTTTATTTGTTCTTGTTATGTATTTGGTGTACAATAAAGTGTTATCAATCAATCAATCAACCGCCAAGCAGTAATGCGCAAGCATTATTGTGTTCCGGTTTAAAGAGCATTGTAGCCAGCAAAATTACTTGGCATAATATATGAGACTTAATATCTGATGTCTCGGGGTGATGAGCGCATTGCAGTGCTTTTTATGGTATTAAAAGTTTTAAGTGGCACTGCAATTGTTATGCGCAGGCGTGGCGCTTACCATTAGGCGAACGGCTGGCTCGTCTCATTACTCAGTTAAATAAATAAAAAATACAATTATGAAGTAGCGCGTTGTGTTGCGACTCTCTGTGTAGGGGCGGAAGTGAAAGAGAGAGTGTTACCAACCTATGGGGAGTAAATCTATTGCCAACATAACTGAGTGGCGCGGAATGGCGTTCAGTAACCGCCTAAGTCTCTTTTGCTCCTTCGACTCATCATCATCATCAGCCCATCACGTTCCCACTGCTGGGGCTCGGGTCCTCCCTCGTAGAGAGAGCATTATCCACCACGCTGGCCCAGTGCGGGTTAGTGGATGTCACATGTCCTTGAATTCTTTTTTGTGATTAATTCTTGAACATGCCGGTTTTCTCAAGATGTTTTCCTTCACTGTTTTTAGAGCGAGTGTTAATTCCGCACATAACTTACGAAAGTCAGTGGTGCGGGGCCAGCTGGATTCGAACTCGGGTACGTCGGATCGAAATTCGCACGCTCCTTCGACTATGCATAGGTAAATTCACTCAAAAAGTACTCACCTTAGCAACCGTTTCAAAGTAAACGGTCCGCACTACTCTCCCATTAGATGGCCAATTTGTTTGCCTACAGCGGCTAAGCCTTTAATCTCGCGCGGCACTTCGCTCAAGTGACGCGGTTTGACCACGCGCCCGTTCCCACCTATTATTCCCCCACTTTTAAATGCCAAATCGACGTACCGTATAATTGGTTTTTGGAGCAATCTATACTGCGATTATTCAACGCTTTCCATTTGTCCGGAAATGGAGTCGTTTGTTTTAGGTTAAATGAATTGTAGACCGAGATAAGTATATAGTCGTTGCTAAAAACGCGTTCGAACAAAGTCATCATCGTCGGCCTACATCAATCCACTACCGGACATTGGCCACTCGCACGCCACTGAGCCCGAACTTCAGTTTTCCTTCTCCAGTCTCCAGTTCCAACAAAGCATAGTATATATATATAAGTAATATATATAAGTATAGTAAATACTTACTCAGTATCATTTTGATAAAAATATAATAACTCTACATCATATAAAAGTTGCCTGAAACAGACCGTTTTAGCGGTAGAAGCGTCGATTGTTGCACTTTTGTAAAACGACCTGTTCTTTTGTAATCTCTTTTAATTTCACATGACGGTAGATTAAAACATTCGCACTTTATTGGGCTATCCCCTCCTGGCCGACGACAGTGACACTGTCTTGCATGATATAGTTTAATAAATAGTTTGTAAGGCAGGAGTCCAGTCAAATTGTTAAAACTAGCCTTAAAATTTCCTTAAATCAGACAAATGTTAAATATTAACATAAAAACTGTAAATAGCACTTAAGGTTCTTATAGTTAATAAACTATTATTATTATTATAATTCAGTTAGTATAACATGAGTCTTCCGATTGCATATTTAAGATGTATGTTATTGTCACTGAATGCTCCAAGTATCACGTCTAGAGTTAGGGCTAAGTCGAGGACTAAGCCAATGCCAGTGCTTAGCCAAGCCTATTCATCACGGTCCTAGTATTAATCACATCACCCTGGTCACCTTCGCAAAATTCACAAAATTAGTATTTCAGACTGAAACGATCCCTCGCAATCTTTCTTTCGCCTAAAAAGGAGTGATAAATTGCTGAAGGTGAGTTCAGGAAACTAATTTGTAAGAGGTTGAGATCGGAGTTATTCCTTTTTTTATATAAAAGTTTGATAAAAGCTGACGGCCCGACTGATGAGAATCAGTTACCGTCTGTTATATGCTCGTAGATACCTATTATCTGTAATACTCGGGATCGGGACATCGCTGTAATGCGTTGTCTAGTAGAATATTTTCTTTTAGCCCTTATTTGCGTCCTTATATTTATGTCAATTAATTTCAAATTGTGTATAATTCTAGGAAGAAATTGTGTATATCTCGCGAAATATCTTATGATTTAAATCAAATAATAATGTAATACCAGACTTATTAGCAGTTGGTCTGAGATTGTTATTAAATAATATATTTTTATTTTTTTATTGAACTACTTCTTTATTGAACTATGAGTGCCATGGTCCCACAACAGTCATACACGAAACAAATGCTTGCAATTTTTTCTGTGCACAAACATTTGTGTCCCGTCGCGGGAATCGAACCCGCAACCTCAGTGGTGTATGAGATTTGAGCCAACCTGCCCAAGCACTACACCACAGAGGCTGTCATTCTGTTTAAATAATTGCAAATAAATGATTTCATTTCTAGTTATACCTAACAAGACCTGGATTTTTTCGCTTTTCTGTATTCTATATATACAATTACTTCATTATATTATCATGTGAATTTAGAGTGAGTAGTTCAAATCCTAGTAACTATAGCGGTGCCATATAAGATAGCTATTTGTGAACATTGTTTCTGCCTAATAAAGTATTATTTATTATTAATAATATTATTTAATTTCATTTTCATTTCCGATTAAAGGTAAATAATAATCACTTATTATTAATAATAATTTACAGGTGATAGTCACGTTTAAGTTGGAGCAGTCCAACTATAGTTTCAACTGTAGCCTCGTAGACTCGTAGCCACTCCAACTATAGTTTCAAGTGGTATTTTTCAAGGCGAGTGTGGAACTTTCGCAAACGCGTCGCGCCTCGCACTGAGTGTCACCCGTAAATTATTGTTAATAATGTGTCCAATCTACGTTAGTTTTCATAATAAAATAATCACTAAAAACATTTCAAGTCCGATTGTAATTAGCTAATGGTTGTTGAAAAACAGGTGACTGTTCAAGTGATAGTTCATTTCACATCTTGCAGAAGTATTGCAAGTAATCTCATAAATCAAATTGTGTGCTACGTGGCTACGTGGCTACGAGTCTACGAGGCTACGAGCGCTACGGAGCTACGACGGCTACGAACAAACGTGGGCTTTCAAATTGTTTATTCCCAAGTGTGTCATGATGTCGTCTGTCTTCCATTGTTTCGGTTAGAGAGATATATAAACAGATATTACATATAGAGACATTATTGAGGCCACTGAAAATACTGGGCTTTTTAGGACTCGAAAGCTGATATTTTATAGTGTCGACCGCAGTGCAGTGAAACATTGTTGATATCCTGTGCACATCCTTCTGGATGAATGGATGTTTGTTATTCAATCACGCAAAAACTACAAAACGGATATTGAAGAAATTTGGTACTTAGTTGCTTTAGGTCCTGGAAAAGGACATAGGCTACTTTATATCCCGGAAAACTGCGGGTGAAACCGCAGGGCGCAGCTAGTAACCTAATATACCTAATGTGCACATAAAATAATATTTCAACTGTATTTTCGTATCTGGGTGTTGTGGAAGCATGATTCTAGTAATTTCTCGTTGCGAAAAACAAACCTGCAATCGTATATGTGATATAAGCTAATAAACGACTATTTATTTAGAGCACCGAAATTTCACCTTTTTAGCTATTAATTCTCAGGTAATTATTTGAACCAAGCTTAATACGGAACTTTTTCAGTATAGTAAAGATCATTTATACTATTTGAGTACAATTTAGTAAATTAAGCTATTTATAAGTATAAACAGTTGTATAGAGCTCTTACCAGATATCGAAGAGGATATGAGTAATACGTTATTAATCTTGAACGATTAATAAAAGGCGGACGCCTCGCTGCCAAATTCAAAATAGAAGCACTCAAGCTATACCAACTATGCCGCTCGTTCGTACACAAGCGTCACGCACACATTTACATCATGCTATGCCGATCGGCCGTCACATCGGCTTGACATCAGCCCTCCCTCTACATCACCGCACAAACAAAACTCC
The DNA here is from genome assembly GCA_951640565.1 of Petrophora chlorosata. Lineage (NCBI taxonomy): Eukaryota > Metazoa > Arthropoda > Insecta > Lepidoptera > Geometridae > Petrophora > Petrophora chlorosata. The sequence goes on from OX621190.1 coordinate 7,370,823, forward strand.
ACCACCATTGCTTTGCTTTAGTTGTGTCTAGGTTTAGCGAGATTCCGTCCGCCTTTTTTTATTCGTTTAAGTACAAATTTAAACGAATAAAACAAACGGACGGAAGATCTAATTTTGCACACAAAAAGTTTGAACGAAATATTCTGTTTCATATAAGTCATTATTATTATCTTATTAAAGTATCTTTGTTGAACCCAATTCTTGTATGATATACAGCGATACGAAAACTTTACGGTATGAGGGCTCATTGTGACTTAATTTTGAACTTCCGAACTCCCGAAGGAACTCCGATGACTTTGGCGATACTTTAAGCGAGTTGGAGTACCATCTCAATATTTGGCTGGATACTTTACCTAACAATTCAACAAAATGTTGATAATTTTGCTGTTCCGAAACGTTTTGCTTTCACGGAAAGTGCTCTTTAATAATGTATTGCTCTCTTTCCGATTGAAGGTTCAACATTTGAATTAATTATTTTTCTTGATAGTATAATAAACTTGTGATAAAATATAATAACAATTTGACATTTACAGTATTTTGAAAGAATTTAATACCAAATTAGGTGTACTAAAATGAGTTTTAAGTCCCCTCCGTCCAAAGGTTGTCTGGAAGAGATCGCTATAAGTGATAAGACCGCCCATTGTAACACTTTAGCTTTAAATATTGTTTTGTAATTATTTCATGTTGTTGTATGACAATAAAGCGTTATCTAATCTAATCTAAAATGTGTAGATTACCATATAGTTCAAAAACCATTATAATGAAACACTCAAAGTTTCAAACAATGTTCCTTTAAACATTACATTTAATTTATTTATTATTAATTTATTTATTTATTCAGATGCTTGCTGTGCTTACAGTTGTTACCAAAACGCACAGCAAGCCACAATTTACAATACATTACATAGTGAATGAACTTAAAAACGAACAGTCTATGTAATTGTGCTAATGTAATGGATACACAGATTAAAAAATAAATTAAACTTGGTATAAAAAATATCTATATTATCTGGGTCCTGAGCAATCAGGGCGTCGTTAATGTTTAAAGCAACACGTGGTTATCAATAATACACAAGTAACACAGTTGGTTTTGTATTAACATGTATTGATCTCAAATCTCGAATAAACCTATCAGCATCGCAATTGCGAATTCCTTGCGATAACGCGTAAGTCACGGACTGGCGCGGAGATCAATGGAATTCGTCCCTTCATTTTCAATTTCAAAAGGATTTAAAGTCTCTTGTATTCTAACTCCATGCATCAAGTCACGGGATAACATAGGAACAGTGGCAGGTGCGTGGTGGCCGTCCGGGGAAGTCTCCCGGGTCATTGCGTTGGAAATGCTTGCCAGAAAACTAACCGTATTTCACGGGAACAGTGATCTATCCGCTCCGAGTGAACCCTTTTTTGAATATCCCATACGAGAGATCAATACCAATATAAACAATTGGTACAGGTGGCGACGGCGTTAAGATATTCATATTCAATCATTTATTGCATCATACATTGTACAGGGATTTATATTATAATACAGAATCACATATTTACCCAATTTAAGGCATAGCAATATCAGTATAAGCGGACATATTATCGTCGTATATCATCGTGAGGAAACCGGTATGTCCAAGAATTTTTCACAAAAAGTCAAGGACATGTGACATCCACCAACCCGCACTGGGCCAGCGTTGTGGATTATGGCCCATCCTCTCTAAAAGGCCCGTGTCCCAGCAGTGGGAACGTGATGGGCTGATGATGATGATGATGATGGACATATTATTTCTATTGCAGTCAAAATGTATCTTTAAAAATTCGTTATTAATTTATTTTCAAAGATTTTATCTTTTTTGGGATTATATAGTAATTTTTTACAGCTATGGTGTTTGGTTCAGAACAGTGTGTGATTTTTAATCTTTGACTGGGCAGTATTAAGTTATGTTTATATGTAGTTTCATAACATCGCGGTTTGTACAATGTGTATGAAATCCAATGACTTTTTAAAAGGTTTAACTAGTTTTAAGAGTCTGTAATATAATTAAGTCTTGTAAGGTTGTCTAGCATAGGGTAGAATAAGTCGACGCCATTATCTCTCAGGCATGCCGTAAGAGGCGAGAAATAATAAAGGACTTATCTCGTTATATGGGTTTACTAACCATTCAGGTTTAAACTGTATCTCGTCTTCTCTGTTGACCTTTTAGCTTATTTGGTGCGATGAGGCTTTAGATAACATTTTATTATTTACTAGCTGACCCGGCAAACTTTGTACCGCCGTTTTTAAATAATTGCTACAAACCTTCTCCTGACAATAACGAACACATAAAAGAAAGATTTATCCAATTTGGTGCAGTCGTTTGGAAGTTATGCGCGTACAAACATTTCAACATTTCAAATGTTTGTTTGTTTTCAAATTTATTTAGATTTGCCACACCTTCTTCTTCTTGTGTGGTCAATCCTGGTGTCGGAGTTTTTAGTCACCTGAAGGCCTTTGACATGACCTAACGACTGTTGTCTTAAGATAACAACCGGAACCGACGGTATAACGTGGCCCCCGAAGCACGGTAGCGCTCAGATGTAAATAACATGCAAACGGTCACCCATCCAAAGGTATGACCGCTGCGAACGTTACTTAACCCAGAAGACCTGATACAAACGGCAATAGGCGATAGGCGAATAGGCGAGCTACGCTACGAGCGCTTCATTCGCTATACCAGTATGACGATTTATCTTATAATTTACTATTATAATTTAATTATTATTATTATTTACTTCATATTTGATTTACGCAACGTCAAGATCTATTTAATAAAGGCAGGAACCTTGAACCTAGAAGACAGGAACGTTTCCTTTTATGTGGTTTCAATATTGTGTTATTCATTGGTGATGTCACCGCCTGTACCTATTCCCGAGTGCCACGTCCGATCAACAAACATACACAAGGCGTGCCTTTGTTTGCAGAAACAAATTGATGCGCGATCAACTCGCTATTTGCGATGGGATAAACAAACGTACAATAGAACAAAACGTATTGATTACTAACTGATAACAGCGACTCCGTCCGCGTAGGTTTAGGTCTATATTCGTCCTCTAAGAAACTGTTGCTTTTTCTGGGATGAAAGTATTCTAGGTCTTATACCAAAACCCAAAGTACTTATATACTGAACATCAAAATCCATTTATTCATTTCGGAGATAAATTAATTAGACACATTCTTAAATCATATTAAAAAAAATATTTTATTCATTGTATAACGTAAAGTATGAATGAAGTGGGATGCTTATCTAATTCTTAAAGTTGATTTGAAGTCTGGGGTCTTCTAATTTCTATTATTTATTTTTTCACCCAACGATCATACATAGATGCTGGCCCCTAACTAAGGTTCACAGGAACTACGAATACCATGGTCACATAACACCCAGATACATAACAAATGCTTGCCTTTTTTTATCTGTGCACAAACATTTGTCGTGTTGCGGAAATCGACACGCAACCAGTGGTGTATAAGATTTGGGTCAACCTGTCCAACCACTACATTAAAACGTTCAAATTGCCGTAAAATTGTTCGAATGAAATTGTGAATTTGTGTGCTTAAAAGAACGGGAAGGAATCTAATTATTAACCCTGCCCTAAATATTTTATGTCTTGGGGTGATGAGCGCAATGTAGTGCTACGAAAAGTTCCGGGTGGCACTGCAATTTTTATGGGCAAACATGGCGCTTACCATCAAACGAACGACGTGCTGGTCTCAGTCTTAGTTCCATAAAAATATATAATAATTTTAACAAAATTATCTGAGATCGATTATTTAGAGGTGCCTAAAATCGATTTTTGTTACCTTTACCGATTTTTGTTACCTTTACAATCGAACACTGGACTGATTTTGATGGAATTTTTTAACTTAAGTCACAACTTGAGTTAGGTAGATTATATTTGATAATATAATCGGTTATAACAAATAAGATAAAGCTTGACCTCTTTGCAAAACTCTCACATATTGGGGAAATCTTGATTTAATGTTCAAGGAAAAAGGATGACTATAGGCTTTTTCTGTTGTCCAAGAAGACGAAGTCGCAGGAAAAAAACTAGTGATCGAATAAAACATTATTCAATTTCTACGAGAAAACAATATATAGGTATCACGTTTTGTGATTGATCGTTTAGCTTTTGACTCACCCTTCAAAACTGTAAAAGATATAATATTTTTCCTCTGAAGTATATTTAAATAACCTTTGTTAAGATGTTCTAATAAAGTTGTGACATTTCCTTACTTATCAATCAACCTTTGAAAATAATAATTCCAAACAAAAAAGTTGCAAATTACTTTACAAAGGTTAAAATACACGCCCAGTTTATAATTCTCAAGAAATTATAGCTGCGAAAACATTAAACTAAAGTTTTTCTTCACTCAATTAGCGAAAACACGTCGATGTTATTCAACTGCGGAGACTTTCTTAATGCTCAAGTCCAATTAACAAATGTGGAACTTAGCGTTGTCATGAAGGTCAATTAAGAAATGTCGCATCGTGGAAAGTAAGGCAATTAGTTTAATTTTACTTGTGCTGCGAATGTTGAAGTTAGCGCGTACGTATAAATCTTTGAATTAAGTAGACTCCGGACTAAGTAAGGTACTCTCATTTCTTGATGGCGCGCACTTTTTAAGGATTAACTCCGGTAAGTTTTAGTCAAAATTTGTATGACTTTATTTAATCCGAAACAGGCTAATAAGCCTGTGACATAATATCGCAGAATATCTCTTAATGACGTAAGCAGCGGGATTTGTAATCAAGCTCTTTTACAGACTTTTACAGACTTTACTTATCTACTGTTCTACTCGTACTATTAAGTATTCTGTGGTGACTCAAACTCTTCGTGCTTACAATTTTCTCAGTACTGTGCAGGCTCAGATATTTTGAATATTTTAGTAGTCGTTTCATTAGATCTTATTGCAAAACAAGTGTCAAGGTGGTGACAAAAACATACAGACATTTATTAAATAGGTACCTATAACATATTTATTAAAATAACAAGAGTAATGATTGAGGCTGACAAGGGCTCAGGAATAGGCAGGTAGTTAGGAGTCCAGTAGACCCACGTCGAGACTCGGGAATGCCCGCGTGACAGCTACTAATCCCAAAGAGCCACCCGTTCGAAATGCTTTACCTGCATGACATGTCCGTACACATTTCTTGACCAACAATTTAATTGATACAATTTCAGAAAGCAATATAAATTTGTTTCAGACTTGCAGCAAGTTTGAAGTATCAAACTTGAAAACTTGCACCAAGTTTGCCATGGCAAGTGTGCAAACTTGCTGCAAGTTTAAGGCAAACTTTTTAGTTACCACGCAACAAACTTGCATGGTGTTTGTCATGACAAAGTTGCCACAATTTTGTCTCAACAAAGAAGCTGCAATACAAAAATATTTGTTTCGCTCGGTTACGGTTTACGATTGACGATGCCCAAGTAGCAAATCTACGTTATAATGAAGTAAATATACAAACATTTTCCATCGTAGGTGATTTTATTTATTTTAATAACAGGAATAAGACATGCATTTTAAAAGTATCATTTGTGCTGGATCGTGTTTTAAAGTAAAAGTGCTTTAAAGCACGACTGTATAAATTACCCTTAATGTTAAGGAATATCGAGCCAGGACATTAAACTAGTGTTAAATCTCCTGATCGGACCAAGCGTTTATTTTGTTTCACACCTAGGAGATCCGCGGAGAATCTTGTCACCGGAGCTAACTCGACGCCAACGCCATCTAGTTATTATTTCGGAACTACATACGTTAGACACATCTAAGGAAAAACAAGTTTGCAGCAAACTTGCACTCCATTGCCACGACAAACTTGACGCATCAAATTAGTGTACAAGAAAAACAAACTTGCAGCAAGCTTACATTCCATTGTCGCGACAAACTTGACTTATCAAATAAATACCAAAGGTAAAACAAACTTGCAGCAAGCTTACGTGCAGTCTGGGTATGTATACTATATGTACATATAAGTATTTATTTTAGAAACCGGATATTTACCATGTTTTTGAATTATTTTGAGAACTCGATATTACAGCGCTGATACAACCGCCATGATCAAAAAGAACTGAAAATTTCTCAAATTAATCTAAAACATTTTGAACATCTCGTTTCTAAACTTAATTCTGACGTTGGTGAACCTGATAGTTGAAAAACTTACAGAGGTATATAATTAAATGCATGCAAAATATATAATTGCAAAGCACGCTGAGACTCCGCAATGCCGTACGTATCAGGTTATACATAAGATAGGTTTACTTAAAAATATTTACAACCTTCAATAAATAGTTCATTTTTTTATGTGTTGCGCATAATGATTTAAACTGACAAGGGATCGAAGCTAGGCAAGTTGGATTCCAGAATTAGACCTATGTCAAAACGTTGGAATGCCGCGCGTGACACGTACTAATGCGAGCGAGACGACGCGCGACCCTTGACATCCGTAGTAACATGCCCTGCTTACCTCACTCCAGGCATAACGTTAAGTCATTAATATTTTACGAACTGCAATAAATTCCTGTAAATAGCAACCTGTTTATAAAATTACAAGAATACTGATTGCGATAGACAAGGTTTCAAAGCTAGGCAGATAGGTCAAGGTATCAGCGTATAGTTGCTCCCTATTGTTACACACGTTGATACGCGCGTGTATTTAGTCTTAACTTCACTTTGTTTCAAAATGTAGGTGGCAGCAGAGCATTAAACCCATGTCAAGACGTTGAAATACCGCTCGTGACAGCTACTAATCCCATAGAGACAACGCCCGTTTGAGACGCCCACCTTCTTCCAGGCATCATGTTTACTCCCTTCTGTTATGACCTTTCCACTTAAACAATCTAACAAAAATATTTACATTGTTTTTTGTATTTAATGTAATTGGAGCTCAAGCTCACTCTACATAAAAAAATATTTTTTCAAACACAATTAATTATTTCAAGTGAAAGAACAAAAGATTCGCTGAAATGTTTTTCTTTTTTGGAGAAAATAACTAAGTTAATTTGTCTTAGCTAAAAACTTAATTATGACAACAATAAATGACTCGACTGAGATACAATGAGGCGAACACAATACAAGTCATTATTATTAAGTTTAAATGAACACAAAAACAGTACAGAGTTACTTTTATTTGCTTTTTGAACAAGAAGATTTAAGATAAACTGGTATCGCTTTAGAAAATAATCTACTGAGCCTAATTTTTGTAGGCATAGATAGCTAAAACGTGGGGTGAAATAAGTTTGACCACTATGTGTGTCTGGTTGTGTGTCTGTCTGTGGCACCGTAGCTGTTAAACGGGTGAACCTATGTGGATGCGGTATTTTTTATTTGAAAGTAGGCTTTCTAGCGGTGGCATGTGTTCGAAGCGGCGGCTCGCGAATAGTACCCAATTATAATTTATGTCCTAAACTAACTAAAACATTCACTTTTTATAATTTTAAATGTTAGTTGCCTAGAATATAAATAAAACTTACAAACACATAGTCCTCTGTAACGTTCTCTCGGAGCTTTCAAAGGACGTCAGTAGCGCGCCAGCTCATGCAGGAAATACAATACAAATTACTGACTAATCCTTTACTGCGACGGACGTTTTCGCCTCTCACGATATGTGGTAGCTTTTGCGGACCCAATTATAGAGTTTTAACGAACTGCACACAGTTCGCAAAAGTTCCCTATAATGCGGATTTGTTTAATTGTTTCTGTGTAAAGTCAGGCGTCAGGCGCGGTGCGGACGCTCGCGTCGCGTGCCTTGAGTGAAACTTTCGAGTCGTGCCCGAAAGAGTTGGGGTTAAGGGAATGAATATTTGCCGTGCCCGCATGTAGTTTAAATTGCGTTTCCTTTGAGTGCGGCACAAAGACGTTGGCGGCGAGATGGGAGGAACTTCATCCACAGGAAGGCTTTGCCGCTGCCTTTTTCAGGAATTCAACTTTTGGATTGGTGTAGCTTTTGGGAGTGGAAAGGTGCAGATGAAGTGCCGAGAGTGCTTGAGTAAAATTGTGGTAACTCGCTGTATTTTCATAACGACAACAAATAGAAATAAAAACGTAATGGGAGCACATGTTGTGTTGGAACTATAATATATTATAGCACGAGGAAAACATATCTAAAAACACGAGATGTTTGCTGGAAACCCGTATTTAAATCCATTTAACCTATCCAGGGAGATAAATGGTAAAAGGTGGCACAAACAAACAAACAACTTTTTTGCGGAAACGCAATTAGGTACGCCGTCTCCATACCGGGAACAGCTAAAAACGTTTATGTGAGCTACTTGTCATGTTTTCATAAGCAAAAATAGATCCCACGTTACAAATAACGTTTTATTGGAAAAAATACCGCTTACAATATATATCATCAGGTTATCACACAAAAAGCAAAAAATGTCAACGTTTCTCATTAAAAGGAAACAGGTAATTGTATTTTTATATCAACTATTTTCATGTTATGCACGAATAATGCAAACTCTTATAAGTTTGCGCTCACAGATACAATGGGAGGTCGGGCTTGAGGTGCAATTCCACGTAGAACGCGCTTGCTCCCGTAATAGTCGTTCGACTGGAGAGGAAAATAAAAGCACTCGAGTTCGGGACCTATCGTAAAAAGAAGTTTCCGTCTTAGAAACCTCAAAGGCAGAGCGGAAGATTAAAGAAAGGCAGAGGCGAACATTTCAAATAGAAAGTTTAAACCGAGGCCCGATCGAACTGATAAAGCTTCGCTCCGCTGTTTGCTTCCATGATTTTGTTAACTTTAGTGACTCGTTAGATCAATGTTTAAAGAGCTATCTCATAATCAGACTCGTATATTTCAGTTAATATTATTTAAGCTTTGTAAATTACGCAAATGTTTTCAATTCGTTAAAAATGAAAATATTGGTTTAGTTGATTTCATCCAATAATGTTTTCAAGAATTATAATTTATAAGGCTTCATTTGAATTTAACATTTAAAATGTGCGACAATTGCCTTAAATATATGTCAACACTAGCTGAACCTCGTTGTTTCTCGGGATATAAAAGTAGCCGTTGCGTTAAACCAGTTATATTTTAGAGCGAGTGTGGCGCAGCGGGAACTCATGCGCCTTTCGATCAGACGCAACTGGGTTCGAATCCCGATTCGGCCCTGCACCAATGACTTATAGTTAAGTGCAGATTTTGCACGCTCGCTCTAAAACGGTGAAGGAAAACATCGTGATGAAACCCGCTTACGCGCTTTGGAGTGGTAGGCTCTGGCCGTGGTTGTAATACCACCCACCGAATAAAGCCATGCCGTCAAGCGACCTAGTCGTGTTTCGGTATGATGTTCGGTGAACCATCGGGGAGACGGGTCTGAGCAGCCGCTCAACTGCCGTCTCTCTCAAGATCTATGTGCTCCATCTTAGGCCACATCATCGCTTCACATCAGGCGAGATAGTGGCCAAACATAGATCTATTAAGTGTAAAAAAAAAAAAATATTCCGAATTTTACTCAAATGTTCAGCCGTTAAAGCGCAGCGTGAAGAAGTAACAAACACACTTACATACAAACTTTCGCATTTATAATTTTAGTGTGATATAAGGACCTATAAAAGAGTGGTAAGAAAATAAAACAAAACGAATCATTTTATCTATGTATTTCTGCGTAACAAACATTATTTCATAGAATCGTCTACCTATTAAAATTAGCAATTCGTATAATACTATGGTGTTGAGGGCGGATTTACATTGTCAATAATATAACCACAATTACAAATTGACAATATAATGTCAGCTTTAGTGGGTCATTTACATCCACCGGTCTATGTTACACGTATTATCTAGTTTACAGGTGAGTTATACATACACGATGGTTACCTACGTCTTTTCGAGTCATCAACTTATCTCGAACTTGATAAAGCTGGATACCATAGTTTTAGAAATAAAGAAAGCTTACGGACTGAATACATGACATCATAGAAAATAAAATCCGTGAACGCATGTTTTCTACGTATTTAAACTAATTTAGAATATTGGCCGTAGAATGTATTCTACCTTGCTTACATAAGTATGTGTAATTTAATCTTTGATAATGTTTAATAGCTTTAGTGAGCTTTTCATAGGTATAAATAAAACACGATTTTATTTTCAGAATGCCATTTCGCTCCAGCTTTGATAGTAAAAAAACGATTCGATTTCATGTGAAGCTGAACTGTAAACATAATCTTTTACTACGAATCGTTGTTTTTTTTTCCATAGTCTGAATATTCTAACATATATTTTGCAATCAGCCCTATTTTTGTAAAACTCGTGTGTTTTGTGCATTTTAGTGAACCTTTGAAAACTTTTAACTTATGCTTACCTAGAACATATTCAAATTTACCACAATTATGATAAAGGAAATCGAATTTTACAATGATACATTCATTGATTGATGATGATGATTTCTACAAGCCCAAACGAATCGCTGCTTCTACATAAATGTTTGCTTTTTCTATAAACTTGTAATTGACAATACATTACAGTTACTTACACATTTAACTTACGTTTTAGCCTTTTGATAATGAATTTGGTGAAGTATAATTGAAATAAACCATGAATAATGCTGATGATAAAAAAAAAAAACGCCCAACGATCACATACATAGATCTTGGCCCCTAACTAGGATTCCCTGTATCTAGGGAACCAGGATCTATGAGGACCATGGTCTCACAACACCCAGACATAATAATAATGATAATAAAATAATAATATAATGATATGATAATGATAACGAATTCTGATCTTCGACGCATACAATGAATAAATTCTTTTCCGGTGATTAACTCCAATACCCCAGAGAAATATCACGAGTACTCCGGTACTTTACAAGTTGATGCACTTTATTTCGCGTCGCAATTAGTCAGAGAAAATGTTCCAATTTATTACTGCCTCGGTACTTGTTGCTTTCAGCGCAACTTTCTTGATTCACTTGAACAAGTCTTTAATTCTGAGCGCTGTGGTATTTACATTACAGTACAATATAATTTCTACACTGCGCAGTTACTAATCGACAGATTCGTACAAAAATGACTTATTTATATTATGTAATGGTACCATGAAATCTTAATCATATTTAATCGATAAGTGATTATTTGATGAACCATCATTATCTCAATAAAAAGAAATGAATCACATTATGACCGATGACAACATAAGTTGCTATTTAAAGATGGGATCGGTTATCGATCATCATGGTCGTTAGTGTAAAATACCTATTCATATTAACGCAAATTTCAAGTCAAATTATGAATATGGCAAGTGGAACAGGCCAGAGTAATCTGTGATTGAGTTCATCAAAAGCCTGTTTCCACCCTTGTGTTGACTTTACTGGAGAGGGCAGTTTGCTTGTTCATTCAAATGCGTTTGATCTTCATTCAAGCAAGAACATCAGTAAACACTGAGACACTAACATTTGCATTATTCCTGGTATTGTAATAACGGAGGTTATGATGATTGTTATTTATTCAGTTTCATTTTCTAAGCATTGCTGTTAGAGTTCACAATTTCGATTGTTTTCAGTTGTTTATCCGTGCCCTAACGATGTTAGTTCGCACCACTACTGTTGCTAAAGTCTCTCAATCACAGTGACACTAGAACACAATATACGACCACATTAACGAGATTTCTGCGGCACTTTGACGTCACGATATTGATCGCGTCAGTGGCGGCGGACCAAATCGGATGATTCTAAACTCATTTTACTTAATCCCGGAGAATTGCTAGCACAGTTTTTCCCTCCACAAAACATAGGACGTTCGTACATTATTTTACAGTTTTGAAGTCTCAAACACACGTTCACTTGTCACTATATCACTTTTAGTAACGTTTTATCGAACACAATCCACACGACGCATATGAACAGTGTGCTCGCGAGCGTGGGACAAGCGGCGGCGGCTGAAGCGGCCGGCGCAGGCGTCGGCGGCCCAAGCCGGTTGTTGGCGCGGACCACTTGCGACCTCCAGCGGATGGTGTACAGCGGCTGCTGTCGAGACAACGCTACTAACCTGATGGACAACATAAAGAATTTATTAATAGCTCTAAGACTTCTTTTTGAATACTTAGTGAAAATATAAAACACCTAAATTATAAAGGATAACATCGTAAGAATCTTCAATTTAAGTTTCCGAAAATAAAGAGTCTTATAACATTTCAACAAACAATTTTCTAAAATTACTTAATGCCTGTGCCTTCAAGTTACAAAGAAGTGCCGATTTATTATTTTCGCATAGGAACTTATTTTAATACTTTGAAGCTACTTTCCAATTCTGGGTTTAATTTCAAAGGTAAACGAAATATTTCATTCTATATGTTTCAGTCAAGTTACAAAAGAAACAGGAATCGCTCCCGCCGAACAATACCCGACCTTTCCGGAAACCGTGGGAGTAAAATATGCGAACCAATTTTCGAAAAAAATGGGTTGTAGTAAATAAAATGTACAGACAACAAAAGGAATGCTTTAACACAAGCTTCAGAAAAAAGTCGGAGATAACATTTGGACATTTAATGCCTTACACTTTTTTAGCTATTATATCACAATATTATAAATGCGTAAGTTTGTATGTTAGTGTGTAAGTTTGTTTGTTCCTTCTTTACGCTGCAATGACTCAACGGATTTTGAAAAAATGAGTGAAATTCGGAATGGAGATGGCACGTACAATGGATTGACACATAGGCTACTTTTATCCTGGGAAACCGCGGGTGAAATCGCGGGGTGCAGCTAGTGGACCTATAGTAGTTTGTTCACTATTTCGCCTGATTTTCAGCGATGATCCATAATTTCTATCACCACCGCCGCCATCCGTTAATGTTTCGTTATTCCTCTCCATCCAAAGTTTGCCTGGAAAAGATCACTTTAAGCGATAAGACCGCCTATTGTTACACAATTGTAGATATTTAACTTGTAGGTAGTTAATTTCTATCTTTAAGAGGTGAATAATAAAATGTTTATCTATCTATCTATTTATGACTAGGAAAAATGGATATATCAGGATGATGAAGGCAGTGCAACGCACGACTTTCCAATCGGTTTCCAAAGCGATTTGCTTCCACTTTTATAATGCGAACAGCTAAGGAACACCTTTCAATGTTACGTTTCGTTAAGGTTTGGTAAGCTTCACTACAATTTATTGAGTTCTATTTCTGTCATCCCGCCACTTCTTAGCATTCATTACAAAAAATACTCTTTTTGTAAATGCTGAGGTGGCAGGAACAGAAAGTAGATAATTGTGTGATATTTTTAAATTCTTGTGAGGTGCTCACTAACAAATTTCTCCACTTTTAACCAGTACTTATTTCAAAAAAATCTCTTTCTTGAGACATACTGGTGATGAAACAAACAGTATTTTGCATACTTTATTTTTGATGAACAGTAATAATACTGTTTTTACCAGTATGGTTGGCAACCCTAGGTGCGCCTGATAGCAAAACATCGATTGTTCCTTTACCTCATTCCATATTCCATAGTTTGTACTGAATTAAGCGTATTTAACATTTAAGTATCTAGAAACTAGTAAAATATAGTGGGAATATGAATGAATACATGTGTTTATTATTACATAGAATAATCTATATATGTGTTTTATATTTTCATTATAAAACAAGGGGTGAAATCTATTTCCCGGTCACGCTCGATAAAGAAATGTTTGCGTGGACCTTTCAGCGCTCTGACAAAGATATGTTTTCACACATGGTTATCCCGGATTCACGCCTGAAATAGCATCTTAGGAACACGCCCCGTCCCCACTTACCGGTTTCTATAATATGCACAAAGAAAAGATTTCGGTACAAAATAGGCACCTGTATAAAAGCACGCGACGCTACGTATTTGGCACGTCTCGAATGTCGTATTAAGACGAAGGGACATTTATAAATAATTTATCAAATGGAAGATCTGAAAAGCGTTTTTCCTCCTTTTGGAGATTGTTTAGACCGCGCTAAAAGCTTGCGAGTCCTTATTCAGACGTTGGTGATGAAGTTGCTCGGAAAACACTCAAGGTTCTCCTTTGGAAAACGTATAGGTACCACTGCATAGAATACCCACTCCATAGTAAGTGAATTACTGCTTAAATAAACGCTTCTAATAACAAGGATAGTAAAGAACCCATTATCGTTACAGAAGGGAAACAAACACAATCGACAATAGTATCTGTGAAAAGCGGCCCCATTTATCTTACATACGATAAGAGGACTAACATTACCGCCAGGCGCAGGCTGCCTTACCCGTATTGTGATATTTATTCAAATAATATGGATTCTAGTTAAAACCTTATAGAAAACTGTATTGTTGTCCAAAACAATGATGTTTATTTCTAAATAGACTATACTCTATTGGCTGCTTTATCGAGAAATTGATAAATCACAGGCTCATGTAGGCATTTTTAAATCGTACTGTCATTGATTAATCGGTGGGCCCGAAACTAGGCAAGGCCTGTATCTTGGCGGCCCATTTCAATTTGACATACAGAAATAGCGCTTGCAAGCTAGAGTAAAAACTATTTTATACAAACTTTAGGCTATCAATCAATCAATCAAAAGTTCTTTATTCAATATTGGCATCACAGACGCACTAATGAACGTCAATTATTACAATGACTCTACCACCGTATCGGAAAAAGAATCACTACTCAGAAGATACGGCAAGAAACTGAGGGGCATTTTTTTAGAACTGTTGTTACAATATTTTATGTTTGTTTTTGACAATATTATGTGTCAGATATAATTTATATATACGCTCATCTGAGTTGATTAGCGTATATATAAATGATATCTGATTAATTATTTCCATGTTGTTTTGATGTTTCCCAGAAAGCCACCCATCCAAAATGGGACTGGGCTGGACACGTATGTCGTATGCCAAACCAGCTATGGGCAAGTCTTTACAGACTGGGTTCCAGCCGGAGCAACACGACCACGGGGCGGGCCGGCCCCGCCGTAGTGGCGCAACGACCTAGACGCCTACGACAAGGAATGGCCCTTAGCAGCAATGGACAGAGGGTCATGGAAAGAGGGAAGGGAGGCCTTTGCCCAGCAGTGGGACGAAACAGGCTCATAAAAAAATATTTCAATGAACTATTTATTAAAAACATAAAATATTTATGGGTTAAAACTGATTGAGAAAAACGCGTTCTTGGCTACAGCAACTCAGTCATATAACTACAGATAAGTGACACTGCAGTATTGGCAGTCTTGTAGTGAACGTACCTAATGACCACAGTGTTGAGCCGCCACGGCAGCGTGTAGGTGTGGTTCTTGTGTCGCGCGCAGAACGTATACAGCAGCTCGCCGGCCGCGGCGGCGAGGCCGGCGTCGCTCTGCGCGCCCGGACCGGACCACTCGTGCAGGGTGATGTTCCAAGAACCGCACGACTTGTCCTGATAGAAAAATACAATACTATATAAAATGCTTTATGTTTTTTTTTTAACGCTTTATAGATCCATGTTCGGCCACTATCTCGCCTGATGTGAAGCGATGATGTGGCCTAAGATGAAGCACATAGATCTAGAGAGAGACGGCAGTTAAGCGGCTGCTCAGACCCGTCTCCCCGATGGTTCACCGAACATCATCCCGAAACACGAATAGGTCGTTTGACGGCATGGCTTTGTTCGGTGGGTGGTATTACAACCACGGCCAGAGCCTACCATTCCAAAGCGCGTAAGCGGGTTTCATCACGATGTGAGTAGTGTGAGTTTATATGGCTTGAAATAATATTATTAAGCTAAGTATTATCGAACTAAAATAATACACTCAGTTTAAGAGAAGGACTTTAGCAACATATTTGATTATGATTTGGATAAAGAACTCTAAAATTCTTAGGATATCATATTTTATGTTCTGCCAAAGCTAAAAAACCATATACATATCTGCCAAATAAATGAAGTACGACTCCTGTATAGAAAAACAAGCGTTCACTATTATAGCAGTTAAAAGTTTAGTATATATCGTAGCCTCTATTTCCATATTCAAGTGTTCCGAAAGATAATGTTGCAACTCTGTTTAGCAAAGATTTAATCTTTTTCCCAAGAGAGCCTCAAGCGCAACAACAAGTCGAACCCAGTAAAGTATACCCGTACATAGGCATCTATTGATAGAACAACTTTTGCCTTAAAAGTTTCCAAAGTTAAATATTTTCCCATTTATCAGATCTAACTTTATTACTCAATTGTAATAGGAGCTTGAGTACAAACTTTAGGAAATCTTTGGCGGGGGAGAAAGTGATGTTAATTCAGTAAGAGGACGTTTCAATTTCAGTAGGGTGCGATTTCATCAAAACATTTCCTTCCGCTTACGAAAATGTTTTACCAATAATCGTTTGTTGTCAAACCTGTTCTGAAGTGATGTCGATAAAAAGCTGCCGCTCGACGTTCGAGTCCAGCACCCAAGTGCACTGCTGATAGAAGAACTCATTGAGACTGCCCGTTACCGACACGTTCCGCGATGATATCTCACCTGCAGAGGGAAAATGAATTGAAAATTCCTAAGGAAAATACAGAAATTTAAAAATGCGCCGGAGAAACATCTACGCGAGCAATAATACGATAAAAAAACGGTCACAACGAGTCACCGCAATAGCAGCAGTGTAATTTGAACTTTACGATTTGGCTCAAGGTTTTTTCGATTCAGTGTCACCGTGGGCGGCGAAACTAGGTCGTGGTACGTAATTTTCTCGGACGCGGCGCCTCGCGAGCCCTGCGCCGCGCCGCCGGGACAATATCCGAGGCGTTTTTCCAAACGTCTGGGACGCGAGTCGAATGTCAAATACCTTACCTACCTAATACTGTTTGCTTTCGTTTGTGTTCGGGGAGTTCATTCCAGATAAATTGTCGATTATCTGTCCCTCTCCGCCAGACAACTTCATCGAATTATCTTGGGTTTTGTTTTCGTGCGGAGCGATGGTAATACGTATAATTTGAAGGTAAGCGTTGTGAGAGTAGGTAGTTTTTTTTTTTACCGGTGTGGGTGGTGTAGGTGCGCTGCCCACACATGGCGTCGTCGTTGAAGCTGTAGGCAGCTGCGTAGTCGAACCCGCGGCTCGCGTACGTGTAGTGAGCTACCGAGTACTCGAGCCGCACGCTGGTCCAGCTCCGCACCACCACCGGCAGCCACGCCGCCTGAGTAAATAACACCACATTGCAACATTCACACGAACCGTGGTTTGTGAAATGTTTTAAACATTTAAGCAATCTCCTATTTCTGACGAAATGTGTTTTATTCCTTTATACACATGCAATCTTTTTAATTTAAAGATACGTGACAACGCGTACATTTATGGCGACACTCATCCGCGGGCATTTTTTCAATTTCCCTTTCAGTGTCGCTTCTGAAATTCAAATATAAAAATGGTTAGGTGAGCTTCGTTATACGTGCGTACGTGCATAGCGTATCGATGAAATTCCGCTTGCAACGCTACGCAATACGCATACGTAGCGGATGAACTAAGTAATTGGATTTTCAGGGGCGAGACTATGGGCTGTCGCGTCGCCCAGGGTAGGCGACGGGCGCCGAGCGGACGATAATAATATGGGCGGACGGATGAAACGCCACCAGTTAGCCAGTGCTTTATGAAGACTGTGACATGCCACGCTCGCTGTGGATCGTTCGAGATATTGCGCAAAGTCCATTTTGCAACAATGCTGGCTCGTAACGTTCGCAACGCCTACACCCACCGCCCGTCAACTCATGACGGGGGTAAAGCACTGTTAATAATTAAATTAAGCGTCCGTGCCGAGAGAGTAGATAACAAAGCTGTGCGAATGTGCGATTCCCCATTGCTGTGTCTAATGAATGTGTTTACATCCATGGAAATGCCTAAATCGATACTTATAATTAGATTACATAGAAATATCTTCGCGTATCAGCCGAACGACCATAGAGGAATCATTTCCTTATTTGTATTTCACCCTCTTGTAACAGCCAATTCGAAAACAAATATATTTTTCGTGACACGTAGTAACAAACAGTTATTACACCTGACAATTCCAAATATCTACGATTAAAATAATATTCGTTATCAAGTAAACATTCTCGTTTCTAGAAAGTGCAAACACGAGTAGCTTTGAATTGAAGTGAATGTGCTTACTAAATTATTTAGAGGCATATTTACTTTTGTGTAGCTCCCTACACGCTCGGGTGGTCGTTCCAGGCTTTATTGCTGTTACATACTTAATAGTAACCCTCTTACTTAATTATGCGGATCGCGCAGCGCGGGGCGCGGCGGTCATGAAAGGGTTAGCGCGTCCTACGCCATGTTAGCATAAGGCCCTAGTAACACGATTAATATATTTGCTGTCGTTTTTTCAAAGAGCTTGCAATAATTAGATCACACGTTCCACTTCCTGCCTTAGATAGAACCTTGTGCGCTCGCCGGAAGTGCTACATTCGAACTTGTCGAATTGAAATTGTAAGCAGTTTAAGGAATTATTTTGTACGAAGTTCCGGGCCTCTGATTTTTTCCCGTCGATTATTTTCAGTATTTCCTTTAAACTTAGAACAATTTAACGTCAATTTATTCTGAAAATGAAAATGTTTTATTCGTCTGAGTAATTGAAATATTAACGTCGCGACCACTATGACCACTAGATATATATATGGATGAATTCATGCACAGATTGCTGTTCCTATCATAAATTATTTCCAGTTCCTACCACTGGAACAAGGTTTTTCGGAAAAAATACCACTGGCTGAGACTTGAACCCGCATCTCTATCTTTCCTCAGCCGGAAAGTGCTCTGCCCAATTGAATTTTTTGCTTAGCATTCGTTAATGCTTCATATAAATATAATAAGTTTCAGCCAGTAATACAAATTTTTCAAAGTCATACAATTGTTGACCTGCAGTCACACGATCAGCTCCTAAGTGCTAGAAGCAATGTATGTCCTTGCACAGACAGGACAAGAGCATGCCATCACCTGCCAAGAGTGCGATGTATAAGTAAATTATATAAGGAGTATTTTAACTTACAATCACGCCTCACATGGCAGGCCATCTCACACCGACTATAACTGTAAGAGATCTTACCTAATCTATTATTGTCTCTCACCTGGAAGTCCCCGCACAGACAGGACAAGTGCGTGCCGTCACCGGCTACCAGCGCGATGTGGTCGTGGTAATACAGCGGCGTGTTGGAGCGGCACTCGCAGCCAGCGTCCCCGCACGCCGTCCTGCAACCCACTGCGCCGACCGTGCCTGTCGGCTCGGCGCTCCACATGCGTTCCAACCGCTGGATCTAAGAGACGACGACTCTATATTTACAGCGGAAACGTGTGAAGTAGAAGAAAAAAAAATCTGTGTATATAAATGGCTTTAGTATTATACATATAGTTCAGTGCCTATATTGATGTACCTAAATAGTCGATAGTCTTCCTAAAACTGAATAAATAAATAAATACTTTATTTATTTATGTTTCTAGGGGTTTGAACCGGACGCTTCATAGCATACTAAGTTCAAGTGTGTTTTGACCCAGATTAGAGAGACAAAGAAAGAGTTGATGTCGAAAAACATCTGAATAAATATTTTGAAAATCATAGACAATCCGTTACTGCGTTCCAAATATGATAATACTTAGACATTGTATAACGTGAAAATTAACGGCTTCTTTTCACGTCATACATAGGTACGGTGAAAATTGGTTTTATTGGAAACGACTTACACGTATAAGGCGTTCCCAATAAAACCAATTGTGTATACAGTAGCGTGTAAAAAGTGAATATTGATAGATGAAAGGTTGTTGTACATTTAATTTGGGCGAGACACGTACAGAATTCTATTCATTTTCGGCATATAAAGAAACGCATGCGAATGAGACATGGCTGGTGGAATGTATTCAGAAGTATAAAGGTATGCATGTTTCATTGAACCACCCGGTTGAATGAACCACGCACTGAATTGACTTTCCAGTCTAAACAGCCAAACGCATCTCAAAAGTTTGTTTTTCTTACCTCGATGGTGACACTCTGGTTGGAGGCGGGGATGAACCGATGCGTGCACAGCAGTCTCTCTTCGATGTTCCAGAAGATATGATGGTGCGAGGGCGCTGAGACACCGCCGTGGGAAGGAGATGCCAACCCATAGTGTGTCGCTGCGCAAGTCTCTTCGGGAGACACCGTACCTTCATGTTGCTCTAAAGGAAGAAAACTATTGTTTATTTTCTGAAAAGATTTATCCTCGAGAAAAAAAAGAAAACTGAGAATCCAATGTCATTCCTATAAAATCAACTGGCTTCATAATAAATCATGCGAGTGTGTAAATAATTGCTCACCATCATGGAATGCAAAAGCTCCATCCACGAATTCCTCTTCCTCAGTCTGCGACGCCGCTCGTCGCACCAATATCGTCAAATTAGCACCTTTAGACGTCACCGCCTGACGTATCAGGAACCTTCCAGCAGGATCCCTGGCTTCCCTCACAGAAGGCCCACATACCCTTAAGAGAGCCCTGTCCCCTCTCTCGTACCTATCCCCCCTTTCTCTAGCAACAAATTCGTGAAGCCCCTCTAAAATCTCAATATGAGATCGACAGCTCTGCAACCTGGATTGAGGAAAGTAAACTTGGATTACAAACTTTTAAGTGAAACTTGAGAGCTTCAGCACGCTACGTACACGAGAAACCGGACCCTTGATGTAGCAGGATTAACATTCTAAGTAGTTAGCGGAGGCCACATCTGTATTACCATAAGCCTCTTAAAACTTTATAGATGTTCTAAATAGTAAGTGATGGGAACGAATGGGATGGGAGTTGCGCACTGCAATTAAAACTTTATTGACGCTTTGTAAATTGCTTTATAACTTACTGAAATATATTATCACGCTGCAAAGCGTTAAGTTTAAAAGTCCCTTTGAGGATCTTTACGCTTTTGTAGTTTGATCTCAAATCTAAAGTACCCACTTTGAAAGTTGGATAATAATTCCAACGTATCTTAAACACACATACGACTTAATATTTGTGAAAATAATGTTTTATGATCTTACCTTAAATTATAATTAAATAGCGAGACCTGCACTACATCACTGGGTGCTCCTAATAAATGTATGGCACACTGTGACCGCCAGGTGGCGCTGCGTGTGTCGAAGTGGCCCGAGCGCGCCCCGCCGGCGCCGAACCCGCGCACAGTTGCGCCACACCCCACCCGCCCTCCGTTGCCGCTGTTGAAAACTTCATTCGATACGCTGTTGCCCTCTATTGCCGCTACACCATCCGCTATTCAAATAAACAAAAAATATATATCCCCATCATTTAAAGGCATCCACTGTCAATCATAGAACATCCTATGCATATGAAAACTCGTCTCGGGGCGGAAAAAAGCTCTTATAAAAACGGAGCTATTTCTCACAAATAAAAACCGATTCCGCACTGTAATCGGATACCCAACCACCACTTCGCCAACAAGCCACAAGTCATTCTCACCATCGATAAAGTGCGTGAGCGCGGCAAGGGGGGCGGACGCAGGCACCGCGGTGGGGGGCGCCCCGCTGCCCTCGAGCCTCTCTATAAACTCCAGCCGCGCGATGAATCCGTTGTAATCGTACGGCGGCACTAATGGCCCGGAACTGCGCGCAGAAAAATATAACATCATGTTAGGAATTCCGGTGATGTATTACGAGTTACGAGATGACACAACAAAGGGACGGAATATGGGCCGGCTTTATTGGCGGCGATGGAGACGCGGCGAGAATATGAGATCCTATTGTTTTTGTTTGTTGTCGTAACAGTAACTGTGGCGAGTGATTGCCACGTGCACTTTGTATTTCGGGATTGTCCAGCTTATGCTTATTGCGATAAAACTTAATAAATATTTATCAAAATCAATGTTCATTTTAGTAAATTAACAAAACCCTTCAACACAATAAAGGCACGAATGAGAAGAAAGGAAGTAAGACACTCAAGACAAACAATACCAGCATATCAAATGAAATAATAAATTGATGCAAAACGACGAGATGAGTCCAACTTCTAGAAAATGTTTAGGATTTAATATCCTGCTTGTATGAATACCATGATCAAAGGAATTCCACATCAACACATAACTTACTTGAACTCCAGCAGTAAGTTGGGCCCTGGATGTTCTAAGGTGGCTGTTCTCTCGGAACAGAGGGAGGCGAGCAGCGGCGCCGACGGCGAGCTCCCGGCGCGTAGAGTCAGGTAGTCTGTAGTGCAGTGACTGTGGAACATTATTCCATATGAACTAACTGCATAAAAGGATTTATCTACATAGAAAACCATGGTATACATTTATCTACCTATGCATTTGCGGAGATGTTAACTGCCAAGTCTGCATATAAAACTCATTTGAACGGGCTACGACCACCTTGAGAAACATAGCAAAACATATTTTCTCTGAAAAAAAGACATGACATCTCAAGCCTCATCCTACTATTCCTACTAATGTCCTACAAATATCTAACTAATTTTTAATAATATTATAAATGCGAAAATAGGATTATGGTGGTGAAAAATCAAATCGACTCACACTTTCACAATTAATGTTTATCATATTAACGATGGATGGATGGATAGACGGACGGATGGATGCATGGATAGACGGACGGATGGATGAATGGATGTATGTTACTTACCCAGGTAAAAACTACAGAACAGATTTGGATGAAATTTGGTATATGTAGGTTCTTTAGGTGCTGGAGAAGGACATAGAATAGAATAGAATAGAAAAACTCTTTATTGTATACCAAATTATAGAAATAGACAATAACACAGTCCTTAACTAAGGTAGTACAATGGGCGGTCTTATCGCTTGAAGCAATCTCTTCCAGACAACCTTTGGATGGATAGTATTGGAAGAAGAAGTAGACGGCGGTGTACAACAAAATTTGTTAATTACAACATACACTACGACATAGGCTACTATTTATCCCGTAAAAGCAACTGGCGCATCTAGTATTACTTTAATCACCTTTTAATAATACCTAGTGTGACTCTTAAATAAAATTAAAATAATCTTAATAGAAGTAGATGCTCCATCACGCTTGTTCTGTGACACAAAAATTCATAAGCACGACTTACGAATAAAACAAGCCGGCTGTCCTGGAGCTATAAAAGACGATGCATCTTTGATATCCAATATATACCATACGCATAATTTCTTAGAGCTCATGTTATATGGAACGTCTATATACGGAGCATAAATGATAACTTCGCGCCATAAGAAATATATTTTATTATATTATATTTTATACGCAAAAACATTTATATAAAGTAAACGTATCTAATATATGTAAATATGTATTAATATCTACAATATCTTACCAAATAACATAAAGATAGTGGACGGCAATGAATTTAAATTTTAAACAATGTCTCTGTGACTGGCTTCTAAGAAATGGTTTTTATAGTATTAAAGAATTTAATGATAAATGTAAGTATAATCATTAATACAGGTACTGATTGTAATAATTTTAAAATTTATTTTAGTTTAATATTCAATTATTTGTATTTCTGCTTGCAGACTGAATACTGTCCCTGAGACTAATGTTAAAAACGTAATCTATGTATTGTCGCAAATAAACAATTTGATTTGATTTAAATACAAAGCTCATACCGTTGTACCAAAACAGGTTCATCGTTTCAGTAGCTTTGTATCCTACATTAATTCGCTGGTCATATTATGCCCACCCTTTGAACTTTAACGGCAGCAAACATGATTGAACGACGTTTGTGACGAGTATCGAATCTCGTACGGAAACGTAAAGATAGGAAGCGATCCCCATAAACTGGTGCAGTTACGTCGTTGACATTAACTTTGTCTTTGTGACTTCTCCATCAAACTGGAGAGTCGAGGGCTCGGGTTCATAAACCTTGACAGAATTAACCATGGAAGTGGAGAATAGGTTAGAATGGTGAACACACTTTTGTAGAAAAATCAGTGTCGCCAATCACACACACGTTAACGAAACTTATACGAAGAGATCAACGCACCCATTTATTACTATATTTATTATTACATTTATTACAAGTGTTGTTTTTTCCACCTCTGGGGGGGGGGGGGGTAGAGGCGGGCCTCGGGGTGGGTTCCATTGCCCAGGCACCCCCAGGGAACTGGCAAGCTACCGTGGGCTTCTCCTATGGTCGGAGTGCCTCATAGGTGGCTCAGTGTTGGTCGTTGTGCCCATCTTGGGGCGATCCGTCGAGGCATCTTTATCTGACGTCGTCACGGGCATGTTCCTATTTATTACTAGTGTGAGTTATAAACGCCATGCATAAATGTCAATAATTCATTTTATAACAAAAAAAACGGACTTCATTTTGATGTATCTTCGAAATCCAAGGTCGAATATCAAGGTTGAGATGAACAGATTAAAAATGTCAGAATTATTAGATTTTATTTATTGATTTAAAAATATAAATCATTATTATTTCCGAAAATATTGATTGGATGATGTCTCTGCTTCGACGAACAGTCGTTCTAACTACATTTTAGATTTTTTCTCGATACTGTCCGATCCCCTATTGTTCAATCGTATGATCGCGGCACGTCTGCTACTAACCTACTCTACATTCCTCTAAAATTAACGATAGAACCGATCTAACAAATTTTACTTCCACGTTCATTGATGAAAACGAAGCGTAATTAGCCAGCATTCATGTGTAACTACAGGAGTCTGCGTGTAAACTCAATTATTTATAAGCTCGTTGTTGTGTTGACACCAGTTAAATGTTAAAACCAGCGTTAAAATACAATGAATTCAGCACATAGCTTTATTTCATTACGGCGGTTTTTTATTGCTTTGCTTTTATCCTGCACAAAAACGCATTGTAAAAATGTATGAGCAAATGTGAAGTTCTCGTAATATGAGGTCACACCGAAATATGACCAACGTACTGCAAATATGAACCCTCTGTGTCCACACAATTGTAGGTATCTATTACGGCAGCTTATTATGTCATTTTTTTATGGTACTGTGTGTTGAGACGAGCAAGTCGTTCGCCCCATGAGAAGCGCCACGCTTGCCCATAAAAATTGCACTGCCACCCAGAACCCTTAATACCATAAAAAGCACCGCACTGCGCTCATCACCCCGAGACATCAGATACTGAGTGGCATATACCCAGTAATTTCGCTGGCTGCAATGCCCTTCAAACCAGAACGCAGCTTGGCGGCAGAATAACTGGCAAAGCTGTGGTACCTTCCCAGACGGCCTGACGCATACGAGAGATGTTATTTTTTCACCAAAAGTTGCAGAAATTGCCGGTAATTAATAAATATTAAAGTAGATTTTCAATTGTTAACATTAGTTTGTAATTAATTATAATTTTATCCGATCCACGAGCAGCTTAAACATTTTGATATGATAATTAGGGGGTTTTTCTCTACACATTGGTATATTTTTCTGCGGTCTAACTTGATATAACATATTATCTAAATTTACTAAACTATATGTATAGCGGTTACAAATACGAAACACGAACACTCACATGCCCTCAGTACAACACACACAAACACACCCATGCACACACCCTTACCCTCACACGCCCTTTTACATTCGACACAGCACTTGCAACACGCGATTTTTATTGCAGAGTTAAATATGTACCCAAGTAGATTTATATTAATTTTTTGTTAGGTTTGGGGTACCTATGTAAAACTATAATAGTAACAGTAATAACTACTAAGTAGATACTAATAACATCTTCTAGATAGATTGCAATGTGTTCCTTTTTACCTACTTAATTTTCAAATACATGTACACTTAACTGTTACAATTAACATTAGCTGCGACTGCCTCAACATTAACATCTGTTCTCGCAATAATTAATACATACCTAAATTTTTAAGTTACATAATGTAGATTCTCTTTTGGCTTAAGTTCAAATTATATGTAACTAACTATAAATTACTTAAAAAATTTGTGAATCTAAGAATAAATAAATAAATAAATAACATTACACACGTTGAACGTTAACGCTTTGCAACACGAAACAAACTACAAAAAAACAAAATTAGAATCCGAATTCTCCATACATGACCTAATAAAAAGTAAAAGGACATGTTACTAAAAACCGTATTATCCTAATAGCTTACCGTTTCCTTTGCACGGTTCATACTGCGCTCGCTAAATCTGCGCCGATTGTATCTCTCGCACACGTTTACTCTGTTTTAGTATGTCGGGGAACGTATTACACCAAGATACCGCTTTTATTTCACCCACTGCTTTGAAATTTATGGCAGCGCTGCCACCGCTCCAGTACGAATGTTTCAATTCATAGATTAACTGGTTGCTTTAACTGCAATCTTAGTAGTCGTGTCTTACAAATGGGCTAGCTGGCTTCGTTTGTATTCTAAGCCAAAAGAAAATAAATCACAAACTAAAATAAATCGATAGTAAAAGAACCACTGTGCTATTACTATCAGAGACTTAATATCAAATGTCTCGGGGTGTTAAGCGCAATGCAGTCCTACGCAGTGCTTTTTATGATATTATAGCTCTGGGTGGCACTGCAATTGTTATGGGCAGGCGTTGCGCTTACCATGAGGCGAACGACTTGCTCGTTCTATAAAAATATTATACCTAATATATAAATAACCGTCTAATTTCAATGCATTTCTATCTATATGTGGTGATATTTTTCATAGAGAAATGGCCAATTCAATGTAAACACATTAAAACCTCGGCGTATGAGTGAAACATTATACGGTCAGCGTCGTATTATCCACTGAAAACAAAAATGCTTTTGAAACTACGTACAATGTATCCCGGCAAACAAGCCTTATCCAACTCTCATATATCTCTACTACAAATTCCAGTCTCGATTTGATCCAATACCAAATAGTTTTAAATGAAATTTTTATCCCCATTTACAGTGATATAGTAGCACGTATAAAGTACTCTTTGACAATGGACTTTTCTGTAGATTCGATGTACCAAGTATGCGACAAGATTTTACAATGAAGGTGAAGAAATGAGATTTACCTAAGTAAAATAATTACCCGGTTCCACACCACCCGATCCTCGTTCCAATCCACGATCGAACATTTGCTTCGTTTGGTTTGTTATCAACACATCACAGGTTACGTTACTACGTAAAGTTACTATGTTCTAGTTAGCCGAGTCCACACCACCCGATCCACGTTCCGATCCACGATCGAGCATTTGCTTCGTTTAGTTCGTCATCAACTCATCACAGGTTACGTTACTAAGTAACGTTACTATGTTCTAGTTAGCCGAGTCCACACCACCCGATCCACGTTCCGATCCACGATCGAGCATTTGCTTCGTTTAGTTCGTCATCAACTCATCACAGATTACGTTACTACGTAACGTTACTATGTTCTAGTTAGCCGGGTCCACACCACTTGATCCACGTTCCGATCCACGATCGAACATTTGCTTCGTTTGGTCATCAACTTATCACAGATTACTTACTAGTTACCACGTAACGTTACTATGTTCACTACTAATGTATCTAATTGAGCAGACGCTAATAGCGCTAACGTACTACGATAAAGTGAATTACATCCGTTCTAACGCGACATAACTATAGCAATAGTTGCCCGCCCGAAATTGCTGTGTGATCGGCCCACTATCATGCGTCCATTAAATAAAATTATATCCCAATCTATTGT
Source organism: Petrophora chlorosata (assembly GCA_951640565.1). Lineage (NCBI taxonomy): Eukaryota > Metazoa > Arthropoda > Insecta > Lepidoptera > Geometridae > Petrophora > Petrophora chlorosata. Next base: position 7,398,411 of record OX621190.1, read on the forward strand.
AGTTGGGAGCAGTTAATTTAATATTTCTTGCCTTAAATATTATCTACGGACTTTATTTTTATCAAGTATTTCTTTAAATAATTTTCTGTTTTTTTTATTTGTATTTAATTTTTTGTAAGTAGTAGTAGTTACTGTCATATTGTATATTCTGTTATGTATATGTATTATTCGTCCTTTTTAAGTGTTACGCTGAAAACCAGCATCTGATGTCATTGACATTGGACATTTGTGCTGAGCTAGTCACTTTTGGCACCACAAACTTCCTCTATATTTATTATTGCCTTGTCTTGTTATAAGTATTCTTTCTCTCTGTTTTTGTATTTTATGTTACGTGTGTCTTTTTCATTTATTTCTTTGTGGTTGTCGAATAAATATTTTTCTTGCTTTCGTTTCTTTCTTTCAACAGCCTGGGCCACGTCCACAATGACCGCGCGTTTGGATCGTGATGCTGCCGCGCGCGTTGTAGCGGACGTGGATCGGCCGGTGTGAACCCGGCTTTTGCTATTAGAATACTCAAATTAACATTTAGACAAAGATCTTATTAAGACATAAGATCTGTCTTAGAATGTGTTGCGTTAGAACAGATGTAATTGACTTTGTCGCAATAGGTTTGCGCTAGCGTCTGCTCAATTAGCAACATATATAGTAGTCAACATGGTAATTAGAGTAATTAGAAATTTATAAACGTTGCTGTGACTAAGAATTAGGTTACAAACTAAACAGACAGCGTTGTCATCACGTCTAAATGCTCGCGAACGCTAAGTTGCTCCGGTTGGTCTGGAAGAGATCGCTTTAAGCGATAAGACCGCCCATTGTGCTACCATTGTAAGGAATTTTATGCTATTATTATTTTTATTGTTTTGTAACTGGTATGCAATAAAGAGTTTTATAATTTGTTGCTAATTAATGTCTGTAATGTCAAAACTATCTCTAAAATAAACTTGATATAACTGAATAAGACTTGTATACTCCGAGATATTCAAACTTTACTGTAGCAAAGATTCAAGTGATTATATTTACCTATTTATTTTCTCCATTATGTAATGTAAATTTACAGGCTGCGAAGAGCAACTTGGAAGGCTAGAATTAAAGATAACTGGCGTCACATTACGCTATCTCAGAGAAGAGTAATTAACCTGAGCACGCCTGCGTCTGCCCTTTTATAACCACTTAAGATGATTATTCAAATACACTCGAGAGCAATGAATCCGGGTCACTTAAAGAATCCTAAAAATCTCGGAAACTAAAAATGCTAGGTTAATGCAATAAATTGTATTTAATAGACAATGTAATACTCCTTAAATGAAGGTATTAAAACTTCTTAGTTATTGTAAAGTTATATCATAAAAAAATCAAATTTGAAAAAGGGCCACTTTCGAAGATGGAACTACGAAATTACAGCATTTGGTTTTGCTTTTGTTTGTAATCTGTCATTTATGTGGGTACATAAACCATGTTGATAGTGCTTTATATTCATTATTCAAGCTAAAATTATGTCGCTTACGCCTGAAGAATGCACCAGAATACTTACAATGCTGGAAACCGGCCGGAGTCAGCGCGATACAGCCAGGACTGTCGGTGTGTCGCTGTCAACAGTACAAAGAGTTCTCCGACGTTACGAAGAAACTGGTTCTAACCTACGCAGACCAGGAACGGGCAGAACCAGGTGTACCACAGCACGAGAAGACCGATACTTGGTGAACACCATGCTTCGAAATCGCTTTCTCACAGGAACTGAACTCACCAATCAGTTTCGACGCCTCGGAGGAAGTAACCCAAGTGCATGGACAGTAAGACGTCGGCTTACTGAATCTAACTTAAAACCCCTTAGACCTGCAAACGGCCCTAAACTGGAGCGTGGGCATCGTATTTCGAGACTAAGATATGCCCAGAGCCACGTAAATTGGAGTATTGAAGATTGGTCAAAAGTTATGTTCTCCGACGAATCAAAATTTATGCTCTACAAGCACGATGGAAGACACAGAGTGTATCGAAGACCAGGGGAAAGATTCAAGCAAGCATGCATCGAAGAAAAAGTAGCCTACGGTGGTGGGTCTGTACTTGTGTGGGCCGGAATTTCTTCTGAAAGTCGCACAGAGCTGGTGATCATAGAAAACGGCTCTTTAACTAGCGTAAGATATGTGGAAGAAATCCTCAATGATCACGTTGGTCCATTTATGGTCAATTTAGGTGAGGATGCTATATTTATGCATGACAATGCCCGACCTCATACAGGTAGGATTGTGAATGACTACCTTCAAGAGATGAACATTACTCGTATGGAGTGGCCAGCGCGCAGCCCGGATATCAACCCGATCGAGCATGCTTGGGACGAGCTAGGCAGATGCGTAAAACAACGAAACCCTCCCCCAATCACGCTTCGTGAGCTCAAAATTGCTCTCACAGAGGAATGGGAGAATATTCCCCAAAATCGTATAAGGAACTTGGTGTACAGCATGCCAAACCGCGTAAACGCAGTAATGGAAGCACGAGGAGGCAATACGAAGTATTAAAATTCAAGAAAATCGTAATAAAGTTCAAAAATTTCATGTTTCCTATTTTTGTTTTAAGGAGAGATCAGCAGTTTTTTTCTTTATGTAATTTTGTGTTAATAAAATGTATGGTGACTCATATTTTTTTTACTTTCATTTAAGGAGTATTACATTGTCTATTAAATACAATTTATTGCATTAACCTATCATTTTTAGTTTCCGAGATTTTTAACATTCTTTAAGTGACCCGGATTCATTGCTCTCGAGTGTAGAATTAATAAGGCTTATTTTGATTTTCAATTTCGGGCGTTTCAAAATTGCGTCATAAAACGCGTTAAATTTAAACACGATGTTAACAATAACGACATGTAAATTGCGTATTTAAATTTAGATATCATTCAACGTTTCATTTTGCGTTTGCATTGCGAGAATTATAAATCCCACATTTAGGTTATAGTGAAATTGATGATTAATTGTTAGGTCAAATGGGTCATTTATTGGTTGTAGTCTACATAATTCAGGTCTCGGTTATACGCCATATATTTTTGTTTATAGGTTAGTCCATATATTTTAGTTATCGGTTAGCCTACATGGGTATATTATCCGTTGTGTATTCGTAATGACATTTAGTTGGTTTTCAAGCTTAAATAAATCGAAGCATAGAGGTGGAATGGAGATAAGGACGGCGGCCCTTTATATTTTACTGAAACGATTGTTCTCGCGCCTTTCAAAACACGAACGAATGAATTTCATACGGGTGCTCGATAAAAATACATCGGAAACTGGCGATACCTCCCTTCGTTATATGTTATTTGCATTTATATTGAATTCGAGATTGATATTGATTATCAAGATTAGCTTTGTAAGGCTCTGACACTCAAAATATTAGGACAGAACCCTTTAAAGTTTTGCCATATCCTTCCGGCCCTCCGTACATCCATCTCTCCGTCCGTAATTATCTTTATGACCCAAGCACTCTCATCATGGCTACCGAGCCATTACCAACGATTTAAGTGCTGACTTAATACAGGCATTTTAACACAAAGGTCTGCAATGTTCCATTAGCACGTACGCACACATGTGTCTACGAAAATAATAACAAAATTCCAAAACTTACTACTTCTTTACTTTAATAACTTTATAGGTAACTATGTAAGACCTTTCTGTGAATTTTATTATCCTCTAAAGATGTATCAATTCTCCCTAATAGTCCCTCAAAGTATATTTTATTTTAGGGTTACCTAAACACCTCTTATATTATCTAAATGTAAATGAGATTGGACCTTTTCCAAGAGCGCCTAACCCTACTGCACTTATATCCGGCCGACCCCAATATGGTCCGGACTTCTTAATTTGATAGGGGCTTAAGAACTTTGCAGTAAAGGCTTGAGATTATTAAAGTTAAGTATCGCAGTGCTTACAACGACGTATACAAGCTTTTTGGACCATGTTAAGTTAACTTAAAGTGAGCTACCTACGAGTATCTCCGCATCGGGTACTTTAATTGTTTCGTATAGCTGATGCAAGCTTTTTAAAGTACTGAAACACTGCAGCAGATCATAATTTCTTCTATTACATGTGATTAAAAATCCCAAACAAAACTTCGGAAAGAAGAAATACGACCACCGGCTGGGACTTGAACTCGCATCACAATCTTCCCTCAGCGCGGGAAGGGCACTACCTAACTGAGCTACAGTGGTCACCAAGTCGAGTGTGGAATATCTACTTTCGCTTTTTAACCGACTTGAGGGTGACCTGTACGCCATCCATTGAGAGAGGAGTGAACCGAGGAGTTTCTCATTCTCCTGTGATGAGGCGGACCCATATTATTTGTTATAATATTTATATGAAGTATTAACGAATGCCCAGTGAAAAACTCAAACAAGGCTTTTCGGAAAGAAAAACTATGACCACCAAAATATAAATGTAATAAGAATAATTGAAAACGTCACATTAAGCAACTACTATAACAGCAATGAAATGAAAGCTTATCTCTGACATTGATATAATATACCGTCTGGGTAGGTACCACCGCTTTACCAGTTATTCTACCGCCAAGCAGTAGTGAGCAAGCATTACTGTGTCCCAATTTGAAGGGCATTGTAGCCAGCGAAATTACTGGGCATACTGATACTTAATATCTGATGTGTCGGGGTGATGAGCGCAATGCAATGCTACGCAATGCTTTTTATGATATTAAAGTTCTGGGTGGCACTGCAATTGTTATGGACAGGCTGGCGCTTGCCATCAGGCGAACGACTTGCTCGTCTCATCACTCACTTAAAAAAAATCTGATATGATTCGGTGCTACGCAAATGTATAAGAATAGTATTTTCACGAACGAAGCCAAAAATAAAGCCCCCGTTTTGCACCTCGTCTATATCTCAGTTCCATGATCGATCATCATCAACGTCAAGCCGCATCAAGTGTACATCACGCATTTGTTACGATAATATCCCCCATTTCCAAGTAACCGTTTGTATTGTCAGATAAAGTTATTTCAGCAAGTTCAACTCTATTTATAAGGCAGTAAGGCGTTAAATTTTATAGTGCTAGTAGTGTCTACTTTACAAACAAATATTCGGCGCGACAGGTGCACTTGACAACGCCACTTACCATCTGTTTCGGATATTTGCGCTTTTAAAGTGTGCATTGTTGGATAAGTTTTGGAGTTAGTGTACGCTATGTAGTTAAGTTTATTGAATGGAAGAGCAACTCTATTCTAACATTTAAACACTATTTCAATTGCTAGGTTCCTTGGTAAATAATATGTAGAAGATAATGCTTACTGTAGATATATCAAGAAGCTCGTATGATAACACTATATAATACTAGCTGACCCGGCAAACGTTGTTTTGCCTATAAATTAAAAAAAAAAATAGGGTTGGACTACCCCTAACATTTAGGGGGATGAAAAATAGATGTTGGCCGATTCTCATAGATACCGGATAAGCACAAAAAATTTCATCAAAATCGGTCAAGCCGTTTCGGAGGAGTATGGCAACGAAAACTGTGACACGAGAATTTTATATATTAGATTAATAGTAAATATAATAAATGCGAAAGCTTGTATTTAAGTGTATTTGTTACTTCTCCACGCTGTAACGGGTCGACAGATTTGAGTGAAATTCAGAATGGAGCTAGCTTATAATCTGAATTAACACATAAGCTACTCTTAAAATCTTTTGAATTTTGAAATCGCGGGGTGCAGCTAGTGATTTAAAAATGTGTTTTATTAATCTGTCTCGTACTATCATCTAGTACTCTAAGTACTTCGAATATGCTATCTAGAGGTTCTAGAGCATAATTTTCTGATCTCATTTCAAATGGGTGATGAGCCCAACACAGTGCTACGGAGTGCTTTTTATGTATTAAAATTTCTGGGTGGCACTGAAATTGTTATGGGCAGGCGTGGCGCTTACCATTAGGCGAATTAATTGCTCGTCTCATCACTCAATTCCGTAAAAAAATGAAGCACCAGGCGTTAAGTTGTTATTGTAATGGTAAGTCTCTTCTGCAACAGTCCGCCTCGGGAACTACCACCAACAACCAAACAAGTACTTCCAACAAGCAAATGCCATTTACTTATGTTCCCACCATGATAAGTTATGCCGTCATCATAAATACAATAAAAATTAAATTTTAAAGACATAAAAAGATTTAAAATGTTTTTAACTGCTGAAAAACAAGAAAACTCACTTTCTTGGAAGCAGTATGGAAGTGAAGATGATCTTGACCCTAGTATGAACAGAGTTGGTCGCGAACAGGTATCTGCATTTCCGGTGCGGCGGGTAGAGACCTGGATATCCTGGACTCGCCAGCACGCAAGTGCCAGGTCCTCTACACGACACGTCCTGGTACAGCCAGTCACAGTCTGTGAAAAAGTGACACATAAGAATCTGTCATATACACACATATTTTATTAAATAAAAATAAATAAATAAATACTCCCAACGATGACATACATAGATCCTGGCCCCTAACTAGGATTCCCTGTATCTAGGGAACCAGGAACTATGAGGACCACGGTCATGACACCTAGACACGAAACAAATGCTTGCGCTTTTTTTTTCACTTTGCACAAACATTTGTTCCCGTCGCGAGAATCGAATCCGCAACCTCAGTAGTGTATGAGATTTGAGCCAACCTGCCCAACCTCTACACCACAGAGGCTGTAAGACTATTAGTTACGAGTTGTGCAATCAACGTCAATAAATTATAATCAGTATGTTTACATTGAGTACCTTGTCGCAACAATGGTTTCAATGACACAGTATTAAGAGAACCAAATCTGGAAACTAGTAATTTTGACAAGGTGCTAAAAAGTATTACATATTTGATACTGACTGCTTGGATCAGTCAGTATCCTGTACAAGTAGATTTATTATAAATACGAAGTAAAGCGGTGAAAGCCCACTGCTATCGTTTGTAGCAAATAATTTTAACTCTCATTTCATGAGGCACTGGGTAAACATTCATAGACCCATTAGTATAGTCATCCTTTCACACAATAAATATAGAACATACTTAAATTAAATTATTATTTTATATTGACTTTGATTTAAAATTATTTGTAATGTCAACAAATAATTTTAAATCAAAGTCAATATAATTTCGATTATTCTATTGATTTTATTGACATTATTGATTATTCTATTGATTTTATTTTGACATTTTAATGAAACTAATTGATTAATTACTTGCTAACATTTGTTGTAAAAATACTAACAAATATGGATAATTATGTCTGAATTATTAATAAATGAAATGAATTGAATTGAATATTCGAAGATATTTCATGACTAAATAGTTTGTGCACAACATCACTTGTCTTCGCATTCTCTCGTTCCGAGGTATTACATTACACTCGACTCAGAAAAATGTTTGTGTTGGATAGGTTATCTATAGCTAGTGGGAAACTCTTTATGTAGTTGTAGAGGAACCTAAATTCTCAATCCTGACGTAGTGAATATTGAATAAGCTACCAGTTATCAAGTGGGGTTCTAAAACAAACAAGAAACGTCTGTGGACGACACGACCGGCTCGGTAAATACAGAGCCGGTTCGATTTTCCTCAATAGCTCCACCAGATCCTGGTTATGTTTTTAACAAACAGAACTAAAAATATTACTCATTTGACTACATATATTCGACATTTCGTGTCAATATAAACATGTTTTGATGAACATAATTTATATCTGACAGAGTAGGTAAAAAAGTTATAACAAAACGATATAGAATTATATTGTTTTATTTTATTTTCTTCGGAAAACATGCATCTAAGTTACTAAAATATTTATTATCTAAACACCATTTAGCAGTTTTAACATTATATACCTTGTACTCGGGCAAGGAAGCTTTTATTTTCAGTGGCACATAAGAATTGTCAAAAACAAACATATTGGAATAAAGTTCTAAAAAATGCCCCTTAGTTTCTTTCTTCTGGCTTTATCTTCTTTCTCCGATACGTTGGTAGAGTCATTGTAATAATTGACGGTGATAAGTGCGTCCGTAATACCAAAATTGTTTTTTTCAACGGTCGTTTGCCTTTATTACTGAAAACAAACTACACTCTACTTACTAAAACTAAACTAACTACATACAAGGAGAAACAATTGGACAACCCATAGACCATTAAAGGCCTATAGGTAGAAATTGAGAAAATTTAAATTGAATAAATAACTTTGAACTTTGCTGTGAGTATGAGCAGGCCTAGCGTACTCCGTATTGTAAGTACGAAGCTACAAGTACATAGCCGGACACCGGCGGCGGGTCGCGCGTCTTTACACGTGTCGCGTCAGAAGAGATAAGAGTTATGCGATAGAAAGAGAGGCGCTCTGTAGGTGAATATGACTGGTAGGTATGCAGTGCTACGCGAACTGAATTGAATTTTATTGCGTCATAGCAAGAGTCGCTATTTGTTTAAATTTCTTTGCGGAGTGATGCTTCTGTCCCTTAGTGTTCTGTGGTATGAGCTACAGGGGAAATAATGATGCACAGTAAAAATGGCCTGTATTTGTTTTGCATGTATGACTATGGTTCCCGTGGTTTCTGGTTACCTTATAGCATTATTGAAGTTATAATTATTTCATTATTTATGTACATCAAATTTCAAATGCGTACATCCAGCATTTGAAATCAAAGATGTTAGTTGATTTCCGTGGTCTCGAGATATTTTTTTTATGGTTGTATATATATTTTTTTTATGGTTGTATATATATATTTTTTATGGTTGTATATATATATTTTTTATGTAACTGAACGACGAGACTAACTGATCGTTTGCCTGATGGTAAGCAATACGCCAGCCCATAACAATAACAGCACCACCCAAAACTTTGTTTTGCAAAATCCTTCGCGGCGCTGCACTGCGCTCGTCATCCTGAGACAATAAGCTGTTGAGTCTCATACAGCCCAGTAATATCGCTGGCTATAATGCCCTTCAAACCAGAACACAGTAATGCTTGCCACTACTGCTTGGCAGCTGGATAACTGGCAAAGCGGTGGTACCCACCCAGATGGCCTGTCACTTACGAAAAACCTACCACCAGTACTATGCTTCTATACTTGACTCCGGGTTGTTCAAGTCCAATGTTTGTGATAGTTGGCCTTATTTTTCAACTGTATGTAGCTATATTCAGCCCAATACTGAACCTTTAATGCCTAAGGTGACCTAGGCATCTAGGTGATATCGTATCTAACTTACACTCCATTTATCAAGTCGTTGTCTAGACGAAGCTCATAAAATTCATTGCCTGTGAAACTAAATGGCAACAGAACATTCTACCACCCTAATTGAATTAGATGAAGATACAGTATAAATAAATACAACATAGATGTCTACCAACGTATCTCTGGATCATTCCAAGAGCCCATTAAAAAGGTTCGAAGGTATAATGATTTCATGTATCGTATAATTTTAACAAATTACGTTTGACTTGATTGTTTGCGCGAAAATATACGCAGAAAGTATCAGATGTCAATTTAATTTATCTTTGATTTTTGTCGAATTATTTAGTATGATGTCATAGATATTTATATATCATCATCAGCTCTAAAGTTCCCACTACTGGGACACGAGACATCTCTCATAGAGAGAGTATGGGCCATAATCCATCACACTGGCCCAGTGCGGGTTGGTGGATGTCACATGTTCTTGAATTTTTGTGACTAATTCTTGGCTATGCCGACTTCCTCACGATGTTTTCCTTCACCGTTTTGAGAGCGAGTTTTAAATCCTATTATTATTAGACATTATATTCATATATAACCAACCCGTGAATTATACTATTATGTTACCAAAACACTTTTTATATATTAATAGGAATACGAGACTAGCTGCTTGCTGGTTCGCCGGTTTTGATAATAATGAGTACGAGTAAACACAAGTTAAACATATGTGCATATGTATAATATTCATAAGAAACAGATAAAGATAATTTATTTATAAAAACATAGGATTATACAGTAGACTCAAATCAAATCAAATCAAAATCTCTTTAATCATTTTGGCATCACAGACGCACTTATGAACGTCAAATTATCACAATGACTCTACCACCGTATCGGAAAAAGAACCACTACTCAGAAGATACGGCAAGAAACTGAGGGGCATTTTTTTTTAGAGATTTTGTTACAATTTTTTGGGATTTTACAATGTTATGTTTCTTATGTACCAGTTGGTTACTTTGCAGAAGTGGAATGTTCCAAGCATCTTTGTCTTCTATGTAATTACGAACAGTGTAGTATGCTTTTCTCATTAGAACATTCTTAACGCGTAATTTGAATTTACTTTCTGCATGGACTGCATGGAAGGTCTTACTCATAAGCTTTTTGAACAACATATCTTTGCCCTATTAAGCGTACAAATATTATATATTTTGGAGATGGCTCACAATTTTCAGTTCACAATAAAAATCAAATTAAATAAATTAATCAAATCTAATATTTTGTTACAAAATTTACTATTTAGTTTTAAAACACTTTTCAACGTGTTATTTTCTAAACAACCGTTCAGTGTTAATGACCATGTAATCATATAAAACAGTTCCTCATCGATATACACACTTATTACGAATGCGTATGAAGCCTCCATCTTTCTATAGCAATAAATTAAGAGTCACATGTTGGTTATCGTCGGGAATGTGGGATCTATAACTATACAGTATATCTGCCTTTTATATAAACAGTAAGGATAATAAACTTGAAACTATTAATTATATAATAAAATTAAAAAAGACACCCCTAGAAGGTGCTATCTTCTATAGAGGATATATTTTCAAATTACCGGTATAGAGTCAGTTCTTTTATTATAAATATTTTCTGTTCCCGGACTTAGACCTGGATATAGGAAATAAATTGGTTAACATAAAAAACAGAAGGCAAGAAAATGACAATTTTTTTATTACATTTAACATGTTTTTTTTTTTTTCATATTAAATTTTTAATGAATTTATTTTTGTTTGAGTATATTTACAATATTCTTATGTCTTTTGACATGTAAAAGTGCGTTTTTGTGCATACTTGGATAATAAACCGTTTTGGTTTTGATTTTAGATTATTTTTACTATACCTAAAAAAATATAAACTATTTTAGGGTATTTTAGGGTGCCTTCTGCTTCCCGCCTTGTTGCTACGTCTTCGTTTTACTCGGTACGCTCTGTACCAACTCGGTATAGATTCTATACCAAGCGCTTTTCAATGAGGCCTCTCAGACTTGCGCGGTAGCGAGTTGATAAGAGATCGGTATTCGGTATACCGCGTCTCGGTGCGAACAAGCAATAATTAGTACAAGGAACGCGGATCCGCTGAGAGTTGTCGAGCGTGGATAGCATGGTATGTGCAAAATGGCGGCAGAGCGACATAACCTCCCGAGGGCACTACCATTCATGCAAAAATCTACCGAAAGTATACGGACAAGTGAGAAGATGAAGTTGGTAACTCTTGGCAAAACAGTAAATACCACATACAGATACCGAACCAAGCAGGGGGCAGTCTAAGCCATGTAACTATAGCGGGTGCGATATTTTCAAGACATCCCCAAACGGCAGTCAAATGGGCAGATGGAATAGTGACAATCAGAACTATTCGTATCTGGATTTAATTATACTTTAGTAAGTCTTGGTAAACTGCTAAACGGCAAAAAGTAGCGTGACTAAGGAAAACAAAGCACCAAGAGTAAGTTTACCCTTTGGGCAAAATATGTTTTGTCAAATTTCAATTCCCAAAAAACTTATCGCCCTAGTTCCATTTTCCACATAAATCTTCTGCAAATTTAAATTTCGTATTTTATTCACTTGGTCAAATTATCAGTTGGCAACATTTTACTTTGTCAAATTTTATTATGTCAAATGTTCCACATAATTTGTTTGTGCATCTGTACAACACATGACTAGTTCAGGGCAAAGTCATACATAGACACGACGGACGACGAGCGAAGCCAGGAGGAGTGCTAGGTTACTGGTGCACCACTACGTATTACGAAAAAGAATAAGCCAACAATAACTTGCCAAAACAGAGCTTTGCTAACTGAAAAATTGCGATTTGATAAATGTTTTTTTGCCAAATGAAAAATTGCGTAAAATAGTTTGCGATGTGATATTTTGTGATATTTATTAAACCATTCTGTAGTAACAGGAAAAGACTGCACTAACAGTTGGATAGCGTTTGAATAATGATAAAAGTTTAGCAACAGCGGCAAGATTTCGGAGCCTCCATTTCTGTCAAACATGTCCGTACTGTTAGTTACATGGCAGTATATCTACATAATAATTATTGTTACGAGTTAGGCGAGCCGTGACGAGGGTCGTACAACGTCGGTCGCACTTGCGCTGCCTTCAGAAAGATTTCCGAGCCGTTCGTGGAAGCAAAACGGTTACAAGTAGTGCCTAAATATGATATTAACTTCGAGTGATATAAGTCTATACAGGCTCAATATATGAGTTGGGTTTAGACGACCAATCAGAAAGTTTCAATATATAAAATACAGTTTAAAACACTTAAAAACATTGTAAGCATCATTGTAAAACCTTCATAAACATGCGCAATTAATAGGACTCGTCTTGACAAATCTAATGACAGCCTCTGTGGTATAGTGATTGGCTCAAATCTCATACACCACTGATGTTGCGGGTTCGGTTCCCGCGACGGGACAAATGTTTGTGCACAGAAAATAAAGCGAAAGTATTTGTTTCGTATCTGGTTGTTGTAGGACCATGGTCCCCATAGTTCCTGGTTCCTTATATACACAGAATCGTAGTTAGAGGCCAAGATCTATGTACGTGATCGTTGGGCGTAAACAAACAGCCCAAATTCGGTGCAAATCATGTACAAACATAGTAGCAGTGAACGACCATGGTTATAGGTACCTACCTTTTGTCGACAAAATACTAAGTATGACTGGGCTAAATAACTGACCCTGTTTATATCAAAATAATTGAAGCCCATTATATTAAATCTCATTATAATTACTCGTTCAGTCTTTCCGGCAATGAACACCAATTTTATCAATAAACACCTGGCATCGGATCAGCGGCGCACGTGTACGAGGCAGTTCCGTGGATAAATTAAATAATTCAAGTGGAAATTAAATTGCATATTGAAAAACATTTTCCGAAACGCTGTTTTAAAAATACGACGCTGCAAGCGGCTCTAGATATCGTTAAGACTTTCGATGCTTGATTATCGATTGATGAGAAAAATCTTTATATCGATGAATAAAATTCACTGAACACATCAAGTCAGACAACATATTATATATATATATATATATGTATATATATATATATATATATATATATATGTATATATATATATATATATATATATATATATATATATATATATATATATATATATATATATAAAGTAAAGAATAATAGAGAAAAGAATAATAAAGTAAAGTTCTTTACTTTATTATATGTACGTATTTTTTTTTACACTTATTTTTAATTATATTATATTATTATGATTATGTAGTCTGTATATAATATTATTATTCTATACAGGTTAGTTTTTTTATACACAACGGTTTCTTTGAGTCCTCTCCATCTAAAGGTTGTCTGGAAGAGATCGCTATAAGCGATAAGACCGCCCATTGTAACACTTTAGCTTTAAGTATTGTTTTGTAATTATTTCATGTTCTTGTGTGACAATAAAGCGTTATCTAATCTAATATAATCTAACATATTTGACTTACAGAAACAGGCGGGTGAAACCTGTAGGTATGTAACCTTTACGTAGGTCTTTGTGTTGATGACGATGATAGATACCGTGTAGGCGTCGCTTTCAAGATTGCGATGTGACCTTTCTTTGCTACGAGCTACGAGAGTATTTTCAGTGGCTACGAACTCGTAGCTACAACTTGTTACCTACGCGTCTACGCGCTTTTAGCCCATATACATTAAAGTTAAGTGTTGGCTTAGTATTCTTGTCGAATATTCGTTGTTGATACATCACATGATTATTTTCATCGAATTAAGTTCACTTTGCATAATGCAATGTACGATCTGTGAACTGGTTGTTGACCAAATGCAAATATATTTTCCAAATTTATATATAATATTAATAAAATTTGATTGTATACCTTTTCTCTCTTTCTAAGAGAAGGCCCGTATCCCAGCAGAAGTAACGTTCAAGTTCATTATTTAAAAAATTAAAGTATTCTAAACATAATTTATAAACTGTAGTGAAAAGAAAATTCTTAATAATTTTTATTTATATACAAACATACAACTAATAGACAAACAAACAGACGGCCAGCCTGGATGGTAAGCGTTTACCGTAGCCTATGGACACCTGTAACACTCGGGGCATTACTGGTGCGTTGCCTACCTTTAAGGACCCTTTTCATCCTTCTTTTAAAGTAGTATAACATTCACGTGGATATTGTAACATGTAACGAGTCGTGAACAAGGAGGCAGTCTAGGTGTTTTTTTTTTTTTTTACGCTTAATAGATCTATGTTTGGCCACTATCTCGCCTGATGTGAAGCCATGATGTGGCCTAAGATGGAGCACATAGATCTAGAGAGAGACGGCAGTTGAGCAGCTGCTCAGACCCGTCTCCCCGATGGTTCACGGAACATCATCCCGAAACACGACTAGGTCGTTTGACGGCATGGCTTTGTTCGGTGGGTGGTATTACAACCACGGCCAGAGCCTACCACTCCAAAGCGCGTAAGTGGGTTTCATCACGATGTTTTCCTTCACCGTTTTAGACCGAGCGTGCAAAATCTGCACTTAACTATAAGTAATTGGTGCAGGGCCGAGTCGGGATTCGAACCCAGATGCGTCTGATCGAAAGGCGCATGAGTTCCCGCTGAGCCACACTCGCTCTTAAACTCGTGTTGTAGGTATAGTAATGTTCTAATTAGCTACCTGTGTGAGGTATCCGCGAGCCGCCTCGGGGGTGAAACCCCACGCCCTGGGAGTTGCTCAGCGATGTGAAGCTGAAGAACGCGAGGAATTGCGACCGCACCGTCTTTTCTGTTATCCTGTTGACATTTGTGTTGGGATTAACATTGTATTGTTAATAGAACTAATTAATTAGACGAGCAGGTCGTTCACCTGATGGTAAGCGCCAAATGAAATGTTAATAAACATGCTTAGGAGTTAAAGTTTTTATTATTTTACCTCCAATGTTTCAACTAAAATTCGAAAATAGAGCTAAAAATCTTTATATTTTTCCTTCACAAAAATAAATGGTGGCTTGAGGGCCGTAGTATTTTCAGACAGCTGTAATAATGCGATAGTACGTAAAGTCGCAAAATGCTTTATTTCAGTGTCGTCAGCTGACACGAGCATTAGCAGCTCCGTCGGACGGCCACCATTCCGATTCGAGCATTGCAGAGCATTGCCGGTTCCGGCGTAGTGACGACCTTTTGTTCCCGCACAAACGGAACTCGTTCCCCGAACCGAACTGCAAATGGAGATAAATTCTGAAACAGTCCGCGGCACCGGCGCGGCGCCTGACTATCCGGAAATAATGCTCATTTCGGTGCCCGCCGTCCCCATTAACGGACGAAAGTGTAATTAATTAATTGTTCATTTTGGTCGGATTCATTACCACCGCGAAATGACTAAGCCGAACGATTCGATTGTCAGATTGGCGTTGAACGTGTTACGTTTTATGATCGATATACAACTACACGACCGCATTCTCATTTGTACTCTCGACCAATTAGTACCTAAATGACGTTCAAAAGCCGCTTTATTCGTTGGAACTGCTTTTACATTGATAATGGAACTGATTACGAAACGTATGCCGGTGGTGCTGTGGCAGATTTGTCCTCGCATTGGAATGTAATGAGATTCATAAGCAGCTTAGAATAAAACAACTCGGTTTATTTTTATATCAAAATTATAATGAGGAAATTGATTAATTCCAAATTTAGTACACATTGCACGGCCTGTTCATGAATTTCTATCATGTTCTTCACATATTTTTGTTAATTTTATAATGTCTATGTGACAAGTTTGACTCCTATCATAAGTTTTAATATTGATTATTTTAAATTTGGGGAAGACACTGCCTGATGCAACACAGCTAACGCTAAAGTACCAGGCAGAGATTCCATTTATATTGTACTATTTAAGTAAATTAAATTAATAAAGAATTTGTAAACTATAAATGTATTTATGACTATAAAATATATATATATAAAATATATTACTATAAAATACCAATGTTTATTTAATGGATTGGTCCGCTCGCTCCTATTACTCGTATTGCCATTCCCTGTCAGGGTCATATATGTTAACTAACCTATTCATAAGACCTCTTCAAATGTACATACATATATGATTGCAATAAACTATTGAGTATTGAGTAAATTTGTAAATCATAGCAATATGAGGTAGGTTGCCATCGTGGTGTCTCAACATGCTTCTAAGTACAAAAGACTAGACGGTTACTCTTTTGAGAGTTAAAACTATTTCATTAATTTCAGCGCGATGCCAATTAACAGTTTTACGCCCGCGTTGAAGCGTACAAGTGGTTTGGGGAAAATGCCAGCGATGGTAAACAATTTACTTTTATTCACCACATTTTTGCTGTAACAATCTCGCAACGCGCTCGCATTTCCGCTCATGCGTTAAGTCCACTACAGTTTTCGTACAACATTTATCTATAATATTAAATAAATCTGCTTTATTTAAATCTACAATATTATATATAGGTACCTATCTGTATTTTTTAACTCGACTACTCTTTTTTTATGGAACTGTGTGATGAGACGAGCAAGTCGCTCGCCTGATGGTAAGCGCCACGCCTGCCCATAACAATTGCAGTGCCACCCCAAACTTTTAAAACCATAAAAAGCATAGCACTGCATAGCACTGCATTGCGCTCATCACCCCAAGACGTCAGATATTAAGTCTCATAAGCCTAGTAATTTCGCTGGCTACAATGCCCTTCAAACTGGAACATACCTTGCGTACTACTGCTTGGTGGCAGCATAACTGGCAAAGCGGCGGTACCTACTCAGATGGCCTCCCGCCTACGAGAGACCTACCACGAGTAACACGTGAACTGCGAACAGGTGGTGCTTATCCTACAGAAATAATACCCGGATCTTTTCTGCGTCATTAACTCGTATGAGCATATCCTCTAGCAACAGGCGACATTACAGACAGAACTAGTATTGCGAAGGAGTTTATAAAACTCACTAATTTTATTCTTACTTGGGTAGAAATATTTACTTTAGAGCTCTCATTAGCTTTACTTATCTTTTGTGACTGATGCTGATAATGTTGGTTCCCGTCGATCATCGCTGAACATATAGTCTCTCTAGATGTATATTTTTTCTTTTGTTTCCTCACGAATTGTGACCAATGACCGTCTGTTTGGTGATGTGGTAAATGACATTATCTAGCAGTTAGGGTAACATTTGCTGTAAGCAAAAACCATACCTATGTACATTCTAGCCAACAACTTACCTAAATTCTAGTGTAGAAGCGCCATCGTCCGCGAACAGCACGACGGGCGGTGTGTACCGCTCGTTAGCGCCACAGAGGCGCATTTCTGCGGCGCCGTCAGTCCGCACTGCGCTCGCGCTGCCCAGCTGCAACCAGCCGCCCACGCAGCTGCCACGAAAAATAAAACGATATTCATAGAAAAAAAACGCAAAGCATATAATAAGCAGCAGCATATAATAATTAGCTTTATTAAGATTATTTTATTACAAGTAACATTAGAATGTTTCATACTACGCCTTGCACGGATTATGCGCTACAGCGCAGCGCAGTGGATTTTGAAGTTTCTTTTAACAAAATAGCTCTGCTGGTCAGGATTTGGATTTGATTAAAAAAATCTATGTCGATATGTATCTACATGAAAAAGCGGTTTCCTAAAAGTTATAAATTCTGCTTTCTATGAAAATTCAGTTATGTTACCCCAAACTAAATACTTTTTAAACGACTTCAAAAAAGAAGAAGGATCCCTGTTCGATAGTATTTTTTTATTTTTTTTTATGTTTGTTACCTCAGAACTCCGTCATTTATGAACCGATTTGGAAAATATATTACGTTCAGTATACACACATACATTGTACATACCACATACATTTCATCGATATTTGACCTTAGACTTCGAAAATACATTGAAAACGGGTTTAATTTTTTGATAAAATGTATATGTACTTGTTTTCAGATCAACTCTCTAGGTCTAGTTTGATGCTACGTACTATTCTTGACAAATTATTATTAGGTTATTTTTTCCAAAATTATGTAAAGGTAAATTTTACCCATGTAGGTAAAAATGTACATATTCGCAAACAATGCAGGCCGCGGGCGAAGGAGGCTGGCGGCGGGCAACGAGGGACGGTCGCTGTTTCCCAAGACGGCTCGCCCAATATTCAATTTGACGGGACATTGATCATAGCCGCGTATGACGAGCCCCACCGTAGCGTACCCAATACTTTTGTGCCATTACGACCGATCTGTCTTTCGTGTAAGTTTCCTATTCCCAACATTTGCATTTTTATTATTGATGTAGTAGAATAAAGTTTGCGGAAACCACTGGCGCGGGAAATAGGTACGCGTATCTCACAAAGCTTTCCCAGATAAGATTATGTATTTTGTATTAAGAAAGAATAATATTGAATTCGCGAATACAGTTTTATCCTTACCAAAACTGAAACTACACCATTTTCATATAAAGTGATGTTGCTTTTGCCTTGAAGTTTTAGATCCAAAGAGAATTTAACTCAGGTTCCTTTTGATCTTTAAATGCTGATTATTAGATTTGGCGTAACGTTTTATGTACCCATGCCAAATTGGATCCTAAATTTGTGGTGTAAATGCCCTCGAATTTTACACATAAGGTGTTCATAAGCTGCTGCGACGCCAATCAATTGAGTACCTACAGTTTGTGGTCAGCCTAAACGCTACGTAACCGCGCGAGTAATCAGGTTACTGTCATTAACACATCTATTATTCAATCTTACCTGGTGCCATTGAAACGTCCAACAGACACGAGCCTGTACAGCTGCACCTCGACCCTCTGGCCTGCATCAGGCTGGAGAAAATAGGAGCACGCGCCGGGACCCTCGATAGAAGGCGACTTGATCTGACCAAACGTCTTCCCAGACTTGCTCTTGAGGACCCTTGAGTCGATTGTGATGTTGCACACTGCAACAAAGGAGCAATAAACTTTAAAGGAAAAGTGCAGCATTCCCATCAAACCCGTTGGAGCGTAAAATTAATATCCATTCGAACAGTGTTGCTTCAGTGTCCATTGTGTTTTAAAGATGTAATGACCTCTCTATACCTATAACCAAAGAATACCAACTCTATAAATTTCGAATTATTATAAATGGTGTTACAAAATACCTATAAACAACGATTACTTGCTATACTTGTATGACTTACGTTGCTGGTTTCTAAGGACACTGTAAAAGTTGTAAGTTGTATTCTAGTACAATATATAAATTGCCAACGGCAAGAGCAACTATCTCCCGAATCACGAAACTCTAAGACGCCTGCAGGGATGAATAAAAGAAAACAAGCTTACCTACGCTACGGAAAAAAGAAGATTTTAAATCTCTCCGGACAAGACCATTGTAGAGGTTTGATGGCAGCAAGGGTTGGTTATAGACGAAAAAAGGTAAATATTTTTCGGATTTCAATACCCAACGGGGCGATGCCTAGCAACAACCGGATATGTGCTTTCAAATTGCGCGCTTTTGTTAAGTATTATATAATCGGAAGAGTATATATCTGTTTCTATTATGTAGATACATAAATAACCGATCTAACCATCTAGCAATCTACTCGTACTAATTAACTCGCGTTTACTTGACGTAACTTAGACAGTTACTAATCAACAATCGAGATGTTTATTGATTACAAGGGAGTAGATTCCTGATGTGTTTACGGCTAATTGCGACCTAGTCATGAACGGTAGTTAGGAATATTGCAACTACCAAACAGTATTTCGCTGAATTTCATTCATTGCTCACACTCCAAAAAAGCAAATTAGCTGTTCAAGCAACGTCTGAGAGTTTACAACTAAGGCCGCCTCCTCGTTGGGTCGAAATGACAGCGACACGACATGCATACGACGCCTGTTTTGTCGATGTCTTAGTGCTATCGTACCGCGTACATTTCTTCATTTCTCGACACGATTTGGGGTATAGGGTGTGAATTTTACTTTAGGTAACATATAGTAAAGTCAAATTTTGTAATTTTTTAAATGTCTTAAATATACTGTCCATGCGGCACTAAAATGATGTTGGAATATGATATGTCGCTGTCGTATTCCTATCGTACCGTTGTGGTGTCGGTCCAATGAGGAAGCAGCCTAGCACTGCAGAGTGACACTCACTGTTAGCACAGTACTGCTCGAGGCCGCACTGCGCACAGCGTCCCGGCGCGACGTCGCCGCACGCGCACGCGCCGTCGTGCGCGCAGCACGCGCAATCCTCGCCCACGCCGCCCGGACACGCGCATCCCGTCGACGTCTGCGTCCACAGGTCCACTTGACCTGGTATGAAAGCAAGGCTCATAAATAAACAAATTCATATAGTTGTGTAAGTTTCATATAGTTTAGAGATAATCTGGATACAAGGAACCAAGAGCAAGACCACTTAAATAAAAAAAAAATATAGATAAGATTGAAAGTAAACATTTATAAAAGAACTTTAAAAAATATTTGGCTACAACTTGCCATAAGAGTCAACAAAAAGAACTTTATACTTCGAACAAAATAGAAAGAAGAGTTCGACTTAAGTTGAAATAGTGGTCCTGCCCTTGGCTTCAGAGTCCTAAAAGTGACCTACCCGGGTGATACTCACTACTTCCATCAAGGAAGATCGGTGTCCAAGCGATCTGCGCGGAGGCAGCGGCGCACGCGGCAGCCACGAGCAGCAGCGCGAGCGCCTGCCGCATGGTCGCGCGCGCAGTCACCGCGCCCCACGCGCAAACCACCCGCGCCGCCTTCCCATTGGCAACACACACTAAATATCACTAGCAACACTCACGAGTCTGACCAGCACTGATACAACAAAACACTAGCTGCGATACTCACGATACGCATGATCGCGCAAATCTAAAGTCACTTTACTGTTATTACACCGGCTAGTTTATAGCGGTTTTATTACAAATCTCTTCGGTCTTCCTTTTTCCGGTTGATTGAGTTTTGCAATCCGCTCGAACGGTTGTTGTCTGTAATGAAATAAAGGGCTTGTAGTATAAATAAGTACCCATAAATCAAACATTGTGATAGTAATGCGTAAAATAAACGGTAATACTAACAAAATTGAGTACGTTTCTCCTTATAAGTAGCACACAATCCAGACGAAACTATTGAAACACAAGCTCTGTTACCACTATATTTATACAGAATGTCCCAATAGAAAGTTATATCGATTATAAATTTCAAACTTATCTACACTAGGCAATTGTACAAGTTCAATAGTTCACAAATAAAATAGATTTTTTAGAGTTAGTTATTCCGTCAAAACTGCCTGATATAAGCCTAAAAGGGCCTATGCACTTCATCTTTTGTTAAAAAATCTTTCATATTATTGTTTCAAGATAATATTTAAAGGTAGCCCTAGTAACGTAATGTTGTATGAAGTAACCTTACATTGAATAAAAAGAAAAAATAAACAAAAGCTTTAATAACATAGCCGCCAAATTGTTTGGGCACACAAACATACAATTTTGTCAACAAAAACGAGTATACACAATCAACTTTACTATATATAGAAACAACAAGCCTTCGCCGGTTTTATTGCTCTAGCGCGAACGCAGCTTGTGAATTTACACACTGGATCTGACGTACACGGCTGACATGGATACTGGCGATGGGAATGGCACGGTTCCAGGGGATGGAAGTGTGATTGCTCCATGCAACACACAGGCTTCTTGCGCTCAAAGTGGTAGCAACAATTACCCTGGTGAATAAGAAAAAAAAAACCTGAAATAATTTGATTCACTGACCGGCTACACTCACGAACATAAGTGCACGTAATTGACGTACTCCTTGAGAATGAGCGGCTGTACCGCTCGAACACCGGTCGAGTGTCTCGACTTATATTCGTGGGTGAAGCCGGTCAGTAAATCAAATTCTGAACAATACTCACGGTAGTTTTAATAATAATAAAACCTAAAATTATCGTACAGTATTCAAACGCTCCGTACTGAGCGGATATTTGCAATGCTCTCATCTCAAAACTTTAAAACATTTATCCGAATCGCTAAAGCAAAAGTTAAATTAATTTAAAAATTAAGAGAACCCGGGCAGTCTTTATTTGCATGAGCAGATAAGTTTCATAACTCCAATCCCATTAATTAATTTGCAGGTAGAAAAAACACGAATTGCCAGTCCAAATTCCTATTTGGAAAGTTTCGAGTTTTGGCCATTAAGTATACATAATAATATGAACACGAAAGTTTTCGATTGCGCACGTGTTGTTGATTATCTTAGGTTCTTCGATCATAAAAGGTTAGGGTGAAACAGTTAACAAATCAACATTTTGTCAGCCAATTAATACTTCATTGATTTTAAGTCTTTAAAATATTAAGGGGTCAACGTCCAACGATCAATGCAATGGAATCAGAGTGTTGTTGTTAGAAACTAACAACAACCTACATAATATTCAGCGGGATTACACTATATATTTTCATTGCGTTTCAGTTTTGAGATGAATTTCCGCAACGTCATGCCTAATTCCATTGCACGAGAGTAACTCTCGTTCCAGCGTTCGGCGAGTCGACACCTGATGATGCCTCGTGCAGACGGCGAAACACGTGTCGTACAAAGAGTGTTGTTGTTAGGAACTAACAACAACCTACATAATATTCAGCGGGATTACACTATATATTTTCATTGCGTTTCAGTCCACCGATCATATTTTATGATTGAATCAAAGTACGTGACTAAACTCAGAGAACGTGGTTTTTAGAAAATATGAAAGGATAAAATGGCTAAACAACAGCAAAGAGCGTTATTTACAGAAGCCGTCGGATTATAGGACCCAATCGGGAAGAGCCTGCACTGTGGCGTGGTGGTTAATAAATCACAACCAACTGAACCAGCCGAACGAGCATTGCGGCCAGCAGTCGCGAACGATGTCAAAGACATACCAACAAAACAGCCGCCCCAAACAATTTCTAATCTTAAATTTGCCTGAAAAAGGTTCGTGCGCCAATTCAATTTAAAAAAAAGTTATTTACAGGTAGTCCAATTCTTAATTACAGAATTTACCTCCGATAGGCAATCCCATCTAATAATAACACGTTAAATAAATTAGTGAAAATCTAACAAAACAATAGTAGATATAATAGTCTCAAAGTTATAAGAGAAATGTCAAAGACGAAGATTTCACAATAATATTAGTTCATATTTTAATCTTATTCTCGATTGAGGCTTACTGCCCAAGTCAGATTCATTTTTCTAGCTGTGAACCGGGTTTGTAATGAAATTGAATTTCTTGCCGGCGTCACCGGTGGCGCGGCGCAGCGTGGCGGCGACGGCGGTGGCGGCCCGTTTATTCGGCTTTTTGCTTTGCCTTCTAAAAGGATATTGCGTGGGAATCAATTCAGGTGCCGCTCTCCCGCTCTCCCGACCTCCAACTGAATATTAATTTTACATAAAATACTGCGAAGTTCGATAAGAATTAAATGAACTCTAGCGTGCGATAAAAAGTAATCATTATTCTATCTCGGGAACTTAATCTCGCTTTCTAATTCCTTTCAGAGAGAAGGCAATTATTATTACAATCGCGACGCGATTGTAAAATAATATAGAATCAAGGTTTATATGAAAACGTTACGGGGTAACAGTTTGAAAAAGAATATGAGCATTTCGTATGTAGCACGCTTTACGCTCTAGTTGCACGGAAAACATTATTTTAGCTATGAAAACTGACTGCACAAATGTGTATGACGTGGTGGCCCCAGGCAAAAAGTGGCAGGGCGATAAGCAGCTTTGAAAAACTTCACTGTTGATATGGCAAACGTGTGCCATTTGCGTGCTCAAACTCGACTGAAATATTACTTTAGGCAACATATACACGAGAATAAGAGCCACTATTCAACAGCTGTCAGATTTTGTCGCAAGGTAAGGAGGACACATCTGTTTGCGTGGTTTATAAGTCACTGTAATTAATTTTTAAATTTTCGCGACTTGAACACATATCCTAATCCTAATAATATTATAAATGCGAAAGTTTGTGTGTGTGATGTTTGTTACCACGTATCACCGTAACCACAAAACCGATTTTGATGAAATTTGGAATAAAGATAGTTTAAGTACTGAATTCAAACATAGGCTATGTTAGTTTTAAAAAAATAAACCCCCAAGAGGGTGAAAGAGGGTGGTAAAGTTTGTATGGAGCATTTTTGTTCCTTAGTTCAATTCGCTCAAAACTCGGTACAAATAAACTTTGAACTAAATAAAGAAACACGTATTTTTTTTAAAATATTCCAAGGAAGGGTATGCTCCCAGGGAGTTTTAAAGTTTGTACGGTTTTCTCAGTGTTCACTTTATTCCGTGGTTCAATTAACTCACAACTCAAAACAAATAAACTTTAATATAAATTTTAAAACACGTGTTTTTTATATTTTCGAACTACTCCTAAAAAAATGTAAGGGCGTTTTAAAGTTTGTACGGTTTTGTTTTTACTTTAGTTTTATTTATTCAAAACTCGGTACAAGTCAACTTTAAACTAAATAATGAAAAACGTATTTTTATTTTTTTCAAAACTACCCCTATGAAGGGTGCATGGGAGATCTAAAGTTTGTACGGTTTTTTTCAGTGTATACTTTATTCCGTGGTTTGATTCACTCAGAACAAATAAACTTTAACATAAATTTTGAAAACATGACTTTTTATTTTTTTGAAACTACCCCTTAAAAAAGTATAAGGGCGTTTTAAAGTTTGTATGGTTTTTTTTATTTTAATTTTATTTATTCAGAACTCGGTACAAATAAACTTTAAACTAAATAATGAAACAAGTGTTTTTTTATTTTTTCAATACTACCCCTAGATACCCCTAAATTTTATTGCTTGGTTCAATTCACTCAAAACTTGGTTTAAATCCTAATCCTCATATAGTATCATATAATAAAGAATGTATTATGTAATATAATATATAATGTAATACATAATACACAAAAAAAAATTTCGCTCCTCGCCTTATTGCTAGCATAACGCTTGACCAGAACAATTATTGCAGTGCCACTCAGAACCTGAATACCATATAAAGCAATGCGTAGCGTAGAGACATCAGATATTAAGTCTCATATGCCCAGTAATTTTGCTGGCCTCAATGCCTTTCAAACCGGAACACAGTAATGCTTGCGCACTACTGCTTGGTGGCAGAATAACTGGCAAAGCTGTGGTACCTACCTAGACGGCCTGCCGCATACGAAAGACCTAACTCGGTTTAAATCCAAATCCTAATAATATTATAAATGCTAAAGTTTGTGTGTATGATGTTTTCATTCACTCAAATCTCGGTACAAATAAACTACAAAATAAAATATAAAAAACCTTTTTCTTTCTAAACTACCTCTGTAAAATGCAAATGAGTTCTTAAGTTTTTATGGAAAATTTTATTTCTTGGTTCGATTCACTAAAAACTCGGTTTAAATAAACTATAAAGTAAATAATGAATTATGTATTTTTTATTTTTACAAAATTACCACTAAGGTGTGTGCAATAGAGTTCTAAACTTTATATGGAAAATTGTATTCCATGGTTCGAATAAAATAGAAAGTTAAGACGTGAATGACGTAGGTAATAGTGCAATTCACTGTCGTCGTTTCCAAAATAGTCGGTGATGGGGCATGTCCGTTTAAGCAATTTCGTATATTTTATACGGCAGCTCATGTTTGGCACGGGAAATACGAGAACAAATCGTCGAACACGTGCTTAACAATTGAAGCGAGTTCGCAAATACAGAATCATGATAGATTCGGAAATAATCATAACAGCGCAGCTGAGC
Source organism: Petrophora chlorosata (assembly GCA_951640565.1). Lineage (NCBI taxonomy): Eukaryota > Metazoa > Arthropoda > Insecta > Lepidoptera > Geometridae > Petrophora > Petrophora chlorosata. The sequence goes on from OX621190.1 coordinate 7,424,353, forward strand.
AGCCGACTACTTTTCTTACTTGCGACACATCAATCTCTACGCGGGCGAAGCCGCGGAGCGCAGCTAGTTTTATAATAATAAAACGGGTCTTCATTGCGCTAAAGACATTTGTTTAATTCACCTCGACGTTTTGACTAAGTTGTAGTGGCCGTGGTCACGAGGGGACTGGAAAACATGGGTATCAGCGTCGAGACAACGGCGAGCGTTGTCACCTACCCGCATTTGGTTCTTTAAAAGTATAGGGTTGTCACTAAGCCACACTACACTGAAAATATTCATGGATTTCTTCGAACATATTGAGCTCCACGACCCCATCGTCCAAATCTTTACAGAACGTCGCTACTATTCCAGGATTGTACGTGAAGCAATAGAGATTAAAAAACAGCAAAATTTCAACCGGGGGCATGGATTTAAATTGGCTGCATCATGGAAGTCAGTAATTGGTAAATGCTCTCGTCGTGGTTTATGATCGAAGAAAACCATGGATATCGTCAGTGTAAAATACCGTGGTGACAACCCTATACTTTTACAAGACCAAGTGCGGGTAGTTGGTAACAACGCCTGACTTTCTCGACGCTGATACCCGCATTTTCCCTCAGTCTTCTTGTGAACTTGGTCGCAACGTTGAGATAAATAAAACAAATGTTTTTAGCGCGATTAAGTCCCGTTTTATTATCATAAACTATGTTGTAACTAAAGCATGGCAATCTAAATATAATGACAATTCTATCAAAAACTAACTGGTAGGTACCCGTTCATCTTCACTGTGGTACCGGCGCACTTCGCCTGATTGGTCGGAGCTGAACGAGGACTCCACAAAAGGTTTTCTCCGCTCGCGATTGCCCACAGCCACCTCGCATGCGCGGCGCATTAACACCGTCGGCTGGTTCTGGAACAACAGAGAACAATATTAAAATACTACTCATGGTCAACAAACACGTCAAAAAATGGATTCGAAGGCCTAACAAAATTCAACAAATTAATTTCAATTAAGGTAGAATTTCGCGTAATAAAAGAGTCCGCTTTGTAAACATTCCCCAAAATGAAATTTGACTTGAACCCCAGCGATAATACAGAAATCCGCTTACGTTAGCCACTTCCCTCCTTATTCGACCCTCATTCCATGCAGATACACATTTTTTCAAACGTCACACTAAGTTTTTGCCGGATTCACGGAATGTATGTTGGCATTCGTCACACTCAATCATCGAGTATATCTTCAAGTGACACTTTAATCGGTTTCTTTTTTAGAAAGCAAACTCCGAGCGGCGCCGGTTTGTAAGGTGGCACTTTGGCCGGGTCGCTCACTTTGAGGTGTTTCGTGCAAACGTCACACTCGACCAACACGTCTCGAGGACACCGCATCAGAAAATTCGTAGTTCCGAGCATCTTCGAGTGTTCCTGGTCCTGCATTCCGTTACGTTTGAATGCAGACACGGGCAACTTCCTCACCTGCAACCGACCAGACAGTCGCCGTTTAGTGCCACCCTCACAGTTACATTTTATTAGCTCCCTCGCACCGATAAACTGATAGAACTATATCCCAGTTCAGATCGCTGTATTTGAAACGTTCACATTGTACTTTGTGGACCTTTGTTTCCCTAACCCTAACCCTATTGTTAGAGACTATACATACGCTGCCGTACAATTAACATTACTGATTTAAAATGTACGCACCGAGTGTTCAGTATTTCTTAGAGACTTTGACAGGGCATTTTTTCGTGGCTTTGATCGGAATTGCAAAGGGGTAGTTGCTCCATAACGCGTTATCCCAACACTTGCGAATGTGTGAAATGGCGCCGCACTCAGCGACCTTTTGATCTTGAAGTCCGTTCCGTTTTAGTGCTGACGACGGTAACGGCGTAGCCTGTTAGATTTTTCTTTATTGTCATATTCCACAAATAGGTTTTCGAAATAAGCTTATGTAAATTTAGACGAACGAGAGATCTTCATATTACTTTTTGGTTTTTCTCTTTACTGGTAACATTTCCTCTGTTATTTTAGGAAACAATCGGCACAGTGGCTCTACGGTCGTGTACACGCAACACCCCGCGGTGCTCTCCCTGGCGCACAGATATCGCATTGCTCCTCTGTAGCCGTGAATTTGATCCTGCATTCCATTCCGGCGGTACGCGGACATCGGAAGCCTACCATGTCGGGTCGGAACGTACTGTTCCTGAAACTAACAACAAAACAATAGTGATCCACTCAGGCAAAGCGCGCGCACCGCCTCCGCGGAACCGAGGTAAACCCAACGGAATTGTTGAAATAGGTTTACAGCTGTTCATTGTTGATTTTTTATAAATTTTTTTTGCTACTTCCACGTTTAATGCTATGCAGATTTCTTCAATGAACAAAGTGACTTTTTTTGAGTGATTTCAATAAATAAAAAGATAATTTGTCATGACTGGAATGATCTGAGAGCTTACTGGTATTTTACAAAAGTGTTTAGTCGTTGGTTTCAGAATGCAGTACCTAAAATACTAATAACTATTGAATGGACGTGGTAATCGCATAGCGATCCTCGGTGGAGGGTTAATACTCAATCCCCTTTTAGCCTTGTTATACTAATTGGAATTATCGTGGATCGTCATAATCGCCACTAAAACCATGTCAGAATGGATCTTCAAAGGTACAGAGTAGATAGGTTCAAACAAGCACTTACAATACGACCATCTTCGTATCTATAGCAAGGAATGACGTATTTAGTTTTGACAGGTTTACAAGCCGGCAGCGGATGACAGCAAGTGGGACAGCACTCCATATCCGGGGGCGGTGATTGGTGTTTACACGGCTTCGTGGACGAACGCGCCTCGTGGCTGTGATATTCACAGCACTCGTGGTGCCGGTCATCGTGCGGGCGAGGCGTCACATTTTTCGGCCGCTTCTTCTCGCAGCAGTACACTACCTCTTTAGGACACCGCGGTAAGCAAGGAAAGCACATTGGCGCGTCCTCACACTTCGTAGGTAAACATGGCACGACCAACATCGGCGTCACTGCGTACTCACCACACTCATCCGAGTAACAGTAAGCCATTTTTTTGTATTTAAAATTGTTTCGTGTTTCTTGATAATTTTAATTTACATAATATTTTTAATTTCACTAAAATTTTTCTGTATTTTCCGCCAATGAATTTTATGCACTTGTCAAATTTTAAATCATGTTCCGCTTTTACTTTTTTTGACGGCCAGTGACCAAGACTATTATTTTGCTATGGCCAGTGACTATAAAGAGCCTAAAATAAAGAAACTCTGTGGATTCCGTGTCTCTACGACTGGCGTATAATCTTCTGAGGCATTTATTTAGTCGTACGTCGTAGCACGTAGAGCGAAACTACGTAGCAAGTTACTTAACTTACTCGGTGTTTCATTTTAACTCTAATTCTTTGGAGTTCCCAAGAACTACTGAGGCATTTCTCAATATTGTGAGAAATCCCGGGAAAGCGCTTTGCTTTCATAAAAAATATCGCTTTTTTTTCTAGGAAAAACTTAAAATGATCATTATTACAATAATATGTTCCAACGTGGAATCACAAAATATTTGTTATTCTTCAGCAAGGGTGACGTCTGCGGGCTTACCGGAGGCAAAATTCTAAAGCAATCGCAACACATTCACAAGCATTCGATGACGGTGGCGTCTGGTTGTCGCCGTCTCGCCTACAGTCGAAAATGCAATTTTCCCAATGCAAATCGAACGCCCCCAGACAGATTTAATGCCTTTTACCCGACGATTCCGCTCATCATTTCCGCGGAGGACCCGAGCAGGTCGCGACCGCGTCCCGAGCCGGTAACCTTTTTTAGATAACCTACTCAAAACTCGAATATTATATTATAATTTTGAAACTTGAGGAAGATTTGATATCAAAATGTTGTCGTGCAATTGTAGTCGGCGGTCCTCAACTTTCAATCTAACTTTTGATGAAAATAAACAACTTCCTGGAACGGGTACCACAGTGTTTTCAAACGAATTTCAGTAGTTGTTCCTATCGTAGAGACGCGGACACGCCGACGAATGCTCTGAAATAATATTTTTAAATGCTAAGCGATAATAAACTTTGCCTGCATTCAAGGGATTATTAGCCTTCGGTTAAGAACCCACAACACTTTTCGTAATTTCTGTCGTACTTGCTTAATCCTAGCAGTACTGATTGTTCCTTGATCAAAACAGTGCATGCCATTGTTCACCGTATTATTTATTGGCCGAGAGGTGCCTCCATATTTGGGTCCGGAAACAATCCTTCATGGGCAGCCGTGCTCGGTGGTAGGCGGAATGGGCTCAATGTTGAATGTTTACACGAAATCCATAGAAACTGCACTCTTGGTGCTTTCGGTTTGTGTTTGGCGAGTTTCGGCAAACATTTTACTCGGCAGTTTACGAAACGGCAAACTGTCGGGTGTGTTCGAGCTACATTTTTCTCGCACTCTGCGCTGTCGAGATATTTATTTACATTTACGACCATATTTATTCTTCTACAGTGGAATACTTTTAAAACGCGAGCTTTGTGCAATCCTACTGTGACCAAAGAGATTGCCTTTACATGCAAAAGCTTACAAATATTTTAACTGTAGAACTCAGATGCTTAAAAATGCCTTGGCTAAAATCTGAATGAGCGCAAACACATGATAGAGTACGTATAAAATTATATTGTACTAGCTGCACCCCGCGGTTTCTCGGAATAAAAAGTAGCCTTTATCCATAAAAGCTAGCTCCTTTCCGAATGTCACTCAAATCTGTTGAACCGTTACAGCATAAAGAAGCAAAAAACACACTTAAATATAAGCTTTTGCATTTATAATATTAGTATGACAGTGTGATTGGTCTATCTAGAAAAAGCATTCATAAAAAGGCATGCAAGTGCGAAGTTGCACTGGTACTGCCTGTGGTATTCCTATCGTTTTACAGATGATAAAAATGTATTAACTACTAGCAACCGCTCTCGACTTCGTTCGCGGTGACTTAATAAATATAGCGTGTCACTCAGGAATAGTGCAGCTTTCTATTAGTGAAAGAATTTTTGAAATTGGTCCAGTAGTTTAAATTAAAATATCATTTTAAGTCAGTAAGTGTACCATATTACAATGGTACACAAACTCGATATGGAAATTGTTATAACCCTAGAGTCACGGATCTGTCTAGTAGTTAGATATAAATAAATATTACTTGACTTAATTTCCTACGTAATTATTAACCATCAATTAATGTTTATTGTATAGGTACCTACAAATTTTCTTTTTCACCAAAAATATATGTACGTTTGGGTCGAAAAGACCCCTCGCTACCCAGTTAAGGGTTAACACGAAGCCAGCGATAAGACTAAGCCTAGCATTCGCATTACCGTCCTGAAAGTGTCTATTATTTCCAATCGAACTGGCGCTTTCAATGTGTCCTTTGAAACGATGGCGATAGTGATACTGATACCCTTGTACCTACAGTGATATTTCCACTTTGCAGCGCTCGAATAGGACGGCCATGGCCGTAAGTAACGATGTCAAGCCAAATTTGAACGGGTATAGCAATATTTGGTAAAAGGTTATTGTTGTTTTTTACTACGGGTTATTAAGTCACTTTCTTGTTCGTCTGTCTGTTTGTCGTTCCGGGTGGAATCTTGCAACTCTAATTTCGAGTACTTCCCGATTATCTATCTGGCTGAAACTTTCAGGATAGCTCACAACTCGATAACAATGTATTTTAAATCCATAATAACGTAGTTTTTAGATTATTTTTTAAATATATTACATGGCATGCCAGCCTTTAAGTAGTGTAGTATCAAAGAAAACTAAACTACTCTAACTGTTACTACGTAAGTAATAATTAGTTTTCTTTGATACTACATTACTTAAATATTTTAAATAAAAATTGAGCAGCATCACACGCAAGTGATGCTAAGATACCCATTAACACTCCTACATCTAAGAAATTAAGGCCAAACTTTTCAATCAGAACAGCTCGTTCTCTGGAACTTTTGACACATTCTGTAAGTAAATGATGGACGTCCTCAACAGATCCACATAATTCACAATTCGGAGAACTGGACGTCTTCATCATAAAACTTAACTTTCCACATGGATAGTGCCCAGATCTTAAAAGGTGTGCCAAGACAACGTCAATTCTGGTCATCTTACTCTTAACAAACCAGGGTATACTAGGCGGCTGACACTGGATCGTCTTATACCACCCTTTTTCTCTACTCCTTTCATCAAAACATTCCTTTAAGTTATTGTAACAAATTTCTTTACACCTAGGTAATTGGGATTCTTGTTAATGTAATTGAGTGATAAGACGACCACCACTATTAAGAAACAAGAGATCGAGATAAAATTATTTCTACTTCGACATTTGATTCGATTTTGATAAATTCAATTCGAGATCGTTAGCCGTTAATGCTTTACTAAAACACCGAAAACAGTTTGTGAGTAGTATAATCACTGGCCCGTATCCTACTATACATATTATATAATAATGATGGATGGATGTCTGTTACTTAATCACACAAAAACTATTAAACGGATTTTGATAAAGTTCGGTACGTAGGTAGTTATATATTTCGATATATATCTAGTCACGTAGATACAGTATTTAATCCAGCTAGCTAGCAGTTTTTTTTTTTGCTATCCTATACTATCCCACTGCTGGACAAAGGCCTCCCCCCCCCCAGCTAGCAGTTGTTCAGTGGAAATACATAAAATTCCGGATAATAAGCGGGTACTTACGTCATCTCTAGGGAAAATATATACTATGTCTATGTATACGTACGATATGTAATAGGCTATTCCCAAGGACAAGTTAGCCAACTTTATCTCCCGTACGAGAATCACGCTAAAACAAAAGTTTCAAAAGTGTAAGTTGTAGACATTTTGTTCCCTAGAGATGGGAAACATTTTAAGGGTACATGCACACACGCTTACACACATACACAAACACACCCTCGCACATAAACGCACCTATATACCTTCTCACAGAATCTGAACCTACAGTACACAATATGTACACAATATGTATCTAAAATTTATATCAAAAATGTTTTGTTTCTTGAAATAAATTTTACTGCTCATGACAAAAAGATGTACAAACATATTTAAACATAAAGTTGCTACAACTTGATGAAAAACGACATTATCATGTTCATACAAATCTCCCTAAAATCTCCCAACCCAAAATCAAAAGAAAATCATGCAGATGGAATCTGCTGCTTAAATAAAATCAAAAATTGTATTAGAACATGTGCTAACATTGCTACAACTTGTTATATAAATCGATATTATGATTTTCATACACATTACAAACTAAAATATTGATTTCCATCAAGCTGTATTAAGTTTAGAAAAATATGCTAACATGTCTTTGCCAACTGCTCCGACCGACGTTACGCTCGGGACGGTATTACGAAGATGCAGATCTTCAAATCTGGAGTGAACAGGTAGTTTCTTGGCAAGCGTACTACATTGTCGACTACATCGTCTCTTACCATCAGGTGAGATAGTGGTCAAACGCAAGACAATCACTTCACTACATAGTATAAAACAAAGTCGCTTTCTCTGTCCCTATATCCCTATGTATGCTTAAGTCTTCAAAACTACGCAACGGATTTTGATGCGTTTTTTTTTAATAGATAGAGTGATTAAAGAGGAAGGTTTATATGTATAATAACCCTGCAAAGCCGGGGCGGGTCGCTAGTTAGAATTAAAAAACAAAAAAGCAAGATACAGGTTCGATCCCTGCCCGAGCAATTACAGTTTTCTTCATTCTGATTATTTAATATCATTTTATACTATTTAGATTGTATCATAGGTATCTATATACACGCGTGTATTTACAAATCTACAAGATTTGCATGAAATTTAACTTCTCTATACAATATAAGTTATTAATAAATTCAGAGAACGAAGGTCCATCCATTATTATAGTTGAAAAGGTTGTTTTATGAACATCACCAACAAAATAAACATTCCAAAATATATAATCTAAAACAAAATAGAAAATTATGTTCAGTATAGGTTATACATACATATCCTTTATATGAAACCCCACCACGAGCAAATATTACATATCTCATAGACAAATTCATCTATGTATACAAACACGCGTATCTATTTACCATTACTTACAAAGGAAACATCATTCGAATGGGAGCAAAGTGGTGGATGAATACGTAAGAATGTATTTATTTACGATACTTTTTGTCAATGGGACTTGAGTTCATTTGGGTGATTTATGACCCCTCCCCACAAAGAGGGTTTTGTACTTATGTACCTATCTATTTATCGGAACGCAATAAATTCTTTCGTTTGTATGGAATATACATTATTATTCAAGCAGAATTTATGTTTTTATATAACTTAATCTTGTTTGAATGGGTAGAGGTTGTTTGTCGCATTCGCTTAAGAGAAACGCTTGAATTTGATTGTACTTGTATTTATTTATTTTAAAATGGAGAATGGAGTTTACCGTTTTTAGCACTGCGCATGGTTTTTATAACCTAGCGTATTAACCTCTAAAAAACATAGTAAACATAATACATAGGCTCTGGCCGTGGTTTAAATACCAACCACCGAAAATACCCATGCCGTCAAGCGACCTAGTCGTGTTTCGGGATGATGTTCGGTGAACCATCGGGGAGACGGGTCTGAGGAGCCGCTCAACTGCCGTCTCTCTCTAGATCTATGTGCTCCATCTTAGGCCACATCATCGCTTCACATCAGGCGAGATAGTAGCCAAACATAGATCTATAAAGTGTAAAAAAAAAAAATTTTTCATAATAATACAACTTCATTTTATGATGTATCTTCGATGTCCAAGGTCGAATATCGATGAAATTTAATACTACTAGTAAAAACGCAAAAATAAAGAATATACATTCCATATACATATTATATTGATATAATTTGTAGATATATGTAAGTATATATAACCGTAGGTATATAAGTATATGTATTATAATGATTAGGATTCATATTTTTATATTTATAGCTATTTTATTTATTTGCACAGCCGATCTCTCTCACTCCTTTAGCTCTTACCACCCAAAGGTTTTACTGAAAGAGATCGCTTAAGTCCACCCGTTGTACTGTAGTTTGTAAGTCAATTCACCTTGCTCCTTGATATTTTTTGTTTTGATGTATAATAAAGCATTTTGAATTGTATTGTATTGTATTCCAAGACTCAATTTGCGTCATTGCGCCACCCGCTAAAGAACGTTAGATTCGGACTCTAGTCATTTATTTATCAGAAATTGATGTAGTTCCATTGGTACAGAACGTAGTAATAAAACTGTAATACAAGTAAACGAACATCAATATAACGTTTTATATCTACTAACGTCAAAGTAATGTCGCTACCAAACGGGATATTCTATCGTTGCGACAACCGGGAGGAAGCAATAGCATACAAGTTTATGATCATACGGCATCAAAAGCGTGGAAGGAAATATAAAATGCTATAGAATACGCACAGTATTGTAACGAGCGCCGTCATTTGTCAATAGGGCCGAGATTTAGTACCCATTTTATAACACTTTCTCCGCAGCGCCATCTCTCGTGAGGATCGCGCGGCCCGCTCGTAATAACCTGAATAAACCGACACTTTTATACACGGCTGAGTCCCAAGCACAGATATAACGAACTATTCAAAAGGAAATGACACCTCGGATGAAAGCGACATTATTTTGCCACTGAGCCGACGTATATACCTATAGTTGCTAAGAAGTTGCCCCACTTTAGTGCGTTATCTTCGGAAAATGTCTACACACAAATTGGAATCAGACGATGCGGTTATCGCAGTCGTACTAGGCCTAGTTTTTGTTTGTTTTAAATAACAAACAAAAACCGACTTCAATTCTGATATATCTTCGAAATTCAAAGTCGAATATCGATGAAATTTATATGGGACCACCTTGAAGCTATACTGGACACAACGCAAAAATAATTTACCCGATCAGTTTATAAATGACGGAGTTGAGAGGTATCAGACATGAAAAAAACCTCCTCATTGTTTTGAAGTCTGTTAAAATATAAAAAAGGGGTATTTTTATTAAAAACCAACCGCAACGGCTAAATGGACCGCGTTTAATATTTGATAGGGCACTCCCTATCTGTGCATCAATGGAAAGGGCCTGTCAGTGGACGCGCCCTCGGTTTTATTAAGAGCCTATACAGCTATTGTTTTATGACGTTTAATCGAGCTTTTGTGCCCTCCCCTAATTAATGCTCACTTTTATCAATTTCCATAAATCCTCCATTGTTTTAACTGCTGTTTTTTTACTGACTGACCCTGACCTGATGATATAATTAGAGACTAGATTTCACCCGTAACCTCTCCCACACAAAATCGGCTATTGATTATTTTTTTATGAAAAGTTTGTTTCTGCCACAGAAATCTGTATAAAATTATTAAATTTCTGTGGTCTCTGGCTACGACTACTACAATAGTGACGTCACAACATGGCGGTCAGCGTTTTAGGTCACGTGATATACATATAAAGAATTGATATTTTAAATTTCACATATTAGATTAATTAAGCGATTTTGTAAACAATAAACATCATATTTACTATTTACATAATTTCATAATTTATATAGGTCATGGTGTCAAATAGCCTATTCATATCTAACTCAAGTTTTATTTCCTTTTTAAGCATATAAAAAAAAATCTAGTGCACTCTGTACACAAATGTAAAATCCAAAAATTTAGTTTAGGCTTAGGATTTAGGCTGCATTGTTTGTCAGTCAGTCAGTGTGTCACGAAAGTCTTCTATATGTTCTTTAGGGTTCCGAACCTCAAAAGGAAAAAGGTGGCCTTTATAGGATCACTTTGTCTGTCTGTCAAGACAAGGGAATCAAAACCTATAGGATACTTCCCGTTGACCTAGAATCATGAAATTTGGTAAGAAAGCACTGTCTTATAGAACAAGTAATAAATAAAATCCGAAAATCGGAAAGTAGTTACATCACAAAAAATGCGATTACAAACTTACATTTTTAGTTGGAAAATTGACAGTGACGTATATCGATGTATGCTAGAAAATTTTTACAAGTACAAAGTTAAGTTTGTCCTTCAATCGACGAACTATCTATATAAAGTTTATACGGAACCCTCGGTGCGCGAGTATGACTCACACTTGTCCGGTTCTTTTATTAAATAAGGCTTTGAATACAAAGTAAACAATAATAATCAATCAACTTTAATTAATGTTCAGGTCGAGTATCCATCCATTCATTACTGAAGGGACGAGGAAAAATACAAATAAAAGAAACACAAACAAACCCATTATACAAAGACAAAAGCTACTTTTCCCTTGTTATTGATATATATATATATTAATTGTATACCTACAATGAACATTGTATCCTGCGGCTAAGCACTCGTTTTTCCCTGTTATCCTGTAAAGCTTAAACATTTCCTGGGATAAAAACTATCCTTATAACGCCCTGTATATGATTACGGATATATATTTATAATAAAGTCTTTAGAGTTAGTCGATAAGATGTTCAGTTGCGACGTGAAGTAACAATATTAGTTTTTTTATGTAACGACGAGACGAGCTGGTCGATAGCCTGAGCAATACGCCAGCCCATAGGTACAATAACAGCGCCACCCAGAACGTTGTTTTGCAAAATCCTGCGCTCGTCACCCTGAGACAATTAGCTGTTGAGTCTCATAATGCCCAGTAATATCGCTGGCTACAATGCCTTTCAAACCGGAACACAGTAATGTTTGCGCACTACTGCTTGGCGGCTGAATAACTGGCAAAGCGGTGGTACCCACCCAAACGGCCTCTCGCATACGAGAAACCTACCACCAGCAGAGACCTACCACAATAGTTAGTATTCTTTGCTACCACCCGTAAAAGATACATAAAAGACGTAAAAGATACATAAATAAACCACTTTACTGCCGCATTTATAATATAAGTTATATACGATTAGGATGTCTTTTACCCCAAGGGAAATTATCTTGGCAAAGGAACTTGATAACTAATAACACTAATTAAAAGTGACTTCTTTATATTACAGTTTCTCGGATGACGAACTTTCCTGTAACAATCATTTATTTATCCGTACTAGAAGTCACTGGATAAGTTAAACTTTTGCGGAAAATTTGGTAAGGCGTAACATTCATGTATTTTTATTTAGTTTTTACCACGTTTTTATTAAGTCACTTTCTTGTTAGGCTGTCTGTCTGTCGTTCCGGGTGGAACTTTCAGGGTGGCTCACAACTTGATAACAATGCATTTTAAATCCATTTATTAGCAGTAACCTAACCTCAAAAAGCGCATACAAACGTGGGTTTCAAATTAATTGTTTCTTTATTCATTTGTTTTAATCTGTCACTTTCTTGTTTTAAAGTGACTAAACCTTCCCTCTATCTTTACCCTAGAGTAGGGTAAGGCCATTCACTTCACGTATAATATAAAGCCTTGTGCGCGTCGTTATCTACTGAATAACTGTATTTTATTTACTTCGGTACCTAACTATTGTAATATAAAAATATTTTAGAAAATACATGTTTTTTTTTTTGGAACTGAATGACGAGACGAGCTGGTCGTTTGCCTGATGGTAAGCAATACGCCAGCCCATAACAATAACAGCACCACCCAGAATTTTGTTTTGCAAAATCCTGCGCGGCACTGCACTGCGCTCGTCACCCTGAGACAATTAGCTGTTGAGTCTCATAATGCCCAGTAATTTCGCTGGCTACAATGCCCAAACGCAAACCGGAACACAGTAATGCTTGCGCACTACTGCTTGGCGGCTGAATAACTGGCAAAGCGGTGGCAAAACATGTAATAGTTAATAGTAGATAAAGAATATATATACAAAAAAAAACAGCCTCTTTTGTGTAGTGGTTGATCAGGTTGTTGTTTCGTATCTAGGTGTTATGGGACCATGGTCCTCGTAGTTCCATGTGCCCTAGATACAGAGAATCCTAGTTAGGGGCCAGGATCTATGTATGTGATCTTTGGGCGTATTTTTAACCGACAAAAAAAAACGATCAGTATCTCAAATTGATTGTATTTTTTTATGTTTGTTACCTCAAAACTCTGTCATTTATAAACCGAATAGAATTGCTTTGGGTTCAGTATAGCTTTAACATAGTCCAATATAAATTTCATCGATATTCAACCTTGGACTTCAAAGATACATCAGAAATTAAGTCGTTGTTTTTTTATAAAATGTCCTAGATGTATGTACAAATATTTCAAATCTTAACTATAAATTATGAATATTAACATAACTTACTAATATAGCTCCACAAATCCAACAATAAATAACAATCATTAAATAATTTATTTAAACATAAATTCTAAAGTTCAGACAAATCTAAAACTTTGTTCTTGTTCAAACTTCTTGAATTTTAAATGATTTCCTCGCCTGTTTATCTTGAGTGCGAATAAGCTACGAATGTTTGTTTTAAGTCCGACCGGCACGACGATTTTAATGGTGCCCAAAAGTGAAGTTAACTGTTTTCTATGGTTCGACAACGAAACTCACTTAGGTATTTTACCACCGGACTTGAAAATTATATAAATTTATATTATACTAACTGCGCCCCGCGGTTTCCTTGGATAAAAAGTAACCCATGTGTATAAGCGATCATCATCATCATTATCATCAGCCCATCATGTTCCCACAGCTGGGACACGGGCCTTTTCTTATAGAAAAAGTATGTGTTAATCTAAAGTATAAGCTATCATCATCATTATCATCAGTCGATCGCGTTCCCACAGCTGGGACACGGGCCTTCTTTCATGAAGAGAGCATATGCCATAATCCACCACGCTGGCCCAGTGTGGGTATAAGCTATCGTCATTCCAAATTTCATTGAAATCCGTTCAGCCGTTGTGGCGTGAAGATGGAACAAACACAAATATATAATTACATACACACTTTCGCATTTATAATATTAATGTGATTACTAAGCTGATCTGACAAACACTGTCCTGTTAGAAAAAAAGCACTTTTCTTTTTACCGATTTTCCTAATTTTCCCTGCAACTTTTCCAATTTTTTTTTCCATATATTATTATATATATATTAACCTATGCTGTCCCACTGCTGGGCAAAGGTCTCCCCCAAGTCTCTCCAGCCGTCTCTATCCTGCGCCACCTCGCACCAACCTTCTTGGTATGCATCCAGATCGTCCCTCCATCTTCTTTTGGGCCGGCCTGGGCGCCGTCTTCCATATTTATAAATATCTTTATTTTATTTTATTTTACAATTTTAGGAAAACTTACATTTAGGTCTATTAACTAGGATACTTAAATATTGTACTAAGGGACATTTACAAGTTTCCATATATTACGCATTGTAATATTTTACCTCTTCTCATCATAATTACACTCTGATTAGGTACTTTAAAAACTACATTATTCTAGACACCTTAATAATATTGCCCTATAGTGTGAAAATAACAAGAACTGACAGGTTAATACATGAGGTTTTGTATTTCAACATCTCGATGTTCAACATAGTTTTCATTATAACATATGTAATACATAATGAAAAGAATAGAATTATTTATTGGCCTTATAATATTGTTCGTTATACTACCTACATAGCGAGTAAAATTGTAACACAAACATAAAAACAAACACAATGAGAAAAATAAAAAAGAATATTAAATGCAACACATAGTATGTGTTTACAAATGAATGAAACAATATAAGCTTTTTTTTTTTTTTTTTTTATGAGCCTATTTCGTCCCACTGCTGGGCAAAGGCCTCCCTTCCCTCCTTCCATTACCCTCTGTCCATTGCTGTTAGGGGCCATTCCTTGTCGTAGGCGTCTAGGTCGTCGCGCCACCTACGGCGGGGCCGGCCCCGTGGTCGTGTTGCCCCGGCTGGAACCCAGTCTGTAAGGACTTTTGCCCACAGCTGGTTTGGCATACGACACACGTGTCCAGCCCAGTCCCATTTCAGCTGGGCGGCTTTCTGGGAAACATCCAGGATTTGCGTTTTAGAGCGCAGTATCGTATTCCTAATACGGTCTCTCAACTTGACTCCTAAGATACTGCGCTCCATCGCTCGTTGACAAACCTCGAGTTCGGACCTCTGCTGAACAGTCAAAGACCAAGTCTGCGATCCGTAAGTGAGGATGGGAAGAATGCATATGTCCATGAGTCTGCGCTTTAGGCATAGAGGAAGGTTGCCCTTCATCATGTCCTTCATGGCCCAATAGCTCTTCCAGGCGTTCTCGGTGCGTCTAGCAACTTCTTTATCTTGTCTCGCCTGGAAGGAAACTATTTGGCCAAGGTACACATACTCATGGACATACTCGAATTCCTCACCATCTATGTGGATTCTATGTTGGATGCTGTTGGTCATGAGCTTGGTCTTCGACATGTTCATCCTAAGTCCGACTTCGAGGCTTGCGTTGCTCAGATCTGCAAGCATTTTTCCCAGTTCTGTCGCTGAGGAGGAGAATAGGACAATGTCGTCGGCAAAACGCAGATTGGTCAACCTTTTTTCGCCAACGTCAATGCCCCTTCTCTCCCAACTAGCCGCCAGCTTTTTGAAAACTTCCTCTAATGTGGCAGTAAAAAGTTTTAGTGACAGAGGGTCGCCCTGTTTGACTCCTCTTGTAATCCTAAAGGATGGTCCAGTGACGTTTAGTTTTACTGCAGCTGTGCTATTGTGGTATATTTTGCGGAGGAGGTTAATGTATGTGGGATTTATGCCTTGGTTAGTTAATGTAATAAAAAGGGATGAATGGGTTATGCTGTCGAAAGCCTTTGAGTAGTCGACAAACGCTTATAGGCTTAAGACTTATATAAGCTTAAGACTTGAATTATTAATCGTTTATTTATTTCAGGAAACAAGTCACAGAAGTACATAGGCCCATATAAATAAATACCTTACAGACTTACATACATAATATAAAATAAAAGTAAAAGCATCTAATTATCATATCATTGCATGGTGTCACTTGCCAGCCTTCCGTAGAATCGTCGGAACTTGACAACCCACTGACACTTTTATTGAAATCGAATAAATAAATAAGTAACGCCCAACGATCACATATATAGATCCTGACCCCTAACTAGGATTCCCTGTATCTAGGGAACCAGGAACTAAGAGGACCATAGTCCCACAACACCCAGACACGAAACAAATGATTGCTTTTTTTCTGTGCACAAATATTTGTCCCGTCGCGGGAATCGAACCCGCAACCTCAGTGGTGTAACAGATTTGAGCCAACCTGCCAAACCACTACACCACAGAGGCTGTCAAAAAGCTAATGAGCATAATAATAAGCTTCTAATAGTTGATCCACAATATGTTATAGACGCGATTAGTAGATAGGTGAAATTCCTCCGTACTACTTGACCAAGGCGACATAATCGCATCAGCGAAGAAGCATTTGCAAAAGTGATAAGAATAAAATATGTTAGTGAGAACACAATATTAAATGATGGCGTCCAGTGTGAAACGACCCTGACAGGTAAAAAATAAAAAAAATAACAATAAAGGGTAAAAGCAAATTAAGCAATTCCGCCTTATTTTGCTGCCATGATAAACAGAAAACAATCTTGGCGTCTTCCTTCCATAAAACACAGTAAAGAAAAGGCATTAAAGGGAAAGTTAACTATATTTATGTGTTGTGGTCTTGGTGATGTCGAAAAGCAGGAAAGCCCGAAGAGGGGAGATTTATGTCCTCTACAAAAAAAGGGTTTTTGTTTCACGATAATTGTTTTTCTCTTTTGCTGTTTTTCGCTAATTGGTATCGCTGGCTCTATTGAGATTATTATCTTCCTCTCAGAAACAGTTTCCGAGAAAAGCCTTCGATATCTCTAAACAGAATAATCTCGAAATAATGGAATTGGCAGAATATACATTTCTTTGAATGTTTTTATTACTAACGAGTGACTTTTGTTTGATAGTTAAAGGAACTAATGAAATACAAAGCAAAAGATAAAATAATTTTGATTGAAATGTATTTTTTTAAGGGAATGCCTTAATTGCTAAAAACAAAAAACTAAAGTAACATAGGTACTTGTAATAATAAATAATAATAAATTCATTTATTTCAGGCAATAATAAAAAAACACAGAGTAATCATATCAGAGGCCCATATCACAAATACCTTACAGACTAACATATATATAAAATTTATAAAACACTAAATCTTAAATTTAGGGAATTTAAGTGGCGGCTTCGCTTCCTTGTAGCGTCGGTAGACCACACCTTCTGACGAGAAGTCCGGACTAAAAAACTTCGTCGTAAGTGCTGCTGAAATCCTCAGCTTGTGCGACTTGAAGGTCGTTGGTCTACTGGATTCCAGGTGACTGATTTCGATGTCTATCGGTTTCTCAGTTCGGCCTTCGATCATCTTTAGAATATGCACCTGGAGGTATCCGACTTCGTCTTCAAGTCCAAGCGCAAGATGTAGATAAGCGTGGTGGGCGGAGTAGCTCTCAAAGAACTGGAAGCTGCAGGGGGCGGTGCCGCGTTTGTTACGGTTCCGTTGCTGGCGTCCTTATCGGTTTTCCACTAGTGTGAAGCCATCCGAATCGATCACCGAAGCAGGTTGGCGACCATCTGCTTCTTCATCTTCTGCTTCTTATTTAAGGAGAAGCAATTGAACAATCAAAGCAATTAAAGGCATATACAAATTTGTCACGATAACATTACAATATTATAGTCGCGCCCAACCACTTTAAACTTTATTAAAACATTGCGATTGTACCCGGTAGCGTAACCGAATATCTACAACCCTCAGAAATTTCTAGAAGTATGAACCTATGATTTTTTTAAATAATTTTGAAGATCGTTGTTTCTGAGATATTTGCAGTATCATACTTTACAAAATCATTTTTAAATAATAGTGCCATTATAACACTTGATTTTCTTATTTACTAATTTTAAAGAGCGAGTGTGGCTCAGTGGGAACACGTGCGACTTTCGATCCGACGCACCTGAGTTCGAATCCCGTTAACCTCGCACCACTGACTATCTTAAATTATGTGCGGATTTAACACTCACTCTTAAAACGGTGAAGGAAAACATCGTGAGGAAACCGGCATGTCCAAAAATCAATCACAAAAAATCAAGGACATGTGACATCCACCAACCCGCATTGGGTCAGCGTGGTGTATTATGGCCCATACTCTCTCTAGAGAGAAGGCCCGAGTCCCAGCAGTGGGAACGTGATGGGCTGATGATGATGATTTTTATTTGCTAATCAGTTTACCAATTAGTGATGTGGGGTAACATTGTGGTAGATAAGTTGTAGTGTAGTACCTACTACATTATAACGGTCATTTTACATTACATTGCCTACAAAATATTTTCGTGGTCGGTACGGCAAGGACGAACCATTTGCGAGAATGTAATCGGATGTATATTCGCCGACAGCCATCGGCAAAGATTAATAAATACTAAATGTTAACATGTACAGGGTGTAGAAAGCTTTTGGGTCCTTCAGGGTAGGTTACCTTTTCCTTTGCAGTGAGCAAGTTATATTCTGAGGAAACATGGGGTGCATTTTGGAGAAAATACAATCAACTTATTTGGATTTTTGCCGGCAGCAGCGACGTCGCCATCGTCAACAAGCGACAGACCTGAATTTGCGACACCACAAACGGCTGCTACGTCTGATGACCTTCAGCTTCCGTTACACGAACGGTCTCGCAGAAATAGGCCAGTCATAGACTATAGGAAGTTTTTCTAAGGGGGGAAAGGTGTTGTATATGTATAGCTATGCATGTGTTGTAGTGGCTGCGCCATCTTATAAGTAGTTGCTACGTTTAGAATAAACCAGTGTGCATTGAACTAGCTTGAAGTTTTAATCAGCTACCCGCCGACACAACAGGTCCCAAAATTTACACCCTGTAGGTATATAATATATATATACCTATACTGGTCTCCTGGGTTATCTTTGCAATTTAATGACGAAATAATTGTTGCGATTACATATATCGGTCATAGTTTAGTAGGTATTTTCTTTGGTTGGTATTTTTTTGTCACTAAACTAGTAACAAAGGAGTCCAATATCTTAAAACATCATGATTATTGGTTTTGTAATCTCTATGAGGTATTGATTAATTTATCTATGACTGGTTGCGCCCCGCGGTTTCACTAGGTTTGTCGGGATAAAAGTAGACTATGTCCGTTTTCATGACTCCATTCAGTAGTTTTTGCGTGATTGAGTAACAAATATCCATCCATCTTCACAAACTTTCACATTTATAATATTAGTAGGACTTCAAATGTTCGTTCTCGCCCTGACTACACAGCGAAGCTCAGCGAAGCAAGCCGCCGCCGCTGAACTCTTTTCAACTGCTCCTCCATAATGTGTACTTATAGGTATTGGGTAGAACATACTCATGTTATTGTAGCCCAGGCGTAGAAACTTTTGCGTGGTACTTTATGCGTGCAATTTCCTAGTAAAACTGTAGTACAAAATCCCCAACTACACTCGAGAGCAATGAATCCGGGTCACTTAAAGAATGTTAAAAATCTCGGAAACTAAAAATGATAGGTTAATGCAATAAATTGTATTTAATAGGGGAGACCAGCTTAAAACGGGTATCCCGCCCAAATCGGGTAAGCTTTTTAAATTTAGCGCCGTTGGCATCAGATTGAATGTGTCTATGCAGAAAGATGGCCCAGGCGTCGACCAATCACAGGCAGTCTCACCGCATCGACGGATCACGCGGTTGCAAGGTAATTAGTAAACAAATAATTTTGCCGGTTTTGATAAAATAATTGGTGTTTTATGACTGCTGATTAGTCGATTTTGGTTCGTGAAGTGTTCTTACTGCTTTAGTGGTATTATCTAGCTGTGGTTTGCCTTTCTAATGGTGCAATTAGTTGTCGCCTGTATTGCCAGTTTTTCGAGGTTATAAGTGTGCAAAAACAAAGCACCCCTGGGGCAAGTCGGGTAGGGGTAAAACGGGTACCTACCCGATTTGCCCAAACCCGATTTTTTGAGATAGCATATTATTATATTGTTTCTTATTTTATAGATGGTCAACAAGTACAAAAGAAAAACTGCTAACGCATCATGGAGCGAGGAAACTATGAAACTCGCTATGGATGAAGCAAAAAAAACGTCCGTCAATGCAGCTGCAAAAAAATTTGGTATCAACTTGTCTACGTTGCAGAGACATATGAAGAAAGGATGCTCCAAAAAGGTACTTGGAAGATTTAAACCAGTTTTCACAGAAGCTCAAGAATTAGAACTGGCCGAGTATATTTTTCACATGGATAACCTGTTTTTTGGATTGACGAAAAAAGAATTTTTGGAATTAGTTTTCCAATATGCTGAAAAAAACAAAATCGGTCATCCATTCAAAAGCAGGGCTGCGGGTGAAGATTGGTACATGGGCTTCAGGATGCGACATCCCGAAATAACTCTGCGTCGGCCAGAACCAACATCAATCGCACGCGCCAGAGGTTTTAATAGACCTCAAGTTGAACGATTTTTTGATTTACTTGAAGGAGAAATCGAGAAACACAATATCGATGCCACTAGGATCTATAATATGGATGAAACCGGTGTCCAAACTACAAGCAACAAACCTCCAAGAGTCCTATGTAGATCAGGAAAAAAACAAGTTGGCGTTATATCGAGCACCGAAAGAGGCAAACTGACAACGGTAGTATGCTGCTGTAATGCAGCGGGATCCTTTATACCCCCATTCCTAATCTATGGTCGTAAACGAATGGTAGGCAGACTTCTAGAAGGGGCTCCACCGGGGGCAAGAGCTACTTGCAGTGATAATGGATGGATCAACGGGCCAGTATTCTTGGAATGGTTGCGGCACTTCGTGGAGATGATAAGACCAACTGCAGAACAAAAAGTGATCTTGGTTATGGACAATCACGAGTCCCATAAGTACCTGGAGGCATTGGAATATGCGTCGAAAAACCATGTGATATTTGTTTCTCTTGCTCCGCACACAACGCATCGAATGCAACCGCTTGATACGTGTGTCTACGGGCCCTTAAAAAACTACTTCGAGCAAGCGGTTTCTGTGTTCCAAAAAACACACGTCGGACGCATTATTTCCCAATACGAGGTTGCGAAATTGTTTGGTGAAGCGTACATGAAGGCAGCAAGTGCTCAAAATGCAGTGAAAGGGTTCTCATGTACCGGAATATGGCCTACAAACAGGAACATCTTCGATGATTCTGACTACGTACCATCAAGTTTGACTGATAGACCAGAACCAACCCCTGATCCAGCCGATGATGAAGATAGACAGACTATCGTTGAGCCTGAGTCATCAAATTTTCACAGACAAGCTGAAAGACGTGAATCCGGTGATTCTGATCGCACTGTGTCACCAACTGTTCTGGATCATTTAATTGGACAATCTAACTGCGAAACTCCAGTGCCGATGGTATATGACACAACTGAGTTAGTGACACAACAGTCAATAGAACATATGACTCCTGATAAGCAACAGTCAATAGAACATATGACTCCATATGAGCAAAATGAGACCCATCTAACTCCAATTGCTATCCGGCCATTGCCCACACTAGCACAAAATAAAACAACTCGAAAAAGGTGATCTCAACGTGCTGAAGTACTTACAAGTACTCCCATAAAAGAACAGCAAAGGGAAAAAGAAGCGAAAAAACAAAAGAAGACAGAGATAATAAAGATAAGGAAAAACTTAAAAGGTATGAAACCTTCAACTAGTATGAAAACACAGAAGAAAGGGGTGAAAAAAGGGCCAAAAAGAAACAAAAATGACACACATTATTATCGATGCCTAGTGTGCAACGAACTTTATAAAAATCCACCAACTGAAGACTGGATTAAGTGTAATGATTGTCAGATGTGGGCCCATGAAGCATGCACTGCTTATACAGGCAGAGGGTCATACTATTGTGACATTTGTCAAGAATAACTAAGTGAGATTGGATTTTACAATATAATAGGTGTGATTCTAGAATATAACAATTGTTAGGCTGATTCCAAGGTTGTGATACCAAACCATTTAACCAACAATGTTGATTATAGTTAGGTTCTAGGTGATAATTTAGTTGTTAAGGTTGATTGATCTCACTATTTTAATCACTACCCGCTTTGCCCAAAAACCCTACCCGATTTAGGCACCCCCACCGGGCAAAACGGGTTTTCCGAAGACTTTAGTTTTTAGTTAAAATTTTGTTGTTAATGAAGAATTATTTTAAGTTTAAAAGTGATTTATCCAAATTCAATAAGTAACAATCTGTTATAGTTTAAATAAAAGTTTGATTAATATGAGGAACATGCAATTTTTTACTCCCAACCTTAGCTTACCCGTTTTAGGCTGGTCTCCCCTAGACAATGTAATACTCCTTAAATGAAAGTAAAAAAAATATGAGTCACCATACATTTTATTAACACAAAATTACATAAAGAAAAAAACTGCTGATCTCTCCTTAAAACAAAAATAGGAAACATGAAATTGTTGAACTTTATTACGATTTTCTTGAATTTTAATACTTCGTATTGCCTCCTCGTGCTTCCATTACTGCGTTTACGCGGTTTGGCATGCTGTACACCAAGTTCCTTATACGATTTTGGGGAATATTCTCCCATTCCTCTGTGAGAGCAATTTTGAGCTCACGAAGCGTGATTGGGGGAGGGTTTCGTTGTTTTACGCATCTGCCTAGCTCGTCCCAAGCATGCTCGATCGGGTTGATATCCGGGCTGCGCGCTGGCCACTCCATACGAGTAATGTTCATCTCTTGAAGGTAGTCATTCACAATCCTACCTGTATGAGGTCGGGCATTGTCATGCATAAATATAGCATCCTCACCTAAATTGACCATAAATGGACCAACGTGATCATTGAGGATTTCTTCCACATATCTTACGCTAGTTAAAGAGCCGTTTTCTATGATCACCAGCTCTGTGCGACTTTCAGAAGAAATTCCGGCCCACACAAGTACAGACCCACCACCGTAGGCTACTTTTTCTTCGATGCATGCTTGCTTGAATCTTTCCCCTGGTCTTCGATACACTCTGTGTCTTCCATCGTGCTTGTAGAGCATAAATTTTGATTCGTCGGAGAACATAACTTTTGACCAATCTTCAATACTCCAATTTACGTGGCTCTGGGCATATCTTAGTCTCGAAATACGATGCCCACGCTCCAGTTTAGGGCCGTTTGCAGGTCTAAGGGGTTTTAAGTTAGATTCAGCAAGCCGACGTCTTACTGTCCATGCACTTGGGTTACTTCCTCCGAGGCGTCGAAACTGATTGGTGAGTTCAGTTCCTGTGAGAAAGCGATTTCGAAGCATGGTGTTCACCAAGTATCGGTCTTCTCGTGCTGTGGTACACCTGGTTCTGCCCGTTCCTGGTCTGCGTAGGTTAGAACCAGTTTCTTCGTAACGTCGGAGAACTCTTTGTACTGTTGACAGCGACACACCGACAGTCCTGGCTGTATCGCGCTGACTCCGGCCGGTTTCCAGCATTGTAAGTATTCTGGTGCATTCTTCAGGCGTAAGCGACATAATTTCAGCTTGTATAATGAATATAGAGCACTATCAACATGGTTTATGTACCCACATAAATGACAGATTACAAACAAAAGCAAAACCAAATGCTGTAATTTCGTAGTTCCATCTTCGAAAGTGGCCCTTTTTCAAATTTGATTTTTTTATGATATAACTTTACAATAACTAAGAAGTTTTAATACCTTCATTTAAGGAGTATTACATTGTCTATTAAATACAATTTATTGCATTAACCTAGCATTTTTAGTTTCCGAGATTTTTAGGATTCTTTAAGTGACCCGGATTCATTGCTCTCGAGTGTATATCGGAGTTCGGAAGCACTAAACATACGTTATGTATGGTTGTTATTTGTTACCAAGGATACAACCTAAGCCTTTCGAAGGACAATCGAAATCCATAGTTCAGCTAAAGGGAGATAATTATGATCATCCTAAAGCGAATTCATCACTCAATCAAAATGGATTTGAACTGAGCATAGACGGGATGTGGGGATTAAACAGACCACACAGGTACGGTAGCTATTTGATTCCGAAAATGATTGGATCCACAACGAACCTGATTCCCTAGGTACGTCTATTTAGATATTAATTAGAACACAATGCATTAACGAGGTTGCCGACGCAAATGAAGTAATTACCTTCATTTGCAAATACAAGCCAGTTTGTTGATTTATTTTATGTTGCAGATATGCCGCGTAATTGGATGGAGAGAACTCAGAACGAATCGATTGGATAAAAAGTTAATCGATTATTACTTTTGTGTTTCACAATTTATTGTACCAATCATGTCGATAAGACAAATCATGTCGTTTTATTGTAGCCTTATTTTTTTCGAGGCGCATGAATTGTTTAAGGTACTTCTATGCGCTCGTTTATATTGTCACTGTCTTAACAAAATCACAATCATTAAGCGTGTCACACACTACGCAGATACGTTAATATTTTATATGTATGTTTGTTATTTGTTACCAAGGATACAACCTAAGCCTTTAGAAGGACAATCGAAATCTATAGTTCAGCTAAAGGGAGATGATTATGATCATCCTAAAGCGAATTCATCACTCAATCAAAATGGATTTGAACTGAGCATAGACGGGATGTGGGAATTAAACAGACCACACAGGTACGGTAGCTATTTGATTCCGAAAATGATTGGATCCATAACGAACCTGATTCCCTAGGTACGTCTATTTAGATATTAATTAAAACGCAATGCATTAACGAGGTTGCCGACGCAAATGAAGTAATTACCTTCATTTGCAAATACAAGCCAGTTTGTTGATTTAATTTATGTTGCAGATATGCCGCGTAATTGGATGGAGAGAACTCAGAACGAATTGATTGGATAAAAAGTTAATCGATTACTACATTTTTCTGTTTCACAATTTATTGTACCAATCATGTCGATAAGACAAATCATGTTGTTTTATTGTAGCCTTTTTTTTCGAGGCGCATGAATTGTTTTTGGTTCATCTATGCGCTCGTTTATATTGTCACTGTCTTAACGAAATCACAATCATTAAGCGTGTCACACACTACGCAGATACGTTAATATTTTATATGCGTATAAAAACTTAACTTATCTGAAAGTATCACACACTTCGCAGATACGATAATATACGAAACTATACATTCACGCGGAGTCCTTTAAACTGACTATACTTGTTTTGTGGTGCGGAACGTATATATAACGTTTATTGCTTCTGGATTTATTAGACAGTTCCTCAGAAGAAGATTCTGATTTTGATATTGATATTTGATTATTGTTTTATTTTTATATTTTATACGCAGATAACATCTGACTATCTTTAGATATATGTCGGTGCCTACAGATACTTGACAGGATATCTGCTTAGTGTGCGTTGCTCCTTGAGTTTAGTATAGAGAGCGATAATGACAGATACGCGCTCAGATACAGATCTCTTACTGTATCTGCGTAGTGTGTGACACGCTCAGTAAAATACGCAATGGTTTAAATACAATAAGATTTCTCAATAAATTAGGCCCAAGGTAGGCATGTAAATAGGAGCGACGTTTTAATTTCCCTGTTTCAACACCTGATCAACCCTACAAAGGTTTTGTTTTAATCAACCATTTATTATTATTAGCCGTTCATTAATCGTGCTTAAGAAGAGAAATAATTTCCATTGTCCTCCTTCGTTTCCCAGCTTTCCTGTAAAATGGGTCAGTATTGATTTCCAACCAAAGACCCTTAGTAACCCTCTTTAATGTGCAGGAAGATATTATAAATTGATGAAAATAGATCGGATAGAAAATTAAAGGCCTCTTGAGAAGACCGCTCGAGTTAGAGCTCCCTAAAATGGGACGCATATTATATGACACGCAACGAATTTTTTATCCGTATGACACGTTTTCAGATAAGTCTATCAAGTTAGAATGTTATTCATATTTCGACGGTACCTTTTCTGACTTTAGTCACTGTGTAGATGTATAGATTATCTTTAAAAGAAAAAGATCGCGATTAAAAACACTGAGCCCTGCGGAAATTCAATAAGACTGCAATTTGGTGAATAAAGTAACCGAATTTGAATTGGCAAGTTTGCTCCATACATATTCAGCGGTGGGCGGCGACGCAGTGCGCAAAACTTTTGGCACTCTCGCTTGCATACAAAAAATGAAAGTGTCTGTGCGCCCTCGCCTCGGAATGTCGACGAAATGGTGCATTACCACCCTGATGTCTGGCGGTCTGAGTGTGACCTACATGTCGGGGCCGATTCATTACTCCAGAGGTTTTGTGTTAAAAGTTTCTAACATCAACAGTGTAGGAATTTAGTCCACAACATAACTAGCGTTGATACATACAAAGTGAATAATATTGTTTGATATGTTAGTACGATTATACATAAATATAACTGTTCATTTGATGAATGTCTCTTTTATGTATATAACATTATTGCTAGCTTAGCAAAACTAAAGCGAGTTTTAAGAAAATAAAGTACCTATATATAAAATACTAATAACTAAACATAGGTCAATATTTACCTACCTACAAAATAGCCTGAGCTAACTGTTTTACATACCAAGATATATGACTTATATTTTTTTATACTGCGTAATGAGACGAGCATATCATTCGCCTGATGGCGGCGTGGGCCTGACTATAAAAATTGCAGTGCCCCCCAGAACTTTACATACCTACCATAAAAATTACTGGGCTCATACCGATTACCGAGACATGATATTGTTATTTTTATTAATGAAACATTTCAGATGTTGTTTTTTCAGATGTAGTGACTAACTTAGAGTGCAAGAAAAATGAACTTGACAAACATAGGAAATTAATAGTTTCCATCTTCTTCTTTCTCGTGTCGGTGTGACCAACCCTTTCGTTGGAATTATAGCTAGACCGCCCGAAGGCCTCTGACATAGCCTTGTGGCCTAACGACAGTTGTCCTACTAAAACAACAACCGGGACCGAAAGCTTAACGTGTTCTCCGAAGCATCGTACCGCTCATATAATTCCATATATACTGTCACCCATCCAAGTTGTGACCAAAGCGAACGTTATTAAACCTAGCAGATCTTTTACGAACAGCTAGGCGAGTTTCACTACATATTTCTCATCAATACAATATTGTATACCACTTTTAGTCGATTTTGACAGTGGCACGCCACGCCATTTCCAAGATAATTAGTAAACAATGAAATTGATGAACGCTAACTCAAATTTAATGACATCCCACAACATTTGCAAATCACTAAATTGACCCTACAGACACTGAGGACGGTCGCAACTGTAATCGCCTTCTAACAACAGACGTAACTTTGCCGCGTAATATACAAGGTGTGAAGTGGAACAAGGATCAGCTTCATCACATGCTTAATGCAGCTAACTGCATTACACCCTCCACGGCTTTGCGTGGTCTTTTACCGCTTTTAGCGCCGACCAAGGCTCATCTACTCGGCAGCTTTTTGTTTCGTTTCGCTTTATTTGAGTCCTTTTGCATTCTGATAGCTCCTTTGCTCTCGTGCTGCAACATTAGCTATATTTACCGACATCTCTATCTCTTCTTTTTGAAATCCACGACTGGCGCCAACTTTATTGAAACTTTACTTTGTATAAATAGGAAATTTTATAGAAAGGAGAATGGTGATTCGTCGAAATAGTACAAATCATAAAGGTTTTATTATTCATATATATCAAAATCTTAAAACGACGGAAAGGCACCGCAATTCTTTACACATTACACCTGAGCACCGGATAGCATCGTCATTATAATAAATGAGACCAAAATTGAGATAAAATATTCCCCTTTTCGAATGAAATTTGATTTTTTAACCCCTCATTACAAATTTTGTTCTTCCTCATAAATTCCTTTATGTTTTTAAAACATAATATTAACAATATTTGGTACATTCCCGCAGACTCAAACCCTTGTTCGCGGTAGATTAAGAACCACTTGTCTTTGATCTGCGCTCAGAGAATTTCCACTATATGTAACCCAATTATTCTAATACTCTCTCGCTTTAAAGATGGCTTCAACGTAAGATGGGTATATTGAAGATACTCGGTGCTATCTCAATCCAATTTATAACATCATGATGTGAAGTAGGATTTTTTGGAGCTGAAGTAATGTGTTTGGTTTCCAATATCTGCGTACCAAATATGAACTACACCTATACGTTAAAGATAAACGTCGTTATGGAAATTTGATTTTCCTAGAAATATGTAGTACTATATTGATTTTTACAGGGGCAAATGCCTTTATAGTTGCCTGAAAAACTACGCGGTTAGTTGACATTTGGATTGAAATAACTTTAATTAAGGTTTGCTGATATGTTAAGCCAAACAGTTCCCAGTATTTTGGTCTCGCGTCGCATCGACCTGGCACTCTGAGAGACTTTTGAAAATGCGATGAGTTCTCGGCCCCCACGGACTCAAAGTTTCAACGCCAAACAGCTCAAATATGTAACCGCTACCGAGGTTTGCATATTTACGTCGTTTGAGCTGCTCGGCCAAAGCCATGGCACCAGTTTATTCTGTGTCCAAAGTGTCGACACCAATATCATCCCGCACTAAAGACCGCCTCAACCTGGAAGAGATTTTTACCACTGTCTAGAACGCATTAGACCATTCGGTTCGAGAATGACTGCAGCATTAGCGCTGGTAAAGCTGAGGATAACATCATTATAAAACTGGCTTGATGTGAAATTCGACCGACACTTCTGGAGCATGAGAAATTACATACTGACAGCGATGGGCTCCATATACAGGACCTTGCATCCAGACTTAAGCTTAATTTATTTGACTTTAATGCATCTAGAATATTTCCTATAACATGGTTATTTTGAAGGACCCACAGTAGCATACAATTACTACAGGCAAAAAAATGATGTCTACTTGTAATAGCGTAAGCAGTAACCCAGACCGAATATTTTGCAGATGACAAACGGTTTTTTTTATGCCTTAGCTCGAACATAGTATGCTACAGCGTCGGTGTAGTGTGCGTTGTTCTTTTTACTTTTAGTAGTTCATTATCTTGAATACATATATAGACATGGCGCAGTTACAGATTTAGTACGTACTACTAAATATACTTCTTATATTTCTAAACTCATTAGAAATATCACCAACATAAAACAAATGCCTACCACTCAGTTTCTTGCCGAATCTTTTAAGAACATATTCTTTTTTGATACGTTGGTAGCAATTGTAATAAATGATGATCATAAGTGCGTCTGTGATACTTAAATTGTATAAAAAGCTATAGAACTTTGAATAATATTAAATTTTTGGTTAACCATGTTTAACGTTTAACCATATTAAAATATATCACGAAGGCTGCTTCAAAAATTAAGTTTATAAAATACTAGCGAACCTCCCCGGATTCGCACGGTTATTAGACATATAAACCTTCCTCTTCAATCTCACTATCTATTAAAAAAAACCGCATCAAAATCCGTTGCGTAGTTTTAAAGATTTAAGCATACATAGGGATATAGGGACAGAGAAAGCGACTTTGTTTTATACTATGTAGTGATAGTGATAGTATAGTTTACTAATAGTTATTACTATATTTTTAAACGGTAACGAGTAGCACACGAGTACCACAGCAATACATCAACATTAACCCTAGAACATTTTTCAATGGTTATAACGACTTCGTATGAAGTAGAAGTAGGTTAAAAATCGATCGACGACAAAGTTTTACGCAAACCACCAGAGAACTAGCAGAAGTAGGTAGTAAATCTATTGGGAATGAGTGTGGCTCGCTTTCGATTCAATGGCAAGAACTGCTGCACCGGGTAGACCTCTTGTATGCGGGAGGCCGTCTAGGTAGGTACCACAGCTTTGCCAAGTATTCTGCCACCTAGCAGTGCGCAAGTATTCTGGTTTGAAGGGCATTGAAGCCTGAGAAATTGGGTTTATGAGTTATAAAAGAACAAAAAGAAAGAAAGAAAAAACATTTATTTGCCAACCACATAGCCATAAATGAAAAAAGACATACGTATGATAAAATACAAAAACAGAAAGAAAGAATACTTAAAACAAAACAAAAAAAATACGAAATACATGAAAAGATAAAGTTTGTGGTGCCAAAAGGGACTACAACTCAGCACATATGTCTAGTGTCGATGACATCAGACGCTGGTTTTCAGTATAGCACCTTAAGGTGTACGGATATTGTTGACTTCAAAGAACGTAAATACATAAAAAAAATTGTATACACAATAATTATAATATCAATAGTTATATCTGATCTCGGGGTGATGAGCACAATGCAGTGCTACACAGTGCTTTTTAAGGTATTAAAAGTTCTGTTTGGCACTGCAGTTGTTATGGGCAGGCGTATCGCTTACCATCAGCCTAACGACTTGCTCATCTCATCACTCATTAGAATAAAAAATAAAATATAACATAACATTTATGTGCTATTATCGCTTATAGTTTAGCCCACTATCTGCCTGATGTTAGCACATAGATCTAGAAGAAGACGGCAGTTGGGCGACTGCTCAGACCCGTTTCCCTGATGGTTCACCGAGCATCATTCCGAAACACTAATAGGAAAGGACTTAGAAAAAAATATCTAAACTTAAGCTTCTAAAATAACATGGCACTAAGTAGAACTTGATCTAAAGAAAAGGTTACAGTTTTTATTTTGCTTTACAATTACAAAACGTTACTGTTTTAGCTAAAGAATTCTACCCAACTCTATTCTGGCAAAGAAAATTTCATAAGACTTATTTTTTCTTGGAATTATAAGTGACTTACTGTGACTCTCACGCTACCCAAATCATAAATAACTTCACAGTCCAGCGACAGCAAGAAGCGCTGCCGCCTACCGTTTCTTTGAAATCTAATTTCACGCTAGAAATCGTATTTGCGTCGGCGGAGTAACCAACTTACCTGAGGTCACGTGTATATCAACTTCAATAATGTCCAATGGGCACTCAAATTTTCCACCTTCGTAGGTATTGTCAAAAGCACACTTTCAGGTTCACTCACTTAAAGCGACACCACCGGATTTTAAATTTAAATGAGTCGTGCGCGCGTTAAGTCCACTGGCAAGTCCGGTTAAGTTTATTTTTTCGCGCGAGTTACGTAAGTAGGCGCACGTAGGGCGGGCGGCTGTCGCGGGCAGCCTCCGCGGCTCGCCGGATGCCACTGTAGCCGCGAGGCCTGCCGACCCGGCGCACACCGCGCATGCTTCTCCACAATAAACCCGAGATCACACCGACGGCAGAAAGAGCTTGTACGCCCCGCGAAGTGATTTTTATTTATACAACAGCTCTATCTACGCGGCATCAACAATTTCATATTAGGCGCTCTCCCGAATTTCGAGCGCTCGTCCAGTCAGTTTCCCGGACGCTCTCCACGTGTAAACGTGACCTAACCGGTCTACCTTTTAACTATTCATGACCGGCCGGTCTTATATTTGCCGAGCCGATAACCGACTGGCTGATAGCTTCCTTATCGCATTTTTAGAGCGGTCATAGTTTCCATACTAAAGTCAACTGATGCCCGGCTTCCGTTCGCCTTTTACGATTTATTTACAGCTTAATAAATAACATTGACTACATTTTCTTTGCGAAATATACATACTTAGAACTTAGCCAAAGGTGACTTCGAAATCGTAAATAAGGTTTTATTTGCTTGGTTTCTCAAATAGGAGAGTAAACAAAATCTCCCTCAAATACTTTTAATCTAAGTACTACTTTAGTATTCTGTGGTAATACTTTATACAGGAAAAGACTGAGAAATGGAGACTGGGAAGAGATGACGTAATATAGAACACCAGAGTACACCTAGGAACATTTAAAAATATTTGTCATTCCCAAAGTTCAAAGCTTCCGTACATATTAGACTGGATCTCCAACTGTTATATCACTAGTCCCAAGCTCACGACATTGTCATACGCTTAGTTTGACGAGCACATATGTGTTTACAACCTCATCGCGAGCCGCGACGTGATCGGAATTAAGCACCATTCAGCGTTTGCCGCTCAGCTTTCGTTTTTGCTCACGACGTCATGCCGAGCTAAATGTTCATGTAAACATGTCCGCATATCTTTCAATTCTTCACCTCCTTTTTGTAGTACGAAAATTGACTTCGGCACGTTGGATATCCTGAATACTGATATGATGTGTCTATCGCAGAGAGCTTTTGTATCAGTGTTTCAAAAGTTTCTTGTCGGGTCCGTATTGTTCGGTTTGACGAAGGATTTCTTCATTGACTTTTCAAGTGAAATGAGGTCTTTGTTGATTAAGTTGCGTTGTCTATTTAATCATGTATTATTTACTACGCTCCGTGGTTTTACCCAAGTACACAGTTTTTGGGGAAAAAATTATATTTGTTTTTTTTTGCAAATTTTCGTTCAGAAGCTTTTGCGTAATTCAGTAACAAACATCCTAAACACAACCATCCATTCTCACTAATTTACACGTATACCTGGAATATTAGCCGAATATGATTTGGTACCCTTCCTCAATATTACCTATAAATGAGAATTTACTAATTGATGTTAGATGTATGTTGGTATTCTATAAAAAGCTACACCACTATATGTATCTAGGTAGATATGTGCATAGCTACACATACCTACCTATTTCTAGACACGAGCGTAAAAAGCCTGTTAGATTTTGTATGTCCTCAATTCTTACGCGTGATGACCTCTACGAACTAAACTATTTTCAACTAAGCTAATTAAATTAGCTAAGCTCCGTATCGGAATTTCAGTCCAGTTATGAAACAAAACAATTCACCTACGACGTATCTATTATTATCTATTCTGTGCTACTCAAACGCCGTAGTGTAAAGCGAGACTGCTACCATATTCTACACCGTTTTATTATTGGAAACAAGAGTGCTCGTTTCTTCTACATATAATATTAGAAGGTATTACTAAATACTGTTCTGAATCATATTATAATTAGTACATATGCATCCCCGCTCATTAGTATCTTGTTAAATCCTATCCATTTAAGTTTGCCTGGAACGCTTTTACCGACGAGACTGCCATTGTTACACATTAAAACTACTTTAAATTTTGTCTGTAATATTTTTGTAATTTGGTGTATGCAATGAAGAGTTCGTCTATCTAAAATTATTAATATAGTGTAGCAAGCAGTAGTGCGCAAGTATTACTGTGTTCCGGTTTGAAGGGCATTGTAGCCAGTGAAATTACAGGGCATTATGAGACTTAACAGCTCAGAGTATATATAACTAGGAATAGACCGCGCGTATCGTAGTTGTCGTTCAATGCGCAGCGTAGGCAAGTAAACTATAGCTTGATAAATATGTGGCAAATAGTGATGGGTAAAAATTGTGCGCCGTGACACGGACACACGGTACTTATTGTTGTGGATGTATGTTATGTCTTGTGTACCTATAAGTGTAATTTTAGTAAGTGAACATTATTTATTTTAATGTATGAATGTATATATGCTGCATGTGTAGTATACCTATGTACAATATGTATGGGATATGAAATTAGAAAGTCAGAAATAAAAATATCAGGAATTAATTTTATATCATATATCTCTATTTATTTACATTATCATAATTAAGGCCTTACAATATCACTAAATAAATTGCCGGATCAGTCCAGCCATTCTCGAGTGATGCGTTTACCAAAAAACAGCATTTAATTTTTATTTATATAGATTACTAGAATTTCAAATCGCAAGCGCAGATAATGTGCCGGTATAAACTATTGCTCGCCATCCTCATAACAAACATCATTATCGAATAGGCCAAACGCGTCACATCACTATTTGTGTCGGCAATCAAAGCGGGGTTGCAGGGCAGTGCGGGCGGTACATGTAGCTCCGCGTCCCACGTCTTGTTTACCCCCGCGAAAGGAAAGGAACTTTGAACTTAAGAGTATCAAACAATTGCTTATCGGTGAAATGTGATGTTAGAATTCTGTTTAGTGTGTTACCGAGTATCGTTTTTACTGCACATTTAACCATTTTCTTAAGATAAATAGAGAAATATCTGCTAAGAACTTGCAACGGGCGCTCACACTGCTAGTACTCGTAAGATTACTAGCGCTTGTGGACAGGACGATGCTATGTTCTCACCCGTGCAAACTGTTCCCACTTAGGAACACGCGCTCTATATCTAGTTATGTATACTCTAAGCTTAACAGCTATTTGTCTCAGTGCAGCGTCGCGCAGGATTTTGCAAAATAATTTCTGGGTGGTGCTGTTACTGTTATAGGTAGGCGTATTGCTTAACATCAGGCGAACGACCAGCGCGTCTCATCACTCAGTTACATAAAATAAATTATTTTTCAAAAAAAACTAAACCGACTTCAAAACCACAAATGGCACTCAAAAGTAAAAAATAAATTAATATAATTATCATAAGCGCTACCCACTCATATATTTGAAGTCGGTGCCAGCTAAGTCTAATAGGTAGCAGATAAATACTATGTATATAGTAAGTACTACTTGTAGGTAGTATTTATTTACTACCTTTTAGACTTGGCTGGCACCGACTTCAAATATATGAGTGGGTAGCGCTTATGATAATTATATTAATTTATTTTTTACTTTTGAGTGCCATTTGTGGTTTTGAAGTCGGTTTAGTTTTTTTTGAAAAATAATTTATTTTAACCTTTTTAGTGAAAAACAAGTTTTAATTAAATTAATTTAAAAAGTTTTTAAAGACAAGCTTTTATGATCTAGAAGCCACATCATGACGAAGTTTAAAACGGGCTATCACAATTAAATGCATGTGCAAAAAAATTTCATGTCTGTCCTATTCTCTGTTGAGGAGTTCCCTCGCCGGAAGTCAATCCTGGGTGTATCTGCCATGCCATGATGGAATTTAGAACAGGCTATTATGGTTAAATCCATTTACGAAATGTTGTGTCTGTACTATTCACCGTTGAGGAGTTCCCTCGCCGGAAGTCAACCCTGGGTGAAGCAGGTGAAGCAGTCGAATACAAACCTCCACCTTTAGAAAGTTGGTTACGAAAAAAGCAAGAACCGACTTGAAGATTAAACTTATATTTTTTTGTTTTTGCTATTTTTTTCAAAAACTACTGAATGAATTTCGATAAAATTTATATGGGACCACCTTTGAAGTATTACCTACCAATCAAAAAAAGAATCATCGAAATCAATGCATAATTGGCGGAGTAATCGCGTAACAAACACACAAAAAAAAAAATAAAAAAAAAAAAAAACATACCGTCGAATTGTAAACCTCCTCCTTTTTGAAGTCGGTTAAAAAAACATTCAGTAGATTCAGTACCTACTTACATTCTTATTCTGCTAAAAACAGGAAAACTGTGAGGCAAATTACCAATTCCTGCGTAAGGACCAACAAACAGTGGAGCGCGCTAAAAAGTAAATCCAAAAATAAAAGGAAAAGTAGAAACCAGAAATTACAGGCCAAACCGAATAGGGCATTTTTTCATCGTGTCATTCGTGCGTTCAATAAAGGCGTTATCGACAGCATTGTGTATCATCGGCAGGAATAGGTCGCCCAGCGCCCTCCGCAACTGTAGGTAGACATTATGCTTCAGTTCTGTATTGCTGACGAAGTTGCTATAAAAAATAACACAATTGACTATGTGTTTCCTGAAGTGTGTAGATTCCAGATAAGTTGATTCTGTCTCAAACCAGGGCCCTAATTCACTATGACAACTTGGCGATTCCTTGCTTTGAGGAAACGTTGATTCCTTCAACGTCTGCGAAATTTGTATTCTCTATGACGCGTCATAAATACCTATGAAGGCGTCATAGATGTGGTTTAATAATGAAGGAATCGGCGTGATTTCGAAGCAAGGAATCGCCAAGTTGTCATAGTGAATTGGGACCCTGTTGGTATGATAACAGCCAAATAACTAGATTTCTTTTTATGAAACTGTGTGATGAGACGAGCAAGTCGTACGCCTGATGGGAAGCGCTACGCATGCTCATGACAATGCAGTGCCACCCAGAACTTTCAAAAAGCTCTGCGTAGCACTGCATTGCGCTCAACACCCTAAAACATCAGATATTAAGTCTCATATGCCCAGGAATTTCGCTGACTATACAATGCCCTCCAAACCGGAACATAGTAATGCTTGCGCACTACTGCTTGGCGGCAAAATAAATGGCAAAGCTGTGGTACCTGCCCAGACGTCCGTCACTTGCATACAAGAGACCTACCAGAGTACAGAGACCTAACAAGAGTTGATATTTAAATAGGAGTCGACGAAACATTTAAGGGCTAAGATTACTAAGTGCTCTTAAAAAAAAAAACCGGTAATTCCTGAATTCTGGTAAAAATTTCGAAACGTTTGTTTTCTGGTGACAGAGCCTTTGTAGCATAGCTGGTCAGGTGGCAGACCCGGCGAGTCAGAAGTTCGCGAGTTTGTTAAAAAATTATCTCTTCTCTGAATAGTACGAGTATAAAACGTAGCGCTATCCGTGTCCTTATTTCTGTTTCTCCGCTTACTTCTAAACCACGCAACAGATTTTGATACAGTTTTCACTGTTATTTAGAGAATTTTTTCATCATTATCATCAGCCCATCACGTTCCCAATGCTGGGACACGAGCCTTCTCTTATAGAGAGAGCATGGGCCATAATTCACCACGCTGGCCCAGTGCGGGTTGTTGGATGTCACATGTCCTCGAATTTATTGTGATAAATTCTTGGACATGCCGGTTTCCTGACGATGTTTTCCTTCACCGTTTCTAGAGCGAGTGTTAAATCCGCACATAACTTAAGAAAGTCAGTGCTGTGGGCCAGTGGGATTCGAACTCGGGTGCGCCGGATCGAAAGTCGCACGTTCTCTCACTGAGCCACACTCGCTAAATTAAGAGATTATTTAACAGAAGTACAATATAAATATTTAATAAAACGGCTAGGACTCACATAGTTTGTCGAATTAGTCGACCTAGGTTTCGAGCATGTCCGATGCTCTTCATCAGGGGCGAGTATACGCTGCGAGATCGCGGCGACCACTGGCTAGTCTCGCTTTACACTACGTGAGTCCTAGCCGTTTTATTAAATATTTATAATGAATCAAACTCACGAAAACTTTCATAATAGAAGTACAATACATTCTAATTAAGGTTTTGCATAGTAGAGAAAAATCAAATTTTTATCAAATCATCAAAAAATTATACCGCATTAGTGCGAAGCCAGAACGGGTCGTTAATAAATAATAATGGATATAAAGTAAATATAAAAAAAAATAACGTTTTTTAGGGTTTCGTACCCAAAGGATAAAACGGGACCCAATAACTAAGACTCTGCTGTCCGTATGTCTGTGTGTATGTCCGATTGTCACCAGGATGTATATCATGAACCGTGATAGTTAGACAGTTGAAATTTTTACAGATCATGTAAAAAACAGAATAAAATAATAATTAAGGGGGCCCCATAAAACAAACTAGTACTTGAACGTCAAAAGCTCCCTCGTGAGAGCGAGTGTGGCTCAGTGGGAGCTCGTGCGACTTTCGATCCGACGCACCCGAGTTCGAATCCCGCTGACCCCGCACCACTGACTTTCTTAAGCTATGTGCGGATTTAACACTCGCTCTAAAACGGTGAAGGAAAACATCGTGAGGAAACCGGCATGTCCAAGAATTTTTCACAAAAAGTCAAGGACATGTGACATTCACCAACCCGCACTGGGCCAGCGTGGTGGATTATGGCCCATTCTCTCTCTATGAGAGAAGGCCCGTGTCCCAGCAGTGGGAACGTGATGGGCTGATGATGATGATGATGATGAAAAGCTCCCTCATTAAACATTGCAATTACAAGTTGCCGATGCAAACTGCTAATGAGTGTGCAGTGTGTAAGTCCTTATAACTCGAGCGACTTGTAAAACTCCGAGTTAAAACGCATAATCGTTTTACGAGGTAATTATTTATTCACATCTGCGTGGCTGGATGATGGAAATATGCAAGTTTAAGTACCAAATTTTGGCGTTTTTATAGATAATGGTGCGGAACCTTTCGCGCGCGACTCCGACTCGCACTTGGCCGGTTATTTATACCTATATAATGTCGT
This sequence comes from Petrophora chlorosata, assembly GCA_951640565.1. Taxonomy (NCBI): domain Eukaryota; kingdom Metazoa; phylum Arthropoda; class Insecta; order Lepidoptera; family Geometridae; genus Petrophora; species Petrophora chlorosata. Next base: position 7,462,288 of record OX621190.1, read on the forward strand.
ATCACAAAATAACACTTTATTAACATTACAATAAAAGCCCCCAAAATAAAATAGATTAAAAAAACATTACAATCTAGCCTAATAAGACTAATAAGTAATTTGAATTTAACTTAAAAACTGCTAAGTAGAGTAAAACCAAAGAATAGGTACTAACTATTACAGTAAAACTAAGAATATGTCCATCAACACTTTTCTTATTGTCTTATTAAGGCGACACTATGTTCTCGTGTTCTTTACGGGTAGCTCCAACTTTACTACGACACATAAAATTAACTTAACATTAAATATTTTCACAGAAGGCCTAGCTTGACCGGTATAATCTAGGGCGGGCATATCGTCTGGGTTGGCGTTGACGCTGAAAATAACCCAATCAATAGCTGACCCCGCGCATTATTTAGTACCTACAGACCTGATTGCCCTACCATCACCAATCGAATATTGTTTCAACAAAAAACTTGTGAAGACCAATTAATTTCTGTTATAAAATATGTGTCGATACTTTGTGAACTGTTTGATCGATAATCAACGGAGATACGACGTACATTTTATTTGAAAAATCAAACAGACACGTTAGCTCTTTTCACGGAAAGCGGTTATCCTATTACTTTTTTAATTGTTATCTATTTTGGGACGTGGCCTTCCCACGTCCCAAAAAAAAAATGTTTACTGTCACTTTTGGACATTTACAAAACCAGAGACATGCCCGATGTGTTTTCAACCTGGCCGGGCCGTGGGGAGGGGAAAAAGAGGGTATGAGAAGGATTGCTTCCGGTACTAAACTAACAAGTTTACTTTCAAAAACGTTTTTGTTTACCTTTTAATTTTAAAAACATAATACGCTTTACCTACCCCGAACGCTAAGTAAAAGCAAAGTAAGAATTGTAATCCTAAGATAAGAATTATGCATACAATCGGTTGCAGCTCCAGCGACCATTATACTCGTTGTGCACCTGGCGAGCGGTAATCCCGACTTTTGCCGGGATTCACTTGGTCCTCCTGATTTTATAATATTCTTTCATTTTAATTTTAATATAAAGAATTCTTATACATACATTTGCAGCTCTGTGGTTTGGTACTTTGCTTAATATGCATTCTGAGGTGTGTTTTTCATTGGCTATAGTGATAATTTTTAGAGATGGATCAGTATAGAGGGTCTAAAACTACTAGAAATAGAGGTTAAATTCCTGTCACGGAAGTGAGCATAAAAATATATTTATGCAGTCTTAACTTTAAAATCGAGCTCGTGGTTTCTTAGAACAAAATCTATTTTCATTAGATATATCTATACTGACCCATGACAAAGAATCATGCTGTACATCATGGTTAACCTTGTTTAAAACGCTTTAAATAGATGATGTCTCAGGTAATTTCATTGAATTTAACCACCCTACAAGTGCGTCGAAAGACCAACCAGAGAAATGGAGAATTGTCCAACGAAGGTCTCTATGCACGCATAGTAAATGCTAAAAATATATTGTTTTTGACGTATTTCTAAACCAACCGAGTTCTTTCCATTGTATTTGACAAGATAAAAGAACTTCTCCAACTCTTCCCTTCCTCAGCAGCCTGCAAACTCCGGTCCACTTTGTGCTCCACACATACACATACGTCAATTGTCCACAAAAACCGCTGGGGTAGCTCAGTCGACCTAATTAATGACAACCGCCCCCCTCGGGGCAGATTAAGCCACATAAAACCTTTCTGTCCGCGACATACGCTCTGTGGCGCCTCGAGGCGATCGATCCTTTTCTTGTTCATTGGTGTCAATCAGTTCGAAGGCTTAATTATATCGCTGTTTGTAGCTATTGGTTGTATCTTTGAACCTATTGAGGTGTGATATTTCAGAAAGGTCAGGGCAAAAGGTCAACGCGGAAAGTTGACCTCAGAGATCTTAGTTTGGACGTGAACGTATTACCTTCACGTCTGATCCGGATCCGGATTCATTTTGCATAATGTAAAGGGTTTAATTATGGAAAACCAATTTCCCTTAATAGAGACAGAGATGAAGGTGATAAAACCACTTACGTGCCTTTTAGTGATATTACTTTATCGTCATAATTTTATATAGGTGCATATCCAAAAATTGTGTGGACCATAAACCATTTTATACCTTTTTGCGGACGTAAAAGATTTGGACCACACAAACTTTTATTGCAGAGCTTCTAGAGGTCGTCATCAGCGCGACTTTTATACGAGGAACGAATGTGAGATTTCCATAACAACAGCAATTCATTGAAATGCAGCGACGTCTGGTGCCTTCACCCAAATCCACACTTTGCAGCTATTTCTCGTCTTCCTCTTGGCTTTACCAATAAATTCTGACAATGTCACTGAATACAACATACATTCTGAACTCTGAATTCGAGAGCTATATGTGTTGCTCATTCTTTTTAAGCACTGGCATAAAACATTGGCATCTCGTGAATATATTTTATTCGCAGTTACATAGCAACAATTTAAAAGTAGTAAAGCGTAGAAAACCTTTTCTTTATAATATTATATATCTGATGCAACCAAAACACTATACCCAGCATAAAAACCTGTCTTTTCAAAAGCTCCCAAATGGCGCACAATCAAAAACGCATTCTTCTTAAACACACAAAAGGTTTTTTACTAAAATGTTGGAACACCAACATTTATTCTAGTAACAAAAGTTACCGCGTTACAGTGTGATGAACACGTTAACATTCCAAATTGAATGAAGAGGCAACCTGAATGCATTTAGGGCAGCACTCTGGCCAAGCACTGACCGGTAATGGACGCAGGCCAACTATAGGGCTCGTATAGAACGTTTATGAATATTTAAATTAGTCGAACTTTCCTGGTTATTGGGCGCTGGTATAATAAAACTACTTTAACTTACTATCCGCAGTAAAGGGTTTAGTCAGCTGGAAGTTGCTGCACAAAAATTACTAATAAAAGACTTAATTTATGGTATTAATTAACTGTTTATTGTTACCTATCTAATCTGAATCACAGTAGATAATTCACAGTCATTTGCATAATCAGAAAAGGAGAAATGACAAAAGTACAACTACTTAAATTAGCCATTTTTACTACAACTTCGCCCGCATTCGTCGTTTTGTGAAATTTTTTCAGTGCTTCAATAAATTTCTTCAATTAGCTGAAGTTTTCATGTACTTGGGTTATTTTTGTGAGTAGTCGGGACGGCAGTTCTTGTTTAAGTTATCGTCGGTGACGGTGGCGCGCGGCGATCCCCCGGCTTGCCGCGCCGCGCCGGATAGGACGCCGGCTAAACTTCCCGCTGACTGGCAAACTTCTTATTATTCATTGCAACACCGGCTAACTGATAATAAAACTTGTGAACGCTCCATTTTAACTGTCAGCATTTAATTTCTCAGGAAACTTTCCCAGATAACAAACATTATACTCAGGCGAGAGGAAGGAACTATTGACGTCTGCAAGACTGAGTAGATCTCAATATAACCTATGCCTATTCATATGTATTTCTTTATGATTTCAGGATTTTTTTTGTGAGAATCTGGCATTGTTGTCTATTATGTGGTGAACCGTAATCCATGCTACTGAGTTCACATATGGTTGATATATCTGTTAAAAAAATCTGTGTGCTTGGAAAATCTTATTGAATTATTTTATTGTAAACGCTTTTGCATTAAAACAATCAACGTTATTTCGGCGACAATTTGAACGTTTATTTCGAGAGTATATCACTTTTCGCTATTCCTATAAAACATTTTGCTGAACCATTATGAACAAAATACAAAATTCTCTCAAACCATTTACAAAAATAACGGTATCCGTCCGTACATAAGTACTACACAGTATTTTATACTCAAACCCGTATTACTCCTACATATTGTCGCCAGCGAAGGTACTTAAGCTTAATCATGAGCTATTAGGTGGATTTTTTGAATAAAAAAGAGGGTGAAAAATTATATTTTTGCGTGAAAAGAGTACGATTGTAATCTGAATGATCTTTATTCATTACATTACCTATGGAAATAAATTTACGTTCACTAGTTAGACTGATAACATCGGCACGGCATGCTAAGTTTTGGGAGTGGTAACATTGAATTACTTTATTTATGACTGTGGTGGAGGAATGTACATTCTTTTTGAAACACGTAACTTTAAATAATAGTAAATTACTGTTATTTTTACTATGTCGCTACAACACTAGTGAAGTAAATAGAGATACTCTTTGTTATAAGAACCTGTCTAGTCTATCACAGCTTTATTACACAAACTACTTCCTATATACTAATCCTTACTACTATTATTATAATTCAATTTATTATTTTAAAAAAAGCTGCGTGTGTGTATGTTTGTTACCACATAACTTTATAACGACTGAACGGATTTGGTTTAAGTTCGGTACGTTAAATCATAAATCATAAATCATAAACATTTATTGCTAGAATATAGGTAGGTAATGTAGGTGTTACAGTAATAATTATAATGTTCCATATAATCTACCCTATTTAAGGGTGTGCAATACAATTCACATAAAAATAATTCAATTAATTTACAAGATATAATTTTATTATTTTACATTCTTGGATTCAAATTAATCATTAGAAATAGTTATTATTTATATTAAGTGTCAAAATTTAATTAATTATTTTCATATGTCTTAGGTAGGTATAGGTTATTACAAATTTTAAATGTCAAATTTATACAATTTTTAACTTGTCTATTTTAACTGTAGGTATTCATTTATAGAGTAAAAACAATTATTTAACAGCCATTTTTGTAGTTCTAGTTTAAATTTATTTTTATTAAGTGTTTTCATTTCTTTTGGAAGTTTGTTATAAATTTTTTGTTAGTACTTTAATAGGACAAAGGATACTTTTTATCCTAGGAAACTAATTCTACGGCTGACGGTGTCGTATAGGCTAACACATTAATATTAATTATTATAATCTATTTTCTATAATCATATTTGAGACACACAATATATATTAACATAAAATATGTTTTCATATTAGGATATGTCATATAATATTAATAGCTGCTTAGATGACGGGTAGCTGCCGCAACTAAAATGAGTTGAAATTAAAGGTAATTAGAATGTTCTAAAGAATACCGGCGTGATAATTCTCTGTTAATAACACTTATAGCAGCAGTTCCAGGCACATGGCGCGGACAATTTCACTAGATAATAGGAATTTAATTGGGATAGAGCTGCACATAATAGAAGGCTATTCCAATGCCTATACATTTTTATTCATAACCATTATCGGAAATCCACCGCGATTTAGAACCATCCAGCGCGTTCATAATTTAATAGTTATTTTTGTTATTTTTTCTAGAGTAACATAGTCAATGTAATTGTTTCCCCCCGGAATAAATTGAATATTCACGTTTTTACGCGACCAAATAAAAATAAATCGAGCGACGTAACTACGCCATAACTAATGGCCGTTCCCCAATCTATTCAAACTCTACATGCAAAATTCATTTTCCATTTTGTACAGAGTTGTGCGTTGTTGACTTTACATTATTAATTTCGTCAGCGCGTTTTCTATTGTTGTCGGTGAAATAATTTGTCATATTTACGGCAATCTAGTGAAAGTTTCAGTTTGTGATGTTACAAGTTAATAGTTCAGCTTTGTACGGAATATCACCGCTCGATTTTATGCTCGCTGGCACTTGGGAGATAAAATTGGAAGATCATAAAATGGATCGGTGCGATATTTAACGGGAACCATTAACATGACACATTAACCGTGACCGCCCCTGGAATTATAGGGCTGCAGCTCCCAGTGCCACCCGACCAGTTAACGACTATTTGCCTTTAAACCATTCAATATATTCGTAGGTTAAAACTAGGACTCGGTGCGGCGGTAAATGGCTACCATTTTCAGTTGTTTATGAAATTATACATATGACGTAGCACATCGCTATTACCGAAATCAAACATTCTATGTAAACAGGTATTTATAGTAAGCTCTATGTACTACATCAGTATACTAGCTAAAGTTCCCATTATTCACAACAAATAGTGGAAAATGCTGTATCGTTAACTACCACCCTAAAGTTATGATTACATTTTCATACAAAGCTGTTTCATTTTTTATTTTTATGGAACTGAGTGATGAGATGAACAAGTCGTGATGGCAAGCGCGACGCCTGCCCATAACAATTGCAGTGTCACCCAGAACTTAGAATACCATAAAAAGCACTTCATGGCACTGCATTGCGCTCGCCACCCCGACTCATTAGATATTAAGTCTCATATGCCCAGTAATTTCGCTGCAATTAGCAATAGTGTAATAATATTGTGTAACAGTGTAGTAAGTTACCTAAAATAAAATAAAATGTGAGTAATCCTGACGAGGAAGTAGGTAGGTATTTTATACGTGTATATATAATGAAGGGTGGAAGATCCCGAAATTGATTTGGCCGTGTCAAGTCATTGTCTAATGAATAATTCATTCAGTTAGCCCGTTAACTTCCAGCTTTCTATTGTATCTGATAGATAAACAATGGGTTGTCTCCGATAGTGTCGAGGGATGACGGCAGGAAACACTTTCTATTATACCTACTTGTTCCAAACTTAGAAGTACTTTGTCTCTGTCTTTATATGGTACCTTGAATATGTATACGTTTTGCGCGATCATTGATAGGTTCGTTATCTATGGGTACCTAAAGAACTTTATTTTTAAGCCCCGACGCAAAAAAGCGGTGTTAAAAGTTTGACCAGTATGCGTATCTGTCTGTGGCACCGTAGCTCTTAAACTAGTAAACCGATTTGGATGCAGTATTTTTTTATTTGAAAGCAGGTTTTCTAGCGGTGGTTCTTAGATGTTTTATCAAAATCGGTTTAGTCGTTTTTTTACTTTTTACAGGTTTTTGTGTCGGGGGTTTTTAATATTTTAGTTTAATTTATTTTATTTTATTAGATGATCTACAGCTTATACACAGAAATATAAATTACAAGCTTAAGTTATCATAATATAGACCAGTGACAGATCTTCCTAATTATTACAATTTTGTCCTTAGTGCTCTCTAGCGAAGGATTCAAGTATGTGTTTGTGTGTGTGTAGGTACTATGTGCGTGTGCATGTAAAGGAAACTATATAGGTGACTTTAGGTGAGAAAACTTTTTACTGGTGCACGTAAATAACTCATTTCAATAGCTCTCAGGGTAAATTCGTCAAATTAAGGGTTGTAAGTCTTACACTCATAAAAATGTATCGTAAACCTGTCACAGCAATCGGAAACAGTATATCGCGGGCGCGCCGAGCGGCATTCCACGTGGCGCCCTCAATCAAACACGCAAAGTTACCGGAATTCACCGGATACATTTATTTTAAATGTGGAGAAAATGTGAAGAAACCAAAACAGCCGACGAAGTCTGGGCAAAAAACTAGTCAAGGTTTTTGACTTCTGCCTATATTGATTTTCAAAACTGAAGTTTTAGTCAATCATGTTAGTATTTATATAGCTAAACTAGCTGCTCCCTACAGTTTCATCCGCGATTTATGCCTATGTCCTGTTTCAGGTTACAAGGTAGGTAGGCTACACCGAACCAGTACATATCAAATTTCATCAAAATCTGTTCAGTACCTAGTTTTTGTGTGATAGACATCCATCCATCCATCCTCACCAACTTTCGTATTGTTAATATTAGTAATATCTACGTAAGTAATAGTTAGTATTATTTGGTAATAGTAGAACTGTCGTGTAGTTATTGTTAGCGTACGTTTAATGAAATGAACATTGAACGAAAAAAATCACACAAACTTAAGCACTGTCCAAAAAGGGAACTTTGCAGTCGAAGAGATAGCCGGCACTATCATTAAACTTTTTACCGCGCGGACCGCTAAAAAGTGCCGTAGTTATTCTGCAGGCGCCGCAGATAAATCCTCGGCGATGGTATCTGTGAAGGCAATTAAGATAAGCGAACATTGTGCTGTCACTGTAGCTCACTGGCTCCGTTTAGCGGACGCACGCTCGATTTATGCGCTCCGAGGATCAAAGCAAGCGTAGCCATCACGTTTGGAAAAATAGGAATTGAAACTAGAAAACAGCTACATTTTGATACGTATCTAGATCGGATTCTGCGATAAAGTCTAGCCAGTCGCTTGCTTCGCCTTGAGTCTATTGGGTTCGTGAAATATTATTATAAGCGAAGACGAATTACCGTCCGCAATGAAAAATAACAGTAATTCTTTTGAGAGCGGACGAATTCGTTGACACCTTGAAAAGTAGGACATAGTCCGGGGAAAGCAGGCGACGTGGAGAACCCTAATCACAACTACACCCTCATGTTACGATGCTACGTGCTACGTGGCGTTACGTTTACGTAACTCACGTGTGCTAGGACACAATAACAGTGACAAATGTGCACTTCATTGCCGGACAAACTGCTGGTGAGCTACTTGCGGTAAAAGCGTTTTGCCGCAAGGTTCTCGAGTGGTAGATTCAGGTATAACATACAGGATAACAGACTTAGGTGTTAAGAGAAGCCTAACTTTGGCTTTCTAAAAGTTAAATATACCCTTAGCGTCGTTCGTAATTGGACTTCTTTGTAAAAGAAGGTCTATTATTTAAAGACCAAAACTACCTGAAAAAAAAATGTCGAAAAAGATAAAACCAGTGTTAAGGCGCTATCGCTTTGTACCCTTTCAAGGTGAAGAAATATACGCCGTATTATATTAAAAAGGCAAGAAAAATACTTGTATGTATGGGTAGAAGGAAGACCCGTTGAAAAAGTACCTGAAAGTCATAAATTTAAAAAGTACAACCCTCGTCCTTTTGTTAACAAATTATTCTGCCTACTATAATACCTTTGTAGGATTATTCCGTTGGATTCATTTTATAGCCTCACTCCCTCCCTAGCTTCTCGGAGGAGTGAAGGAAGTCAAGGCTAATGATGAATGAGCACGCATTTTTTTTTCTTATAATAATATTGCAATATTATTTTGAGATAACACGAGGTGCGGTATAACCTGAAGAATTAAAGTTAATAGTCTACGAAAAAAAATTGCAGTTGATCAAAGACGTTGTTATAAGATGGTTCCTATATATTAACTACTTATATATATATAAATGTGTAACTTAGTGAATAGCCCGAATTTTCAAGTAGTGCTTTTTAAATAATCAAACATGTTATTACGGCAGACAATCTCTAAGGACAGGAAATATGTTTACACGTAGGTTCAGCGAGGACCGCGGGAAATAATAAGCAAAAAGTGTTTTACACTGCTTAAAACTTAACTGAATCTTATTTCACTTGATATAGAGTTTAGAGTCGTTTGTTATCTCGAAGTTAATAATAGCAATTATCGTAGAGTACGCGGTATGAGAGAGCGTGTTAAATGCATAGTGTACACGCGAGCAACGAGTACTTGCTCACTTGAAACGCTGGGAAAGACTCTAATTAAAAAAGTAATCACGTACGTAACGGTGGAATACTGATATAACAAAAAACATAGGGCTGCTCCGTGACCAAGCGAAATTGTAAATCGGGCGTTTTAAATTCACGTCTTGAACGGAGGAGCTAAGATGGAATGGGATGAGTCTGTTTCGAGTAACGAACGAGTTATCTCCCAAGGGCATCGCGTCAAGTTTCCTAACACGTAATCATTTATGTTAAGGGTTTGTTTAGTAGCCGACGGCAGGATACAGTGCCAAGAGCCCGATGGAGATAGAGCGAACGCTGAGATTAGACGCGCAACTTGTAGAGGTCTCCGAATGCCTATACCTCTTTGTCTCCTTATCTTTCGCATTCGGTGCGCTAGTGAATGTGTGCGCTTGCCAACGACAAAAGCTGAAGTTTCTGTGTCTATCTATACATATATTGGCGTATATATACGTTCATTCTTGCTAGCACTTCTGGCACCTGTACATGTAGGTTTGGTACACAAGCACGAGTGTTATTTCAATCATTGTATCTACACTCGAGAGCCATGAATCCGGGTCACTTAAAGAATGTTAAAAATCTCGGAAACTAAAAATGATAGGTTAATGCAATAAATTGTATTTAATAGACAATGTAATACTCCTTAAATGAAAGTAAAAAAAATATGAGTCACCATACATTTTATTAACACAAAATTACATAAAGAAAAAAACTGCTGATCTCTCCTTAAAACAAAAATAGGAAACATGAAATTTTTGAACTTTATTACGATTTTCTTGAATTTTAATACTTCGTATTGCCTCCTCGTGCTTCCATTACTGCGTTTACGCGGTTTGGCATGCTGTACACCAAGTTCCTTATACGATTTTGGGGAATATTCTCCCATTCCTCTGTGAGAGCAATTTTGAGCTCACGAAGCGTGATTGGGGGAGGGTTTCGTTGTTTTACGCATCTGCCTAGCTCGTCCCAAGCATGCTCGATCGGGTTGATATCCGGGCTGCGCGCTGGCCACTCCATACGAGTAATGTTCATCTCTTGAAGGTAGTCATTCACAATCCTACCTGTATGAGGTCGGGCATTGTCATGCATAAATATAGCATCCTCACCTAAATTGACCATAAATGGACCAACGTGATCATTGAGGATTTCTTCCACATATCTGACGCTAGTTAAAGAGCCGTTTTCTATGATCACCAGCTCTGTGCGACTTTCAGAAGAAATTCCGGCCCACACAAGTACAGACCCACCACCGTAGGCTACTTTTTCTTCGATGCATGCTTGCTTGAATCTTTCCCCTGGTCTTCGATACACTCTGTGTCTTCCATCGTGCTTGTAGAGCATAAATTTTGATTCGTCGGAGAACATAACTTTTGACCAATCTTCAATACTCCAATTTACGTGGCTCTGGGCATATCTTAGTCTCGACATACGATGCCCACGCTCCAGTTTAGGGCTGTTTGCAGGTCTAAGGGGTTTTAAGTTAGATTCAGCAAGCCGACGTCTTACTGTCCATGCACTTGGGTTACTTCCTCCGAGGCGTCGAAACTGATTGGTGAGTTCAGTTCCTGTGAGAAAGCGATTTCGAAGCATGGTGTTCACCAAGTATCGGTCTTCTCGTGCTGTGGTACACCTGGTTCTGCCCGTTCCTGGTCTGCGTAGGTTAGAACCAGTTTCTTCGTAACGTCGGAGAACTCTTTGTACTGTTGACAGCGACACACCGACAGTCCTGGCTGTATCGCGCTGACTCCGGCCGGTTTCCAGCATTGTAAGTATTCTGGTGCATTCTTCAGGCGTAAGCGACATAATTTCAGCTTGAATAATGAATGTAGAGCACTATCAACATGGTTTATGTACCCACATAAATGACAGATTACAAACAAAAGCAAAACCAAATGCTGTAATTTCGTAGTTCCATCTTCGAAAGTGGCCCTTTTTCAAATTTGATTTTTTTATGATATAACTTTACAATAGCTAAGAAGTTTTAATACCTTCATTTAAGGAGTATTACATTGTCTATTAAATACAATTTATTGCATTAACCTAGCATTTTTAGTTTCCGAGATTTTTAGGATTCTTTAAGTGACCCGGATTCATTGCTCTCGAGTGTATTATTAATAAACTTGACGATATTGGACAGGTTCAGATGCATGAAACTATTGCCCAAAATAAAAAAGAAACCGTTGGTCTTTTGTCCACGACACAGTTTACAATACGGCGTATTTTCTGCGCCATAGAATAAACGTGTGAAGGCCATAGAATAGATTCAGATTAGATCAGATAAGGTTCAGATTAGATTCACGGCAAAACAACGTGTGAACAAGAAGCCTCGTAGAATCTAATGGAATAAGGCGTGACGTTGCGGCGTGAAATTCATCTCAAATGTGAAACGTAATGAAAATATGTAGTCCGTAATTCCGCTGAATAAAGTTTCAGATTTAAGCCTAGTAGATATCGATTTCATTGGAAATCCCATAACTATTGCATTTAATGATTATGATGTATTGCCTGTAAAAAAGTTATAAAACTGAAGGCCTATTCAGACAATCTTCTTGCCAGTTGCTTACCATAATGGTAGGTAAGTATATAATGATATGGTACCAGCAAAAAGCATGCATTGTCTAAACTAAATGCAACCTAGCTCTAATGAACCTATGTAGCTCGCAACCAAGACGAAAACCATAACACAAAGTCCTTAATTTCTAAGTAAATCAATCTCTAATATACACGTTCCGAGTCGAGAACCTAGTCAGCAGTAAAATAGTATCGCGAGCTCTCGGGGCTCTTGGGAAGTTCCGTAACCGATGTCTCGCCGTTCGTGCCCTCTGCTCCAATCATAGACCCGGCTCGGCAGAAACAACAACTAGGAACGAGCTCACTTCATTCCTGCCTTCGCAACTTGGAGAATAACTTAGAAATTCAATTTGCTGACGGTGAACGTCGCTGCGGAGGCCTGTACCTAACCATCACATGCAACAGAACTTAGACTTTGCAACGTTGCAGTCTTGCGAATCTAGCAAGGCGAGCGATAACCAGATTTTAGCACCACAATGAAACTCTCTGTGCGCCAAAAAAGTTCAACTTACATGGTGCAACCACTGCGATTCCAAAGTTGCTAAGAGCGTTTAAACAGTAGGAACATTCCTAACGATGTGTTTATACGAGCATGGAAGTTGTTCTTTGTTGCGATGTTCTCCACGAAACGTTTATTTCCTTCATTCTCGTTTGCACTCAATATAATTTACATTTAACGGCAACGTTACAAAATAAAACACATTATTGCACAAACTAAGAGCTCGTAATCTTACGAATATTATAAACGCGAAAGTTTGTAAGAATGGATGTATGGATGTACCTTTGTTACTCTTTCACGCAAAAACTACTGAATGGATTTTGATGAATTTTGGTATGGAGATAGCTTATACCCTGGATTAACACATAGGCTACTTTTTATCCCGGGAAACCGCTGGTGAAATAAATCAAGATAAATAAAGTCCGTTTAATTAACCATTAAATTTAATTTTGTATGAGATAAAACAAATTTCATTCTCGTTTTGTTCATCAGAGGAACGAGAAAACAAAGGCTTTCGGTAAACAGGATAAGTACTACCTAATGAAGCCATAGCAATAATTCGTGCAAATTGAATAAAACTTCCAATTATCGCTGAAGCTGGACTGTTTACTGAAACACTTCATTTCTATTTGTGTTTATTTTTTATGTACAGTATGACGTATTTTTCTTTAATCAGACAAGAACAAACGCCCAAAGATATTTGTTTAGTTTATTCGTCAGGAACATGCAGTTGTATTAATGATTATTGTTATTACTTCTCGATAGAATACATAGGTATATAACGTAATTTTAAAAGTTAGGAGGTAGTTAGTAATTTGAGCGGGTTGGGGCGTGAAAAATGGCGGGCGGAGAGGTCACGTCGGGGCCATCCCCGGACCATCACTCTTGTTTGATGCACGACTGTTTGCGTCTCCCGACTGATGGATTTAGAACGAGAGCGTTTTAAAAGATTATTGGTTTAATCAACAAAATGCTATCAATGGAAAAATCTCTTTAAAACACTTGAATTTGAACTAATCTATGTTTATATGTATTTTATTGATTTTTACCTGTTCGTTATTTCTAATATATGGATTATCATGGCAGTCAATTTAAGCCACTTCCTGTTATCCGATCGTGCTAAGCGAATTCAGAACACATGTGTAAGTATGATGAAGATATATTGTGAAAATACCACTGATTGTAAGCAACAGTTTGAAAACTGTGACTGAGCTGATTTGATGATACTGAAGGATGAAGAGATTTGATCATACCGACTCTACAACCATATGCATGTGTATAAGCTCCTTCAATTTATAAAAAGCTAATGAGTTACGACCTTGCATACAGTCATGTGTGTAATGCCATGTTTTTACAAATAAATTGTCCTTGTCTTTGTCTTTGTCTTTACAGACTTGTCTCAACAGGATTTTAAGTTACAGCTGGTGAATGCGGTAAGCACATGAAAGTTTTAAGCCTCGTACAGACTATTTGCAACATGCAATGCAACGCGGATATCATGGAAAGTCCAAGCGCATACTACGCGCTTCAACTGCGAATGCATACGCGGCTTTAGAATGATTGACTAAAAGGTACGTAGGTAAGTAAAGATCATTTTTGATCTACTAAAAACATCAGTAAAATAAAATAACATACACATATAAAATAAAAATTTGACGATGGATCTCATTATTCATGGAACACAAGAACAATATTCATGTTCATAATTCAAAACTCATTACAGCTCTCTATGAGAAACTTGAAGAAAGCACCTACTTTGCTCGCACTTATTTAAGAACCAATGTACGTTTTTCGAATAGATAGGATAAAAAAAATGTTGGGTACATAATATGGACCCAATAACTTCTGCATGTGGTTTAACAATTCAATCTCTTTACAATGCGAAGGGCATTGTTTTCCGCGGACACGCGCTATCCATATTAATTATTACCGTTCGTATTTAAGTGTCGGTTGCAGGCACGTACATACTTATATCTAGTTATTCGCATTGCCTTATACACCGCAACCGATTGTCGCAATCACCCTACTTTTGTTCCACAAAGAGTCTATACCGTTATTGAATTTCACTCATCAGCCTTTGTTTTGAAAGTATGGAATATATAGAGCAAATAGATACCCTGTTCTCGAATTCCTTCGTAGTTTGTAATTTTTGACGGATCACTTGATTTATATTTTTGTGATACAAGTTATTAATCATCTTTTGAGCATTCGTACTAAATGTTTTTGCGTTTCCATTTTATTGTAATAGTTTCGGACAAATTCTGACTAATAATAAACGTTATAGGTAATAAGTGGGAGTTTTAAAACTTTTTCTATCACCTAATAGAGCGGTAAAGTAAGGTATTATTACGTTGTTTAGGGCCATCTAGAGATAATGGATATTGCAGACGACCTCAAACTTCACCAATCGATAAGTTTGTAGGACTTAGAAGGTGCTACTTTACTACTCACTTGAGACCCCGATAGGCAATTTGTTAGGCAAACTGTGGTACTTTATGTTAGTTTGTTAGTGCAAGACAAAATAAATAAAAGACAAGAGGTGCCATGAGAGCTTTTAGGTACCTTTTTCTTAGAAGCTTCTTAATGGATCACTTGTAACGTTTTGGAACGTTATTTCAACGTACAAAATCTTATTTAATAAAATGTAAAGTAATATTTACGTTATAATTAATTTTTCGAAAATTATTTCTTATATAAATTATAAATATACATTTTTATATATGTATATAGCTATAAAAGAATGATTATATTATGAAAAAAAAAAAGACGTAGTCATCAGCTGTTGGTTGATATAGATTACTTATTAGTTACTGTGACACGCCCTTTCCTAATCTCGGCTTACCGCGCCCCGCGCCCGCGCACCTCACACTCAGCTGACCAGCCGGCCGCGCCCGCCACCACGTATAATATAACACTACTAGCACGTCACTGCTCTTTAATTTATTATATGCGACAATATTTCGCGAACTTCCTTTAGCAAATAACATTTTATTAATTTTATTTGTGCTAGATAAGCTGCACGGCTATCTGATTCTGTGAGTGTAGTGCAAACCCCACTTGGGTAAGCGTTTAAAATTTACGTATTTGACTGTTTTTTCCAAATTCTAAATATGGTTTTATGTGTGAGTACCTAAAGTAGAGCCAAATCATCATTTAGCTTTTGGCTATGTTTATTTTCTTAATTCTCTTTTCTACTCTTTACTCCTTTGTTCTGACTTCTAACGGCCACATCACCAACTCTCGGCCCTTTAGCTTGCTGCTTATGAGGTGGTCGCCGTCAAGGGAGAGGAGGAATGGAGAGTAATTTCGTGGACGTTGATTCGAGGGTCCAAGATTTGGGCTCCACCATCACCGCTGCTATAATCCACATCCTGTTTGACAAAACCGCATTAAACGGTTTATTGCATGTGTCGACTTTGGATCTTTATTTTACTTAACGTCACACTATAGCTTGATATTTTTGCTTGAAGTTTCTTAGAAATTATTTTTTGGTATTGTTTCTACGACGATAAAGGGATTTTAAGCACAAACTTGTTACAGCTTAAATTGTAGCTACAGAGCAGGCGTACGTGCTTCTCGTTTTTATTTTTCACAAGGAATTAAGTATTTTCTTTCGCTTAAACCGTCTGTTTTTCTATATCAGATATGTAATAAAATAACGTCAACGTAATTTATTAAACAAAGGGTCACCACGATAAGAATCTCGAAACTTCAGCTCTGTCTTTTCTAACGCGAAAATGTGTTTCTCTTTTTTCGTAAGTTGAAAAAACGGTAACAAACAAGGGAATAATGTACAAAGTCGACTGCGAAGTGCTATAAATATTATTTTTCTTGTGTGTAATCGATATTGTCAGCGATTTGCCGCGCGCCATGATGGATGTTCCGCCGACCGTTGCTGAAAACATTGCCTTGTTTTGTCTTTCACTTTAGTTAACGCCTTTGTTCCGCAGAGTTATGTTTTATTGCTTTTAGCGTGAGTTACGATAATCTCCTCTCGTTTCATAAAGCATTTAGGATCGAAATCAAATTTTCACTTCAATCTTAAAACACGACCTGATAAATTATTTATGTACTCTTGTATATTTTTTTGAGTTTATATTTATGAAAGTTTTTGTTATAGTTGTAGTTAATAAGAGTTTTCGTGAGTTTTATTCATTAAAAATATGATTGAAACGCCTATACTCACGTAGTTTGACGACTTTGTCGACCTAAATTTCGAGCATATCCGAAACTGTTCATCAGTCAGGAACGTTCCTAATAAAGAACATTGAATGTGCTTATTTTAACATTTAGGTACTACGAGAAGCTTGATAGCGGAGATAAGCATTGTCCCTAATTGGTTTATACCTACACACATGATACGATCTTAAAGCAATTTAAAGAGCACTCAGCTTCATCCCTGGGGGTGCGTAGTTATAATCAAATTTTCACTTAAATCGAAAAGCGAGTACATAAAAATTCTTGTATATTTTGTCTTACTAACATTTACTGCGAGTAGCCTGATTTTGGATATAAACGTAGTCTCTAATTACTTTATACCTACATATGATGCGATCTTAAAGCAATTTTCAGAGCACTCAGCTTCATCCCTGGGGGTGCGTTATTATAAATCATGAACATTCGTTATATAATCTGATTAAGCGTTTTATAAGGCGCGTTTCTCCCTTGATGTGAGTAGGCATATGTCGCTAAATAAACAGTTTTCATTTCCCTTGAGCCGCTGGAGAGCTAAGTGAGTCAGCAATTTACATTGTCTCATTACGTGTCTAGTTTTTTATATAAAATGCACGTACAAGAGAAAACTTGCAGTTACGCTCATCCTGGCTTGAAAAACTTTCTGAATTACGTTCAAAATGTGCATCATTATGCTGACAAAGTTTTATGACCTTTTTGTGTAGTCTGTTTATGTACAGTGTTCTGTCGCCCACTGTAACACTAGCTTTAGATTCCAAACAAAAAAGGCAACGGGTCAGCTTACGAAGATAAACTTGAGATCTTTGTGGGTAAAGTGAACAACTGTTTTTACAGTTTATCGAAAGACGAAGGTAAACCTTGTGTTAACCTCTTTCATATTATTAAATTACGTAAACATACTCAAACACATTCAATACATTTAGTGAAAGTGAATCAAACACAAAATGCCTAAAATCGCTAGCCCGTTACTAATGTAGCCAAAACATACGAGCGATACACCCGTTATAGCTGCGCTAACATGGCAGTTAACCCGAACTCGTGCCATTACCTGCATTAACATTAGCACACAAGCAGGCAAAATCCCAGACGCGATCGCTGGCTTAATTCACACAAGAAATCCTCGCTTGAACCGCTCCCTCGAGTGTTCTAAAGACTTGCTACGAAAAACTCCCAACCGCTTCGCCACTTGCACAATTTATGATGGTAGTTAGGCCAACGCTGCGCTCTGCTACCACAAACAGGTAGGAGCCGCTGTAGCGGCGACCGCTTCGCCCCCCGTGCACTACAAGATATAGGAAAGCAGAGGGGTAACAAAAGGAAGCAACAAGGTCCCGCAGTAAATAGAGGGTTTATAGGCAAAGCAATATACAAGCGAGCTGAAGACGCGACGCGAATGCTTGATGAACTTTAATTACACCGGCGCGGCGAAACCAGCGAAGCAATTGGCTGGCTGGTGTATTAGCATAATCATTTTGTAGCCCTCCCGAGGTTAACTGATGTGAAATTGGTAATATACTGCGCCAATTTTCACAGGAGAGTTATTTCTTTAATTAGAAATCCCTACCATTTCCGATATTAGAATTTTTCGATGGAACCTTATAACTTCAATAACAATTTTTTATGTTTCTGAGAACGTAATTTTACCTATAGAGCTTGTAAAAGAGCAGAGGTTTCGCTATATCACGTTAAAATATTATCACATGATAGCCAGCTAATAAAATCATGTTATAATATAAAAAGCGGAATGTGTCGGAAGTTATGGGAAAATGATGTCCCTGGCCAAAAGGGCAAGGGCATAGATAAAAATGTTAACGGCAAGGTAGTTCTCCGCAGCAACCCTTGCCTTTGAGATTTATTGCAGATTATCCGCCCCAGTATTGGGCTATTAAAATCCGCTTTATATTTTACGACTTGCAATCTCTTTTAAAATACTGGAACCCATTATTCCTTTAAACTGAACGTGCGATGAAATGTTAGAAGTCAGATCTTCAAAGATAATCAGACTTTATTGTTGACCAAACTCAAATCAATAAAATATAGGTAGAAAATTAAAGCTAAAAACCACTTTTACACTATTTTAAGTAGCAATATTACTTTTAATACCAAATACAGGACAGATAACACATTTATATGAAAGACAGACTATCTTTAGTATATATAGTATATATCTATCAACTACGTAGCATTTACAAATATTGAAACCTATACGATGTGTGAACAACATTAGAATACCAAATCAAATGTGTATGAATCCGTAAAAGCTTTCGATAGCTCGGTGATGGATAGACTGAAAATGTCAGCGACTTCCCCAAAAATGATGTGCCCCTCATTGTTCCGAGAAAGTATTTTAAATTCAAATCAGCCAGGGATGAGTTTAGACGTTACCTTGAGAATATTACTCGGAATCTCGAGGAGGCGAACGTAAAAAATATTTTGTGTACTTTAACTTGCCTTTTGTAAAAGGTTGCTTCGGCGAGAAGGCGTATCTTTCTAGCTACTTATATGAATACAAATTCATTTAATTTTCGCTTTTTGGAAAATATGAGTAAACCATGTATAAATTAATAGAAGAATGCATTAACAGTCTTATAGAATAAAATTGGATGATGCGTTAGACGAGTACAACATTAAAAATGACCATATTATTTTTATGTAGAGACAGTATTTTTCTATTTTAACCTAAACAAAGCAGGCAATCTAGAGGTAGATTACCTATATTAAATTTTAATGTAATTGTATTATTTCATACAGTATATTCCAATATACATTAAATTACTAACTACGCCTCCGCTTCCATTCTGAATATTATTGTGGAGTGTGTTTGGATAATGTGAAACGTTTGTTTTAGTAGGTTGTAAAATATGACTCATAATACAAGCCGCTGTAGCCACACGCTCCAAAACGTCGTGAAACTTGGGGAACTTCGTCTACTGCCAAGTTTACAATTAGTACAACACCTCGTCCACACCCTAAAAATTAGCATACATGTCCTGACCAAATAGATGTTACAAAAACCAACTACGGTAACACTAGTACTAAACCAGTAACGATTCAATTTAAAAAACCAGCCAAGTGCGAGTCGAACTCGCGCACGAAGGGTTCCGTACCATTATCTATAAAACGGCAAAAAAATCACGTTTGTTTTATGGGAGCCCCCCTTAAATATTTATATTATTCTGTTTTTAGTATTTGTTTTTAGCGTATGTTATAGAGGCAACAGAAATACATAATCTGTGAAAATTTCAACTATCTAACTATCACGGTTTATGAGATACAGCCAGACAGACAGACAGACGGACAGACAGACAGGCAGACAGACAGACAGATAGACAGACAAACAGACCCGACAGACCGACAGACCGACAGACACATAGACAGACCGATGGACAGCGGATTCTAAATAATCGGGTCCCGTTTTACCCCTTGGGTACGGAACCCTAAAAACAGTACCTAACGATATATAGCTACAATAATCACTTCGTTCTACCGGTAACTACCCGTAAATACACCGGCGTAAACTTATAACAAAATGAAAGTTACATCTATTTACTTCAAATACAGCCATCATTTCATGTCGTAGAAAATTATAAGGAAAATGTATTTATATCAAGAAATTTAATTTATTTGACAAGGAGAAACAGCTTTATTTGACATGACTATCAAACGTAGATTGGTATTACAATTTTATTTTTATTGAGATCTCTCTTTTTGACACTAATAAAAAATTGGTTTCATATAGGTCGACTGAAAGAGGTTTGTGGACGGTTTGTTTGCAAAAAATTTACACATCCAAATTGCACCCACTTCACGTTCTGTTTGAAGCCTTTGAAATGTATGTAATTCCGATGACAATAGCATAATATGGTAACATCGAGCTGTTCTAATAATGGAGCTGTATGTTGGGTAATAGAACTCTTTAATGGCTACTAATAATGGCACCCAGGCATTAGAGTTGTCATGACGTGTCCTATTTAATGCGTATCATAATGACGATCTGATGATGGAACTGAAAGGCGGGTACTCAATACTCAATAGTTTATTGCAATCATATATGTATGTACATTTGAAGAGGTCTTATGAAAAGGTAAGTTAACATATATGACCCTACGTAAATGGCTACTAGTAACACCACTGAGTTTGGGCTCATTAAATTTGTCATGAGAAGTCCTATTCATTGCGCATGATGATGAAGGTCTGACGAGGGCATGAAACGTTCATTATCATGCGTAAATTCATTTTACATTAAAAGCGCCTTAGCCATCTTGCAGGTCCCTAGATAAATGGTGGTTAACGGAACTTTAAACGGTTACTAATAAGCCCAACGAGTTTGGGCTTATTAGATTTCTCATGACGAGTCCTATTTCGGAACCCGGGGTAACGGAAGCCTTGAGTTTATTTTGGACTGTTGTACTTTGGATGCTGTTTTAATTCCACTAAAGTACAGCTATGGTACCATTGAGATGCGGATGTTACCTACAAAACATCACACCTGGAGGGTCAAATGTTCATAAAAGTTAAGTTTAGTTTGTTAAGCGGTAGAAGTTAGAACACGCAGTAAAATGTTTGGGTTCCTGCAGGACAAGCTTATGAAGATCGCTGTCGAGTGAAATCTTTAAAGGACTTCAAATTGAAGAAAGACTACTTACACTTATACTTTTACTGGTGGTAGGTTTCTCGTATGCGAGAGGCCGTCTGGGTGGGTACCACCGCTTTGCCAGTTATTCAGCCGCCAAGCAGTAGTGCGCAAACATTACTGTGTTCCGGCTTGAAGGGCATTGTAGCCAGCGACATTACTGGGCATTATGAGACGCAACAGCTAATTGTCTCAGGGTGACGAGCGCAGTGCAGCGCCGCGCAGGATTTTGCAAAACAAAGTTTTGGGTGGTGCTATTATTGTTATGGGCTGGCGTATTGCTTACCATCAGGCAAACGACCAGCTCGTTTCGTCATTCAGTTACATAAAGACTGCTCATAGCTACAATAAAAACCAAAAATGTTTGCAATACTGATGTCATAGCAAAGATGGAATGCGCCCAAAAACAGAGCAGAAACTACAGACTATATAATAAGACTAAAAAGTAAAAAAGGCACTTTAAAAAACACGGTTTTTAAAACAATATGTTATTTGACATGATAGATTTCAGGTTTGTAGGTCCTTATAACGTAACTCTCCTCTTGATTACCAGTTTACAATTTACTCCGCAGATGAAACAAAAAAATGAATCGCAGAGTAGAGAAGTTTTTATAAATGGGCCGTAGCTGCAAGTTAAATAATCAGCCAACAGACACTGAGGAATGCATTAATATCTTTGCCGCTACACTCTAATTTTTCAGTATTAAAGCTGACTGAAACTATGAGAAATTGTGCTGGTGGGTATTTTGTATTTCTTCGTAGTAAAAATATTTTAAATATACCGTAGAAGTGGGTGGCCAGTAAATAGAAGGTATCCATGGAATGAGATATGATGGAATTAGAGGGTGATCCTAATGAATTAGTGTAGCAATGTTTCCCATAATGATAACCTATATATTTCGATAGCGCAAATTTTATAAAGCTATACCTTATATCTTGGGAGATTAGGGAGACCTTTTCCCAGCAGTGGATATAGGCCAGAAATAAACCTTATAGATACTAGCTGACCCGGCGAACTTTGTACCGCCTAATTTTTTTTTTTTTTTTTTTATATGACTAGGTAGTCAAACAAGCAGACGGCCCGCCTGGATGGTAAGCGGTTACCGTCGCCTATGGACACCTGCAACACTCGGGGCATTACTGGTGCGTTGCCTACCTTTAAGGACCCTTAACCAAAGAAAACTAACTATTACGCCTAACAGTCATTCAATGTCGTGCTATCTTTCTAGATTTGAATATTCAACGGAAAATAGTTCTGGACACCAATTATTACAAATAAGCTATAAGCGTGCGTGACGTGAGCTGACGATTGCGGAAGATGGCGGAGTTCCAAACCTAATTTGATTAAAAATTAATTTTCTTTATATTTTTTTTCGTAAACTTTTCCGATATTTTAATAGTTATTCTGCTACTCGGGGCGGAGACGAATCCTACAAATACGAGCACATTAAAATCGTTCACTCTGTTCTTGAGTTATAAACGGTGTAACTAACGCGACTTTGTTTTATTTATTTAAATTAATGTAGTTGTTATGCCCTATGACTTAAATATATTGGACCGTAAAAACATTCTGTAATTTTTGTGAACGCAGCTGGACCTGGTTTCCGGGCCCTGCGGCCGTGCCTACACGGCACGCCAACTCCGCAGCGCGCCGCTGGTAATGGGATCTAGCTGTCTTATGGATACTTTTGGTCACATACGCGAAATAATGCTGAAATATCTACCAAGCTTCTTGTAAGCTTTCCAAAAATACGTTGGCACTTTTTAGTAAGTAGGTTGTTTGCTTGAAATTGAAACAATTTAGTAAATAAAAGATTTTATTAACAATGTCGTGAAAAATATGTTGCGTGGTCATTACCTTTTTTTTAAAGAACTGAGTAATGGGACGAACAAGTCGTTCGCCTGATGGTAAGCGCCACGCCTGCCCATAACAATTGCAGTACCAACCAGAACTTTAAATACCATAAAAAGCACTGCGTAGCACTGCATTGCGTTTATCACCCAAGACATCAAATACGTTAAGTCTCATATGCCCAGTAATTTCGCTGGCTGCAATGCCCTTCAAATCGGAACACAGTAATGCTTGTTCACTACTGCTTGGCGGCAGAACCCCGATAGATACTTAATTGATCAATCAAAATGGCCTGCAATAGGGGTTCGGACAGAACGCGAGAAAAAATCTAAAACGTAGTTAGAACGAATGTTCGTCGAACCGAATAAATATTTTTGTGCAATAATAATGATTTATGTTTTTAAATCAATAAATAAAATCTAATAATTCTGACATTTTTAATCTGTTATTCATCTCCAACGAAACAACAATCACAGCGCATGACGTCATTTGTAGGCAAATGCCGTGAGTCAAGCTTGTGTTTATTTTACGTTTTTGCTTTTCATAAAATGTATTTTTGCTAATTTTTTCGTTCCATTACTACAATATCGTCCCCAAACTTCACAAAACGTATTTAAATCTCTTTGCAAGTTTTATTTCGAAGAGATTGTCGTTTTGTCCCTACATGTGACGTCACAAATTTTGAGGTGACCTTTTGCGCGGCAATATTTGAAACATAATATTTAAACATAGTTTTTGGTACTTTAGAGCGTTATTTAATTGAAATAGTATTTTTCATGGCTATATATATTAATTGTAGTTAATATAAAACACTTTCTGAAAAGTTGTCCGATCCCCTATTACGTCAGCTACAAAAGTCACGTGCGTTGTTGCGAAATCATAGTTTCATAATAATTATTATTAGGTATATGGTTTATAGCACAATACATAAACCAAAGGAACATTTTTAAAGTATCAGAAAGCTCGTAGAATATAGTTCCAAATTATTAATTATTTAATTAACTATTGTTAAACGACTTTTAATTTCTATTATTTTTATGCAAAGAAAATATATTAGTTTTATTTCTCTTACGCAATGATTCTTAATCACTTTCGCTTTTATACAATCAATAATTCAAGTCACAGATTTTAAGGGGAAGCAAATTAATGGAAATTTATAAACCCATTACGAAGAAATAATGCGCAAATGTATCGAATCTGTTTAATTTCCGTTCAGTGACAGAGCACTCATTATAACGGGTTCATAAATTATCATTCGAATCGAATGACCTAAAAATTGCGCTGTGCTAGCATGAGTTACGTAAGGTAGAGAGCCCGGAATGAATGGCCTAGGAGGGATTTCTTTATTTATCACGGCTTATAGCCGGAGAGGGCTGGGGAGCGCCGCAGAGCAATTAAAACTAAAGTGAATGGCGAGGCTGCATATTGTAGCGGTAAGATGTGGCCGTTACCTGCCCCTGGCTGCCTCCTGCTACTCTCTGATATTAGCAGGCAGCGAGGATTTATTTTCTCTGCTAGTAGTTATCGTATATTCTTTTTTAGTTGAGGTATCGTGATGAGCCACGGCACCAGCTGTTGGCTGGTAACAATAGATTTTTAATTGTTATATTTAACTGATAATTTCTTGGGATTATTAGATTAGATTAAATAACGCTTTATTGTTACATAACAAAAAGAAATAAATTATAAAACAATACTTAAAGCTAAAGTGTTACAATGGGTGGTCTTATCGCTTATAGCGATCTCTTCCAGACAACCTTTGGATGGAGAGGACCCAAAGAAACTGTAAGGGACGGTGGTGCTGTGTATAAACAAACTAACCAGTATGAGCATAAAATAATAATATCATATACAGTCTATATAATCGTAATAATATATTATTTGGCTAGGTAATTACAAAGTATAACAAAAGGTCAGCTTTATTGAAGGTACCAAATTTTTTATGAATTCTTTCAATGAGGATTTCCTATATACAGTAGAACAAAGTGAAAATTAACATCCGTATAGTCGAGCCAGTCTGGCGCAAGTTGGTAGATAAGCCTGGAATAGCTCGGATCAATACAAAACCCAATCTAACTATTTAGCCGATGCTGCCCACTCGGAAATAAATTCAACTGCAACCGGCTACCTTTGCTATTGTACCTACCCGCCTAAACCAAATGCAGTCATGCCTGCGTGATCACACCAAACGATTTATAAATTGAATAACTTTTTAACAAAAGTAGTAACTTCTTTTTATATTATCTTTTAACAATAACCTATAATGAATGTACCTCACTTTAGTGCCTTGACTTAATTTTTAATACAACTACAGAAATTAAGACTTTACTAGTTTTAAAGTATTCCTCGTATCCAAAGTCATTCAAATTCAAGCACACAAACAAAGTATTGTTATCATTTAAGTGCTGAATCTGGAATAAAATTTAACAGTTCGTTTATTTCAGGAATAGCACCAAAACAAGTTTCAGACAATTATTATTATGAACAATCTAACAACGTTTCAGAATCATGTTGTGATGTTTTCATAATGCCTAACGTATTCTGATTGAGGCAAGGCGACTGGCTACTGTATTATTCAGTACCCTAGAAGTGGATTTATAATTTGCAGAGAGTCATGAATTAGATTTTGCCGTTTTACATTTTTAGTTGCGGTAAATTATAGCACAAAATATCTCATTAAATGGGTTGCTTCCGAGTTAATGGTTTTGTGTCAAATATTTTATGTCTCTTATTATCTAGGTTGTTTATAGAGCAAGAGATTAAAAGCCCATTGTGAGCGAATAAATGACAGTTTAATGCAGCATTTGAGAATTCACTTAGACAATGTAGCAGAGCACAGAATACGTACGCATATTTAAGCCGAGTGGTTTAATCCAAATGTTAGCCATTACCGAACTGCAATGTTTGTCGGCGATAAAATCGAATGTCGATACCATTGTATTCAGGTTCCGCGTGCTGATATAGTCAATTATTTAATTTGCAAATTCATTGTTGCAGTAATAAGTAAATTGGAACACTGTTTACGTTATTATTATTAGGTGTTTGGTTACGTGTAATAGAGGCTTAATTTAATTAGTGTTAATGGGTATAATATTGTCTATGGTGTAGCTCACGTGTAACGTGCCCTTGTTGGGATATAGCTTTTGCGTACGACCACATTTCTTTTTTTTTTATGTAATGATCTGTCTCAGAAAGACACCCCATTAACATTACAATCTAGCCTAATAAGACTAATAAGTAATTTTACTTTGACTTAAATTACTAAGTATAGTATAACTAAGAATGTATAGTTTATGATAATAAAACGGGACTTGATCATACATATCTTGATCAAGTCCCGTTTTATTTATTTTTCTTGATCGATAACTATGTGTTCTATTCGCGAAAGTTTAAAAATTACTATAACTAAGAATGTGTCCATTAACACTTTTCTTACTGTCTCTATTAAGGCTAAGACACTGTTTTTGTGTTCTTTACGGGTAACACTAAAGTATATATAGGTACTACGATAAACTGTCACTTCACTACACTAACTCGAAAGATTTTGTCCTTTTGAGTCTTCGCACTAGGTCTGTGGGTAGGGTAAACAAATCAAGTAGCAGTAGTCATAATACCTAAAGGCTCGTGAAATTAAAGCCGTAAAACCTCCCAGTGCGACGTAGGTACGTAAGTAAACACTTTAAGTCCCTGTAACAAGGAAATTTTGTCCATGTCTAGGCAACACAACACCGCACACCGTCTACGTGAAGTTGGAATTGTTGACAGGCGTCCCAGAATGAATTATTGTTAGTCATCACAAGCGTCACCCAAGACTGCCTCGTTCGTTACCCACCTACCCCATACCCGCACCCAACGAGACAGAATATTGTATGGACTCTAGACAGTACACAAACTTGCAGCAAATTTTTGTTATGATTTTATTATCATCATCATCATTCATACATATATATAAAATTCTCGTGTCACAATGTTAGTTACCTTACTCCTCCGAAACGGCTTTACTGATTTTTACCAAATTTTATATGCATATTCAGTTGGTCTGAGAATCGGCTACTATCTATTTTTCATACCCCTAAGTGATAAGGGTTTTTTAATTTATATGGCAAAACAACGTTTGCCGGGTCAGCTAGTTTATTTATAAGATGATGTACAGCTTATACATAAATGTGAGTTACAATCTTAAGTTATCATAATATAGGCCAATGACAGATCTTCCTAATTATTACAATTATTATGTCTTTAGTGTTTTCTAGCAAATGATTTAAGTATGTATGTATAAAGGGTGTATGTGTGTGAGTAAATAATTTGTTTCTTATGCTAAATAAATTCAGGTAACTCAGTAAATGTCTAATTATTTAAGGCCTCTAGGATAACGCACTTATAAAAACGTAGCAAATATATGCCCTTCATCATGAAGCCGTTGCGTTCCTACTGCTGAGACACGAGCCATCTCTCATAGAGAGAGTTAGGGCCTTAATCTGCCACACTGCTGGCCCAGTGCGGGTCGGTGGATATCACATATACCTATCCTTGAATGTTTGTGATTAATTCTTGGACATGTCGGTTTTCTCACTATGTTTTCCTTCACGGTTTTTAGAGTGAGTGTAAAATCCGCATCAAGAAAGTCATTGGTGTGGGGCCAGCGGGATTCGAACTCGGGTTCGTCGCATCGAAAGTCGCTTGTTCTCCCATTGAACCACACTCGCTCTCACCATACATGCCCTACCTAAAAAATGAATGAAAGATACGGTGCTGTGACTTGGATTCGAACTCCAGTACATTGGATCGAAAGTTGTACGATTTACTGTTCTGGCATTGTTCTCTAAGCTTCATAGGTACTGTCTATGAATTCTAGACATGAATTCAGTTGAAACGCGAAACTACACCGTTGGGACGCGAAATGTTATGATATGATGCTTGTTAGAAAAGGCGGCGTAAAGGCCGTCTAAACGTACGGCTCGTAAACTATGGGCCTGTCTGTTCATATTCTATTACCTAGAAAATTGGATAGGTATTACCTATGTAATTTTGCTTATGAAATATGAAACCTATTTCACTGTGTATTGTTTTCGGAATCGAAATAACTTTTCCGTACCTATAGTACTACTATTACACACAAAACATGCTTGATTGGATTAGCATGTTACAATATTTTGTACACCCTTAACCGCTTAGACTGCTTTTTCTGTCGTCTATCGTTGCAAATTCGATCTCGCGATACCGATGAGTAAACATCTGTTATATTTGAGTTGAGTTTTGAAGTGAACAAGTAAGAAGGGTTCATTTTAGGATGAGAAGTTATCTTGGACAAAACATTCGCCAATTTGCTTTTCTTATTTCGATGCGTGTTTCACATTACCCTTCCTATAATAAATTCCAGTGTATATATCCTTTTACATTTATTGTAAATTGTACCATTTGAAGCCGGAGTAAAAGCGAGTATGGCTCGGTGGGAGCACGTGTGACTTTCGATCCGACGCACCCGAGTTCGAATCTTGCTGGCCCCGCACCAATGACTTTCTTTAGTTATGTGCGGATTTAACAGTCGCTCTAAAACGGTGAAGAAAAATATGGTGAAAAAACCGACATGTCCAAGAATTAATCACAAAAATTCCAGGACATGCGACATCCACCAACCCGCACTGGACCAGTGTGGTAAATTATGGCCCATATGAGAGAAGGCCCGTGTCCCAGCAGTGGGAACGTGATGGGCTAACGATGATGATGATTATAAATGATGAAGCCGGAGTAGGTCGCTAGCTAACTAAAATATATACTTATGTTTTTTAGTGCATTATTTCTAAAAAACCGGGTAAGTTCGAGTCGGACTCGCGCACGAAGGGTTCCGTACCATTATCTATAAAAACGGCAAAAAAAACGTGTCCGTTTTATCGGAGCCCCCTTAAATATTTATTTTATTCTGTTTTTTAGTTTTTGTTGTTAGGTATAGCGGCAAGAGAAATACATCATCTGTGAAAATTCTAACTGTCTTATTATCACGGTTCATGAGATACAGCCTGGTGACTGACGGACAGACAGACAGCGGAGTCTTAGTAAAAGGGTCCCGTTTTACCCTTTAGGTACGGAACCCTAAAAACTATAACATACTCATAGAAGAGTAATATTTATTTTAAGTGAGTATGAAACTGCACCGTGGCGAGAGCAGGCTATTTTCCGCCGCTACGCCTCGACATAATCTCGTCACCCGGAGCTTCGATGCAAAACGATATTGCAGCGCTATCTCTACCACCGAGAAGTAAAAAATTGGCACTATTAGGTTTTTGTAAGGCTTTTGTAAAGTAGGTCAATGAGAAAATTGTATAATATTTTTTCATCATAGTCGTAATCATTTTCGCAGCCTCACCTCTCTGGTTTCTCTGAGTGTTTTCAGCAAACTCAGGATCATAATTAATTTAAAAGATCTGTCACGCAAAATGTTATCTCGAAAAGTAAAAAGCCACGTGTAAGTCTTGCAAAATACCCTCGCCCGTAATCTCTGCATTTCATGGTACATACATGGTGTGGTACATGGTATTTAAAAAAACCTGGGTATATTTTATCGAAATTAAACAGACATAAAAGTTATCAAATAAAACATTTCATTAATCACTTTACTATTCAGATATTTATTTCCTTTCTTAGTTATAGATTTATTACAATATTAATATAAAAAATAAGTATGAGTATAGTTATTATAATATGTGCGAGTATAATAGCATTCATTTTCAATATCTCCTCTCCTGCTCGTACCTGGTGTAAAGGTTAGCCATAGCTATCCAGCGCGGAAATGCAATCAGTGTTATGGGCACTTTTGCACCAGGTACAGTTAGAGGTGGGTTATTTGAATAATTTAATATAAGACATATTTAAAATTTTTATTTAACATGCCTAAGGTACCGGCCATATTTTATATAATATCTACCTGTTATTTATTTACTCATAATTATATTATTTATAAAACCACCTGGCATCATTGTATTTTAATTTCTCTCTACTTTTTACCGTTGGCTCTGGCAGTCAGATAGAGAGACATACACCTCATCGCATACAACGCAGCAGCATCCAGCATATTTTCTTATATTATGTACCAGAACCTTTAATAAAATTAATTGGGTGAGGTAGTTAGTGCATGACGTATGGAAGCAAGCAGAGTATTTTCTACCGCGCTGGCTGACGGAGACGTGGCAAATCTAAGGAAAAAAGTGGTAAAATTTTCGTATCTTCAGGGTAGGTCTCCTTAGCAGTGAGTAAATTTTATTCTTGGGAAACATCGGGTGAACTTTGAAAAGCTTAAGGTTCTTTTAGTAAAAAAAAATAATTTCTCAAGTTACCCTGAAACAATCTTGCCTCACCTTGTTTAAAAGAACTGAGCACAATCAAATTAATATTAATAACATATGCTCGGATTAGTTTGTTTTTTTTATTATTATAGGCTAGCATTAGACCGCAGTCTCACCTGATGGAAAGTGACAACGTGGTCGACGATGGATCATGCTTGCCTAGAAGATACCGATTCACTCGAGACTTGAAGACACTTAGATTATAAGAATCAGGAAACAAAGACGCTGGAAAGTTTTCCGTTTCTTAGCTGGGCCTCAATTCACTATGACAACTTGGCGATTCCTTGCTTAGAAATGACGTCGATTCCTTAATTAATAAACAACGAATCTGCGAACTTTGTATTTTAGCGTCATAGACAATACAAATTTCGCAGATAGATAAGATAAGATATTTATTTTGAAAAAACGATAGTTACAGTGGAAGCTTAAAGTTATAAATAAACAAACATATATCTAAAACAAAATTAAATGTCCAATGGATTAGAACGGCTCCACACTAGGCTCTAGGCGTGTATCGTGAAAACCTTGTAAGAGAAGATAAGAGAAAAAGATGTAAGTAATCAACGTGAAATCAAGGAATCGCTAACTTGTCATAGTGAATTAGGGCCCTGTTCGCATTATAAAGGAAACATTGACATAATATTTAGAAAACATTGGGCCAATTTTTATTCAGAAATAAATGAATTCGGTTAGACGGGTGGCAGATAAATTGAATTTGAGCATGACAGGCTATTTCCGTATTTTAGTATAAAACAAGACCATTCAAACCTGAAAAGTATATTCTCTCTCATTCCATATTAAACTTTTAATTACACAGGTTCATGAGCTTCTACCCTGGACCTAATTTGCGTACATATCGCGAATTTTCAGTTGTATTTTTACATGTATTCAATAGCGATTTTCAAATGAATTATTGAGTCATAAAAAATACATTGATGGGTGGTTCGCGGTGGTTCCTTGGCGTGAGCCGGTAGTTATTTAAGTAGAGCAATAAACCGTGTTATGTCCCGCCCGGCGCCGGGTCCGACCCCGTAATCAAATAAAACGAAGTACAACCAATGGATTTACGACCGACCGAGAAAATCCTTCTTCTACTTATAGGTACATACATAAACACTTATTATCGACTAATGAAATCACGAGACTTTTCTTTTAAGGTGTTTTATACAACTTTTCTTACGCTAATATTATGAGTCTTAGAAAAATGTGATGAAATATTTTATTGTTTTTATCAGTAGAAACTGTATGAGCTATCATTCTGATCTATTGTGCCGGTATTTTGGGAGTATTTCGTTAAGCCATGCCTTCAAGCGACCTAGTCGTGTTTCGGGATGATGTTCGGTGAACCATCGAGGAGACGGGTCTGAACAGCCGCTCAACTGCCGCCTCTCTCGTGATCTATGTGCTCCATCTTAGGCCACATCATCGCTTCACATCAGGCGAGATAGTAGCCAAACATAGATCTATAAAGTATAAAAAAAAAAAAACATTATTTGAAATCCCCGTTATATTAACAAATACTCCTCCAGTTTTACGTCAGCGGCTTTGATGACGTTCTCGTTGGTAACCGGAACGCCTGTAAATAGAATATCTATTAGGCGACTTTATCTTTAACACTATTCCTATAGGTACATATATATGCCTAAGCTTCAAAGGTTCCTCGCGGCATTCACAAATTTGCTACATATTTATACGTAGTCATATAAGTATAGACACTATAAAGTACTTTGCTTCGTAATTTAATTTATCCTTTGATCCTAATATGTCTATAGAAGATTGGGCTCGAGCCACACGCAACTTACAAACATCAAGGAATTCATCGTCGTAGCCACTGTCACGTCTTGATGCTTGAATGGCATCTCTCAATGCCTGAACTACTACGTGCGCTAAGGTAATAGACGGTTCTCCCACAGCTGAAGAGAAAAAATCATGTTATACCCATGTATTCATTTCATATTAATAAATAATAAGGATACAACCGTACCTTTTGATCCGAGAATCCCAACAGGGTTGAACGTATTTCGTCGCAAATACGCACGGAAATCGTGTGGTATGTCTTTCGCACCGATAATTTTGTAATTCCAGGTGCGGTCAGTGTATATTTCGCCAGACTTGTTGTTATATTTTGTATCTTCCATGAGCCATAATGATAGGCCTTGGACAAAAGCACCTTCCACCTGAGACGAACAGGTTTCTTACATTTCCATTTTCAAAATCATGATATTTTAAGTTAAAATTTTTAACGTAATTTAATTTATTTGTATTATGTATATATATAAGCGAGTGTGGCTCAGTGAGCGATTGTGGGAGCACATGCAACTTTCGATCCGACACACCCGAGTTCGAATCCCGCTAGCCCCGCACCACTGACTTTCTTAAGTTATGTGCGGATTTACCACTTGCTCTAAAAACGGTGAAGGACAACATCGTGAGGAATCTGGCATGTCCAAGAATTTATCACAAAAATTCAAGGACATGTGACATCCACCAACCCGCACTGGGCTAGCGTGGTGGATTATGGCCCATACATACACATTATGCTCTACGAGGGAAGGCCCGAGTCCCAGCAGTGGGAACGTAATGGGCTGATGATGATGTTAATATGTATATGGCATTTAAAAGTACATTTTTTGTGCCTATTGACACAATAATTACACAGTTATTTGACTTTTGACATTAATTTATGATTACGAGAGGTGAAAACCGGAACCTAATTTAGCTTACCTGTCCAATGTCTAAAGCCGGGTTAACACTCCGCCCGGCATCTACCAACAAATCAGCCCGTACGATCCATTTAGTGCCTGTCAACACGTCTATTTCTACCTCGGTGACTGCTATACCGAATATCGAATAGTTTACTAATCGGGGGTCATATTCACTCGTCTGATAATTAGCTTGGAGTAGTATTCCACGCAGGTCCGCTTCCTCGACCAGCTCCTCCCACGTGGCCTGCGGCATGGCGACGCGCAGCGGAGCGAGCCGCGCGTTGATCTGATCGCAGCTGCGTATCACGGCGTACATGCAACATTCCGAAGTGATACTGGACGCTGTGCACATGTTGTTGGGAGTAGCAAAGTTAACAGATGGCAGAACTGCCACCTTTTCAACTGGTATTTTAAATTGGTTCGCGGCTGTCTGAGCAATGCGTGTAAATATTCCTTGCCCGAGTTCGATGCCACCCACGCTAACGGCAACGGTTCCATCACTGTGGTAAACTGACACTAAGGCGCCATAGTTTCCAATATAAAATGTAGGGAATGCCATGTTCGAAAGCTTAATACCGCGTTTCTTCCAACGGTTGTGAGCGTTGAACTTTTCGATTTCTTTCTGTCTTTTCCTGTAATCTACTTTTTCGACGAACATCGGTACTAACACAGGCAAGTCGTTGTCTTCGCGGCGATAGTTGGCCACGCGAACTTCTAGTGGGTCTATTTTGAGTTCTTCTGCTATGTGTTCCATGATATGTTCAATACCAGATATACCCTGAAAGCCACCTTTAATAATATGTTTTAATGCAATACTTTGTATATAAAACTATGTACATACACAGTCCATAGTTTTCAAGAGTTTGTCTTACCTGGTGCCCGCATAAAGGCATTAGCGGGAGTGTCGGTGATCACTCCAAAAGAGTCAACTTTCCAGCGGCGGCTGTCGTAGCAATTTTTCAAAGAGCTTGTCGCAAACGTGTTCTCATTTTCATTTGAAGAAATACCATCATCTACGTAAAATACACCATCCATGTATTGGATTTCACCTTTGTTGTCCACACCAATCTGGAAAGGTATACGTAATTAAGTATTTTTTAAATGTCAATAATTTCGTTATCCTTGTAGAACTATTATTTTAATTAACCATTATTTAAGTAAACTGTTATTTTCTGTTTTCGTATTCCATACTTTTTCATATTGTATTAAGTGTTTATATAAAATTATAGAAACCTCATAATCAAGCCTATTATCGGGTCTTTTTCCAGTAGCGCGCATTATGTCCCTCAAATGCATAGACATTCGGCAAGGCTTGTTAATCAGTTTTGCTACCAGTGATGTGGCACAGATCGCAAAGTTGCACCTTGCTATTTTGCAACCGAATCCTCCTCCACATCTTCGAGTTTTTACAATTATACTGAAAAAAAAACTCTTGCATAAGAACTCATAGCATATTCACTAGCAGATATACTTTATTTTCTAACTAGCTTTTTCCCGCGACTTTATACAGAAAAATACCCATAGCCGTGTTTTATTCACGACCATTTCAGAAATATCTTCTCAGTATTCATGAAAGCGGGTACTTCGGAATGGTCAAGCTGTACATTCATTGTACTCAATGGATTTTATAACGCCCAAGCTAACTCATAACACTTACGAATGTTCCGGAATTTTCAGTAATTGTCCTACCGCAGCTTGAACCAAATCCATCCACTGTGATGAGGAATAAAGTTCTATTCCTTCATCGACTGGCACAGCAAGATTATTGTGGAGCTCCATCATGTTATGGTATTGACGAGGGGATCTGAACTGGCCTTTTATGACCCTTTGTATATTTACACCTCTGTCAGTAGGTATAAGACCTTCATATGTTACCAGTCTATTTTCTTCCTTGGGAGCATGAATTGCATCTTCTATTGTCACAACAGCCGGCTTCGTGGAAATATTCTTGTAATTGACCTTAACTAAATAAGTCATTTGATCAGCCAACACTTGCGTCTTTGCAACAACAAGAGCCACCGGCTGATTATAATAGACGACCTTTTGACTCGCCAGTAACTCTTCATTCTCAACCATTAATCTAAAATTAGATTTTACAATACTGTTCACTCCTGGTATATCAGCTGAGGTGAAAACGGCAAAAACGCCGTCATTTTTCTGAAATAAAATACGTTTTTAATACCTCGAGAATACAAAGATGTACAAAACGGAGTAGGAAATTTATTTACATACCAAAGCTTCACTGGCATCGATGGACTCGATATCTCCCTTGGTCACAGTAGATAGCACAAACGATGCGAACACTTCGCCTTTTATTTTGGGCTCGTCGTCGCTGTAAACGGCTTCCCCCGAGCATTGAATCATACCTTCCCTTTTGAGCAAGGGTTGCGTTATTGGGTAGTCCGATCGGTCGGTGTCATACTCTTGGTAACTGTGACTTATAGGTGGCCGATCATCAGTTGCTGTTGTACTGCCAGATTTGTAAAACGGATTCAAAATATCTAGTGGACATAATTTGATAATACACTGTAATATAAAACAAAAGTTTATTGTCGGGCTAAATCCGGTCTTACAAGCGTCATTAATTTTAATTACAAATAGATGAAAATACACAGGCTTCGTACCTTGTACAAGAGACTCAACGCCAGTTTTTCTCTAAAATATGGCGAGGGATCAGGGGGATTAACATCAGCATGAATTTCGTCGTGTAAACAAAACAAAGCTTTTTGTAGTGTTTCGTTGTTAAATATGTTTTTCCCGATCAGAAATCGTTCCGTTTTATAAGCGTGACTGAACATTGGGTTAATACCACCGTATACTAATGAAGCTTCCTTAATGTAATGAGTACGAGGTTCAAACTTGAATAAAAATGCTGAGTTCACTTCTGCGTGAGCGTTTTGCGCTCGGGGTGTTATCTGAAACAGAATAATATCGTTGTATATTTCAAATAAAACCATATGAATGAATATAGATGATAGTCATATTTTTAATTGTAGCTCTACCTTATAAGTCACGATTTTATAATTTCGTGACAGGGGTGGAAGTTTGATTTCCGTGATTATTCTTCCTTTCATGTTTGTCGTCAAAAATTCTGTAAGTGTTATTTCACTACGCTCCAAATCGCGATTGACTGAAAATAAAATAAAAAGACGACTTTTATTTTATTAAAATCATACAGGTAATCCAGTATATGTATATTTTGGTTCAAAAGTCCAAATACCGATCGTAATTGTAGCTCCAACGCATTCAAATAAAATAAATATATCAGACTGAAAATCTGGGTGTCTATTTTTTACTATCAGGTTGCCAGCTAAAGTACCAATCTGAAAAAACAACACACTTTGAATGTTACGAAACGGATGCAGTCATAGTCTCACTTAGGTGTAGGTCTGTTAGTAACAGCTTCTTCAGAAATAAATAAAAACTTATGATGAAATTATATGAATCAAAATATAATTCTACTAATTTCGTCTAAGTCGTATTTTCATCATATATATAAAATTCTCGTGTCACAATGTTAGTTACCTTACTCCTCCGAAACGGCTTTACTGATTTTTACCAAATTTTATATGCATATTCAGTAGGTCTGAGAATCGGCTACTATCTATTTTTCATACCCCTAAGTGATAAGGGTTGTTCACCCTTAACATTTTTTTTTTAATTTATTTGGAATAACAACGTTTGCCGGGTCAGCTAGTTTTACATAAAAAAGCATCCTATATCATCCAAAATCCTTCCTATTTATATATCCATAATTAACTTTTAGAAAAAAACAAAATCGACTTCAATGTATCTTCGAAGTCCAAGGTCACATATCGATGAAATTTATATGGGACCACTTAGTAGCTATACTGAACCCAACGCAAAAAGAATTTTCCAAATCGGTTCATAAATAAATGACGGAGTTCTGAGGTAACAAACATAAAAAAAGTCAATCGAACAGAGAACCTCCTCCTTTTTTGAAGTCGGTTAATAATCCATCCTATTCGAAGATTTAAATTGTATACATAAATTTCATCAAAATGTGTATATATGCGTCATTTATCGTAACAAACATCCAGGATCACATAGATTCTCATTTATAATATACTAGCTTTTTCCCGCAACTTCGTCTGCGTAGACGACAAGGGATGCCCATAATTGTCTTCTTTTCAAGACCATTTTAGCAAGACCTCCCCATTATATGAGAATGCGTACTACGAAGAGGTCAAGTTATATTTATGTAGTGACCCTACCGATGTTGATGTGACATACCCTATATTCTAAGTTAGGACGTATGTTACCAAACCCTGAAACCAAATTAAATTTTGTTCAGCAGTTTTTCGAGTCTATAGGTAACAAACATTCAAAGTTACAATTTTGTAATAGTAAAGGAAAGAAAATAATAAAGAAAGAAGAAGTAACAAAAAAAAATAACACAATAAACTAATATACATTAATATAATACATTAATGACTTTGTAACCTAATTTATTTTTCTCTTTTTTATATTTTATTTTGTCAGCTGAGGTAAATTACGAACTTGTATAATCGTATCCAGGTCCTCACGATACAGGCTTGGCCTAGTGTGAGGATCGTTGTATATATCATTGTGATTGCTAACTCTGCATAAACATGTAACTTGTAAACATATGCCTTAATGTAAAATTGTTTGTTTTTGTGCAGTAATAAACATAATTTCATTTCTCATTTTCATTTTTCAAGTATGAAGTAGGATTATTTACTTACATTTCGGACAGGTATGTGTGCTACTTTCTGCATGTGATCATACAATACTTCCAAGTACCAGAAGTCATCATTACTTTTGCTGAGTTCATAGAATATGTTCATGGTATCAGACAAAGTTATGTTTCCTCCCAGGACCAAATTAACGTCTAAATAATGCGTTGTCAGTTCTTGCACATTGCTTATATCGATCAATAATTTTGGATAGAATATTATTGGCCTTACTCCTGTAATAAAATGCTACTCGTAAATGTCAACTGATAGAAAAACACTATTTATGTATGCTCAAACAAACAAGTAGCCAACTGGCACATAAGAAACATAATATTGTCAAAAATAACATAATATTGTAATCAAACATCTAAAAAAATGCCACTCAGTTTCTTGCCGTATTTTCTGAGTAGTGGTTCTTTTTCCGATACGGTGGTTGAGTCATTGTAATAATTGACGTTTATAAGTGCGTCTGTGATGCCAAAATTGAAGTTTTGAACTTTGAACAACATTCAGCTAAAAAACAACTTATAGATAAGTATCTAAAAGGTTTTAGAAATACGTTAAAATTTAACTGTGGTGATTATAAGATGATACTTAATTATTGCCTTTCTATGAGTAAGTACATACTATAAGTACCTATATTTAAGTGTAAAAGAATGGTAATGATTATCTTCTTAATTTTTTTCTCTCGCGGGTGTGTTAAACCTTGGTGTGGGAGTTACAGCCCGCCTCAAGGCCTTCGACATGACGTGCCCTCTCAGATATAAAACACGGTAACTCTCAGATATAAATATGTTAATATCACACAAACAGTCAACCATCCAAGTGATGACCGTGTGCTATGAACGTTTGGCGAGTTTCGCTACGAGCGCTACTATGATTATGAAAACATGGGAATTACTATCGCAAAAACCACAAATGGGTTTTACCCGTGACCCGCAACATGGGTTATATTCCCTTAGGCATCGTTATTATCAAAGTAGTTTTGCTTTAGATGCCTCTTTGGCTTAACCCGTATTAAATTAAAGAATAAATGTTGGATACCTTTCCCTGTATTCCCCGCAACTAACATATAAGATTCATAGCCGTTTTCTTCCAGCGTATTGAATATAGATTTAATACTATTTACTGCATACCATAGCTTGCCATCATGGAGCTCTATTTTTTTAGGCAATGTAGGTTTATCGTTGTGGTTAACAAGACACCAGTCTTCTTTACTTTGTTCGCAGGTTCCACCGCATTTCTTCCCACTTTTTGGACAAACTTGGTCGGTGATGTCTTCGATATCCTTTATTTTCTTTAGTATGTCACTACTAGGATTCTTAGTGAGAGATTTAAAGGCTTCTAGAATGGGACGGTAGCCGGTACAACGGCAAAGGTTGCTGCCAAATGACTTCTCTACTTCTTCCTGAGTTAGGTGATGACCACTGTTTTGTATGAGACTATGAAAAAATCATGGTTATTATTTTATACTTCCTTTTGGAAATTTACTACGTAATGATAAAATAGTAAAACAAAAAGTAAAATCTAGACTAGCGTTAAGGCTATTTTATCAAATACCATTTATTTTTATTAAACCCTCTTCTTAGTTACCTTACTGAAGTAAATAGAATAAACCAAAAAATGCATTGCGTGGTGGATTATGGCCCATACTCTATGATGGAAGGCCCGAGTCCCAGCAGTGGGAACGTAATGGGCTGATGACGATAATTAAAACATGCAACAAAATCTCGTTCTCGTGACAAACGAAGATTTTTTCTGGGCTAGGGCCCAGAAATTAAGATTAGGAATTAGGTTTCACTATGACAACTTGGCGATTCCTTGCTTCAAAGAAACGTCGATTCCTTCATTAATAAACGACATCTGCGAAATTTTTATTTTCTATGACGCGTCAGATATATGAATATATGAATGCGTCATAGAGATTTCGTTTATTAATGAAGGAATCGACGTGATTTTAAGCAAGGAATCGACGTGATTTCGCCAAGTTGTCATAGTGATTTTCTCAGAATATGAATATACTAAAATCCAATTCCATACCTGTACATGCTCATGATAAATCCCGGGCTGCAATATCCGCACTGGGAACCGAAGTAATGGTTCAATCTCTTCTGTATGATGTTGTATCCAATTTTCCTGTTACCAATACCTTCAATAGTAGTGATCTCCCATCCATCACAGGACATGATGGATACGAGACACTAGAACAAACGAAAGAATGAAATTACTTACTTCTATAATAATTATATAAGTGAAACTGAAATTTTCTTTTTTTTTACGCTTAATAGATCTATGTTTGGCCACAATCTCGCCTGATGTGAAACAATGATGTGGCCTAAGATGGAGCACATAGATCTAGAGAGAGACGGCAGTTGAGCGGCTGCTCAGACCCGTCTCCCCGATGGTTCACCGAACATCATCCCGAAACACGACTAGGTCGCTTGACGGCATGGCTTTGTTCGGTGGGTGGTATTACAGCCACGGCGAGAGTCTACCACTCCAAAGCGCGTAAGCGGGTTTCATCACGATGTTTTCCTTCACCGTTTGATGTATGAATGAATTAGTATCTATAAAAATATCGGATTGTCATTCGTTTATGTATTTTTGTTTTATAATTGTGTGGTATTGAGACGAGTCTGTAAGCACATGCCTCATAAGCAACACCACCCAGAACTTGTTTTGCAAATCCTCCATGCTACTGCACTGAGCTCATCACACTGAGACAAATAGTTCAATCTTAAGTCTCATATTGCTCGTACCAAAATTTTACTTCCCCATTCACCCCTTAAGGATGATTTAAATTATGAATCACGTCTCAATTATTTGTATTTGCTTAGTCTATTTCCCAAGTTTAACCAACGTAGTATTTAAAACATTATTATCTAAATGCAAACTATATCACCCCCTTTTTCTCCTAAAGGGTTTATTTTCAAAAATGAACAACCCCTTTCAATAATTTGTATTTGCTATTTCCCAAGTTTAGTCACAGTAATATATTTTAAAACAAATATTTCTCAAACTTTAACCCTTTTTACCTTTTTAAAGGCTGATTTTCAAAAAGCAATGAAACACAAGCTCTTATCTTTATTTCCAAAGTTTCATTACCTTGACATACAATTAATAAAAAATATTGATAGTTTCAGTTTGATCTAAAGAAGTATATGTTTATTATACCTGGATACGATAGATTATTTATTGCAGGCATGCTAATTAGAACCGATTATTCATAATAGGGTGTTAATCATTGTTAAAATTAATAGACAAGTTCCTGCACATTACTTACAATTTTAACATGCTGCACTTATTTTAACGGGAAATTAATTATCGTACATTTTGCATACAATCTATAATCCTTTTTTATTTATAACCAACATAATTAAGTCCTGTGTACATTTAGTGGTTAATTAATAAAATAAATAATAAATAGTCAAAGCTGTGTGGCTAGAAGATTCTTTAATATATTATTTAATAACACCATAATGCTCTTGATTTTGAAGATTTTAACATGAGCATTCTAACAAGCAAGATTTTAACCAATATTTACAACTTAAGCGACTTTATTGTATTTATCATGACAAAATGGCTCAAAACACTGTTGGTAAAAGTATATAAATTTACCTTAAGAAAAAACTTACTTAAGGCTAAAGTTTATTTTTCACCCGTCGTCGCGTAAGAAAATCCTACGAACGAATTTTGTACTAAAAATCATGAAAACGCCATAATTTTTTGAATTATCCCCTTGTTCTTTAAAGTTTTTGCCAATTGATTTCAAGTTCGTGATTTTCATTTATGTTCAAAGTTAGCTAACACACTGTATCCTTGTTTACATGCAGAACTTACAGGTTTCTGCGTGCAAATACTTAGTTGAACTCAAACGTTGACAGTGCCCAGAAAACATAATCTAATCCCCCAAAAAACTATACAGTAAACATGGTATACACTGCGGTTATCGTCTTTTGTTTTGCGAAATTATTCCGCCAATGTTCGCCATGCCTCGAACCTTACTCTTCATTTTTCTTCCTCGCACGGATGAGTGGAATGGGCTTAAAGACTGACTTACAGAATTAACAGAGAAGCTGGTAAGTTCCTGCGTACTTGAGTTGACGGCGCGCACGTTGACGACGCACGTGCCACATCCACCCTCGAGGCACATGTACTTGGTGCCGCGCAGGCCCGCATAGCGCCGTATGTATTCGTTC
Organism: Petrophora chlorosata; assembly: GCA_951640565.1. NCBI lineage: Eukaryota > Metazoa > Arthropoda > Insecta > Lepidoptera > Geometridae > Petrophora > Petrophora chlorosata. The sequence goes on from OX621190.1 coordinate 7,504,351, forward strand.
AGAGTAGTGTCCACTGAGAACTCACTACCAACTGGAAATAATAAATAACATTATATAGCAATGGTTGATTACATGCATTTGGAGTAGTTAAACATTCCAAAAGCGAATGTGACTCAATGGGAGCATGTGCGAGTTTCGTTCCGAACACCCGAGTTTAAATCCTGCTGGCCCCGCACTACTGTATTTCTTAAGTTATTTGCGGATTAAACACTCGCTCTATAAATGGTGAAGGAAAACATTGTGAGGAAACCGGCGTGTCCAAGAATTCATAACAAAAATTCAAAGACATGTGACATTGACCAACCCGCACTGGGCCAGCGTGATGGATTATGGCTACTCTCTTTATGAGATATGGCCTGTGTCCCAGCAATTGGAACGTGATGGGCTGATGATGATCATAATGATTATTCATTCCAAATGTGTGACGTCACATACTATAGGTAGTTACAAATTTAGATTATAAAAACATATATAGCCACAAGAAACTCCCCTTTCCCTTATTTTTGGTGGCCACGGGACCTTGGCATGGTGATAGTGATCGGCAATAATAGTAACTTACCGCTATATTTGTTCCCATTTATTTTGAAATATATCCTATCCATTTTCACAAACTTGCTTTACTAAAATACCATCAATTGGCACAACAAAGTATTTGCTTAAAACGTTAACGGCACGAAGCACCTTCGTTGACTGATCCGTGATATTAAAGAATTTATTGAGTTGCAAACTATTATTTACTCAATATAATTGTTACGAAAAACCTGATTGCGTAATCACATCCAATCATTTATTTCCTTTCAGTCTTAGTTAGATTAGACTAACAGCTCAATTATAGATGCCAACAACATAACGCCACATTATAATAGGGGATCGGACAGTAATCGAGAAAAACATTAAAATGTACTCGTGGTTAGAACGAATGTTCGTCGAACCAGAAAGATCATCCAATCAATATTTTTGTAAAAAAATAATGATTTATATTTATAAATCAATAAATAAAATCTAATAATTCTGTCATTTTTAATCTGTTCTTCTTCTCAAACGAATAAAATATCACAGCGCATGACGTCATTTGAAGGCAAATGCCGTGTGTCAAGTTTATGTTTCTTTTACGTTTATGTTTTTATTTAATTTATTGTTTTTTTATTTTTTCCATTACGACAATATAGCCCCCAAACTTCACAAAACATATTTAAATCTCTTTGTCAGTTTCTTTCGTCGAGTTTGTCGTTTTTTGCCTTCGTATGACGTCACATGTTTTGAGGTGAACTTTTGCGCGGCAATATTTGAAACATAATGTTTAAACATAGTGTTAGGTACTTTTAGAGCTTTATTTAACTAAATTACTATTTTTCACGGCTATATATATTCATTGAGGTTAACTTAAAACACTACTGAAAATTTTTCCGATCCCCTGTTCATTAACGGCACGAATCAGTGATGGACAAACACTGTTCAACGTATATGAGTCTCTTACTAGTAAAGTTACAGTTAAAATGAAAAATCACAATTTGCAGAACACTCCAAAACCCGGGAAGATAATGCCACACAGTCAGAATGATTCATTTAAAGCTTGGAGATAATTCTTTTATTGTGTCCGTGTACATTGTAGGAACGTTAATTAATTAAAAGTTGGACACGACCCGACTCGGTATTGTTAAAAAAATAAATCAATTAATTTAATTAAAGGTTGAAGTTTTCCGGGGACGATGTCTTTGTGAAGTTAACAGAGTTTCTGTGAATGTATTCTTTAAATGGAATTGGTTTCGAGGAGGTAGTAAAAATGCCACCGCACTCGTAAACCGAAGGAGACGCTTACTCGCGTTGGATAAAGAATGTGTATACGGAACGAAACGCAGCGATGTTGTTTCACTAAACGAAAGCAGCAGAATAACCGCGATCCGACCGGAGTGAAACCAAACAGCACTGTTCCCTGAAAATACAGATTTATACGATACCAACCACAGTTTCGTGGAAACATATTTAAACTTTGTAACTATTGACAAAAATAAGATCTGCATTTCAAAATCATTTAAACATTTAATATGCTATGGTGAATTTATACAAAGTGTAATTATTTCGAGTAGAATCTAAACTTTTATTTAAAAATACAATAAAAAGTCCTGTATTGTTGATAAGAATGGTATTTTTAATTTTGGAGCCTGTGGATTCAAAATGTAACTTAACCTTTTATGCAAATAAACTCATTTACTATTAAAAACAATATTTATTCATTATTAAGGCGTTACAGAATGGTATAGCGCCTACATATAGCAACATGCTATACTAATAAGGTTATCTACATAGATATTTTTATTTACATCCGTTTTTTTATCAAATATAATGAATAAACTTTTTAGTGTTTATAAATAACAGTTTAGATTCTTATCGAAATAATTTCATTTTGTATAAATTTACCATAGCAATCAAAATCAAATCAAATCATTGCATGCCAGGAGCATCATATGCTCAAATTGAGAAAAAAATTTTAGGTTCTAAGATAGATAGCAGAACAATTGTGATTATCTACCTAGGCCAAAGTTTAGGTGTGTCAAGACAAGAGGTAATTACTAGAATTACCTGTCTGTTGAACTTAAATGCATTTAAAATAATGCTTTGTGCCTTTCCATACTCAGACTCTCTGACTGATAGTCAGAATGATCACATACATTCTTTAAATGCATTAATGTTTAACTTGGTATCTCGTCATAGTGACAAGCTTTTATTTTTTGATAGCAATCAATTTATTTACAATTTTAAGTTAACACGGGACAGCATGTACTGTCCTAAGAAATGTAGACATATAATTGCTTCATTGTTAGCATATAATATTGAGTCAGTTATAGGAAATATAACGATGTGTAAAAATAAGGTTGCAGTTTTTAGTACATGTACTAATAATACTGTGATCAACTGTTTAAACTTGTAGATGAGACAACAGAGAAGAGTGCGGACATTTCTCTTTTTTACCAAAATATAAACCGCTTCTCTGGCAAAATACTTGAAATTGAATTATTATTAGATAAACATCATTTTGATATATTATGTTTTACTGAAACTTGGTTAAAACCAGATAGGATGATATTTAATGTTACAGATTTTCAGGTCGCCAGTAAGTTCAACAGAATATCTGCTGAAGGAGGAGGCTGTATTATACTTCTTCGAGATAACCTAAAATTTAAAGAACGGTCTGATATAGTACGATATTCTGTGGAACGTGTATGTGAGGTTGCTTGTGCAGAAATGGATAGTCATATAGTATTGTGTGTTTATCGACCACCGGCGTCAAACTTCAGTAATTTCATGTCAACAATGGAATGCATACTAAAGAAAATTTCTAAATCTGGTAAGAGTATTATTGTTTGTGGCGACTTCAATATAGATATTTTAGTAGATTCAACTGACAAAGTTAATCTTATTTGTTTATTTAAATCATTTAATTTGAACTATCTTTTCTGTGAGCCAACTAGAGTAACTGCCGCTTCATGTACTTGTATAGACAATATATTTTTAAATTATAAGCCTAAACAAATGTTAATTATGAGCGGAGTCAGGTCAGATCACAAAGGCCTGGCAATTAAACTCGAAATCGAGAAGCGTCAAACAAAGCCTATAATCGAATATAGACCATTGACAAAATGCAGATTAGAAAAACTTAATAAAAGTATAAATTCGAAACTTAGTCATACCGAATTTACTAGTAATAACCCAAATATCATTTATAAAGAATTCTTCTCAGTACTTAGCAAAGAATTTAATCAAATTTGTCCCAAAAAAAAGGTAAAAATAAAGGCGAAATTACAATTCAGTGACTGGGCAACTAGATGTATACGCAAGAGTAGAGATAACATGTTTGAGTTGTATTACAAGAAATCTTTGACATCAAATAAAGATTTTCATGAGTATGTTAGAAACTATTCCAAAATATTTAAAAAGGTCTGTATTCGTGCAAAATCTTTGTATATTAGTAGTAAAATTAAAAAATCAGATAATAAAATAAAAGCCGTCTGGAAAACCATTAACACGGAGACTGGCCAAACTAAGTCGAGGGATTCGGAATATAAGTTAATAGTTGAGAATAAACAAATCTCCAATGCAAAATGTGTTGCTAATGCTTTTGAAAATTTCTTCTCTAATATACCCCTGGACGTCACAAAAACACTTAACTCTAGTCCAGATGTAGCAGAAGCTCTTCTATAAATTATTTTTCAAAAAAAACTAAACCGACTTCAAAACCACAAATGGCACTCAAAAGTAAAAAATAAATTAATATAATTATCATAAGCGCTACCCACTCATATATTTGAAGTCGGTGCCAGCCAAGTCTAATAGGTAGTAGATAAATACTATGTATATAGTAAGTACTACTTGTAGGTGTAGGAAAAATAATTTATTTTAACCTTTTTAGTGAAAAACAAGTTTTAATTAAATTAATTCAAAAAGTTTTTAAAGACAAGCTTTTATGATCTAGAAGCCACATCATGACGAAGTTTAAAACGGGCTATCACAATTAAATGCATGTACAAAAAAAATTCATGTCTGTCCTATTCAGTTGTCAGTGTGTTGTCAGTGTGTTGAGGAGTTCCCTCGCCGGAAGTCAATCCTGGGTGTATCTGCCATGTCATGATGGAATTTAGAACAGGCTATTATGGTTAAATCCATTTACGAAATGTTGTGTCTGTACTATTCACCGTTGAGGAGTTCCCTCACCGGAAGTCAACCCTAGGTGAAGCAGGTGAAGCAGTCGAATACAAACCTCCACCTTCAGAAAGTTGGTTACGAAAAAAACAAGAACCGACTTGAAGATTAAACTTATATTTTTTTGTTTTTGCTATTTTTTTCAAAAACTACTGAATGAATTTCGATAAAATTTATATGGGACCACCTTTGAAGTATTACCTACCAATCAAAAAAAGAATCATTGAAATCAATGCATAATTGGCGGAGTAATCGCGTAACAAACACACACAAAAAAAAACATACCGTCGAATTGTAAACCTCCTCCTTTTTGAAGTCGGTTAAAAATAGTGACGGTTGCATACCCATACCTCCATCAAGCACTACATTTCAGGCGGCGAGGGGTTACGGAGATGTAAAGCGACGTATGCTTCCTCTAATATTAAGCTGGGCGGTCACAGTCCATAAACTACAGGGGACCACCCTCGAAAGAGCTGTGATCGATCTCGGTAAAAAAAAATTTGCAAAAGGGCAAACATATGTGGCACTAAGTCGTGTCAGAAGTTTAGAAGGCATCGTTTTGTCAGATTTGGACGCCAACAAATTATTAATTCGACCACACGACGACAGAGCGAAAAACGAGATAACGAGGCTACGAAATCTGCCCTCTGACAATTAAGGCCACACATAGAAACACACCTGCTCCTTTTTTAAACTTTAAAAATAATATTCTAAATTGGTTTATAAATGACGAAGTTCTGTGATAACAAACATAATAAGAAAAAAATCTCCTATTATTAATTAGTCGGACCACAATGCGACGATTCTGAAAGTACATTCATTCAAATAAAAATAGAATTTTCCAAATCGGTTCATACATGACAAAGTTCTGAGGTACCAAAATAAAATATTTATACTCCTCCTATTTTAATTCGAAGTCAGTTAATAATGAGACAAATCTAGAAGTATATCCTTACAAATAAAATAAGAATTTTCCAAATCAGCTTGACGAAGTTCAAAGTTAACAAACATAAAAAATATACTCCTCCTTTTTGTAGTCGGTTAATGATGGGACCAATTTGGAAGTATGTCCTTTCCAATAAACAAAGAATTTTTCCAAATCGGGTAATACATGACGAAGTTCTGAGGTAACAAACAAAAACAAGGAAAAAATATACTCCTCCTTTTTTAATTTGAAGTCGGTTAAAAATGGGACCAATCTGGAAGTATATCCTTTCATATAAAAAAAGAATTTTCCAAATCGGTCCATAAATGACTAAGTTCTGAGGTAACAAACATAAAAAATAAAAAAAATAAAAAAAAAAATACAACCGAATAGAGAACCTCCTCCTTTTTTGAAGTCGGTTAAAAAGAGCACTTTCCACTAGATTTACCGGATTTTCAGTTCAGATATACTTCCACTATTGAAATTATTAAAACATTCAAAAGTCTTAATGCCAAAACCACTGAAGATTTGTGGGGCATATCAGTAAAGATGCTAGAATCATTAATAGAAGTTATTGCACCATATCTCGTGGCTATATTTAATATGTGTATTGACACAGGCTCATTTCCCGATTTAATGAAAAATAGTAAAATTACACCGATCTTCAAATCAGGCAGTAAAACTGATCCCTCGAATTACAGACCAGTCTCTGTGCTTCCGGCTCTGAGTAAGATATTTGAAAGACTTATTCTTAAACAACTTTTATCCCACTTCAACGAACACAAAATACTGAACGAGAGTCAGTTCGGTTTCACGAAATGCAGGTCAACATCAGATGCCGGGGTCGAACTAGTAACACATGTGCTTGAAGCTTGGGAGAGTTCACAGGATGCCATTGGTGTATTTTGTGATCTCTCCAAAGCTTTCGATTGTGTAGAGCACCGTACACTAATTCGTAAACTCTACCACTATGGGGTTCGTGGAACTGCTCTGAATCTTGTTGAGTCCTACTTAACCGATAGACAGCAAAAAGTTGGGGTAAATGGCGTAACATCTTCCGGATCCTTAGTCAGAATGGGGGTACCGCAGGGATCAATATTGGGGCCGTTTTTATTCTTGGCATATATAAATGATTTACCCTTTGTAGTTAAAGACCTTGCAGATATTGTTCTATTCGCTGATGATACATCGATAATTTTTAAAGTAGATAGAAAGGACAGTGAATTGGCGCATGTAAACTACGTATTGGATGTTGTTTCGAAATGGTTCTCTGCGAATAATTTGTTACTAAACGCGAAAAAGACGAAATGTTTAAAGTTCTCTTTGCCTAATGTTAGACATGTAGAGCCAAACATAATGCTCAATAGTAATAAACTCGATACAGACAAAGCGACGGTATTCCTAGGTATAGGCATAGACTCTAAGTTGCAGTGGGGTCCTCATATTGATGCTCTATCTGGAAAACTTAGTTCTGCTGCATATGCGGTTCGTAAAATTAGGCAATTAACGGATATAGCTACGGCTCGGTTAGTTTACTTTGCATACTTCCACAGCATAATGTCATATGGCATTTTGCTGTGGGGTTCTGCTGCGGATATAGATACTATTTTTATATTACAGAAGCGTGCGGTTCGCGCGATTTACGAGTTGGGTCCACGTGACTCGTTAAGGGATTTTTTTAAGCAAGTTAATATATTAACTTTACCTTCTTTATATATTTATGAAAATATAATGCATGTTCGCAAAAACTTCCAAAAATTCAAAGTAAATAGTGACCATCATAACATTAACACTAGAAATAAGGATAGGATTGTTGTACCTAGGTATAGACTGACTAAAACGAATAAGTCCTTTATGGGCAACTGCGTACGTTTTTATAATAAAATTCCAAAGTGTATAACGGAGCTCACAGAAAGTAAATTCAAATTACGCGTTAAGAATGTTCTAATGAGAAAAGCATACTACACTGTTCGTAATTACATAGAAGACAAAGATGCTTGGAACATTCCACTTCTGCAAAGTAACCAACTGGTACATAAGAAACATAACATTGTAAAATCCCAAAAAATTGTAACAAAATCTCTAAAAAAAAATGCCCCTCAGTTTCTTGCCGTATCTTCTGAGTAGTGGTTCTTTTTCCGATACGGTGGTAGAGTCATTGTGATAATTTGACGTTCATAAGTGCGTCTGTCATGCCAAAATGATTAAAGAGATTTTGATTTTGATTTTGATTTTGATTTAGCATATGAGAATTTTGGAAATAGAATATAAAATAAAATTAGAGAACGTAATGTGTGTTAAACCATGGACATTAGGTATTAGATACTCGTCCTAATAAATAAATGTTTTCATTTTTCACTCAAACATGGAAATTATAAATGCAAAGAACGTCGAGTAAACCAACTTTTTAATTGCCTCGTTGTAAATTAACTGTTAGAATTAATAAATAATAAAGCCTTTGAAACACAAACAGCGTTAGAAATGAATATTAAATTGTGAGGAACTTATGATAAAAATGATTTGCCTTGGAGAAGGAAGAAAAGTAATTCGCAATGTGTTTAAATTATTCAGGCAAGCGGATTGTTTGAGCGGAAAGAGCTCTCTTGGAACCGATGTAGGTGCCCTTTACACACACTTCTTACGTGATGAATGTACCTACCTGAATCTATACCAAATGAAAGGGTACGTGAATGGCTAGAACATTTATTTGTGGAAGTTGTGTGATCCCTAGCCGATAATTTTTTTCAATGCGATTGACTACGATAGTAGTGGTGGGCGATAATAGAGGTAGGTGACCTCTACTGGAACATAAATCGATAGGGTATGTAGGTAAGTAAGAGCATGTACAATAGGGGATCGGACAGTACCTAATCGAGAAAAAATCTAAAATGTAGTTAGAACAAATGTTCGTCGAACCAGAAAGATCATTCAATCAATATGTTTGTGAAATAATAATGATTTAAATTTTAAATCAATAGATAAAATCTAATAATTTTGAAATTTTTAATCTGTTTTTCATCTCAAACGAAACAATGATCACAGCGCATGACATCACTTGAAGGCAATTTTTTTTTTATCTTTATTGATATTTATAGAGGGTTTGATCATACATGATCATGCCACCCTCATAGGCTCACTTCATCTTATTCTCTACGCCTTAGACCTATATTTACAATTTTGTATAGCGTTCTGGCCTCCTCCGATTGAGGATAAGCCAGAATATTATTACATTTGCCCACTTCCTTTAAATCAATCCCTGTCTCACATCTGATCATTGTCCTTTCAACTTCGTTCCGCGCACACTCCACCAGTATATGGTACACGTCTTCCACAACGTTGCACTCGGTACAATTTGGTGACCTCGACTTGCCCATCAGGAATGCAAAACTGTTTAGTGGAATGTGCCCGGACCGAAGTCTCAAGGCAGTCACAATATCATTTCGACCCAAAGTAGCACCAACAAACCACGGCGAACGTGTGAGACAGAGTTGGATTGTCCTATACCATATGCCCTTGGCCAGTGATCTCTCGTCAAAGTACTCCTTCCACATTTCTGTGCATTTATCTTTGACTAAATAAAGGAGGTCAGTGAACAACGGCAAACAAGCGAAAGGTATCCCATCCGTGACAGCATCTTTAACCAAACGGTCAGCTTCTTCATTGCCTGGAATACCGATATGAGATGGTATCCATGGTATTTTAACAATTTTATTTTGGGTACACATATTGCGAATCATATTCAAAATGCTGTAGGCTATCGGTGCGCCTCGAACATTCGAGGTGCATCGAGCCAGGTGATAAATAGCACTTTTTGAATCTGTTAAAATAACATATTTACCAGCCTCAAAGGAGTTCACATATGAGATAGCTTCCGCTATGGCTATCAATTCCGTATACATAATTGAAACGTTTATATTAATATTTAATTTAATGGAAGTCTTAATCTGCGAATCATAAATGGCTAAGCCACCAAACCCATTTTTATCTTTCGAACCATATCCGTGTACATTTTATAAAAGTCAGAATACTGTGCCCTCAAAAATTCACTACATATGTGTCTTAACTGGCAAGTTTGATACCGATGCTTCGGTTTATCAATAGCCTTAATATCTGGTTTCACTATTGACGAAAGATCCACAATGCTAACCCACGTGTCCAATAAAAACATCTCCGGTTGTTTACTCGAATACATAGATTCAGTTTTAAGATAATCATGAGCCAAAACTAATAAAGGCTTATTTCTGTGTCTCCAATAATTATTTTGACAAAGTAAACTTAATTTATTTATTATATTTATATTTCGGTTTTCCGAAAACGATTTGGTCTTTAAATAAAACTTGCCCGCAAGATAATATCTACGCGTAAACAGCGGTTGAATGTGAAGTTCGCTTTCCATTACGTGTATAGCTGTTGTTTTTATAAATCCTCCGATGATTCGCATGCATTGGTTTTGAATCCTGTCTAATATACCTAAATGTGTCTTACAGCTGTTCCCATACAGTATACTTGCGTAGTCTAGTCTGCTGCGAACCGTAGCTATGTATATGCGTCTTAAATTACTGGGATGAATTCCCCACCGTGACCCAGCTAAAGCTTTAAAAATATTTAGCAACTTTAAAGTTTTCTCCCTTAGCTCATTAATATGTTTAGCCCAGCGCAGGGATCTGTCCAGCCAAAGTCCTAAATATTTTACGTTATCTACCTTTTAAAGGCAAATGCCGTGAGTCAAGCTTGTATTTATTTTACGTTTTTGCTTTGCATGAAATGTATTTTTTATAATTTTTTGTTCCATTACTACAATATAGTCCCCAAACTTCACAAATCGTATTTAAATCTTTTTGCAAGTCTTATTTCGAAGAGTTTGTCGTTTTCTACCTTCATACGACGTCATAAGTTTTGAGGTGACCTTTTGCGCGGCAATATTTGAAACATAATATTTAAACGTAGTTTTAGGTACTTTTAGAGCGTTATTTAATTAAAATAGTATTTTTTATGGTTATATAAATATTCATTGTAGTTAATTTAAAACACTTTCTGAAAAGTTGTCCGATCCCCTATTGTACAGATGTGGTACTTGGACAAACCTTAATCAAATACAGATATATAAAACATATACCCACGATATTTTAAAATACATAGGTACTCACAGTCCCGCTTTGCCATGGTGAAATAAAACAAATAAATTACCTACAGAAAAGTCGCGTTTAACCATAATATATTTTCTTGGATTGTCGAAATGAAAAATGTAAAGATCTACTTCCATTAATTTTAGAACTTAGAAGAAAATGTATGGAAAAAGGTTTTATGGATTTTCTCAAAAACTTCAACTTGATTTGATAGGGTTTGGGGTTAACATTTCCGATGCGACATAGGATCGATTAAGCTCGTGTTTTTTTTTTAATTAGATTTTTAAGCCTGACTGTACGTTTTTCTAAAAAATTCAAATACGTCTTTTGTTTTCTCCGAAAGTCACCCGAAGTTTCCTAAAAACGAAACTTCCTAACTGCATAAGAATGTTAGGTTTGAAGGGTAAATTTATATAGCCTGTATTTTTTTTTATGAAACTGAATGATGAGACGAGCAAGTCCTTCGCCTGATGGGAAGCGCTACGCCTGCCCATGACATATTGATAGCTTGCTCTTATTTATTACAAGTATAAATAGAACTGGTCCATCGTATACGTACAACTCTGGGTTGTACGAATACGAAATTAGGTATACCTAAGGAAAAGCCCAGATCAGGAAAAATAATTCGAAGTGAAAAGTTTTTCGCATCTTACCGAAGGTTTAGCATTGATTTTCCTCCCAAATTCAACTTTTTTAATCTTAAATTAAACAAAAGAAAACGCCGTTTAGGAGAAAATCATCGAATTTAGTTTGAGTTTCCAACAATCGGTAGCTACTACCTGCTTTAATTGCCCAAAATGTTAGCATCTTTGAAAAAAGGGAATTAATGAGTATCACTAACCTATAACATGTCTTTATGACAGACAGATTAACAATTTAATTAAATTATATTGTTAACATATCCAAAACCATAAGGCTCTGGGTACTCTGATTTGGCTCCTTTGGCTCCCATTTATCATTTGTTTTCAGTATTATTTTAAGTATTCTATTTTTTAATATTCGCCCCAATCACGCTAATGGCCATGCCAAATTAAAAAAAGTTGACAGCATCTTAAAAGGAGGTTTATAATTAATATTGAGCATTTAAGGGTCAGAGATGATAATTATTCCTTATAAGTATTATAGCATCTATATTTACTACTGGGCGTTGAGCGTATTTAGATTAGATTAGATAACGCTTTATTGTCACACAACAACATGAAATAAATTACAAAACAATACTTAAAGCTAAAGTGTTACAATGGGCGGTCTTATCGCTTATTATTCTTTTTTATTTTGAAGAATTGAGACAAGTACCTATTCTAACAGGGTTTTTTAACTAAAATCAGAGCAAGCAGCGAAATGCTGCATGTGGTTCGGGCGAGTGAGGCACACGGAAACTTCGGCCCCGAACAGGGAAAGTCAATTCCAAGTGGAAACTTTTTCACGACTTCTGCAGCATTCACCCTTAACCACAGAATACATAAAAGTACTTCACATTGATTTTCCTCTCAAAATCTACATTACTGTCTTACTGAAGGATATCTTTTAAATTAGCGTGAGCTTTCGTATTTCGGTATATATTCCATATTATTGGTGCTGTTACATTCGTTGAAATTCCGAGATAAATCTTAATACACAAATTGAGCAAACGAGTTGAGTAACAAACATCCATCCATCCATCCATTAGTAGGACAGGAAGTAGGAAGTAGGATTTCTGGTTAAATTGAAGAAAGATCATCTGCGGGTGTTATTAACGGTAGAAGGCACGGATAATTAGTAGGCTGGTAATATTCATCTATCTCAGATTTATAGAAGTAGGTAGTTAGGTTATCTTCAAAATTGCCTAACTTTCAAACGCCATAAATCCCGGCAAAATGTATTTAAATTCTTCTTTGTATAAGCATAGAGCTTATTATACCCATTGACCTTGTTTTACTTGAAGAGACATTATACTTCTAGACTCTCCTAAACTAATGATGCAATGAAGTTTAGTGATCCGCAAATGCAAGGAGCTTTCGACCGCGAGATTTCCTTACAATAACCCGGCTTCTTTAGGTGCCTACTTACTCCAGTTACTTTAAGTGGGATATGATAACTGCACCTTCGTTTGTATAATTATACCCAATTCGTTTTATTTCTTTTAAGAGGATTTGTGTGAAGCCGAGAGGAGAGGTCATCGAATTTGTACTGAGTAACACTTGAACAAGAACACTCATTTATCGAGGCTACTTTTGTTTGATCTGCACATAAAAAGAAATGAACAAAGCGACCATTGTTCAATGCCCTTAATTTATATAAAGAAAAATACTACTTTCTTTAAGGCCACAGTACACGTTCATGCTGGCATGATCAAGCAGTTACGTGATTGGCGGAACTCGTAACGCATGCATGATGATCCGTTTTGGAGTATGACATGCGAAATTCCAATGTGATTCGTGAGGATCATGACGACGGTCCTTGCATGAAACATGGACAAGTTCATGCAAGTAGCTTGATCATGCAAGCTTGACCGTGTCTCGGGGCCATTGCATTCATTTGTTGTAATCAAGCTTTATCTGATGAATTGAAACACATGTAATCAAGAATTATAGTAATCTGCCCAAAATATAACCTTATGCACAAAATACATATACTTTCATTCGCTCATGACTACTCCCGTCATTATAATACCGTCCGGCAACAATAGGTATTGGCAATAAACGTAGGTATTTCATCGAACGGTAAACTATAGTGGACATTCGTAGCAAAATTCAAGGGTGTGTGTATAATAATATTTTGATCGGCTTATTGAAACTTATATTAGATTACTTGCTTAATTGAGAAACTTTTCCTATTGGAATTCTCTTCTAGGCCCAATGTCGTGATGAGGAGGAAAACATGAAACCTACAGAATAAGTAATTATTTCTTTTTGGGAATAGATGCGAAGTTATTGATGAAGTGGGACACGTAACGGTTTCATTAGTTAATTAATGTATTTATTATTCATTATATTAACGTGCAGCTATAGACCCGGTCTTTTATTCTTTGCCGATATAGTACGTACGTTTGTTACTAAGAATAATACTCGTATTCATAATTATTTTTAACCGACTTCAAAAAGGAGGAGGTTTAAAATTCGACGGTATGTTTTTTTTGTGTGTTTGTTACGCGATTACTCCGCCAATTATGCATTGATTTCGATGATTCTTTTTTTGATTGGTAGGTCATACTTCAGAGGTGGTCCCATATAAATTTTATCGAAATTCATTTAATACTTTTTGAAAAAAATAGCAAAAACCAAAAATATAAGTTTAATCTTTAAGTCGGTTCTTGTTTTTTTCGTAACCAACATTCTAAAGGTGGAGGTTTGTATTCGACTGTTTCACCTGCTTCACCCAGGGTTGACTTCCGATGAGAGAACTCCTCAACGGTGAATAGTACAGACGCAACATTTCGAAAATGGATTTAACCATAATAGCCTGTTCTGAATTCCATCATGACATGGCTGATACACCCAGGATTGACTTCCGGCGAGGGAAGTCCTCAACAGAGAATAGGACAGACATGAATTTGTACATGCATTTAATTGTGATAGCCCGTTTTAAACTTCGTCATGATGTGGCTTCCAGATCATAAAAGCTTGTCTTTAAAAACATTTTAAATTAATTTAATTAGAACTTGTTTTTCACTAAAAAGGGTAAAATAAATTATTTTTCAAAAAAAACTAAACCGACTTCAAAACCACAAATGGCACTCAAAAGTGAAAAATATATTTGAAGTCGGTGCCAGCCAAGTCTAAAAGGTAGTAGATAGATACTATCTACAAGTAGTACTTACTATATACATAGTATTTATCTGCTACCTTTTAGACTTGGCTGACACCGACTTCAAATATATGAGTGGGTAGCGCTTATGATAATTATATTAATTTATTTTTCACTTTTGAGTGCCATTTGTGGTTTTGAAGTCGGTTTAGTTTTTTTTGAAAAATCATTTATTTATTTAATCATTTATTTATTTTTATTTTTTATTTTTTTACCTTTATATTAGCTATCACTGTCAAGGCTGGAGTCAACAAGGACCACTAGTTTCAAGTCTTTCATGCTCCGGCTTCCTGCGAAATATAAGAAGAGATTCCTGGCTCCCGAGTTTTGGCCTGAAGGAAAAGTGTTCTGGCGATGCAGGGAGGGAAAATCGATGAATATTCCCGAATCGTGTTTTTTATAATTCGTATCTATGTTAGTATGTAAGGTATATCTATTAATTTATATTTTATGGGCCTAGGTGGTGTATGGTGTCAAGTCAAAAGATATTTATTAAATAGGCACAAATAATGCACTTTTAAACGTCATATAAACATAATCTAAATCAATTAAAATACGTTATATATTGTAACTAATATATAATATTATTGTAAGCTTGTCTATCCATTTCTATCCCATACTCAAATTCCCATACTGAAGTCCGGGCCCAGAAAAGAAATGCGGAAAAGAAATGCTTTTGATACTTTTTTCATGTACTGTGTTATTGCCTGATATAAATGAATTATTATTATATCTTGAAATAGGTATACATTTTACCCGACAACGGCAAAACTGTTTCCACCGTATCGCCTAAACTATTCATCCGATTTTGATCAATGAGGTGTCAATTTAGGTACTCGTTATTATGGTCAACAAAACATAAATATATAGCCACATTAGCTAACTTTAATCAAAGCTATTCATCTCGCGTCCATAATGAAGGACTACCACCCTAATAAATAAACTTCGACAAGTACGAGTAGGTATTATAAGAAAGGCGGCAACCACGCGGTCCAAAGTTGCCAGATATTATTAACAATAGATCCCCACATCGTCCAATTAATTACGTGAACAGACTTATTTTGAGCTTTTGTTTCGACGTTAAGAAAACTATTCATATTTTCGGCGGATAATAACTTTCTTTTGTAAACAGTTATTAATGTAGTGGATTACTAAGAGTACATCCACTCTGCTTGAAAGTTACAATTATTATTAATAATATTGAGTACTCACACAGTGCGTTCGCGAGCGTTCCGCACTCGCCTTGAAAAAGAACATGTGATCTCGTTGAATCTATAGTTGGACTACTCCAACTTAAACGAGAGTGTCACCCGTAATTTTTTATTAACAACAGCATGTTAATTTTCATAATAAAGTTATTATTATTGTTTGAAAATAAAGGCTTCAACAATGACAATTCCTGAACAATGACATAATAGCAAATTTTTTTAGTTTACAAAATATTCATAGTACAGTTAGCATCATCAGACTGCAGAATAATTGCCTTATTTTTCTCGTGGTAGGTCTCTCGTATGGGCGAGGCTGTCTAGGTAGGTACCACAGCTTTGCCAGTTATTCCGACGCCAAGCAGTAGTGTGCAAGCATTATTGTGTTCCGGTTTGAAGGGCATTGTAGCCAGCAAAATTACTGGGCATATGAGACTTAATATCTGATGTCTAGGGGTGATGAGCATAATGCAGTGCTACGCAGTGTTTTTTACGGTATTAAAAGTCCTGGTGGCACTGCAATTGTTAAAGGCGTGACGCTTACCATCCGGCAAACGACTTGATCGTCTTATCATTCAGTTTATAAAAAATATTACTTCGGCGAAGATCGTCACTAGGTAAGTACCTCAGCGATACATTCGAAACATATATAAAATATTTTATTTATTCAATTTATTAATATATTTACGCAAAGCTTAGCCATAGCATATGATGTCAAGCTGAGCCCACGCTCTATAGTCCCAATGTATATGGCTATCAGCGTCAGATCTACTAAGCATTCCTCGGAATTAGGTCCGGAGCGCGAGTGCAATAATCCAGCAATGTTAGAATGATGTAGGCAAAATGAGTGTCGTAAGTATGCAGATATTGCGGTTATTGTCGCTCTCGCCGCTCTCGTGGCGGAATCTATGAAATCCGCGTTCCTCGCCCCAAAGCTACCAGTTTAAAACATGCAGTGTCTGAAGTACAGTTTTTCGATGTGTTCGCTCAGTAAAAAATATTGACATAATGTAAGTCTAAGTATAGAATAGAATAGAATCGAATCATTTATTCACCATAATAACAAAGTTTGTTATTCTAGGCAAGTCACAATTACAATAATTTCTTATGTCATTAATATACCTACTTACATGGAATAAAAAAATAATAATTTCATAATCATTAATTTGAATTGAATCAAATGCATTAAAATATTGAGATTTACATTATAATAATTAGTCAGATCACATTAAAATATAAATATAGTCAAGATTTAACAAATATTGATTAAACAACATCATACAAAAATGAGGATTCGCCAAGACGTCTTTCCATAAACTCATTAAGACCGTAAAATGGATTATTTTCAAAATAATGTTTTATTGTTCGTTTGAAGGCCGTGAATGTTAGTTTTGTTAATGCTATAGGCAATTTATTGTACATAATGATTTTATTATAAATTCCCTGTTTCTGGACTTTTGCTAATCTCGTCTTTGGCTGAAACAATTTATCCTTGTTCCTTAAATTATGGCTATGAGTGTCACTTTTTTTTAATAGTAAATTTTAATATATGTTAATGGTATGGTTAGTGAAGGTATATTTCACTATATATTTAATGCACAAATTAATATTTCCATGCACAATTATATTATGTTAGGGTGTTCAGGTGAATACAACAAGTCAAACTTCAAGTTCTTTTTTATAACGGGCGAACGCCTTGATTACTGAAAACAACTCTACACTCTACTTACTAAAACTAATAGTTAGTATTCTTTGCTAAAACACTAATACACTAATACTAATAGTTAGTATTCTTTGCTGAAACTATGAAACCGTTGCATTTTTACTTTTTTAACTAATTTCAAGTTCTTAGGTTTATATCTCTATGTTAGGTAGGTAGGTAGGTATACGCATATTATGTAAAGTAATGTATAAATATTTACTTCGAAGTTCAATAATTCCACGTATGGACCATACCACCGCAACGGTATATTATGGTCTGAGTTTAGTATGTTGCAACCGTGGCTACCAATAGATAGTGACACCAAATACTGTTTTTTTTTACGCTTAATAGATCTATGTTTGGCCACTATCTCGCCTGATGTGAAGCGATGATGTGGCTTAAGATGGAGCACATAGATCTAGAGAGATACGGCAGTTGAGCGGCTACTCAGACCCGTCTCCCCGATGGTTCACCGAACATGTATACTCTATAGAGGCAGCATTTCAATTTTAATAAAACGTACCATCTGAAATCTCTAGATCTCTACTACTGTCGAGATTCACTGCACTGCGCCAGCAATATAGACTGAATAATGAATGCCGTGCGACCCGCCATATTGCCCCATTTACTTTTTTAATTTACCGTTATGAGCGGAATTGTTACATGCAGCGAAACCATACACGGTACATTCATCTTCTCTCAGGGCATCATATTGAATGGCTCTACTTTTCGTTAAATAAATTCGAGCTTTTCCAGTTATGTTTAATGTTAATTCCATACTTTGGAGAACATTTTCAGTTATTAAAACTTATTACTGGAATGCCTTAATAACACTTTTCATGTAATCAACTTCAGTTTCAACTGATCAAAATAAAAACTTATGATGATGACGTCATTAATAGCAACATTACTTGATAAATAAAAGTAACCCCAGATTTCCGTGTTGTTAAGGAAACATTTTAGAATGTTTCATAAATAACAACGATCACTTCACAAACGACAAAAAAACCACCGGAAAAACAGTATATATATTGGAATGGAGAAAGGCGAGAGAATAGTGGATTAATGAAGACGGCCCACCTCGGCCGGAAGCCGTCCCTCCGTCGCACGTCGTTCCGGTGCGACGATATCCGGTGCAGCTCAATTTCCTGGACCGTGGAAATTTCCACTGAGTTTTTATTTGCTCCTGTGATTCGTACGACGGTACACAGTGGGGTGACTGGGAGAGGGCAAACACGGTGCTATCCAGGCCCGTGACAAGGGTACGAAACAAGTGAGTACAGTAAATAAATATGTCCATCTACATTTGCGATTTACTCTCTAGACATTCCACTACACATATGAAATGTACAAGAAAATATGTACAAAGCTAAAAAGATGGCTCAAACGGAGACACTTGAATGTTGTATCTCTAAATTTGTTTAGCAAATTATAAATTAAACAACGAAACCACTTAAGCAGCATTGAGTAGTTTATCACTAACATAGACACTAACATTACAAATATATGTGGTAACGAACTATCATACTTGTTATTTAGGTTCTCTTTAGGCAGTCTCTTTACTCTTTCAAGCGGAGCTGACTTTTTCATCATCATGGCGATTCTACATAATATGAAACTTTTCTAATTTTCGCCTCTGTTCTGGCGCGCAATCTCAGAGGTAATTTAAACTTAGCTGAATTTGACGCGTAACTGTCCATGCTCAGTGTTGCACCGTGATTTAATTACGCAATCCACCAAGCGTAGTCCTCATTGCTAAAGAAGCATGTGTCCTGAGTTCGAGGAGGAGTACTGTCTGGGCTCTTCTGTGGAGTTGCCAATTGGTTCGGCGACGGTTCTTGCCGGTTTTTATCTCGCGGACGTTATCGCAAGCGGTCGATTTAAAACCGTTTTCGTTTGGTTTTTCTTATTGATACTACGCTATGATTGGAAAGTGCAAAAATGTAGAATCATATTTTTTATATACAGGGTAGAAGAAATCAATGGCCCCTTAAGAGAAACCACTGTAAATCCATAAAATAGATTTTACTTAAAGGAAACATCCCTTTACTTTTAAAAAGAAACGAAACTATATTCACAGATTTCTTGACAAGCTTATCTAAACCGGGAATCAAACCAACTAAAATTCAAAAAAACTATCACTCGATATTTTATAAAATTTTAGTAGCCGATACAGTCAATGTTAAAAATAAAATTGCTCCAAGAAACATTAGGTCTTACACTTGTCTGTCTTACAAGATATGCATGAAATTTAATATTTAGTACACAATGGCTTCAATCAACATTACCTAGGCTAGAACTGTTCACTTTCAACAAGTAAAAGACACGTTATCATTTTCTTATAAATCTAACATCCAAAGACATTCTACCAAGTACAAGCTTGCTAATTTATCTGTAAGTACCTTAATTGTTGAGGACTTATATAAGAAAATCGGTAAACTGGTAATAATAACTCCATGCATATTTCCTTCTTAGATGAGGCGTTCTGACGAAAATATTAAAAATACCTCAATGTAAAAATAGAACGTTTAACTTTGTTTGCGGTGCGGAAACCAATTTTGAAATTCGAACGAATATTTTGGACGTTTTAACACGTTTAACGTTCTGATAAAATTAAAAAAAGATCTGAAAAATTAATTTTAGATTTCATGATCTTTTTTATTTCTAAGATCAAATGTTTATTACAGAGATTTTATCCTGAATCGATTAGTAGAATAAAATAAAATAGTGTTTATTTTTTTAGGTTTTAGCTGGTTCGATTACAGATTTCTCCCGAAATCTCCCGGTTTAGGTAAGCTTGTCGAGAAATCTGAGTATACAGTATTGTTTCTTTTTAAAAATGAAGGAATGTTCCCTTTATTTGAAATAATCTTTGGCCCATTGATTTTTTCCAGCCTTTATATCGTCTGCCTGGGAATATATTTAAAATCAACCCAATCTTCACTTTATTTGCAGTGAAAGATTCTTGGAAAACTTCGCAATCAAAAAGACTGATTATTTGCAGTGAATAAATGAGGATGCAATATCAGTGAATGACGATTCTTGGAAAATACTGGATATTACGGCGATCAGCATATTGTAAGTAAACTTTCGCAGCTACGTTATTCGCCGTTTTACCGTTCGAGGTCACGTAATGCACCCATGCAACTCTCTCATCTCTGGAGTTCCTTAGTAAAATCTCTAGCCATCACAAAAAAATTTAAGAAATGTATTCAAAAAAATGGAACTGAGCCAATTCTGTACCTACATTGAAGATGTTTTTTTATATCAAATAGGTTCGACTATTTAGTGTTTATCTGTTTGTTTGTGTGTTTGTCTATAGACTAGAAAAAGTATTGAAATTATCTTAATGCCGTTTTCAATGTTTGATAGCTTACATCTTAACTTAAAATCTATTTTTTTAACGGGCCACTGCCTTTATTACTGAAAACAAACTACACTCTACTTAATAAAACTAAACTAACTACTTACAAGGAGAAGCAATTGGACAACCCATAGACCATTAAAGGTAGCTCAAATGCTCTAACCCACTACCAGTTAGCAGCGTAAATCTATTGTGTTTCATTGCGCTGTGACATCGCAATGCTTAAATATCTTTACATAAGCGTACGAAATCATGCAGGAAAAAAGCGAATTGTCACATTGTTTGGCATCCGTAACTGTTAGCTAATTTCGAGTGGTCCACGCGAGCAAAAGTCGCGGGCAAAAGCTAGTTAATAAAAAAGTATTATAAAATATATTTTGGCTTACATACTCCTTTCCGTTACCTACAGTCAAACAGCTGATGACATAATTATATATTGTCATTATCACTTTGACACCATATGACACGTTTTCTTAACTATTTTTTTTTCGATTGAATTTTCTATTGAGTTTTCGTGTTATTTTGTGGTTGAATCTTTTTGTTTGTTAGAAAAGACTATATAGCTAGCCATGCCCTGGGGATGGGAGTGCAGGGCGCGGCTCGTGAAGCAGGTGCCGATGAAGCCGACCGAGCGCCGCGGCGATGGTTTGGTGTCGACCCCCGGCCCCGACGAATATAAGCCTCCGCAAATATTCTGTGCGTAAAACCCCCTCTCATTATTACATTTTACCCATCTATGGTAAATTAATTGCAGTCACTTACCATTACACGATATTTACAACTAACTCATACGGTACAGGGTACAGGAATTAATTTTCCGAACATTTAGTATGCAGTTACCTAACCCGCAGTAACTTTGAAAATTGGATATAAAATAATCAGAATAGAATCATAAATTACAATAGAATACAAAATTTCCTTAGAGTATATATCATCATCATCATCACTTTCCCACTGCTGGGACACGGGCCTTCTCTCATAAAGAGAGATTGGGCCATAAACCACCACGCTGGCCCAGTGCGGGTTGGTAGATGTCACATGGTCCTTGACTTTTTTTTCACCGTTTTTAGAGAGAGTGTTAAATCCGCACATAACTTAAGAAAAGTCAGAGGTGCGGGGCCAGCGGGATTCGAACTAAGAAAATTTTACAATCTTCATTATGTTCTATTTGTTTTAGGTGGACCTGGCTACGACAGAATAAAGCGAGCTCCAGCGTACACCTTCGGCCATCTAACAAAAGTAAGCTTCGAAAAACCAAACACAACCCCAAACGCTAAAATGTTTAATATCCAAGGATTTGGGAATAAAGGTAAAGAGAAAATTAGCTTTTCTCTTCAACTCATATCGAAATACCGTTTTTGCTATGTTTTATTAATTCATAAAAATACGGGATTCTCAGAATAATCTGAGAAACCTTATTAGTTTTCAGTTCGTTTTTAGGAAGAGGCGAGGCTGAATTTTCATTTTTACTGTATACCTGTTACAATAAAATATTCTATAAATAAATGCTGATGCGTTTGAAACCTGAAGTAGGTTGCAAAATGTCTTTCTTTATTTATTTTTAATGGTGTGCTTACCCTTCCTTCAGGCCCATTCAGAATAACGCATAGTGTGGTGACTCCTCACATTGAGCCCGTGATCGATAAAACCAAAAACCCTGGGCCAGCCATGTACAGGCCAGTAGTGGGCATTCGGCACAAAAGACCCCCGGCCTACAGCATGCAAGCGGCAGCCAAACCGCCATACCAGCCTTGGGATATGTGGACAGCTCCCGCTAATATGTACCACCCCCCCATACCTGGCAAGTGAGTACTTCTATATGAAGCTTAAAGAGCTTAAAGAGCTTAAAGTACAAGATGTCCCTGACGGCCACAAATACAGCTCTGGAATAACTTTGGGATACGTCCTCATAATCTATCCAGTTAAACACAAGTCAAAAACCAAATACAGAGATCAGACAAATTGGAAAACACCGATCGGAGAAGCTCTTTCCGTGTAGCCGAACAAGTCGATCTTAATCACTTATTTACATTTTCAGAAAAGAGCCAGCCTACACCATGGGGTACTTGCATAGAACATTGACACAACTACCGATACCAGGACCTGGCACCCACGATCCCAACTTCAACTACGTAAAGAAAAACAAACCCGCATACTCTTTCGGAGCTCCGTTCAGAAAAATTAAACTTCCGGAAATACCACCGCCTAACACGTACTGCGAGAAAAAGGTGCATGGTATACTTATCTACATTTATGTGTATACCTACAATAATTATATACGAACATTATGTATACATGTGATGTTTACTTTAGATTTAATTAGAGGCACCTCCAAGTCAAACGAGCGGCTTTTGAAAGCGCAAACATTTGTCTTGTCTTGACACTTCGATGGAACTCAAGGATGCCAACAATTTGATGGTGAAATACTGAAATATACAAATTAATTTTAAAGTATAGTCAGGGAAATGCTATAAAATATTTTTTTATTAAAATTACACAAATGTTTCAAAGTACTAAATTTCTATATATATAATTCAAGGTAATAATTATTCTTTGGATGCCTAAATCAAATCAAACCAACCCTACTTACCTTAAGTTTTTGTAGCTGACACTTTATTTTGTTTAAAGGCTAAAACTTAAATAACACGTCTGTTTAATAAGATATTTTATAAAAAAAAAATACTCACTTAGGTCACTGTTCTGTATTGACAAGGATTTTGGGCACAGATTATATATTTCACGGCAATTAGAATTTATATGAATTAATTTACACGATCACAATGCGTTTCGTTGGCTGACTTGACCGGAAGAGAGAGTTTAGTATGGCAATACTAAACAGTTAATAAAACGCAGTCGTTGAAAGTCAATATTAAGCAATACTGATTTGCCTGACTGCAGTTGCGAATGATTTATTTTAATTACAGTTTATGGTATCAAAGCGAAGTATACCTGCGCCGTCTTTCGGCATCCGCCACAGTCCTTATATTGGCAAAGAAGAGGTCTACTTGAAGTCGTCTGATCTGGATGTAGCCCTTAAATACTAATGGGTATGACAAGACTTTATGTTATGAATAAACGTATTTTTGATTATGTTATTAAAACTTTGTTATCTGTAACACATCAGTAAAGTAAAAAGTTGGAAGCTCGCACGTTAAATGTAAGATTTCAACTTTTCCTTTACTTAAGCCATGAAGCGTAGATATTGTCGGTAGTTGAAAATTTTGATGCGAAACTTTAAAAGGTTCTACGACTCTGCGCTCCGTAAAGTTCGCAAGAAACTAATTCAAAAAGTGGTTGAATAAAGGCGCCTAAGATATAAATTGTAATTTAATGGTTTGGCCACGCAGAGGGAACATTAAAACACGATCGAAGTTAATTTGCTGAAGTTTTGCACTAACTCGGCCGCTGCGCTGATTTGTATGCAATGTTTTACCAGCTACCGGCCACTGTGACGTAAACACTCTACGTTCCCAAGGCACTTTAAACTTTGCCAGCTTTTTCCGCGCATTTCATATTGTACTCAAACTCTCAGTCCATTCAGCGGCTAGTGAAGAAATGAACAAGTTTAAATGGCGTTGTTCTTAAGCATTTTGTTCCTGCTACTTTGAAAATAGGCACGTTTAGAAACGCTGTATTGTAGTGAAAATGTTTTGGAGATTTAGCAAAAAAGTAAACGTACCTAAACGTACCAGTGAAAAGAAACGCTGAGTGGGAGCAATCTTGGCTCCAGTGTTCCCTGAGATTTACTTATCCGTTAAATGAGAAGACGTATTGAACGGCCGGGGTCCCAATCACAAATAGTAATAGCGAGCACAGTACAAACGTCGAAGTCAAACACACATCTCGGCTGGGAATGGCCGTGGCTTCAGGCTTCGCACTGTTAGTTTTCGATGATTAGGTTTACGTTGCCAAGTGATAGATCCCGCTCTTTATTTGACTGGCGAAGTCAAATATTATAGGAGCCAGCTCTCATTTGGAATCTGCGGCTTTGCCATTAGCGTTGATATACTTCAACCCGGGGCGCGGAGTATATGCGGGGGTCTTATATTATGGCGAGCGCATGAGCACTTATGCGCTGGGGCTGCTCAACTCAGGGTAATAAGGAAATTTCACTATTATATGCATTCTGACCGCGCGCGGTCCACGTGCAGATATTCACGGAGACATTTCTACGTTGCTGTCATTTTGCAAGCTCGAGTACTTAGCATAAAGTAGTGGATCTTTTTTGTGACTTCTTCGATGTTATGTTGGGTCTAATTGGGTCTAAAGTGAATAAAATAGTTGCGTATAGGGTTGTATTATTGTGAGAACCACGATAATCACGTACACAAGTCTTATAAGCTTAGGTATCTATAGCAATAAGCGTCAACTCGACTGTTACAAAAGTGGCCCAGTACGATGAGTTAATCGGAAAATATTTTTAGTTGGTAACAGCATTACTGCTAACTAGGTATCATTAATTGGCAGTTAGCGAGCGCGCGCGGACTCGGCGGCGGCGGTGGTGGCGGCGGCGGTTCCTCGTGTAAATGGCGTTAAATTAAAACGGCAGAGGCGCTTGCGAGTAGGTATATGTAGGTAATCACGCCGTGAGCTCCTGTCGCAAACAGTGAACCTTCCAGCTATGTACCAGCATTTAGTATAACATCGATACAGGGTATCTACTAAAATAATATAGAAAATTTAAATGGAGCACGCTTTATTCACGTCAAAGATAAAAATCGTTGAATAGGTCAAAAACCCGTTCATTTTGCGGTTTCTGATAAAACAATAATAATATAATATTGTAAAAGATGATTTCATTTGAATAATTAATGGTAAAAACGGTGAAATCTTTTTGATTAAATACTCAATTGCTTTTAGCTTTTCATATTAACAAAGGCAACCAAATTTTAATTCAATTAAGTGCCTTGGCTTGCCCTGAAAACCATTACGATTTCAAAACTAGCTATTATTTTTTAAATTAAATATTTTTTATCTGTTCACCACCTAAGCCTTACAATGTTTTCGTTTCATTAAAATATTCTACAAAGAGTTTCCAAGTATTGGTTGTTACAGCGACATAAAGAAATTGTTTTCCTTTTGCGTACATTGCGAACAATACACGTGTAAAAAAATTCAAATAGATAAATAACACTTTAGTGCACTTAAAAGGAATTAAATTTTGAACATACTTTCTTTTTTCATATCTATATTTTTTTATTCTCGCGCTCCTTATTCTTTTGCATGGTAATTAATCTTCTTCGACATTTAGCGGTGAGGCTGCAGGCGGGCGTGGGCGCGGGTGGCGAAGGACGACGCGGCCGGTAAAGGGGTCATCCGAGCTTTGTTAGTTGAAAGAACAAGAGAGGGCTTCATCTCTTTGTTTAGTTTTGAAATATCATCCCCCCGATGCTAACGAGGACGTCGACGCTCTAATAAAAATACGATGTTACTTTTAATTTTAATTCACGACGGTTTTAAATTTGCGTTATAATTGGGTGCTTTTTTATCAATGTCTTTTTCTCTGAATCTCTATAGAATATTATAATAATTTCCAAATTGTTTTCGAACTGAAAGAGACAAGTAGGTTACTGTGATGACGCCCGAAAACATCCCTTGAATCCAAAAGCTTCTCATCTGAAGGCATTCGATTGTTATTATTAAAATATATCATTATGTACTTACGTATCATATGAGTCGGTTGACATATCGTTGTATAAAAAGGTTTAGTTATTTGTTCCGAAAAAATAGAGATTTCCCAGAGATACATTGACAAACTAAGAGCAGTGATGCGAAAAGGCAACAGCTTGATACTTAGTTTACCGCAAAATTTGATGGAATTTTCATAGATGAAATATTTTTTCATACAAAGTTTCGTGGGAAATATCGTACATATAATATTAGTCTACAAACTAGCTCTGTCAAGTGGTGAATGATATCTTGTAGAAGTTTTTGACCGTAGCATTTCTTTCACGACTTTGTATACGTACATTCCCAGTGCATAGACTTTGTTACTACCGTGTTTTCCACTTACCCTGCCAACTGAGGCGGGTAGGTGATCGTCGCAAGTGCTCCTACCGCAAATGAATCCGGAGATTTAAACTCACCGAGACTGCTAAGGAGGATTTGCTAAGAGGATTCACAACGCATACAGGCAAAGCTATTGGCACCAATCACCAGACGTGTATTTAGACTTAAGTTTGTGACGTAAAAAAAAGTCTTGGGTACAGAAGGGCTTAGGACTTTATGGAACGGACAACTCGATAAGGCAAATCACGATACTTTTAGCGACAATACATTGCAGAATCTAAAATGTCATTCATGCATCCAAGTTGCTGAAACCAGCCTCCATCTATCACTAATAAAAGGGTTTATTAATTGTACCATTTATGGTACAATTCATATGAGAAACCTGATATTAATTATATCATTTTATTAATTTTTCGTAAATACCTAACTATCCGTAAATAGTGCACCACGCATAAACTTAAGCATTTCTACTATTCAGTGAACAAGTTAATAATGGTTAAATTTAGTATTGTTTTTTGTACCTTAAGCAGCTTTTGTGGAGTTCGACCCTAAGGCAATGTCCGGTTTCCGGCTACCATAAATATGGGAGCACCGATACCGAGTCCGATCGGTAGCGTCTTAGAACAAGGCTTAATGCCGAACCACTCACTCGTACCTATAGGAACATTTACATGAAGGTCACCACTAACCATTAAACCATAATATTCAACTAACGTTCGTAAAATATTCGAAATAAAATTTAAAATTTTGCTCTTAGATATGTAGGATTATCAAAAATAATGATTTATTTTTATTATCAAAAATAATAATTCATTTATCACTTAAAAATATAGAAACTACGTGTGATTTTGCCTCCCTGAACCACCGAAACACTATCCCTTCAGGCTAAAACTCTGTAGCCGGAACGCCTCCTTATATTTCGCACACATTTCGTTAATTACTGAATGACAGACCTCTCCACAGTCACAGTGACATTGCTCGAGAGTAACATGTTTCTCTACAGCTTTAGCGATCAGTCTGAAGCTTCAGCGAAATGGGCGCTTCGAAGTAGATACATTAAATCGTCCCAGTCATATGGCATAGTGAAATCTGTCAGATCGGTTCTAGTCAACTTAAAGGCTCCATTTCATCTACACTAGAAAACAGCGTAGCTCCTGTGATGAGTCTACCTCTGCAACGTTAATCACCATACTTAACGGTTTTTGCGCTTGACCGGAAACGCCATCTTGGTGCGCTTATAAAAGCGAACCAAGATGGCTGTATAAAAAGTGAATTTTATAAGTGCGAAAAAGCATTCTTTCGGCTCAGAGGAAAGGGTGACGAGTCCCAAAAAGAGTTAAATAAATTATCGCTTCTCAAAAGAAAATCCTATTTGAAAAGAAAAATCAAGTACGAATTCTTTTAAAACATTCTGGAAAACTAATAATAGAGGGGCCTTTATGAGCCGAGTGTTTTTTGTCATTCTAAATCTTATGTGCCGTGGAGTGAGAATGTAGATTTAATAACACAATAAATTATCACATGTCAGATAGATGGCTGGTAGAGGTACCTTAAGATTGACTTCGTGAAGTAATAGTAAAGTAATAAAAAGGAAAAGGATATTGAAAAGAACAAGGAAAGAAAAAGAAAAAGGAAAAGAAAAGGAAAAGACCGGTTATCTGTCTTTTTTTAGTTGCAATCGCTTTATAACGCGAACCTTTCATCGTCTGTCGTTGGATCAACTGGCAATGTATACCTATACAAAATACGAGAAAGACAGTAAAGTTAAGCCGCTGTAAACAGTTTGCTGTCATATTTAATTTGATGCTAATGAGCCAACCGAGTTGTCTACAGGTCAGCAGCTTGCACTGTATTAAACAACACGAGTTTCAAGGTGGACATGAACTTAATTCTTGCAAAGTTAGCAGCCTCTGGTTCACGACAGCGCGAAAGCGGCGAAATTGGAGTCAGAAAAATACCCTGGAAAATAAGGCCCTTTGTACTTAAGCCAACACGTGATATGTGTTTTACAGGTTGTACTCGTATTCTAAACAATATCTTCACCTACATGGGGGAGCTACGCTATGCGCTTGATTTTACGTTTGTAACAAACGCATCAATCAATTTCTGAGAAATATGTGCCAGAAACAAAAGACATTGCCACACTTCGAAGATTATTACAATACTGGAAGTTTGTCTCATAAGATACTTCGGGAGCTGACAACAAACAACATCGTAAACGTCCGGTGGTGCGATCATCAAAGCGTCAATTTGACTACAAGTTAAATTCGTGGAAATCGTCCTTCAACTGCCGAGCCCGGCGCCGAGCGCCGTCCGCCCCGGCTATGAATTTTGTTGAATTACCGTACACTATTGGAGTTTATTTCGATTTCCGCTCGTTATTTTGACATTTTCAGAGCGTGACCTTTTCATAGGGCAGGAAATTGAATATTGACGAGATACAGTGTCGGCTCTCTGTAAACCTGGCATATTTCATTTAGGAACTCTGCTTCCAACGTTGCAATAAGTGTATCGCCCCGGCACATTTGTCAATCTATTTAATTTAGCTGTATAGGCGTCGTAATCGCAGCACAATGCTATTTGTCAACCGTTCATAGGCTTATTCTATGCGGGCGGAATCTCAACAACCTATTTGCATTTCTCATTTTCACCCCTCTTCTTACATTCTGTCGAGTGCAATTTCCACTTGACGCGCGCCACACCAGTAGCTACAATTTTAGGATTGGCCTTCCAAATGAGAACAATATTTGTAAAAAGTTATTGCTGTAAATTAAAAATAAATTACTCACAAACGCTCGAGAATTGATAAGCAGATAATACAAGGATAAAACCTATAAATAAAAATGATAGGGAGAGTAATCTTTGTCATAGTTGTACCCTACAACCTAACTCAAAGGACGTTATTTTAAGAGCTACTAACGTTTATTATTTTTCCTAATTCCTTCCATTTTACTAACCCAACATTTCTAAAGAATTATTTAATAATAGAAATATCCTAAGGATGTGTATTGTATAGATAAACAATGTATTGTTTATTCTCTGTCCGATATACAATATCGAACAGCGGCGAGCGAAGAAAGGCAATAAAACGCCTATTTATTTGAAAGCCAGCAAAGCCCGCAGTAATGAAATTCCTCGCGTAATATTAACGCATTTTTTTTTCAACAAAAGAGGTGATGTATTATGAGTACGGAACCCGACCGGCCTCGACATTGGCTCTCCACTTGTACACTATATTTCATTATAAGTCGAAGCCTTTCATAACCTTTCAATAAGGGGATTTTCTGGCTTAAAATGTTTAAGTTTGGACTTAAATAATTTTATATTGAGCCATCGAGCTTTACTATGTCAATTTTAAGAAAATCACCCAATCAGTCCATCAGCTACTAATATATCTTACTAATATTATAAATGCGAAAGCGTGTGTGTGTGTAAGGGTGTGTGTGTGTGTGAGAGAGAGAGAGAGAGAGAGAGAGATGGTGCGTGTGTGTGTTTGTTACCCCGTGACTTCATAATGACTGAACGGATTTTGATGAAATTTGGTATGTAGGTGCTTTAGGTAGAATATGACATTTAGAATACTTTTCAACCAGAACAACGATCAGTTTCCGAAGGGGCAACTGTAAACCGAATTTCACGCGGGTGAAACCGCGCGTCGCAGCTATTATATAGTATAATATCATATTCCATGCGCGCGAACTGATACACTGCCTATTTGATTTTATACTATACCCGCGAATGTTGCCTTCCAAACACTAAGCGTTTTATAAATCCAAACGATTTATTCATCTGAATCCCTACAAATTACATGGGCTGTAACTGGCGTCGAAACAATCAGAGCCGATGATCCGGCCATGTTATGCAAATCTGGGCTTTGCTCCTAACAATAGCCAGCATCGCTTGTGACGGCTCACACCAGGGTTCTGGGTAGGCTTCATTGCTAGTTCCCCGCTTTCGTTTCTGATGTCGTATATTATGTTTATTGGGTTGATAAGCTGTTCTGTTCCGGAATTTACAAATTTTGCAATGTAGATTTTAGAACCGAAACTGGGCTTACAATGCAACATACCGTTTAGTAGATCTCCGTTTAGTTGAACACTGGAGATGTTAACCTAATTTCTAGCATCTGAATAATCAGATGACTATGAAATGTTTTGAAATACAACAATGTTATGGGTACACCTTGCACTATGTAATCTATTATACCAGGTTTGATACTGACTGTATACCTACTTTATGTTGTAGGATGGAATTTTCAGTTGTCATGCTCAAGTCAAGCACTAATTCTGACTGTTATCTTCGTTATTTATGTCTCCTAACATATTATTTCTGAATTGTGATAGTACATCCTATGTTAATCTAATACCTTTGGCAAATGCTCTAGCGCACTGTAGTATATCTACGTATAGAAGGTAGATAAGGTAGGTGGTATATCACGTGAGTCAACAATAGGGCGCGTGGAGTGGCGTCGCAGGGCGCAATGAGTGCCGTCACTCACCGCAGATCACGAGTGCCGAGTGCCGAGTGAGTGCCGAGTGCAGCTACAATGTGTCTACGCTACAGCCATACTACATCTACGTCTCGAGGGGAATTTTGAGGACATTGTCGAGAGGGATGTCTCGGCCTTTAAAATACACCCTATCCCTGCATTTTGATTAAAAATGCCAACCTATATTTTTTTTAAAGTGGTAACAAGGCGGAAGAAATTGTGTACGGATAAGCGCCAAGCCTGCTTTGTTTCAATGAATTGCAAAATTCCTGTTGCACTGGATTACACTCGTCACACTTAGACATCAGCCTTTACGTCTCCAAGCTTCAAATAATAATTTGACAGCGAATTCGACAGTTATATTCAACCAAAAACACAGCAATGAAATAAGCAGAATTAATTATTTTACCTAAGAACCGTCACAATCTTTCCAAAAATCTAATTATAACATGTATTGACATATATACTTGGAAAAATGTAAAATGTAAAACTAAAATGTAGAATATTTTGCACCAAAAACTAGCTTAGGTACTTATATTTTTTAGACTTTGCATTACTAAACTCGAAGCAATATTTTAATATAAACGCGAGAATACAAAGACTTGGAAAGTATTCGTGTCCGAACAAAATGCGACACTAGAGTCCGAGAACCGAGAAGTTATACCGCACCGAGTTAGTCTCAAACTTTGAATACGTAAAGGGGTCGGAAAGTGTTCAGAAAGCATGATATTTGCCTATTCATCTTGACTCACACGGGAATATAATTTATGGGTACAAGTGACCGAAGGGCGAATGACGAGATGCACTTTCCGTGTCACCTGCATCGCCTTTGATGTATGTATTCATGAGGCGCTCCTACCGCCAATCTTTCCACATGCAAAATTCTACTCTATTAGTTTCGCAATATAGCTCGGATTTCTAAACCATTATCCAGAACCGAATAGGTAGTCTCCAACCAATGTGGTCGGTAACAAGTTTAGTTTGTATTGATTCTCTTGTGGCTTGCATAAATATTGATATATATATATCATTGCAGGTATGGAAATGTGTAGGTATATTATATGCGGAACTTGTTAAATATTTAATTAAATTTTAAAAATGTTGACTCTGTGGGGATTTGAGTAAACGCCTTAATTTAAGCCGAAGGTAAACATGAAGTATTTTCTTAATGTTGCTGCATAAACACTCCATTGACGTAATTACCGACATCAGAGAGTCGCCAGCGCACGCTCGCGCCTCTCAGTAAACAGTCGTTTAGCGACTAACGAACTAATGTAAACAAGGAAAAATCGTCTGCGATGCTTAGGCAGCGTGTTTACGTAAACAGGTGTAAAATGGATCGTTATGCGGCCAAATTACCATAATGTTTGTTGTCGAAATATTCGCTCCTGAAACGGAATATGTAATGAGGGGGTCGAGTCAGCCGCCAGATTTTACACGTTTATACGGCTTGATGTTCGTTAAAGGTAGCCCGTAATTTTATGCAGTCATAAATTTAATTCATACTTTGTTTACGGGGGGTAGTCTTGCGTAAACCTAAAATTTAAAAATGTCATATATTTTCGCGGAAAACCCCAAAGCACATGCACGAACCGCTCTTTTCAACCGACGTCTCGGTATTAAAGTATCTGGATGCGTCCAGGGAATTTTTCAGATTTAATATATTGGAGCGGAGTCTGAAGACCTTAATCCACACGTGCAGTGTGAGTGATGGCGCAGGCACCGAGGCTGCAGAATAATGTCGCCGTGACTGTGAGCATGTTCGACGTTAGTGCCGTTTTATAGAACGGCTCTGGCGTAGGTCATAATGAAGACAAAGTGTGCAGTATTCTTGCAACGCAGCGTGTATTGTGCGCCACAGCGCGCCACCCGCCGCCGGGCGGCGCTGGCGCGGCTCCAGCGCTGACGGGCTCGCCCAGCCCCGCCACTGCATCGCGTCGCTAACATTTATTTATCATGTCCTCCTCCACTAATATTCAGCGTAAATTATCATTAATTTACATATACATACTTAAAGCGCCCTGTTGGCACCACGTTGAATTCCACTTCAACGCTCGCGTTTACTTGCCATCATTTCCATAGCGCAAATTTTATGAATAACTAGTTTGTAAGTAAAATAACGTTTCTTGAATTAGGAAACGTGAAATTACTTGGAACATTTTCTATTTTCACACTGAGAATTGGTGCTTTCAACAACATATTCGGCAAGAATAACTAAAACAGTTTTATGATAAAATTTACGAGTTGAGTTTACAAATAAAATCTCACAAAATGTTCATGATAAAATAGAGCTTTGAGAAAAGCAAAGCGGGCATCGAAAATAAGAAACCGTTTTGGGTTGATACGTCGAGAGAACGAGTAAAACTATGGTGGAATTGAAACAGAATAGATTCAGCAGATTCGTATATCAGATATTGAGAGTAGTAGATCCCGTATCTGGCCTTAAGCCAGTCTTATTCCTTTTATTTCTTGAGGCGGGCTTAATGCTGTTATCAACTTGAAATTCAATAAACTTTACCTACAGACGAAGTTATGCCAATACGGGGAACGGTTCATCAAGATAATAACTTTTTTTATTTTCCGTCGATTGTCCCAACTTGAAATTGTGTGCGCGTGTTATGGCACTCGGGAAGTTTCGCAGTAAAATCTGCGGGACATAATTTACGATGTGACGCTTTGTTTCAAGTTACTTAATGAAACGACTTTGTTCGGCAATGCAGTTACTAAAATTTAAGTTACTTTTCATTGTATGTATGGGTCTGATTAACAAAGGAAACTTACTTAATGGCGACGGTTTTAGAATAGAATAGAAATACTCTTTCTTGTGTACCACATATAATACATAAGAAAATCATTAAAAAATAAACTTGTCTAGGGTTACACAATTGGCGGTCTTATCGTTTGAAGAAATCTCTTACAGACAACCTTTGGATGGATTAGGCTAATGCAAAAAGACTACTGAGTAGACGTACACTATATCAACATATTTCAACTTTATGAAATGCACTCATTACTTTCTTTTGTCATCAGTAT
Organism: Petrophora chlorosata; assembly: GCA_951640565.1. Taxonomy (NCBI): domain Eukaryota; kingdom Metazoa; phylum Arthropoda; class Insecta; order Lepidoptera; family Geometridae; genus Petrophora; species Petrophora chlorosata. The sequence goes on from OX621190.1 coordinate 7,538,688, forward strand.
TTATTTACTTATTTATTCTTAGATTCACAGCTTTTTTTAGTAATTTATAACATTATTTTTTATTTAGTATGATCGGATTAGACAATGAAAATGGAGAATCTACGCTAGAGCAAGTATAATAACTATAAATTAAAAAAATTAAATACCCCTGACACAATAAAACATGTCTAAGAACCACCGCTAGAAAACCTGCATTTAAATAAAAAACCGCATCCAAATCGGTTCACCCGTTTAAGAGCTGCGGTGCTACAGACAGACAAACATAGTGCGGTCAAACTTATTACGCCTTTTTGCGACGGAGGCTAAAAATCTTCTCATATGTGAAATAACTTCTTTCATACATATTTTTGCTATAAACATAATGATATAATTTTGGGAATATTTTCGACTCACGATCTTCCACGTCTTAGCGTTCATTCCATGTAGCTATTAAATTATTAACACATAGATTACCTACCATTCGTCCCCATGAGGGCACAGGTTCAGTTTACCTAACTGCTATAACTAAGTGAAACTTGTGATCCGACTGTTACCAGGCGCTGATGAGAAAATTGCTCCTCGCCAATCTATAAAGGAAAATGAAATCAACAAGTGCGAAACAACTCGTAATTACTTTTGTCGTAACAAGCTGCAAGTTACTGGGAAATTAGTTGGTAACACTGGCTCCAGTCATTTGTTTTAGACTTTTTTTATCGTCCTGCTCCGTGTGCTTTTACGGAGAAAGCGATTTTTTATTGAAAAATAAAACAGGAAGAATTTATGAGAATCGCACCCGCGTTGCTTAGCTCGCTCGCCATTTATTTCTATTTCGCAAAGGTTAATTAAATCTCACCTATTTCTCTATTGATGTTGATTTGTTTTTTATTTCTTCTTCTCTAGAATAGTCCGAAATCCCGCTGCTGCTTTACGTATTCCTTTAATTATGATAAAAAAATGCTTTTATGTTTTTTATGTAACTTAATAACGAGACGACCTGGTCGTTTGCCTGATGGTAAGCAATACGCCAGCCCATAACAATAACAGCACCACCCAGAACTTTGTTTTGCAAATTCCTGCGCGGCGCTGTACTGCGCTCGTCACTCTGAGACAATTAGCTGTTGAGTCTCATAATGCCCAGTAATTTCGCTGGCTACAATGCCCTTCAAGCCGGAACACAGTAATGCTTGCACACTACCGCTTGGTGGCTGAATAACTGGCAAAGCGGTGGTACCCACCCAGACGGCCTCTCGCATACGAGAAATCTACCACCAGTAAAATTGCAAAATGCATTTTATTAAAGAACAGAGTGACGTACAAGTCACGCAATGGGGTCTTGGGCTATACAAGGTTCCCAAAACACATTGTTTTTTTTGGTATTTTATTTTTAGGTAGGTTAAACTATATTAAATACGTAAAATCCAAAAAATCAATATATTACAAACAATTTTGGACTTCTTTATTCTGTGTCAGTTTATGTATATTAAATAAATAAATAAATCTTTACTGTTCAAACTTCAAACTTACAAATAAATAGTATAATAAGTAACTCTAACAAATAAGTAACTTTAACCTTGAACTTTCACACACATACTTTAATATTATTATTATTAATATTAGTACCAAACGCACAATACAAACACTGTCTAAGTACCTTAACGTTCAATTATTATTAGTCCCACATAGGCAATGCAGGTGCTCACGAATACATTTCCTAAGAGCATTCTGTGATTCCGTTTCCAATTTCCCTATCAACACAATAGTCGTACATCGCATACTCGTAGTCACTTAGATGAAAGCGCCGACAGGTCCTGTTTGCCAAACAACATTCACAGGAGCGTGAGCAACTCTATTACTAGCAGATACTGAATACGTATAAGCGAGTAGTGAAATGAAAAGACTATGTAGAAGGGACTGGTCAGTTTTCCCCGCGGTTAGCTGGGATAATACCTGCGTCACGGTAACTGCCGCTATAAATCCTGGCGACTTCCGAGGAGATTCGTCGGCTCTTTGCCGGCGCCTCTTGGAAACTTTTAGTGCGCGTGCTCGGGACAGCCGTCCAACATTCTCGAGAGGCCCTACAAGGTTTTGCCAAATTATGGGCGAGTATTAGCGGTGGCAAATAGTTTAGGTGGGTTTCTTAAATAATGTTGTAGAATATTCCTATCCTACTAATAATATAATTTATGTTATAAACGCGAAAGTTTGTGAGGACGGATGTTTCCAGGATATAGAGCATCTTATGTCCTATGTCAGGATATAAAATACTTTCTTGCAAAATTTCCTCCAAAACCCCTCAGCGGTGAACCGTTTTGCGTGAGTGTAACGATCTTCATAAACTTTCGCATTTATAATGTTATCGTAAGTAGTGTGCGGTGGTGGTTGTCTGGAAGAGATCGCTTTGAGCGATAAGATCGCCCATTGTAACACTTTAGTTTTTAATTTTTAACCGACTTAAAAAAAGGAGGAGGTTCTCTGTTCGATTGTATTTTTTTTTTTATGTTTGTTACCTCAGAACTCCGTCATTTATGAACCGATTTGAAAAATTCTTTTTGCGTCGGGTTTAATATAGCTACGAAGTGGTCCCATATAAATTTCATCGATATGTGACCTTGGACTTCGAAGATACATTGAAGTCGGTTTTTGTTTTTTTCTAAAAATTAATTATTAATTTTGTGATTAAGATTTCTGGTGGTGTAATAATAAAGAGTTATCTAATATCATCTATGATTTAATACAACACATTTTACCAAAAAAATACGAGGAATTTTAGTAATATAAATTCTGGTACCGAGACCGGGACCGGGAACACAGAGCAAGCGCGAACTCTTTACATTAAGTAGCTTAGGAACCAAAGACAAATAAAGTCAGCGTAGAAAGGCCAAAAAGGCCAAAATTTTATGTAATAAGCTCAAAGAATAAAACTTTGCGGATAACGCGGCGAGTGAAAATGTTATCCAAAGCTTAAGTAGATAAAGGAAGGAAATAGGTATATCCTTCCTACTATTATATTTAATGCGAAAGTTTGTGAGGACGGATATATGGATGTTTGTTACTCAGTCACACAAAAAAGCTGAACGGATTTTGATGTTCCTGGAAAAGGACATACGATACTTTTTATTCCGGAAAACCGCCGGGTATTAATTATTTTATATCAGGTGGGAGTTACGCCTAACAGTGTCAGCCCTAGTGACGTCATTGTACCTAAATAATAAATAAATACTTTTCCGACAGCATCTTAATATGTATTAAAGTTTGGAAACTATCGTGAGTCGAAATATTCATTATAAATATAAACGGCTACACTCACGTTATGATTGTGTCGGAATAACTCCGACCAGGTTTTGGACAATTAGGATGTCCTTCTTCCGGGAGTTTACGCTTTGGATTCGATTGAATTTGGCTTAATACATAAATAAATACCTACTTATCAATGTTTTAAGCTGCAACCAGCAAATGTTATAAAAAAATTAAACCGAATTCGTGAAAATGTTATTTTTTCAAAGAAAATAAATCACGGGCGGTTTTTATGATATATTCAATTATTTGAGGGCGGAGGTCAATGTAAACAATATCATCCGAAGTCCCTGAAGCTCCGGGCTCGAACAATAAAACGGCCTATGTGGCCTATATATACAATTCACATGAAACAAGTTTCGTCAGATGAATACTTAAATACTCGGTATTCATGAAAGGCTGGTACTTCACGCAGAACACTTTGGTGATCTTGAAATAAAGTTCCTAACATTTATAAAAATATTCAATGCAAAAATACATCTATATTTTTCGGCTTCGATGAAGTGGTCTCACACAAACCTTTTTTTGTCTTGTGAACCATAATAGCTATTAGTTACCGAATACTATCCTAGAGGGAAAGGAAAAGGATTCTCACTTTCATAAGGAAAAAAGGTAACTAATAGCCAAATCCTCCAAAATACGATGGGCTTAAGTCCCCACGGACCTAAAGCCACTCCAAATGACCCAAATATGTAACTGCGATGGAGGTTGCACGCACTTAGCTCCACGTGACTATATTTTTACAAAAAAATATTTACCTTTGCCTTACCGAATCCAAACAGGCCGGAGATTGAGAGCCTTTATATTTTTCCTTTCCATTTTCTGTAACACCCCAATATTATGCAAATACGAGGTTATAATCTTTAATTGCACACTCGGCGCCATCGCGCAGAAGGCCTTGCGAAAATAAAATATTCCTAACGTTTAAAGTTTTCTTCGTATTTTTTCTCGAGACTGTTTATTTTACAAGCTGTTATTACCGTGCTTGTTAGGTGCCTACATTAACTTAATAGCACCATATTTTTATTACTAAGAAAGTAGAATTAAAATAGCTTTTGTATTTGGAATAAGCAGTTAAAACTACTATTTTGCTTTAGTTTTACAGAATAACGTTAAAAAAGTTATCTATTTTCCTTAGGATTCAAATCTCTTTAACTTCTCGGTATTGAAGCTTCAATATACTAAATAAAATTGATTTATCGCATTTGTCTCAATTTTAAAAAAAAAACAAAATAATAATCTACTCTAAGAGGATTTTTCGATAAAAATGTCACAAATATAGGAAATATTATAAACAGAAATCACGGAGGATACCCGAAAAACGGAAAGCCATGTTTAATTTATTCCATTCGGGAGAATGCTTTACCCACTTGGTTTTTTATTGTCCTATTGATCGATATCAATATCTTCAATACCATTACCGGAACAAAACATCACACCTATCACCCTAATACCAGCCAAACCAATAAAACCCGCCTCCATAGCTCCCCATAAACGTACAGCATAATGAATAACATGGCCTGATATGAGTGAAACAGCGGGAAAATTGGGGACACTGCCAAGCTTTTTCCACTCCAAAGTGCTCCCTGAATATTTAGAGAGATGGACAGATAAATTATGTATGTTCTTTGAATGTCTCCGTCCGCGCCATGTGATATTTTCATAATCGTCCTCCTCGTCCCAAGAGCGATCAAACAAAGTGCAAGTGATAATGTTTTAGGAGAGACACGGTAAACAACATTTTGTGTTTTCATTTGGAGCAAGGTTTATGTTCGCAGCTAAAGATACATTATTTACATATAAGCAGAGACGTTTTCCATTATGTACACATCAAGATAGGTACCGCTCTTGCTGAAAAGTAAATCAAATAGAATTATGGCAAAGAAATAAAAGATTTGTTTTCGACAACGTGTCTACATTTCACCACGCGAATAAATCAGTGCTTTATTACCGAAACGCCATAAGAAGTGAAAAATGTAGTGTTAGAACGAGTTGGACGTTCTTAACGGATAACGGAACATTTACCGCGGCCCGCGCCGCCGCCGCGCCGGCTAAACTTCGATAGCATTCAGTATTCAGAGAAGAAAATTATTTCGGGGCCATTACCTCTCGCAGCTGCCACATAGAACTTTTATGTTTGCATCACAAAATGGTGCTTATGTAGCATTGCGCAGATATAAGGCGCTTTTCAAAAGGTTAAAACATGTTATATTGTTAACCGGCTACACGGTTTCAATTTGGTTGCATTCAATACGAGCTACAAGAGCTCGGCTCTATTTGGTTACGTAACTAAGTTGGCTTATTTCACGCTCATCTGCTACCTTTTTAATTTCTGTGTAAATTTTTATGAAGCCAATTTTCTGCAGTTTGTTAATTCTGAACTTAGAAATACTACACACAGACGAGATTGCAGGTGCGATATAATTTGTATCTAACAAGAGAGTACGTAATAGTTAAATTAAACATAAAATAACATTCGTAATTTGTAGTCTGGAAAGGAAGAAAGATACAAAAGCCTAGACAAGATGGACAGCGGCACAATACAATTGTCCCGATTCAAAGGACTGCTTACCAGACTACATAATATATATTGTAATGCCATACAAAGTACGAAAGTTATAGGCAAGTCATGAGTTCACACTTCCACATTAGATTATAAATGCGTAAGTTATGAATTCTTGCTTCGACACTAATATTATAAATGCGAAAGTAGCACTGTATGTTGGTTACCTTTTCACGACTAAACGGCTGAACTGATCTTGATTAGCGCAGAGATAGCGTGTAGCCCGGAGACGGACATAGGATTATTTTCTTCCCGTTTAACACGTGGGTTCCCGACAGATCGCGATATAACCAAGTGGTGGGCAGCAGTTATTAGGGGGCGTCCATAAATTACGTGAGGTGTTTTTTTAAATTTTCTGTCTCTCTGGACGCCCCCTTACTTATACGGTGCACCTTCCAGGAACTACTGGTCTGGTCTGGTCAAACTGCTTGTGTCATACCTTCCTGCTGCACTACCTACCTAGTATTATATTCACACATTATTTATATTTTTCTGTTACTGATGCTATGACTATGCGACATCTCACTCGCACTTCTGGTTTGACATTTTGTTAATTTTAATTTATACTTCATTGTTCATTGTTATATTTTGAGACATTTTAAAGAGTTGAATAAAGAGACATTCCGCAGAGTTTCTTGGTGCTATCTTTTCTAGCGGGCGTATTTCCAAAGCACTCTGGTAAAGTCAGTTTTCGCATTTCTTTTCTGGGCCTGGACTTCAATCTGAGTGTGGGAAAGAAATGGGATAGACATGCTTACCTTTTCTTTTTTAAAAGTCAAGATACGTTAAGTTTATAACGTATTTTAATTGGTTTGTATTAGGTATGTGTATATGCCGTTTAAAAGTGAATTTTTGTGCCTATTTAATAAATAACTTTTGTCTTTTATAATGCTTAGGTATTGAGTAGGAACGTTAAGGCCCAGACTTATTTTCGATTAGGATTTGGTTACGACTTATTATCAGTGCAGCCGTGACACATATCGAACATGAAATCAATTACCTAATACCAGTACATAAGTGCTTATTTCTAACGAATTCCATTGTGTATAAAGCCGTCAATAACCTCGACTCTATTTCAGTGTATTATTTCATCCGAAATGACCGTATAATGCTCGTCTGTATTTCATTATTTAGCTGAATTAAAGCCACTGTCATCGCCATGAATATTATAGCAGAAGATAGCCGGGGCCGCGTTGTGCTGAATTTAGCGCTGTATCGACCGCACGCTGGTCTGCGATGTACTGCGGGCAATGATTCCGATTTATGTGACAACTTCGCGATTTTGGAATTGGCACTACACGTTTGTGATTCCATCCATAGGTACTAGTTTAGCGGAACATTGACATCACAATGAATGCAATGGAAAGCCAAACGAAACTCAATGAAAATGTGTAGTGTAATCCTGCTGAATATTATGTAGGTTGTTGTTAGAATAATATAACATGTATGGGGGTTGATTGCAAATGTAAAATAAATTAAAATTAAAATATATATATAAGTAATCCCTCCCCTTCTTTTACTCTCGTTTCAGCGTTCGGCGAGTCGACACCTGATGATGCCTCGTGCAGATGGCGAAACACGTGTCGTATTAGGAGGGTCTACATAGAAATGTCACGAGCCTATCCTATAGACTGGTGTCGCGAAGCCCAGTCGTGCTAAATTTGTCGTCGTCGTATCGACCACACCGTCCTTTCGCAAATGTACCAAAAGACAATGGAGCTGAATTTATGTGACAACTTCAGAACTTCAAATTGATACAAGTTTGATAATGTTCGTAAAGGTTACAGACATTTCAGCTTTTAGCGGAATTGAAACATTGTCAGCCTCTTGCATATTACATTCAACTTCGTATAAACAAAAAGAAGGGGTTTAAAACTAATATAATTTATGTACAGTAGAATAGAATAGATAGAATGGAATAGGAATACTCTTTATTATATATCACATATATAAAATATATTAAGAAAGAAGACTTATGTAGGGTTATAAAATTGGTGGTCTTATCGCTTGAAGCAATCTCTTACAGACAACCTTTTAATTTTCTAGATTAATGTAAAAATGAAAAGACGGTGGTGTACAGCTGGTAAATTAATTATAACTCATCAATACAAAGAATTATACTTACATACTATATATACATCTGACACATACATATAAAGAAACAAGCGAGTACCTATAACCTAATAGAAATATAAGTTAAAAGTTAAAAGTCGAAAGATATTTATAATATAGCACAAAAATGAACTTTTAAACGTCATATACACACAGTAAAAATCAATTAAAATACGTTAAAAATCAAAAACTTAAAATGTTATGACTGAAAAAATATAAGGTAAGCATGTTTACCCATTTCTTTGACATACCTACTCAAATTGAAGTCTGCATGGGCCCAGAATTGAAATGCGAAAACTGACTCTACCAGTGCTTCGGAAATACGCCCGCTTGAGAACATAGCACCAAACAATTCAGAGGGGATGTCTCTTTTTTATCTTTTAAAATATCTAAAAATATAACGCTTAACAATGAGGTATTCATTTTGATTAACATAACACATAGTGACATAGTGGTCAAACGCAAGACAATAGGGGATCGGACAGTAATCGAGAAAAAATATAAAATGTAGTTAGAACGAATGTTTATCGAACCAGAAAGATCGTCCAATCAATATTTTTGTGAAATAATAATGATTTGTATTTTTAAATCAAGAAATAAAATCTAAAAATTCTGACTATTTTAATCTGTTCTTCGTCTTAAGCGAAACACCAATCACAGCGCATGACGTCATCCGTAGGCCGGATGACGTGTGCCAAACTTGTGTTGATTACTTTTCGTTTTTGCTTTTCATAAAATCTTACAATATTTAGAATTAAGAGATATTAAAATAGTCCATTAATAGGTGCAATTCTCCCAAGTGATCATTATCTCTTTGCTTACAACTTGTTTTGTACAATAAATAACATGGAACCAAGCTATATAAAAGCCGACAATAGAACTCTGCCGAGAGTGGATATATTAATGGTTGGCAATTTCTTTGCCTCAAACTCGGACTTCTGTGCTGCTGAATTTCGAAATGTTAAAACATCTATGTAAGTATTTCAGCTATTCTTCATTTGATCTAATTTATGTGAGTATGGAAATAACAAAGGGAAACATAACCTAAAAAGTGTAGGTTGTGATAATTATTGATGTAATGTTATGTCCTTTTTATTTTTATAATGACTTACTTTAATGTTTTACTTTTGCGTCTTTTTAGATCAGCGAGACAATCATACGGGGATGATGCGATAGGATACGTCCAACTTCGGCGAGATATGGATTTGTGTACGATCAAATGTAAAGTGTGTCCAGAGCACAAAATTCGTTCAAAGGCGTATAATGCGACTATGATAGTAAATGAAAAAGAAGAAAAAGTAGTCAGCGTTCAGTGTCATGACTGTGCTGCATCAATGGGAGGTTGCAAACATGCTGTCGCTTTTCTGATGTGGGTCCACAGGAGAAGTGAGGAGCCATCTAGTACTGAAATACAGTGTTACTGGAAGAAATCTAAACTGGCTCAGATTGGTACCAATGTTAAGTATGTTACTGCAAAGGACCTTTCGTCTGGTAAAAGAGTATCTTCTAACCAGACTGCTCCACACAATAATATGCTGGAACAATTTCTCCAAGCAGCTGCTACCCGAAATGTCACAAACTGTGAATTATTGAAATATAATAACTGCAGAGTGAAAGAGTATGAGAAATTGTCACTTCATTACTTAATCATTGAACATTGTGATGACGGTGATTGTGACACATTTTTGGATACAATAGCTCAGTATTTTACTGAGAAAAACATTAAACTGATTGAAGAAAACTCTCGAATGCAATATAAGAACAGGTTGTGGCACGAGCTCAGGTATGGGCGTATTACAGCTTCAAAATCCTACGAAGTTAGCAAATGTCATACTGCAGATGGGTCTTTGATATCTATGATCATGGGAGCCAAGACCCCAGACACAAAAGCAATGAAGAGAGGTCGGGAATTAGAAACAAAAGTGAAAGAAACAGTGGAAAAAACACTTGGCAAGAAAGTGAAGACCTGCGGATTATTTATTTCCTCACGATACCCATTTATAGCTGGTTCACCAGATGGTATTATTGACAACAAAGTATGTGTTGAAATAAAATGCCCAACCAGTGAAAAAACATATAAAAATTATTTGAAAGATAATAAAGTGACAGAAAAATATATGGCACAAATACAAATTCAAATGTTTGTCACAAATTTGAAACATTGTTATTTCTGTGTTGCTCACTGGGATTTTGAACTCAACAACCATGTTGAAATGTTATTAGTAAGCTATAATGAGGCCTTAGTAAAGCACTATATTTCAAGTTCAACTCAATTTTGGAAAAAAAATGTATACCCTATTCTATATGAAAGTTCAAAATAAAATAATTTTTTTACATATTCAATGGTTTTATTTATTAAAGTTTATATTAGGTATGTACACATAATAATTCATAAATAAATAACTCTATAAAGTCCTTTCCTTTTTCTCCATCAGCTTTGTACAACCAGTGAGGTGCTTCCCACTATGGAATCAAAGATTTGCCGGTGGGGACTATGAGGCTATGGAGGATGCATGGTGACAGTACTTGTGGAAAACTGTAGGTTTCTAGGCGAACTGCATTCTGGACGTTGGATCTTAGCTGACTGTGGTTCCGTGGTCATATTGAACAGGTTTTAGTCAAAATCAAATCCAGTGAAGAGAAAGGGAATATAGCTCTTTATTATTCCATTTTGTCCTCATTAAAATCAATGAGGACAAATGGAATAATAAAGAGAAATATTCCCTTTCTCCTCAATGGATTTGACATATTATTTTCAGTATGGTTTAGCTTTTGTTAGGTTTTCCCCTTTCTACTGGTGGAACAAACCTGTTGGGGATTTATTGTACAATACTATCCTGTAAGTTGATAAGAGCACATGCTATTATCACACAATCATCAAGGACACGAATCAAATTTGAATTTAATACTGAATGTGGTTTTAACATTGAAAACTCCCGGATTCTTCGGATAACCCTTTCAATATGAATCCTTAAACTTGCAATTTCTTTAGTTTTACGGGCCTCTTGCTTAGTTAATTTTGTACCTTGAGCTATACTTGGGGGCCTCAATAAGTTACATTGATTTTGGACTAATACTTGTTCAATATGTTTAAAACCACGGTCAGCTAAGATCCAACTTCCAGAATGCAGTTCGTCTAGAAACCCATAGTTTTCCACAAGTACTATGTCACTGATGCGTCCTCCATAGCCTGAAGATATATAATTTACAAGTCCGTTTGGAGTACTTGATACTAAGTATTTTATGGTATTGCCTTTTTTGTATTCAGACCATGTTAGTGCTTGATTTACTGACTTAGAGGGTTTTTCTATCTCAATTTCAAAGCAGTCTATAATACAGGTGACTTTATTATAGTGATGCCTGAATGCTATTGGCAGGGATTTCTTAATATTTTTATTATCTAGTTGTACTATAAATGGTTTTAGAATATTAGCAATGATTGGTATATTTTTTTGAAATATTTTGCCTGCATATGATGTCGATATTCCAAATTGATCTGCAAGTTCTGAAAATGTTGTATTTAATCTAATTTTTTTCAAGCATAGTAGGACATGGTCTGTTGGAATGTTGGTGTTTCCTTGTACTAAATCAACCAAAAAGAAACAATCCTTTGTTATGCCTATATAAAAACGTGGTTTGGCTTCAATTTTTTTCAACATATTATTCAGGGATTGCTTTGCTTCTCTTTCCTGTTCTATTTTAACTTCTTCTTTGTTTAAGCTACTACTGTCAGATGGTATTTTACACTGTAACGATTGAACAGAAGGTGATGATGGTTGAAATGATATTGATGGGGTGTAAAGTGATATGTCACTATCAGATCCATCGATGAATGTTCTGTTTATTTTAGACACACTTGGTCTTGATAGCTCTACTTGTTCTTCTACTTTGAACGGAGATGTCGATGTGGTTGTTGTCCACGTTTTAGATGGTGATGTTGCAATGTTTTTGGATTTGTTATGTGTTTGTGTATACTTGCTTCTGAAGTATTTACTTTTGACAACAACTTGTACACCTTTATCTTGGCTTTTTGGCTGTTCTTCTCTTACGAAGTCAGTTTGTAAATCTAAAACAAAGGTAAATTGGTCATTATTGTTAACCATTCCGAAAAAGGTATTGGTTCAAATTAAACTAGTAGGTATTTAGCTAGGTACTTACTAAGAGACTGAGTTGTATTTTCTTTTTCCATATTAGTCTCCAGTTTAATTTCTGCAAAAGCTTCTTCTATTAAAGACATTCTTTGCCTTTTGACAGCAGCGGGGCAAGATGTACTAGTAGTTGATGGCAAACTTCTTTTCCTATCAGTTTGACATTGAAATTTTGAAGGAAGGCATCCAGGTTTTATCATTATTTTTTTTACAAAGCCCATAATATGATATCGCATGTAATTTTCCATATCATTCGGCAGCTATAACACAAATTACAAATTATTTAAGCACTTATACTAAACTTCTTACTTGTAAATATAACCTATACATACACAAAAGGAACTTATTATTTTACACACCGCTTAAATTCTATCTAAAGGTACTTACATCGAAGTGGTCCTCACAAAAGAAAATCGCTGATGTTATAGACATCCCTTCGTGTTTTCGTCTTGCTAGATCCATCAATTTTTTTCGCATTTCTGCTTTTCGTGGTACATCAATGAATAATTTATTTGGAGTAGCTATAGAATTATTTCTACATTGAGGTACTGCACACCAACGATATGGTTTTCGTTCCATTCCGACAATTTACTCAATTTAGTCCCCAAACTTCACAAAACGTATTTAAATCTCTTTGCAAGTTTTCTTTCGTAGTTTGAGTTTTGAGTTTGACGCACAGAACAATAATACTGGTTTGACGTTTCGGCCAGCGTATGACGTCACACACCTGAGGTGACCTTTTGCGCGGCAATATTTGAAATATAATATTTAACTTTAATTTTAGGTACTTTTAGAGCTTTATTTAATTAAAATGGTATTTTTCATGGCTATATATATTGATTATGGTTAATTTAAAACACTTTCTGAAAAGTTGTCCGATCCCCTATTAATAAGAAAAAAAACTAAGACCTACCTAACTATAATAATAAACTAATAAGAAAAAAATAGAAACCACAATGTAAATCTAGAAGTGCGAGTGAGATGTCCTATAGTCATAGTATCAGTAACATGAAAATATGAGTAATATATGTATAAATAGGTATATAGATACAGTAGCAGTTAGAGTGACCAGTTAGCTTATTGAAATGTTTGACTAACGGTATTTGGTTATCTAATTGGTACTCGTCGGTATACCATCCTAGTTAAATTATTGTGAAGCGTCGTGATCCAGATTTTCCAACGTAAAAGTAAACCTGATTAGAAAATTACTGTTTTACCATGTTTTACTAAGAGTTATGGAACAAAATTGATTTTATAAAATCGCTACGACATTAAAACTAAAGCTTAATTAGTACTAGAACCACAGAATACTAAGGGACAGAAGCATCACTCCGCAAAGATATATAAACAAATAGCGATTCTTGCTATGACGTAATAAAATTCAATTCAGCTCGCGTACCAGTCATATTAACCTACAGAGCGCCTCTCTTTCTATCGCATAGCTCTTAACTCTTCTGACGCGGCACGTGTAACGATGCGCGACCCGCCGTCGGTCGGTGTCCGGCTATGTACTTGTAGCTTCGTACCTACAGTGCGGAGTGCGCTAGGCCTGCTAGAACTAAAATCTAGTAATCAACCTCCAGATATAACGTCGACCGATCCATTAGTGGCATTAAAACTTTGTAATCAAGTACTTAGGTATTTATACTTCAGTTCCGATTAAGTCCTATCTCATCCATTATTTTAACTAATTTGATTCTTTCTCTTATTTTAAGTCTTCTTGAGACAATACTATCTTGTTTTATGTTTCAGAAAAAAATATTACGTAAATTGAATTTCGTTTCTCTTGTCTGCTCTTTATAAAACGTGTTTCGGGATGATGTTCGGTGAACCATCGGGGAGACGCGTCTGAGCAGCCGCTCAACTGCCGTCTCTCTCTAGATCTATGTGCTCCATCTTAGGCCACATCATCGCTTCACATCAGGCGAGATAGTGGCCAAACATAGATCTATTAAGTGTAAAAAAAAAATAAAAAAAAAAACAATTCGTATTTTAACGCACAAAATCATAATTGATACTTTCACATTAGTTTATGAGTTTTTCGTTATCAAATGGAGTGACCTACACCTACTGTAACCCCGCTGCACAGGCTCAACAGAGACCTAGTGCGGGGGACAGAGATCTTTAAGGGTACACTATACTGTTTTGTTTTTAGTATAAGTATAACATATATCTTATATTATTGTACCTAGCTGTAAGTTTTCCTAATATTGAATAAAAAATTGTTGAGTTGCTTTCTTTGAGTAGAGTTATAGCAAAGAATACTATATTACTGCTATTACTTACGTATATAGAGAGTTCATCATAATCTTTTTTCTTGCGACTGAGCAATGAGGCGAGCAAGTCGTTCGCCTGATGGTAAGCGTCATTGCTCAGTTGCAGTGCCATCCATAACTTTTAATATCATGTAAGGTATTTGTCTACAATGTCCTTCAAACCGGAGCTGGAAATTATTGGGCATATGAGACTTAATATCTGATGTCTCGGGGTGATGACCGCAATGCAGTGCTACGCAGTACTTTTTTTTACGCTTAATAGATCTATGTTTGGCCACTATCTGGCCTGGTGTGAAGCGATGATGTGGCCTAAGATGGAGCACATAGATCTAGAGAGAGACGGCAGTTGAGCGACTTTTTACGGTATTAAAAGTTCTGGGTGGGACTGCAGTTGTTATGGGCAGGCGTGGCGCTTACCGTAAGGCAAAGAAATTGCTTGTATCAACACTCAGTTCCATAAATAAAAAACTTGCGCACTACTGTATAGCGGCATAATAAATGACAAAGCGATGAAACCAACCCAGCCGGCCTCTTGCATACAAGAAACCTAATACCACGTAGTGTCTCGTACCACGTAGTGTCTAGTAGTATATAAGCAGCAAAGTATACTAACTATTATGATAGCAGTATCTATGCTGAAATTGCAGCCAAACAAAATGTATGTATACAAAAAACCGGCCAAGTGCGAGTCGGACTCGCACTTGGCACGAAGGATCCGTATTATTATCTATAAAAACCGCAGAAAATCATGTCTGTTGTATGGGAGCCCCCTTAAATATTTATTTTATTCTATTTTTTAGTACACTCGAGAGCAATGAATCCGGGTCACTTAAAGAATCCTAAAAATCTCGGAAACTAAAAATGCTAGGTTAATGCAATAAATTGTATTTAATAGACAATGTAATACTCCTTAAATGAAGGTATTAAAACTTCTTAGTTATTGTAAAGTTATATCATAAAAAAATCAAATTTGAAAAAGGGCCACTTTCGAAGATGGAACTACGAAATTACAGCATTTGGTTTTGCTTTTGTTTGTAATCTGTCATTTATGTGGGTACATAAACCATGTTGATAGTGCTCTATATTCATTATTCAAGCTGAAATTATGTCGCTTACGCCTGAAGAATGCACCAGAATACTTACAATGCTGGAAACCGGCCGGAGTCAGCGCGATACAGCCAGGACTGTCGGTGTGTCGCTGTCAACAGTACAAAGAGTTCTCCGACGTTACGAAGAAACTGGTTCTAACCTACGCAGACCAGGAACGGGCAGAACCAGGTGTACCACAGCACGAGAAGACCGATACTTGGTGAACACCATGCTTCGAAATCGCTTTCTCACAGGAACTGAACTCACCAATCAGTTTCGACGCCTCGGAGGAAGTAACCCAAGTGCATGGACAGTAAGACGTCGGCTTGCTGAATCTAACTTAAAACCCCTTAGACCTGCAAACGGCCCTAAACTGGAGCGTGGGCATCGTATTTCGAGACTAAGATATGCCCAGAGCCACGTAAATTGGAGTATTGAAGATTGGTCAAAAGTTATGTTCTCCGACGAATCAAAATTTATGCTCTACAAGCACGATGGAAGACACAGAGTGTATCGAAGACCAGGGGAAAGATTCAAGCAAGCATGCATCGAAGAAAAAGTAGCCTACGGTGGTGGGTCTGTACTTGTGTGGGCCGGAATTTCTTCTGAAAGTCGCACAGAGCTGGTGATCATAGAAAACGGCTCTTTAACTAGCGTAAGATATGTGGAAGAAATCCTCAATGATCACGTTGGTCCATTTATGGTCAATTTAGGTGAGGATGCTATATTTATGCATGACAATGCCCGACCTCATACAGGTAGGATTGTGAATGACTACCTTCAAGAGATGAACATTACTCGTATGGAGTGGCCAGCGCGCAGCCCGGATATCAACCCGATCGAGCATGCTTGGGACGAGCTAGGCAGATGCGTAAAACAACGAAACCCTCCCCCAATCACGCTTCGTGAGCTCAAAATTGCTCTCACAGAGGAATGGGAGAATATTCCCCAAAATCGTATAAGGAACTTGGTGTACAGCATGCCAAACCGCGTAAACGCAGTAATGGAAGCACGAGGAGGCAATACGAAGTATTAAAATTCAAGAAAATCGTAATAAAGTTCAAAAATTTCATGTTTCCTATTTTTGTTTTAAGGAGAGATCAGCAGTTTTTTTCTTTATGTAATTTTGTGTTAATAAAATGTATGGTGACTCATATTTTTTTTACTTTCATTTACGGAGTATTACATTGTCTATTAAATACAATTTATTGCATTAACCTATCATTTTTAGTTTCCGAGATTTTTAACATTCTTTAAGTGACCCGGATTCATTGCTCTCGAGTGTATTTGTTGTTATGGCGGCAACGGAAATACATCATCTGTGAAAATTTCAAATGTTTAACTATCACGGTTCATGAGATACAGCCTGGTGACAGACGGACAGCAGAGTCTTAGTAATAGGGTCCTGTTTTACCCTTTGGGTACGGAACCCTAAAAACGTGGGAATCGTTAATGAGGCGTGTGCCGGACGTCCGGCGTCCAGAGTCCAAACACTGAAAAATATATTTGAATCGAAACACATTATGTTAAAAGCTTAACGCCAAAATGCACTCAGACTACACGTCGCCCCAGTTTCGCCTGGGACTGTCCCATGGAGGGCTTTTAATGCAAATCGCCGGTGACTTGTTTGTTTTTCAAGCATCTCTGTGTAGGCGAAATCCCTGGGATTTATCGACATCTAGCTGTGCCCTACGGATTCACCAGGATGAACAAGTTTTCAGAATAAAAAGTATCCGCAAATAAACTATTCTTATTCTTGTCCTATTCCAGGATCTAGAGTACACTCATCAAAATGCAATTCTACTGAATGTTTTTTTCGTAATTGAGTAACTTCTCATATTGAACGGGATTTGGTTGTGTAATTGAAGATACCAAAACTAATAATAATACTTATAGTAAGCTTGTGATAAATTATAACATAATTAAATTGTTTTGGAATAGCTGTTTCCAACAAGTTGGAAAGGCGTGATCAAAATTTGCATAAGATATACGTTGGAGGTAAACGAAAACTTAAGAAAAGTCCAAGAATAACAAACGTGGGGAAGGCTCCGATGCCAATGCGGTACGTGGTAGTTATTTTGGATGTGAATGTGATGACGTCATACACCAGGGCGACCTGGGCACGATGGTGTTCAAAGTTCAAAAGTTCTTTATTCATTTTGGGCACCGCAGACGCACTTATGAACGTCAATTACTAGAATGACTCTACCACCGTATCGGAATAAGAACCATTACTCAGAAGAGACGGCAAGAAACTGAAGGAATTCTTTTTTTAGAACTTTTGTTTCAATATTTTATGTTTATTTTTGACAATATTGTTTCTTATGTGCAAGTTTGTTACTTGACAGAAGCGGAATGTTCCATGCATCTTTGTCTTCTATGGTGCAGTCTCTTTTCCTAACAGTAGGAACTTAATGGTAACGAAATAGCTGATGATGAAAACAAAAGTTGCCATTGACGACTAAATAAATGCGAAAGTTTGTATGTAAGTGTATTTGTCTGTTAGAGTGTTTATTGCTTCCTCACGCTGTGACGGTTCATCGGATTTGAGTAAAATTCGGAATGGAGATAGTTTTATAACCTGGATCAACACAGATTTTTTATCCCGCGAAATCGCGGGGCGCAGCTAGTATGTTATATAAATAATATAGTAATCTTAACTGCCAAATCCTTAAAATATTCAGATAGTTTTAATGTTTATAAATGGCCAAAGAAAAGATAATAATGTAATGATTGACTGAGCGGAACCAATTATTGTTGGTGTGTGATTTCTTCTGTCTCATATCTCCATGAGTTATGTACAATGTATTATTTTGATCATTATTATATTTCTACTAAGGTACTTTCCAGTTCTCAGGAAGAAATTATGCAATTACGGTGCATGTATTACATATTCATTAGGAGCATGTTAATTATAGGCAACTACTACGGCATGACGTCGCCCTGCGCTGCGCTGAGGAGTTTATACAAATGCGAGTGAATGCGTCATAAAAGTAATCCTCCGGATAATGACGATATATTGTTGGAAGTAGGTATACGTTTATAGGTCGACCACGTGGTGACAAAACCCAATGTTTCTATCCAGAGAAATGGAGATACCTAATATACATACATATATATCTACCTAGATAGATAGGTAAACGCTTTATTGAAAACATTAAGTTAATGACACATATCCACACAGTACCACATAGGGTACGCTAGGTCTAAATGGGTTAAATAAAAACAATTAAAGAAAGTGTTACAATGGGTGGCCTTATCACTAAAAGCGATCTCTTCCAGGCAACCTTTGGATGGAGAGGAATTATCAAAATGTTAAAGACGGGGATGTAAGGTCTACAATAATGATAAAGACATAAAAAATTTCAATAAAATAAACTACAATACTAAAATAATAGATACAAAACAATAGTAACATTCTAAATCTCTACATAAACATACATAATTATACTAGGTACATATTATTACACATTATATTATACTCGGCTCAGTGGGAGCACGTGCGACTTTCAATCCGACGCACCCGAGTTCGAATCCCGCTGGCCCCGCACCACTGACTTTCTAAGTTATGTGCGGATTTAACACTCGTTCTAGAAACGGTGAAGGAAAACATCGTGAGGAAACCGGCATGTCCAAGAATTTTTCACAAAAAGTCAAGGACATGTGACATCCACCAACCCGCACTGGGCCAGCGTGGTGGATTATGGCCCATCCTCTCACTATGAGAGAAGGCCCGTGGCCCAGCAGTGGGAACGTGAAGGGCTGATGATGATGATGATTACATTATACTAAGGAACTTGAACATGCTCTCGTGACCAAATAGAGCAAAACACTATTAGAGTGGACTGTTTCACAGGTCAGTTTTTTAATACGTTATTCAATATTGATCTCAATATTATTATATAACTCAATAACTTGACAAGTTCTATCTATATCGCTAAAAACCGAATAACATCAGTAAATTGAATGATAAAACGGAAAAGCATGCATTCTACTTTAATTGCTTAATTAGCTCGCTGCCATGTTATTGTGCAGCTTTAAACTTTAGCTTTATTGTGAGGCTAAAGTTATATGAAACTCGTGAGAGTTCTCGGTGCACTCCTAATAAAAATTCTAGGCTCCTCCTGAGCAGATGAGCATTCCCTGGAGCGTGAGATGTGTGTAATTAAAAGCGGACTCGTTACTTGCACCAGAGCCGAGACTCGGGACTCTGACTCTTGGTGCCGCCATTCTCTCTGCGAATGTAATCCATCCCCTCCGCTCGTTTAGCCAGGTGGATGGAACTCAATTACCAACAATTATTCCGACGACGGCGATGCGACGCCGACCCGAAACTTTCCTCGACTATTTCGTAATTAATTTTGTTTCCAGCGACCCCGGACTCGACTTGTCGCGGCTCCGCTCACCCTAACGTTTATTTAGCCATAAATTATTTAAAAACTCACCCTCGGGCTAGTTTTCAAAATGTAACAACAATTGCGGAAGACTTATATCAAATGGGGCGACAAGGGAAACTTCCCGATGGTTTTCACGCCCGCTTCTACATAGCGGTCCATAACGACCATATAAGGCCGATTGCTTTCTTAAACTTATCCCATTTGTAGATCCCGCGCGAAGGAATTGGAACTTCTTTATTGTGTCGAAGTTGCGAATGAGAACGGCTATTTCCATTTCTATCGAATTGTACCTAGCCGAAACCTATAAATTACTACTCCACAGTCGGCCACAATAGAGCCAGATAAATACCGATCGAACAGCGTAATAATAGAGCAAATAGTTATAAGACGACCGAAGGTGACTAAAGACCGGGGACCGATACCGATACCTAAAAAAATAACGTTAATTTGCCTGATTTACCGGTAAATCCATCAAATACCGGTATCTAGATATCGACACTAAAATAAACTTATAATTATCGGTACTAGCAACGTTGCAAGCCTGATCGCCCGCGTTGAGCCGTACGAGACCGACACAAGCAGTGCAGCGGCGGCTGGCGTGTTGCGGGCGGCAGAAAAAATGAAATAATAATCAATTAAATTTAATTCTCACTCTTTTCGTATGAAGTATACGAAAAGATGCCTACTAATAAACCGGTAGTTTATTTTACCAATACTTTTAACGTTACTTTATGATATCGATACTTTTACCGTTATTTTTAACCGACTTCAAAAAGGAGGAGGTTCTGAATTCAACTGTATGTTTTTTTTGTATGTTTGTTACGCGATTACTCCGTAATTTATTAACTGATTTGAAAAATTATTACAAATTAGTACGCGTTGGGTTCAGTATAGCGTCAAGGTGGTCCCATATAAATTTCATCAACATTCGACTCTGGACTTCGAAGATACATATAAATTGAAGTCGGTTTTATGTTTGGTAAAAATGATTGTGGTATCGATACCAATTTTTTATCGGATTTTGAAAAGTTTCGTGAGTGTTATTATTCATAATTAATATAAAACGGCTAAGACTCACTGTAAACGTCGAAAATTACTCCGACCAAGAATTTTTTATCGGTATTTCGGTCCTTGCTGAAAACGAGACGTCCACTGCTATTCTTCACATAAAACCTATGCGCGTTATAAATTACTGTGTAACTTAAATCTTACATCAAAACTTACCTGCTATAACAATTAAATAATAAGACTCCGTAGAACCTAGTCTAGATTAATTAATTTCAATTGTTTTCAATTTCAATCGTTTATTGCGTCCATAATGTGATTAAAATTAAACTGAATCTTGTTTAAAATACATACCTACATTTATCTTTCTAAGCAGGTCATGTAGACAATGAATCGGCATAATAAGAAAGCTTCTATTTAAATGAGACATGATTACGCAAAATCGCTTTTGGCTGCAATATTGCTGAAACAACGCGCGAATTGGTCTGCCCGGTGTAAAGTCCCATATTAACATAGTAAGGAACCCATTTCCATTATCATCCCCAATTTCGTGCTCGGGAGGCACTTAAGCACTTAATGGATCTCAGCTCCCCGTAATTTACCGGGACGTTGGATTGAATAAAATCGTAAATCTTAACACCGACTGAGCGGAGGTGTTATTACGAAGAATGATTCGCAATTATTCTCCTTTAAATGAAAGATCATCGCTCAAGATAAATTATCTTTCTCGGAATAAGCGTTATCGGACGAGTTAATTAACAATTTATCAAACTATCTTCGGAATCAGCCTTATTTGATTTCGGCAATCTGATAAATTATTATTTGAGTTGGATTGTTGGGGCAAGATTAAATATTAAGGGCGGCTCGGGGCGATGGCGATGGAGGCAGACGTGTCGACTTTAAATTTAGTCGGCCTCGGGCGCCAGAGCGCGAGCAGACGGGCTGCTCCGCCAGAATGCACCACTCCACAAATAAACCAAATCAATACCAGAGCCGCCACCGGCGCCGCCCCCCTCCCTACCAGGTGACCTAAAATATATCCAATTTCCCGTACTCGGTCTAATCAAATTATAACTTGATATTTTCAAATGTCACCGTCTAAAGTTAGAAATAAAATAACCCGCGTGGCAGACATTACATTCCTGGTGTATTTCAATTTATTTTACGAGTTGATAGTATTCCAAATCGAATAAAAGCTATTAGCTAAAAATTTAGGCGTATAGCCGTCGTTGAAAAACAGCGCAGGAGTTCTAACGTAGACAATTCATGTTAAAACCACCTATTAGTTGCTATTAGTATCAACATCAGCTAAAGTAACAAACTAAGCCCACGTTGAGAGACAATGTAAAGGTAGATTACACGTGGAGCGTGCAATTCCATATACATTTCAGAAGCCCTTTGGGAAATACGAACTCTAATACAGCCGGGCAATAAAACATTGTTCTGCGTGTTCTCATGTAAATCCCATAACTACATTTGATCCCGGTGTCCCGGGCGGCTTGTTGTTTCGGCCTCATGCTGCGAGGCTATGGATGTGCTGCCGTGTAGGGACTAACCTTATCTCAGGATTTCGTCTCACAAGTGCAGCGTTTCTGCCTTCCGGGGAGCAATTTTGTTTCGAGATTTTGTTACATCATGTTTCTGTTTTGTTAACTTTCATTATATCTATTATACGTACTTACCTACATCTTCACAAGTTTATGATTACAATGAAGTGGGTACTCTTTATATACTAAGGTAAGTCAAAAGTAGTTAATTTTCACAGCAATTTAGTAAATACTTTATTCTCATTTGAAGTTTTGTTTAAGCTTAAATCATTATGATGTTTTAACAGAAATGGTAGTACCTAATTACTCTGATTAAGTAGTAATTGGGTCTTCACTTAAATAATAAAATAAAAGCAGCTAAATTATTAATATTAATCTTAGTTACCTTAATTATTAATATTACGTTTTGTGAGGATGGATAGATGGATGAATGGATGGATACTCGTCGATCGTTACTCAGTCACGCTAACGACATAGGCTACTTTTTATCCCGGGAAACCGCGGGTAAAGCCGCGGGGTGCAGCTAGTTAATTACAAATACTGTTAAGGAACAAAATGTAAATAACAAATAGATTTGTGAGATATTATTTAATCATAAGTTTTTTTATATATAACATTTCCTTAAATGATAATTAATTTTTAGAAAAGAACAAAAACCAACTTCAATTTATCTTCGAAGTCCTAGGTCAAATATCGATGAAATTATATGGGACCATTTCGTAGCTATACTGAACCCAACGCAAAAGCAATTTTCCAAATCGGTTCATAAATGACGGAATTCTAAGGTAACAAACATAAAAAATGATTAAAAATAAATACAATCGAACAGAGAACCTTCTCCCTTTTGAAGTCGGTAAAAAACTGAGTATTCCCAACAGAAATAATTTTCTTAAAACAAGGCTCTCAGCACATTGGTACTTAACGTACTTTAAAGTCAATAAGCCGTAAGTTAAAATGGTAATGGAGTCTGAGGTTCCTCTGACGAAGCGAGTTACGGTTCCCATTACATAAGATTAAAACAAACCAAGTACACGTTATGAAATCAATTACGAATTTCTAATTGTTATAACAGGATCATTCTTGGATCAAATCCTTAATTTTAAGGAACGTCTGCTTTCTGTACGTTTTCTTTTGTACTCGTATTTACGGTAAATTTACCGTATCGCCGTACTCTTTCAATTTGCCTTATGTTCCCCTAAACTCTACAATAGAATCTAAATCTATGTTCTTCACAAACGAAGTTAATTTCTATTACAACAAACTTACTTTGAAATATGCACAGCACCAATTATAAATAATCGTGCTAAATAAATTAATGAATAATAGCTATAATTTCCTATATAATCGCCATGAACAGACATCGAGAATATGACCATTCAGAACCATTGAGACCACGGGAATATTAATATCATAACAGAGGTCAGATTATTTTTAACGTAACGACCTACAGAAAGACCCGCCATTAGAATTACAATCTAGCCTAATAAAACTAATAAGTAATTTAAATGACTAACTGCTAATTAGAGTAAAACTAGGAGTATGTCCATCAGTATGTATGTACTTTTCTTATCTCTATTAACAGAGTTCAGATAAAGACTGAGTGAGATCATATTACAAAAGATAGGTAATTTATTTTAGTATTTTAATACTAAAGTAATTTATTTTAGTATTCTCTCTTCTCTCTCTATGAGAGAAGGCCCGTGTCCCAGCAGTGGGAACGTGATGGGCTGATGATGATGATGATTTATATTTCGTGTGGCCTGGCAAAAGTCACAAGCACTGAACAAGCTATTGAAACATACATGGACAACATACAGGCAATTGTATTTGTATATCTTAGGCGCGGCTTCACAACACTATTGTGTGTTAGCCTAATGGGCTATGTTGTTGTCTGACCAACGTATCTATTAGGTATGCGGTGATCGAGCTGGGCTGCGTCATTCAGGTAATAGTTTGGGACAAATCCCTACATGACCGAATGGTATGTGTGCTAGGTATATGATAATAACTTTAATCAAATTTTGCAACATACAATGGCGTATACTATCTTTGAAACGACTAGTGTTATTGTATTTGGGTTTACGGGTTAACTATGCTACTTGAAAATAATAAATTAAGATAACTTTACTTCCACGCCGCGCCGCATTGACTCTAATTTTGATATTCTACTTCAACTATAGTCGTCGGCTGTCATTATTGTGAAGTTCTACCACCCAAGAGCAAACGAAGGCTTCGTACGTCAAAACACCGTTCATGCAAAAACTTTTATGTGAAGCGTTATACTTCAGGGCTCTATATATTTTATTTAGTGTTCTTTTGCCCCTAAATAAGATTCCCTGGAAACCAGAAACTATTAGGACCATAGTCACGCGACACCCAGATACGAAGCAAATGCTTCCGCTTTTTTTCTATGCGCAAACATTTTTGTCACGTCTCGGGAATCGAACCCGCAACCTCAGTGGTGTATGACATTTGAGCTTACTTGCCCAACCACTACACCACAGAGGCAGTCAAAATATGCTCTATACTCACGAGTTTCCCAACCAGCTTACCTAAACAGTTTTGCTGTAGTGTGGTAGGAAAGTGTGTCGAACCATGCTCCTGCATGTTTGACACCAATAGTAGTGATGTTCATTATTCCCTAGATACAGGCAGGCCTTACGTGGTTAGATTGTTTGGAACAGGTTCGCCTCGCCTAATATTCGAGAGTAATTAATCTACCTTCACAATATATAATCTTGGAGCTGCGGTATGCCGTAATGAACGATATCGATTACAATTTCTCCAATCACAGGGATTCGGAATGTAATATAGGTAATCTATTTTCATAACACCTACGAACCTATATGATATAATTGAGGTTGTTTTAGGATGTTACGTAACTATGGCCATAGGTGAAACGTGTAGTGATATACATAAATATTGTTGGGCATAATTTTGAGCGAGTTGACTCAGTGAGAATGGGGGAGTTCGAATCCCGCTGGCCCCGCACATCTTAATTTCTTAAATTATGAGTGGATTTTAACACTCGTTCTAAAAACGGTGAATGAATACATCGTGAGGAAACCGGCCTGTCCAAGAATTAATCACAGTAATACAAGGACATGTGACATTTACCAACCCGCTCTGAGCCAGCGTGGTGGATTATGGTCCATACTCTCTCTATGAGAGAAGGTCCGTGTTCGTTTTTTTTTAGTACTGACGACCACTTGGATATATACATATATGGCTAGGTAGGTATGTAGGCAAGGACATCATGTCGAGGGGAGAGGAGAGCGTGTTAATTAGACAGACATTAAACAGGCGAGGAACAGACAGACCTTAAACTCGTAGCATAAATTATAAAAACCGCTGAGTAGATGACATTCAACAATGAAATGTTTCTTTACCAAAATTTTCGTAATCCTACTAATATTATAAACGCGAAAGTTTGTAAGAATGTATGTTTGTTACTCTTTCACGAAAAACTACCGAACCGATTTTGATGAAATTTGGTTTACTTTAGGACTTGGAATAGCACATAGGCTACTTTTTATCCCGGGAAACTGCGGGGGGAACCGCGGGGTGCAACTAGTAAGTAATATTTTCACTGGCTTTCTCCTCGTAGTTTTGGTTTTGCTACATTATCAATATAAAAATATAACACAGTATGTGCTAAAAGCTTAATGTAGGGTAGAAGATTACTTCTACACTAACCTTTTGGCACATACTGTGTTACTGTGTTAATATATTTAGCAACAAGAATATAGTTTGAAAACCGCGGACTCAAAAGGCGATACTTCACTGTCGCTCCCTGCGCTGCAGCGCACCGTTCTGTGTTGTTTACGCGGTAATTTAATACAACATTGTCCGCTTTAATTTGGTAAATTCCTAAATTCCAGGTGAGGGATATTAGGTATGCATCAAGGTGTCGGAGCCGCCGCCGCCGCTGCAGCGACGCAGCTGTCCATCCTGTAATCGGATTAGCAGTGCCCTCTATTGCTGCAATGTTGCTCACTGGCAGCATTAGGTACTGACATACTGTTTATTTGCTACGTTATGCTGAATATTCATGCTAAATGTCAGGGATAGCAACTCGTCGAGACAAGGTTTGGATACACAAATGTGGGGGTTGGTGTGTGGGAGGCTTCAATTAAACGGCAGATTAATCAAATAATTTTGACTATTTATTTAGCACTTATTTATACGTCTTTCCTAATCCTCGTCGTGTGTGCGTCCTCCTTCTCTCTCCCTCTTCTCCTCCGTTTCTTTCACTCCACTTACGTTACGTTCCTCACATTCCTCCTTAGCAGAATTACGTTCCATTCTTCATGTTTCTTGCATCCTACACAAATATGGAGCATAGGTATCTATATAGACCTGCAGGATTACGTACATCCCTAATGTAAGGAATCTGTTCAAAGCCCAATAACCTGAATATCTACTTTGCTAGTTTATGTATACCTCTACGTATTCAAAATAAATAGATACGTTCCAGTAAAACCCTTCCATCGCCGAAAAAGATGCTATCAAAAATGAATTAGTCTCTACAATTCAGTCTGGCGTAAATTCACGCAAAAACACCCTAGTTCTGCTTGAGCGCGAACTGTCAAGTATTTAATTACACGTAAATAACTATGCAGCAAAATAAAAGAAATTGAACGAAACGAATGCATTTCCAGTCTTCCTCTAATTACAGTTTTTACATCGCCGTAACGCCTGGCGCGGTTTAACCGGGTAAAGTTTATGAAAAACTTCAGTTGCATACAAAGTAGTTCCATTTGCGAATGCTTTGAAACAAGCGTCGCTCCGGACGAGGGGTTTCGATGTGGTTCCGAACACGGACCGGCGCAATTAGAAACTGGTATCGTTTGGCGCCTGGAACTGACGATGCCCGTTGTTTCAGTGTTTGTTCACACAATCTATAAAATGGTCTAAACTTCATATGCTTCGGGGCCCCAGGGCGGGGTGTGTTGGATACATTTCGAAACTGCTTCATGCAGGTGTGCAACCGTTTATGTTTCGTTTCCGAAAAGCGGTTTAAGTTAGGTATGTTAAAGTAAACTGAGACAGAAACATGAAATAGTTTAGTCCGTTACGCTCTACTGGTATTATGCAATGAGGTAGATAAGGTTGGTTAGGTACGGTCGATTTGTTTATGATATGATTAATCTTTTGACACTGCCAAAATGAGGTGAGTTCACATAATAATGAAAAGTAACGTAGATGTGCTTAGTTTTAATTCTTTATGAGTATTGAACTAATTAAAAAAACAGTTTACACAAATCTAAAGACATTAATGCGGATAGCTGTCATATAAAATGTCGCAGGTAATAACTTTTCTAGGTTGTAAAACACTTTGAAAACAACACGAACCCTATGTTTCAACAGTTCAACTAAAGGCAAATTTACGGGTTGTAACTGCACCTTTTCCTTCGCTTCATAAGCAAATGATATAGCAAAATAAGAATAGTGAAGTATGCAACTGGACGCAATATTATGAGCACTCCATTAAAGTTGTCGCAAGTTTTGTATCGCGGATGTGTAACGGGACCTGGGATGGCTAGAATGGCCAAAATATTCAATTGGCGTATCGCAGGTTGGCCGCGGGCCAGACGGCCGTGCATACTGATGTGCCAACTTTTGCCTGACTCAGCTCATCGAGGCAAACTTCATAGGCCAACCTGCCAAACTATGGGCACGCGCTGATCGCATGAGTTTAATGAGGCGTCTGCAAATGAACAAAACGATCGCGTTGATGCAGCTTGCGTTTATAATAGACTGTCTACTTGCTCATATGTGAGTACATGTTTTCGTTAAGTTTCTACGTACAACTACTAGCAATACTTATAGTTGTGCGATGAAGATTAAACAGCTTCTTTTGAGTCTAGTTTCGAGTGTCACAAACAGTCTAAACTATATAAAAATACATTTTACATATCTAAGCTACATTTTGCTAAATATGTACATTCAGTTTTCTTTAGCTAGATTCACACGGTAGTTTCATATGACATGTGTCAGTGCGACCTAAGCGCTGCGCAATTGTAAAGAGTTCTGTTAGCGCGTACTAGGTAGTAGCGACTAGGTATATCAACAAAGAAACCCAATACGGATAGCACACGGCAGGACTAAGCGGATCGAAGCCACGTTTTTCCATGCATGGTGCATTCGCTCGGCGTGACTCAGCACGGCCGCAGCGCTACTTGATGCGCATCTTGAGAACTCAGCTTAAGATTTAAGCTTAAGACAAACATTTGTGCACTACTATCATCATTCGAGTCACCTTTTTAAGCACATAGTACGAAACTAAATAAAACAATATAAAGCTATCTTCTAAAGAACAAAGTCACGATAAACAATCGATTCTTCACCAAGTTTTTCAATATGACAGAGATTATTACGGTGGTGGCAAAGCAAACTATCCGCTTTCATAAATCGAACAAAGATCAACTTTGATTTGATGGATGAGCTTCCCGCGCTGTTTGTAGGTACCGCCCTATTCCCCGGCTTAAGCAAAGAAATCTAAAGAAATAATGCCGGTTATATGCTATACCGCAGGTACCTACTTATACAAGGTAGGTACCGAGCGTGGGTAATATTTGCTAAAGATAATAATAAAATTTACAATGTTATATGTTTTTCCCAATATACAAATATTTTCATTGGGTTTTCCTAAAATTCGATACAATAAATAAGGAGCATTACCGGGATTATTTATGTATTTTCGTTAGACAACTCAACGCTAACTGCCAGTATGCAATTGATCATCATAAAATCATTGTAGGCTGCATACGAGCTATATGAGACCTCCATTACGCCCACTTAATCTATTACATACATAAGCAACACAATATTTATTACAAATGTACATTATTATATTATCAGACTAAAATAAATCACATTATAAAAAGCATATCAACCTGCTACCACAGAATCCTAAGGGACAGAAGCATCACTCTGCAAAGAAATTTAAACAAATAGCGACTCTTGCTATGACGCAATAATATTCAATTCAGCTCGCGTAGCGCTTCATACCTACCAGTCATATTAACCTACAGAGCGCCTCTCTTTCTATCGCATAGCTCTTATCTCTTCTGACGCGGCACGTGTAACGACGCGCGACCCGCCGTCGGTGTCCGGCTATGTACTTGTAGCTTCGTACCTACAGTGCGGAGTGTGCTAGGCCTGCTGCTACTTGATATGATTAATTAAGCTCGTCCAGCCGCAGTTCTTTTTATCTATTATATGCTAGAGCGTGGTTCTGGTTATAGATAAAAAAATCGATTCTTAACAGAATTTTCTCCTTAGGTTTTAACTTTAGTAATAAAAGTTTAATTACCTAACGTTAGAACATTCGACGGAAGCACCTAGATTAAAGTTCTGAAGACGGACTGGAGGTAAACTCGAATAAAATTGCGTTTTTAACTCCATAGCGGAAATAAAATGCTATCAGGGACAGAACGCTTTTACGTTCTTAAAAGCTTACGTTTTGCGATGTCTGTTATTTTATAAGGCTATCAATTTGGTGGTATACTTAGTAGCAAACTCCTCAAGTACTAATGAACTATGTTAGATTCAGCTATTGCTTCTAACATTATGAAGTGACCGCTACGACTAGCAACATTTTCGTATATAGCGACTGATGTTGTTCTATGCTAATAATTAATGACAAGCCATTGTTGCTTTGGCACCATTTATATGTTATAGTACGTACGTAGTAGTATTCAAAACTCCGTTCCATATAATTTTCTACCATAAATAACATCAGAGTTCTACGAAAGAACACACTCCTATAAAGTTTCACTCACCCACTCACTCACCCACTCGCACGGTCTAAACATTTACACGCTTACTGACGTCTTCCTGTTTCCTCTTGCTTCCATTTGCACTGCTATAAACCCATCCAAAGTTTTGATACACACCCGCGGAATGCTTTAAGTCACGTGGAATTTCCTTAGAATATATACGCTACACCGGACTATGGCCCGACTTCGGTGGGTGTATATCTCGTTAAGAAATAGCGTGAGCTGCGAAGTTTCCTTCAACTCGTTTATGCGCCGGCGGTAGCACGCCCTAGAGGCCTAACCTCTTTTCTTACGACCTTAAAACCTGCCGGCATACCGACATACCTGGCGGGCAAAGTTGAAAGTTTCCCGGTAAATTACAGGAGAGGGCGATGTGTTTGGTTAAAACCGAATAAGCTAATTGACTGAGCATTATGTACCTACTGTACTTAGTTATTTTACTTTTGATGTTTGTTTTCGTAGTAGGAGCTGAGCAATTCCAAGATTTTATTCTATACTATTAACGCAGAAGACGAGTACTTACAGTATTTTATTGGCAATCAAATTACATTGAGTATTTCTATTACAGCATTCCAACAGTTGTAATTGCTAAGCTGATGTTTCTTCTCAGCTTTTATCCCTTTTGCCGTTCCTTTCCCTCATAATATCTACATATAACAACTCTTTATCGCTGGCATAAAAATAAGAATGAATAGATATTTAGTGTCGATCCATTGTCGACAAAATATCTTCCCTTACTTTGATTGATTGTCATATCGCCATGTCTTTATCGTAGTCATGATCGTGATCTAAGGGGTATTCGGCTAGATGATCACCACTTTTTTGTCAGAAAGCCAAGGTATTAAAGGATCAATAACTTGCTTTTAGGTCTACATCTTTCCTTTTGCTCTTTTTAAATAAAAGCTCTATAGTGTCCCTCTTTTATTTGGAAGTAGAGTACCTAAAAATGGAAAGCCTTTGTGCACTTAGCTTATGCTCTAGACATTTTTTTAGAAGCACTGCTCCTTCCCTTACATGTAGGTACCTACTATACCTACCTATAAATACATATAAACAAACAATCAAATTCGGTTCTTAAATTTTTCAAATATGTAATCGATAGTTTACTTTCATAGTTAATTATTAATCGAAGGTAAATTCCTAAACTCATTTTAAATTTTAGCTAAACAACAACATACATCTCAGCTAATTTGCTCTCATGAATATACTAGGAGTGGCAAAATGACACCTCCTTACTTCATCCGCCATTCTATGAATACTCAGACTCAGTTCATATTGCTAGATGAAGCTTAAAGGCTTTAAGCGATAAATGCTTTAATTCCCCAAAGCATATAGTTAATAAGGCCTCCTCGTAGCAAATACACTGTGTACTGAACCGTAAATCCACTTACAAGTTATAAACCCACGCCCGCGCTACAGATTGGCTAATGGTTAGTACGTGTGATAAGCACACCTATGGTGTAGATAACTATCTACTTAACTACATAATTTGAAGGTGCCAACGTTCAGTATTAAATAGCTGTTTAGATTTGTACGTGTTTTGGCTAACAATCAGTTTCTGTGACATTAAGTTGATTAAATTTGCAATTTTTGACAAAAAATTTACTAATCTAAATTGCAAAACAATTTTACTTTTGATCGATAAAGCTCTACATACCAAATATTGTTTTTTTAGCTACAACTAAAACAGCTCAGTGTGCCCACTCAACATTCAAAAACAATTTGAATAAAATATACGAAAACCTACTGTAAAAATCTAACAAAATAAAGGCCAGAAACATTGAACATTCCAAAAAAACTTTTATCTCATCTCGCCTTCAATAAAGTAATCACAACAGCAAATTGAAATGTTATGTCTCGATTTATTGAGAAGAAATTTAAAAAGCCCAAAGATAAAATACAAAAATGGCACGAAGTTTCGTAAACTCGAATAGCTTTCAAGAAAATCATTTTATAGAGTTTTTTGGAGGCCGTTGATAACAGCAGAAGAAGATTTATAATTCTTTAAAATATATTATTCTAAATCCTATATAAGCTAAGAGTTAAGTAACCCTATTGAATATTTTGTGTTTTTGTTAGCAAATAGATAAGTTTTAGGCGTAAGCTTACTTTTACCCTTCAATCCGAATGGAACACGCATGAACAAAAATTACCGAAGAACAGGACAAACTTGCTTTTGAACAAAGAAAGGGCGGATTGGGCTACAAAGTACCTACGTAAACAAGAACTTCATTGGTTTTATTTGAAAAGTTCGAATGATCGCGGTTTACTACCTAGCAACTTCCTGAAACAAGTCATTACATAAAATCAGGATGAACTGCCGAAACCTGCAATATTCCATATTAAATCACTTACTAATGACATTGTAAAAGCAGACCAGGTAAACAAAATCAATCTTGGCTATGGTAATTTAGAGTTTCGACAGCGTAATAGTATCATCAAACGTTTCCTATTTACGTTTACATAATCGTTAGGTGGTTCAATCGACTGTGGAGCCAGGCAGGGCGGCGCGGGCGGCGGCGGGAGGCGCACAGCTATCATTGTTTCGTACTCACAATCGCAAACTAAGCGACGATGGGCTCAATAACGCCGACGTATTTGATGACGGAGCGCTTCCACGCAAACGGCACTCATAATCTATTCCATCAATGGCGTTGGATAAGATTGTTCCGTCATTATTGAGCCGTAATTAATCTTTGTCATTGTTGCTCCCGTTTGCAGATCTGTCGGCGAGAGATATAGATGAATTGAGGCTGGTCTTTGTTACTTATTTCCGTTTATGACCCTCTCCGTGACAGACGAGACAATGCGGAAGCATTTTTGGATAAAAGGCGATACAGTAATATAAATTACTTTTGTCTTGATCTCGAAATTTTGGCACAGCTATCGGAAGAGCTATCAGGGATTGATTTACCTACCCATTTTGGAGTGCTTGCAAAACTAGGTACTAACACATAACAAGAAAAATTGATTAAAATTATATTAACATGGCAATAATTTTAGGAAGAAATGACTTGATACAAACTAATATGAATCATTGTAAATATTTAGACAATAATGGCCAACTGACGTGCACTCACTTGCAAACACCCTCACAGGGTACTTGTACATACCCACTGTGATAGCTTATAAGAACTTTGCTTTAATTTGACTTAAATAATATAATGTATGTACAATGATTGCAATAAATAAATAAATAAACTATATTTAGTACTAACTATATTTCTGTACTCTCGATTCAAAGAATCCAAGTTATTTTCTAATAACTTTAAATGAAGGATTTAACAACATTTTGACGGGGACATATAACGGTAAGCTACCCAATAGAGTAATAACTCAACACGCAACGTATTAACTGTATTCCCACGTACCCGGTGTCACCGATCTAGTTCGGCGGGTATTTCATAAACTAAAAATAATCGCCGCTTCGGATATCAAGCTCGCATCGTCGTATATCTCTTCTGTAGTCGAGATTAAAGAGGCGATGGCGTGGACTGGCGCCATCCATCTCAGTTAATGCTGTTTCGACGTCGCTCCATCCGCGATCGCTGCTCGACGTGCCACCGTCACGTCGCATAGCAGAGTAACTACCTATCGCACTAGCGTATGTTAGGCTGGCATTTTGGATAGCGTTAACATCAAAGAGGCGTTGTCGTTTGCAAGCGCCATCCATCTAGACCGGTTAATGGTGTTTCCACATCGCTCCATCCACGATGGCTGCTCAACGTGCCACAGTCGCGTCGTAGGTATATTTAGTACTTATAAAATTAGAATAAATACGTCATCAAGTATATTGAGAGTGTTTGAAAGAGGCTGACATCGACATTTCATAACCAGTATTGCTAAGCTATGTTCATTTAACTATGTGGAAAAGCCTAAACGGAGCACAGCATTGAGACAGTGAACAATCATTGAGCTATATATTATGTACTATATAGCTCAATGTGAACAGTCTAAATAGACAGTATTTGCGCCGTTTCTACGCTATGGCTGTATCAGCACTGTTTGTACATTTGGCAACGGCATTCAAACGCTAGTGTAATACTCGTAGTGCCTAAGCCCTGAGCGCGCCAGTCATACACGAACCATCCGCCTGCATTCAAAAACCATTCATAACATACCTCGCTAAAAACTCAAAGCTATTTTAATCATTGGAAATTCCTACCAATTTTATGACTACAATAAAACAAAAAATGTGTTTTATATTCGTTTTATATCGTACGCTCTTGCCAGTCGTATAGAAACACGAATATCACAATAACACTTAAAAAGTTAATAAATTAACAACACTTGTCATATCTGTACTATTGGAGGTAGGTAAGTCTGTTCAGCACCAGGAGTCAACTACGTATGAGGGTCGGTAGTAAGACCTGCAACAAAGATAAGTTTTACATAACCATGATGAAAATCTGGATCTTTCATAATTTTTAAAAATACTAGGTAATTTACCCTAGTATTTTATTATTAACAACAATATATTACCGAAATGTCACCTAATAGACCTACAAGTTCTTAATACATCACAGTCATTTTAAAATAACAAATGCATATCACGCCTTAGTCCAAAACCGTTTTTATTGAATGTCCTTTGTGTACCTATATATACTTTTAAGTGCTTTTACGTATGAATAGGAAAACTTTTATAAATGCAATGGTGCTTTGAAAGGTAAACAAAAAGTTTTTTCAACAAGCTATTTCCGAATCGGATTTAAAGCTAGTTTGTCAACGCCTACTATTTTTAGATTATAAAGACATTTTGGAGTTTTTAAGTACGCTCAAACCTCAATGTTTTTTTACAGGGACATGGTTTTCTTTTTATTATTTTGGAAACTGGATTGAAAATCGTTTCTCTGTTTAGCAGCGAGTGGTATTACTGTTGTTCCGGATCATACACGGGTGTTCCTATATAGAAAAATATTTTCTACTGTTCTTCCATTGCTAGAATAATTAACTGCCGTATATAACTGGTTATTAAAATTGTAGAATGATAATATACGATACCTGTAGCCGCCATAACCACCGTAGCCGCCGCCATAGCCGCCGCCGTAGCCGCCGCCGTAACCGCCGCTGTAGTATCCGCCATAACCGCCACCGTAGCCGCCATAACCGCCGCCGTAGCCGCCGCCGTAGCCGCCGTAGCTGCGGCCGTGACTGAGGGCGCCGCCGGCCAGGGCTCCACCGATGAGACCGGCCTTAGCACCGACTACGCCAGCTCCGAGCAGACCCGCGCCGAGGACGCCAGCTCCGAGAAGACCAGCCGCGCCAGCACCTAGAAATCAAATCAAATAACGTTTATTAAAATATTACAACAAACGGGATTACACTAGGATTCCCTGTATCGTGGGAAAAATTTGACACTTTGATATTTATTCCAACATTACATCGTCTATCATCTTGCTCACCTATGGTAATTCAATCATCTAACAACTTTATTATGGTACAATTATTAGATTTATATAAAAATCTGACCACGTGTCATGATAATTCAGCATCCTCTAAGAATAATTCAAAATCTCTCAAATTTAGAAGTCTGTTTATTAATTTACTTAAGTACTTACTCAAATCACTATACACCGCCACTTTCCATCAGGTGAGTCTATGAAATGCTTTGCTTATCCGGTTAAAAAAATAGTAAAAAAAAATACCTACATGCATGTCGCCTTGGATACGAGTATCTCGAGAGATACAGGTTCTCCCAAGTAAATCTAATTTCTTCGCCTAAATTCTTAAGAACCTTTAAACATCTACAACAGCATACAACAGCAAACCCGAACCAAAGTAGTATGTAAAACTAAAAACATTGCCTTTATTTAAATTCTAAAACTAATTTAAGACCAGATAAAAACCCAATCCAACCAAATGTTCTATAAAGACCCTTAAGCGGTTATTAAATAATTTAATATGTCCTTAGCTATAGGTAATTTACTTAGTCATTCGAGATAAACTTTAAGCACGACATCAATATCATTTTTGGAAAACCCACGCAGTTGAACAATCAATTCTCTCGCAATTTACTAATAAGCGGTAGTTATTAAAGAAGTTCAAGGTTGCAAAGAAAATAATATCGTTATGTGCCGATGTTTGCTCTACCTATTAACATATTTATGTGCTATACCTATACATAAGCATACCTAAGTTCCTTCCACAGCATTTGCACATGTAACTACTGTATTTGCTCATTAATGTAATATTCCCTAGGCTCCGTAACATTATTGTAATATCGCCCATCTCGGGGATAGAAAGTAACTCCCTCTTAGGGATCTAGACGTATATTACGTAGGTGCCTACTCACATACGTCTTTGTACATACTCAGATATAATAATAGTACTACTACATATCAAATACTCGGAATCCCAATTATACCCAGACCGTTTTTGTTTATATAATAACTATTTTGAAGTCAGGTAGGCGGTTGTAACGGAGTGCTTTCTCAACCTGAATCAGAAGATGCCAGAAAGCTTTATGACCTGTACCACTCTGTCCTTAAGACGCTGAGTACAGGCTAAGTAAAATTTAATTGTATCAATTTATTTATTTTTGTTGTTGTTTAGAGTGTTCTTTTTCTGTTTGGATTCGCAATAAGGGTGGCATATTCTTTAAGAAAAAACCCTGTATAAATTAATAAAAGATAAAAAAAAAAACTATTTTGAAGTACGTCACAGTGTTATCCCGTCTAGGTAACTTGTACTTATAGGAAGAAATTGACGCCAAATTTATTTTACCTACTCATATAATGTCTCCGTGTTTATAATTACATATTAAATCACTGGCGTTTGCTTAACAATTTTGTAAGAGCGACGGCGACGTCAAAATCTATTCAAATATCCTATTTGATTTAAGTAAATATTAAATATACCTCGCCTAAAGTCTAGTGTTTAGAATATTCACGGTCAATACAAAAAAATCATCTATTCCTGTTGTCTACTTTAATATATGATAATTTTCAGACATGTAGGTTAATCGGCCATTATTATTTTCTTAAGCAAATAATTTAATAATGCGAAAACTATTTTCATAAAGATCCGGTATTAGTGATTCACTAAGCAAACAGGCACATCTCTACGGCTCTATGGCTCTACAACTGATATAATAAATAACACGGCCATCTGTTAAACAATATAAAGCAAATATCCATTTCATATTACTACAAACTAAAATAAAAGTTATTTACGTATAAACTAACTGAATTGCGTCCACAATTTGTGTAAACCATAAAAACATTATTC
The DNA here is from genome assembly GCA_951640565.1 of Petrophora chlorosata. NCBI lineage: Eukaryota > Metazoa > Arthropoda > Insecta > Lepidoptera > Geometridae > Petrophora > Petrophora chlorosata. The sequence continues at coordinate 7,576,109 of OX621190.1, forward strand.
AAACTACCCTGATAAACCATGAAAATAATAAATTTCGATGCTTTATACTGACATAAGATAAACTATCGCAAAACTATGGGTATATTAGGTATTCTGTGGTACAATTGTATATCGCAATATGTTGAGTATTACGAGTTTTTAATTATAAAACCGCCCGCGACTTCGGTCGCGTCGACATAATAAAATATATAATAATATAGCCTATGTTACGCAGGGACAGTGTAGCTTTCTATCAGTGAAAGAATTTCCAAAATCGGGCCAGTAGTTCCAGAGATTACCCTCTACAAACACACATACAGACAATTTTACCTCTTTATAATATTATAGGATAGACGAATGATTTTGATTGCACTCAAAAAGCGCGTTGAATTCTTTTGTTCTAAAATGTAATCAATAAGTTTTTATTGAAAATATGTTTACATCTAATCATTATTATGTGTGTTATTCTAGACCTCTTTTATAAAAAAAATATTCTCAGCCCTCTAGTTCTAGTTCAGATTTATGTAAATCTACTAGTAGGAATCTATAATCAAAGTATGTCCTGCTACAAAGTTACAATTTATGAATATCTTTTTTATTTTAACCAATTTTTTAATTTCAGTTGTTAAATATACCTTTTTTATGGAATTGAGTAATGAGACGAGCTAGTCGGTTGCCTGAAGGTTAGCGCCACGGCAGCCCATAAAAATTTTCATGAAAATTAAATATCAATGAGCACTTAGAACAGAGACGTTATTTTATCTCGACTAGAGAATCTTCTCTTTTTTATAGTTAAGATTGATAGCAGCACCACCCCATCGTAATGAGTCAAACCTAAGGACACGTGGATGTCTATAGGTCATTTTGATCGCCTTCCATCAGTCGACTGTTGGTCATTTCTACATATAAAAAAATACTAGGGATAAGTAACTAACTCCACTCAAAACTTGTGCAGCGCCCTTACAGGGCACATGCATTTATTCTACAAGACATTTCTAACACCTGTCTGGTACATTACATGTAAACGTGATTAATAATGAACACAATAATGAATATGAATATATATACATACCTAGAAGCAAGCCCCTCTTCTGCCTCTGTCCCTGCTCGGGTTCAAGCACGGCGACCTCCCTGACGTCGTGATAATCCTGGGGCTGCAGCGCCGTGTACACCGGCCCGTACTGCTGCGCGCACACGGTGACCGCAGCCACCAGCACTCCAAAGATGATTGTGCTTACTCTCATTTTGTCTGAGAAAGGTTTTGGTTTGATTATATTTGGTTAGTTATACAAATAATTAACAACTTCATGTTTAATATTTGCGTTTTAGTTACTTGTTATCCATTGCCATTAGAGCTATAAAGGTTTTAAAATACATTACTTTTGTCATCAATTGATTAATGTTTACTGTAATAAATTATTAAATCTTTTTGTGAAAATATTCTATTTAAATTAAAGAAACTATTAGGTAAAACAGAAAATATATTAATTCCTTCTTTTTACATACAGTTTTATTTTTCTAAATAGGTAACTAATTTTTATTATATTTATATGAAGTATTAACAAATGCCAATATATTTCTTTCCAAAAAGCCTGTTTGTTTAAGAACCTAATAAAAAATTATATATTTATATATTAAATTACTTAAAAATCAAGTTAGCAAGGATTCCCACCCACCTGTTAAACTACCGTGTAACACTGTCACTATCCAACACTAATCTGGTGTCCGGCCAGGACCTGCCTATGTCTTATATAGGACGGTATCCTCGGGCCGGCCGGGCCGGCTCACATCACATAATAACAACGCAACGGAAGGTATGTCACCGCGCCACCTTTGAACCATATCAATAAAATGGAACACGTAATCCGTCTAACAATAATAAGTAAAATCAATCTAAGAGTTCGTTTGTTTGTACACGAATAAAACTACCAAAACGGCTAACTGGTTTAGTAAAATTATGATAATGTATATACATTATCGGCAAACGTAGTGTAGAACGCCCACTGTCCAGGTGGAGCAACGACCTGTGTATGGAGGATGGCAGAAACTGGATGAGAAAAGCCGAAGACCGGGCTCAGTGGCGTTCATTGGGAGAGGCCCATACATTATACAGATAATGTTTATGCTCTAGTAAAATGCAATAATCTCTCGGGAGAATTTGAATGCTTGCGGATGAAGCAGCAGAATGAAAGCAATATAACATAACAAAGGTACCTAAGTACCAAATATAATATATGTATTTATACCTGCTTCCTACGCTAGTACCTACCTACAAACGTTCAATATTCATTAGGCGATATTACAAACATGAAATTACTGATGGGCATAGTTGGTGAACTCGGAACTTTGTTGTTGAGACGCGGAAATTCCGAAGGTTTAATCAAAAGCTAGTGTTACGACTAGTCTACCTGAGTATTTGGAGATTCAACGTATCATATTAATTATATTTGTAGCAGATGCTATTATCTGACTCCCTGATGAACATGAGTTACCTAAAGTGAAATACCCAACTCATCGCTTACGTAGAATACGTAGAGCAGCTATCAGTTTGTTTATCATATTCATTCACATCTTATTTCCGAACAAACACACTTACCTACACGTGTTTCTGTTTGTGTGAGTTATGAACTCGTCGCCAACTGTTATCTTCGCAATTCTTTCGGGCCTCTGCGTAGATACACAGTACGTTCACCTTTGAAAACTTGTCGTTATACCTTAGAAATTGTTGGAAAATAAACAGTTAATTTGCTAAAGCACGATAAATAAATTTTACTAAAGTGTCAATTAGGAATTCAATAACCAATAAATATTTAATACAAGTATGAGAACTTCACTTTAACGACACATGCGGATGTATAATGTGTAAAATAGCTTAAAATTTATTTATATAGGGTAAGATGAAGGTTGTGATAAAGGTTATTATCCGAAAAAATAGTACCAATCTTTAAGGTACGGATAGACCATTGAACCTAGGAATGAAAGTCAAATTATGATTATAATATATTATGCTATAATATATTATAATCATAATTATAATCATAATTATATTATACTAAATAATATATATATATAGTCAATATATTTAAATATATAATTGATTAATTAATATATTATGTCATTATAATATTATTTACTTATTAAGACCTTGTAAAAAATGTATGTCAAATTGACTTATAACAAATTGTTATTAAGAAATAAATAAATAAATAATGGAAAAAAATTACCTAAAGTACATACGATGCATACGTTTTCAATTAACTTTTTAGATCTTCCCAATACAAACAGTACATTAAAATAACCATTAATTACCAATAATGATTAATTTTAGGTACCGTATGTCGATGACTTTATATTAACCTCCGCTAAGTATCAAGTTTAAAAAACAGACGTTGACCTTCCCGAAACCCTGTATCATTATATACCTACTTATTTATAGGAAATCAATAATAACACAGAAAATAAGAGATAAATAATGTTTAACAAGGTAAATTAATAGTGCATGGTATTTACTGGTTCCACACACTGAACGCCATTTGTATTACCCTATACCTACTTAAGGTTTATATTTGTTTCATGTACCTAATTATGTTTGTGGTATGCAGTATAATAGATACTCTACGCAATTACATAAATATAACAAAACCCTATATTGTTACTGCATTTTATATTTTTTGGATCTGCATATTATATTATGTTAACACTACATAACATTATTTTTCTTATGAAATCAAGCCGAGCTGAAAGCCTAAAACCAAATTATAATATACCTAAAGATAATATTCTTTACATCCCAAGTTACTAACTCGATGTTTCAGAAGACTCCATTCGTTGCAGTTATCAAAATCTATAAATAATTTATCACTGAATATAAAGTGTTAAAAGGAGTCAAATTTAAAAACGAAGTAAACAGTGCATTATATCAAGAATGCATTAACAATTTGAAATAATATCTGATGTGAATTTAAGACTTAAATATTCTTTGAGATGTTTGTTTAAAAAAAGTTATTTGAGTCAACAAAAGTGTATGTAAACGCCCAACGAAAATAACGCCCAACGATCACATACATAGATCTTGGCCCATAACTAGGATTTCCTGTACCTAGGGAACCAGGAACTATGAAGACCATGGTCCCACAACACTCAGACACGAAACAAATGCTTTCGCAATAATTGATATAAAACGGCTAAGACTCACTGTAAACGTCGAAAATTACTCCGACCAGGTTTCGGACATTTTAGAAGTCCTTCTTCTGGGAGTTATGATATCAAGCCGCGGCGTAGGTCGCGAGCGCTCGCACGTAACATGCGGTTACTATACTGAACCTAATGCAAAAAGATATAGGTATAGGTTAGGTACATAGGTACTAATATAAAATGATATTGTTCAACAAAACCCAAAAAAATATATTATTCAGTGTACACAACAAACAGCAACAATAACTAACATCCTATCCCCGTTCCTATGTTCCTCTGATACTCCTCATTTGAAAACCCCTGTCCACTTACCAACATTCTAGGATAACTTCTTCAAAATTCAGTTCCTGGAAGGCGGATGGATATCTGACAGGCGAAGTCTATCGCAAACTTTAAAAATGTTGTTAGAAATTATTTGTGCAAGACCTGCTAAATTTTATTATGTATATCTAGTGTATGTGTATCTGTTATTCCTATCTTATGTTTGACATTATATTTATTCTTTTGGCGTCCGGAAGCAAGATGGGTCGACGATATAAGTTAGAATTGCGGGTCGAACTGGGACACGAATGACACAGAGTCGAGCCGAATGGCATGACATGAGAGAGGCCTATACCCAGCAGTGGGACGTAAAGTGCTGTGGATGACGATGATGATGACGATATTTATTATTTTGTTCATATTCAGTATTATGTAAATTATATCTTTTATATTAATTATTACATTGCACACCACTGACCGCAATATTTCTTGTCATGTCTATTCGAAGGTTGCCTATAAGAAATTGCACATAGCGATAAGGCCGCCCGTATTGCACTATGATTATTTTTATTAAAAAAAACGTATGTTGCTTGTTTAAGAGCCTATATTCCAAAAAAACGCGTTTATATGGGTTTTCTCAACGCTATTGTGACTTATATATTAAGCGGTGCCTAAAGAAAAGCAAAGAAATGAAAAGTTTGTTTTTCTGTCAATAGAATGTATTAAAAAAAACTTTAATTAACATAACTGAAATTTTGCCATTATTTTTTTAATAATTCATAATTTCGTAAATTGTTCAATTCAGTGTGACTTCACGCCTGTTTTTACTTAATAAAAACAATTCGTATTTTTCCAAAATTACTACTAAGCTAAGCGCATTGTCTACTCTAGAATGTATTTTTTTTTTCACTTTGTGTTCTATACAGTATTTTTGTATTGTATTATATCCACATGATATTCGTTGAACTAATATCATAAAAAGCTCTCAAAGAGATATCTTCTAAACTTACGTTCAAGGTAACTAAGATGAGTCAAAGCTGGTTAGCGTTTAGTCTTACTTACCGTATAACGATGACCACGCATTTAATTTGCAAGTCAGCTGTCTTCATCACATGAGACAATCCATTTGTTTCGAATATGAGCCATAAAATTTAAAAATCTATTCTGTATTAAACATCAAATATTAAAATGTATTCATTGAAGGGATTTATTCGTGATAAGTGCATTTTGATATAGTTATATATTTACCTAATACGAATAAGTATCTAAGATTTTGAAAGTTTATATTGTTTTTTTTTTATGGAACTAAGTGATGAGACGAACAAGTCGTTCATCTGATGGTAAGCGCCACACCTGCCCATAGCAATTGCAGTGGCATGTCACCCAGAACTTTTATTACCATAATTACATTTGCGCTCATCACAACGAGACATTACATATTAAGTCTCATATGCCTAGTAATTTCGCTGGCTACAATGCCCTTCAAACCGGAACAGAGTAATACTGCTTGGTGGCAGAATAACTGTCATAGCTTTGGTATTTTTCTTATTATTTTTTTAAATAGAGAGAAGTTGTCAAATTAGATAATTAATTTTTAGAAAAAAACAAAAACCGTCTTCAATGTATCTTCAAAGTCCAAGGTCACATATCGACGAAATTTATATGGGACCACTTCGTAGCTATACTGAACCCGAATCAAAAAGATTTTTTCAAATCGGTTCATAAATGACGGAGTTCTGAGGTAACAAACATTAAAAAAAATACAATCGAACAGAGAACCTCCTTCTTTTTTGAAGTCGGTTAAAAACTCAATTACTAGGTCTGGTCCCATGTCTTGTGTTCAGTTGAACGAATATTATTTCAATAAACAACTTAAAAATTAAAACATATCCAGACGGCGTCCAGCATACGAGACACCTACCACGAGTAAATGGGGTGAACAAATACACTGACTCTTTATAATTCCTGAGAATCCCGTGATCACACACACTAAGAATTCATTTTATAACAAAATACCGACTTCCTCCTTTTTGCAGTCAGTTAAAAATATTCGAAATTATAGTATGAAGTCTTGAACACAGAAACAGTATACACAGTCAAACTAATTCATTTCTAATATTATGAATGCGAAAATTTGTATGTAAGAAGAGAAGAAGAAGGAATAATCATACTATCACAATAGTATGATTATTCCTTCTTCACGCCGGCAACGGGTGAACAGATTTGGATGAAGTTTAGAATGGAGATAGGAGAAACCCTGGATTAACACATAGGTTGAAATTTTTTATCTCGAGAAGCTAGTGAGTATAATCACGAACCCCTAATGCATTGCAAAATTTATTTAAATAAAATTATGCTATCAATAGATACATCGTACATGGAAATATAGGTCATTGACATCATCACATTGCATGAAACTAAGTTGTTTTGCGAAAACGTGGACGAAATCGAAGAATATTAAAGAAGTTGATTCAGATTTAGATTCTTTATTGCCTCCATAGGTAGTACAAGGTGTAATTTGGTAAACGTACTAAGTCTTATATGGACCCCGTCGGGCACAGCAACATTAGAAGAGAGGAGGACGCAATTATTGGTATTTCAAAGTCAATGGTTGACTATTGGTAATTTTTTTGATTAAAGTTAGTCAAATTTTTGTAGTTTTAGGTGGGCTTTTTGCAACCCATACTGATTGCAAAAACGTATAGAAAAAATGAATAGAACTTATGTGATAATATATTATTTATTTTATGTTTACAATCCAGAATTTAAACAACAATCAGTCTCAAAAATAGTTTAGTTTTCTATAGAGCAGGTTTGGGGTCATTAAGTTCAAAAGCCAGTTTCTGGGTTTTGAACATGACATCAGCATGGAACGGGTGACATTAACATGTTGTATGTATTAAATGGCTGATTTATTAAATACCTACCTTATAAGGATCTGTGGAAACTGGACGAGTTATCAACTACTTGCTAAAGAGAGATCAGCCGGCCTACCCACTGCGCACTGGTCCCTCAAGTGCCAATCGTATATCGTGTTAAACCAGGCATAGCGCACTCCGCACTGAGTAATAGTTTTCTTTGCTGTAGGTACGAAGCTACAAGTACATAGCCGGACACCGAAGGCGGGTCGCGCGTCGTTACACGTGCCGCGTCAGAAGAGATAAGAGCTATGCGATAGAAAGAGAGGGGCTCTGTAGGTTAATATGAATGGTAGGTATGCAGCGCTACGCGAGCTGAATTGAATTTTATTGCGTTATAGCAAGAGTCGCTATTTGTTTAAATTTCTTTGCGGAGTGATGCTTCTGTCCCTTAGTATTCTGTGGTTAAACTCAGATTAAGGTGTAGATTCACTGCTACAATGTTTGTGATGTCATATTGTTCCATGAAAGGTGTTATGTCAACTTGTATAGTTATCGTATTTTTGTGTAAATGAATGAGATTAGCTCGATTTCTTGCCTGAATCGATATTAACTAGACCGTATCTCAATAGACGCAGTGAAGCTATACCTTAAATATATAAGTATAAATATATTTATTGTAAATAAGTATAGTCCATTTTTTACAGTCTTCATAATAAAACGGGTATCAGCTGAAAATCAGCACCGAGTTGTGCTAAACTCTCGGCTTTGTATGCTGAGCTGAGCCCATTCCACATGCTAAGCATATATACTAAAAGATTATTTTTGTTTATCGTGTCGAATAAATGGTTTTTCTTTCTTGCTTTCTGCTGTTTGAGCTCAACACGTCATACGATTAGCGCTACACGTTAGCCACCCACAAAACAAAGCGATGCCGTCAAGCGACCTAGTCGTGTTTCGGGATGATGTTCGGTGAACCATCGGGGAGACGGGTCTGAGCAGCCGCTCAACTGCCGTCTCTCTCTAGATCTATGTGCTCCATCTCAGGCCACATCATCGCTTCACATCAGGAGATAGTGGCCAAACATAGATATATTAAGCGTAAAAAAAAAACGCTTGAAGGACCTGTAGGTACGCCGGCAGATGGATCATCAATATTATAATGTGAATGAGTGGAATTATTGATTGTCTTAATAGGTCCTAAATTATAATACAAGCAATCTTTGAACATGGCGGCAGAATAACTAGAAAAGCTGTGGTACTCAGACGGCCTCCCGCATAAGAGAGACCTACCACGAGTATAATGAGTGAAAGAAGCCCGCGTACGATATGAGTTCATATCGACTCAGGAACTAGCTCGTGAAAAGAGAGCACATCAAAAGGTTCGCAGCTCAGTGGATACTTTTGCAAAATCATCTGCAAAGAGAAACCTATAAACCCTAAATAGAACGTGGCGTGTCATTCAAGTTAGTTCAAGTAGTTATATGCAAGTGCCTAGATAAATTTAAATAGCAATTGAATTCATGGAGAGATTCGCCGCATACATTTCTTTATAAATTTAGCAGGAGTTTTTCACCTCTGTATTATCCTTCTTAATATTATAAACGCATAAGTTTGTAAGAATGTATGGATGTATGTTTGTTACTCTTTCACGCAAAAACTACTAGATTTTGATGAAGTTTGGTATATATAGGTACTTTAGGAATTGCACATAGGCTACTTTTTATCCCGTGAAACCGTGGGACGCAGCTAGTTACTACATATAGGTATTATTTTATATTTTTACTAGCTGACCCGGCAAACGTTGTTTTGCCATATAAATGAGAAAAAAAAAATAGATGTTGGCCGATTCTCATAGATACCGTATAAGCACAAAAAATTTCATCAAAATTGGTCAAGCCGTTTCGAAGGAGTATGGCAACGAAAACTGTGACACGAGAATTTTATATATTAGATAGATAATATTAGTAGTCATGTTCGTAGTAATCTTGGTACCTTATAGCTATTGTCTGAGCGTGACGAGTGCAGTTCTCCATTTGTTTGAGCGCAGTGCAGTGCCGCACGTTGCAAAACAGTGTTTTGGATGGTGCTGTAACTGTTAAAGACTGAGTTGCTTACCATCAGGTGAAGAACATGCTCGTCTTATGGTTTAGTTATTTAAAAACTTACATAATTTTCTGGAGTAAAGCTAACATGAGTAATTAGGTAGAGAAGGGAGGCTTATACTCAGCAGTGAGTGGGCGTACAGGACAGCAATCAATACCTGTTGTTTCAGGATCATATCAAAGGATAAAAAATAATACAAACATCATTCATCTACTCATTTATTTAACAAAAAACAAACTAGGCTTTTCGTATCTAAATCCGACTCAATGTTATAAATATTATAACAAACGTCTCCTCAACATAACTCATTACTGACTGAATCACTTGAAAAAATGGTGATGGTCACGGCTATTTTATGTTTTAGGATTTGAATCTTATGTTCACCATCTTAAAGTCTTAATAAGATAGTCTTAATTCTCCTTCATCATATTGATTTCCAAATATTTATAGCCAGTATACATTTGTTTATGAACATAGAGCAACATTTTTACAGATTCAAAACAACGCTCCAAAAATGTTACTTTTCGCGTTAAAAATACGCCCAACGATCACATACATGGATCCTGGCCCCTAATTAGGATTTCCTTCATCTAGGGAACCAGGAACTATGAGAACCATAGTGCCACAAAACGCAGATACGAAACAAATGCTTGCGCTTTTTAACCGTAGGTATTCAAAAAAAGGAGGTAGTTCTCTATTCTATTGTATTTTTTGTTTGTTACCTCAGAACTCTGTCATTTACGAACTGATTTGGAAAATGAAAATTATTTTTGCGTTGGGTTCAGTATAACAGTAATAACTACTAGTGGTCCCATATAAATTTCATCGATATTTGACCTTGGACTTCGAAGATACATTGAAGTCGGGTTTTTTTTACAAAATGTATACTTGTTCTGTGCACAAATATTTGTTCCGGCGCGGGAATCGAATCCGCAACAGTGGTGTATGAGATCTGAGCCTGACCAAACACTACACCAGAGAAACTGTCAAAAATGTATAAAAATGTTACTTATATTTTCAATGGCACGATTTGCGTAGCTTTCAATCTTTTGGATTACTTGTCATTTTTGCTTGACACATTACCCACCTCAGGAAGTCGTTTTTAATAATCCCAAAATCATGAGGCTTCCTTTTCATTAAAAATTAAGGTATACATACAGCTTATAAATATAATATAGCTTTAGCTTTGTCAGTTCTTTCTGAAACATAATAATATTCCCTTCACAAAGTGCAGCCTCTACAAGACATAATACTAGCTTATTGCTAAAGGTAGGTACTTATATTAACTTGATGTACTGTACACTTGACTTCCTTGGAGAAAACTTCCAATGCTGAACAGTATTTAGCCGGACCAGCTGAAAATATAGGAAAATAATTAATATTGTCGTTTTGATAACAAATATAAAAATAAAAAATTTATATCGTTTATTTCAAAAACCCAATGAAATAGTAAAAAAAAAATATATAATAAACGGCGGAATTGAATTCGATATTTTTCCGAAATGTATGGTACTCAGTCCATGCTTTAGAATAAATCGATAGCGTTAAATTAAAAATATAAATAATTGCCTATTAGCTGAAATATCTGTCGCCCCTGGGTTTAGGTGTTTATTGAAACAGATAAACCTGAAATAACCTTCCCATGTTTACATGTCATACAAGTCATACATAGTCAGTACAAGGTGAAATACTTGAAAATCTTCATGCACACTTACAAATCTAATAATGCATTCAAAATTAAACCAATTATCTTCTACTCATTAACAATCATTGCTTGAATACCTACATACATTTGCCAACTCGAGTGTGGGTTTTTTTTAATAGGATCTCCATAAAATCATACACTTACTTGCTAGATTTTTATGCTAATTTAAGTTTTATACAATATGCTCCTTCAATTACTGGAGACCACAGCTTGCTATACTGTATCGACAAATAAACATAATTAAAATCTAAATAAAATCAAAATAAAATAAAATAAATGACATTTCAACATGAAAGTGATAAAGGAATGTTCGAATAAGGGTTCAGTTACATGAAAAGATAGTGCATAAAAAATGAGCAGTAGAAATAAACGGAATCACACCTTAATTTTAAAATAATCAGAGAGAATCCGCATTCCGACAGTGATGATATCAGTAGAACCTATCAGCAAATATTTCGACAACATTAAACTTAAATATTCATAAGTGCCTACCTTAATTTGATCAATTCTAACTTGATTTACCGGTCATTTGTTTACCATAATATTGTTAACTTTATGAGGTTAGTTAAGTGTAACATTATTATCGTGTCCAGTTTAACTTGTTTTATTATATTTATAAAAGACAAACAATATTATTGTAGGTACTCTGTGATGTGATGTGTGAGGTGAAACATACGTACTTAAAGAACATGCTTTTATAATGCAGTTTACTAAAAATCATTGCAGTAGTACTGTTTTCCAAAACACCGTGCAGCATCACACCGGATAACACCTAAAATACAATTCAAAATGAACTGGTTAAGAGAACAGTCCACATGCCCAATCTTCATAGCAATGTTGCTAACTGGTACCAGTACCTCTCATTGTTCCCAAAAAGCAAACTGTGCTATTCTCTAAATCAAAATTCTAAGAAACACAAATGATAGATGTGCTAGGTACTTCATACAAGCACCTACTGAAAGAATCAAAATATGTGCAGAAGAGAAGAAAACACACAAAGATAGAAACTGTGCATAATAGATTATGTGGGAAGAAACTCAGGAAAAATCAACCTTTGAAATATTGCCAATGCAAAAACTACAAGGTGCTTGCTACTACAACATACATTATCCAAGAACAGCATAACTTACTCATGAACATCTACGTAGGACTGAGGAATGGCATGGTGTTGGTGATGCTGATGTTTGCTGCAATATATTAAAAGGAACTAAAACGACTCCAAACATAATAAAACGAACAGGAACAAAGTCAAACGCACTTGATACAGTAGAGGAAAGCAAGGCAAGGGAGAATACACGAAGAAGAACTAAAACTCTCTCTACTCGAGAACAGCGAAATCAATTTTAAATACAACCACTACTGCACTCACCTATGTACTTCAACGGTATGGTACGGACGCTTATGATGGTCTTGGCTGAAATTATTGTATACAATCATTACTTTAAAGGTCTAGCAATGACGTTATATTCTAACTTGTGTCTTACTCTGGGCTTATTACCTCTTCTACACAAAAAATAAAAGTAAGGCCCAGAGTCCACCAAAGCTGAGATCTATTTTTATAAGGAGGTTATAGCCAAGCTGAGATGGGCGGAGAGGAGATCAGAAGAGCGGCGCAGCAGGCCGGATGTTTTTAGAAGAGAAGATGTCTTACTAGCTAAAGTCGCCGCTTTTCATTGCTTGCCACCGCCGTCAACTAATCGCTGCACACCGCTCACATCCCTCACCTTCTCAAAGAAAAATGAGTCATGTCTCCTTTTGGCTTGAACCGTGTCCACTAAAGCTAATCGCAAAGAAGATGTAGAAAACGATATCCTATTGGTTATCTACGAAAGATCTCTCTTCTCCGCCCATCTCCGCTTTGATGGGACGCCAGAAACTATTCAAATAACTCGATACAAAAAATGTACCACGTTTTCTGAGTTAGTATGTATTTGGCAGAAGACCGAGAATTAAATATCTGCCTACCTACAACTAGACCGGACTTAAACTCGTTAAACAGATCACCTTAAACATCGAGTATCACCCATTATGGAAACAACCAAAAAATCAAGATTTCTTGTGTTGATAGTATTACCAAATCGTTTTGTAATATTACGCAAAGCCGACACGAGCCGACTATGTGAATGAAAACGACCAGTCATTACGACTCACTATAAATTAAGTGATTGATTAATATAATGTTCGAAATTTCTTAGAAACTGGATGTAGTAATTCCTATAAATGCCAGAAGAATGTTAGATGATTATGGGTTTATACAAAAGAATTTATGATGATGTGATTATGTAATTATTAATACGAATTTCCTAATGTTTCACGCCCCATTTCATGGCCGATACTGATGAGTATGTAATTATGACATCAGCACAGTCTTAAGATTTACTAGACAGTAACATCAGCCCATAAATGATCCCATGCTGGGACATGGGCCTTGAGAGCATTAGCAATATATACCTAATTCACCGCACTAGTGCAGCTTGATGGATGTCACCTCAAATCCGCACATATCGGCCAACCTGATGGACGAGCTCTAGTGCGTTAGATCGCTTTGTTTCGTTTTCGTAACTATTTTTCATAACTAGCTACGAAAAAGGAAATATTTTTCACATTTTCATACCCAGTTATTAAACAAGAAAAGATTTTCCTTCCTCATAATTGCGATTCGTATATAACCAACTAAAAAAAAAGGGTTTTTTTGCATCGAAAGTCGCGCAGTTGTCGCTACAAGATATTTGTTTCGTTTCAACCTTCATAAAATTTATCTAGATCTTGGACAACTACTTACGTCATTCAAAAGTTGTTTGGTTGGCCTCTTCTGCAAGAGTCAGCCTTGGAAAGGACCACACCTTTGCCAAATATTCAACAGCCAAGCAGTAGTGTGTAAACATTACTGTGTACTGTACACTTAAAATCTTACCCGACTTTTCCTTTAAGGGCTAGTGCCCCTGCAACTCCCACAGCGCCCACCTTTACAGCTTTTAGTCCAAGGGCACCTGTAATAAAGCAAACGTATTCCTTAGAAAATAATAGCTAAGAACGATGAACCATAGCCAATATCGCGTAAATAGGTATTTACTGTGCTACTTTGCATAATAGTACTTTAATATTACCATCATAATTTATACTACTTAGGTACCTATCAAATTAAATAACCATAGACAATAGGTTCCCACCGAAGGTACAACTTCAAACAAGAATCAGATGTCTACGCGTTGGACCGCGACACGCATACCAATATTCCATACGACATCAGAATCTCTCTTTGCTTTACATAAATGCCCAGTTAACGATTCCATATGCATATTGTGTGAATCCAGAAACACAATGCCCATGTACGTACTAATACTATCCCACTAATAATATAAATGCGAAAATTTGTGAGGATGGATGGATGGATGGATGTTTAATCACACAATCACGCAAAAACTACTAAACGGATTTTGCTGAAATTCCTACAGGTCCTGGAAAAGGACATACTTTACAGGCTACTTTTCATGCTGGGAAACCGCAGCTGAAACCGCGGGGCGCAGCTAGTCCATTATACGGTATAGTCATGAAAATCGTGGTACCATGTGGTATAGACTATTTGACACACCACGATTTTTCATGACGCATGTTGAATGACATTGACCCGATTATTCAACTAATACATAAAGATGCGACATGATGTAGACACCACAGTTCATCTACCACTGGACGTTGCCTTGGCGATGTTCAAATTGAATGTTTGTTCATTTCCATAGGTATTGGCTTAAAGTATTTGGAATTCTTATCATTAACACGAGCGCGTGTAGTCATTACATACATCAAAATTGTTTTATTTACCTTTACCAGAAGTCCAACTATCGTGCCATTAGGTACACGTTATCGCAAGGAATTCGCACGCGCGATGATAATGGGTATTAAGATCAAATAAAGTATATTTTTTTAATTATTTTTTTACCTGGAATTTATTTTCTCCGACGTAATCTCGATTTTCCAATATTTACCTATTCAAAAGCAGCCAATGCCTTTTTATGTCAAACCGTTTGAATCAGATTAGATTAGATAACTCTTTATTGTTACACCACCAGAAATGATGAGTTAGTGTAGTGTATAGTGATTAGTGAATTAGTATAATGTAGTACAAGTGCTACCCACGTATATAGAACACAAGAACAAAATGTCTTTACCTTAATAGAGACAACAAGAAAAGTGGTAATGGACACATTCTTAGTATTAGGTATTCTGTGGTATTAGTCTATCTTATCAGTTTAATTTAAATGTAAATCACTTATTAGCCTAATCAATTGGCTAGATTGTAATAAAAATGGGGACCATAATATTTATGAAAGCATACTAAAAATGTCAAACAGGCTCTTATGGTTATATAATATTGCCGCTAATATTTGAACGAAAGTATAGGTCTGACCCTGTTCGAGGCTAAACTAAATAAAAATAAACAGTAAGTGTTATGTAAAGCGGGAATTGCTTTGAATCCGTGAGATTGCCGACTAAAGTAAGCATCTTGAAGGCTTTTCATTTTTAACATAGTCCGGTAGCGGAAGGTCAAAGAGTTTGTAAGCTGGTAATGGATTTGGAGCATAAAATGTAATATCTGCCAATATTTATTGAGAAAATTTAGTACTTAAAACCTCCGCCCCGCGGTTTCCCGAGATAAAAATCCTTCTTTGCCACCAAGGGCCTGAGCTAAAAATCAGCATTTTGGATTCTTCACAATATTATGCTGAACACAGACCTTTTTTGACTGCACTGTACACGGCAGCGGTGTCCATATACATGCTATAATTGTATGTCTTGGCTTTATTAGCTTGTTTTATTTAGTCCTCCTGCACTTGTGTATGTGCGTTGTTTGTTGAGTGCAGTTTTGTCAAAATAAATGGTTTCTTTCTTTATGTGTTAATCCAGGGTATAAACTATCTCGATGCCAAATTTTATTCAAATCCGTTGAGACGTTACAGCGTGAAGAAGTAACAAACATACATACCTACCCACACACTCACAAAACTTCGCATTTATATAATAGTAGTGCGATGCATCAATACCAATTATTCAAAAACACTGATTTTGAATAATTTGATCGTAGACCCTATTTCACGAGTTTCTACTTTGTTAGTAGGTCAAACATTTTTGATAAATTTCACCTGTGATGTCAAGAGCTTACTAAAAAATATTTCAAACCTTATAAATTAGACTGTATTTATATAAATAAAAATGTATCGATCAAATACTAATTTGGACGTTTCTTTTTTGTTTGCCCTTGTTTTATTTTACCAATTTAATTGGGTATAATAATATTCTTCCTTCCATCCATCCTCATTTATGTTACTTTTCCAATTAATATCGAATAATTAAACCAACTAAATAATAATTTAATAAAACGATGATGATGATTATTTTTTTAAGTTGGTATGAAGGCGGATTTGACAACAACTACAACTTAGTGGTACACCAAAAGCACAACAAATTCCTTTGTCTTACCGAGTAAGAGCTTCTTCTTGAGCAGAATTAAGCTTCTCTTTGTTCTGGAACTGCTGTCGTAGGTCGGGGTGTCGTACTCAGACTCGTAGACTTGGTCCACAGCCGGGAAGTGTTCGTATTGGGCCGCCACGACCACGGCGATGAGGCAAGCCAGAATTATCACGGTGGACGTCTGCATTTTTTAGTTTTCTGCGATGGAAAAAAACAAGTTGATAAAGTAGTAAACGCAGGTTTTTAGGTTCAAGGTAAACCAGAATATTATTATTATATTAGCCGTCACTGGCCCACTGGTGGGCAAAGACCTCCCTCCATTTCTTCTACTCAATACGGCCCTGAGTCACCTGCGTCCGTCCAGGCTCGGACCTGGAGCAAAATATAATCTGCATAATTCTACTTTATCCTTAATCCTTAAATTTGTAAATGCGAACCTTTTGCAACCAAACCTACGTTAGATCCTAGGACATCAATAGGACAGGGGATATTTTTCATTAGTCAACAACTATAAACCTTATCCAACGCGGACGCAGTCCGCGTATCAGCTTGTGTAGTTTATAATCTTGCGTTAGTCGGGTAGAAACTCTAATCCCGATAGGTAACGAGGGAATTGATTCCATTAAGATTGGAACGTTATTAATATGCAAATTGTATACCTACCTGTGCTGGGAAAATGTTTAGTGTCCGTGGCTTCTTAACATCGCGTGTTGGTATTTATTTTTCTACAGTAATTGGAAAAACATCAATGCCTAATTATTAGGCATCCAAGGACAATAGCCACTCTGATGAAATAACCCAATTAGTGTTTCAGAGTCCTCACGGAGCCATCGAAATATCAACGAAAAATGCTCGACACTGGATTTATGACAGGTGCCAACTCAAGTTCTACATTTCGCAATCATCCCAGTTCCAGTTTCCCCTCAGGAAAACTACCAATTCCAATGATTTACAGGTTCCATTAAAAATAAACAGCATGAATAAAAAATATTTTACGGCATGAATTCTGCATTTCGCCGAGAGCATACGAGTAATACGGAGGATGGGAGATATTTTCTAGGTATATAAAAATTGAGTAAAAAGAAACGTCGCAATTTTCGTAAGAAGCGTTCGAACGGAAATTGAGACATTTCTATTTGGTTTTGCTGAACATTTCCTAGCCATCTCGCCGGGATCCGGTTGCGGCCGACGCGGGGAACATTTGCTTCTATTCGACCAAGTGCACTGAAATACTTATTACGTTCAGGTATACGAAATATAGCGCCTTCAATGATCATATACCTAGAGGCTTCTACGAAATTGAAATTGATACAAAGATGAACTTTAGAATGCACTTTTCACTTAGTTAAGTTTTTTTTTATGTTTTAAGAGCTAACCCTGACTGAATCAATAAATAATTAGCAGCTGGAAAAAATGTAAGCCTGTTAAAACAGCATGCTATTTTTTTCTCTAATTTAGTTTCTTAAAACACTAAATGATTCGTGCTACTACGAAAACTTGTTGTTAATTGAGTTTATCAAGGTAATCTAAACAACTTGCATCCTGACAGATTTTCTATTCTATCTTAGAATCAGATATTTTCACGGTTACGTAGTACCAATTTAGATAATTGTAAATTGATTGTTGGTTTATGATAATAATTTATAATATTGTTATCTACATAAGTTAAATTCGAAGGAGCTTGGTGTTCTAAACTCGATCCATAAATTTTATTTAAAGCTTAGCGATAATACTGGAAAGCTTGCTCGGGCTTGATCCCACGTGGTCCCACATAAAATCCCTCGAATCTGTTGGATAAAGGCCGTCCAAGTTTAAACTGAGAGATTTGCCAAAAAAGTCACCGTGGTTACATAAAAAGACTTTTTACATCTTATAATAAACCAATCCATCTCTATAAAAATTTCAAAAGGTGACCTATTTGAAAAAATTGTTTGATATTTTACTGTCAAGAAGATAAATACGCTCCATTTATTTTCTTTGATAACACAGCGAACTCAATGTCAAAATCGAGAACAGCCTCAGCCTACTTCTCCAAATCCACGGACCTCGTACCCACACACATCGCGCAATCCAAACAAAAGAGCGATTCGTGCAAACAGTTCACAAGTACCTTGGCAAGTCAAGTATGGATGTGCACACAACACAGCACTGCTGCAGTCACTGACACACAGATGACATAGGTTGCGTTTATAATTCTTTTATAGACTACAATAGTGAAGACTGGGGAGGGCGGCATCTACCCGCGGACATACAAAGCCACCGCCAGCGTCGCGTATCGTAGGGTTCAAGGAAATGCATGAACTTGGTTATTGACTCTCATCATTAACTTATCTCCATAAAATAAAATTACCACTCATGAGAATTATCGCCAACAATTAAAATCACAAAATTTAGTAGCCTTATTCAAGACAAAAGTACCTACCTACCTTAGGTATTATAACAACTCTAATAATAATAGTTATTTTTTAGTTACTTAAAAAGGTCTCCCAACGATTGTTACAATATTGCTTACGCTAAATTAACATTATCAAGATATGTTTAAAACTAATTTTGCACAATCAATTATAGGTAAACCACTAATCCAAATTTAACTTAACAGGTATAATTTTAAATAGGTATAATAGATTAAGTACAAATTCAATTCGATATTGCATCCAACAATTGCAGACGAAAGTGATATAAAGACATGGAGTTAATGTCTAAGAGGCCACTAAAGCTATTTAATGATTTACTTAATCTGGCTACACTACTTCTGGTTATTATTATTATTATCAATTGGACTCTACCACAATATAACAGGACTACGCAATTTTGGTAAACATGCAAAAGAAGTTCAACACGAATGATTATGAAACAAAGGCAGGCGAAGAGCATCGCCGAACCTACCGCTTATACCAAAGAAGACATAATAGTATAATATACTATTGTAATAATATAGGTACTTTATTTATTAATTATACAATGTGGCCAAGGCCAATTTTATAACTATAAACTTCTAATGACATGTGCAAAACAAACTCGTAATCATTTAATGCATATTAGGCAACAGAGTTATTAATATGGAATTTCTTCTTTATTGTGTGTTTTTAAATTACGCAACCAAATTGATATTGCTATAAAAACGTATTGTACGTAAAATGTGATCAAACCTATTATATTATGTTATTATATATATTAGAGACGCGTCACGCGATACAAAGAAAGTGGAGGATTAAGGATCCTAGTGGTCCTCCCCTGGTGGTCTCCAATCGAGGGCCCCAGCAGCGCGAATGCATGCTAAGATGTCGTCGACTTAGGTAAATAATTATATTTAACATTTACATAACCCAAGTGCATCTAAAGTGAGAAGCGAGTAAAGCTGTTGCTAAGAATGTTCAAAGTACATGGTATGGTAGGCAATGGGCCAGAACTTTTAATACCTATTAAAAGTTCTGGGTGACACTGCAATTGCAATGGGCAGGCTTGGCGCTTACCATCAGGGAAACTACTTACTCGTCTTATTACAGTTTCATAAAAAATTATTCGATAGAACGTCCACGCACGTCACTTAGAGCTCGACTCGCTCTAACTTATAATCTAACTTTAAGTAGGTACTAAAAATTAATAGAAATAATTCTTCATACAACAAAGACAGAATTATTATTATTTTCCTTCTCGTTTTCTTTCTTCATTCTTCGGTATTATTCAAGTTTATGAGGACATGATATTTTGGGGCACTTCTAGGTCAGGGGCCTCTGGCGGTTGCGCAAACCTTCACAGGGCTAATCTACCACTGCTTCTGGCAAACCATTATAATATCTCCATCGTAGAACTCATCCTCATTTAAATCTCGAATTAGGCAATTTAAGTCCAAACATCAAAATATTTAAATTAATGTTAAAATCACATCGAGAACAAGTTTGTTTTTAACAAAAAAAAATTATACTTTACTTTTACGCATGTTTTTTATGTATTATAGAATATTAGCTTTTTCCCGCGACTTCGTCTGCGTAGACGACGCAAAGGAAGCCTTTTTTCTATGACCACTTTATACGCAATATACGCGAATATTAGCGATAAGACCGCCCATTGTACTAATAATTTTTTTAATTTTAATTTTTATTTGTTCTTGTTATGTTTTTGGTGTACAATAAAGCGTTATCAATCAATCAATCAATACGCGAGCGCGTACTACGAAGAGGTTAAGCTGCATCTTCGTAGTCACCTAACCCATTTTGATGTAATATACCCTGTAATCTAAGTTGGGACTTATGCCAAACCCTGAATACCAAGTTCAAATCCTTAACCAGGGCGGCATATTCGCAATCAGCGACTAAGCCCTTTTTGTATGATTAAAAAAAAAAAAAAAAGTTCAAATCCGTTCATCAGTTTTCGAGGTAACAAACACTCAATGCTCAATTTTACAACAGTGAAGATTCGTCGACTCAGTGATTATCGTTTGTAACGCTATGTTTGCCATGAAAAAGCCATACTTAATTCAAGGTGAATATCCCGTTTCTAATGTTAATTTTATAATTTGTAAAATTGTATTAGTTAGGGTAAATTCGTTCGTTACGTGGTTGCTGGACCTAAACAGATATAGAGTCATTATTGAAAGGTTCGTAATAGATAAGAGTAAAGGAAGCATTTTTTATTATAGCTATTAAATGCAGCTCAACGTAACTTTCAATTTGTGCCTTAATTACAGGTAATAAAATGACCTACCTACCTACGGCTGCGATACAGTATTCCCTGCAAATAAAAGATACCTAAGTAGTAGTAGGTGCTTGGTTACTCTTGCCATCATCAGTCTTCAGACTTAATATCTGAAGTCTTGGGGTGATGAGCGCATCTATCAGTGCTAAGCAGTGTTTTCTATGGTATTAAAAGTTATGGGTGCACTGCACTTGTTATGGGCAGGTGTGGCGCTTAACATCAGGTGAACGACATGCTCGGCTCATCGCTCTGTTCCATAAAATACAGTCTATGTATAAAGGATGGTAACATACATAAGTCGATTGTTTTTTGTTTACCGGTCATCAATTAGAAAAAAAACAAAAACCGACTTCAATGTATCTTCGAATTCCAAGGTCCAAATACCGATGAAATTTATATGGGACCACTTCGTAGCTATACTGAACCTAACGCAAAAATAATTTTCCAAATCGTTTCATAAATGACGGAGTTCTGAGGTAACAAACATAAAAAAAAATACAATCGAATAGAGAACCTTCTCCTTTTTTTGAAGTCGGTTAATAAAGTAAAGCATCAAGATTACGACCAAACCAAGTATATATTGCCACAGACAAATAATACTACAGCATTGCCGCGTTGAATGGCAATGCTTATCCTTTGGCAAAAATATAGTTCAGCATTTTGGTCACGCTTTGCTTCGACAAGAAGTTTTGCAGTATCTTACTAATAAATATATTACATGTATGTACTTGATGCATTACTTTAAAATGTTCAATACCCTGGTGTCGTGTTTTTTTTAAATTCGGTAGGTAGGAAGTAGGTAGTGCTCTGCCAGACCTTGAGAGTAACGGCAAAATGTACATCAACTTATGGTCAGCACTTTCCATAAAATTGATGGTAATATTTATTACAATGGTACTATAAATTTTATATTGATTAAAGCCCTTGGCTAAAAAGATATTGCTTTCCTGATCAGCGCGATTTTTTATTGGTGGCAAAAAACTGATTAAACGATACCTAATGCTAGTATCAATTAATATTACAAAGGCACCTATTTTTACCTCTCAGTTTCCTACTAAAAACTACTCCATGCTCCTACTCGTAATATTTCAATACACGGAGTACTTTTTGAAAAAGTTCTAAAAAGTGACGCATCGAATTGAGAACATTCTCTTTTTTTGAAATTGGTAATAGTCCATATTGCAATAAGTATTGTATAATATTATAGTGCTTTTTACCATTGGCAAATTCAAGATGCAGTGTCACACACGTGGTACATGGGGCTGCTTCTATAATTAGTTAATTAATTAGTAACATTTTATGAACTTATATTTTTACTAGCAACTATGTATCTATCCTATACTCGTACTTCATCGTCATCCTCATCAACCCATCACGTTCCCACTGCTGGGACACGGGCCTTCCCTCATATACCTACTTATTACGTCTGAATAAATAAATTAATTGTATTAAATTGAATAATCATCATTATCATTTCAGCCCGTGTCCACCCACTACTGGGTATAGGCTTCCTCTCCTTCACACCATTTTTTCGGATCCTGTGCATCCTGCATCCATAGATTTCCTACCCCCTTTACTACCTATATCATTGGACCATCTGGCCTACTAGTCTACGCCCGTCTCTTGGCCACCATTCTATAACTGCCCTGGTCCATCTACCGTCCCCTCTTCTAACCAGATGTCCCACCCATCTCCAGTTTAGCCTCGCTATTCGTATACCCACATCTTCGACCTTTTTACGCTGTCGAATTTCTATGTTGGGTATGCGATCTACAAGAGATATGCCTAGCATAGCCCGCTCCATAGCCGTCTGTGTAACTTTAATTTTATGGGTGTATAAATTGAACAAGCGTTAATATTTATAAATAAAAACTATTCCCTATTTATTAATACCACTTAATACCTACTAATTGATTGTTAAGTTACTCAAAACATGTGTAAAGCTAATTAAATGTTGAGGTAAAGTTTACAAGAAATTATGCAATGCTTAAGTAGGTATCATTTACATATTCACCAAGGGAAAAGCCAGGTTTAGTCGGCTTTTTGTTTTTCTTAAGGTGAGCACACACCTGAGCATTTACTTGTAACAGATTATCGAGCCGGTCAAGTGCGTCACCCTGTGTCGAGCAAAACGCACGATGTTTTGTTACAATTTAATTTAAACTAAAAGCAAACTTGTCTGACGTTCTAGTTCTAGAGAATGGTCACTTCTAACACTAGCGAAGGAGAAGCAACGTGTGACGCAGAATGAAAAGTAAAAATGCAACAGAATAAATGTTAAGTAATTAAGGCTAGAGCACACCAAATCCGGTTGCATTACGGTCCGGTGCAGACGCAATTTGTGAGGACCAGTAAATTATGAAATTCTATGAAAGACGCCACACCGTATGCAGTCCGTTTGCAGTCCGTCTGTAGTACGTTACAGTAGCTGCGCGACGCAAGGACTGCGCGTAAGAGACGACAAACTATAAGCGCGCACGCAGGTGTGGGTCAGGCGCGTGCAATGCAGTTACAGCACGAGTGACGTAGTATTCAACGGGCTCCCTTATTGGACGTCACACCGGGAGTACGCGGAGGCCTTACGGACTACACCCGCACTGCAAATGAACTGCACTGCACCCGACCGGACCGCAACTGGTTTTAATGTGCTTCAGTTTGAAATGCTCACGCGATGTCGAGCACTTCACCATAATGTTTGTTTAAATTTAGCTTTTCCTTGTATTATATCCTACTAGTATATATAAACGCGAAAGTTTGTAAGAATGTATGAATATACGTTTGTTACTCTTTCACGCTGCAACGGCTAAACGGATTGGGATGAAATTTAGTAAGGAGATAGCTTATACTCTGGATTAACACATAAGCTACTTTTCATCCCGGGAAACCGCGGGTGAAACTGCAGGGCGCAGCTAATTATACCATACGTTAGAACGTCATATTACATGAAAATGTTGTAGAGTGTACTCGCCTTTATTACAAACATAGCAACCTACATACATAGGATAGACGATTGGATATAAAATTATAAATAAATGATTGAATTATTTTAATGACTAAACACATTTTTTTTCATTACTACGGTACGGTACTTCTTTCTTTCTCGTGTCACACACCCGGCCAACCCTGACGTCAGTGTTTATAGACCGCCTGAAGGCCTCCGACTTGGCCTAATGACTGCAGTTATCCTGAGACAACAACCGGGACCGACGGCTTCTCGTGCCCCCCTAAACACAGTAGCGCTCAGATATAAATACCACACAAACGGTCACCCACTGATCTGTCATTATCTCATACAAATTTAATTAAATTGTTATTTTATCTTATTATAATTATTATGTACTAGACTTGATTGTATAACGGACTTAGTTGTATGGCTAATAAAGAAATCTATTCTGTTACGAATAGCTAGGCATGCTACGCTACGAGCGCTACACGGTGCTAAGAGAGAATGTTAGAAGTTCGAGAAAAATACAAATAAAATATAAAGGCAGAAGATGATAAATAAGTAAATTGCAAACACCCTTACAGGGTCAATGTACTTTTATTTATATGTAATGAATGTACAATGAATGCAATAATTTTTTTTACGTTTCTTAGATCCTGGGATTCTAAATAGGGATAATAGATATCTAGGGAACCGGGAACTATGAGGACCATGGTCCGACAACACCCAGACACGAAACAAATGCTTGAGGTTTTTTTTTCTTTGCACAAACATTTGTCTCGTCCGTCGCGGGGATCGAACCCGCAACCTCAGTGATGTATGAGACTTGAGCTAACCTGTATAACTACTACACCACAGAGGCTGTGAGTGTGGGTAATTATAATGTACGCATATAGGTATACTGTTTTCGCTTTTTCTGGGCCCGGACTTCAATTGGAGTATGGGCACAGAACACTAAGGGACAGAAGCATCACTCCGCAAATAAATTTAAACAAATAGCGACTCTTGCTATACGACGGCTCTTATCTCTTCTGACGCGGCACGTGTAACGACGCGCGACCCGCCGTCGGTGGGCGGCTATATACTTGTAGCTTCGTAACTACAGTGGTAGTGCTCTAGGTCTAGCATGGGAAAGAAATGGGTAGACATGCTTACCCTTCTTTTTCAAAGTCATGATATTGTAAGTTAATTTTTTTAACGTATTTCAATAACATTGATTTGTATTATGTGTGTGTGACGTTTAAATGTGCATTTTTTGTGCCTATTTAATAAATATCTTTTGACTTTTACTTTTTATAGTATAGAATAAACAGCTGAGTCACGCACGGTGCGTAACTACGTACCTATCACCATAGCCTATAACCTTCACAATGACATCAGAATAGTCACTCTTGTGTCGCAAGATGTGCTAATCAAATAGAAGGAACGTCCTCCATTCATTCTACTCACATTATTTTGATGTAACTCATTAGCAAAAGATATTTATATTATGTCAATATACCACACTTGAAGAGTTGGAGAGACGTCATTGCTTGAAGACTAATCATTTCGTCTCTGTTTTACCATATTTAGGTTAGCTCTAGGCACATTCTATATGATTACTAGGCTGTGCGCTAGGTATATGTATAACATACTAAAATCAAAAAAAGACGTGTGGCACTCGGAGACTGCCGCGGTAAAGCTATTGCATAGCTTTCGGAGTGGAGGGTGTTAGGGTATTTTCGTTACGGAATTTCTGGATTCGGTCTCCACGCTCAAGGCCCGCGATAGGAGCTATGCAATAGCTTAATAATGTTTTGTACCTGCGACTCCGACCGCGTAGAATTCTGTTTAGGTATAGTTGTTGTTCCTTGAGAAAGTTATCGTTTTTCCGGGATGAAAATTAGCCTATGTCCAGGACCTAAAGTACATTCATACCAAATTTCATCAAAATCCGTTCAGCTGCTATGGAATTAAGTGATAACACACACACAGCATCACACCATCTTTCATATTTATGGATTAGTAAGATTTATTCTACTCGTATAGAGGTCACAAAGTATTTTTTTTTACATTACCCTGTAGGTGAAGGTATGTAGGTACATATCAAGATACATATGAAGCTCTATAATAGTAGGAAGGTACCTATAAAGTATACCTACGCTAAAGCTTATTTCACAGCCCGACTTTGACTAGTCATTAGCTATTTGAAGAACCAAACATGAGAAATAGCTATTTAACCTCTTGAATGAAGTACTATTATTACTTATTAACTATGCATTTGACCTATTAGACTAAAATAATATAGGTACCTACCTAAAATAAATTTATGTTTGCACTGAAATGGATAAATAATACCAATGCAGTTATTTTTAGGTAATTATTCTTCAATAACAGCGGTACTGTATTATCATCAGTCGAGATAGTGGCCAAACATAGATCTATTAAGTGAAAAAAGAAAAAAATAAAACGTTCGAGTACCTTTGATCTTCCAATTGGGGAGAGACCCTTTCCCAGCAGAGGTACACGAAAAAAAACAAAGAAAGTTTTTTTCTTGCACGTCCTGGATGACTGGTAGAAAATGCTATCTAGCATTAAGTCCTCCAACAAACTGTTTTGTGCTAAAGTATAAATAAATAAATAAAAGGTTTTTTATGTAACTTAGTGACATGTCGAGCAGGTCGTTCGCCTGATTATAAGCAATATACGTTCCGATAACAGTAACAGCACCAACCAGAACTGGTTTTTTCCTGCGTGGCGCTGCACTGCGCTCCACAGCACCTAGGTTTAGACTGAGTAAAACGAATAAGTCCTTCATGGGCAATTGTGTACGTTTTTATAATAAAATTCCAAAATGTATAACGGAGCTCACAGAAAGTAGATTCAAATTGAGTGTGAAAAATATTCTAATGAAAAAAGCATACTATACAGTTAGTAATTACATAGAAGACAAAGTTGCATGAAACATTCCGCTTCTGCCAAGTAGCCAACTGGCACATAAGAAAAATAATATTGTCAAATACAAACATAAAATATTGTAACAAAAGTTCTGAAAAATATGCCCCTAAGTTTCTTGCCGTATCTTCTGAGTAGTGGTTCTTTTTCCGATACGGTGGTAGAGTCATTGTAATAATTGACGTTCATAAGTGCGTCTGTGACGACAAAATTGAAATAAAGAACTTTGAATTGAATTGCTCGTCACCCAATAGACCACAATTAGCTGTTAAGTTTCATAATGCCCAGTAATTTCACCGGCTAATAAAAATGTGAGTCTGCTAAAAAAACACTATATCGTTAACTTTTAGGCCTTTTTATCACCATCAGCCTAGATCAATAAGGAACACGCCGATTTTGCAAGTTTAGATGACTTGTCATCTAAACTTGCCATTAGACTTGTCATCTAAACTTGCAAAATCGGCGTGTTTCTCGAAATTTCCCACTAACCATAGCTAGTAAACTTATCGTTTTGTCATTAATTGATTCGACCTTGCGTTATTTATCTACGTCTGTCCATAGTTGTCAGTAGTCGAGGCAAGATTTCGCAACGTGAATACAGAAGAACACACTACGTGTTGTGTGCTCATAAATGAACCGCAAAGATTCAGTCGTACAAGCTGGTAGATTAATTTAACGTGGGTAATTATTATGCAAACAGAACAAAATAGTGTTAAAAATCTCAGAGGGGATCCGACTGCATTAGTAATATAATTAAATATTACAATATGCAGGACAGCCTCTGTGGTGCAGTGGTTGGGCAGGTTGGCTCAAATCTCATACACCACTGAGGTTGCGGGTTCGATTCCCGCGACGGGACAAATGTTTGTGCACAGAAAAAAAAGTGCAAGTATTTGTTTCGTGTCTGGGTGTTGTGGAACCATGGTCCTCATAGTTTCCTGGTTCCCTAGATACAGGGAATCCTAGTTAGGGGTCGGGAGCTATGTATGTGATCGTCGGGCGTTATTTATTGATTCATTTTATTGTTAATTTTATAGCAATGCATTAGTAAGGGGAACAGATATAAAGTCAATAAAACAGTATTATTATTAATTAATTAATATAATATAAAACTGGAAGACCACTCACTGACTGACATATAATTGACAGAAATAGAAGTGGTACTTGCCGATATGGTGGGGGGGAGTGTTTGGTACGGTTGTATAGAGGGTGTTTTGAAACCAACCAGAAAAATCCGAAATCCATTGAAAGGTGTCTCCGAGATGGAACTGCTCAGGGGATCTCGGAAACTATAAATCGGATGGGGGTACCGCTTGAACTAAATATGCCCCAAACCTTGGGCCATTTTTGAAAATTTGAAAAAAAAGATGGCCGCCATACAAAAAAACATGGCCGCCATACAAAATAAAAATGTAAATAACTTTTGAATTATTAGAAATAGGTATAGGGTGCTCGACCAAATGTCATAGAAGGCGATGGGGGAAATTTGGAAAAGTTGGAAAAATTAAAAAAAAAGAAAAAAAAATGGCGGCCATTTTGAAAGTTGCTCCGATCCGACTGAAATTTTGCATCGGGGGGTTTTCTGGGTCGCACATTACGATTTTGAAAAAAAATTTTGGATTCCGCCATTTTTCAAGATGGCCGCCATACAAGAGTTATTTTTCCGGAAAAATAAGCCAAGCAAAACTTTTGAACCGTAGTCGATAGGAAGCGTCTATAAAAAAAAGCAACACCCCCCCACGCGAGCTGCTTTAGCAGCTCGCGCACGCCACAAAATCACTTGAATTCCGCCATTTTGCAAGATGGCCGCCATACAAAAGTAATTTTTTCAGAACAACTGAACTTAAATAACTTTAGAACCATAATCGATAGGGAGCTTTTATTAAAAAGCAAAACACCCCCCCACGCGAGCTGCTTTAGCAGCTCGCGCACGCCACACAATCACTTGAAATCCAGCTTTTTTTCAAGATGGCCGCCATACAAAAGTTTGTTTTCAGAACAAAAAGGGTAAACAAAACTTTAGAACCGTAATCGATAGGAAGCTTTTAAAAAAAAACAGCAGCCACCCCCCCACGCGAGCTGCTTTAGCAGCTCGCGCACGCGGCGAAATACTAGTTATTATATAAAACTGAAAGGTCACTGACATATAATTGACAGAATTAGAAGTGGTACTTGCCGTTATGGTGGGGGGGAGTGTTTGGTACCGTTGGATAGAGGGTGTTTTGAAACCAACCAGAAAAATCCGATATCACCAGAAAGTGGTTTCCTTGATGGAACTGCTCAGGGGATCTCGGAAACTATAAATCGGATGGGGGTACCGCTTGAACTAAATATGCTCCAAACCTTGGGCCAATTTTGAAAATTTGAAAAAAAAGATGGCCGCCATACAAAAAAACATGGCCGCCATACAAAATAAAAATGTAAATAACTTTTGAATGGTTAGAGATAGGTATAGGGTGCTCGACCAAATGTCATAGAGAGCGATTGGGGACATCTGAAAAAGTTGGAAAAATTAAAAAAAAAGAAAAAAAAATGGCGGCCATTTTGAAAGTTGCTCCGATCCGACTGAAATTTTGCATAGGGGGGTTTTCTGGGTCGTAGATTACGATTATGAAAAAAAATTTTGGATTCCGCCATTTTTCAAGATGGCTGCCATACAAACGTTTTTTTTCATGACAAAATAGGTGAAAATAATATGCAAATAACTTTTAAACGGTTAGAGAAAGGTATAGGGTGCTCGACCAAATATCATAGAGGACCATAGGGGACTTTTGGAAAAGTTGGAAAAATTAAAAAAAAAAGAAAGAAAAATGGCGGCCATTTTGAAAAATGCTCCGATTCGACTGAAATTTTGCATCGGGGGGTTTTTTAGGTCGTAGATTACGATTATGAAAAAATAATTTGGATTCCGCCATTTTTCAAGATGGCCGCCATACAAAAGATTTTTTTCCGAACAAAGAGAATAACTTTAAAACCGTAATCGATAGGGAGCTTCTATAAAAAAAAGCAACACCCCCCCACGCGAGCTGCTTTAGCAGCTCGCGCACGCCACAAAATCACTTTGATTGCGCCATTTTCCAAGATGGCCGACATACAAACGTTTTATTTTTTCAGAACAATAAAGTTTAAATAACTTTAGAACCGTAATCGATAGGAAGTTTCTATAAAAAAAAATAACACCACCACCACGCGAGCTGCTTTAGCAGCTCGCGCACGCGGCGAAATACTAGTTATATTATATAAAACTTAAAGACCATAACTGACAATTGACAGAAATAGAAGTGGTACTTGCCGATATGGTGGGGGGGAGTGTTTGGTACCGTTGGATAGAGGGTGTTTTGAAACCAACCAGAAAAATCCGAAATCACCAGAAAGTGGTTTCCATGATGGAACTGCTCAGGGGATCTCAGAAACTATAAATCGGATGGGGGTACCGCTTGAACTAAATATGCCCCAAAACCTGGGCCATTTTTGAAAATTTGAAAAAAAAGATGGCCGCCATACAAAAAAACATGGCCGCCATACAAAATGAAAATGTAAATAACTTTTGAATGGTCAGAGATAGGTATAGGGTGCTCGACCAAATGTCATAGAAAGCGATGGGGGAAATTTGAAAAAGTTGGAAAAATTAAAAAAAAAGAAAAAAAAATGGCGGCCATTTTGAAAGTTGCTCTGATCTGACTGAAATTTTGCATCGGGGGGTTTTCTGGGTCGAAAATTATAATTATGAAAAAAAATTTTGGATTCCGCCATTTTTCAAGATGGCTGCCATACAAAAGTTTTTTTTCCGGAAAAATAAGCCAAACAAAACTTTTGAACCGTAGTCGATAGGAAGTGTCTATAAAAAAAAAGCAACACTCCCCCACGCGAGCTGCTTTAGCAGCTCGCGCACGCCACAAAATCACTTGGATTCCGCCATTTTTCAAGATGGCCGACATACAAAAGTCTTATTTGAGAACAACTGAACTTAAATAACTTTAGAACCGTAATCGATAGGGAGCTTTGATTAAAAAGCAAAACACCCCCCCACGCGAGCTGCTTTAGCAGCTCGCGCACGCCACACAATCACTTGAAATCCAGCTTTTTTTCAAGATAGCCGCCATACAAAAGTTTGATTTCAAAACAAAATGGGTAAACAAAACTTTAGAACCGTAATCGATACGAAGCTTTTAAAAAAAAACAGCAGCCACCCCCCCACGCGAGCTGCTTTAGCAGCTCGCGCACGCGGCGAAATACTAGTTATATTATATAAAATTAAAAGACCACTCACTGACTGACTGACTGACTGACATATAATTGACAGAAATAGAAGTGGTACTTGCCGTTATGGTGGGGGGTAGTGTTTGGTACGGTTGTATAGAGGATGTTTTGAAACCAACCAGAAAAATCCGAAATCCATGGAAAGGTGTCTCCGAGATGGAACTGCTCAGGGGATCTCGGAAACTATAAATCGGATGGGGGTACCGCTTGAACTAAATATGCCCCAAAACCTGGGCCATTTTTGAAAATTTGAAAAAAAAGATGGCCGCCATACAAAAAAACATGGCCGCCATACAAAATAAAAATGCAAATAACTTTTAAACGGTAAGAGATAGGTATAGAGTGCTCGACCAAATGTCATAGAGGGCGATGGGGGAAATTTGAAAAAGTTGGAAAAATTAAAAAAAAAGAAAAAAAAATGGCGGCCATTTTGAAAGTTGCTCCGATCCGACTGAAACTTTGCATCGGGGGGTTTTCTGGGTCGAAGATTACAATTATGAAAAAAAATTTTGGATTCCGCCATTTTTCAAGATGGCTGCCATACAAAAGTTTTTTTCCGGAAAAATAAGCCAAACAAAACTTTTGAACCGTAGTCGATAGGAAGCGTCTATAAAAAAAAAGCAACACCCCCCCACGCGAGCTGCTTTAGCAGCTCGCGCACGCCACAAAATCACTTGGATTTCGCCATTTTTCAAGATGGCCGCCATACAAAAGTCATTTTTTCAGAACAACTGAACTTAAATAACTTTAGAACCGTAATCGATAGGGAGCTTTTATAAAAAACAGCAAAACCCCCCCACGCGAGCTGCTTTAGCAGCTCGCGCACGCCACACAATCACTTGAAATCCAGCTTTTTTTCAATATGGCCGCCATACAAAAGTTTGATTTCAAAACAAAAAGGGTAAACAAAACTTTAGAACCGTAATCGATAGGAAGCTTTAAAAAAAAACAGCAGCCACCCCCCCACGCGAGCTGCTTTAGCAGCTCGCGCACGCGGCGAAATACTAGTTCATATAATATAAAACTGAAAGACCACTGACTGACTGACTGACTGACTGACATATTGACAGAATTGATCTCCGACTTGCCGTTATGGTGGGGGGGAGTGTTTGGTACCGTTGGATAGAGGATGTTTTGAAACCAACCAGAAAAATCCGAAATCCATGGAAAGGTGTCTCCGAGATGGAACTGCTCAAGGGATCTCGGAAACTATAAATCGGATGGGGGTACCGCTTGAACTAAATATGCCCCAAAACCTGGGCCATTTTTGAAAATTTGAAAAAAAAGATGGCCGCCATACAAAAAAACATGGCCGCCATACAAAATAAAAATGCAAATAACTTTTAAACGGTAAGAGATAGATATAGAGTGCTCGACCAAATGTCATAGAGGACGATGGCGGAAATTTGGAAAAGTTGGAAAAATTAAAAAAAAAGAAAAAAAAATGGCGGCCATTTTGAAAGTTGCTCCGATCCGACTGAAATTTTGCAACGGGGGGTTTTCTAGGTCGAAGATTACAATTATGAAAAAAAATTTCGGATTCCGCCATTTTTCAAGATGGCTGCCATACAAAAGGTTTTTTTCCGGAAAAATAAGCCAAACAAAACTTTTGAACCGTAGTCGATAGGAAGCGTCTATAAAAAAAAAGCAACACCCCCCCACGCGAGCTGCTTTAGCAGCTCGCGCACGCCACAAAATCACTTGGATTCCGCCAGTTTTCAAGATGGCCGCCATACAAAAGTAATTTTTTCAGAACAACTGAACTTAAATAACTTTAGAACCGTAATCGATAGGGAGCTTTTATTAAAAAGCAAAACACCCCCCCACGCGAGCTGCTTTAGCAGCTCGCGCACGCCACACAATCACTTGAAATCCAGCTTTTTTTCAAGATGGCCGCCATACAAAAGTTTGTTTTCAGAACAAAAAAGGTAAACAAAACTTTAGAACCGTAATCGATAGGAAGCTTTTAAAAAAAAAACAGCAGTCACCCCCCCACGCGAGCTGCTTTAGCAGCTCGCGCACGCGGCGAAATACTAGTCTAATATTATAAAAGCGAATATAGTAGTAGTATGTTTAAATGATTCTTACTTTCTTTCACGTGTCTTATAACAAATGAACAGATGTGGACAAAAGAGATTTGATAAGGTTTGGGTTACAACATAAGATCTTTCTTTTACCCGCAATACCTAATATTACAAATTTTAATATTTCCTTGGCTATCTACACATAAACCTAAACATATAAATTAATAATTGAAATACAAGAAATGCGCAGAACATATATCTCCCTTTTCCTAGAACAAACTACGAAAAAAAAACAAATTTATATGAAGGAGCACTACTATTTAATAAATTACCAAAATCAATAAAACAAACGGAATCACTAAACATATTTAAAAAACTGCTAAAAGTACACATCTTGTCAAACGAATTGTCACTTCTGCAATAATGTATAGCTGCTTACTCTTTGAATTGCTGGTGTGATTATATTTTTTATTTGTCTACCCTAGTTAAAAATTAATATTTTTGTGTTCGACTGCATGCTCAAGGCAATTAAAACAGTACCTTCCTTATTTTAAATTATTGTAATTTCTCTTTTAAGTGAACCATGTTCTTTGAGAAATAAATTATCTTAAACCAAAAACCTGATCGCTTATAGCGAGCGAAGTCGCAGGTATCGACTAGTAGGTATATAAAACTATTATA
This sequence comes from Petrophora chlorosata, assembly GCA_951640565.1. Lineage (NCBI taxonomy): Eukaryota > Metazoa > Arthropoda > Insecta > Lepidoptera > Geometridae > Petrophora > Petrophora chlorosata. The sequence goes on from OX621190.1 coordinate 7,610,219, forward strand.
TTTATGGTATGTGTACTTACAGTATGGGTAATTTATGTCCTTACATATTTACATAGGCACGGAAGTCAAGCCATTACTCGCCACGCAGCAATTATTCAATATTATTCATGTCTTTAAGTCAGCGAGCTGAAAAAAAATCGACTGCTATTATATCATTTACGCAATTTTCGCGGTTCATCGATTAACATGTGTAACGCTCGGGTGCTCCCTGCATCGCTTTGTTTCGTGCGCTTTGCTAACGTAATTTCTAATTACGTCAAATTGCGTGGCCAAAATGACATAAGGTTGTTACAGAAGGCGCAGCGCTCTGCAAACGCAATGCGAGAACTGGCTTCGTTGCAATACGTGAACGGACCGCACTGACTGCTAATACAGCTGAAGACGCGCTGTGTCCTACAAATTAACAAATGGGACAGCAGTAAATTACAGTCGCAGCGGCTAGAAGCCATTAATCTTATGGATCGCTTTATATTCGACGACAGTAGAGATAGGTAACGCATGTCGTCGCGCGTCGTTTAAATTACAAAAGTTAATTATCCGTTCGCGCTACGCCAGACGCAACTTCAGGAGAGGCAATGCTACTCGTAGCATTTAGCTTATAGTTATTTTGAAATGATAGAATATCTCTAGATAGGAAGATATAATTATAAACTTTATAAATATTATAAGATCTAATTACCAGCAAAGCCAAAAATTGCAAAAGATTTAAATATTTTGTAGTAAAAAAATCAAGCCGAAATTTAAAATGCCAAATTACAATTTTCAAAGACATTTTCCTAAACAATTGAGCGATGTGTATGTGATGTGTAAATAATGAAAAAAAAACAGTATTGCTTCTTTTCCCCCTTTCCCATTCACATGTTTACATACATACATAATCTTAGGGAACAGGAATAATTAGGTACCTATATATATAGTTAAATAGGCACCTACTATTTCTGCAAATAAAAATGCACACAGGTAGGTATAAAAATACCAATTACCTACCTACACTTACCTATCTACATTATTTAATAAAAATGATAAACCGGGTTAGCCACGAGAGAAGAAAAAGAATAAAAATAACTATATACAGATTAGCAACTAAGCGATGCATATGTTAAATTAATTTATGTATGCGCAGGTTTTAAAAATAGATTGCTATATGAGACCTTGGAATTTTATTAATTCAAGTAAAGTAATTATTACGTAGAATAGAATAGAAAAACTCTTTATTATATACCAATTTAAAGAAATAAACAATAACACAGTCCTTAACTAGGGTAGTACAATGGGCGGTCTTTTCGCTTGAAGCGATCTCTTCCAGACAACCTTTACGTAAATATTTAATAAAACGGCTAGGTGAACTACGTGAGTCCTAGCCGTTTTATTAAATATTTATAACTAATCAAACTCACGAAAACTTTTATACTAACCTTTACGTACGTAAGTACCTATACGTAGGTACCTACTTACATTATAATCATCATCAATTGCAACTTAGTTGCAATTTTTATTGTAAAAAAAATATCAAAATAATAGCTACAGATAATTACTAAAGTTTTGTCTGACATGTAATTTCAATGTGATATACAAGTGGCCTCTTGGTCTAGGGGTATGATTCCTGCTTTGGGTGCAGGAGGTCCCGGGTTCAAATCCCGGAGGGGCCCATTTTTGAAGTTTTCGTTTTTGTTACATTTTATGCTAAAAAAAGTAAAAATACACAAATCTCAATCAAACTATAATTTAACTAAAATTCTTAATTAGAAACAACAGTATCTATAAAGGCTTATCTATATAGCTTGAGCTATACTCATCGAATATGGCCTAAGCTGTGTGAGAACAACGACATCTTCTGACAGTCTACTGAAACGCTAGGAACCAACAAAAACACATGACACATAATTTTTAGTACCACACGAAAAAGTATAGGTGACGCTGTAAGCATTAACTTATAAAAGCGCCATCTGCTTATGTTCCATCTTTACTCAATAGATGTCGCTACAAACACAAAAACAGCTGTTCTTCGAATGAAATAAATGTTTTCCCTTCAATGTGTTGCTAGCTTCACTTCTATTCTATCAGCCAACCATCAACCAGCCATTGCTGACTGACATTGCTGTGCTTGCTGACATTGCTGTACAATCAAACAAAACAGTGGGTGAAAATAATAATTCGTGTTCGATTTCGTGGGTTGTGTTGTGCTACGTCGATTCAATTATTTTGTTCGGTAAAATAAATCATTATTTTGACATGTGAACTCAGTTTCGTCCTACAAACTTTCATTACGTAGAGGATTTCGGAGTTGTTATAATTCAGTGTGCTTAGAAAGTCTTGTGCGTACCTGGCTCCTTTCACAAAGGACACGGGAGCAATCCGTTTTGTTCGTGTGCATTTCGCCACTGCAGCCTACATACACCGAGCAAAACGTAAGTGGAACAATGTTATTTTTACCAGGATCGTAGAATTACAACATTGATTTTTGGACTAACCTACCTACATCTAACTCGCTCCTAAAATAATGCAAGAAGGTATCAAAAAAAAAATTAAACAATTTCAATAGAATTAGATCGTATTGTAAAGCAAAAATTCAAATTTTATTGTAGTTGTTATTCATATAGGCACCCACACACTTACTACCAATAATCAACAAACTATTTATTTGACCAATAAGTAACTATGTACCAGGGTTTGATTATCGTAACACATTCTTCATTCCCCTGGTAGCTAGCTGAGCTGATATAGCTAGGACAAGTTGATTTGCTCTCAAGGTCTGGTTGCAAGAGCATTAGCAGTGGTAGGCCTCTGCAAGTTCTGCAAGAGGCTGCGTTGGGAAGTAGGTACCACACCTTTGCCAGATATTCAACCACTGTTCAGTAGCGCAAACATTACTCCAGTGTTCCAATTTGAAGGACTCTGTAAATTTTTTAAGCAAGATCACTGTTCATTATGAGACATAAGGGCTGTTGTCTCAGGGTGATGAATGCAGTGCTGTGATTTGCAAAATTTTGTAAAACCTGATCCTGAGTGGTGCTGCAACTATTATGGGCAGGTATGTTGCTAATAATCAGGTGAACAAAACGCTTGCCTAGCGATTTAGTTATGACATTCAATTATTTATACCTATTTGTTTAATTTTGTATATAAGTAATTCTAGAAACATAACAACAACAATTTGCATTGGATAGTATTCTGTAATGAAACTATACAAATAAATAAACCTCTTGACCCGTAAGTGGCCCGGCAGCCCCTGATATACAAATAGTAAAACCATTGCTGGATGTCTGGTTACCACAAGTCAAGGGGTTGTTAACTATTATGAATGTTGCTTCTCTCTGTGGGTGTTGTTGGCTAGATGGTAATTAATCATATCATTCACAATAATAGGTAAATCAAATTGAGAATAATCATAATACCCATTTAAAAGCTTTTCAAAATTCTGACAAAAGCTTTAACGAGATGTTTTCTAAAAAAACTTATATTTGTTATTCGAGATTTACCTGTTTAATAATTGACCACACAATTTTTTTATTTACCCGTCATCACCAATACTTAACGTAGAAAATTAATTGCTTAGTTAAATCTAGTCAATAATTTTTTTATACTTATAGATAGGTATTTTTTTTACCATTTTAACAATTTCACATAGCATTTATGAAATGTCAACAGCTAGCACAACCTACTCCTAGCTCGGCTCAGTGACCATAGTTTTAATTATGAGTTGTTATTAGTTACTTGTTCTGTGAGCACAGTAACAGTTGTCCAGTGTGCTTGCCATGCGATGGCCTTCTGCTTGCAAAGCACATTCACTCATGTGTTATTTGTCATGTAATTGGTATTTCTTTGTTGAAAATAACCAATTATTAGCACATTGGCATTGCGGTTTTTTGCAGGCTTTCACCTTGGCCATTGCCATGTTTTGGAATTCTAACCATCACCGCATTTGAACAATTGTATAAATTATTTATAAAACTGTTATTATTTGATGGTTGTGCGACTACAAGTCCCTAAAAAATTACAGAAAGATAAATGAAATAAAAGTAATATTTTTTATTATTTTATAAAGCTTTGGCATCCTGCATCAGTGCCGAATACGTCGAGGCCGATGGTAACATCATTATCTAAGGACATTCTTGAACCAAAGGAAAGGGGCCGGAATCAAGGTGCTTTGAACCCTCGATTGTTGAATTGAATTCGTAGATACTTATTACTTATATTTATTGTGTCCATGGACTTTTCTATAGCATGTCTGGATATTATAATCAGAAACCTAAATCAACAAGAGGGATATTAAAGCCGCATTTGCATTGCACGGTAGACATAGCACCAAGTGGGTCACTGCGCTTCCGTGTAAACGTGTGCGCGAGCGCAGATATGCGCGACTCCTGCCAACTAATCAGACACAGACACCACTCAGATGTCATGTAACCTATCGGTCTAGTTCTGTCGACCTTTTTGTAAATACGGTAGTTTCATTAAAAAAAACGTAAAATAAAATAGACCGATGCGGTGATGCGTTCTGCAAGACTATAAGTAAAACCGTAACACGAAAGAAGTGTCCATGGCCATGTTTTCTGATATCTCTCCAGCTCTCAGCATATTATTATAGGTTCCCGGACTAACCCTTCTACTATGATGACTCAACAAAACTTCATTCACCCAGCATTGAAATATATACTTGTATCTATAGACCTTCTAAATTTAAAATCCTCTTCCATTCCATCTCTCGTCTGTAAACATTCAATACAGGATTTCAGGTTTTTTTTTATGAAACTGAGTGATGGGACGAGCAAGTCGTTCGCCTGATGGTAAGCCCCACGCCTGCCCATAACAATTACAGTGCCACCCAGAATTTTCAATACCATTAAAAGCATTGCATAGCACTGCATTGCGCCCATTTTTGAAAAAGAATACTCTACACCTGCCTCTAATCGCCTACTCTCTGGGTCCTCAATAGTCTTCAAGTGCTGTTAATCTAGTCTAATATATTTGGCCGACGCGAATGTAGACAATGCAGTGCAGGAAATTTGCTTTCTCATCGATTATTAGCTAACCTGACCTTGCGTTTTGTTGAATTCTGCAGAACTTAATCCGTTAGTAATAACTACCGCATGTTACGAGTACATTGATTGCCTGCCTGCACTACGCCAGTTCAGTCTTGACCCAGATCATAGAGCTCAATTCACGTTTATTTACTCATTCATCGCTTTAAACCTCACGTGCTGTTTATATTCGGTGACTTCGGCGAGGTCTTGATCTTTTTTAACATAAACTACCTATCTCAGGTTCTAAGATATGACGCCGAGAACGGTATAGGCTAGGTATTTCTCAAACATCATGTAAATTTGAAACCTGAATGCGGGTCTTGGCGAGTACATAATTATGCAATACGTACAACCTTCCTTCTTAAAATTATATCTTCAAGCTCGGCACGTATAACTAAAGCAACAAAGCATTTAGTTAATGTTGTGCAGGGACCAGACCAAAGTATTCGAAGCATAGAATTTATGATCCGAGGCCTTACAGCTGATGCGGCGCAACCCGATAGCATTGCGTAAATCCCCTTTGCCCATCACGGCTGCCCACGCAGGTAAGAGATCAGTATTTGCGAAACGGAGTAGACTGGTAGGTAACTAGTCACACATTCTACAATTATGTATAAAGAGAGCTAACTCTACATTCGTCTAAATGCCAGTTCTGAAAAGTGGCCTCATACAAATAACCATATAACTCCCGTTGCTGACCAAATAACATCATTGCTATTTTGGCTCGTTCATGTTTTGTGCTTTTGATCCAGATTTGTGTTTTTTTATTAGTCTACCTACACAGTATACAGACTGCCACCTTAGATAGAAGTATAGTGTTTAAAATTAAAGTATTAAGTATATATATCACAGTGTATTAAGAATTTATACACTGTGATTGTGGGATATGATCTACGTATAGCACGACAATGTTATAACATACATTAAACAAATTTCTGCAGACAAACAGAATAAATGTCAACTGTATACACCAAAATCTAGATTAAGTACATGGCAAGGTCTGCAGTCTTCACATGCATTCTCCGGTCTCCGTGCATGAAAGGGGATCCAACAAGGTCGTTGGAGACCACTCGTGTAATATCACTTGAGATAGCATTGTAAATCGTATCTAGATAGAACGAACTTCTTTTGTTACAGAATAACGCTATTGTGTAACAGATAGCCTTGTTACGTTCGACGTTCTTTATGTTGGAAACTGAACTTTGTGAATGGTTGATTGGAAGTAGAAAACTTGAAAGAGCAAAATGATCTGTTGCACAATTCTGAATAAACAGTATTGTTAATAACTGGAAGAGATCCGTAGCCTTCTCTAATTTACTGCACCTTCTTTGTTCAGAAATAAACTACTCTAGGCTTGTGATGAATTTGAAGACGTACTCGTAAAATAGCAGCGAAAATAACTAAGAAACAAATGACTGATGGCTTTGAGAAAATTTAAAGCAAGTCTGAAAGGCTGATGAACTAATAAATTGGCATCATCCTATCAATGCATGAAGCTGACACCACACAGCTGGTTACTCAGTTAAACAAGCCTGGTGTCGTATATTCTCAGAAATCTAAATGCGAACTGGATCATATACTTTACCTAATTGCCTCAATGAGCGATGCGCTAGTAAAATGCAGTTATCATAGCATATCACTACGCATAAAAACAGCACATGTACTTTCTACGCAGTAGAACCTAAGCTTTGCTAGAGCCACGGACACAGAAAAATTAATGGTACAAGTACATAAGAGTATATGACTTCAGCATGATTACTAACGTAGGAATTAAAATGTTTAGGCCAAATGTGACGGTTCCATAATAAATTTTGGCCTTATTCAACGTTATTACTGAATCCGTAATGAAAGCGAGAATAAAGTAGGTGCACACCGTTAGGTATGATTAATGCTTTATTGCAGTCATACTTTGGCAAAGATTCAAAATCTTCAAGAAGCTAAAGAAATTCTTTCGCGTTTATAAACTTATGCAACGTTATAGCATGCTTTATTACTTGAGCGTCGATTCCTGCGTGAGCTTTTTTTTAATTAATGTATAGGCATGGCTTTAGGCAGTAGGCACACTCCTACCATGTAGTGAAACAAGCAAGTAAGTTGAATCTGCGTCTGAAAATACGCGTGTATCATCATTTTCCTTAACCCTAGTTCACTTTAAGTTTCATGTAATCCTAACGGTATTTACAGTGCCGTACAGATAACAGGCTGTACGGGATTGTCAATAATTTTATGCACACCTGCCTGATCTATTCCGACCGTCACAGAGTCTACTTCTCCGCTAGACATATTAACCTCCTTGATGTGGCGCTGGCGACCCTCTTCTCTTGTAAACTTTTCAGCTCCGCAGATTTCCACATCTTTTGCCAGAGTTAACTCCTCCGTTCGTACTATTCTAAGCATACGATATCTAACGACTTTGCTCAACACACCACACATCATCAGGAAATGCTTAAACTCACAAATCGGGCGGAGTAATTTCAGCGTTGTGACATATTGGATCTTGGATTTAGTGTCTTCAGCTAGTTGGTTACAAATGAAAAACTGAAAACTTAACATCATATTGCAATTTGTTCCATACTGTTCATCGAACTTCAACTTCAAACACGTCTAACTGTCCCGTCGGTATTATCTTCCGCTGTAAAAGTGAACGTCGAATAAAGGTCGTAACCTTCCACTCTTATGAAGTTCACCAACATGCTTGCTTGTACGTCCATCGGCTCCTTGTTGACGCCGGATGCTCTCAAAAGCCCGTCGAACTCTCCCACCTTTTTCATCACGCGTCAGCACGCGCAGCGGTACTGTCTGCGATCTGCAGTTCTGTCGCTTAGAAACTGTTATGTAACGGAATTCGACTACAGTCTACAATACGCGATAATATCTAAATATTATCAATATTCAATATCTTTAATATTTTACGGAAAACCGCTGTGACCATGATGGACTTGCCACTAATTATTAAGAAGTCTTAGACTAATAAAAACGTACACGTAGGTAGATATTATACGTGAAATTAGTTAACATTTTTGGAACCGATGACATTTCGACAAGTTTTTGACCTGAGCCACCGCTGTAGGTACATACATGGTGGAAATTTGAGATGGACATAAAGGGTAATAGCTACCTACTTGAACTGTTAGAGATACAAGGAAACTGTCCTATGAGACTATCCAAATACTTTGGAGTCATTTTTAACTGAATTCACAAGTTTGAAAAAAATTTAAGCAGTTCTTGCGTTTTCTTTTCTACCTACCTAGAAAGGTCTAGACTAGCTAGAGTTAGTTGAGTTAGAGACCATTGAGTTATAAGTACTACGTAGTATTTATAACTCAATGGCTAGAGCCGGATATTTTTTTCACTTGATAGGTAAAAAATCATCAAGGGAAAATACAAATGACATACAAAGCTAAAGATTATAAATTAAAAATTCAGGAAAGAAGTAAAGTTGTATTATAGAAGACTTATTGTATCGAAACAATATCTGTTAGATAGAAGGGTTAACTAAAGTGGCGCAACTCTAAGGTCTGTATTCCATTCATATTTAATGTTTCTTTCACACAATGGGCTGGACAAGGCCGGTTAGATAGCAAGTCGGCCCTATCAGAAACTATTGTGGTGTCTGTTCATTGTTCCCTATCTATAAAGAGCTTTGTTTGCTAGTTGGCGTCAACGTGTGAAAAAAGTATTATAAATATCTCGATATTCTAGCAAGCTGAAAGGGTACAGTATCTACCAGCGTCTAAAATCGATTTTCACTCGTGCCTAATGCTACTTTGCGAGGGCTACGAAGAAACTCTCCATTTCTTGTATTTATTGAAAATAAGGGATCGGTGTCTGATCCAATCTGAAGTCTCTGAACTGAACCTAAAGCCATAGAAATGCAAGATTTGCAAATAACATCAATATCTATTTACTATATTTTATTTGTCATTGCAAACTTTATTCACTTTATAATATAAGGATTCTCTATACCAATAAATTGTATTATAACACTATATCACACCTTACCGAGAATTTGCGTTAATCAGTTTTATATATTATAGGATATGGTTAGTAATGTCTTAAAACCTAGTTTAGATTCGTAAGATTCTAGGCAAATCTAGGCTCTGGGCATACGGTATTGGTAGTAAGTGTATGAAAGGCGTGAAGCCATATAAAAAGACAAAAACCCCCATTAAAGCAGTGTAAGTATTTATTAATGTGCGTAAATTATTATCGAAGCAAAACTCTAATAACATCGTTAGGTTTGCGAGGTATTTGTTAGTTGATAAACGAAATAACAACGTCGACACGCTATTATGTTGCGTGCCAATGTCGTGATTGGGCAAGGCTTTGATAACTTTTCTAGACCATGGCAAATTGATAATTTAAAGTGGTTTCCATGTGTGTCTCAACTCAAACCACGATACCAATGTAAACAGCTAATACCAAAATTTTACTGGTATTGTGAAGATATATTTAAAAACTCATTTCGGTTTGAGCTATATTAAATCACACTAAAGCAGTTGTGGAATTGCGAAGAAGCTATTGAAAATTAGTAGGGAGGGCGAAACAGGCGACCTTGCAGGGTCGTTGGCGCTGTTTTGCCGCATGTTAGGGCAAACTACGCACCAGCCCAACCCAAAGCCGAAGGACCGCATGGCCGCATAATGACTTTCTTATTCAATATTATATCTGGCCTTCACAGGCGTTTTCTAACGCGAAATTGTAATTAAGTTTTTGTCTGTAAACGTGTGCTGGAGGTTGGAACCAGTTTTTATTATTGGCGCTCTATGTATCTTTACATAATATTCATATATGATACCTACCTACATACGTTTAAGCGGTATAAATATATGATATTGGTTTGATACGACGTTTGAGAGCCCTGATAAGGAAACAAAACAACATCATCTTACGCAGGTACAGTTCCACTCGGAAAAATTGCAATTTCTCATTCATATTATATTATCATATCAGCTATTCAGCACTATGAACCTACTTCTAAAATCATCTCATTTAATTAAATAGACGTTGCCGTGAGTTTGGTTTTATTTATAGCAAATTAATAATGTATACATAGTTTGGCAAAGTCAAGATATTTTATAGCATTTTTAGACCTGTTCTCTACATGGACACCGGGTGCGGCTATACAAACGACGACAGGTTGACCTTGTCTGCTGACTTATCGAAAATATCGATTCCGTGTCCATAAAATATTAAACTAGACTAGATTTTCCAAAAGAACTGATGATGTGATTAAGGTAGATGCGGTATGCTTTTTTGTTTAGCTTTTAACAAATAGCTTCATATTATCAAAATCATGCCACACATACAATACAATAATACTTTATTGGACACCAAAACAGGAAACAAAAGTTTACAGTTACATATAATAGGCATATCCATGGAATAAATCAAGATTCTATCGCAAATAGACCACGTGCCGTTGCAATAGCTAGATATACTTACATAGGAGTCAGTTAAACGTTTGGAAAGTAATATAATATCTCACATGCAAATCGAGCGAACGGAGGAACGATTGGCAAATTCGAAATCAACTTCCTCTCCGTAAGTTTGACCGAGCAGCTGCGCAATGCGACGATATCGCGAGGTCAACGCGAACACTACTGATAAAGCCTCCAGATTTTACTGACCTCCGTCGCAAGCTTAAACGTACATACGTACGTTTTGTAAGGTCAAATGTGGGATCATTCGGGAAAATAGGCGAATCCCATCCTTATAGTACCCGTCGGAAAGGCAAACTTGCCACCGTGACACGCTCTCTCGCCAAGTCTGACAAGTTGACGCATGTCATGGGGCCGACGGTCTACAATAAGCTTCCCAAAGAAGTAAAAGAAGCATTGAGTATGAGAGTGTTTAAGTTGAAATTAAAACGTCGGCTTATCAACCAAACTTTCTACAGCTATGCAGAATTCCTAGGGACTAGATAGAACTTGACATTTTTGTATACTTGCTGACATATATAAACCTATGATTATTCTTAACTGATGACATTAAATTGCAACTTATTGTATAATATGGTACAAAGGTACGAATAACTGGACTATTGTTTTTTTATTATATTTTGTGACGTGTATTTTTAATATGAATAAACTACTATGACTATGTACTGAACAGAACATACGTTTTTGTAACAGATAGACTACTAGGATTACACTGGTTACATAAACAATATATCGACCGAAGATCATTAATAGATGTTACAGCTTGACATCGAGCACACAGAATTCTTATTTCTAACTGTTATGAGGATTGATTACTAATGTCATGCCTAAAATTGGAGTATTAGTAATGTACGCACTGAAATGCTTGTTTCCGAACTGTAACATTACACGCGATGGCTCCGGGTCAATACGCACCTTAACCTATGTGTATTGTTTTGCCCTTTTAATTCTCCACGTTATTAGCGAACTATGACGAATGCCGATTACATTGATACAAAATATCTTATCTACAAGTACACAGAATAAGTACAAATATTGAGATAATTTCTTGCAACCTCTTAACTTCTTGATCACAAATTAAAATAAGATTTCAAATTGTGTGCGTTGAATCCACTTATGCGGAGACACGTGCTGAATTATCAGGTGCCATGTTTATTAGGTGCATTCAACCTCATGTCACAGTAGTTAGAGTAGAAGCGTCCTTTGTTTGCTCGTTTTGTTCTCTATTCGTGACGCAGAGCACATTCAATCTTATCATGTGTGCATAAGGACGACTTTACAAGTGTTCTAGCTTTGTATTGTTCGGTATAGAAAGTGCAGCAAGAACTGGGATCACGGCGAGCATTTTAATGGCACTCGTTCTAAAAAAGGACAACTTACAAGTAGTTTTATACTAGCTGCGATCCACGGTTTCACCCGTAGTTTCCCGATATAAAAAGTAGCCTATGTCCTTTTCCAGAACCTAATGTACTTTCTTACCAAATTTCGTACAGGTATCCGTTAAATAGATTTTGCGTGATAGAGTAACAAACATCCATCCTTCCATCCATCCACACAAACATTCGCATTTGTAATATTAGTAGAATAGGATAGAATTATAGTATATTCGTTGGTATTGACTATAGAGTAAACATGTCTATTTTCTAAGCCTACCTAAATTATAGAAACATACCTACTTTGGTTGCGTGTGTGACTGTGACTGGTCACTGGTAGCAAATTCTATCATTACATTTTAATAAAACTATTCGAAGGGAAAGAGTGATTCGATTAGAGCTGACATTATGACAATGTAATTTTAGCTATTCTCAAAAAATTGTTCGTTGCGTAACCATTAAATACTTTCCCCTCAATGAGAATAAAATTATGGCGGACCCAGCGATTTCTATTTTTTACCAATTTTATGCTATTTGAATTGTTTAATTATCTTTTTGGTCCAAACGAACCACGTTAAATTCGCATTCATACTTAGCTTAAAACAAATAAATGTTGCGTAAGCCGTTTGATAATAAGTTCCCAATTCATTTTTATCATACTGGTAACAGCTATAGAGACTGTGCTGTGATATTTTTTATGTTACACAACTCATTTAAACAGCCTAATGCGATTTGTTATACGTATTGTGATGGAAATGTTTAATTGCACCGATTGTTAGACTACGTTATTTTAAACGGTTAATAATTGCCAGCACCAATGAACATAATAGGAACGTTACTGTTCCAAATAACTATTTTTCCGCAATTCTCTCAGTAACATTGAATACGAAACAATACGCATCTACGTAGTACCTCGTACATTTAAACGCGCACATTTTTGGAAACACCACACTTTCTCCCTATTCATCTCTATACTTACATCGGATTACGAAGGGTAAAGTCACAAATCACTGCGGGCGATTTGAATTTATTGGAGCGTCGCAATCGAGTACGAATGAAGTAATCACTCTCTGTCGTAGTTATTTTCATCTGTAAAAAGGATCGTTTCGAAATTGCGCAATAGCGGACGATGCGGCGAGCGCAAGGCAATAGTGGGATGAATCATGAGCGAGCCAGAAGAAGAGCGTGCGCGACGTTGACCCAAGAGCCGGTCGCTCACCTCGTCACACTGATCACAGACTGTCTGGACCCTCACAACATCGTACAACACGTTGATATAAAAACGTGATACTTATATTTTTGAGGAAAATTCCCAATAGTCCAGTTATGGTACACCTGCGCTTAACAAGATAACAACAGGGTATGACCACAGAATACTACAGTATAAATACAGTATAACTACAGTATAAAGCAGACGGTGATGTACTCATCACTAACACATCACTACACGTAAACAACTCGCTCGGATGATTCAGATTCTGCTCCATTGTTGTATTTTGTTCTATTCTCAGGTTGTTTTGAATGAAATTGTGTTCCGAGTGCTCCGTAATAAATATATTTATCGCTCACTCTGAACTTCTAAAGGCAAAATGGTTACAATTCCTGATTAACATGTTCCGACGCCATAATATAATATATCAGTTAAAGGTCACGGCACAGTTGACATTATAACAGTAAGTGAAAGTTCTCTAAAGTTTGATCTCCTCAAAACTCTGGCATAATATATGCTGTCCATGTATCACAACGTCAAGCCGAAAAGAGAAAAGTCCATGCACATACATTCAACAGCTATGACTCGTTCTGTAATGGTTTAAGTTATTCACAAAATGTTACAGAATAATCTTAGAAATGTTAATAATTTGGCCCGCAAACGAGCGGCGAAGGGAGTTGGTTAGAATCATGAATGAACAGTTGAAGTAGATGTCAGTCATGGTTACTACTGGTTTCTAACTAAAACCAAACAATACTAACTATTACTTACGTACTAAAAGTATCATTATGTTGTTAATTAGATATATTATTGATATAATGTAAGTACCTATGAAAATACATTTCAAAATCTACAGAAATAGTATGTCATGCACATACAAAACATCATGTATTTGTAATTTTGTATGTATAACATTATCCTCATTTTCTATCTCGCCAGTCGGGTAGAAACAATGTCAATGGACGTTTTATTAGTAGCGGTGTTGATGAACTATAATGCCTTCCTTGCCCGAAGCGTCCCAATTTCCTTTCCCCAGGCAGGAGTAATATACATTTTCGCACTCAGCTAAGACCCAAATTTCTAGTGGAAATACTGCTTCGTAATTTCGAGCAGAGACATTCTATATCGCCGTCATCGATTTCTTCTAGGGAAGGATCTGAAATTTACTCGTAGTATAAAGCTCGTCAAGTGTTTCATACTTTATCTAATAAAATATATAAACAGAAAAATATTGTTTAATAACAAACTTACGGGGTTATGTGGCAGGGCTGAAGCATGCGGTAGAGCCGAACTGAAGAAATTATTTATTACTAGCTGCGGCCTGCGGTTTCACCCGCGGTTTCCCGGGATTAAAAGTAGCCTATGTGCTAATCCAGGGTATAAGCTATCTCCATACCAAATTTCATCAAAATCAGTAGTTTTTGCGTGAAAGAGTAACAAAGGTACATCCATACATCCATTCTTACAAACTTTCGCGTTTATAATATTAGTAGGATAGCAATGCAAGTACAATTTGCACTTGCCTGATAATTTAAATAAACAAAATAAAACTTTGATGTCACATCAAATTAAGGTTGCTGTGAGTCCGCTGAGGTGTGGGTCAAATGGCATGACCATTTTCATTTGGACAGTGTCCCAAGGAGGACCCAATCGGGAATAATGAAGGACCACCCAGAGGGAAATATATGCGCTTCTCATGTACGTACTAAGTAGGTAGGTACCCGTAGTTATTGTCGATATACTTGAGCTGTCATTAGTCAGATGTGATTAAAGAGCCGATTGGAAAAAATACGATATACCTAAGTATGATGTTGATCCTTCCTTGTCTACTAAAAAACTTAGATACTAGTAAAATTACATTTTGATTATTAATTTTTGGAGTAGTAGTAGTACTCGAGCCGCGGTTGTAACCCATGACCCATCGAATAAAGTCTTGCCGTCGATGCGAGCGAGGATTTCTGTCCTGTACCGTGTGCCGTTAAGCGACCTACTCGTGTTTCGGGACGATGCACAGTGAACCATCTGGAAGGCAGGTCTCAGTAGTCGCTTAACTACTTTCTTCCTCTAGTATGAGCTCCATCTTCGGCCACAGAAATAGTGATGTTTTTCTATTTATTCTATTACCAGCATAAAACATAGCCTAGATGTCACTTAGGGATAGTGTTGCTTTCTGTTTGTGAAAGATTTTTTTGAATCGGATCAGTAGTTGCGGAGATTATCGAGACAATTTTACCAGCTTTATAATATTAGTATAGATTTGCAATGACAATATTTTTATGCTTCTTGATTATCGTCAAAAAGTTGGAAGTTGTAATCGGCACCACTTGAAACTTGAACCAAATAATATAATTTGATATTCCACTCTATAAAATAATTGCCATTTAGTAGAGCTGCCGTCACGGTATTGTTTACAATCATCCGGTTTGTTTGCTCCGCGATAGATAACAATGGGGCGCGCTGCGGGTGCCGCCGCTTCCATATTTTACAACTTTACTAACATCATATGAAAATATATAAACAAGATTTATCTCTTTAATTGCCTTTTTAGGGATAGCGATACTCCTTGAAGTGTCACCTCTCATGTTGAGTAAAATAAACATTTATTTTATCTTTCGTTTGATAAACATTCATACTTTAATGTGACAGACGCCGCGCCGC
This sequence comes from Petrophora chlorosata, assembly GCA_951640565.1. Lineage (NCBI taxonomy): Eukaryota > Metazoa > Arthropoda > Insecta > Lepidoptera > Geometridae > Petrophora > Petrophora chlorosata. Next base: position 7,625,925 of record OX621190.1, read on the forward strand.
GCTTACTTTTACTGATAATTGTAACATCTGCAAATATGTGAGTGCACACACCACAATCGGAACATGAAGGCGTCCATTCACCATAATGTACTCGTCCTCCAATCCTACCAAAGTATTGGAGATACAAGCTACCTAATTCCACGAAACACTTGAAATATGGATGTGATCATCCGATTTTAGACCTTCCCAGGATGCGATCGTTAATTGACAGAGCACCAGACGCGCACTAAAAATGAACTATCGATCTCTAGTTCTGGTTTTGTAACTTCCTGTTATGTTTAATGCAAGTATGTATGATGTTGCGAACTCGTAGTTAGTGCTATAACTTTGACAATTACGTAATATGTCGAACTATTACTGCCGAAAGTTTGTCACACATGACACATATTTACTTTAGGAACCTACTATTACTTACCCATTAGGGGAATAAGGAACTTTTGACCAAATACTTGAATACACATGTACAACACATGTATTTAGGTAACCGTCAAATCAGGCTAGTAGGTCAGGTGCGCGTTAATAATACACGATACATATTTCTTACGCCATAATGATTTTTACAATATTTTTTTTATTTGTTTCAGATAATTACTGGAATGCCAACAGCACCTTTCTTCAGTAAAACTCCGTAAAGGTAGGAATTCACCACTAACTTCAAACTAACCGAGGACATCTCACCACCCAATAGCTAGGATACAAGTAATAGCACTCAAGCCAAACTCATAAATCATTCAAGAACTCAAATCACATTATGGCATGCAATGGTACACAAAACACACATAGGTAAAAACCTCTGAAATACCTCGCTATAGAAGTGAGTCATCATTAAACATTAAAATGTTTGTCTGGCCAGGTAAAACCGGTCCCCCGGTTGAGTGGCAGGCCAATGGTTCATTGCCACTGCATCGACCCTCCACCAGTCCACCACGTCTCTAATAAAATAATGTAAAGAATATTCTGCATGTTTAGGAAGAACTCTAAGACCTCCAGCTATGACGACAACGGATTGCATATAAATACATAATATAATACTGTTCACTCACAGTGCGCCCCTGCCACTCACCGACCATTAACCAGTCCACCACGTATCTAAACAAATAATGTAAAGAATATTCTAACCTGTTCATGAAGGACTTTTAGCTTTGACGACGACGAATTGCATGTACCTACAATACATATGTATATTGATAGGTATAATTAATACACTCACAAAGGCGCGCTCCTCCACAAGAAATACATAAGTGGTCGGTGTGCATTTGTACCCTTAAAGCTCACGTTTACAAAATCTCGAAATGTGTTTTTAAAGACCAGCTTTATGAATAGGTAGCTAAATAAAATTATGTAGCTCATCGCTACGTATACGATTACAACATTTATAAGAATTAGTGGGGTGCGTCTTCGTTAGTGAACAGCAGGTCTTATAGATGTAGTAGAAAGTAGAAGACATATCGTCGGCTAGCAAACAACACTGCGCCAGTAATATTTCGCTACTATACAGGAAACAACTGCATCCAATGGCATTTGAGTCATAGGTGCCTAATTTCGACTTGAGCGGTGTTGTTTGCTAGCCGAAGATATTACGGACCAATCTTGAGAAAAATCTTTATATTTCATAATGATTACTCAATAGTGTAAAAGTACGCGTATAGACTAATGATACTTTTAGAAAATAGAAGGCCCTATTTGGGCCAATCGAGTCTCACCAAGGTTGAACGTCTGTAAATTCTGTCCCGCAAGTTTATTTGTTGGTGGGATGGTTTAATGGGAATGCTGTAAGAGTAATTATGGTGTTAGATACACCTAATCCTAATTTATGGGTTATAAAGCTGTGAAATGGATGTCATCATCATCATCATCAGCCCATTACGTTCCCACTGCTGGGACTCGGGCCTTCCCTCGTAGAGAGAGTGTGAGCTCCACCACGCTGGCCCAGTGCGGGTTGGTCAATGTCACATGTCCTTGAATTTTTGTGATAAATTCTTGGCCATGCCGGTTTCCTCACGATGTTTTTCCTTCACCGTTTTCAGAACGAGTATTAAATCCGCACATAACTTAAGAAAGTCAGTGGTGCGGGGTCAGCGAGATTTGAACTCAGGTGTGTCGGATCGAAAGTCGCACGTGCTCCCACTGAGCCACACTCGCTCTTGAAATGGATGTAATTTAACCAAACGTTTTTTTACTCTTCGATTTTAGTACTCCAATGATGTCGATCTCACACAATAAATCTAGCCACACGGCAGCCTGAGATATCATCATCGATCGCGCGTTACGAATTTATTTTTAGTAGCCTTACGTCCTCATTCTTTGTTCCCATGTCAACAGCACTCATCCTTTCTGCCTTTCCAAATATACATGGTAATGGTATATAAATATTAAATATCCTTTTTAACCTGGCTGAGTTGCGAATAGCCGCGCGGTATCCCATGACCCATCTCGCTTAACCGTCCTTATTTATACTATTAAGTCTTTTATCGTGAAACTTATAAATCAAAATATCACTCATCCTTTCTGCCTTTCCAAATATACATGGTAATGGTATATAAATATTAAATATCCTTTTTAACCTGGCTGAGTTGCGAATAGCCGCGCGGTATCCCATGACCCATCTCGCTTAACCGTCCTTATTTATACTATTAAGTCTTTTATCGTGAAACTTATAAATCAAAATATCGTAGCTTCCAGTAGGTCTAGGTTCCCGCTGGGATTAAAAGTTAATAATTACTAAATTTGACCCAAACAGGGCAAGCTAAATAAAACCGTTTAAAATCTGCTAAAATCATTTTCTGATGGCCTACCGAATTCTCAAATTTCTATATGATATGTGCCTCCCAATATGTGTTGTTTTTAAATCCTTATGCCTTACGGTATTGTGCCTCGTTTGATATTTTTTATTGATTTAAAAGTTAACGACATGATAATTATTTTGTTGTATGCTGCACATGACGGCAGTAGTCCTGACCTTCCGCATGACACATTACGTCATGTTCGTGACTTGTCAGATTCATGGATGCATTTGGTTGACATTTGGAAAGGCTTCAGTAGTTTCAACTTCACTAGATACAGATCGACTTCAAATCATTTTAACTCGCTTCGCTTTTGGAATATTATTAAGCATTAGTAACGTAATTGCTGATTAGTCATCTCATCATCTGTCCGGGTCTTGGACTCTTGTAACAATGACTGTAAAATTCCGACGTCCAGCACGTATTGCAATTTATTTTGAAATGCTATTTATTAGCACGCTATCCCATAAAACTTTACGTATATGGAACAATAGAGTCGATAAAATCTTAGTTTAATCATAGACCAAGTTTCGGATTAGCTACAAGGAAACCTCAACGTGACATGTAATCATTCCGAAGTGGGCTACGTTACGGATACGACGATAGTAACTATGGCCAGCTTTACAGCTTAGGAACCAGTTAACGGGCAACAGATTATGAAGTAGTTTGTATAAGCAGCTACACCCACACCGCTGGCCTCGGCAGGCCTTTCCCTCTGTGACGCCGCGCACGGATCTAACATTTGACTACACAAACAAAATATGATATAGGTATGTATATGACATGTGTATCGTAGTCTAAAATAACTATCTTTAGACAGGCGAACGCATGCGTGTAAATATATTCAAAATTATACATACCTATTATTCAGATATAATCTTGATGTATGAAAACTAGAGCATCAGCTAAATCGTCTCACCGGTGATTTATGGCTGTTTTGGCACAGTGTTACAATCTGGTGTTACGTACGATATGCGTTTAAACAAACAAATCAACACGAACTTTGACTTTTTCACGTAACACAATGCATGAAATGCAATAAAACAAAAAAGAAAGAAAAAATATTTTGTTACATGACAAACATTACAAACACATAGGTAGACTTGCAAAGTTTGCCAACGAGGTAAACACATGTGTATTTTCACTCCTGACCTCCTGCCCGCAGTCAGCATACATAATATGATGCTGTGCCAATTTTGAAGCAATTTTTCACGTCAAAATTGATCAAAATGTACCTGCAAGATTTCAATACGAGCTTTTATTTTAACTCATGTCTAGCAACACACATGAGTTAATTAAACAAAAGCTTTATATAGCACACTCTCTAATCTACTGTATCTAATAATGCACTCCATTTGTAACCAATTGTTCAGCAATTTCGGTAGATTGTCGTTGTTGTTGTTGAACTCAACACAAATATCAGCTGAATTTTCAGGAAATCCTATTATGGAATTAAACAAATTCATGATCAATATCTGATACAGGAAATATAAGATAAATTTCATGATGGAATAAAAATAAATCAAAGTCCTGGGTCATATTATCTCTGCGAATTTAAATGCGATGTTTTGTGTGGACAAAATACTTTATAATGATACATGTTATCTTAATGGCAATCTAAATCAAAACACTAGCACGATAACAAACGAAACATAATTTACAATACACAATGCTGCACTTAGTTGTCTAATATACAAAACAGTACATTACAATTTAAATGACAAACTAATGACATTTGAATTCGAGATGGTTAAAACTTGGTAAAAAGTTAAATAATATTTTTAGTAGGGACCTACTTTTACCTAGTACCTGGCCATAAATCAGTGGAGCTAGAAAGTAATCAATATCGTGGTATAACGGATTGATATAACCAAGGTAAAAAACGTTTTGTGGTTTTTGTTATAATAAAAGTATATATACTACCTATAGAAACGCTTTGGGAAACTCGAAGGCTCACGTTATATAATTTCTTATGTGTTGCAGATGTTATGGTTTAGTTATATCACTATACAGACATGATTTGTTTTTTTTTATCTCTAAATAGTACCTATAAAACAAAGTCGCTATCCGCGTCCTTATTTCTGTTTCTTTCTCCGCTTACTTCTTCTAATCTACGCAACGCATACGGTTTTCACTGTCTTTTAGAGATGTTTTTACGGAAGGTTAATATGTACATCATCAGCCCATCACGTTCCCACTGCTGGGACACGGGCCTTCTCTCATAGAGAGAGAGAGAGAGAGAAATAATTAATATGTACAATTAATTCTAATTAAGTTTTGTATAGTAGAGAGTTCAATGTTTTGTAATCAAGTCGTCATAAAATGATACCACATTAGTAAATTGCATCCGTGCGAAGCCGGGCAGGTCGCTAGTAACTGATATTACATTACGATCGCTATAACAAACGAAGGAATTATCGATGAAACTTAGATTAGTTTAGATTGAACACTTTATTGAACACCACAGTACAAAAGTTTAATTAATCCATAAATAGCCGGTCTTATTGCTAAGAAGCGATCTCTTTCAGACAACCAATAAAGAGAAGACGAATAAAGCTAAAAGCAATACCGCGCAATAGTTTGCAGCACAAAGTTCTGTATTACACCTTTTAGGGTCAGGCGCGTTGCGTACCATCAAGCGAACGACATGCTCGTCTCTTCAATCAGTTATATACAAAAAATATTCAATCTCTTAAATCGTAGTGCTGCGCATTGTTAAAACTCGAGTCGCGTGTCATTTCCGGATACTAATTTCAGGTTATGAATAATTCTGAAAAACCACGTGTTGTTCTTGATTTTGTCGCACAGTGAACATTTTCGTTCCATGCGCGAACGTGTACATTTACCATATGCTTCGCTTTTTAGTTATAACTACAATAATATAAGTAATTGAGTAATAAGTAAGTACATTTATTCACATATGGTTTCTATAGCGAATCTCAAAGTCAAGGCCATACCACATTTTTTGCCACCTACTAAAAGTTAAACTCTTAATTAATTTCAGATAATGTTCGGTATGTAGGTAAATTCAATAAGTATGTTACAGTATAATTTAAAACATTTTTAATTAAACAAACGTTACTAATTGTTGGTTAGGGTAATTCTACCGAAATTAATTACTTAGTTACGGCATAGATTACACGTTCTAGAAAAACGTAGCGGTAGAAGCGACACAATTGCGGTGGCATATTTTCCGTGAATAGTACATATTTTAGTATAGTATGTCTACCATACTTAGAGTACAGAAACAAAGTAATTTATTATGGCATGTTCTATGCATTAGCCAGTAAAATAGACCAACACATTGTATTAACTGGGTTAGTTAATACAATTTCAGTGTTTTCCTGCTCTAAATGACATCCATTTTCATTTACTCACATGACATTCAATTACAGGTAAAGACATTTACATTAGAAAGCCTTGCTGTTAGGAATTTTCCCACAACCATGGAGTGCCCCAATAAACGTACTAAATAGCTTCGTTACGCACATCAGGTATATCTATAAAATAGGCAGTAAAAGCATTGTTTTCTAACGGAATGTTTTATCTATATCGACCGCAGCGCCCGCCACAGTTCCTATTAACCCTGGCCGCACACCCTGATTCACATGGAGCATCCTTACCATCGTCAACAATAATTTTACTTCGTTATGTAATCATGACTATTGATTTACTGAAGTGTATATAGTTCTCTCGTGTTCCACTTTGTTTTACCTCGACGTTTTATCGATCGACAAGAAAGAAAGAAAAGAAAAGAAAGAAAAAACATTTATTTGACGACCACAATCATAACAAAATAAAAAAACACAGGAAAACATAATTATAAAAAGAAAAAAATAAATATATAAATAGTATGAAGAGTTAATTATGCCTAAAATTACGTATGTGGTGCCAAAAGGGGCTTTCACTCAGCACAAATGTCAGGTGTCAAATATTTCAGAACGAAGTCGAATAAAGTGGACAAAATTTTGTCCACTTTATTCGACTTCGTTCTGAAATATTTGACAACTTTTATTATTATTTAAAGACGTAGAAACAAGTGGTACTCCTTATATATAAGCATATTATTGTAATAGTGCTCATGTGTGCGTGGTGTATTTACTTTACACGGTACTTATAGGCATTTTAGCTCCGTAATGATAATACTATTTTTTCCACATACAATGTTAATTCCTGCGGAAGATAAAAACTACGTACTTAACAAAAAGCAGGTGCATCCGAATGGCACAGTGTTGCTATATTCATTCTATTAAAAAAGCAAAAATTTTACTCATTAATTTTCAATATCTATGAATATTTTTTACTTGTTTAGAATGTATACATATCAGGTCTATTCGCGCACCACTAACAGTATTCTCGTGACCACGATCAATGCAACTTGATCGAAACGTCGAGGTTAGTCAAAGTATTTTGATAATTTATTGTGCGTAAAACGTGCACGAATAGACCCGATATACATTCTAAACAAATACAACTCACGAAAGTTTAAAATGTACTACTTGTTACTTATAAAACTAACTAATATCACTTTTTTATCACATTTCCTAAACTATACCTATACTTCGGTCATCCTGCGTACTAATGTGCTGCATGTATTTTACATAACTAAAGATTAAATATAATTTACATCACATTAACATCATTCTTACGTCATTTCCTCTATTTAACTAAAATATTCTGATACACATGTTTCATCTCCGTAGTAGAAAGCGGAAAAAGAGTTTTAATTATGCAAGCAGTTTAAGATCTGTTTTAACAAAAACGCATTATGATATTATACGTACAAATTAAATGTACTTCATTGCTTTATATATGCATTTGTTACGTTTACGCAAATGCACCCAATATGGTTTTTATGATTAATACATTAAGTAATTACATAATTTAACAAAGCCGTTCTACGTATACCTATTACTTACCTAAATAAAGTTAATTTAAAATAAAGTTTACTCTAGTAGACTTGTTCATTATTTCAACGAAAGAACATACTATGGCATGGCATACCCCCCTGTCTCTTGTCCTACGCTGACAGAAAATAAACTGTTTGTTTTTTTACCACAATAGTCATTTCTATACTGACACGACAATTTCATCAAATATGTAACATTTGAATAAAACATGGACCTAGTAACCTAGTATAATACCTATCCTGGAGCTGTAGAGAAAAGAGTTTTACTTTCTGCTGTTATTGATCCAGGAGTTTCTTCTAGAGCTTTTAACGAGCGAAACAACTTCATTAGTATGATGTAGACACAGCCAGATATTAAACTCGGTTTCGTGCCCGCAGTATATCCGCCGCCCGACACTCTCCCTGTCGACTATCGGTGGCAGCTGTGTTCGGATCGGAGTGAAATTTTGGCATCCGTCCTACTCTGCGAAAAGGTTACATAACAATGCAGGTATGCGCCCACGTTAAACACAGGATGTTTTGTCGATTCGCCACGTTTCTATGTCCCTGAAAGTACCCTATTTTTATATAAAATCATTTTTTTTTTCTGCCTAAGGCAAAGGCTGCAGGCTTCATACGTTACCTTCTAAGAAACTAGGAGTGTTAATGCCACCGTATAACTAACCAGCTTCCACGTCAGTGCTATCGGCATGGACTGGTATTTATTTCATGCCATACAGTGAATGCGGTGCTATAAAGCAACTGGTGCACCTACAATTTGCAATACGGTTTTATGCGGTGCCCTCTCAATCGAACCCTGTAATTTGTACGACGCATAAACATCACACATTAATGGTTTCTTAAAACAATATCGTGAGCGAATTTTCAAAAGCTAGGTAGGAGCTTTGTGTTGTTCTCAAAAAATATAATGTTATTTTCACATGCAGCTAATGTTTATATTCGCATTGTTCATCAGACTACAGCTGCAAGGTGTACGGACAGTTATACAACGTCATATTTACCGTGGGAGGCCGCTAGCCCGCTTCGAACTCATTCCACTCCTATACCCGTTATTTACGTGAAACTAAAACCCATAAAGCAATGTGCCGTGTCACTCTTACTACAAATAGTACCTTTGCATTATGTGCTCTAACTGTGTGGCATAATTCTCACGGCAATAAAGTTCAAATACCTCAGAAACTCTTGTATTTAAATCACTGGAAATTAGTGCTAATCATATCATATAGCAAATCAGAACGTAAATATGATTCATCAGACATGATGTAAATGTCATAGGCTCAATTTCTACCGACATGACAGCGACCGGCAACGAAGCAGCGGGCGGCGCGGTGCGGCGGCAAGTAGTTCTAGTGCACAAAATGACGCAGAAATTATGCATCTGCATCTAAGTTAACAGTTATAAAATTATAAAGCTATTCGCTGCTTCACTGCCACCTCGGTGCTAATTGAGCCTTACATGATGTCCGTATAATATCAGTATTGCAGTAAGTCGTTTGGAAAGGCTTTGCTAGCTCACCAAAATGCTAAGCAACGTAATAAGGTAATATGCTAATCTTGACCGACGCTATATACAGCGTAATTGGCAACTTTGTATTTCTATGATTTTAGAAAAGTAAGAGATTTTTTATACTCATATAAATATAAACGACTCAGATGTTGTGTAGTAATCTAGGCCATATATAAGTACGCATTCTGAATACACCTATACTAACTACAGAGGCACTGCAGTCCGGCTTAATTGAGTAACCACGTACGTTTCACTGCCAAAATTCAAGATATTCCTTCCTTAGTTTGTTGGAATGTTTGGTTGTATTACTTCCTGGTCTCCCTAACAACCTATACCACCTCGCAATGATGTATATATATCGATGTAGGATTTTAGTTACAGCCGGCTGGATAAACAAAAACTTAAATAAAATGATCTTTGATACAATAATTTTGTACGTTGCGCAATGCATCCATTCGACGAATTGAGTTAAAACATCATTGCCTTTATTGTTCTATCGCCATGCCACCTACTGAACCAATTTAATATAATTATATCTCGGACAGTGACAAACTGGGTCATAATGTCTATGTTTTATATCGATAAATTGAACTGTTTAATGCAATGCAAATGGAACCGGTGGCGTCGCCAATAACAGTGATTTGAAGTTAAATATTACCTATTACAGTTATCCGCATTGGAGAGATAAACGCGATAAATTCCCGTTTTTGTTTATGCGAAGACGTTTGTACAGCCATTTGACCGCAATCAGCAAATTGAGACTCGTTTTTAGAATCGTAAACAGGTACACTGAACAACCTCCTTCTAGTCGCTAGGAGGAATAAGGTTAGGTACATTAATCCCGTCCAGTGCACTTGCCTGTTACTAAAGTAATTTTTATTTATCACCTTCGTTTAATCCTGGCTGTTGCCACGCGTTTCTCGTTTTGTAGTAGAGTGAGTTACCTAATGCGATTGTTACTGTTTCCCTCTTAAAAATCAATCTCATCAATGCAGAGGATTGAGTCATTATTAAATAATAGGAGAATAAAACCCCTGGAGTCGTTTTAAAAATATAAAATTTACAATTACCTAATTGTACGATCTCTTCTCTCTTCTACATTGAGGAAAATAAAGTTCCTAAAGTCATATAATATAAATTTTACTAAGTCTTCTGTGCCATAACCTAATAGGGAATATTCATGTGTTGTCGAAAAATGTAAAAATTACTTTTTACGAGAGATTAACAGGAACATTTAGTAGTGATATAATTATTATTATTATTAATTGCGTAGGTTTTTTATATTTCAATGTATCTTTTGCTTATTTTTGAAGAAACGGAACGTAATCGCAAAACGCTTGAGAACGTGCAACCACATTTTGACGTCACGTGGCTTATTAGTAAATTTTTGACATAGAACCCGCGCTATTGGTAAATTATTGACACACGCACACATGTAGCATAGATATACAAATGAAGAATCCTAGGTCCCCTACGTTTGACGTCACACACAAATGGCGCGTTTATGTTGATTTAAATTGATTCAAATTATCATTTAATTATTTTATTGTGAATGATGCCGTAAAATTATTAAACATTTTTTTCGTTAATAGTATTTAATAATGATCCATTCAAGCATTAAAAAATACATGCATATTCCCTATTGTAGCTTCACCGTTAGGTACATGTTTTTTTGGCTTTCACTGAAGAACAACGTGTAATTATTAATCGTCCTCATGTTCTGTGGTGGATGAGATACCTATCACTAACAACGTTGAGGGTCAGGCATTGGTAAAATAACTCACCAATAATAAACATCGGCCACATTCAGTGCGCCCCCGTTTATAAACTGCCACGTTTTTCATGCGCATGCGGTCGTTTTATAAATACACTTTTTAATCAATTGCTTTATTCGTAACAGGACGATTTTATCATCATTGTTGTTTACTTTGTACATGTGTTTGATATGCTTAGAATCTACGTGAGCTGATAAACAGTTTTACCTTGTAAATGATGTGTTCAAATTACCATGAGTTCACTCAGGAGTTGAGTCAATAGCACCTATCATCTGACCTTGCTTACAATTTGAAGCGCTCCACAAACAGGGCTGTAGGTACTCGTGATCAAGTCTCGAATATTCTAGTTTTAAAACGAAATAGATGGTTATTTTATGTATCACCAGAAACAACAAGCTGCCGACCTGAAGTGTCGTTCGTAATTGACGTGTCGTTCCAAGACGTACTTATGAATGTCAAGAGCACTCAGCATTAGAACTGGCCACTGCACAATACTTTAAAATATGTATATGTATATTACGCCATTACTCATAAACACAAAGCGTTTAGCGTAGGTTTGTTCTGACAGTGCTAATTTTAAACGCCATAAAGCTTGTCTATTAGATTTAGCATTTTACATTCTTCAAAACATTTTACGTTGCGATGACGACAAACACTACATACACACCTAGATCAAATAGCTGTATGCTGGTACCGTTCATGTTGGCAGCCGGACGCATTGCCGGATCTACTGCCAAAACGGTGGATGATTTCTTCGGAAGTGTTTATCGCCTTACACATTCGGGAAGCGTGGAAAGTAGTTCCTCCTCGTGTTTAACATCCGTCACATCTTAGGGGAAAATGTCTTTACACAGATTTATAAAGCCGGAGATGAATGAAAATGCCGATGTAGGACCAAAATATGTACTTTAATCTCAGAAAATTGCTAAAAATCCAAGTAACAATAAAATTATAGTATATCGATCAATTATAAACTTACGCTTTGTCTAAAGGTAGTGTTTTGTTGTTTTAGGTGGAGAAGCTTAGTGAAGATTGGAATGGGCGTGCGGTGAGACTCGAGACACCACACCAAGATGACGGAGGGAGAGAAGCAGCAGAACGCGGGTGGCACCAACGCCGCCCCGCAGCACAGAAAAGGACACAGGTTAGCACCTTCTCTAAAAAGCATCTAAGTGACAAAATGAGATGTCTCTTCTCCGTAAGCAGCTCTAGACTGCACATCACCCGATTTGTTACAAAAACTTTTAACATTAGTGTCAGGAGACGACTCTAAAATAATGTGCTAATATGCTCTAACCCAAATATTTTTCTCTAGTTAAAATTCCGTGACGCATTGCAGCAATAAAAACGATAGTCAAACTTAATAATAGAGTAGCTAGTACTAGCTATTAAAATGTACAGTAGAATCTGCTACTGCTACCATCTGCAGTTGAGTTCGAGGTCAAGTAAATTTACCGGAAAATTATTATGTTTCAACTGAAATATGATTTAACGACGACTTAATTAACGGTTTATCTAGAGCTATTTATTTGGTAACACGCCTTTTCAACATCTTCGTAGATATTGCCTCATTATAGGTGCGACGATGGTTTACTGGCGAGGTCTTTTGAAAAACATATGCACCATAATATAAACTTCACCTTTATGAATAATTAATAGGAACAATAAATAGCAAAATACTTTGTAGCCATAATAGATTAAAAATGTGACATACAATTTTGCTTTAAAATTCGGTCAATATATTGACTGCAATTAAATCAAGATTTCCATCTCTATCGTGTAACTGTGTAGTTCAAAAGTTCGTTATTCAATTTTGGCATCACAGACGCACTTATTAACGTCAATCATTACAATTACTGTACCACTGTAGCATGTAAGAAACGAAAATAACTGTTTTACTGGCTCTTATAGAAACATCGGTATAGTTTAAAGTAATTTTAACTTTATCAGCTATTTGCAAAGCCAATCCCCAGCCTCAATTAAATTCAGAAGTTCCTATTTAGAGCACACATCAGTCATGTCATGATGTTTTGACCTACTTATTCTCGCTTCGCTCTGATTGCACATGGCCTTAGTGATTTTAATAATGACCGCAGCCTCTATTATAGTGGCCGTTTTAATTTCATCTCATACATTGATTCGGCATCTATTCAGGACAACTATAATTCGGCAATTAATGTCACAGGTTACATGAATACATTGTACCCAATGCAGATAGCGTTATCAAGTTATCATACCACACTACGTACGTAGGTAGTGACGTACCTACCTATATTGACAATTGTAATTTTCTGAAATGTGTATATGAGTAAATATGTATAAGTAATACGTGTTCATCTTTTGCTGGAACTTTGTCTTGGTCGATTGGTAGGTATTAAATTAACACGTAAGTTCCCATTTCATCTGAATTATGGGTGCTGTTTATTGTAACGTGAAATCAATATATTTTATGTTGTAGGTCGACGCCACAGCCGACAACACTAGTTGTCGGCTGTGGCGTCGACTGACACAGCGAACAAGTCCACGTAGAATTGTGTGCATTCACGCCACTAGTCCATGTGACTTACAACCAGTCAGATTATTCATAAGCTAAATAATAAGCAGAATAACAATGCTCTACGAGAGCATTCTTGTTATATATTATACAAGTAAATATAAATACGAGAAGCTTCTTACAAGCACTGCAGTGGCAGGTAACCTGGCTCTGAGCTTACTAAACAAGTCTTTCTTACGTAACATTTTTAAGCTCTCTGTCGTGCATCGTTGTTTTTTCCTAGAGTATAAAAGGATAATCGTAGCATGTCATGTTTTCTCGTTTTAGACTTGTGCTCTCATGCCTAAACTTCGCTTTGATAACAAAAAATATGAACGCGGAGAATATACGTAGATAATTCTGAACAAAGGGATTTTATAAAGGACTTAATACGAGAAAATTGAGTTCAGCGCAGCCCACGCGTCTTTGGTGTTGTTGGTTTCTTCCATACCGTAAACAATATTTATTTAGATTGATGTTTAACTTACAGATACGAGTATAAGTGGGCGTATGAGTTGACATTTCAGTTCTGATTTACTCTACATGAGATGTATCAAACATTTATAGACAGAGGAGATTAAAATAAATTTGACTGTGGTGTGGGCCATATATTTTTAGTCGCGCCTTAATAATCGTCTATTTCCTTGATGGCTTTAACACCCTTATTCATGAACTACACTTGTCGAAACACTTGGCTAAGTCAGCAGAACTGAACTCTAAACCAATCAGAACTCTACATTTGCACGTATTTAGTGTAGTCTGATTTGTGCCTTACTTTTTTTTTACGCTTAATAGATCTATGTTTGGCCACCTTCTCGCCTGATGTAAAGCGATGATGTGGCCTAAGATGGAGCACATAGATCTAGAGAAAGACGGCAGTAGAGCGGCTTCTCAGACTCATCTCCCTGATGGTTCACCGAACATCATCCCGAAACACGACTAGGTCGCTTGACGGCATGGCTTTGTTCGGTGGGTGGGTTAACAAGCGTTACGATAAATTTAATGTTGTTTATGATCATACAAGTGAACGTTGTAGGTACATATATGTGTCGAAGACAGGGTATCATTATTGTTTATAAAATGTCAATAACACATAATATTACAGTCCAATTTTACGGATACAATATTGTTGAAAGTATATATATAAGCAGGTAGATATTTAATAAAAGACCCCTCTTTTATTAAATATCTACCTGCTTGCTTATATATATATATACTTAAATTCTTCAACAATAATGTATCCGTAAAATTGGAAAAGATTGGAAAATTGGAAAGGATTCCGTAAAGAAATACCATGAAAACATTATAATTTTATTATCATCGATTAAAACTAACTTTTTAAAAAATATATATCAAGAGTCTGTTTTAAGTTAAATCGAAAATTATTTTATGGCTTGCGTTTGACCACTATCTCACCTGATGGTAAGCGATGATGCGGTCTAAGATGTAACACGCTTGCCTAGAAGATACCTGTTCATTCTCGGTTTGAAGACTCCCAGGTGGTTGTGAATGAAAAGGTACATAAATAAAAACTTACATAATTTTATATCGCGGAAATATTGATGGTTCTCTTCTTTACGTAGGTACTTATCATATTCCGACCCCCCGTAGCGTATCTGTTTTCGCCACTTCAAACATTCGAGATCACTTAATGCTGAGTTCTGAGATAGGACTGAGGTAGGGTGGAGACTGGAGATGTTTGCAAAATGAGCGAGAAAAAAAAATATTTTGTTTATCGATCCTCCTATCGCCACTTGAATGTGTGTTTCTGTTTTAATGACTCTCCTCTCTTCGCTTCAAAATTCATGGCAACAGAATCGATAACGTTATAGCTTCAGAAGAATTAACCATGTACCTGTCACTCTTATGTAATGAAGTGTCGATCAAGGTTATGCTGATATACCTTTCATACTAAGTTAAGTACCACGTCTGTAATACCACCTGCCCATAACAGCAGCAGTACCACCAATAGCTTTCAAGAAGCTGAAAGGTATCTCAAATATCCAGCAAATTTGTGGGCCGTAGTGTCATTTAATCAGTGACGTATGCGCTATACTATTTGAGCTTAGAATAACTGACACTAGGGTAATATTTTTAGCCGTACGTTCTCCTGCACTCCAATAGTGCTCTCCCACAGACTCCCACTCCGACCATGGATGCGTGATTCATTTATTCCCATCGATAGGTCTTAGTCTAATCCAGCACTTGATAAGATTCGTAAGCGTATCATATCGTATCAATGATAACTACGATGTGATAACATTTATTTACAGCCAAAATAGAAACAGTAAACCCAATCCGTGCTTGACGGCATTAATGTCTCGCATAGCCTCAAATAACATTGTTTGCGTTCTGCATTATTACTTTAAAAGCACTATTGTTACTTGCGCTTACCCTCGAACCTTTCACAACTTAGAATCTAGCGCTCCATACGAAATCTTGTAACTTTTCTAGTAGAACTCGACGACGTACTGGCGTTGCTTACACTGTGTCAACAGGTTTGCAACATGTTTGTCCCATATTTATACGTAATCGTGAGTTATTCTCATATCACTAACTGTACATAGAGCTTAATACTTAGTCATCCTTGTGCAATGTTTGGGCACGCGACATGCTTTGTATCTCGAAATTCGTCAGTGTTAACAGGTGCCAAGGAAGCGCTACTGGTTTCTATGTGCCATTCTACATTTTTTAATAACTTATTATAAAAAAAATTGCGTAATCAGGAAGTTTATGATTATCAGGTGTGATGTGAAATCGTGAAGTGTATCAAATATGCCGGAAAGAACAAGAGAACAGCTTCGTTGTTTGTTAGAAAGGTACATAATTTCAGTGTTTTATTATCAAAGCGCCAATTATGGTCACGTCATGTTTTATCGCACAAATAAGTTACTAATGCAAACCTAGTTAGCGAATGTTATATGTACTTATCCAAAAAATAAATAGATAACGAACCATACTACCCTATCCGTATTACGTAGCTAGGAACCATTATATAAAAGTGAAGAAACAAACTCTGTGTGATCTTGATCGTGTCGTGCTGATGCTGAGTAATCTGTTTGATACGCCGTGAATAGGTACCCATTAATAGCGTTGTTTACGTATATCTTTAGACAATGCTGAATGAAAACATCTCCCACACTTTCATCATCAATTCATTACTTTCCTCTGTTCGCGTCACAAATGTCAATTGATATTGATACTCTACTTAATGAGGAAACTGAATGTCGTTTCCTCTGTTTACTTTCTCTTTCTACCGACGCGAACCTATCTTGCCTAATTTGAAGGGGCAACTAAAATTTAATATTTGAAGAGACCATTCATAGCTAGTAGCTACTATACTTTTGTAAAAGCACATGTTGAAACGTGCAGCATCACGTGAATGAATATTATTAATAACTTAATGTCTCTAAGCGTCTCAAATGTATTAATTTATCGCTGATAGTCTAGATATCTAAACATTATACAAAGCAATTTGGTTTAGAATTCAAAGTGCTGTATAATAGCCATTCATGAATATTTCGTACTCTACCTATTAAATAAAAATGTCTGAAGACTGAATATATTAATCTCTATCATAATGTAGCTCTTACCAAAGTATACCCAAAGCCTCGTGTTAGATTAGTAGGTACCGAATGAAACAGACCGAATTTTATGCGGTCATAATCGCGTGACTCATCATAGGGAGGAGCTTTCTTTATTTCCCTCAAATTGTGTCTGGCTGACTCATACTTACTCTCGTCAACAACCTTTAACAAGAGGATGCGAATAACAGAACTTTCACGAAAATAGAATACAAAATCATTAAAATGATGTCAACAACTTACAAAACTGATGTTTGGACAGGAGGCAAGAGTCAATGTACGCCATGACGGGCCTGTACGCGGAGTCAGGCGGCGCGGACGGCGAGGAGGCCGGGCCCAGCACGCCGCCGCTGCCTTCGCACCCGCCCCGGGAGTCTATCAAGTGCCACAGCAGGAACCCCTCGTCAGGTATCTGCGACAGGTAAGATTACACGACAGGTCTTTGACGCCACCATTATCGCCAGGGTGGGGTGGGTAGTTTGTTATCTGCAATATACGCACTTACTGTCACTGTCTTCACACCATCTCTGTCGCCATGTTAGGTAGATGGTAGGGACTATTGTTGCCAAGTATAGACATATTTTTATTTGCGTGTATTGACGCCGTCCTTGCTTTAAACCGCGATGGTGAGTAAAGATCGGAACTATTACAGCAGGTGTAGACTTCCATTGATAGTATACTATAAGAGGCCTTTATGTAATAGTAAATGAATATACACTGTAAAGTACATGTATATGCGAACAATTTACCTGATAATCGTGGTTCCTAAGTTGGCTCTCTTGTATCGGGCAATCGTTGCATTGATTGAATCTGATGGCAAGTACCGACTGACGTACTGACTCGCTGCGTAAAAATCAGTATAACTCGCAATTTGCACAGACCAATCAAACAAACCTTTGAATGATTCTTCGTGAATATCCAGCCAAATTAGAAAAATATGTTTACAAAACTTTCGCTTTCTCAGCAGCACTTTATTACATCTAGGTTTAATATCGAAATACTTTTCTCCACAGGGATCGCGAAAAGGAAAGAGAAAAACCTCGGCAACTGTTCCCAGAAATATTAGACATTCCTCATGACGCAAGAGACTGCGGTATCTTGTCGTGGAGACCGCTATTTATCCAGAGATTTTCTAGTATTAAAGTAAGAAATGAACCGAGCATATTATGTAACTTTTCTTTCATATAACTAAAACTTATTTAAGTTAGAGAGCGCGGGTGTAGCCGAGTGGTAACTCGACTTGCTATTATCTGCACACATCTGAGTTCAATTACCAACTCTGTCTCGGACTAATGATTACCTATTATTGTGTGAGGTTTTACGCTTTGAAAAAGGTGAACAAAATCATCGTGAGAAAACAGGCATGTCCAAACCCATACAATTCATATTAGACACCAATCAAGCTACATTATACTAAATAATGGCTACTCTTCTGAATGTAAGCATGCACGGTCTTGAAGCTTATCCGTTATAGGATAACTATAATAATTCTATGAATATTTTCAGGTATTCGTATTTTTCCTTTCGTTCCTGGTGACGTTGCAGCAGGCTCTCAGCTCCGGGTACATTAACTCTGTGATCACAACCATCGAGAAGCGGTTCGAAATCCCTTCGAGTCTCTCGGGGCTCATCGCTAGCAGCTACGAGATCGGAAATGTTATTACTGTAATCTTCGTTTCGTATCTCGGCAGTAGGAGGCACATTCCAGTATGGATAGCAGTCGGTAAGGGGACACAATTGTTTTTTTTATGTGGAATTAAGGAACTTTTTCTTTGTTCGCGGCATTGTACTGCGCGTGAACCCAAAAACATCAAAATAAGTGTTTAATCTCATAAATGTCCATGTAATATCACCAACTACAACGTCATTCAAACCATAATGTATGCACACTATTGCTTGACGCCAACAAAACCTTACAAAAAAATTTGGTTAAGCAAACTAAAAATTAATGTTGCTTAGATCTTAAACGATGTTAATTAGACCTTATCACTGACGGAGTTCTATCATTTCAGGTGCTGTTATCATGGGCATCGGCTCGTTAGTGTTCGTCGTCCCTCATTTCATAGCGGAAGTGAACAGCGAAACTTTGATGAACAATAAATCTGACGACAACATCTGTCGGCTGCCGCGCGCTCTCGAACAGGATATGGGTGGACTCGGCCGCCTTTCTCAAGGCCTGCCGCCCGCCAATTTGAGACCCGACAATTGTATTAAAGTACGTAATGTTCTAGAATCACATCGAATGCAATTAAATACTTTGGGTTACAGTCATGCGACGAGCATAATGATTTTAATCATTGCGCTCGTCACCTTTATGATGACAAGATGTCCCTTATACATTTTTAAAATCATTTCTTTAGTGTGTCTTGTAAATCCGCTGGTTACACTTCCCTTTGAATCAAAATAATGTATCCAAAAAGTTATGGAATCCGTTACTCCGTTTTTATGCTTCACGTTAGGTACTATATTTATCTGACTCCATTTTGGTTTATAATGTCATTCTCTGTCATAATATCCAAGATGCTTTTTCCAATCTAAGATTCTCTTTATGCATTTGGCACTAAATAAAGAATTAGCTAAGAATAAACAGTTAGCGAATGTGGTTTAGTGGGAACTTGTGCGAATTTATTACTGGCCATTATGAGTCTTACGAGCTATTGTCCCAGGGCGAGCATAGTGCAGAACTGTGCATTTTGCAAAACAAATTTCTGGATGCTATAACTGGGCTTACTATAATAGGTCGACGACCTGACCGTCTCGTCACTAAATCACAATAAAAAAGCGCTCGTAGCGTAGCTCGCCTAGCCGTTCGTAACAGATCTTCTAGATTAAGCGACGTTCGTAGCGGTCAGAACTTGTATGGGTGACCGTTTGTGTGGTATTTACATCTGAGCGTCACCGTGCTTCGGAGGGCACGTTAAACCGTCGGCCCCAGTAGTCGTCTTTCGACAAGTGTTGTGAGGCCATGTCGGAGGCCTTTGGCGGTCTCAAAACTCCGACACAGGGTTGGCCATACAACCAGACGAGAGAAAATAGAAAAACAAAAATAAGATTTTTGTTGAAAAATATTTTTTTCATGACAAGCTTATAAAAAGTTCGTAATCGGAACCGCGAGCACATTAAAATGAGCCCGTAGTTTACGATTATCCGTTAAGGAGTTCCATTGCCCACCTTCCGACTCCATCATCAGATCAGGTGGCTGTCACCTGGCAATTTCAACTCCGTAGATTAAGAGGAAGTGGTTCTGATTCAACTTGCAAGATTTGACCCAAATATTGCAAGTTACATAACAACAACAAACAGTTTATGAGGTTGTAAAAAGAATAAAGTGTAATTAAGTGAGAGCGTTCTTCCGCAGAGTACTCCGAGTACGTTTCTGCCGGTGATGGTGTTCATCGTGGCGCAGCTGCTGCTGGGCTGCGGCGGGTCGCCGCTGCTGACGCTCGGCACCACCTACGTCGACGACCACGTGCGACCCGAGTCCTCCAGCATGTATATCGGTCAGTCACTATATTTTTCTTGTTCCCTTACAAATCTATATATATATATATATATTCTCTGAAATACCAATGATACACATTACTCTTAAAGGTATTCAAAGTTCAGCGTGGCATTGCAGTTGTTATGAGCAGGCGTGACGCTTACTGTCAGACGAATGACTTGCTCGTATCATTACTCAGACCGATAAAAACAATGTTATTGAAATCATTGCGACATGGTAGTAAAATGTATATTCATTAAAGATAAAATAAGAAAAATAGATAAATAGTTTTTACTAACTACACTACGCACATCTTTAAACCATCGCATCGTGTAGACACATGTGGTGCCATTGACGCCACGATACTTTGCAGTATGGGAGTATTCAAGTCACGAGTGTACAGGTACTATCTTGGCAAGCGTGCTACGTCGTCCACCGCATCATGAGATAGTGGTCAAACGCAAGTCAAACCACAATTTTAAAAAGTAGGTAACCGCTTCAATCCTGTGAAGTGTGCGCCACGAGCTATATGTGATCAAATTCAGTTCAACCGAGGACATACATAATATCTCGATATGTACGAAAATGTCCTTCAAAGCTACAAATACATTATTGGAGCGGGAGGAAATCCTACAACGACCACGCAATCAAAGCCGCGGAATTAAGCTAGTCAAGTAGTTAATAGTTTCGACCTCAATCGAGAAACTTCAAGGGCGAAAGAAATAGAGTTCGCCATTGCCCGTGCCCTTTATCGATCTGCTAATGTCACATGGTTATGTGGTTTGTCTTTATTGTTTCTGTGAGTGGTAGTCGGATCGTAATCCTGCGAAGTCTCGTAAACTTCGCGAAACACAAGTCGTTGAACTGATTCATGACGGACAGACCCACCTTTTACTTATTGTAGGAGCTCAAAGCAATTGGTTTAGTATTACTCGACCTTTTGCAAGACCTCTTATGAAAGGCTTCACCGAAATGCTTTGTTTCACAAATCGAATTAGGAAATAATTTCGGTGTCTTGAGAATTTCATAGGTTTATCGTACAGACAGAATAACTCACTCAACGTAAAGATATCGTAATGGATTTGAAAGCTTTCTTTCCTTTCCGTTATTGATATGCAGGTAATCTTATATTCCGTTATTGATATGTAGGTAAAATTCATAACAAACCAACATTACTTACTGTGTATTAGTCACAATAATAATATATCGATGTGTGCGACAGACGCTATCGTCATTATATCGATACGTGAGAAACCAATAACTTTATTATCCGTTATTATGGGAAAACCGTCAGACTCTCGGTATAACGGTTTGATTCATAACCTGGCCGGGGGTGCTATAAAACTGCAGGATCTGAGCATTCGTTCGAATTGAGTGAGGTTATTGAACCCACACGTGGTGTCATGTCGCGTCTATATTTGTAGCTCTACATTCTCGATGTCCATGTCAACACGCTATTAAACATCTTCAGAGTTTGCATAGGTGCGACAAGCAAACTCATAATCGCAAATTGCAATCGGCGCACGAACCCGCCCTCTCGGCGATTAGTCAGACGTGGGCGTGGAGTGGACTCTGAGATAAGTCCAGCTGCTTAAATTGTGATTCTAAAATGAATGACAAAGCTTTGCATACATTTTCGTCGCTCAAATTGTATCCATTCAAATTAATTCGTCAAAGCGCATAGTATAAACCTAATAGTAATTCTGTTTTCTTTTTTTAAGTGCAATAAAGTGTTATCTATCTATGTATCTAAACTAATTTTTTGATATTTATTTACGTAAGCGTCGAACATTTTGTTATTTATGAGTTTTTTTTAGCGCAAACGTCGGAATACTGCAGTAATCTGAAGGTTGGTGTGGTGACTGTCGCGTGGTAGATTCGAATCCATTACGGCGAGTTGGCGCGATCCAGGTGCCATGACGCGAAGCTTCGCTCCGTGAGGCGCGGCCTTGACCGGCACCCACCAGCCGCTATCCCGCCGTTAATCGAATTTACTAGCC
This sequence comes from Petrophora chlorosata, assembly GCA_951640565.1. NCBI lineage: Eukaryota > Metazoa > Arthropoda > Insecta > Lepidoptera > Geometridae > Petrophora > Petrophora chlorosata. Next base: position 7,648,497 of record OX621190.1, read on the forward strand.
GAAGAACAAACACCAATCTACCTCGTTTCAACACCTTTTTTAGTCGTAAATAACTCGGCCATCTCTGGTTCGTGACCTTGAACAGGATAATTACGTATACGCAAATAACATGATTATTTAAGGCCGTCAATAGGTAGATTACTAGACTATTTCACCTTAGCTTTGCTGAAGATGTCGTAAGGGGTTGAGCGACAGTTCACGGTCAGACTGACACTGCGCAGAGGTCGAGAGCGCTCTCTCCTACAAAGTTGGGCGACAAGCCAAATTCACTCATATTTTGAAAGCCACAGCGCGATTTCACGTACCGCATCCTGCGACTCAATAACGATAAAATATTTAGGTCGCATGTATCGTTGCGTCGGGATTACGGCAACTTTGCAGTTCATAAATGTACGTTTTTTACAGTAGCAAATCTACTTTCGATAATATAATTTTACTGCAGAATGTGGATTCTTAATATTCTTATTATTTCTTAATGAATATGAATATTTAAAATCACTTGTTATACATGTTATTGTACTTATGAAATTATGCGTTCGTGTCTGATGAGATGAGTGTTATAGAATCAATTTGACCTGTATCGTAGTATAAACAACAGTAACTATAAAATGTGTTACAATAAAAATACTTATACGTAATTGGGTCAGGGTCTGAGACTTTCATAGCAAGGTGATATTTTACAGGCACACCTCAAGTCAAGAGTCTCTTGTTCTTTGGAGCCAAGTCACTCTTTTACCTCTGGAAAATACACTTGACATTTACGCAGCATTTGAAGCAGCTTAATACCAATAGTACTAATGAGATTCGCATTCATCAAGATAAAATTACTTGCTCGGTTAAATATCATGTCTCTTTAATAACTGGGCAATACATGTTACAATACTCGTTATATGATGATAATGAAAATTGCTATGTGGAAGTTAGCAACGCAGACACGCAACCGTTTCATAATGGAATGACTTTAGATACTCGTAAATATTACGTCACAAACACACTCCTCTTTCTAGCATCGCATTTCGTTAATGAATTTTCTTTAGCTGTTTCATTCCAATCTCGAAGTCAGCAGGGAACATTCTAAGAAAGTCACATGGCCGGTTTAAGAAGAACTTGTAAATGTATCGCACACAAGTGGAGTTGGGCAGCTATAATTCATTGATATTAGCGGAGAAATCTGCGCCATTTGTGAGCTCGCAAAACAACGGTGACCTAGTTTTGGTCCGCAAAGCGACTCACCGCTATGGTTTGATATAGGCACTCATATGCTTAGGTATATTTGGGAACAAAGTAAGAGACGCTGTCAGAATGCTAGGACTACCACACTACCACACGTCACCGCATATTTCAATTTGTCGCTGTAGTAAATACGCATGTTTTTTTCGTCTGCCGTATTTAGGTGAATGAGATCTCATGAACGACTTGTGCGACGTCAGATGCGGCTGGCGGCAGTTTAAATTTCAGCTCTTTTATCCTACACATGTGATATCCAATAAGACAGGGTAGTTAATTGTTAGTATTATTATTTATTACACACTTTCTCTTACTCTTTTTCAATAGTGGGGACTTGATGATTTAGTTTTCATATTCATTGTATTTTTTTGCAGGATGTATGTACAGCATGGCAGCGTTTGGCCCCGTTCTAGGCTTTCTGCTTGGTGCTTATCTGCTGTCTTTCCACATGGACTCGTTCTCTGGACAAATAATTTCTATTGGTAAGTTATGTTTGTGAAATCTATAAACTGTTTTGATAAATCTAAACCCGTTTGGGATCCAGGCTGCAGTGAATTCGATCTCGCGATAGATACCATCTGGCTAATTTCTTCTGTGCTATATATTTAGCAATTTATTTTCTAACCTAGTTCTAGATATAGGTTGGAAAAATCTTCAATCTACTAGATTTTATGGCCCGGATTCAATGTTCGCACCAGATGCCAGTGTTTGCGACGTAGTCGATAAACGAACTTTGACGATCAGAGTTATTAAAGGCAACTCAAACATCACAAAGATCTTTTATCCATGCGACTTTTACGATTTTGTTATTGCTTGGCTCTATTACTACTTAGTAGATTGTTATCCTTAGACTAATTTCTACCAAAATGAAATGGGTCTGGGAACAATGCTTAATATAACATCTACGATGCGGTTTACAGCAACAAATATCTAGTGAATATTTAAGAACCTATGTTAAATTACTTGGCTACCCAAAACGCAGTGGAGTATGCCAAGTTTAATCATCACTATATAGTGTTTTGCTGTTAATGGGCAGACTGCATTTAATACAAAAGCAAAAACTTGTTAGGCTTACGATATTGGAACATAAAGTTAGTATAAACGGGGCTTTATCTAGGTAATACATTAATTATTGGTTGTTTTACCTCACCATGTGGCTAATTGTATCAAATCGAGAGAAAACAGTGACGTCTTGTCTCCTCGTAACCTGACAAAACGAGTGGTTATGCTAATACAGGGTTTAATATAAAACAATCCATTTGCGAAAAATACGTCGAAACTCGTAGCAATTTCGTTTTACATTTAGCGCGAGCTTGTGACATGACTGATCGTCTAGCCGATGGAGCACTGTAACGGGTCAACGAGTAAAACCTTCAGCAAATAATGCGATCAGAGGCTTAAAATAAAAAATACCCAACGACATAGATCTGGGCGCCGAACTAGAAGATTTTCTGAAGTGTCTAGGAAACCGAAGAGCATGGTTTCCCAAACTCAAGACCTCTTTGTGTATGCTTAAATATAGAATTTGTCCCAATGAAAATACGCAGCACTGTTAAAAATCATAACACTCATACCGAATCTCCATTTCCAGATCCCGGCGACCACCGCTGGGTGGGTATGTGGTGGGGCGGCTTCCTCCTCTGCGGGTTCCTTCTCATCCTGGTGGCGATTCCGTTCTTCTCGTTCCCCAAAGTGCTGGTGCGGGAGAAGGAGAAGATCAGACTCGTGGAGAAGGCGGCGGCGGCCAGCGGCGCGTCCACTTCCAAACCACCGCCCAAGCAAACGGATATCAAGGATACTGGGTACGGGAAAGATATTAAAGGTTAGTAAGAAATTAATACTTTTTGGAATGGTAGGCTCCGACAGCGGTTGTAAAGCAAGATAGGAAGCAGGATGATGTTCGGCGAACCATCAGGGAGACTGATCTGATCAGTCACTCAACTGACGTCTTCCTCTAGATCCATGGGCTCCATGTAAGGCGAGATAGTGGCCACACATACCTAAGTAAATGCCATACAATAACACTTTATGTTCCTCTCGCTGAGAGATACTTCAGTCTCTTTTAATATCTTTCGAAAAGAACCGAGACCCAGAGGTAGGAAAGTTATGATCATGACAATAAAAAAACACACACACACAGGTGCCAAAGTCCAATATATGTCCGCCTTCAAGACACTGAAGATTATCAATCTACATTCTATGACGTATGACGTTTCCATGTATTGCGCATTTGCTACGTGTTTAACGTACTTGCGCTTCATTTTAATCATTCATTATTGCTTCGGTTTGCTGTTTCGTACTTTCGACATTCTGCTATTTTGTATTGTGTATTAATTATAGAATCAATTCAATACAATTGTTGCCAACTTCAATCATCGGTCGGATCGATGTCTTCCGGTTACCACAACGTCATAAGTCCAACGGACTGGTGACAGTATCGTATGGTCATCTATCTAATTACACGTGTATAATAAACCTAATATGTTATTATTATCATCATGCCAAGTTTAGACATTGGCGGCAGGGCTTATTTAGAAAGTAATGCTTATTTGTACGCTATCAGTTAACGTTGTGAGATGTCGATGTTCTGACGTATGTTCTGGACGCCCTCCATCTTTTTCGGACCAATCCTCAATGATTCTGGGTTTTGCTGAGTTACGACGTAGAATCGTAGATGCGACGGTCACTTAGGACAACAAGGCACGCCTTAACCCAATGAAATCACCGTACGAGTTATTGTAAGAAATTCATGCTAGCGATGCCACCGGGTTAACTCTCGAGTTGCCCATAATAGCTACAGTTTTACAGAACTGTTCCATAGCTTTTCTTTTGTATCCGTCTACACTCGACTATTAACCTCAACTTCCTTATAAATGAGCTTCACCCTTTGTTCCCCAGATATACCCGTATCGATGTGGCGTCTGATCAAGAACCCCGTGTACGTGGTGACGTGCCTCGGCGCGTGCATGGAGCTGATGATAGTCTCCGGCTTCGTCGTCTTCCTACCCAAATATCTGGAGACGCAGTTCAGCCTGGGCAAGAGTCAGGCCAGCGTGTTCACTGGTAAGGAGATATCAGGGTAGATGTGTAACTGTCAATAATAGAACTTGTTAATAGATCACTGACAATAACAGCAGTGCTGTACTAATCCATAAATATTTTTTTCTAAATGTACAAGATTTATTATTTTATTATATGACATATATTAAAATTTCTTAATTACAAATTTTTTTTCTAATATAAACTGTGCCATTACAAATTTCTCTAATACTTCAAATGACTCTACAATATGTTTTTTAGATCGGTAAAAAAAGTATCGCGCTCTTATTTTTCTATGACATCTGGTGACTTCACAGTATTCCTTCCGCTTCACTCGGCTCGCTGAAAACTAACGTATTTTTGCAATGGGTGTATATACAAGGGCAGAAGGCGGGTGACGTCACGGAATTGGGGCGAGGTTCTGTGTTTGCACTGAACTTAAATATTCTATAATTTTGTAAATACATGACGCATCGTTCTGAAATAAAAAAATATTGTGTTTATAATAACTGCTTCCGAAATTGTATAGTGTTTAAATGCTTTTGACCACGCTAATTAAAACTTGCAGACTTGCACGAATGAAGCGATTTAGGAAGTAAAGACATCTACTATTATACGTACCGTTTAAACCAAAGAAAAAAGAAAGAAAGAATATCATTTATTCGGCACACGACAAACAAATAATACAAAAAAAGAGAAACGAAGAAAAGAAGAAAGAAGAAAAAAGAAAGAAGAAGAAGAAAAAAGAGTAAGAGTTAAGAGTGCGCTCTTGTCGGAGACTGTTTCTTGGTAGTACAATCTGAGATTGTTTTCTTCGAATCATGAGTGAACAAGCATTTTCTACGAGTTAAATAAATAACGCCCAGCTATGTCAAACATTTATCTGGGTCCCGATCTAGGACATCCGGATTTTTTTTTAAATGAGAATTTGTCCTACTTATTTAATCTCTATTTTGTTTCTTAACCGTAAAGCGTAAACAACATACAACTCGAACTAGAAAATATGAAGTAATAATATGTTAACTGCCGAAAATTACGTGATCTACGCGATACTACCTAGCGATCAATCAACCTTCCGTGTCGTGCTAATGGCACGCAGTGCGGAATAAACTAGGGATATTAGCGGTTCTTTATAGTTGCTATACTTTGTAAAAATACCACGCTTATAATTCGACTTTTTTTTTATGTTACTGAATGACGAGACGAGCTGGTCGTTTGCCTGATGGTAAGCAATACGCCAGCCCATAACAATAACAGCACCACCCAGAACTTTGTTTTGCAAAATCCTGCGCGGCGCTACACTGCGCTAGTCACCCTGAGACAATTAGCTGTTGCTTCTCGTAATGCCCAAAAATTTCGCTGGCTACAATGCCCTTCAAGCCAGACCACAGTAATGCTCGCGCACTACTGCTTGGCGGCTGAATAACTGGCAAAGCGGTGGTACCCACCCAGACGGCCTCTCGCATACAACATTTCATACATACATTCGATGTTTAGTATCTAAGTTTATATTACTAGTTTTAAAGTCGAAATAAAGAGTTTACCATCGTGGTAATCGAGTTAACTGTTCTGAGAAATAACATTGAACACAAATTGATTTGTCGCATCTAGCAATTTCACCTACCTTGTTAGATTACGTAACGCATGCGTAATGCGTAGATTATTTCGTATAAAATATTTTTTTACACGAATAATCTAGATATGGATAAAATCTTCTTATATATAAAATTCTCGTGTCACAATGTTAGTTTACCAAATTTTATATGCATATTCAGTAGGTCTGAGAATCGGCTACTATCTATTTTTCATACCCCTAAGTGATAAGGGTTGTTCACACTTGCGTGCCATGGCAGATATTTGACATATGCCCAGCTTCTCAACAAATATAAGTTACCTAGTCTTCAGTGCAGACGTCAGTATCTTGAAGTCTGCACGTTATATAAAATTGTACGGAACTACTTTGATTGTATTGACCTTGTAAATTATATATGTTATATTGTGCCCAGAACTACCCAAAAGCGAGACGTCTGTTTGCCGTGGGTACGTGCAGAACAAACAGTGGCCTGCGCTCACCAATCCGCCGTATGGTAGAGACATACAATAACTTGTTTATTGATATTGATATATTCCTGTTTAATACAGGTAAATTCAAAAAACTTGTTTATGACAAACGTTTTTAATTGTTCAATTTAATTATATGATTATATTTTTGATAATTAATGTAGGTATATTATATTTATTAATGTATATATATAGTATGTATTTATTAATATACTCATGTATTTAGTAGTCAGTAGTTACTAGCGGTGCTGCAATTGTAAGTTATCAAGTAACCTGTGAATAGCGTTGTGGGCTACATTGTTAGTATTAAGCTATAGTTATAATTATGTGTTTATAAAATGTACAATGTAACTGTTTGCTTTTCCAAATAAATAAAATAAAACACTTAACATTTTTTTAAAATAAAAACAACGTTTGCCGGGTCAGCTAGTATAATATATAACATAGTGTAAAATATATAGTATACACTCGAGAGCAATGAATCCGGGTCACTTAAAGAATGTTAAAAATCTCGGAAACTAAAAATGATAGGTTAATGCAATAAATTGTATTTAATAGACAATGTAATACTCCTTAAATGAAAGTAAAAAAAATATGAGTCACCATACATTTTATTAACACAAAATTACATAAAGAAAAAAACTGCTGATCTCTCCTTAAAACAAAAATAGGAAACATGAAATTTTTGAACTTTATTACGATTTTCTTGAATTTTAATACTTCGTATTGCCTCCTCGTGCTTCCATTACTGCGTTTACGCGGTTTGGCATGCTGTACACCAAGTTCCTTATACGATTTTGGGGAATATTCTCCCATTCCTCTGTGAGAGCAATTTTGAGCTCACGAAGCGTGATTGGGGGAGGGTTTCGTTGTTTTACGCATCTGCCTAGCTCGTCCCAAGCATGCTCGATCGGGTTGATATCCGGGCTGCGCGCTGGCCACTCCATACGAGTAATGTTCATCTCTTGAAGGTAGTCATTCACAATCCTACCTGTATGAGGTCGGGCATTGTCATGCATAAATATAGCATCCTCACCTAAATTGACCATAAATGGACCAACGTGATCATTGAGGATTTCTTCCACATATCTTACGCTAGTTAAAGAGCCGTTTTCTATGATCACCAGCTCTGTGCGACTCAGAAGAAATTCCGGCCCACACAAGTACAGACCCACCACCGTAGGCTACTTTTTCTTCGATGCATGCTTGCTTGAATCTTTCCCCTGGTCTTCGATACACTCTGTGTCTTCCATCGTGCTTGTAGAGCATAAATTTTGATTCGTCGGAGAACATAACTTTTGACCAATCTTCAATACTCCAATTTACGTGGCTCTGGGCATATCTTAGTCTCGAAATACGATGCCCACGCTCCAGTTTAGGGCCGTTTGCAGGTCTAAGGGGTTTTAAGTTAGATTCAGCAAGCCGACGTCTTACTGTCCATGCACTTGGGTTACTTCCTCCGAGGCGTCGAAACTGATTGGTGAGTTCAGTTCCTGTGAGAAAGCGATTTCGAAGCATGGTGTTCACCAAGTATCGGTCTTCTCGTGCTGTGGTACACCTGGTTCTGCCCGTTCCTGGTCTGCGTAGGTTAGAACCAGTTTCTTCGTAACGTCGGAGAACTCTTTGTACTGTTGACAGCGACACACCGACAGTCCTGGCTGTATCGCGCTGACTCCGGCCGGTTTCCAGCATTGTAAGTATTCTGGTGCATTCTTCAGGCGTAAGCGACATAATTTCAGCTTGAATAATGAATATAGAGCACTATCAACATGGTTTATGTACCCACATAAATGACAGATTACAAACAAAAGCAAAACCAAATGCTGTAATTTCGTAGTTCCATCTTCGAAAGTGGCCCTTTTTCAAATTTGATTTTTTTATGATATAACTTTACAATAACTAAGAAGTTTTAATACCTTCATTTAAGGAGTATTACATTGTCTATTAAATACAATTTATTGCATTAACCTAGCATTTTTAGTTTCCGAGATTTTTAGGATTCTTTAAGTGACCCGGATTCATTGCTCTCGAGTGTATTATTATGAATGTTAGTCTTGTATATTTTATGTGGATATTTAAGTTATTACGTCAGTCCTGACCAGCCTAAGGCCAGCGTATGCTAGAAATAGCTGGAAGACATAAGATTGATCTTTTTACTTCTTTACCCTACCACTACCGTCCGATGTATTATTATTGTGTGATGTTTTTTTAACCCCCGACGCAAAAAGGATGGGTGTTATAAGTTTAACCACTATGTGTCTCTCTGATTGTGGCACCGTAGGTAGCTCTTAAACGGGTGAACCGATTTGGATGGGTTTTTTATTTGAAAGCAGGTTTTCTAGCGGTGGTTCTTAGACATGTTGTATCAAAATCGGTTTAGCCGTTTTTTTTCTTTTTATAGGTTTTTTTGTTTTGGGGGTATTTTTAATTTTATTTTACCGAAATTCGCTTGATTTTATTTCTATTTTTATTTCTCAATGACATGTAAGTGTAGTAAAAATTGTAATGGACACGTTTCGTGTTCCCGCTAGGTTCAATCGCCATCCCGGGCGCCTGTATCGGTATCTTCATGGGCGGCTGCCTGCTGAAGCGGCTGGAGCTGCGGCCCAAGGGCGCCGTGCAGTTCGTTCTCATCTCCAACACCGTGTGCCTGTCCTGCTACGCTCTGCTGTTCTTCCTCGGCTGCGATAACATCAAGATGGCCGGAACCACTATACCGTATACGAATAATAGGTGATTATGATGCTTACTGAAAACTGTGATGTGACTATTGTACTAGCTTTTAGTTATAATCTTTTAAAGCCGATTTGACATAAGTATCAACATCAACTTCAGGCCATCACGTTCCCACTGCTGGGACACGGGCCTTCTCTCATAGAGTATGGACCATAATCCACCCCGCTGGCATAAGCATACCTACATATATATATGTATATCCACCGAACAAAGCCATGCCGTCAAGCGACCTAGTCGTGTTTCGGGATGATGTTCGGTGAACCATTGGGGAGACGGGTCTGAGCAGTCGCTCAACTGCCGTCTCTCTCTAGATCTATGTGCTCCATCTTAGGCCACATCATCGCTTCACATCATCAGGCGAGATAGTGGCCAAACATAGATATATTAAGCGTAAATATATATATATATATATATATATATATATATATATATATATATATATATTTATGTAGGTATACGTATGTATTTATTACGCCTTGGTGTTTTGCTGAAAACCATCGACTAGTGTCAATTAATGACACTAGACATCTGTGCTGACTCAAACCCCCATTTGGCACCGCAATACCATCTGTTTTTGTATATTTGTGTAATATGTATCCCTTAATTTTTTTCTTGTTTGTTCTTCATTATTAAGTTTGTTCTAGATTTTGTGGTTGTCAGTCTTTTCTTTCTCTCTTTTCTATAAGATTGTATTTATTCTTGTCGTTATGTAAACAATCTGATCCCTGATTGCTAATTCTGCAGTTTCATTTTTCCAATCTTCTCATTGATGATTATTAACAAGGCTTTATCTTGCCAGTAACCTGGAGCCGTTCAAAGTGAACCTGACAGCGGCGTGCAACTTCAACTGCCTCTGTACCGAGACTGACATGGAACCAGTGTGCGGCAACAATGGGCTGACGTACTTCTCGCCGTGTCACGCCGGTTGCGCCGCCTTCTCCTCGCGCTCCAACTTCACTAACTGCGCGTGTGAGTAACATCACCTCACTGCCGCCGGTAACTCAGTACCGAGACATTTTAAGCTATTGCATAGCTTCTATCGCGGGCCTTTAGCGTGAAGACCGAATCCAGAAATTCCGTAACGAAAATAACCTAACACCCCCCACTCCGAATGCTATGCAATAGCTTTACCGCGGCAGTCTCCGAGTGCCACACGTCTTTTTTTTTTAATTTTGGTTCTTCTTAGCGAGTCGATCCTTCGCCTTTTAATTTTTTTGGACCAGGGGGCCTACTCCGAGTTGCTTTCGTTCGTTCGTTCGTGCGGACTAAAAGAGACACTCTTATGCCTGTTATTGATAGACATAGATCGTAATTACTCTTTCAGAGTAAGGCCTCAGTACTCCGCCACAAGCACAGCATTGTCCGTGGCATTGTCATTTTGGTTCACCAAACTGGACGACACTCTTTACTTACAAAATTCATCATCATCATCATCATCAGCCCATCACGTTCCCACTGCTGGGACTCGGGCCTTCTCTCATAGAGAGAGAATGGGCCATAATCTATCACGCTGGCCCAGTGCGGGTTGGTAAGTGTCACATGTCCTTGAATTTTTGTGATTAATTCTTGGACATGCCGGTTTCCTCACGATGTTTTCCTTCACCGTTTTCAGAACGAGTGTTAAATCCGCACATAACTTAAGAAAGTCAGTGGTGCGAGGCCAGCGGGATTCGAACTTGGGTACGTCGGATCGAAAGTCGCACATTCTCCCACTGAGCCACACTCGCTCGCACTTACAAAATTATAAAACATAAATTGGTTTTGTTATTTGGTGTACGACCTTCTCGAGGTGAACACATCATACTATAATAATAATACACTCTTTAGGATTACTGAAACTAGTATTGTTAAGGTTACTATATATATTTACATATAATAACGAATGAACTAAATGAATGAGATGGACAGATTTTACAAATAAGTGAGAAGAATTAAGAAGCAAAATTAATTTTGATACAGTGGATTGATGTGATGAAGATGTGACATATTTCATTATAAGCCAAGCACATTGGTCCGACATAAAAGAAGATGGAATGTTTTTCTGTTTCTGAGACGGCTGCATGAGCGCGGTACTTTGAGATTAATTTTAAATAACAAACTGACGTGGAACCTGTTTTGTTGTGCGTTAGAATCGTGTAATCATGGCATTTGAAGATTGCCTTGGACAACGTTGTGCCACCATCTCTCTCTTTTAACCGTTTCGTTCTCTTCATATATTAATCGACAGGATAAATATAATTTGCCTCGTAAATATCTGCCAGTTGCTATTCTATTTGCTTCAGATTTTAGGACTTAAAATAGCTGGTCTAAATCTCTAACAGCTGAGTCAGATCCATAAATACTGCGCAAAACAAATATTAAACTAAGTCATGAGACTAGCCTTGGGAACTAAACCAGAACTTCAGTTAACCCAATTATGACACATAATCTAACCTAGTGCGTGATAAAATGTTATCTGGCTTGAAATCCTTGAACCGGTGTATTTGACTTTGCTTGATCATATCAATCAGAATTGAGGCTAAAAGTGAGTGTTATCTCTGCAGATGGTTCGTTTTATAGCCAGTTGGTAAATCAATACTTCTGCCCTCCCGAAAAGATAATATATTATAACCGCGAAATACGAGTAGGTACGTCTTAAATTTTTGTACATTCAGAATGATAGCACGGCAAGCTTAGTACACAACAAACGCTAGCATTTAGTTCAAGACCGTGAAGTCTGCAAATTATGTAAGACCTTCAATGGAACAGCGGAGGCTAACAATGATATATAACCTACTTATTATTATATATATTTTAAACTAACAGTTAAGCTCTAAACCTTTGTTAGAAGCTAAGCATCACTTGTTTAAAGTTTTTAGACGACCAATGTGATAAAGTAGCACCTGATCTCTAATAAATCTTTATAAACAACTAGCTGCGCCCCGCGGTTTCAGTTTTTCCCTTATTTCCCATTATCCGTGCAACATTTTCGATTTTTTGTCCTAAAACCTAATTTGAATTACTACGAACAATTAAGAAATATATTGCCAAATCGGTCCAGCCGTTCTCAAATGATGCGCTTACCAACAAACACCATTTAATATTTATTAATATAGATTATTATAACATACATTTGAAACAATAAAGTCATCACTATTGAAACTAATTGAAAAAACGCTGGGCAGGTGCCATTTATATCTCGGTCTGGCTAACGACCTGTGTTGCAATGCGCCGGTGTCGGCTTTCGCCCGAAATAGCGCCACCATTCAACGGACCAAACAACTTCCGCGCGTGTCATAGTTCAATTGAGATGAAACCTACGCACGTTTATTTTGATGGGTTATAAAAACATGTTGCTTTCTGAAATTGTAGTTTAATCGTTTAATGGCATTTGTGGGCGTTTATATAAACTCTTAAGTATAGACTGCTCTAGCTAAGTTTGTTGTTCCATCAGTTATGGACACAATACAAACTACTATTCTACTCCAGTTCGTACTCCAGATTCGTCATCAGAAACTTGCGGGGAACTCCCCGCAAATTTCAAACAAAAATGTTCGACACTTGTTTGGAATACCCCTGTATTTTTTCAAATAAGTTGCTATTATTAAAGTTGCGTTCCTGGAATCTGGTTTATTTATATTCCGAATGTGGGAGAAACTTTCACTAGTTCAATTTATAGTTCGTAAGTCAGAGTCCGAGTGGCCCCCTGAGCTTGGGGGCACTGCCCCGTCTAGCCCTCCGGTAGCTACGCCACTGCCTACAGCGCGCACGCGGCACTTGTAACGTTAGGGTTGATACTTGTGTCGTGATGAAATATCAATTTGAATAGTTCAAGTAATGTATCTCTCTACTATGTATTAGGTACTTAATTCTAAATCTGAACAATAAAATGCGAAAGTTTGTGAGGATGGCTAGCTGGATAGAAAGAAACAAACTTTAGTTTGATTTAGTCTCCGTTTCTATTAATAGTGGTTGGCGAATAAAAAAGGACCTGTTAGGTCTCAAGTAAAAATATTTAGATAATAAACACATAACAGAGCTATACCTGACCTAGTAAACCCTATCGTCACTTGTTTAAACAGATCTTGTCATTACCTACTCAGGCAAATACAATACGAGAGACATTTATAATGATAATAAAAAGCACATACTATATAATAATACCTAATACCTACTAATAAAATTCATCATTTATGTCAGAATAAAAGTTTTGAGTAGGTAGGTAATTCTTTAGAACACTCTTTATTACACTTAAAAGAATTTAAAAATAGATATAATATAACTTTCTTAAAATGTTGTAGGTACATTTACTTGCGTTTCGATGTCCTTCGGAAGTGCAAAAAAAGAGAGATTCCGGTCCTTGTTGGCATTTAGGCAGCCAAATACGATGCAGTATTTGCTTGTTTTCATATTTGTGTTAGACAGTAATACCACGTAATACTAGTCGTAAAGCGGCGCGGGCGGCGGCGGGCGCATTATGTACGTGCGTCACGGGCGGCGCGCGACAACCCACTGAACTCCGTACGACCCGTTGCTGGTGTATGTACTTGTAGCTTCGTACCTACTGTGCGGAGTGCGATAGGCCTGGTCAAACGCAAGCCTATAAAGATTAATGAAAATAGTAATAATAATAAACCAACATCTTAAGAGGCTCTTGCTAGACGGTTGGATCAAGGGTCACATGCAGAAGGCAGCACTCGGCGGTAGTTTGGGCCCTAGCTCGCTGCCGGCGGCACACTAGGTTTAGGTTTTTATAATATTTTTGTATTATTATAGAAATATTGTAAAACTTAACTTTGCTTAAGATTGTAAATAAATATGTGAAAATAATAATATATTGCAGGTGTACACGAGAACAGCCGAGACATGGCGGCGATGGGCGCAGTGGTGAGCGGCGCGAGCGCATCCGCGCTGACGGCGGGCGTCGCTCGCGAGTACAGCGAGGTCACCGTCGTGCCCGTTGCCACTGCTGGCGCTTGTAACCCTCCCTGCACCACCATCTTCCCCTTTCTGGTGCTGCTTTTCTTCATGACCTTCGTGGTCGCTGTGACGCAGATGCCGCTGCTTATGATTGTTCTGAGGTATGTTATCTGTTCTACTTACTTTTTTGCGGTCAAGTGGACTGTAGATGGAGGGTAGCGAAGTGGCATTGATATTCATAGGTTAGATTGCGTTTTGGAATGGTTTTAGATGACAGGTTGAGTTATTAGAAGGGTTTGTCATTGAGTATGATAGCGTTTCTTTCTGTGCGGGATACGTAAGATACGCCAACAATCAGTGTTTTAGATGAGAGACGTTAGTAACTGATTGTATATTCCAGGTCCGTGAGCGAGGAGGAACGTTCGTTCGCGCTCGGCATGCAGTTCGTGATATTCCGCCTTTTCGGTTACATCCCCGCGCCCATCCTGTTCGGGAATCTCATAGACTCCACCTGCATCCTCTGGAAGCAGTCCTGCAACGGGGAGAAGGGCGGCCGTTGCTTGCTTTACGATATCGAGCAGTTCCGATACAGGTAACAACTAGATTTCAACACAGAGCGATAACTATAGCCGTTGTCTATGGAATTATTTTATGTGGCCTAATATATGACTGAACCAATGACGTCTTCCAATCCAACAGCCAATCAATAAATATAAAAATTTTGACGGTTTAAAATCGCGAGCTGCGTAAGAGACACACGTGTGTCTCTAGGACGTTAAGGGGATAAACTTCTCTCACCCTATGTATCGTTATGGTTGTCTATGGAATTCGTATAAAGCTTTTACTTTGTCAGGTATGTGGGGCTCTGTGGAGGCATTAAAATCGTGGCGCTTGGCATCTTCATGGTGGACTGGTGGCTCGTGCGGCGCCGGCGTCACCTGGAGACCTCCGCGCCGCTCGACCATAAGGACATCGCCGGCTCCATCATCAGTCTCGACAAACGTGAGTATAGAAACGCTCCGACACCAAAAATAAAGAATTGTGTATATCAGTTTTTTTTTTATTAAATCCTCTGACAATGATAACAGAGACGCTTTGCAGCTGACACACCTTGAATGCTCAATTTAATTTAATCATTCAAAGATATAAATATGTATATCAGTGCTTACAATATCTTTCTCGTACAGTATTCGAAGAGCTCCCGTCTACGGACAACGCGAGCGGGTTCCGGTCGGGTGTCACGTCGGGGCCCAGCTCCGCGAGCACCACGCCGGGGGAGGGGTGCGGGGAGGCGGGCGGCGCGGGGCTGCAGCGCACCGACTCGCAGCAGTCGGGCGCCGGCGCGGGCACGGCGCGCGTGCTGGTCGCCAGCCGCCACCTGCGGAACGACTCCAAGACCATCCAGCTGGAGCCGCGCGCGCGCCAGCACTCGCTGGAAGACGAGCGGCGCCGAGTGCCACGCTCGGCGTCACGCGACGCCGCGCCGCCCGCCGCTGCCGCCGGCGCCACCGGCGCGCGACACTCGCGCTCCGGTTCGCGCGACCTCAGCCTGGAGCGGCTGCGGCGGCTGGCGCTCCGCAGCATGGAGAGCCTGGAGCCGGTGGCGCCGCGCCGCGCGGACGAGAGCGAGCGGCTCATCGAGCCGGGCGGCGTGGGCGGCGGCGTGCTGCGGCACCGGCGCACCGGCTCGCGCGACCTCAAGCCGCCCGCCTCGCGCCACAAGCGCACGTCGTCGCACCACATCACGCTGGAGCCGCACGAGCCGAGCCTGCAGCTGCAGAAGGGCCGCAGCGCCGACCAGCTCGCGAGCCTCGAGCCGCGCCTGTGAGCCGCCGCGCTCCCCGCACCCCGCGCGACAGAGACGATCGATAGTGAAATTTTTAAACGTTAATTTCGTATAGACCCTTTTTCTTTTACCCGAGAATTAGATAAACGAATGAGTGATTCCGAATCATATCTTAGCGATAATTTAGAAGCTTTCATAGAATGATCGAATTAAAAAGTACCTACTCGCTCAGTGTGGCCGGCGAACTAAAGTTAAGTGATTTTTCGGTTGACTTTGTGTTCTGTAGGAAGTTTCTCTCTCACGTGATATGATACTGAATTTCGTTTCCGATTGCACGTTGATTTTCGTCGTTGTAGATACGCTGAAAACTGTACGCTTTTGTTGTGATATCGAAATAATTTTCTAAATTCTAATGTACATACATAATTACTTCTATGAAAATAAGAAAATCTGGTGCAATTTAAATGCTAAACGAATCTTATAGATATAAGAAACAAAACTGGTTGTACTTAATTATTCGAAAATGCTGATTGATTATATCAAACCTGAAGATTGAATTTACGAGAAGATACTATATATTGTAATCCATAATATGGTGCAATATACAAAACTAAGAATGTAGAGTCCTGAGGCGAGAGCTCTCTAATTAAAATACTTTTACCCTCACTGAATTTATGGAAGCCATGTTCTATGAATTCTTGTGTTACTGTGCTAGTACCGAATTGGACCCACAAGTATTCTTACATGTACTAAAATAATTGCTTCAGCTTAGCATCGTGACTGCTATGTAAAATCGCATAGTTACTTGTTTTTACTTCACAACAAAGTTAAAGACAAGTTATACAGCTTTCACAAAATAAGGCATGATACAATATTAGTGGAGTTTGTAGGATTGGCGTAGACTGAAGTGATATCACGGGAATATTAGTGGAACAATAACTGTATGGCTATAAAGAAAGACGTCAGACATGTTCAAGATTAGTTATTGCACTTTTCTACTATTCAATAGCACAACATAGCTCATTCACTCTAGAGGCTCGCCTTGCTTTGCCATAATCTTTGTATTTACATTCTCATAGTAAGATTTTATACTTTTATTATTAATCTGTTCAACAACATTCCTCAGAAAAAAGCACAAAAAATAAACATTGTAGTAAATTAAAATAAATACATTGATTTAATTCTTTAAAACCACTGTATTTATTATGATCTCAAACAGCAAATGTTTGTATTGTGTCCATAACTTGATTGTTATTTTTGATCTTAGTAACAAATTTTTCCTAGTATTTAATTTGTTATTATTTTAATTACATTTTAGTACATTTTTTTCTTACTGCCCTTTTTAGTTTCAATTTTAATTGTATATTGTATTCTTGTTAGAAATGTTATTTATAATTATTTTTGCGTTTAAAATGTGTAATAGAGAAATTGAGGAGGAAAATCAGGATCATTAATGTGTTAAATTATTTGTTAGTAGTTTGCTAATGTGACCACTTCATTTCTCAAATAAGTTCTGTTTAGTTACATTTTATTTAGATAAGCTTGTAAGCAATCTTGAACGTAATATTAACTTCCTAAAATAAAGATAGTAACAATTCTAGAATATGCATAGTGCACTTGTGCAGCCTCATATTAAAAAAAACAACTAGTTACATATTACATTCTTGTTAAGTTCATATAGAAAATAAAAATGTAGATGTTATATACCATATTTTAAAATTATCATCACTGCAAAGTATTTACTTCCAAAGCTATATTTTTTACAAGTTAACAATTTGTCAATTTGTAGGCTGCTCTTTCGAATAAGAACTCAATTACTACTCGTAGAAACATTATTTTTAGTATGAGATGTGCATAAAGCAATATATTTATCTTAGATATTGAAATAAAAAGACAAGAGGTGTGTGTAAATTTTTGTGACAATGTATTTGTAAGAGAGGTCTAATAGTTTGATATGAAAGAGTGTTTTTATCTAAAATGCCTTATTACTACAATAGGTCTTAAGACTTGATAGATACTGACTTAGATGTATGTAACTAAAGTAAGTTGTTATGTCAATCACACCAGTAAGTTTGATGATAGCAACTCCCTAAACTAATTTGTTGCATTTAGTGATTAATAAAAATTACATACTTATTTTCATACTGCTTTTATTACCAAAACCATTCAATAATGTGCAATCATTAAAAGAAGTGTTGTTATTGCACCGACTGGACTGCAGAAAGATCTTCAGCTAAATCACCTGCATGAAAATTTTAACTTGAGCATTTTGACTATGAACAATCAATGAAACATGGTGTTTAGCTAGCTAGCTATTGTAGTCTAGCCCCATGGCTAGACTACAATATTTAGTTCATTTTCACCACAGCTGTAAAAAATAGATTTATGTCTACATAACCTTAGTTTTCTTATTAGCATTATCCAAGATCCAAACCAATTCTAATATGAAAATGGTATTAGTGTTAAAGGTTTATATGTTAGAAGTAGTGGCATGTTTATGTCAGGTCTATTTCAGCCATTGATACTCATTATGGCTTACATCAACTTTTTGAAATTTTGTTCTTTTTGGGCGTAAATCTAAGCACTGCTTGACAGTACAACAACTTAACCTTGCATTTAGGCAGGAAAAAGGATCAGGAATAAAATGATGAAAATAAATGATCAAATTAAATGATACTACATACTTTACATACTAAACTACTTTCTATTCAACTTAATTACCTTAAAAATTATTAACAACAACATTAAAATTTGTACTAGAACTGTACATACTATGTACAACAACTGATCTACTAGTCCAACTCACCACATTCAGATATAACAACTTTCTTGGATGGTTTTCCACTTTTGGAACCAAATCCCTCCATTTTTTGGACAATATCCAAGCCTTCCACAACTGAACCGAACACAACGTGCTTCCTGTCTAACCATGGGGTGGCTGTTGTGGTGATGAAAAATTGAGATCCATTAGTGTTCGGTCCTGCGTTAGCCATGGAGAGAATTCCAGCACCAGTATGCCTCAATTTGAAGTTCTCATCTTGGAAAGTGCGACCATAAATAGACTTGCCCCCAGTACCATTATGGTTAGTAAAGTCGCCCCCTTGACACATGAAATTAGGAATAATTCTGTGGAATGAAGAGCCCTTATAACCAAAACCTTTCTCTCCAGTACACAGGGCTCTAAAATTTTCAGCGGTTTTAGGAACTTCTTCCGTATTTAATTTTATTACAATCCGACCGAGGGGCTCGCCGTCGGCAGTCACGTCGAAGAAAACCTTCTTATCCGCCTGAGAAGAGGCAAACCGCAAGGCAGCAGCAGAATACAAGGTGCCATTGATGACCGTTCGGCGCAACATCGCCGCCAATGCCATTGTTCAGATTCTTTTTTGATCTGAAATTTTATAGTAATATAGTAGTGAAAGAAAATGAACTCTTACCGCAAGAATAAAATAATACAGCAGAGGTCTAGAGGTTAAGTTAACTTATCTGATACCTCTCAATCTCCAGCCAAGTCCTACTCCTGCCTGCTCTTGTAATCTTGCACTCTTGCAGCAAAAATGGTACCACTTTCTAGTAAAATAAAATACGACCGGCAAAGAAGTGGGCAACGCGGTCAAATGCGGTCAAATCAAATGTCTTCTAAAATCTAAATATGTCGTCTGCGTCAATGTTGCCGGCAGTCAAACATGAAAAAGTCTGGATTAAGAATCTACCCGAAATAGGGGATCGGACAGTAATCGAGAAAAAATCTAAAATGTAGTTAGAACGAATGTTCGTTGAACCAAAAATATCATTCAATCAATATTTTTGTAAAATAATAATGATTTATACTTTTAAATTAATAAATTAAATCTAATAATTCTGACATTTTTAATCTGACTTGACTTGACTTGACTTGACTTCTTGGTATATGGCATCTGTGGCTAGTTGTCACAATTCTGCCAATGTCCGTTCATGCTAGTTTCACAAATCGTATGGAGCAAAGTAAAATAAGAATATGATCGGTGTTTTTCTGGGAGAATCCACTAGACTTTTACAATCGCGATGATTTATCTAAAACAAAAATACACAACTAAGACAAACACAATGTTAGTAGATATATACAAACATAAATAATTATTAGTTAACGAAGTAGGTAAGTATTATATTTACAATTTAATATTATTTATCTTAATAAATTTACATAATATATAGTTAACTAAAGGGGAGAATGTTAAGGCCAAAAGGCATTTAAAGGAAGTGGGACGAGGAATGCTAGGGGGGAGGATATCATATAAGGAATGACGCAGTTTTGGACAGCTAAAGAATATGTGGTCAACGTCTCCTTCGGCTAGTCCACACTCGCACATTGAGTGATCCCTGATTCTGAGTTTTGCTAAATGGACAGGAGTACATGAGTGGCCTAATCTCAGTCGGCATATTGTAGAGGTGGTGGGTTTATTGGCCAAGCGAAATTTGAAAAACCAAGGAGTTTTGGGAATATTTGGTTGAATATCGCCATAATGTTTCCCCTTGAGTTTTTTAGAATTTTCCCAATATGCTGACCAGGATTCTATGAGTTGGGATTTAGGGAGAAGGCAAAGGTCATGAGAGTACACTTTAAAATGATCAAGGGAGCCTATTTGTGAGGCAGCTTTTGCACAGGAATCGGCAGTTTCGTTGCCAGGAATTCCAGAGTGACCCGGAATCCAGGCAAGAACTATATTGATACCGAGATTATGGCAATCAAAAAGAGCTTGTTTTAGTTGAAAGATTATAGGAAAACGAGAGGTAGAACGGAAGGGGTTTGAAAGAATACTTTCAAGACAACTTTTTGAATCAGTAAAGATGACAGAGTTATTTAAGTTATGGGACTTAATATAGCGAATGGCTTCCATGAGAGCAAGGGCTTCTCCCGTAAAAACTGAAGATTGGGAGGGACATTTAAAGCTTAAGCATATCCTACCAGAGGGGATCCAAACCGCTGAACCTACAACACTGTTTGTCGTTAACTTGGATGCATCAGTAAATAAGATCTGCCAGCCTTGAAATTGGGTGTTTATTTGTTCATTGAATAATTCTCGGGGCTGAGAAGAATTCCTATCAATACCGAAGTGAAGTATGATACGAGGTTCATAAATAAGAGCTTCATAAGAGGTCATGAATAAGGGATTGCTTGGGAATTGAATGACAGGGTTGGGAAGTTTCGTAAATTTAATGTAACTATGAAGCAGGCAAGGAATATTATCCGTGTTACGTGAATCGACAAGTTCTAAAAGATTATTAAGTTTTGGGAGAAGGGGATGGTTAGAATTTTGAATTAATTTAAAGAAGTATCTATCTGAGAGGTATTGCCTACGTATATTTAGAGGAGGCTCTCCACACTCGACCTGCAAAGCATTAATAGGTGAAGATTTCATTGCTCCCAGGATGATTCGAAGACATTTGGATTGTATTTTAAAAATTTTGTGTTGGCCAGATTTATTACAAAGATTAAGTAGAAATGATCCATAGTCAAAATGACTACGGATTATGGCGTTATAGAGTAACTTTTGGGAGTAAGGATGGGAACCCCACCAGACCCCCGAAAGAGACCGAAGAATATTAATATTTTTTTCCCCCTTTTGCGATATGTAGTCAAAATGTGGTGTACCCGACATTCTTGAGTCCAGCTTGACACCTAAAAATTTTGCACTTTGTGCTTGTGGGATGATATCTTGGCCAATAAGCAGTTCGATGTGAGGTATGATTCTTTTTTTTGTAAATACTACAACTGAACTCTTTGTTGCAGACAGGGCCAGACCGTGATCATACAACCAGTCACCTAGGTATGATAAAGCTGAGTTCAGTCTATTTGTTGCTTCTTCCATGGACTGCATCTGTACATATAGAGCCAGATCATCGGCATATTGTAGTATGTCACAAAACGAGTTCAAAGACCTCTCCAAGTCGTAGGTATACAAGCTGTATAGTAGTGGGCTTAGTACTGAGCCTTGGGGTAAACCTTTCCAAACAGTTTTCGGGTAATGAAAGCTCTGGTTACACTTAATTACTACAGATCGTTCCATTAACATGTTGCAGATGAATCGTACGAGTTTCACAGGGATACTCAGCTGAATAAGCTTATCTCTGAGCACCGGAAGCAGGACGTTGTCATAGGCAGACGCAATGTCTAAGAACAATCCAACGAGAAATTGTTTCTTTTTAAAGGATATGTAGATGTCAGTTGTTAAAAGACTTAAACTGTCCATAGTACTTAATCCCTTCCTAAAACCGAATTGCGTTTTGGCGAGAATAGACTTGTTCTCAACAAACCATTCAAGCCGATTTTTAATTAAATGTTCCATGATCTTGGCCAAAACAGAAGACAAAGCGATTGGTCTTTAGCTGTTTGGATCTGAAGGATCCTTCCCAGGTTTTAAAATTGGGATAATAATTTGCGTTTTCCATTGATTAGGTACTATGCCTTGTTCGAAAAATAGATTGATTAATTCTAAATAGGTTCGTTTGCATTTATTTGACGATTTAGTAATGAAGGAATAGGGGATTCCATCAATACCAGGGGATGAGTCAGTCAGTCCGTCGAGTGCAAGCTTTAATTCACTAAAAGAGAAAGGATTATCAAAACAGTCATAAGATGGAAGAGGAGCTGGAAGTGAAGGAAAGGAATCCTCAGGAGGAACAAACGGAGGAGTAAGTCTATCCGAAAAGGCCTCTAGCCATGCAGAGGGGTCATTGCATGTTATATTTTCAATATTACAGGAACCTCTAAATCGCTTTATCTGTTTCCAGACAAGTGAGGAGGGAGTTTTCGGAGATAAACGTTCGCAATATTCCATCCAGCCAAGCTTTTTCTTTTTGGAGACCAACCTTTTAAATTTAGCAGCAGATTGTTGATATTTCAGGAAGTTTGTATCAGTCATGGAAGCATAGTAATTTCGTTCGGCTTCCTTTCTTTCCAAGACTGCTGATGTGCACTCAGAATCCCACCATGGAGTTGAAATTATAAATTTTTTTGTGGGTTTTTTCAGTGGGATGTGGAGTTCAGCAGAAGAGGTAATATTTTCTACAAATATATTATATGAGACTAGGGGGTCAATGTCTAATGGAAACATAGAGGAGGAATCTGATTTAAGGTCAAGAGCAGCTGAATAGGAAGGCCAATCAGCGCCCGAAAGTTTGTATTTAAGAGAGGGACAAGGGTTGCAGAAAGGAATGACTCTATTAGGAATTGTAATAATAATGGGAAAGTGATCACTTCCGTATGTAAGAGGGAGAATTGTCCAGGTAAGAAGGGAGCAGAGTGAAGGCGAACACAGAGTAAGATCAACAGCACTTTTCGGGTTTTGTGAAGGTCGTACTCTACGAGTGGGTGAACCATTGTTCAACAAACATAGGTCCACTTCGTTGAAAGTGTCCAAGAGAGAAAGGCCAAATAAATCGGAATGGTAGGAGCCCCAATGAATGTGGTGAGCATTAAAGTCACCCATGACTATCATAGGGGTAGGGAGAGAGGAAAGAAGGAAGAGTATATCGGGGATTAGTGAAGAGTTGGGGTGGGGAATATAGAGAGATATAAAAGTGATATCTAGGGATCTGATACCAACGATGTTGATATCAGGGGAATGGGAAGGGAGAGTAATTTGGGAAAAAGGAAGGGAGCGCTTGATTAACAAAGCACTACCAGCATACCCGTCAGCCCTGTCATCCCGCAGACAGGTGTAACCTGGGACCCGAAATTGGGACCCAGGGACCAACCATGTCTCCGAGATGGCAATGACTGACGGTTGGAATTTTGTTGTCAAGTGGGCCAGATCATGCTTCTTTCGACGCATGCTCTGGGTGTTCCACTGCAGAATGGATACTTGATCCATAATGGCTGGACAGAGATACTAATTGTGTTAGTTTGGAGGCAACGTTGGACGGTAAAGGTTGAGGGTTCATTAATATGATATTTATTATTAAGGTTAAAAGAGTTTCTATCATGTTCTCCTTTTGAGGAGATGTTTCCAAAAGTTGATGGTTGCCTAAAGCACAACCATTCGGCATTGATGATGCGGGAGTAGCAACGATATCACGATGGGCCGTCTTATCATAAGACTTCCCATATGGGGCTTTTGAGCGCGGGATGGCACGGACAAATTTAACATACGAACGGCCACTTTGAGGTTGTTGAGACGAGCTTGTAGGCTCGGCAGACTGATATGTTTGAGAGGCAGTAGAAAACATAGCTTGCGAAACCTCAGCATAGGAGCGGGTCACTTTGGGGAACTGTGCAGCAGCTTCCTCATAAGAGATATTATTCTGGGCCATAACGGCTTTAATAGATTTTTGTCGTTCAAGTTCTGGACAGGCCTTGCTGGTGGCAAAGTGCCGTCCTGAGCAATGTAAGCAGGTTGACTCACTTTCTAAGACCTCACAGCTGTCACCAGAGTGCTCCTTCGAGCAGCGGAAACATCTCGGCTTAGATCTGCATTGCACTTTGGTATGACCAAATCTGCAACAGGAGTGGCATTGAATGGTCGGATATTGATAAAGTTCTACTGGAAGCGAGGTATAGTAGGAAAAGACCCTGTCAGGCAGGACCTGGCCTAGGAAGGTAACCACAACTGTTTGAGTAGGTATCCAGGTTGATTTCCCTTCTACAACATTTTTCCTATTAAGACGCCTAGCTTTTAGTATTTTTCCGCATCCTGTGGGGAGCTCAAGAGATTCAACGAATTCTGTCATAGACATATCAGTGGGTACATGTCTGATGAGACCCATCCGAGTGATGTTGTAAGTTGGAATTGTAGCTGAATATTTACACATAGCTAGGATTGGGAAGGTGAGGAATTTGTTTGCATCATCAGCAGTGTTAAATTCAACCGATATTTTGTTTCTGCCAACTCTCCTTACTCCATCAGTACATATGTTGGTTACATGGTGTGTTTTTAAAAATTGACCAAATTTGATAGGTCTTATTAATGTGCCTGCGGAAGGATCAGGGTCTACGCGGGAAACGTGAACCACGTACGGGCCTTTGTCTAATGAAGTGTATGATAGCCCGCCAACAACGAGGGCTGAGTCTGTATATACAGTCTCAATTGAGGCAGATGCTACTTCAGGTGAGGTTATAGTTTTTTTGGCAGGAGGCTGCGCTTCTGCTTCCATACGTCTTTTATTAGCGGATGAGTTAGAAGGAGGGTCCGGAGGATCCGGGGGGACCGGCGGATCGAGATCCATGCCGGTCATGTTTGAGGTTATTAAACCTCAAACACACACGTAACTACTTATATATTGGCTTACCAGCACCACTTGGACAACACAACACGACAAAATACTTAGATGAATCAAAATGGTGGCTTCAAAAGCCTAAAATTATGTTTTTGTCTCCAACAAGTTTGATCGCTATCACTTCCGGACGCCATTTTTAATCTGTTCTTCATCTCAAACGAAAAACTATCACAGCGCATGACGTCATTTGTAGGCAAATGCCGTGAGTCAAGCTTGTGTTTATTTTACGTTTTTGCTATTCATAAAATGTAGTTTTAAAAATTGTTTCGTTCTATTACTACAATATCGTCCCCAAACTTCACAAAACGTAATTAAATCGGTTTGCAAGTTTTATTTCGAAGAGTTTGTCGTTTTCTACCTTCATATGACGTCACAAGTTTTAAGGTGAGTTTGCGCGGCAATATTTGAAACATAATATTTAAACATAGTTTTAGGTACTTTTAGAGAGTTATTTAATTAAAATAGTATTTTTCATGGCTATATACACTCGAGAGCAATGAATCCGGGTCACTTAAAGAATGTTAAAAATCTCGGAAACTAAAAATGATAGGTTAATGCAATAAATTGTATTTAATAGACAATGTGTGAATACTCCTTAAATGAAAGTAAAAAAAATATGAGTCACCATACATTTTATTAACACAAAATTACATAAAGAAAAAAACTGCTGATCTCTCCTTAAAACAAAAATAGGAAACATGAAATTTTTGAACTTTATTACGATTTTCTTGAATTTTAATACTTCGTATTGCCTCCTCGTGCTTCCATTACTGCGTTTACGCGGTTTGGCATGCTGTACACCAAGTTCCTTATACGATTTTGGGGAATATTCTCCCATTCCTCTGTGAGAGCAATTTTGAGCTCACGAAGCGTGATTGGGGGAGGGTTTCGTTGTTTTACGCATCTGCCTAGCTCGTCCCAAGCATGCTCGATCGGGTTGATATCCGGGCTGCGCGCTGGCCACTCCATACGAGTAATGTTCATCTCTTGAAGGTAGTCATTCACAATCCTACCTGTATGAGGTCGGGCATTGTCATGCATAAATATAGCATCCTCACCTAAATTGACCATAAATGGACCAACGTGATCATTGAGGATTTCTTCCACATATCTTACGCTAGTTAAAGAGCCGTTTTCTATGATCACCAGCTCTGTGCGACTTTCAGAAGAAATTCCGGCCCACACAAGTACAGACCCACCACCGTAGGCTACTTTTTCTTCGATGCATGCTTGCTTGAATCTTTCCCCTGGTCTTCGATACACTCTGTGTCTTCCATCGTGCTTGTAGAGCATAAATTTTGATTCGTCGGAGAACATAACTTTTGACCAATCTTCAATACTCCAATTTACGTGGCTCTGGGCATATCTTAGTCTCGAAATACGATGCCCACGCTCCAGTTTAGGGCCGTTTGCAGGTCTAAGGGGTTTTAAGTTAGATTCAGCAAGCCGACGTCTTACTGTCCATGCACTTGGGTTACTTCCTCCGAGGCATCGAAACTGATTGGTGAGTTCAGTTCCTGTGAGAAAGCGATTTCGAAGCATGGTGTTCACCAAGTATCGGTCTTCTCGTGCTGTGGTACACCTGGTTCTGCCCGTTCCTGGTCTGCGTAGGTTAGAACCAGTTTCTTCGTAACGTCGGAGAACTCTTTGTACTGTTGACAGCGACACACCGACAGTCCTGGCTGTATCGCGCTGACTCCGGCCGGTTTCCAGCATTGTAAGTATTCTGGTGCATTCTTCAGGCGTAAGCGACATAATTTCAGCTTGAATAATGAATATAGAGCACTATCAACATGGTTTATGTACCCACATAAATGACAGATTACAAACAAAAGCAAAACCAAATGCTGTAATTTCGTAGTTCCATCTTCGAAAGTGGCTTTTTTTCAAATTTGATTTTTTTATGATATAACTTTACAATAACTAAGAAGTTTTAATACCTTCATTTAAGGAGTATTACATTGTCTATTAAATACAATTTATTGCATTAACCTAGCATTTTTAGTTTCCGAGATTTTTAGGATTCTTTAAGTGACCCGGATTCATTGCTCTCGAGTGTATATTAATTTTGTAGTTAATATAAAACACTTTCTGAAAAGTTGTCTGATCCCCTATTACTCGTTTTGTGAAATAGTGGCTTAATTTAAATAAATAATAAATTATTACGCGTAGGTACTTGTTTTCGCGTTTTATTAATATCTATGTATTGATTGTATGTATACAACACATCTATTCTGAATTTATTCCTTTTTCACCCAACTATGGTGAAGCTAAATGAAAGGTTATAATTTTAGCAGCGTATGTATGCTTAAGAGCTATTTATTATCTCAGGATGACGGGCGCATTGCATGCAATACAGAGCTTCTTAAAAAAGATGCACGGCAGGCTTAATTGGCCGCGTGTTAAAAGATTATATTTCTCAAAAATGTAATGTATCATGGCCACCATGGCCATGATGATGCTTGGTCGATACCAGCTGGTGATTAAATTGTGCGCAGTATTTGTTTTTGGTGTTTTCCAAGGAATTTTGCGGGAAAAAACATTATATCAAGCAATAAACAACAAGTAAATGAACCATGGCGTGTGTTGTGGTAGGCTGCAAGAGCCACGTCACTGATTTAAAGCATACACCAAGAGCTATAACATTTCATCGGTAAGTCCGATTTGTGTATTTCACCTCCTGATGCGAAAATTTGTATGTGCTACACTTCTCGTACGTTTGAAAAATATGTAAGTTACACTAGGTGCTATTTTAGCTTCGTATGATGAGCAGAAGAAATCGTATAACTAATTAAACACGGATTTTTGCATTGAGGAATGAGATTTTTGCATACCGATCGACGTGTTTGGCATTTCATGTACTAGTATAGTGTTGTGGTAAAATTCAAAACCGTAGTAAGAATTGTGCCACTTGAATAAATTATGTTGTAGTTAATTTCGCAGTCGATATTTTTCATTTTTAACCGACTCTAAAAAGTTGGAGGTTATCTATTCGATTGTTTTTTTAGAATATGTTTGTTACCTCAGAACTTCGTCATTTATAAACTGGTTTGGAAAATTCTTTTTGCTTTGGGTATAGTGTGGGTTTAGTATAGCGATGAAGTGGTTCCATATAAAGCTGTAGCTACTGTAGCTAAGCTAATTAATTATGTAAAATATATTTAGAATACTTAGGTTCTTGTTCTTGTTTTAGGTTCCCCGTGTTAGCAGAATTGCGAAACGCATGAATAAAAAACATGCAGAGGTCAAATTGGGAACCGACTCAATATCCTCGAATATGAAGTTTGCATTTCGAGGAATCGTATTATCGATAAGGTTCCCAAAATAGACTTCTGCATTCTTATGCAGTACCAACAATTTTCTCATGTCAGCCAGTGTATTCGCGACAGGTAATTAACATTATATATTGTAGTCTTATAAAAAAATGGCCAACTGGTAAAAAAATTCAAGTTTAAAAAGAAAAAAATACTTTTTGCTCGAAAGGGAGCGGGGCTCCTTAACATTAAATATAAAGATATTACTGAATTACATTTTCCAATACTTAAGTCCAAAGGGACTTAAGTATTGGAAAATGTAATTCAGCTCAATTTCAGTATGTTAAGCTGGGTTGATCGACATAATAAAAAAAATTCAATCAATTGTAAGGATTTATTTGAACATTTATTTAGTGTACTTAAGTATATTCTTTTGTTTGCAGAAAATACCTGTGAAGCGGAGACTTATAAGACGAGCTTCGCAACCTATAGTTGATACTGATTGTAGTGCTCCAGCACTGGTTAGATTTGTAAAATGAAGTAAAATAGTATAATTAATAATGAAATTATTCTTCATTGTATTGTATGTCATGCAATCTTAAAAGCATATTTAGCGTTCTTATTGGTTAGATGTTAGATGTCGCCACTAGCGTATACAGTAAATAAATAAATTCGACGTATTTTTAAAGTAAAATATTATGTTTCAAATATTGCCGCGCAAAAGGTCACCTCAAAACTTGTGATGTCATATGTAGGTAGAAGACGACAAACTCTTCGAAATAAAACTTGCAAAGAGATTCTAATACGTTTTGTAAAGTTTGAGGACTATATTGTAGTAATGGTACGTAAAAAATAGCAAAATTACATTTTATGAAAAGCAAAAACGTAAAATAAACGCAAGCTTGACTCACGGCATTTGCCTACAAATGACGTTATGCACTGTGATTGTTGTTTCGTTTGAGATGAAGAACAGATTAAAAATGTCAGAATTATTTATTGATTTAAAAATATAAATCATTATTATTTCACAAAAATATTGATTGACTGATCTTTCTGGTTCTACGAAAATTCGTTCTAACTACATTTTAGATTTTTTCTCGATTACTGTCCGATCCCCTATTAATCAGTTACCTAATCAATAATAATCATATTATACAAGAAAAACTAAAGTAATTGTAACTGGGTCATATCATTGTCATCCTTATCAGAGTAATATTAAAATTTAAATTTTAAGAAATTAATTATAAATAAATTATTATTTAAATTTTTTATATTTTATTAATTTTAATAAACTAATATACGTACAATATACAATGATAAATAGATGTATATTTCACGGGTAATAAATGGATTTATGTTTGTTATTCAATCACGCATAATAAACGAATTTTATGATTCACTAAGTTCATTATTTGCTATATACATTGAAGTAGTGTCATTCCTCAATGGCTATATATAATATTTTCCCACAAAAAACCACTGGCCACTAGCAGAGAGTCGAAAACACAGATTTTGTGGTGAAACCACTAAGGTGGCAACCTGAACCTTGAGGTCTCACACCATTGAGTCTCACACATTCCTCAATGGTGGCAATACTGCCGAGCTAAGATTTAGTATTATATAATACGTCTTTGCTGCCGAGCACCCGCCCGGGCAGGGCGCGTTCAGTACCTAAGCATTTTTTCATGAACCAAATGTATGTACTACCAAAGAGTATTATAACCTAAGATTTAGTATATAATACGTCTTTGATTATAACTGTCCTGCATACTACCACAAAAACTGTAGTACTACGCTACTACGTACCTAGTAAAGTAAATTAATTACTTTCTCTATGATAATTTTAGTAACTATGTTATACCACGTTATACCACAGAATACAAAAGGTACAGAAGCAGCACTCCGCAAAGAAATTTAAACAAATAGCGACTCTTGCTGTGACGCAATAAAATTCAATTCAGCTCGCGTCGTGCTGCATACCTACCAGTCATATTAACCTACAGACAGTGGCGTAGCTAGGTAACCAAAGGCCCTGGGGCAAAAAATAAACAAGAGCCCTAACTAAACTATTTAAAATCGTTTGTACTACTCCAGTTCGTACTCCAGATTCGTCATCAATAACTTGCGGGGAACTCCCCGCAAATTTCAAACAAAAATGTTCAAGACTTGTTTGGAATACCCCTGTATTTTTTCAAATAAATTGCCATTATTAAAGTCGCGTTCCTGGAATCTGGTTTATTTATATTCCGAATGTGGGAGAAACTTTCACTAGTTCAATTTATAGTTTGTAAGTCAGAGTCCGTGTGGCACCCTGAGCTTGGGGGCACTGCCCCGTCTAGCCCTCCGGTAGCTACGCCACTGCCTACAGCGCGCACGCGGCGCGTGTAACGTTAGGGTTGATACTTGTGTAGTGATGAAATATCAATTTGAATAGATCAAGTAATGCATATCTCTACTATCTATGAGGTACTATTATTCTCATTCTACCTAGTAATTATAGTTGTAGTTAATACCTAATAACACAAGTAATACTACTTGTATTATTAGGTATTAACTACAACTATTCTACAAGTGTGCATATTTTTATTTTCTAAGTAGATAACTAGGCAAACACTATGTACACTTATATAAGTACTGTCTAAGAACCTGAATAGATCTGTTAACACGCGACAAGAAACTAACATTGATAATGATAATAAATAGCACAGACTATATATAAAAATACCTAATACCTACTAATAAAATTCATCATTTATATCAGAATAAAAGTTTTGAGTAGGTAGGCAATTCTTTGTTATATATACATATATATGATAGATAGAACACAGAATTTAAAAATAGATATACCTAATATAACTTTCTTAAAATGGTGTAGGTACATTTACTTGCCTTTCGATGTCCTTCGGAAGTGCAAAAATAGAGAGATTCCGGTCCTTGTTGGTATTTAGGCAGCCAAATACGATGCAGTATTTGCTTGTTTTCATATTTGTGTTAGACTACCACGTAATACTAGTCGTAAAGCGGCGCGGGCGGCGCCGGCGGCGGGCGTATAATGTACGTGCGTCACGGGCGGCGCGCGACAACTGGCGACAACCCACTGAACCAAAGAGCTTATTATAACTGTCCTCTACAGCACTGAACTCCGCACGACCCGTTGCTGGTGTATGTACTTGTAGCGTACCTACAGTGCAGAGTGCTATAGGCCTGGTTATACATACGTTTATTCACTGAAAGTTGTTACTGAAACAAGTTATTTGTGAGACGCATACGCACCGCAACCCAAAGATAAATACTTTGTCTTTGCCGCAACCTACCCAGCCATTGAGGAATGACACTAGTGTGAAACCTCAATGTACCCAGCATTTTTTTCTACCTGAGAGGCTGACACTGACAGCCTTGCAAATGTTTTGACATTGACATTTACACTCAGCTGGTTGGATTAGTGCGGAGCGGAAAGTACCTACAAGAGTACAACAAAAATCTAAAAACTCTCTATGAAAAAGTTGCTAAAAACAAAGTTATTGTCATTTTCTTAAATATTTATAAAAAAACATGTACTTTGTAAGAGCAGCGATTTCACATTTACGCCAAGCTCGTGAAATAATAAAACCATCAAGATGGCCACATGACCGGCAAAAGTTTCTAATCAGACCTAGATATTATTCCACTCAAATTGAATTAGAAGATGAATCAGGTAGCTGTTTGAAGTATAAGACTTTCTTTAAATGACAAATGTAATCGTAATCTCTAATTATCCATTTGGCTTCTTTTTCTAATAATTATTCTAGTCAACACTGCCGTATTATTGCCCTTAGTTCTACCAGTTTTACAATTTTATTGTGCTTTTAGCTTACTTAACTTTTCTTTCGTCATTGGCAAATAAGAAGAAAAATATAATAATTTAAAGGTGAGTTTAATACACAATGAGGTATTATTTTGCCTATAAGTCCACATCTGTTGCAGACCAAATAGTCCAAACACTGTGCAAAGGAGACCCTGAGCTTGAGAAGAAATTGAAAATATTAATGCTGGAGGTAGAAGTGATGCGACAAGATGGGCGCTGTGCTCCCGCCAACATCAAGTCAGATCAGTGGCAGCATCTACTGTCATTAAAAAGTAGAAATCAACGGTCAAGTTACCTAAACTTCCTGTGGAAAACAGAAAAGTCAAAAGAAAATGAAAAGGTTACACAAAACAGTGCAATTACTTACAAAAACTACCTATGTAAAATGAAGAAAACTTAAAGGAGCTGATAACATGTTCTTGTGTATCTTTTAGGCTAGAAAGGTGGCAAGAAAGAAGGAGATGGAAGATAACCCAATTGAAATAATTAAGGAACATGATGACGACCTCTTGTATGGCATACAACACCAATCATTGTTTATAAGGATTCGAGACCAGTCCATCAACATGTTTGATAACTATAGGTACCTCCCTACTTATCTTTGCATTGTGATTTGATTTTTTAAGTGTTCAATCTTATTTTGTATAATTAGACTTTAGTGATATCCAGGATCTAGGTACTAATCAAATGATATTGTAATTTCACAAAATGTATTATTTTGTTTCAGAGCATTACAGGCAATTATGCATGGACAAAACATAGTGATAGATTGTTCATACGAAGAGTACATGGTCTTTCGAGAGACGACTAATGCAGCTAAGCAGATGACATTTGTCTTTGGGGATAACAGAATACATAAAAATCCATTTAACATACACATGTGTAATGTTAATATAAGAGGAACATTCATGAAACAACTAAGGAAAAACATTCCATCATTGGAAGAGCCATGGTTTCCTTTAAATATACATACTGAAAGCTATTTAGATAAGTTCCCTAAAGACTCATTAGTATACCTCACACCACATTGCCGTGAAGAATTAACTCATTTCGACCATGATGCCGTGTATATAGTTGGATGTATGGTTGATAAGGTAATATAAAATTATTATTATTAATGTTATATTGCTTGCTAAATTAAAGCCCTTATTTGTTGATGTATATATTAAGCACATTTTTTCTTTATTTTAGGTAAACAATGAACCACTTTCATTAGCCAAAGCTAAAAGAGATGGATTAAAAATGGCCAAATTACCACTGGATCGATACTTAGAATGGGGACCCGGGTCTAAGAAACACCTCAATATAAATCACATGATTCCTATACTGTTAGATTTGAAGGCTACTGGAGACTGGGAATATTCCTTGAAGCATATACCAAGAAGAAAACTAATGGAGACTAAAATATTGGCCATGGAGAGGAAATTGAAACATAATCCTATTCTTCGAGAAGATGCATTTAGAGATTTCAAAATGCCAAAAGGAACCAAATTAAACATACAAGAAAGAAAGATTAAATCACGAAAGTCTCTTTATGATGAATAAAGCATAGAAATTAGAAATAAATACAAGTTATTAAGAATTATTCTCTTTATTTCATTTTATTACACATACCTAGATAAAACATAAAAAAGAAATAATTGCTATGCTATGTAGTAACTAATAAATCTGCATTAAGTCTAATTTTGTACACTAATTAAATTTAAAGTATGTTACTCTATCATTATATTATTGTTGTCTATGTACAAGATGAAACACCAATAATTTTATCTCCTTGCAACAAAGAGCTTCCTTAAAACATCTCATTCAAGTTCTAGTTTAACAACGATTGTATTGCACATATTTTATGCAACCTTTCTCATATATGTCTACATCTTTCAAAACTTTCATTAAACCACGGAATCAAAGTCAATTTATTAAAAACAATGTTTGCTACATAATGTAGAACAGAAAAATGTCCTGTGTGTAGTGTAGGTAAATCACTAAAAATACATTATTCAAGAAAAATGCTTTGTAATATTTAAAAGCAGAAAAGATTAGCACTGCAAATAAATGAACCTTTTGCTTACTTTAATAATGATTGATATCTATTTGTTACGACAACCAATTAATACTCCATATAATTTGAGCTGTCTCATTTCTAAAATGTACTTATGTATGATCTGCAACGGTTTCAATAGAAACGAGACAACGCATAATTTTAATAGGGGATCGGACAGTAATAGAGAAATAATCTAAAATGTAGTTAGAACGAATGTTCGTCGAACCAGAAAGATCAGTCAATTAATATTTTAGTGAAATAATAATTATTTATATTTTAAATCAATAAATAATTCTGACATTTTTAATCTGTTCTTCATCTCAAACGAAACAACAATCACAGCGCATGACGTCATTTGCAGGCAAATGCCGTGAGTCAAGCTTGTGTTTATTTTAAATTTTTGCTTTTCATAAAATGTATTTTTGCTAATTTTTTCGTTCCTTTACTACAATATCGTCCCCAAACTTCACAAAACGTATAAGAATCTCTTTGCAAGTTTTATTTCGAAGAGTTTGTCGTTTTCTACCTACATATGACATCACAAGTTTTGAGGT
Source organism: Petrophora chlorosata (assembly GCA_951640565.1). Taxonomy (NCBI): domain Eukaryota; kingdom Metazoa; phylum Arthropoda; class Insecta; order Lepidoptera; family Geometridae; genus Petrophora; species Petrophora chlorosata. Next base: position 7,683,193 of record OX621190.1, read on the forward strand.
GACCGTTTGCGCGGCAATATTTGAAACATAATATATAAACATAGTTTTAGGTACTTTAAGAGCGTTATTTAATTAAAATAGTATTTTTCATGGCTAAATATATTCATTGTTGTTAATTTAAAACACTTTCTGAAAAGTTGTCCGATCCCCTATTACGTGAAAAAGTATAGCAGGATTTTTGAGATTTTATTCAGAGACCTGATAACCGAAGGTGTCCAAACAAAGCGTTAACAATAATTCGGTTAGCCGTAACAAATATGTTTGTATTACTAAAATAAATGTAATAATGACTAAGGTAAAGGCAGGTTGCGCATATCGACGTCGTTAGGATTCTCCGACCGCTGCTTGATCGTGGCGAGAATCTCCTGCAAGTTGGAAGGCAACGAGATGTCGGCTAACGTCGGCGCCGCCGATGAGGGCGGGGTCATGGGCCGCGACGGCGAGTAGGCTTCGTTATCCTGACGATACAAAAACATAGTCACACCACAGAATACTAAGTGACAGAAGCATCACTCCGCAAAGAAATTTAAACAAATAGCGACTCTTGCTATGACGCAATAAAATTCAATTCAGCTCGCGTAGCGCTGCATACCTACCAGTCATATTAACCTACAGAGCGCCTCTATCTCTTCTGACGCGGCACGTGAAACGACGCGCGACCCGCCGTCGGTGTCCGGCTATATACTTGTAGCTTCGTACCTACAGTGCGGAGTGCGCTAGGCCTGGTCACACTAACATTTTGCAACAAAGTGAAAATACTGACGAAACTATCCCTCTTTTTAACCGACTTCAAATAAAGGAGGAGGTTCTCAATTTCTTTTTTTTTTATTTTTGTTACCTCAGATCTCCGTCATTTAAGAAACTGACTAGCGACCCGCCCCGGCTTCGCACGGTTATTATACATATAAATCTTCCTCATCAACCACTCTTATCTATTAAAAAAAACAGCATCAAAATCCGTTGCGTAGTTTTAAAGATTTAAGCATACATAGGGATATAGGGACAGAGAAAGCGACATTGTTTTATACTATGTAGTGATAGTGATTTGGAAAATTCTTTTTGCGTTGGGTTCAATACAGCTACGAAGCGGTCCCATATAAATTTCATCGATGTTCGACCTTGGACTTCGAAGTGACATCAGAATACAAGTCGATTTATTTTTGTTATAAAATGTATTATCAAGGTACAAGTCAGATCCACGTCTTCCATTTAGTAAGGCCTTAACAAGTATACGTTTTATCAAACAAAAATACCGACTTCAATGTATCTTCGAAGTCCAAGGTTAAATATCGATGAAATTTATATGGGACCACTTCGTAGATATACTGAACCCAAGGCAAAAATAATTTTCCAAATCGGTTCAGGAATGACAGAGTTCTGAGGTAACAAACATAAATAAAAATATAATCGAATAGAGAACCTTCTCCTTTTATGCTAGACCGTGCCGGGCGCGAGGCGTGCCCCGTACGGGACACGGATCTAGAACTACGAACATTTAATATGAAGCACTTAACAAAGAAATACACCCAACAATTACATACATAGATCCTGGCCTCTTACTAGGAATCCCCGTATCTAGGGAACCAGGAACTACGCGGACCATGGTCCCATTACACCCAGCCACGAAACAAATGCTTGCGCTTTTTTTATGTGCACAGACATGTGTCCCGTTGCTGGAATCGAACCCGCAACCTCAGTGGTGTATGAGACTTGAGGCGACGTGCCCACGACTCCACAGAGGCTGAAATCATCCTTTTCTAGCATAAACTGTTAGACAGTTAATGAACGTAGCTTACCTCTTCACCCATAGAAGAGTCAGCTTGCGCCATTTTAAGGATCTGCTGTTTCTGTTCTTCAATCTGCCGGTTGAGTTCTTCCATTTTGTTGCGGAGCGCCGAGGGCGGCGGCGCGATGACGGCGGGCGCGGGCGGCCCGCCGCTGCTGTTCGAAGACCCCGGGCTGTACGCTTCCTCAACGTCCGCACACGCTGGGAAAATAAACAATCATCAGTCTATCACGTTCCCACTGCTGGGACACGGGCCTTCCCTCATAGAGAGATGGGCCATAATCCGCCACGCTGACCCAGTGCGGGTTGGTGGATGTCACATGTCCTTGAATTTTGTATCACACACACATTATGTATCACAATCGAAACATTCATATCGTACCACTGGTGGTAAGAGCTGGTACGACGAGGACTAGCCGAAGTATTACTAGTATGAGTTGCTTTCGTTCGTTCGTTCGTGCGGTCTAAAAGAGACACTCTTATGCCTGTTGCATAGCGCTGTCCCTTTCATCCGACAGAACGAAGATCGTAATTACTTTTTAAGAGTACAGGGGCAGGTTAGGAAAAAATCCGATCATACCAGTGTGAAGGATAATAATCTAATCACACCAATGCCGAAGTCTCACTCAACCGTTTGCAGGTTTTCTATAGTGACAAGGGTCTGCATGAATACGGACCGCTGCTGTGACATTTGGGTTACAATGAGTCCTTATTTTGTGCGTGTTCTGAATCATTCGCACTGTAGTATGACTAGTAGAAATAAAAATAATAATCGCCGACCGGTTCTCATCCATTAAAAATATAAAAATACCTCAAATAGCCCAATCATAAATAATTTCCATATATCTTTGATTGCATCTTCTTAATGATACACTTAGAGACAGTCCCCGATAAGTGTTGCCCATTAAATATCTAAACAAAATGCTCTAAGAGACCTCTACGTGTTGAGTCCAACACGTAGAGGTCTCTTAGAGCATTTTGTTTAGATTTTACAGTTTACACTAGCAGTTGTTGAACTTCAGATGCCTAAGCTAGGCGTATGCCTGTAATATAGGCATCTGCGCTTCCCCTTGAATTTAGATGTTCCGCAAACCTTCCAAAGGACCGGTATAACCCGTGAGAAAGAACGACAAAATAATAAAAATATAAAGGTGTAACGTACCCAAGGAGGCGGCGATCTTGTCCTTAACGGAGGTAGAGAGAGCCGAGGAGGTGTAGGCGGGCAGCGGCAGCGCGCGGCGCCGCGGCGACGACGGCGGCGTGTACGTCTTGCCGCCCGCCACCGGCGGCGTGTACGAGCGCTTGCGCGACCCACGCGTCACCTGCGACGGAGGGGACATGTTTTAACACCCTATAGTTTATACAATACAATGCAATAATGCTTTATTGTACACCAAACAAGAAATTAATTAAGCAAGGGAAAGACTTATAAACAATGAGCGGACTTATCGCTTATAGTGGTCTCTTCTAGTCAACCTTTGGATGGAAAGAACTAATGGAGTAAGAGAGGTCGGCGCTGTAAATAAAAAGTACAATTTAGTAAACTAAAATTTAATAAAACCCCGACACAAAAAACCAATAAAAAAAAAACTTAGTCACTATGATTCTAATATATTATACTAACTGCGCCCTGCGGTTTCACCCGCGGTTTCCGGGATAAAAAGTAGCCTATGTGTTAATCCAGGGTATAAGCTATCTGCATACTAAATTTCATCAAAATCCATTCAGTAGTTTTTGCGTGAAAAAGCAACAAAGGTACATCCATACATCCATTCTTACAAACTTTCACGTTTATAATATTAGTAGGATTCTTCTTAGGGTTAAGTTCGCCTTTGTACATGTACTTTATAAATCCACAATGTAAATGTATTGACAGTGCACAAGAAAGAAAGAAATTATTTATTGCCTATACAGTTAGGCAATAAATATTTTTTCTCTTTCTTGTTCATAGAATTTAGAGTAACAATATTCAAAAGCACAAAAGCAGTAGCAATAGGGGTAGTCTCAGCACTGAGCTGCGTAAGCCTAACAGCTCACGCAAGGCTAATTTTCAGCATACCCCTTTATTCGAGAGATAAATAAATAAATAATATAAATAACGCCCAACGATCACATACATAGATCCTGACACCTAACTAAGATTCCCTGTATCTAGGGAACCAGGAACTACGAGGACCATGGTCCCACAACACCCAGACACGAAACATGCTTGCGCTTTTTTTTCTGTGCACAAACATTTGTCCCGTCGCGGGAATCGAAGCCGCAACCTCAGTGGTGTATGAGATTTGAGCCAACCTGCCCAACCACTACACCACAGAGGCTGTCTGAGGCAGAGATGTTCGTCGATATTGAGTAATTAGTCATAAAGAATATAGGACTAATTATTGTTATGCCAAGGGCGTTCAACGGCTGGACAAAATAATAAATGAATGTCAATTCAAACGCGTTAGTTGTTTTCAACTTGTTGAATGCTGCCAAGTGATCATAGAGTATCTTTTATAAACGGACCCAAGTGATCTCGCTTGCTCAGTTTGAAGTTGTTCGGATAGATAAACTATCTGAACACCTGAGGTTTACGGTTTAAGATATTTATTTCTTAAAAAGTGTACAACTCACTTAACTTAAGAAATACAAGTTAAATTAAGAGTAATATTTAACGATACACTGAGCGTCGGAAAGACGGTAGCGATTTTTACAACATATCTGACAGTTAGCACAAATACAAATGGCGGTAGCACGAAAACTAACTTATTACGTATAGCATCAGGCAAAGAAACAGATAGCAAGTGCGATAATTGTAGACATGCTAAGTAATAATTGAATACTTACTAATATTTAATTTGTTAGTATAAGTAAGTTAAATGCTAAGTACATTCATTATAAGGTTAAATTCAAGAGTATTTTATAAGTTATATAGTATAATGTTACATGTAAATGTATTAATTTATAGTTTTAATAGGTGAAGAAAGTAGGTTACACAGACATAGAATTGATTTATAAACTCGTAAAATCTTTGAGGAAGTGGAACTTTAGTGTTTTTTTAAACAAAGCAAAAGATTGAATTTCTTTTATGTCCTTAGGTAAATTGTTGTACAACTGTGCTCCTTCAAATAATATACTTTTCTTTCCATAATTAGTACGAGGTTGTTTGTGAATGATAGTTTTGTATGAATATTTCTGTTTAAATTTTTTTGTACATACATGTATTATATTTATACATTTGAGATAAGGCCATTAATTTCGTTTCTTTGTATACCTTTTCTGTAGCACGCTTGAGGTTTAAAAAATCAATCCTATGTTGGTGTGGAAATGACACCATGGTGTTGCAATAACATAAAATAAATTAATATTTTTGTAATTCTAAACGGAATAAAAAAAATTGCAGATCATTCAGCCTATTATTTTCTTTCTGCTGACGATCGGCAGGACATCTGTTACAGGAATGTCGTGGTGATAACAAGATGATAAGATCCTTCACCTTCCATTTTGAGAGTCGTTGTCGGCCAATGACATGCCATACACACAAGGATTGTAAAACTGTGCTGTGTCATACAAAAGACCAAAGGTCAAGGTTGACGCAGACAGAGAGGACAGAGGAATGTCGTAATATGAGGTCAATGCCCTACAGAGGGTGGAAAAATCGAAGCATGCATCCAGTCAAAATGAACTGATTACCTAATTTTAATTACCTAGTAAAAATGTAATCACCGCCATACTACTCGGGAAGCGTTCTACCAGACTGAAGGGCGTTCGGCATTCGGTAAGCATATTTCGGGTATAATAACTGAATCACCTACAGCTAGATTTTATTCATTTCCTATTTCGAATCATAATGGTATTGCGGGAAACAAACAATCGTACAATAAATATATTTTTATTTACACTTCCTCATTCGACGAACTAACCTTTGCAGGAATTATATCTTTAGGAATGTGATGGGGCAATCGTTTCTTTCTCTGTCGGACGATGACTGCGAGCAGTAGATGCGCGCGCGCATCGAGCGGGCCGAGCGCGGCCGCGCCCCGCGCCGGCGCCAGCTCGGCCGGCACGGGGCTGCTGCCGGCCAGCGGCACTATGTAGAAGTCTTTTACTGTCGTCGTGTTAGGCACCTTTACGACTCCTAACCTAAAATCATAACATCTCTCGTTTATAAATCGGTCGGGAAATAATAAAAACAAATGAAGGGAACGAGGGGAGGAAAATATTTTATTTGTTTCGGCGATACACACCTATTGCGACTACTGAGATAGCTATAGAGCGCGATATATTGCATTTTCTCCTCGTCGTTCGCGGCCTGCAGCTTCAAAATGACGATGTCCTTGTTACTCGCTTTCTTCGTCTTGCTGATGTAGTCCCACACCGTGTCGGGGTTTATCCTCCCCACTATGTCTAGTTCTGTGCTGAGATCTTCTTCCAAATCTACGGCGCTTCCCGACACCTGAAACATGTAAACGAGTATGTATGAGCTTTTATTTCCGAATAATGTAATGATTATTATTAATATCAAGTTAGATAAGTCATGTAATGACCTCGTGTGCCGCGACATAGAATCTCGCCACATCCACCATGTTAATGCAGCCGTTCCACACGGTAGCCGCGGCATTTTCTACTGTACTAGTCGGCTCCTGGTCACTTTCCGCTTCTGAAATAAACAAACAAATAAATTGTCAGAGGAACACAAACAAAGTGACAGATTAATAAAAAATGAATCTACAATCCACGATTTTATGCGTCTTTTGAGGATAGATCGACATTGCATGCTAATAAATAGATTTAGAATGCATTATCATCGAGTTGTGAACTACTCTGAAAGTTTCAACCGGATAGCAAACCGGGAAGTGCTCGAAATATGAGTTACAAGATTCCACCCGGAAAGACAGACAGACAGACAAACAAGAAAGTGACTTAATATAAACAAGGTAATATAATAAGTGTCGACAATCTAAATGCAAGACTGAACACACCGGACGTTTTATCCTGCTTCGCCGTAAACGTCGTACTCGGCAGGATATCACTCGTGTCCAATGTAAACGATTTAGTAGGATCATAGTCCGCTCCCGTGTCGACGATTTCGTTCTTATAAGTATCTTCATAAGCGTCTTCGGGCTTCCTACTAAGATCTTCCTCGGAGAACGCGGACGTGATCATGGGCTCGTGCGGATCGTACTCGGGATGCGGTTCCTTCTGCATCGCCGACTTGGGCCTCTCTATGGAATCAGAGTCCGTAGAACTGAAAATGAACACAAAGAAATGTTAAGATCCTGCATCATCAACAGAATTTTTTTTACACGTGGTTAACACGTGGTTTACAGAGGGCCTTGCCTATGCGAGGCCCTCTGAGTAGGTTCCAAAGCTTTGCCAGTTATTCTGCCGCCAAGCACTAGTGCGCAAGCATTACTGTGTTCCGGTTTGAAGGGCATTGTAGCCAGCGAAATTACTGGGCATTATGAGACTTAACAGCTAATTGTCTCAGGGTGACGAGCGCAGTGCAGCGCCGCGCAGGATTTTGCAAAATAAAGTTCTGGGTGGTGCTGTTTTTGTTATGGGCAGGCCTATTGCTTACCATCAGTTGATCGATCTCGGCTCGTCTCGTCAATTACATAAAAGTGCATATACAGAAGGAAAACATACTCAGTCTTATTTTTAGTATAATTGTCTTGAGATCGAGATCTGTGGTGCGGCTTGTCGTCGCTCCTGTTGTGTCTGTCTGGCGAGCGGCGCCGGCGCCGCGCGCCGTCTCGCGAGCCGGAGCGACGGGGTTGCGACCGGTCGCGGCCCTTTGACTGGGACCTCGAGTAGTCGTGCGACTTCGATCGCTTCCTGGTCCTATCTCGCGACCGCGACCTGTGCCGCGACCGCTCCGAATCCGATTTCTCTTTCGACTCCCGCTTTGTTCTGTCTCTAGATGAGGATCTTGTTCTCGACTTCTTCTCCACTCTGCGAGTAGACCGCCTTCGCTCCTCTCGCGAATCTTTCTCCTTCAGTTCCGACTTTCTTCTCGACGACCGTGATTTCCTGTCGGAATCGCGTCTAGAATCCCGCCGACTCTTTTTGGAGCGACTGGAACTACCGTCCCTTTCTCGCTTTCTACTGCTACTGCTGGCCTCTTTCTTCGTCTCTTTTTCTTCGATCTTGCTTTTACTGTGGGAAACAATATTTATTTATTATAACACACACTTTCGACGATTTTGTAAATTTAAGATGGTTACTAAGTCACACATACCCTTCTAACTGAACTTCTCTCGTCACCTCTTCGCCGACAGTAGAATCGTTCAAAGCCGTGACGACGTCTTCAACTGGGACATTCGGGTCTAGTTCTAATTCTGTGGCTTCCTTTGTTTCCATTACCTGAAGACGAGAAATATAAGTATTACCACAGAATACAGAAGCATGACTCCGCAAAGAACTATAAACAAATAGCGACTCTTGCTACGACGCAATAAAGTTCATTTCAGCTCGCGTAGCACTGCATACCTACCAGTCATATTAACCTACAGAGCGCCTCTCTTTCTATCGCATAGCTCTTATCTCTTCTGACGCGGCACGTGTAACGTTAAGGTTTATACTTGTGTTGTGATGAAATATCAATCTGAATAGGTATTTAGTTCAAGTTATGTATCTTTCTACTGTCTATTACTATTATTCTCATTCTGTTAAGAATAACTATTCAAACAGTATACCTTCCCAGTATTAGCAGAGAAGACTTAATAATACAAGTAGTACATATTAGGTATTAGCTACAACTACTCTACAAGTGTGCATAATTTAATTTTTAAACTAAATAGATAACTAGGCATACACTATGTACATTTTTATACATACTGTCTAAGAACCTGAATAGATCTGTAAACGGCCACGGCTACCTAGTCCGGGAGCCGTCACCCGAAAAATCAGGTTAGTTCATAATTAGCGCAAGCTAAATCGAATTTAAAGCGCTTTAGTATAAGTAGCTTAAGTAGCAGTGGAAAGCGTGCGTCACTGGCGGCGCGCGACAACCCACTGCACTCTGCGCGGCCCCGCCGGCAGGGCCTGGCTATGTACTTGTAGCTTCGTACCTACAGTGCGGAGTGCGCTAGGCCTGGTATTACATGCAGAAATACAATATCATACATATACAACAAGTACAGTGGTTCTATATTCAAATACCTCTTCCCCTTTATGAGTTTTGAGAACATAAGTTTTGCTGGCAGCAAGGAGATCTAGTTCTGACTTTTTTATCAACTCCAACTGATACTTCGACTCTTGGTCTCTCCATTCCGCAAGCTCTTGACTTGCCAACTCTTCAGGGGACAGCCTTACCTGAAAAACATCATCAAACAAAATAAGTAACATTGAAAATAGCAACAATAATTCATGGTTGTTTTTAGATTTTTTGGTAACTTACCAACTGTTTAGGACTGATCGATTTGTCGCATATTTTCTCCCAGAGCGTCAGGTTCTTGCGATCCTTGATATTGAACATGAGCGACCTGTACTTGGCCTTGTACTTCATGCCGGTGTCTCGGAACAACTCATGTAGCTCGAGCTCCGTCTCTTCGGCGAACTGTTGTATATCGTCTTCTGTGAATTTGGACCTTTTAGTTTCGGCCATTCGAAGGCTCATCTGTTCTTGTAAGGACTTCCGCACGTTCTCCCTGATGTCGACCTCGGGTGCGTTCATCTTGTTCCTGTTGTCGGTGACGGTGGAATCTTTCCTGCGAGACGTCGGCGGCGGCGCTGGAGGCTGTAACGTAATAAATTATCATAAATACGCCAATCCCGTCGTTAATCAGAATGCAAACATTGTCAAGGCTGTTGTTTTAGGATAACAAAAAGTTCAAACATTGGCATTTTGGAGCAGCATTAGAGCGTATAAAAGTTACCGAGATATTAATTTATATTATGATTTTTATAGTATCAAAAACAATGTTTTAAAAATATAGAACAATAGAACAACATTGTCAAACATGATCAAAAGTTTAACAAGCACAAACCTTTCATTCAGAACATCAGTATCGGAATCAGTGACTACTGTGTTTTGTACTTTTCTAACACAAAAATACAAAGCGCACTTCCGGGCCTGACGCTGATGCCGGCCGGCTACTGAATGAGGGTCGGCATTAGGAAGACCTTGATAATGTGCACGCGTCGCGTAACTTTCCGTATTTCGACCAGGGAATGATGCTGCTTTGTTTTATGGCGCGGACGGTTACGTCATTTTACATGAGTCAACTGTTTTATCTACGAGTGCTAGTCAGGTTGATATCTAAACATGTGCGGCTTATGAGCATTATTTTGTTGATGCTTCGAGTGTAAATCGAGGAGCCAATCAAGTAAGGAATTGTGACTTCCTTATTCGATTGAAAGTCTACTACAAATAATAAAATATTTTACCTTGTCGTTCGACAGAGATCGGTTTAAACTGCTCCGAATTGGTTTCCGCGGCTCGCTGACAGGTTTCGCTGAAGACGTGCTCGCTTTGGGGGTTTCTGCCGCCAGGAGTGAGTGAGATTTAGGTGTGCCGGGGGTCTTCGGCGTCGGCGGTTTATCTTCTTTAGGAGAAGGAAGCACTCGCCTCTCTTTAGCTTCTGGTTGCGGTCGCGCCGGTGTCGTCTCTAGCATTTGCAATTTCCTGGGTACGCGCTCGAAGTTCAGTGTAGTTTGTATTTTATTAGACTCAGGGGTGATCTTCTTTTTGGTCACGCCGCCGCCGGGTTTGATGGTGCTAAGGGCTCCCGGCCGCACCACTTCGAAAGTAGGGTTCTTTTGCAGCCACGCCTTAAGGTTTTCGGCTGTGGGAGCGTTGGGACCAGCCAACAATCTCCCCGATTTTCTTTCATAAACAATCACCTACAAATAATACCATTATGAATGAAAGAAACTCTTTATATCAAAACATGACTGTACAGATAGAAATGCCGCATCAGTCAGATCTAAAAATCTAAATCTTTCAGAGCGACGAGCACAGTGCAGTGCCGCACAAAAACTTCCAAAACAAAGTATAGGGTGGTGCTGCTACTGTTATATTAACTAGTTCAGGAGCCTATGGATTCAATACTTACCTTGTAACAGTACTTTATGTCAATAAACGATTTATGATTTTATTTATGTTATAGACAGGTGCTTATAATTAGGTAAACAACCGCTCATCTCATCAATTAGATTTTTTTGAATCTATTAGTAAATGTAAAGGAATCCAAATTCTAAAGCCTGCTAAGTCTAGTTTAGCTTATTTCTCACCCTAGAGTCGGACTTGAGTTTGTCCCGCTTGGCGCCTGGCGGGGTGGCGCCGGACAGGGTGGCGCCAGGCGCGGGCGGGGGCGCAGCGCGCGGCGCGGGCGGCGCGGCGAGCGAGTCCTGCGCATGCTTGAGGATGCACGCGTCGCTGCAGTAGATGCTAGAGGCGCGCGCGCCCTTTTTGCACACGATACAGCTGCCGCCGCCGCTGCCGCCACCGCCCGCGCCGCGCGGTGCTTCACTCGGCACGTCCACTTCATGTCGCTTCTGCACTACCACCTGTTATCACAAACAGGTTTAACACGTATTCAACAAATAATACTTTTACTTGTTGAATACGTGTTAAACCTGTTATTAATAATTTTGCCCAGAAAAGGGACAGTATAGACTTTTTTAGCTTAAAGGTATCTTTTGGTATTTCTTTTATTCATCGCTTATAGATATTTAATCTCAACTGATGCTAAGCGACGATGTAGCCGAAAATGGAACACATAGATGTAGATAAAAGTGAAAATTCTCCCTGATAATACACCAAACGTCATCCAGAAACACGACTACGTCACTAACGGCATAGCTTTTTTTTTCAACCCTTCTTATTTTACTGTTTGGTATAGGTTTCCTCTCCATCATGCCGGCCTTCTCAGTTTTGTGGTTTTTAACCCACGTCTTAGCAGTAAACCTGGCAATTTTAGCATGGGTAAACACTTCAGAAATTTCATGCATGAGTTTGATTTTTACAAACCAAAATGGAACACCTTTAATGAGGTTTTGAATTTTTAATTAAGTTGAGAAAAAGCAATTTAGAAATGTGTCAGCTTTGTATTAAAAAACACTTGATAACCATTAAGTGATTGCGGTTGTTGAGGCGACGTCGTTTATTGTGTGGGACTACAAACAAAGAGCTAACCTACTGGGCTATCGTTATCAAATGATTTTACGGTTCATATTTAACGCACAATTTAAATTTAGTTACACTTCACTGGAACACAATTGGTTAATTATTTTTAGAAATACGCTTTTTTTTAGATTTGCCATAGTTGGGTAAAAATAATAACAGGTTACCTGTCACTGTCAACAATAAATGTTTATGCTACATTGTACAGGCAGAAGGCCTGTTTTTTTTACCTTAGTAGCCGATTTAGGTGTAGCTGCCTTAGTTTTCTTGATGCAATTTGGACACCTCCATTCAATCCCTTGATCTTCCATCTGCTGCCCCATAGCTTTGGTGATATTCACACATTTACCGTGGAACCAGTCTTCACATCCATCGCAGCAAATCATAAAACGATTGTTATGCGGCTGTTTGCAGATGCACCATAACCTAAAACAATATTTCAATAGTTAACATTGGACCACTGAGTTAAGTGCTAAGAATTCAAGATGTTTTTATACATACCTATAGGGATCATCTTCCGAGTTCCAACTTTCTTGTGATTCAGATACCTTCTCAACAACAGGTGGTTGTGGAAGTTGTTGGACCACCTCCTGCTTTTTAGTTGTAAGTTTCTTGTTTACATATTGTTTTGATACAGAGGCCTGATGCATCACAGGCTCTGGAGTCACGGAGACAGGTGGAGCCGGAGCTGACACCATGGGTGACACCACTTCTGCAGTACTTACAGGCGTCTCATTTGTCATTTGGCTCTTGCGCTTAGAAGCTCTAGTAGCTGGAGCTTCGATGGGCGGTAACGTTATAACTCGCCCGTCGCGTCGCACAATCTCTATGGGTTCTTTTCGAGGCGCAACAGTCTTTTGGGCGACCTTTGAAAGAGTTTGTGCATACAAGTTGGACGAGTGAGCCTGCTGGAATGGTGAATGAACTGGAGTTTTTATAGGCACTGAGTCAACCTTGCCCAGAACCTGCTTATCTATTACTTCTTGCAAGTTCTCTGAGCTCTCCACTAACTGTGCTACATGCATAAGTAAATCTTCAGACAAGTCCTCTTCGGGTGGCAGTCCACCAAGCAAGTCTAATGTAGGTGAGAGAGGACCTGCCAGGCCTGGGCTTGCCATGCTAGTTGGGGTTGTGATGATAGGCTGATTCTTCACAGGATTACTTGTGATACCCGTAGTGTCTTGCAGTATTTGAGCCAAACTTGCATCATCCAGGTGAGGAATTAAGTCATATCCTTTTGAAGATTTTTCAACAATATTAACGATTTTGTCCTTTTTCATTGGAACATTTGTTTTCACCATAAGAAGTCTAGTGGGTTGTATCGATCCAAGCATCTTGGCGTTATCATGTGGTTTGCCATCATTACTTTCTTGTGATTTAGGTATGTTGCTAGGCTTTTTATCACTTGGTAATGGTTCCTTGCCTGGTGGTTTATTATCTGTTGAAACTCTTCTGATAACATCAGGTGTAGAAAATAATGCTGTCATATCAGTTAGAAGGGCTGGATGAGATGGAGTTTTCTTCTCTTTTTTAGCTGGTTTACCAGCTTGTTTCACAACCACTTTATTAAACTCTGGAGCAGGGGCACTGTTTACAGCTATTTTAGTAGTTGGAAGTAGACTTTCTAAATCTACCTCAGAATCATCCTTTTCTAAAACTTTTGGCTGATTCTTGATTTCTTTCAGTTCCCTTTTAACAACATTTTGTGTAAGTTTAAGCCTGGATAGTTTAGGATCTGCTCTTCTAGATTTAGATATAGATGCTGGCTGTAATATTCGAGCTTTTGCTTTAGGTTTTTTCAACTTAGCCGAGCTTGGTTCTTTCCTTTCCTTGTAGTCAGAATCTGAGTCCCTGTCAGGAATACTATCACCAGATGAACTTTGTGACTCAGTACTGTCTTCATTACTTTTAACATCTTCTTTTAAATCTTTTTCTATCTCCTTTATTTCTTTAGATTTTGCCACTGGCAATGGTTTACTCAAAGCATCATTGCCTTTAAGGATGATGGGTGATTCTGGACGATTGATGTGAAGCTTTTTACCTTTAGGTATAATTTGTTGTTCCAGTATGGTGATTTTTTTAGAGCTAGGCACAGGTTTTGGTGGAGGAGTGTGAGTTATCTCAATGACTGGATCATCATATGATGCATAGCTCTCACTCCTCTGCGGCAATGCTTGGCTTGGAGAAGTAAGGGGTGTATAGCAATGATCATTTTGAAAGCCAACCAAGCTATTCTCTCGTGTTTCAATTCTAAGTGACTGCAACATTTCAGCTCCGCTATCTAAAAAGTAACAGGAAAACAATTAAATAACAAATACCTTGTATTACTCCAGTATAATAATTACTTCACTGTAAATTGCTTACCATATTTTATAATGCTGTTAGGTTCATTATAGTAGCTGTCAACAGTGAGTGTTACATGTGGAATTTTGTCATCATCACTCTCTGAATCAGTAGCATCATCAGGCCTGCCTTCATGACCAACCCGAACTACACTTATTCCAGCACTTTGGGATCCATCTGTACCTAAGGTGTACTTTTAGGGTTAATATTTCTTATAATATATGCTGTGAATGCCTTTATCATATTTACCAAAAATAGTTAAGACATAAGAAATAGAGGTAAACTTAATGATAGTGTGCCTCTTATTTAATAATCAAAGAATAATGTTCCCTATTCATATCTACAAAGGTATTGCAAAATTTAATGAATATAATGATAAATGTGACTAATACATGTATTTAGTGTATTTGCATTAAAGATTTAAGAAATGTTTCAAAATTGGCGCCAAAATCCGTAGCGAGGAATAGGGGAGACTATTAATCAAACTCGATAGTACATTTTTAGAGAAATACCATCCCGCAGCCCGCCCCCTTATGCCAAATAAAGTGTAAGAGTAAAATATGTAGAAAACGTATTGAGTACGAGTACTTCGTACATCCACGAGAGGGAAGGCGATCCTGCTACGGTTCTAGGTATAAATTGAATTTCAAAAGTAAATATTATTGAACTGCATGTACATTTATTTTATAGTAACGTACAAACTCTTACCCATCAAAGTGCCCAGTAAGTTTTGGTCTACAGAGAGAGATCCATCCTTGTTTACAATAACAACAACAGAACTGTCGGCCTTCGACGACGGTCCATTCAAATCCGTATAGTTAGTTATCACTGTATTTGACATTTTTCATCACTCTTTGTGCAACCGGTCCTATGCAACTCTATAAATAGCCATTCGAAGCTCACTTGCACAGCGCGCATCTATTTATGACGCATCCGACTCCAAAGCACTGGTAGATGCCGCCATTTTGTACAATTTGAGCTCAGTTTAATGGGTTACTGCAACCTCTAACTTTCACATAAGAAAAATTGTTCATTCCATTAATTTATATTAAAAATCTTGATTTCTATAAGAAATATTTTTTCGCCAAAGCCTTCTCAATAATTTATATTTTCAAAAAACGCAAGGAACAGCGTGCTTTTTCCACAGATGATAAAACAGTCATCGAGAATAAACCAAACAGGAAAACCAAATTAAAAAAACAACTGTCATTGGTCATTGTCTACGAGTACTCTACACTACAACGATAAAATATATCTTTTATATTAATTTTTCAGTACTTCTAAGTTAGCGTTCAGAAATTGGTAAATGTTCACCAGTAAATACTTGTCAGTTAATCGCTGTAAAATGACGTTTTAACTAACGCATTTCAAATATTAACTAACGCATTTCTGAACGGATAGTGAGAAATACTATAAGCCAGCCAATCCAAGCCAATCTGTTTCAAGATCGAGATTTCCCGCGCTTTTGTTTATCAGATTTAACTGCTTTAGTGTAGGGTTCGTTGATGTAAAATAAATATGCGCTTCTTGGTAGTACGAATTTTATTATGATTCTCTACTAAAAGTTAATTAATATAAAAGTACACAAAACTAAAAGGAAATTTTCTAATAATGACGGACGTCCATGCCAGAACTCTCGAGAACCATTCTAATTTTAAAATGAAAGCACAGATAATACAACCCCGCACGATGAGCAAGGTCCACCAGTGTCCCGTCTATAGAAAACGAGCAGGGACACGGTGTTCTCGCCTCGGGCGTGCGTTAAGGGCCGTTATACTGCGTTATTTTGGCTAATATCGGAATTTTACCTTATATTTTGCGTCATATACACGAATTGCTTATTTTATTTATATGTACAATAAATCAATGCAAAAATATTGCAAAATGTAAAAGAAAATGACAATTGACAACTAGTAACTGACAGGTGAGAATCGTAATCCGCTTTCAAGTCAAGTTAATCTTCCACCTCCCCTGGGGGGTGGTAGGGGTGGGTCTCGGGGTGGTCCCCTCTACCCTGGCGTAAACGCGCGGGGGCTTCTACCCCCCGGGAACTGGCAGGCCGCTGGTGGCTGCTCCGCTAGTCGGTGCGCCTCTCAGCGGCCCTGTGTTGGACCTTTGTTTTTTCTGGTGGTTGCTGTCGCCTCTGCCCTCTTCGTCTTCTTCTGGCGGCGGAAGAATGTCGCGGGGCAGAGCGCGTTTCTGGGGTTTGTCGGGGGGTCTCGCGTGGAGGGGTGCGATGTCGTGCAGGTGGGGGTGTGGCCCGTTGTCGGCGCGGTCGTACATACGACGCGCCAGACGGACCACGAACTCCCTCACCTTTTCCACCCCGACATCGCGGGCGATGACGTCATTTCTGACATATCGCCCAGCCCCCGTACACACGCGCAGGGCAACATTTTGTGCGACCTATAGCCGCCTCCGTTGGGTCTCCGAGCATAGTGAGTACCACGCCGGAGCCGCATACGTGAGGCGGGTGCGAATGTACGCCTTGTATACCCCTACTTTGGTCCGTAGGGGTAACTTAGAGGCCAGCACCGGACGGAGGAGCGCGCGAGCGACCTTTGCTTGGCGGACGGCGTGGTCCACTTGCGGGCGCATCCTCAACGTCCGATCGATATGGACGCCAAGGTACCTCACGGTACTCTCCCACTTGACGTCCTCGCCTCTAAGTTGTAGTGGTGGTGGCAGGATGCGTTGTCCTCCTGTGAGTAGCGCGGCCGTTTTCCCCACGTTGACGGCCATCCGCCACTTGTCGAGCCACTCGGGTAGCAGCTCGAGGACTCTCTGCACCCTGTTCGCAGCGATGGTGGCCTCCCTCGACGAGGCAAAATATGCGCTGTCGTCCGCAAACAGCGCCAGTGTGACACCCCGTTCCCCCTCCCGGAGGTGCTTGCTCTCCAGGACCGGGATGTCGTCGGTGTAGAGGACGTAGAGAGCTGGTGACAGGCAGCTCCCTTGGGGGACCCCAGCGTGGGTTGGCCTCTTCGTCGACGCGTGGCCCTCCACCGCGACGAAGAAGTCTCGCCGTTCCAGGAACGACGCCATGATTCTGGTGATGGCCGGTGGCGTCGTGGTCAGGGTGAGTTTCCACAGGAGCCCTTCGTGCCACACACGGTCGAATGCCTTCTCGATATCGAGGACGACGCCGACCGTGTGATGGCCCCTGTTCATCTCCTCGGCCAGGAGATGCATCACCCGTGTGAGCTAGAGCGTCGTGGAGTGCCTGGTGCGGAAGCCGAACTGCTCCTCTCTGGGAGTCAGGTGAGGCCTCAGCCTCCGCAACAACAGGCCCTCGAAGAGCTTCGACAGCATCGGCAGGAGCGTGATTGGTCGGTAACTGGCAGGCAATCGGCGTCCTTCCCTGGCTTTGGGAGCACGATCACCTTGCCAGTTTTCCATTCTCTGGGGAAGTGCTGGGTGCGAAGGATACCGTTGAAGAGCCGAGCTAGCGCTACCAGGCCCCTCGTGGGAAGTTGCTTCAGCATGACGTTGGTGATTCCGTCATGCCCCGGCGCTTTCTTCCCTGGTAATCTTCGCACGGCCCTCAGCACCTCTGCTGGGGAGATAAAGTTACTCCCCTCCAAGGGGGGTGGTGGCAAGGAGAGGAAAACGGCGACCGCTGCTTCTACCATCTGGTGGTGTGCGTTCTTCGGCTCCATAACGGCGCTGGCCCGTGCCATCCAGCAGCGGTCAGACCGCCACCTTGGCCTGGGTCAGGGTCCGGTTGAGCTGGTACAGGCTAGCTTTCGTGGGGTCCTCTCCTATTTCCGTAATGCGATCGTCCCACGATTCGCCACGCCACGCCTGTACCTCGCTTTTGAGCTATTCGAAGCCAGCGTGTTGAGCTCTCTCTTTACGCGGGGACAGCGGCTGTGTGCCCAGAGCTTCCGTAGACACCTCTTCTTCCTGTGCATCGCGCACAGGCGGAGAGGCATCTGCTCCTTTCTCTGGGTCGGTAGGGCGGGCGTCGACGCCATCTCTTTGGCGGACTTGATGCGGTCTGTGATGGTAGTCACGCATCTCTCCACATCCTCCGCCGTCAAGAGTGGGCCGACCTCTACTTCCTGCAGCTGGGCCTGGAACTTGTCCCAGTTCACCCTCAAGCGCATCGGGCGGGGAGCCGTGAAGTCCGCCCCGATGGCGAGGGTGATAAGTACCGGGAGGTGCTGCTCGTCCAGGTCGTACAGCACCTCCAGGCTGACTGGACAACTCAGGCCTTGGTGCGCCACGATGTCCAGGACGTCCGGCTGCCAGGTGCCAGGTGGTGGTAATCCGCTTTTTCATCGGTGAATATTTTCAACTGTCAGGTGAACATTTACTCTCCCCGATTGGTTTTCTGAACGGCTCAGAGTAAATGTCAAAGTTCACCTGACGGCGTTAGGGTAATAATTACATTCACTGGGTGATTTCTGAATGCCCCTTAACCTTCTTCCAACGTACTAGTCAAATTTCCGAAGCCCAAACCACTAATTTTAAAGCAACGTAATTTCTCTCGTCTCGATGAATCTAAACTACGTAATGATGCCGAGGAGTTAAATTGGTCACTAGCTGAAGACTTACATGGAGTTGAGGACAAAGTTAACTTTTTAAATTCTAACATCATTAATTTATTTGACCAGCACGCCCCAATTCGGTCAGTGAAGATCAAACGTGCACCCACTCCCTGGATGAATGACATGATTCGAAGAGCAATGGCCAGGAGAGATCGGGCTTTTCGCAAATTTAAACGTGAGCGAATGCCAGACAACTGGGACGCTTACAAAAAAATGAGAAACCGCTGTAATCAACTGATTCGCAATGCTAAGCGACGCCATATCTCTGAACAAATCGAGTTAGCTACTCCTTCAGGCATCTGGAAGTTCCTACGAAGCTTAGGCTTGGGTAAACCAAAAGCTTTAGATAATAAAATCTCAATAGACCTTAACACCCTCAATAAACACTTTTCTTCTAGCGTCAAACTTTGTCCTCAAATAAAAAATCTCACTCTTGCCCAAATTCAATCAGTTCCTACTCCATTAACCGACCCATTTAATTTCTCTTATGTAAGTCAAGACATGATAAAAAAGACAATACTATCCCTTAAAACCAAGGCTGTCGGAACTGACAGCATTGGTAGAGTTATGCTACTGTATATCCTGAACGAAATTCTCCTTACAATTATACACGTTATCAATCATTCCCTTTCATCTAGCTTTCCGCCGCAATGGTGCAAGGCACATATAATTCCGCTCCCCAAAGTCTCAAATCCTACACTTCCAAATGAATTTCGACCAATTTCTATCTTACCTTTTATGTCAAAAATTATTGAGTCGGTAGTGCACAAGCAATTGACGCAGTACTTATCCAAGGAAAACCTTCAAGATTCATTCCAATCAGGCTTCAGAGTAGGCCACAGCACAACTACAGCCATTCTGAAAGTAACAGAAGACATTCGCCTAGCTATGGAGAATAGCATGGTGACCATTTTAGTTCTTATTGATTTTAGCAACGCTTTCAATGCGGTCGACCATGATTTGCTTCTCGCAGTATTATCTCGCCTGAATTTATCACCGGCTACGGTGACCTGGTTTCGGTCTTATCTTCAAGGTCGCTGCCAGCAAATCCGTAACGGTCAAGACTTTTCTGATTGGTGCGACGTGGACGCGGGCGTACCACAAGGCGGTATCTTGTCACCACTTCTCTTTTCTATATTTATTAGTTTACTATCCCCAAATATTCAATGCAATTATCATTTTTATGCAGACGACCTTCAACTTTATTATTCCACTACTACTGAAAATTTGACTAATGCTATCGACATTCTGAATGACGATCTCATGCGTCTTTGTAACTGGTCCGATAGCCATGGAATTAAGGTCAATCCCAACAAATGCCAAGCTATTATGGTCGGCAGCACACGACAGCTTGCAAAGGTCTGTGTCTCCAATCTTCCTCCTCTATCTTTTAATAATTGTCAAATTCCTTTTTCGCCTACAGTTAAAGATCTAGGTGTCATTATAGACCCTAATCTTAGCTGGACTGCGCATATTCAAGAGATTTCTCGCAAATTCTATGCCGCATATCATTCAATCATCAGGTTAAAACATTTTCTTCCTATTAAAACTAAGATCTCTCTAGTCAATACACTTCTTCTCCCAATAATTTTCTATGCGGACATCTGTTTCTTGGATCTTTCTGAAGAACTTCTCAATAAGCTTGATCGCTTATTAAACTCCTGTATCCGCTTCATTTTCAACCTTCGGAAATACGACCACGTCTCCGAATATCGTGCCAAACTAAAATGGCTCCCAATTCGTGAGCGTAAGAATATAAGAATTCTCTGCCTCCTTTTTACGGTACTAAAAGATCCAAATTCTCCTGAATACCTGAAACAAAAATTTCAACTTCTTGGGGACACTCATGACCGACAGCTAAGATCCTCAAATAATTTACTTCTCGCCACTCCTAAACACTCAACTTGTTTCACGGATAATTCATTTGCTGTCGTGGCAGTAAGGCTGTGGAATGCGTTACCAGGTAATATCCAAAAAAGTAATAGTAAAGACATTTTTAAGCGTCTCGTCCATGAACATTTTATTAAGCAAGTTTACCCTAATGACTAACATTATCTTCAATACTGCTGTTTTGAAAAGTTCAATCCGCTTTAACTTACCTATACCTAACTAAACCTACATGTGATCCTATCACTTTATGATTATATATATGTATATATATATATATATGTATATATATATATTTATATATATTGTTATATTATATATTATAAATATAATGTGATGTTGTATATATTTTTCTATTGTTATACAATTTATTATATTTATTTTGATGTCATTTATTTAGTATATCTCAACGTACTTTTGCTCAAAACGTAGCTGCACACCCACTATATTTCTTTCACGACCTGGAAGACTGGTAGATAATGCTAAATAGCATTAAGTCATTCCTTGTACCATTTTTGTGCAAAACTATTAAATAAATAATAAATAAATACTACATTGAATGAAATTATACGGTCAATGTATACGACGACAAAAGCTAAATAAGAAAGCAATAAACCAATAATAAACATGGAAGTATGGGAAAGAAGACGCAAACCTTAGCGTAGATATCGCTACTAGCATATGAATTAAAGAAACAAATATCACAATAAAATTGTCAAGAAGAAACTTTCGGGGTGCGTTTAGGTAAGCCGGAGTCTTATTGTCTCTAACATCTATCGCGATAACTTTTCAATTTGACATCTGAAGGATATTCATTAACTTGTTGCGATAGTGATCGCGTCTCGTTTTGAAAGATATTTGAGTGAACAATACTAATTTAATGTTCAAATTTTAACTAATGATTAATTAAATTGTTAATAAAACGTAAAAGTAATTGTTATGTATGTGATTACTTTAGGACCTGGAAAAGGATAAAGGTTGGCTACTTTTTATCCAGGGACACCGCTGGGCGCAGCTAGTATAAGTATATAATATTGTTTTATTGAAAAATAATTTTTCTACCGGTTTTATCAAAACAAGACGTGCAAGGGAAAGGTGTAACTCAAACACCACTCCCAATCGCTATCAATTTCAAATTTGGAAGGCGTATGCAATTTTCAAACACCAATATCGATCACTTTTAATGATCGTAATTGTGATTGGGATAGAGACGCGTAGTTTGAGTAGAATTCAGCTCGCGTAGCTCTGCATACCTACCGTTCATATTAAATTACAGAGCATATCTCTTTCTATCGCATAGCTCTTATCTCTTCTGACGCGGAACGTGTCGTGATGCGCGACCCGCCGTAGGTGTCCGGCTATGTACTTGTAGCTTCGTACCTACAGTGCGGAGTGCGCTAGGCCTGGTAGCAGTATTTCAAGTTCTATCTGTCAACATGCAACAGCATACATACTGAAATAATATAATACTCTGTTGAGTTGATTAACTAAAATCTTCGAGTGGATACTTTATCCTAGACTAAAATGGTACCGCATGGTCCCGAGGTGTCATGCGATATAACAATTTTATTGATCTGCTTAAAACTCCAATGTTGTTGCAATGCTGAATCAAATGCAAACAAACCGTCTGAACGGGATCATTCCAAACTCCTATTCTACCTTCTTTTTAATATGTATACCTCCCACCCCGAGCCTATATACTTTACCTTGAACTACAAAAGTTGAACAAAAAAAATCGGGGATTTTATTTTATTTGTTGGCATATTCCTCAATGGTTGGCATAGAAAAATATTTTGACAGTTATGTTATGTCACTGTCAGTTAGTCACTGACTGCAAGGAAATCTCGTTCCTTTTGCGTGCGTAACTTTTCACGCGTTCTACATGTTTGTAAAGTAGAGTTAATTTTTACAAAACAAGATGAGTTACTCGAAGTTTGATTTAACGTTTAAGATAGGTCAATATTTAGACCGGCACCTTGTGTTTCCCCTGTTGGAATTCTTGGCTGCAAAAGAGGTAGGTTATGTTTGCAATCACATCATATTTACCTTGTTTTCAACGTGTTTTACTTGTTTTCACGTTAAATCGGTTACTGAACTTACTAATTATAATGATATCAAGCTATGTGATTTGTATATTCGGAAGCTATGATGTATTTTCAGACCTATGACCAGTCAGAGCTGCTCCAAGCCAAGCTGGAAATCCTCAGCAAAACTAACATGATAGATTATGTTATTGATATTAGGAGAATGCTCTATCCCGACGAAGACACACCTGAGGTATGTATGAGTAAAGAGTTCACATTTATGGATACCTTACTTTCTCTAACCTAACCATCACCTTCACTTCAGGGTAATATAACAATGGATTAGTAATTTCATATTGTATGTGAGTGTGAAGAAGGTTTAAAATAGCTCAATATGACTAAAATTGCTCTGCCAACAATTTAATATTTACCTGTGTTTGAAGAATGAATGTTGAACTCTTCAACAAAACTCATTTGAAACTGCTACCTGTTTAGAAACTGATGATTTCATAATAATAATAAATAATTGCATTGACATCAATATTTTTTATCTTTACAAAATTCTCACCAGTGCCATTAAACTCAATAAATATAGCTTCATTACATATCCTCTAGAATATAATATATTGTTTCAAATTTCAGGAAATCAAATCACGCAGAGAGTTGGTGCTCTCACAGTTGCAAGAACTGCAAGACGCAGTGGAGCCAGTGCTCAGGCTCATGCAGAGAGACGACGTCATGAAGACTGTTGAAACTATGAGGGATCCCAAAACCCTCATCAACCATTTGACTACAAACAAGGAGTTTGAGGTGAGAATTTCACTATCCCTGAATAACATAGGCTATATTTTATTATGCCCATGCAATCGAAGTTGCGGGCGGTTTCTAGTCTTTTATCATTCTATAATTATGTTATATATTTATTATATTATAAACAAATTAAATTGATAGAATCAAATAAATTATGTTAGCAGTTCTTGTTATGCAATGACATTTTTATTGTTAATAAAATTTAGAGCATGTATGTCCAAAAGATCAATAGTCTTAAATGCTAGCCTGTATGTAGAATATTAAATGTCATCGAAGCAAATTTTTAACCCACATACAGCCAATGTGTTGTAGTGTTTGGATGAGTCAATTTCTATCAAATAAAACTCAGAAGTTTTTAATCTTAGTAAGGCTTTTTAGGATTCTATCTTAGGCTTTTTCTAATATGTGCATATGCCATATTATTTCTTATTAATATTACATATTGAAATTGAAACTATGTTGGTCTAATTTTATTTATTTCAGTTCAAAGTTGAGATGATCGACAGCATGTACCGCCTGGCCAAGTACCGATATGAATGCGGTAACTATGTGGAATCTGCATCCTATCTCTATTTCTGTCAGCTAGTCATGTCACCTACTGATAAGGTAAGAAAATACTTATGTTCTATAGATATTGTTTCTTTTAGAGTCCCATATCCCAAAAAGAAAACCCAAAACCCTCATAGAATCATTTTGTTGTCAGTCCATCTATCCTGTCAAGACATTTTTCTCGTACCTTCAACATAAGACAAGCTTATTATTACACCAAATCCTATATTGTTTAAAATGTATGTAATTATTATAATTGAAGGACTCTTAAACTTCATCATCAGCCCATCACGTTCCCACTGCTGGGCCTCGGCTGGGCTCGGGCCTTCTCTCATAGAGAGAGAGAAAAACTTATCTCTCTCTTCTTAAACTTATTTCTTTGAAATTAAAGGAAACACTAAAATTAACTGGCCAATTGTATTTAAAATAATGTGTTATAACATTATTAAGAAAATATTTTATCATTTAACTTAATTCATTAGGTATTCCTTTTCACCAGGCATGTAATAACTGTCTCTGCTCTCACTACCAGTTATTGTATTATCCTGAAAAGGAAATAAAACAACAATTTAATCAACTTTGTTAAGGCATGTTTCAAACACTGACAATAAGTTTAAGTGTGTGTATGGCTATTGTTATTTAACTTGTTATATAATGTTTGCAATAAAACATTAATCTATCCATCTATCTATCTATCTTGTGGCCCCAAATGGTTAAGAGAGTGTTTTTTAAAAAAATCGCAAAGATATTCTTACCGGTTTATTATAAATGCTAGGATCTTGGTGTGGGTGATGCTGAGTCCTGTGTGCAATCATTTGCGGTATAGAACTGTACCACAGAGCGCACAACTCGCACTGGTACACCAGCATGCCCAGAGTCTTCACACTACCTATGGTGCTATGTGTCTTTGTCATGAAATGTCCCACTTTGTACCTGTGAAAAATGGATTCTACTTACAATCTCGCAGGATCGAAAGCCGTGGCAAGAACCCTGTCCCACCAGCGACGATGAACAATGGGTAGGGAGTGTGTAGGGGTCAGTGTGACAACTGATTAAATCATAATGGTTGTCACTTTATGATATATAGCTTTTAAACAGGCAGATTATGATCGGTATCATTGAACATACCTGTGGTTATATAATTGTTCGTAACTTCTAAACTTGCGATCGCACGCGTTACACAGCAACATCTTTGGTAACGAGAAGCAATAGTATGCATTCAGCCAAGGACATAAAGGCCAGTGCTGCTCCGCCATTTTGTAAGACACAAACGCAAGTCCGCAAGAGTTGCACTGGTAATTGCTAGCCGTGGTGTGTATCTTCGAATGCCTCAACAAGCGAGGGATGCTGGTGTAAACCTTCTCGCAAAACTCGCATTGCAACAGCAGTGATGTCTTTATCTCTCTCACACACTCTTGATTGTCCGACAGGGATTTGCAACATTCGATGGAATGTTCTACCGCCTTGTCTTGTCGAGGCCAGACTTGGAAGCACTGTATGCAAGTCCAGACGACTTGCCAGCGAGGCTGCATTTCTGCAATAGCATGTCGCATGGCGTAATGCCTTCTCAGACCCGTTTCATAAACGAAACATTTCCCACAAGCATTACACGGATAAGTGCGTATCGATTTCGGACATATGATATCCAGTATTTCTTTTTTTTTAGTGTAATTCAAAGTCCTATTGAGCATGTTTATATTTGCCATGATACGGGCGTTGTTCTCTTTTACCTTTTGAAGACTTTGTTCTAAAGGGTTAGAGAATTCCAAACTCTGAACTGCATTTTCATCCTTGTCCTCATATGTATTGGCCCATTTTACTTGAAATTGTTCTGGGCAAACCACTTTATGGTTGCTACAGATGTCTGTGGAACCGTCGTTAGAAGCAGAAGCATTTACATTAAAACTACTCTGGAAGATACTTGTTTCGGATATCTCTCGAGAACAGCAATCCAGATCGATCGTATTCGATTCTTCTCCTGATACTATTTTCACGACTAAACGAGAAGACTTCTCAGAATCTTTCTTCTGCGCCTGGGTCGTATCTTCTGTCCAGTCGCTAAATCTGATGTTTGTTGAATTATCATCGTCTGGTATCGTAATGTAAATCGTTTTAAAATTAGAGCCATCTTCAAATTTATTAATTCGTAATTTTGCAGTTGACATTTTTCTAAGAGTGACAAGTTTCATAGACAGTTTGAAGTTTGTAGCAAAAAATGAATGAGGTTTAATTCTAAAATGAAAAAGATTTTTACCACAAAAAAACGCAGTTCTCGAGTTCTCGTAAAACAATCGTTTTCGTTTTACCAATCCAATTGTATGGGATTCATTCATTATAATTGAAGAAGAATTCATAAACTGGATTGTCCCTTCAGCAGTCCATGGACTATATCAGAAGCAACAAGCAAGAAAGTTCAAAAAGGCCAATAAATTTATTATTAGATCTTATCTATAAATAAAATGATTTAAACAGTGCTCCACCACAGTACTAACTACAGTAGGAAACATCACCAAATTGTGAGACAATAGAACACGTGCACCACTTGCTGATGGAATGCGTCCTGAAACAAAGCCCTATGCCCTAAGCCTCTAAGTGATTAATTGATACTTACTTACTAAGATGGCGCAAGCGACCCAAAGTGAGTCTTGGCCTCCGATAATAAGAGTCTCCACTTGGATCTGTCTTGCGCCACCTCCTTCCATTCCTCGACGTGGAGTTCGCACAAGCCCCTTTCGACCTCATCCTTCCAGCGATACCTAGGACGGCCGACTGGACGTCGACCAGTCGGCCGTCCCAAGTATGCTCGCTTAACAGCTCGGTCTTCCCCCATTCTTTCAAGGTGGCCGAGCCAACGGAGTTTGTGCGCTTTTATCTCGCCGATTATGTTCGGCTCAGCCACCAGTTCTTCTATTTCTCTGTTCTTTCTTCTTCTCCACGTGCCATCCTCTGCCTGAACTGGTCCTAAAATTTTCCTCAGTACCTTCCTTTCTGCTACTAGAAGTTTGTGTTCTTCCTTAAGGGGTTAGTGTCCAAGCCTCACAGCCGTACATTAAAATTGGCCGTATCACTGTTTTGTATATACGGATCTTGGTACGCTTACTGAGAAGCCCTGACACCAAAACCTTGTGTAAGGCTGCACTACACCGGAGGGTATTTTGTATCCTGATATCTATTTCTTCTTCCCTAGTATTTGTGTCCGTTATAGTGCAGCCCAGGTACTTGAACCTATCTACTCCTTTATAGATGACATCTCCGACCTTTAGATCCTTCCTAGGGATACGGGTGTTTTTGTAGGCCCACTTTCTTTGCTTCCCTATTTAATGTTTCCACCGCGTTTACTACCTGTTCTTTTGTTTCCCCTAATAAAGCATGGACAACTAACGGAAGAGTTCAATGTTATCACTGGGCTAAAGCAAGGGGATGCGCGTTCACCTATGTTGTTTAATCTGGCACTCGAACACGTCATAAGGAAAGTTTTAGCACTCGACGGCGGAGTGCAACTGAACGGACAGCATAGTGTTATAGGCTACGCGAATGACCTTGCTTTATCAGGTAGTAAGTGATTAATTGATGCTTAAACTAAACTTGACTCAAGTTTGATATATAATCGTTCATACACTTGACAGAAACTACATCTGAAACTGCAATATTGCTATTCGAGATGTTAACCATCAATGAACCACTGTAATTTGTAAAGTTAATTTTTGTTTAGGAATGGATGGGACTGACTTTCCATTGTGGAAAAAGGCTCCAAATTAAACTTTAGACTAAAAAAGCAAACTACCAACCGTCCTATTTTCCAACTCGCCAGAACTACCTCCCCGCGCTGTGGGGCAAGCTGGCCAGCGAGGTGCTGGTGCAGAATTGGGACGGCGCGCTGGAGGACCTCACCAAGCTGCGCGAGTTCATCGACAACGGCGGCGGTGGCGCCACCGCCACCAACATGCAGGCGCTGCAGCAGCGGACCTGGCTCGTGCACTGGTCGCTCTTCGTCTTCTTCAACCACGTGAAGGGGCGCGATTTGATCATTGAAATGTTCTTGTACAAGCCTTTGTGAGTACATTGGGAATTTAGAATTGTTTTTTTACCGACGCAAAAAAGAGGGGTGTAAGTTTCACCACTATGTGTGACTGTCTGTGTGTCTGTCTTTGGCACCGTAGCTCTTAAACGGGTGAACCGATTTGGATGACATTCTTTTTATTTGAAAGCAGGTTTTCTAGCGGTGGTTTAAAGACATATTTTATCAAAATATTTTATGCCTTTTTTACTTTTTATAGGTTTTTTGTGTCGGTAGTATTTTTTAAATTTACGTTTACTGATTTATTTTGTATAATCTTTTTGCTTATTGTTCATAATATGACTTACAAATGTCGCCAGGTACCTGAACGCCATTCAGACGATGTGTCCGCACATCCTGCGCTACCTCGCCACGGCGGTCATCATCAACCGCTCGCGGAGGAACGCGCTCAAGGACTTGGTCAAAGTCATCCAGCAGGAAGCCTACACCTACAGGTAACTTTACCGCTGTGGTTGCAAGATTTGACCTTAAACATTGCAAGTTAAATAAAAGCTTGTAAAATAAACGTTCCTGTACGTCCTTTGACTTATAATTTCAGGGATCCCATCACGGAATTCATCGAGCACTTATACGTGAACTTCGACTTCGAGACGGCGCGGCGCAAGCTCAACCAGTGCCAGGCGGTGCTGCTCACCGACTTCTTCCTCATCGCCTGTCTCGAAGAGTTCGTCGAGAACGCGCGCCTCATGATCTTCGAGACCTTCTGTCGTATCCACCAAGTTATCAGTATTGGGTGAGTATAGATTTTCTGTTCTCCTCACCACTGGAAAAATGGAAATCCAACATTCGAGGCGAAATAGTGTTGTCTTTCCATTGTGAAAGAGTAGGGGATTAGAATAGAATAGAAAACACTTTATTGCACTTAAGAAGGAATTACATTTTAAACATAGTTTCTTATGATAAGTACAAAAGGATATTATTGGGATTGTGAGGCAAAATGAGCATATATTGCGGCATTATAGTTTATTGGCATCATATATCACTGTTGAAAGTTAAAAGGTATGCAAGACCTGCAAGGCCTTACCATACCTTCATAGCCGTATAAATTGCACATGGTAGTGCAACAAAAACCTAAAGTTTAATATTTGGTAACGTGATTTATGATATAATATACATATTAAAGGAGGAGACAAAGACTTCACGAGGACACCAGACTAAAATTACTAGGGCACCATCCAACACAAACACTGCACATCACTTCCTCAGTAATAGGGTGGTTCACAACTGGAACCGGCTACCTGAAGATGTTGTGTCTGCCACTTAAGTAAATAGTTTTAAAAAAACATCTGGACATCTGGCTACAAACTAAAAAGCAATCTCTACTACAAATATAAGAAAGTGAATTTCAACACTGTGTTGATATAGACATACCAGCACCCATGCTGTTCGACTATTAACAACTAAATAAATAAAATAAAATAATGTGCTTTATTCACCAGCATGTTAGCGGAGAATCTTAACATGCAGCCCGACGAAGCCGAGTGCTGGATCGTGAACCTCATCCGCAACGCGCGGCTCGACGCTAAGATCGACTCCAAGCTGGGACATGTGGTGATGGGCGCGCAGCCGCTGTCGCCCTACCAGCAGCTGGTGGAGCGCATCGACTCGCTGGCCGTGCGCTCGGAAGCGCTCACCTCATTGGTGGAAAGGAAACAGAAGACACGTAATCAAGATGTAAGTGATTCTTTGATCTTTTTCAGGGTCGAAGGCTAGCGACGCTATCTCGAACACTTAGTAGTACTATATACTTCTGGAAAATCTGCACCCTTCATGCTTAACAAAGTGGCCTAACAGCCTTCCTGATATCAGAATGGCTGGTCAACTTAATTTTTAAATTTCACTGAATTTATCATAGGTAGCAAATAGGTAGCCATTTTTGAATATACACTCTGTGCCAGACGCCACAGGCGACCAGCCATTCTGACGGTAACTATTGTACGATGCAAGCATCGCACATTGCGCGCGGTCAGCAGTTTACGCCTGCACGCCACATTTCATGTAGCGCGTCATCAGTTCACGATCGGACACCATTCATTCTGCGTGTGCTCAATCATTACCATTTACATTAACCATTTTAGACCTAGTTTTGGGGAAATAAATGAACAGTTTTTTCTCCATAATTTGGCATTATCATTTTATGTACGTAAAACTCCGTACAACTATTAAGACTAAATAACAATGTACCAACATTCACATATGACAGTAACCCTTTGAGAACTCATTTGGATACTAAGGATTACCTTTTTTTACAGATCCGTTGGGGAGCGCAAGAATTCTAAAACAATAACACAAGTTTTTTGTATGTATAATTGTGGATATCGTCACTGCGTCTCAAAAACTTAATTGTATTGAATAGCCACTTCTTTTCTTGTAAATGAGGTTCTTTATATTAAATATACATATTTATAAAAAGTGTGCATTTTTAATTTGATCAAGTCTAATCTTATTTTTCTTGTATTTATTTTGGATAGGTTCTATTATTATAAATGTATTTAGAACTTATGCTACTTCTCAGCTACCATCAATCCTGCATCATTTTACTTTATAGTTAACTGACACAACAATTTTATGATAAATATTTATTAATGACTACATTTTCATCACACAACACTCACAACTAATCTTCTACAGGTTTAATAGTAATAAATCTAGACAAAATAAAGGCAACCATTATCGTAGACAAAACAAAGATAACCACAAAGATGTAAAATGTATCTTCAGAGAATACATCAGTGAATGCTGGTATGTGATGGTATAAGTCAGTGATAACTTTATGAGCCCCCTTTGTTTGCTTGCCCATCTTTGGTTACTTCTTTTTAGATTTCTTTTTCTCTAATTTAGTTTGTATAGATGATGCGGGCTGGTCCACAGGTGCTAGCGATGAAATATGTTTGTTCAGTAACTGGAACAGCTCTAGTGTTGTGAGGTTCCCACTTTTGAATGTGACTTTCTTTATTTTGGCAGACTCTGAAAGTAAATTATTTTTATGACAAAGTATAATAAAAAAATAAGAAACTGTCCTCTACTCTGCAAGAAGTCAATAGATAAAATGTGAAAGTGTGTTTGGGATGTTTGTTACTAATTTTTACTCAATCACGCAACTGAACAAATTGGATGAAATTTTGCTTTAATCATATGATCGATATTTTTTTTAAAGTACATACACAAATAGATAATAGATAGTATTAAATAGATGCTAAAAGAGGAACAATACTTTTTTATCTTGGATAACTTCATGTGCATGGCTAGTACTGAAAAAAAGGAGCATATTTTCTATTGATTATTTAACGCCCCTGTCTGGTCCTAATATCTTGGAATAGGGGAAGGATTGGTCAGCAAGAATGGTGGTAGTACCTACTAACTCATGTGAAGCTTCAGTTTTGCACAAACAATAGCTTTGTGTTATATTGAGTGTAATACAAGATTACTTTCAGTTAAAAGAAAGAATATGTTTAAAAGAATACTTACCAGCAATGGATGGCACAATATTGATCTCAACTGTGGGCTCACTGCGGTCACAAACTATTTCTGTCTTGAGGACACAATTAGGGTTTGTTAAACTAATCTTTGGTGAACTAATATAATGTAGGAAGTTCCTGCAAAAAGAACAAGATCAGTATTGTAAAAAAGAGAGTTTTTATCAATAGAAAACATAACAGTCATGTAAAATTAGTAGGATAAGATACGTCATTGAATTATTAACAGAGCATCAATTTTATTAAATTGTGAGTTTTATGAAAGGCAATAGATATACGATCCTACAAAAATTATTGAATTGCTCGTTCTGATATAGAAATACCTTGTGTGGGTTACGTTATCACCAAACGGGTCAAATTTCACTGTGATTCGCTTGGCCGCTTTCAAATTTACTCCTCTTAACTGTTTCCCTATCGCAGAAACCACTCCGCCGGATCTTCTGAACGTTCCACTAAAGGGAATAGACATATTTCAAGGAAATAAAATCGATCGATAAAAATATCTACCTATCATACATCTCACAACAACAAAGGAAAGTTAGGAAAGTCAAAAAGTTAGGTTAGGTGGATTTACATTACAACGATGATAATCGTACTGTATTGCCATAATCGACATATTATATCTGTTTAGGAAACAGATAAAATATCCAGCGTCTACTCGAAGAGGAAACATGAAATCGTTAGTCTGTAAATGCCTTAACGTTTTGGCAATTCGACAAAATCCCGTAAAAATAAAAATTCTTGCTTCGATTTGATATTTGATCGAAGGGCGTAGGTACACATAGGTAGGCCAGGCCAAAAACTTACGATTTGATTTGATCAGTTACTTTGAGGGAAACATTTCTGTAGAGAAATAGGATCGATTAAACCTTTCAGGTTTAATCGATCCTATTCTTCGTGGATTAAGCTCATGTTGTTGTTGTTTTTTTAAAGAAATATAATTTTTGTACCTAACTGAAATATTTTTCAGAAATCCAAAAATGCAGTTATTTATTCCAAAATTCAACCGATGTTTTCTAAGAACAAAACTTCCTCACTGCGATGGAAAAGGTACCTACCCTAAAAATCTCAATGCTAATCACATCTTGTATAGTCTTTGAAAGCAACAAGTTAGTTTCCCTCCATTTTGCATACAACAGTTGTATGGTTATTGTGTAGGAGGAAACGGTGGTGGTTGATTCTTAAAGTATGTACCTAGTGTTTAATAGGTTGTTATTCAGGTAGATACTCGTTCAAGGATTTCTGAATCGAGGGCATGAAAAATACCTATTAGGCGAAGCTATTAGGTATGTCCAGTCCAGTGTCCACCTTGTCTTGACTCTTACCCGATATCTGTCTTGCCTTTAGCCCTACCAGGGAAATTAGTACCTACCTAAGGTAATGTCGGGAACGGGCCGGGTATCCACCAGAGCTAATCTGATGCTGATTAGTCAGAAATATTTGATAGAACTTCGATTCTAATTATTAGTAATATAAGCATTTCTTTTACAACTTCGTGGACACGTGTCAATGAAGGAGAGAAAGGATGACGAAAAGGTAGGTATTTACATTAAAACAAGTCAATTCTGATTTTGTTATTACCAACTAAGTATATTAAAATAACGTAATTTTATTTCATTGATGTGCAAAAAAATAATAATTTACAAAGGGTTTCAAGAACCACTATTAATTATTCTATTATGATAAAAGTAACGCACACTTACTATATCTTAAAAGTACCTTATTTTTACATGTAATTTAGATTAAAACTAAAACACGTTAAAACATACATTTAGCTAGGTATGTATTTTGATCTAGGGTTATGAATACCTACATCGTTACTTCTTTCAGTTCTGCTTATAATAAATAAATTGGACCGCTTTTAAAGCATGCCCTGTCTTCTGCCATACTAGATAAAGAGTGCCAATGAAACCCTTAGAGTGACTAAATCCACATTAAAGCTACGCAGCGCTGGGCTGTGCTATGCTCTATTCAGACAATTCGCCCCTCATATAGATTATAACGAGGAAACAAAAAAAAGTGCAGCATTGCGCTTTGTGTGACTATGCTCTGTTTTAAAACAAAAAAGGTGATTAATCAACATTAAGCTAAGCTGTGCTGTGCTTGGCTAACTCTCTCGTGCTACCAGAAAAATTCAGCGTTGCCAGATGGTTGGTTACATTTGTTATATTTTTGGTAACTTTTTGCTCTTTCACGTAGGTTACATGTTAGTAACTTTTATTTTTAGGCCCTCAATAATAGCCATAGAAAACCGAAAAGGGAAAAATTACGAAAGCCCAAAAAATCGGAAGTCTGATATCATGGTCGGTTTTTATTATTTAGATTGGAAACCGAGTAATTTTCGATTTTCAAAAGATCTTATACAATTATTGCGCCCTAATTCTAATGTGGTCAGTCGTATATCATGCCCAACATGAAATACATGAGAGTATTTTTATAATATACGGAAAATGAAATTATAAGGTTTTCACGGTTTTTTATATGGTTGGCAACACTGCAAGCAAGCGTGCAACTGCTAAATGCGAGCGATATAGACAAAAGACCTAGCGGAATGGTCAGTGCGAGTCAGGACGTATTGTGTGATCCTGCTTTATTTGAAACACAGCATAGCGCAGCATAGCTTGATGTTGATTATTCATCCTTAAGGCTATGCGGCACTCTTTGTTTAGAACATTGTGGAGATCCTGAGAAGTATAGTTCATATTATTAGCTGTAGCGCACCGCAATGTCACATTATTCTTATCAAATTATTGCTGCTCTGAAAGTGGCAAATATTTTTTTATAGCGGGGCATTGGTTCTACGTCAGAACCTTATTGCTATGCCCCGCGACGCGGCTTTTCCAGTGGAGAAAAAACTTTCTTAGCGAGCACTGATAAGCCTCTAGATGCCAAGTAAGAAGACGTGCTACAATCGTAGGGCGTTAGGTTGTATAGATTTGGAGTAGTATTGAAACTTAAAAGTCTAAAGTCCTATCCAGCTTTTACAAGTACTTTGGGTAAGGGCAGTGTTTATGGCTAGGTACAATAACAGATTGGCTTTATCGTTTGCCATAAATGGTCAGAAGCGAAACTTTGGATAATGCTAGGGTTGAGACCGAGAGCGTTCCCGGCGTAGTACATTTTATCGCTATGTAACTTTTGTGGTATTACAATGCCACAATTATGTACTTTATACAATAAATACATTGGGAAATACGTAAAAAATTTAGTCCTCGCATGGCGGGAGTATCACCACACCAAAGCTTACAGATGTTGTGAAAACAATTAACAGATGTCAGATTCACCTCAGGGATTTAAAATGAGATTATGATGAGACAGCGCCAGCGGTCATTTTCACAAATCCCTAAACACCGCTCTGCGCTTTAGTCAACGCCGGGCCCTAAGATACTACGCGAAATACATGACTTTCTTGGTGATCGCGTGCACTTTGATCGCCCTCTCCATGGCAACGACGGTGCGGTCCTCGCTGCTCACGGACTGGTGGCTGCCCTCGCCCGAATCGTGCTCCTTCTCGACGAGGTGGTAGCGCGCGCGGAAGGCCACGAGGTGCGCGTAGTACGCGGGCGCGGGGATGGACACGGAGCGCGTGCAGCGCACGTACGTGTGGCACAGCTGGTACGTGAGGCACTGCAGCTCGTCCGACCCGAAGTGGTTGTCGTCCCACAGCACGTGGTAGTGCGACGGTCGCGACGTGCCCTGCGGACACATGGGACCGCTGTACTCGACTGTATCTATCGGCACGCTCGCTTACAGCCCGGGCCATGGTCACATAAACACCTGGATGCCCAGCGCGACCACAGCGGCTGTCGAGCTCGGAGGAGTGAGTGATGCAGAGGTGCACGGTGGTATGCGGTGGTGCCGGCGGGATGTTGTCACACATACACACCACATACGCACCTGGATGCCCTGATGCGAGCACAGGTAGAAGTCGAACTCGGTGGGATGCGTGATGCCGAAGTCCACGTTGGTGCCGGCGGGATGTTGTCACACATACACACCTGGATGCCCTGATGCGAGCACAGATAGAAGT
This sequence comes from Petrophora chlorosata, assembly GCA_951640565.1. Lineage (NCBI taxonomy): Eukaryota > Metazoa > Arthropoda > Insecta > Lepidoptera > Geometridae > Petrophora > Petrophora chlorosata. The sequence continues at coordinate 7,718,840 of OX621190.1, forward strand.
CGAACTCGGTGGGGTGCGTGATGCCGAGGTCCACGGTGGTGCCGGCGGGATGTTGTCTCACATACGCACCTGGATGCCCTGATGCGAGCACAGGTAGAAGTCGAACTCGGTGGGATGCGTGATGCCGAAGTCCACGTTGGTGCCGGCGGGATGTTGTCACACATACACACCACATACACACCTGGATGCCCTGATGCGAGCACAGATAGAAGTCGAACTCGGTGGGGTGCGTGATGCCGAGGTCCACGGTGGTGCCGGCCGGATGTTGTCACACATACACACCTGGATGCCCTGATGCGAGCACAGGTAGAAGTCGAACTCGGTGGGGTGCGTGATACCAAGGTCCACGGTGGTGCCGGCGGGGATGTTGCCCGACTTGCCCGACTGCTCCTTCTTGTCGGCGCAGAATAGTCGCGTGTGGTGACGCTTCTGAACCGCTATGAACGTCACTCCAGGCTTGTACTCCGCCTCCAACTGAAACAAAGGGATGGTTCATTACCTGCCTGGAAAAATAGAGAAAACACAGGTATTTTAAAAAATAATACACGCTACTCACCGCCAAACAAGCTTCTCTTATAGCAATCAACTCGTACTGCAATACATGTTGGAACTGTCCCTCGGATATGCCATCTCTGTACACGATGATACGGTACGGCTTGAACCCGCCCGTGCTCTTGTAGAACATTATCAGCAGCTCTTTAACCATGCTGCTCATCTCCTGGACGGTATCTTGTCTGAAAACGTTCATACTGAAAAGTGCAAAAAGTTGAATGTTTCTTTTCGTACACGATGTTTGGCAAAACTGATAAGATTTAGATTCAAAATTCGGATATATCCCGCTACTACCATTTTAGCAAGTAACAACGAGATAAAACAATGGCATTTATCATCTAACAGTTCTAATTTATTCTGGCTGAATGCGCAAACCGTGCGAAGCCAAAAAATTAAAAAGAAATAAAGCTGTCACTTTTTTTTAGCTAAGTGTAAGTGCCTTATTCGCCTAATGCACTTAGCTTAGCTATTACATTTCAATGGCACTGCCCACTAACAGTAAATACACTCGAGAGCAATGAATCCGGGTCACTTAAAGAATGTTAAAAATCTCGGAAACTAAAAATGATAGGTTAATGCAATAAATTGTATTTAATAGACAATGTAATACTCCTTAAATGAAAGTAAAAAAAATATGAGTCACCATACATTTTATTAACACAAAATTACATAAAGAAAAAAACTGCTGATCTCTCCTTAAAACAAAAATAGGAAACATGAAATTTTTGAACTTTATTACGATTTTCTTGAATTTTAATACTTCGTATTGCCTCCTCGTGCTTCCATTACTGCGTTTACGCGGTTTGGCATGCTGTACACCAAGTTCCTTATACGATTTTGGGGAATATTCTCCCATTCCTCTGTGAGAGCAATTTTGAGCTCACGAAGCGTGATTGGGGGAGGGTTTCGTTGTTTTACGCATCTGCCTAGCTCGTCCCAAGCATGCTCGATCGGGTTGATATCCGGGCTGCGCGCTGGCCACTCCATACGAGTAATGTTCATCTCTTGAAGGTAGTCATTCACAATCCTACCTGTATGAGGTCGGGCATTGTCATGCATAAATATAGCATCCTCACCTAAATTGACCATAAATGGACCAACGTGATCATTGAGGATTTCTTCCATATATCTTACGCTAGTTAAAGAGCCGTTTTCTATGATCACCAGCTCTGTGCGACTTTCAGAAGAAATTCCGGCCCACACAAGTACAGACCCACCACCGTAGGCTACTTTTTCTTCGATGCATGCTTGCTTGAATCTTTCCCCTGGTCTTCGATACACTCTGTGTCTTCCATCGTGCTTGTAGAGCATAAATTTTGATTCGTCGGAGAACATAACTTTTGACCAATCTTCAATACTCCAATTTACGTGGCTCTGGGCATATCTTAGTCTCGAAATACGATGCCCACGCTCCAGTTTAGGGCCGTTTGCAGGTCTAAGGGGTTTTAAGTTAGATTCAGCAAGCCGACGTCTTACTGTCCATGCACTTGGGTTACTTCCTCCGAGGCGTCGAAACTGATTGGTGAGTTCAGTTCCTGTGAGAAAGCGATTTCGAAGCATGGTGTTCACCAAGTATCGGTCTTCTCGTGCTGTGGTACACCTGGTTCTGCCCGTTCCTGGTCTGCGTAGGTTAGAACCAGTTTCTTCGTAACGTCGGAGAACTCTTTGTACTGTTGACAGCGACACACCGACAGTCCTGGCTATATCGCGCTGACTCCGGCCGGTTTCCAGCATTGTAAGTATTCTGGTGCATTCTTCAGGCGTAAGCGACATAATTTCAGCTTGAATAATGAATATAGAGCACTATCAACATGGTTTATGTACCCACATAAATGACAGATTACAAACAAAAGCAAAACCAAATGCTGTAATTACGTAGTTCCATCTTCGAAAGTGGCCCTTTTTCAAATTTGATTTTTTTATGATATAACTTTACAATAACTAAGAAGTTTTAATACCTTCATTTAAGGAGTATTACATTGTCTATTAAATACAATTTATTGCATTAACCTAGCATTTTTAGTTTCCGAGATTTTTAGGATTCTTTAAGTGACCCGGATTCATTGCTCTCGAGTGTATTTGGAAAAATTAGGTACATATCTGAAAGGTGGATGAACTCCGACTGACAATCTAAGGGATAATTTACTTACTAGATAATGAGTACGAGTAGATGTATTTTCTTTAATCTAGGTATAATACCTATACATATGAAAATCTCTTGCAATCCCTATTACAATCATCGGCAATAAATTTTTCTACCTATGTAAATGGGGGATATCGCTATATTTCGTCGATTACAAACTCTGTTATAAGGTGCCTCGGTCGAATATCGCCAGTGAGTAGTATCTAATGGTGTACCTATAGCACAACGTAACGTAAAGAATGCACAATCTTACTTCTTGTAGTCTTGGCACGCGGGACTGGACTGCGAGCCAGATGAGTCTCTGCTGGGCGGCCAGTCCGCTACCGGTCTTCGGAAAGAAAACACGTCACAGTCACAAACAGTCAATAATTCATGCCAAATTCGGGTCGTGTTCTTTTTCATGTCTGTGGTATTGTTTCATAATGGTTGTACCCTAAGTAAAGCGCCTTTTATAGACTTACGTTTGTCCACAATCACGCCTGTTAAATCTGATAATACACAGCATTGGCCAATTTTCTTATACATTCATGCATTTTGCAACACATGTAAGAGGAGTTTGCTTTTTTCTTCTTCTAAAACTTGTCTTCTGTATTTATGTTATTGTCTATAAAAAGTATAAGTAACCTGAGCACTACAAATCATGATGCCATGTGGCGCAGAGCGCGATAAAATCGTGCTCGAATTGACAGAGGCTATTTTTAGAAGGAGGAAATATTCCAAACGCATATAAGGCCGAAAATATTTTTGAATGCATGTTTTGGCCATATTCGACTCATGGACCTTATTTATTTTGGGTAAATTTAGAAATATCAAGTTTAAGTTTTAGTATAATTAATATACCTAACGTATAGGTACTGTTTTGAATTTATATAGATTACGCGATCGGTCTCTTCTATGTGTCTCGCACGTGAGTTCTAACGCCTTGTATGCTTGCACTCGTGCATTGCGAGAGCGTGGCAGCCGGCTGATTTGAATCACGTCGTGGTATTTCGTATAGGTACCTAAAATATGAAGTAAACCACCGGCTACTCGAAAATCTTACAGAAGTGAAGGTAAAATATGGTTATAAATAAAATGAATAGTGGAGATTACCTATGCTGCTGCACGCGCACCGTGGCGGCGTAGCGCGAGGGGTGCGCGTCCATGGAGCCGACGACGGCGGCGATGGAGGGCTTCTTGTTGTCCCCCGCCGGCGGGTGCGTCACGTCCACGCCCAGGAAGATGACGGGTTCGTTGAACACCTGCCGAGCGTCACGTCACGGTCAGTACTGCGCGCGCTGCGCTCGCGAGCCCGCACTCACCCACCGCACGCACGCACCTTGGGCCGCAGCGACGGCACGAGGATGGAGTTGATGCCGCCCAGCTTCACGTTGATCTTGAGGCACAGGTTGCTGAGCGTCTGCGGCGACGTCTTGTTCACGTTCTTGGCCTGCACGCACTGCGTCGCCATGCCCAGCACCGTGTCGCCCACGCGCTTCACCTCGGCTGCGGGGGGAGGCACGGATCAGTAGGGGCGCGGCAAGGCGCAGCACGGCGCAGGGCGGCGCGGCACACTCACCGTACACGGGCGTCTTGCCCGGCAGCACCACCACCACCAGCTGCAGCTGCACGAAGGTGGACTTGAGGTACTTGAACATGGGCTCCACCTGGTCGGGTCCCGTCGCGTACTTGCAGAAGCACGGCTGCCCGATGATCGGCATGCCGGCGTCGTTGGAGATCTTCTGCAGCTGCTGCGTGAAGTTCCTGCGCAACACAAGGGCATCAGTCGCGGCGGCTGCGCTGCGGCCCGCGTCTCCCGCAGCCCGCATGCGGCCGAGAGGGAACTCACTTGAGCGCGTCCTCGCGCACGGTGCGCTGCGGCGCGAAGCAGGCGATGGCCCACACGCGGATCTCCACGCCCATGAAGAACTGCTTCCCGCGCATGTCCCACACGCCCTGGTTGGGCAACGCCTGCTGCTCGAAAACGAGTACAATAAAGCAATATCAAAATAATACAATATGCGGAAATTCGCAAAGTAGATGACCAGCGCCAGCGGCCTAATTACGAATGAGACGCTCTGCTCACGCTCAATTATATTATCAATACCTTTCATATTGAATTATGCCTATTCTCAGGTTCACTAGGAAAAATTTTCGAAGGATTCATTATGGTAAAGGCAAGTTGTTTTTATATGTAGGTGACATAATAAAGATATAGAACAAGAGAGCACCTATACAAAACCTAGAAAAGAACTTGTCTGCTTGTTGAATCGCATGTCCCCAAAACTTGTCATCGCTGGAGTTTCCGGATCCTGAGATACAAGTTCATTCTTAGTTTAGGAGCGGGCATCTCCGGCGGGGACACGGTTACTGGGTAAAGCAGTTATGAAATTGTAAGTGGGTTTTTCTCATAGCTTTTAAGAAAATTGTCTTTACCAACATTTTTGTAATCATTTATAAACGTTTTAATTATTTATTATTATTTAATTTGGCCGCTATCTTGAGAGATTGATAGCAGTTGAGCGTCAGCAGTTTCAAGTTCAATCATACAGAGATGAACTTTTTTAACAGAGATTCCTATCACAACTAAGTAGGTACCTACTCTTAAAACCGTAACAGGTAGAATAATATGTTGTTAGAAATCATCTAGAATTTTCCAAATGGTAATATATATTAATATGGTATGGTATTCAGAAATAATATTTTACTGCCTAAAATCAATAATTTGTCGAAACTTTTTCCGTGAAAATGTATCTAAATATATAAACCTATAGCAATAAAAATAAAATCGTATGAAGTTATGGACACATTTTACAAACTAGCTACCTATATGCTTGCAAATTATTCTACTTATATTTGATGTCTAGGGTTGTCATTGGGATAAGCCTCCCTGCAAGCTTTTCTTGTTTTATAATGATGATGATGAAATTAAAATAATAGGCCAAAACCATAGACAAGAATAATTTAACATAATCAAGAATAATTGAAATGTCAAATAACAAATAAATAACATTAATGAGTTCAAAAAAAGTCAGTGTGTAGGTAAACAATACAATACCTACAATAACACTTTATAGCACACTAAATAAAATACAAAAGAAATTATACATCATACATTTGAGGTGAAGTGGGCGACATTATCACTTAAAGTTATCCATTCATCAAGTATAAATAAGACACAGATATTACTAGAGAGATAAATAGATTCAAAAACGTCTGCCAGATGTAATTTTATTGTTTGGGGGGCTAACAGCCGTTGTTACAAAGAAGTTTGACAAATGAATATAAGAAAAGCCAATTAAAAGCCTCCGCAAATAACAATAGAATGGAATAGAATGGAACCGATACTACCTGTCCTCCGAGCGAGGAGACGCGGCCGCCGTACTGCAGCTTGGGCGGCGGCAGCACGCGGCCGCGCACCTCCATCATGTTGTTGGAGATGGTGAGCCCGAACTCCTTCACGTACAGGTCGGTGTTGAAGTTGGCGCGCCGCACCAGGTTGTTGATCTCGCGCTCCCTGCCACCGGCACACTGGTCAGCACAACCGAACTCCTCTCCACTCACACGTCACACTCACCGACACTCACCTGTCGGGCGCGGACCGCGCCGTGGCCTTGATCATGGTGGAGGTCTGCATGTCCGTGAGCTTCTTGATGCATCTCTGTCCCGGCACGATGTTGCACACCTCCAGCGGCAGGTACGTGTGCTTGTGCTCCTGGCCCACTTGCAGGCACGGCAGGTGTGGGTATCGCAATTTCATTCTATACTTGTCACAGAAATATTTGGCTACTGTACACTCAACTGTTTGTCCATTTTCTAGTTGAAGAGGGAAGCTGAGGAACACATAAAAGGTGTGATTAACACACAAAGTCATATAATATCTAGAATTAATGATATAAATGTACTCACGACTGCATTTGTGCAGGTCTTCTGGTCACATTGCACACTCTGTATTTCCTCTTCATTGTACCACAATGAGTGATTTCTATTTTAAGTCCTTTTATTTCTTTAGTAAATTTAACTCTCTGTGAGTCTGTCAGAGGCTTTCTTTGTTCATTTATGTCCCTTATATCTAACACTTCACACATAAACTCTATAACGGGCTGTGCTTTATAGAAGGCGGTGGCAGATACTGTAAGTAAAGAATACAAAACTTAAACTCAAGAAAATTTTATCAAACAATTAATAATATGAAAATTTTTAATTAGTGTCAATCTGATAAGTGAAAACAAGGCTGAGTACTGACACTCTGTTGGTCAGAAGTCTTCTTTAAAGAATGTATTAAAAAAATAAAAATCTTAATATAAAAAATTAGGTACCATCTATATTAAGCATCATTTTCCATTGACTCGGCCTCACTGACTGGTGGAAGCCAAACCACACTTCTCTGCCACCTCCGAGAGGATGATAGTATCCTTCTGGGGATGAGAAAAATGATCGACCGACTGGAGTATATATCATAGAAGGTAGGTGTCTCATAACAACGTCCAATGCCAACACAGGGTCATGCGGGATCTGCCTCGTACGACCTTCTAGGGCTTCCTCCAAAGCCGAAAATGAAACCTAAAAAATTTTGAAGAAATTGTTTTGTTTTAGTTTGTACAAGTTCAATAGATTTCAAAAACCATATTTTTAAATAATTTCAACTACATTTTGGGGTGCATAAGAGTACTCTTTAAATAATGTAAATGATGTACCCTAAAATAAGCTGTTGCACTTTTAGCTAGTCATAATAATTAATAAGAATCTTACTGGATTCTTGCACATTAGCGAGCTTACCTGAGACATCCATTTTATACCAACACGAAATACTCTGTCCTTTCCTTCACCAGGCAGTGTCACTTCTAAGTCTAGCCTGTCACCACCAATAGGCAGGGGATCTCTTGTGTACATGTTGCTTCTGCCGTCAAACACAGGCTTGAGCCCCCCAAAATATTTGTTGTTACGATCCACCATGGTTTCAACTATGTCTCTGTTAACCTAATAAATAAATATATTAAATAATTTAGGTCACACAAATGTGTTAGTCTTGTAAGTAGACAGCTGCTTAAAACAGATGGTATGAAGCTGAACCATAATTAGGTTAATGTTCATTGAAAATTATAAAGCTGGTTCACACTTATCATTAAGGCAATAAAACTGCAAAAATTACCTTTCTTGGGCACTTATCCGGTTGTATGAGGACTTCATAGTGGTGTACAAATCCCCTGGGCATAGATATTTGGAAGTGGTTGGCACGGAGTGTAATGTGTCTTCCTTCATGGCCAATGTCAGGACGCCGAGGGCAGGGGAGGTTAGGCAGGTTGAGAGAGGGTAACGTCGGAGAAACCAGAGCAACTGCCCCAACAGCTCCTGCAGCTCCTGCTGGCACAATAGCTCCAGCATTTGGGGTTGGAGTCTGCGTTCCAATCACTGAACCAGCAGTGCAAGTTGTTGCACTCACTGCTCCCGCGACACCTACGGCGCTTCCGCATGTTTCACCTGATGGAGCTGAAATTGTCATCAGACTACATCAACAATACAAATAATTATTCTGCTCGATGTGATTTTAAGGATACTTTTGATTTTATTGCAACAATTTAGCAACTTTAGTTCAACTAAGGAAATTAGCATTCTGGAATTGAGAAACATATGTATGAGTACCTACCTACCAATGCTAAATACTAATAATATTTCTACAGTGATTTTCTAAATTTAGAATTAACTAGTATCACAAAATGATGCATGTAACAGTAGCTGGCGTGATTATAGAACCACATAGTAAGATAGGTACGTACTTTGGCATTCGAGTACTCATCTAATTTCTAAGTAGGCCAAGCTAAACAGACCTCCACACAAAAGGAGGGAGCACTATGTAAATGAATTTTTTTTCGTTTTATGTTGATTTTCAATATTACTGTTCATATTTATGCTGGTCAAAGTGATAAAGTTATCATTTACCAAAACACAACAAAACATTTAGCTTTGAAGGAGTTTGATTGAAAATATGTAGCATTCATTAGCTCAGTCATGGAGCAATATAAACTCACCTTGGCCAACGGGAAACATTTCTGTTAATGTTATTTACTTCTAGCATGCACGGTGATTGCACAGCACTTAAAGCAAGTTAATCTTTTGTTTAAAACACTACATAACAATTTTATGAACATTGGTCTGCTCTTGTCTTCACAAAGAAAACTGTGAATTGATATTGATGGATCAGATGGACGGACGTCATTCACCACACTAATGTCAGAAATGCAAGTCAATCAATGACACTGACACTTGTATTTTCTTTGTCTTAGCTTTATTTCACCTCAAAAATTTTAAAATCGTTTGGTGTGAACTCAATTTTCTAATAAGAAAAAATTAAAAACTTGGTGGATTCATTTCATTTAGATAATATATCGTGGGATTACTGGTTACTGAGAGAAAGACTCGCTTTATTTACTTTGCTATATCGATGGTACATAATAATATTCCATGTATTTATATTTTTTTTATAATCCCATTCTGTATTTTTATCCCATGGGAAAGGAAAAGCGAAAACCGGATAAACAGTAGCCTCCCTAAATACTAAATAGCCCTATTAACTTGCCCTCGCCTGGTAACATTATTAATGTCTCGACATTGCCATATAGTGAATAACGCCCTAAGGTATAGGGGGGATTAAAATAAAAACTGTTCTGGTTTGAACCGAACAGCTCAGCGATTGATTCTGTCTTTCAAGGATAAGCTATTTTTAGGTGGAATGAGACAAGGTAATCTAAAGCAAACAAAAAATATATATATTAATCCTGCCAGCGGCAGCGTGGCATATACATTTGCAAAATAGAAAAAGCCCTTTCACTAACATTAAAAAAAATATGCCGAGTTTTATTTATATTGATATGAGCTCAGGTGACTCGCCCATACACTACAACACATTGGCTGTACCTATGTGGGTTAAAAATCACTTTAATGACATTACAAATATCAGATATTTGTAGAAAAATTTTAAAGAATTTAAGTTTTGATGCTCTCCTCTACATTATTTGTCTTCTAAACAAAACAATTAATATTATGACAAATAATCTTATGACTAAAAAAAACTTGTACCTACATGATTACTTTGAATGAGAATACGGTCTCAAGATAAATATAGGTAAAACCAATCACGTGTCACGACCTAGTCATGTGCACTCTTCACATGATTTTTATTTCTAAAAACTACTCTAAGCTCTAAATCTATAAACAGTCGAAAAATCCGAATGCGTATTTTTGTCAACGTGTTACGGGTACTTTATCAAATTACAGCTGGCAGCATTTTCCGTATACCTGTCATCGCGCTTGAATGAAGTGGGTTATGTGTTGTTTCGTTGATTTTGTGGTTGATTTTTAGGTATTAGACAAAAATCAACGAAACAATTACTATTTTAATATGTTTCCCAGTGGCCAAGGTGAGCTAACAGCTATTTGCGACTGTTAAAGTGCACCAAAATAGTATTTTTTTTTCAGCTGGGAACTTGTACAATCCTCGCATGAAATGTGTTGTATTTTGTTGTCGGTGTGCTTCTTGGTTAAATGTTTTATCAGGAAGAACTCTGTCCTATTTTTATGAAACGGCTTTCCTTATAATTCGTTTATGACGCTATTTAAAATTAAATAATATATTATTTGACCTCACTGTATGAGTGTAATGTGCAAAATGTGTGCTTGGTGTGTAATAGTGTGTATAAGAAGAAACATGATGTATTAGTTTCTTTTTTATGAAACCAATTTGTGAATGAATATCTTATAGGTATCTTTATGAAATTGTGCAACTATCCACATGAATCTTACAAAATTATTTTCTATTTATTGTTTATTTATACCCAACATCTAATCTATACATACCAATTGCCTCCTTTCAGCCCCCTCTGGGGAAGCCAGTGCTGGCGGCACTGTTGTCACGGGGGCGGTAACCCCCGTGGCCACAGCAGGTGCGCTCGGTGCAACTCCCACAACGCCTACCCCTGGTGCGCTGGCAACGGGTGTAGTGGTGGGTGCACCCGGAGCCATAGCACTCGTATCTCCTGTGGTGGCACCCCCGCCTGACCTCCCCATTCTCACATGCCCTCGACGCCCCAATCTTGGCCATGAAGGAAGACCTATTATGCTCCGTGCTAATCATTTCCAAATATCAATGCCAAGAGGATTTGTTCATCACTATGATGTCAGCATACAGCCTGACAAATGTCCAAGAAAGGTGTGTGTGTTGCTTATACCAAAATAATTGTCAAGTAATGAGTCTCAATACAAGCCCCAGTTTATCTGGATAACTTTCTTGTTTTTATTATAATCCTTAATATTTGTTTTTATTAAATATTTGTGTTGTATTGCAGGTCAATAGAGAAATAGTAGAATGTATGGTGCACAGTTACAATAAAATATTTGGGGCTATCAAGCCAGTATTTGACGGCAGAAATAACTTGTACACAAGAGATCCCCTTCCAATTGGCAATGACAGAGTTGATTTAGAAGTTACGTTGCCGGGAGAAGGGAAAGACAGAGTTTTTCGGGTGGCTATAAAATGGGTAGCTCAGGTGAGTAATATTCATTTTAGATAACTGAATGTTTAAACTTGGAAAACCAACTTTGGTGATACAGTTTTTAAATACTAGTATTCTAGGTCAATGACCTTTATTCATAATTGTTTTAGGTATCACTGTTTGCACTAGAAGAAGCTTTAGAAGGTAGAACAAGACAAATCCCACACGATGCTATCCTAGCATTGGATGTAGTTATGAGACATTTGCCTTCCATGATGTACACTCCTGTTGGCCGGTCATTTTTCTCATCTCCTGAAGGATATTATCACCCTCTTGGGGGTGGACGAGAAGTATGGTTTGGTTTTCACCAGTCAGTGAGACCAAGTCAGTGGAAAATGATGCTAAATATTGATGGTAAATTCTGTTTATTTTTCATTTGTTTAACAACACTATTTCCCATTTAAAGCTTTAAAATATAAAAAATACTTATAATTTGTCATAATTTAAATAATCATTGTTATTAAATTAATATGATGTCACCCTAACGGTTATAATATTTGAATAAATTGTAATCTTCCAGTATCTGCAACCGCCTTTTACAAAGCACAACCTGTTATAGAATTTATGTGTGAAGTATTAGATATAAGAGACATAAATGACCAAAGAAAACCCTTGACAGACTCACAAAGAGTCAAATTCACTAAAGAAATAAAAGGATTAAAAATAGAAATCACTCATTGTGGTACAATGAAGAGGAAATACAGAGTGTGTAATGTGACCAGAAGGCCCGCCCAAATGCAGTCGTGAGTACATTTATATGTTTTTCCTGTTACTACTGACAAGGATATTTGGTTAGTTCTTTAACTTTAATTGAATCTACATACTGAGTTTATTATTTACTCAAATGAAATACATAATAGTTACATAAGTAATTATTTATGTGGAGTTAAATAAAACATGAAATCAGCTGGTTTGGCGAGCAATAATTAAGACATACTGTTTGAATAATATAGTATCATGTTATTTGTATCTGTTTGTTTAGGTTCCCCCTACAGTTAGAAAATGGACAAACCGTTGAATGTACAGTAGCGAAGTATTTCTGTGACAAATATAAAATGAAATTGCGATACCCACACCTGCCGTGCCTGCAAGTGGGCCAGGAGCACAAGCACACGTACCTGCCGCTGGAGGTGTGCAACATCGTGCCGGGACAGAGATGCATCAAGAAGCTCACGGACATGCAGACCTCCACCATGATCAAGGCCACGGCGCGGTCCGCGCCCGACAGGTGAGTGTCGGTGAGTGTGACGTGTGTGAGTGGAGAGGAGTTCGGTTGTGCTGACCAGTGTGCCGGTGGCAGGGAGCGCGAGATCAACAACCTGGTGCGGCGCGCCAACTTCAACACCGACCTGTACGTGAAGGAGTTCGGGCTCACCATCTCCAACAACATGATGGAGGTGCGCGGCCGCGTGCTGCCGCCGCCCAAGCTGCAGTACGGCGGCCGCGTCTCCTCGCTCGGAGGACAGGTCAGTTTCGTTCTCTGCCCTACAATGAGTTCCTCCTGTTGACATATCTTCCTAAAACGATTTTATTAATCTATCTCAGGATGCAGGAACTCACCGCCCTGTTCGCTTCAGTTCATCTCTAGTGAGCAGCTTTTTTATATCCTATACCATCTTGTCGTACGATAGCTTATTTTTCCTTTTAAACGAGCTGTTTTGGATGTCTGTATAGCTTTTTGGAATCGAGATCACTGGTTGAATGTTCGCGATTGTAATAAAATTTGGTTACGTTATTATGCTTGTGTTCGAGCAGCAGGCGTTGCCCAACCAGGGCGTGTGGGACATGCGCGGGAAGCAGTTCTTCATGGGCGTGGAGATCCGCGTGTGGGCCATCGCCTGCTTCGCGCCGCAGCGCACCGTGCGCGAGGACGCGCTCAAGTGAGTTCCCTCTCGGCCGCATGCGGGCTGCGGGAGACGCGGGCCGCAGCGCAGCCGCCGCGACTGATGCCCTTGTGTTGCGCAGGAACTTCACGCAGCAGCTGCAGAAGATCTCCAACGACGCCGGCATGCCGATCATCGGGCAGCCGTGCTTCTGCAAGTACGCGACGGGGCCCGACCAGGTGGAGCCCATGTTCAAGTACCTCAAGTCCACCTTCGTGCAGCTGCAGCTGGTGGTGGTGGTGCTGCCGGGCAAGACGCCCGTGTACGGTGAGTGTGCTGCGCCGCCCTGCGCCGTGCTGCGCCTTGCCGCGCCCCTACTGATCCGTGCCTCCCTCCGCAGCCGAGGTGAAGCGCGTGGGCGACACGGTGCTGGGCATGGCGACGCAGTGCGTGCAGGCCAAGAACGTGAACAAGACGTCGCCGCAGACGCTCAGCAACCTGTGCCTCAAGATCAACGTGAAGCTGGGCGGCATCAACTCCATCCTCGTGCCGTCGCTGCGGCCCAAGGTGCGTGCGTGCGGTGGGTGAGTGCGGGCTCGCGAGCGCAGCGCGCGCAGTACTGACCGTGACGTGACGCTCGGCAGGTGTTCAACGAGCCCGTCATCTTCCTGGGCGTGGACGTGACGCACCCGCCGGCGGGGGACAACAAGAAGCCCTCCATCGCCGCCGTCGTCGGCTCCATGGACGCGCACCCCTCGCGCTACGCCGCCACGGTGCGCGTGCAGCAGCATAGGTAATCTCCACCTTCCTACTTCCTACTTATAAATGCGAAAGATTGTCAGGACGGATGTTGGTTACTAAACGGATTTTAATAACTCCCTATGGATTTGAAATGTTTAAATCATTGGGCTGCCATGCCAAACACTTGCCGTGATACAAGTGTAGGTGTTCTGTGTGCAAACGAAGCCATGAAACTGTTGTTTTAATATAAGCTGTTAAGCTAAGCTGTGAGCTCTTGCAACTACTAGAGGTTGGTCAGCTCAGCTGACTTTTCTCTGTCTAACGTTCAGCCTGTGCTCAAAAAAGGCAGTCGTGCTGACCCTGCCAACTACAGGCCCATTTCGGTCACTTCCATTCTCTGTAAGAGTATGGAACGTGTACTGAATAATAGACTCCTGGCATACTTCGAAGCGAATGACCTCCTCAGTGACCGGCAATACGTGTTCCGCCGAAACCGGTCGACTGGGGATCTTCTTGCGTATGGCCCGATGACCCACATCTGGAGTCAGGCCATAGATAATCATGATGAAATGGTGGTGATTTCCCTTGACATCTCGAAGGCCTTTGAAGGACAGGGTTTTTGACAGGGTTTGGCACGATAGCCTTATTAGCAAACTTCCTTCATACGGCTTGCCCACTGGGTTTTGTGCTTAAATATCAGACTTTCTGAAGGAACGATCAATTCGAGTAGTCATTGACGGCTGCTCTTCAGATCAATTGGCTATTAACGCCGGTGTTCCTCAGGGGTCAGTACTCTCTGCAACACTTTTTTGCTGCACATTAACGATCTGTTGAAACCCGGTATCTTTGGGTACGCAGACGACAGCACTGTTGTAGAGAGTTACACATCCAATGCGCGAGCCAGTGGTGCCCAGATCAAGAGTCTCCGGGAGGCCATGGTTGAACGCATGAACTTGGCCTCAAGGCTGTCTCCGATTGGGGCGACATCAACTTGGTCAAGTTTAATGCCGCTAAGACCCAGGCTTGTCTTTTCTCCGCCAAACGGAGTCAATTTGAACTGACTCCTACTTTCCGAAATGGATCCGATACCGATCACTCACGTTGTTGCTACACTCACGTCTTTGCTAAACTTTGGCACCTACATCGAGTTAAAGGCTCAGCTAGCTGCCAAAAAGCTGGGTGTTCTATCAAAGGTGAAGAATTATTTCACACCGGAACAGCTACTAAATAAAAGTAGCAGTGGTAGCTGTTAAATCTCTACCAAGCACAAGTCCGGTCGTGTATAGAGTACTGCTCTCACCTTTGGGATGGATCAGCTAAGTACCAGCATGAAGCCTAGTGCTTGAGTGCCTGAGTCAATCGAAAGGCAAGCCAAGAGACTCATTGACGACGACGCACTGTTCGAGTCAAGACTCCACAGTCTTGATCATCGACGCAAAATAGCCAGTCTATCGGTCTTTTATCCATACATTTCGGCGAGTGTGCGTCGGAATTACACCAATTAATTCCCCCGTCCCCGTTTCATCATCGTACTACTAGACGAACGGCAACGCGCCACTGTTATATGGTGGAAATTTCTCCTGCGCGCACTAAGCGTTTCGCTTCCACTTCTATTATGAGCACCGCTAACGAACGTGGAACTCCCTGCCGGAGTCAGTCTTTCCCGACACTTATAATCTTGGAATCTTCAAATCTCGAGTGAACAGGTACTATCTTGGCAAGCGTGCTACATCGTCGACCGCATCGTCGCTTACCGTCAGGTGAGATAGTGGTCAAACGCAAGCCAATAATGTATTAAAAGAAGAACTGTCTTGTGCTAAGAAAAATAGATTTTCTACGCTAGCAATGCTTGTCCTTTCTCTGTTGATATTGGAGTGGTAGATTGCCGAAGTTGTAATACCACCCACCGAACAAAGCCATGCCGTCAGACGACCTAGTCCTGTTTCGATGCCGTCTTCTCTTTGATCTGCCCTCCAGCTTTTGCCACATCACTTAACATCAGGCGAGATAGTGGCCAAGCCTCAGCATAATTAATAATACAAGGCCAAACATAGAACTAAGGGGGTCAGTCACCTAATGGACGGTGGAGGTTGTAAATAGGTAGGTATAGGTTTCCACTGTAGAAGCACCTCGATTTAATAAGGAAGATCTTCCGAACGAGCCAGGTGTTATTGGCCCGAGGACAGCTGTCCGACAGAACCTACTGGGAACTTGTATATCTAGGTCTTGTCTTCGTTTGCTCGATAGAGGATTTATAGAGAAATCTGCGACGTTGTATGGGATTTTATGCTACTTTATGTCAGCGCCATATGTGAGCATGTCGTTAATATATGTGGTGGCTGAGGTCGCCACAACCTCAAGGGAAAGCAGTTCGTCAAGCTGGTCTAATTTGGCACCATGATGACCTGCAACAGTTGTCATCTGAGATGGTAGCCCCATACTTTGTCGTGAGGCTCTGTATCTTGGACGTTCTCGACGTACAGACCCTGTACTTATGGTCTTCCGAGATGTAAAACATATAACTATACACATACAGGAATAAAGGAAAAACTGCCCAATCCAGAATTGTTTCGTCGTCCAAGGCTTTGTTTTCCTCTCACTTTGCCCATCAATCATGGTGAGTTAAAGCAGTTGGTATCTCCTCAAGACCTGGTCAAGAAACCCAACTTTTCATTTCTTGACTATTTGCAAAACCAAAATTACGTGTATGAAACGCACGTAACGTACGTCATTGTACGTACTGCTAAGGAGTGGAATTCTCTACAGGAATCCTTATTTCCTTCCAATTACAACCTGGGTCACTTTAAGATAAGAGTGAAATGGTAACTCATGGGCAAACGTGCTCCACCTTAGACCGCAACTACGCTTATCATCAGGTGAGTTGTTATCAAACGTAAGCCCATTTCAACATAAAAAAGAAAAAACATAATAAGTTTCTACGTACTACGATCTCGCTTTTGCAAGTGTCAAAGAAATCTTCACCTCAAGTTCGCACACATCATTATTTCAAATGCAGTCATCGAATCCACTTGCAGACAAGAAATCGTCCAGGAGATGAGCAGTATGGTGCAAGAGCTGCTGATAATGTTCTACAAAAGTACGGGCGGGTTCAAACCGCACCGCATCATCATGTACCGAGACGGAATATCCGAGGGACAGTTCATGCATGTACTGCAGCATGAGCTCACCGCCGTTAGAGAGGCTTGCATCAAGGTCAGTCGCTGTTTACTCGTATTATTTATGATAATTATGTCTTTTTATCTTTCGTTTATTGATGTCAGAGGTACCAAAAGGTTAAATTGTTAAAAAGTTGAGTTTGGAATACATGCTTTCTGCCAACTTGAATATGTTCTCCTTTATTTCAGCTGGAGGCGGAATACAAACCGGGAATTACTTTCATAGTGGTACAAAAGCGTCACCACACACGACTGTTCTGCGCCGACAAGAAGGAGCAGTCGGGCAAGTCGGGCAACATCCCCGCCGGCACCACCGTGGACCTGGGCATCACGCACCCCACCGAGTTCGACTTCTATCTGTGCTCGCATCAGGGCATCCAGGTGTGTATGTGTGACAACATCCCGCCGGCACCACCGTGGACCTCGGCATTACGCATTCCACCGAGTTCGACTTCTATCTGTGCTCGCATCAGGGCATCCAGGTGTTTATGTGACCACGGCCCGGGCTGTAAGCGCGCGTGGCAGGCGGTACAGCGAATACAACGGTCCCATGTGTCCGCAGGGCACGTCGCGGCCGTCGCACTACCACGTGCTGTGGGACGACAACCACTTCGGGTCGGACGAGCTGCAGTGCCTCACGTACCAGCTGTGCCACACATACGTGCGCTGCACGCGCTCCGTGTCCATCCCCGCGCCCGCGTACTACGCGCACCTCGTGGCCTTCCGCGCGCGCTACCACCTCGTCGAGAAGGAGCACGACTCGGGCGAAGGCAGCCACCAGTCCGTGAGCAGCGAGGACCGCACGCCGGGCGCCATGGCGCGCGCCATCACCGTGCACGCCGTCACCAAAAAGGTCATGTACTTCGCCTGAGGGTATGCGCGACTCGCGCCTAGTGCCTCGTTTCCTCTGTATCTGTAGATAGCTAGTCGACGTCTGCGCCGCGTCGTCCCGCGGTCGTGTTCGCTGGAGTATTACCGCGAACGTCGCCCGGACGTGCGCGTTCGTGAGCCTTCGGACGCCGCCGCCTTTTATGTTAATGGGGCTGTGAACTGCCGCCGAGCGACCCTTCCTGTTTGTTAATAGTTGGAGTTACGATATTTTATATTTTCTATACGGATTTAACTTTTTGATTGCACCCCGCGGAGGTAGCTGCCGGTCACGGAACGCGCACGGCTCGAGTGTTGAGGGGTGTTGCATTGATAACTGTGTTGTACGAATGTGTAAGTTACGATAGTTTTGCGACCGCAACGCTGTCTCAAAATTCTGACGCGAACCATAGGCTTAAATCGATCAGCGACGCTTATATTTCAACGGCATGACTTCTTTGAATCGGATTACAGATATCTTGCCGCGTGTTTCTGATCGGCTTGAGTCACTTCGCGCAAACCAACGTGGGTCGATCGTTGTTTATGAGCTTTACTTGAAATAAAGAAATGTATCTAACTCTAGTGGCTAATCTTCTATCATATCTAAAGCGGTTTATTTCAAAAAGTATCGTAAAAAAATAGAATATATAATTAAAAATAAGATATAAATATGACGTGTTGGCTACATAAATGTTTAACTTTAAATAGACTAGCAGCTACTGGAAGCTTATAAGAGTAAGCAGCTAATTGTTTTCTTGGAAGACGGAGTTAACAATTAATAATGCTAAATGCATTTTTCGTCATTTAGTGTCGAACGCCTTTAAAAGTGACTGCGGCTCTTTCGTAACGTTTGAGTTGCTTCCTCATCACTTTTTGGGTTAAATTAAAAAGAAACATCTCCACAATTTAGCTAAAATGTGCTGCTATATTGATTCGTCTCTGTTAAGCCAAATTCCAAAGAAATGCCAAAAATATCGTGCAACTAATTCAATGGCCAACTATACATAAATAAAGAAACAACAAATGTAGATCTCACACAATACAATACCGCGTAGAAGAGCACAATTTAATAATAATGTCAGATTATTGTAGCGTATGTTTAGTCGGATATGTACCTAAGCTAATATAAAACGTTCCACCAAATCTTCGCCTTGTACTAATTAAAGTGTTTAATAAATATATCTTCCTGGACTAAGAGTAGCTCGAATTATTTATTTACTTAATTTATGTATGTTTAAAAGTAAGAAAAGCAATATGAGATGCGTGTCATTCTATTACATTAACGGCTATTATACAAACCCCATCTTGTTTTACTGCGCCTTGGGTTGGCACGGTTTGATACTGGTAAACAATGTCTGGCTATAAAATGCTTGTTAGTTCCAAATTGGAAACTCTTGGACGCTAAAAATCTAGGGTCACCAAAAATAGTATATTGTTAAACGTCTTAAAAATGATTGTTGTTATCGTTTTGTGGCATTTAAATCCATGTAAGGGTATGTAATATTAATCTGAGTGTATCTCTATATGATATCGAATAATGCAAGTTAATATATTATACTCTAGTAGAGCTCTATTTTTAAAATGCCTACATAAGTGCTTAATGTACCTTACACATTTAGCCAAATATTTGATTACACTTAGATAAATCGGTTGTGCAGTGTCTTTGGGTTTCACATATTGTTAGTAATAGTTTACTTGCCGCAATGATATATTTATTGTGTCTTATAACGTCTCATTAATCTTAGTTGTACACAGAATATAAAGTGATACAATGAGGCCGGCTAGTGGTTCGATTCATTTAATTGCCAATATGGCATAATCACACATACAGTAACAGGAACCCTCAGATATTAACGCATGCATTTGTGTATTTGTCGTTTCACACTCATCATTCTGACGTTTGTCTAATTTATACACACTTGATAAGCATATTATGATTTTAAATAATTAGGAAGAAGAAAAATGATATTTTGCTCGGGCAGGGATCGAACCTGCGTCTTCGGAATACCGTACCGACGCCTTAACCACTGGGCCACCGAGCCTACTGCTCGAGCAACCAAATTTCTTCTATCCTTCTTATATCGTCTTACGGGGACGAAGACGCAGGTTCGTTCCCTGCCCGAGCAATATGCCCGAGCATGCGCTAATGCATTCAATATCAAAAATTGGATAAGCATCTACCACAATCATAGCAATAATGCTGTGGCTACATCATCGGTATTCGGCGAATGTTTGCCTTGACGGGACAAATATGGCCATTATGGCCAAGTACTTCGTCAAAACGAACATGATGTTTTTGTTGCGACAACTTGATGCTGATGTTCGTTCGTGTGGCCACAGCATAAGCGCGTAAGCTAGAATTGCAAAACGTAAACTTGTTTTCCAATCAAATTGGCTTATTGCTTGCTGCTTTAAGCAAATGATAGTAGTTGATGACTCTATTGTCAGTTCATGTATAGCCTGCCTCTTTAGTATCGGTTCCATGTACTATTAACTCTGTTGCTTCATTAATGAGTAAGGACTTACTGATGACATTAATGAGTAAGGACTTACTGATTAACAAAATGTGGATTAGGTCATGGGAGACCATTGGAGGGCTTGGGTCGGGGCTTCCGTTGGGTTTCGGTTGTTCAACAAGTGAGATGGTCAAAACTGAATAACCTGTTGACAGTTCTGCTTAGAAATATATTTGTTGCACCGCAACGACAGCTCAACCTAAAAATTTTACTTCGGTTTCTTATTTTATACTTATCCTTGTTAAATCCAACTAACAAGGATATATATATATATATAAATATATATATATATATATATATATATATATATATATATATATATATATATATATATATATACATTTATAATCTAAACTGTATGTATATTGGTATAATAATGAATTTTTTAAGTTGCACACTCCGCGTTGTAAGAAAGGCATGCCTATGCTTAGACAAAGTGTATAGTAATTTATTATTAAGATTGTTATGAGTTCCCATGGCCATCGTCCATGGGACCAAATCAAATCGCGTTTAGTGTCTTGAATTCATATAACAAGGATGACATTAGAATAGTGAGAATTATCTCAATATTATATTCATAATCTAATCCCATTTATATTATGAAACAATTTAAATTTAAAGTTTTATGTATGTCTTATAAAACAGAAATAAAGGAAGAGCCATTGATAAATGAAGTAGGTATGTGATCCTTCGTTACGCGTGAGAAATACTTTTTATGATTGGTTGACGTTTTGCACAGGACGTACCTATCTTGGAGATCTGTCAAAGGTATTAAATTTTTATGAATCGTTTTTGTACGACGGGACAGAAAACCGACACCCGAAAACTGTTTTAGTTTGTTGATCCTAAAAAATTATTATATTATTATTATTATATTCAGCCCTTATCATCCCACTGCAGGGCAAAGGCCTCCCTACTTTCTTTCCATTTATTGCGGTCTTGAGATAGAATGGGCCAATCTAATAGGAATGTATCCAGCTCGTCTCGCCATCTCCGTCTTGGTCTGCCGCGTTGTCTGCGTGCATTGTTGGTAACCAAAAAATTATGATATCAATTTTTGCACTTATCATTTTGTTTTTAATTTATTTCGTTATATTTGGGACTTTATATTACGGCATTGCATTAATCCATATCAACTTTGATTTTGTGGAGTATAGCGTATAACCCGCTTAGCGAGTTGAGTCGAGCTTTGCCTTAAATATTAAATAAATTTACTTTTTACAATGAAATAAGCACAATAAGGCTAAATACAAAAGCAAGTGTGATACCCGGGCTACTCTTAATCTAAAATTACATCTTGAATCTACAAACTAAATGACCTGAATGTGTTCACCGGACGAACATACAGACCTACCTGTGAAGAGTAAAGTATTTTTCTATAGTATATTCATAATATCTGTACCTACAGCGCAGCGGCAACGAGGGATTACTTATTGCGAATAATTATTTTTAAATGTTTATATTAATTAGGTTATAATAAAAAGAAGTTATAGTAGTATATAAGTGATTTCTATTTAACTACAGGAGTGATCATACTTCATTTATAAAAGGCCGGGGGATTTTTTGCCCATAAAAATTGCATTACCATACCAGAATATTGTTTTGCAGAATCGGCACAGCATTACGCTCAACAAAAAGCTCTTAGCCCTGTTAGGTCTCATAATGCCCAGTAATTTAGCTTCACGCAGTGCTCTTAACAACGGAACACAGTAATTATTACACATCGTTGTTCGGCGGCTGAATACCAGAGACAGACTATTCAGTATGGATATGTCGCAGCCAACTAGCTTAACTAGCCGTTCAATTAACAGCTTAGCCTCTTCATTAAACAGCGCCGTTCAACTAGCTTCCTGAATTATATTCAGCCATTTGATCAAACAGCTAGGCAAATGACTTGGATCGATGACGTTTAATTACTTGCCTAGGCTGTTCATTTATAAAGCCTGTTTTCCAAAGTTCAATGAAAAATAGTACAATGGAAGAGTGTAGTGACAATAATAGTCGTTTCATTCAGGAAGCTAGTTGAACGGCGCTGTTTAGTAAAGAGGCTAGGCTTTCGATTGAACGCCTGATTAAGCTAGTTGACTGCGACAGATACATAGCAACTTTTATTATAGGGTAAAACTGAACACTCCTGTACAATTTCGAGCCTTAGATCAGGATTTCCGTTAAGTGAAGATGTGTCGAATTAAATAATAATATATATATACTTGAGTGTGATTTAGATAAGTCTTTAAGAATATTGCTTTAGTTTAGCATTCAATTGTAACTGAAGCCACTTGTAATTACCGCCTTTCTTCGGTTTATTTTTATTAACCGACTCAACTTTACTGCGAGTAAGTAGTACATTATTTTCTATTTAATTATTACTAGAATTCAAATTTGACATTTATTGTTAATCCATTGCTTTTTAACTTCTTTCTAATAAATGTTGAGTAAACTTTTTTAATAGGGCTTCTAACTTTGTATATACATAGTTATATACCCTAGTATTATTTTATTGATTGCGGCGCGGCGTCCCAAGTCGGCCTGCTACATAAAATAGGGCATCCATATGCGTGCAACGCATTTTGCAGAGAATCGTTATGTCACTGTCACATAATCCAATTTTTTAACAATGTTACAATTTACAACTTCGTTAAATACCTAATAAACATTTTTGCTTGAGTTCCCCATAAATTTGAAAAAGAAGAAAGGGGGTAGATAAGGTAAGGGTATTGATAGATACAGCCTCCATATGAAATATTCAATCAACTTATATGACGGAAGTTAATGGTGATCTAAAAATATACACACATTAGTAATAAGTATTTTTATATCGTTGAATGTTTATATAAGAAACTAATATGATGTGCAATCCCTCGATGCGTACGATTTCTGTAACTCTTGTATCAAGGCAGTCACAATGCGAACGCACGGTTTTGTTAATCCCCAAACATACGGCTCTTAAATGTAGGATAGTTTTAGGGCGTTTGTGTGGCTGGTTACTGTCTTACTGTCTCAACTAGCAGGTAAGGAATTTAGATCTAGATGGCTTAACGGGAATTAGAATTAGTCTAAATTGTATAATCTACTGGACGTGGGTAATTGATTGCATTTAACAATTTATACAATATCTTACAATTCCTCTGTGATAGCGGCATAACTTCACTTCTGCCGAAGCGTCTTCTATAGGACCGCACATTAATAAAGGTCCGAGTTATCTAAACTCTAAATGATTAGGTTACATATTATATGCATGCGCTTTAAATTGTTGAAATGATTGATTGAAGTAGGTACTTGTGATGTAATTGTGTTGTATTACTATAACTGTTATATTTTATGTTACGAGACCTCGCCGCAGATTAGTGCTGCCATCTGTTATCGGAATTTGGCATGTAGCTTAATTTGAAGGATCACTCGGGAGGATCGGGCTTTGTCAGCATTTTTCTGCCAGTATCTTACCGCCGATTCAAATATTTTTATCTACACTCATATTGTAAAATCCTGTATGACAAAATATCATAACATCAGCCAATGCTGATGTTATGATATTTTGTCATTATTTTGCAAAGAGAACAATTTTTGTTAGCAAAATAATGCTATAAAATAACTTTTTCCACTATAGTACAGTTTCACCCGACCAAGGAGTGAGTACCTACAACAACCTACATCCTCTTTGTTCACAAATAATATGGAAATTGCTATCGTATGGCATAGCATACGTTGCCTATGGTGGCGCGCGCTAATGCAGCGCCATAGGACGCATGCGGTGATATGGTGCCATTATTTACGTTATTCGTTTTTATTATTTACATATTTTTGTTGGTCAAAAGTTTTATTGCATGAGTGTAGGTAAATTAGTGTATGAAATTGCACATAACTAGGTATTAAATCTATTAAAAACATCGCCTACGGCTTGTTTTTTAAACTCGCTCTCGTGTTTAATTTGTTATGTACTGTCACTACTATTAAATATTACTCTGATCAAAGTAGGTACTTTAGATATGTAAAGTTTTGGTTGTCATATTCCGATTTTGTATGACACAAGAACGTGCAAATCTGCGGCTGAGTCTTAAAACATTAGTATGTAAGTATATTAATTTCTTTGCTTGGATATTAGAATTTAGGTTTAAAACGCTCGCGGTTACGTTTGGTGTCCCCGCTGTCTTCGCCGGACTCTGAGTGAAATGTTGTCGAAAGTTGTTCTGTTCAACATTCTATTATTACGAACATAGTTTATACATTTGAACACAATTTCTACGTCACTTTGACCTTAGTTTATAATTGTAACTTATAAGATAAGTCGGGGAAATGTGACCACTATGAAATGCCGATGATCTATTAATAGAAGTATACATAATTATATAGAAAGTATTTTATATTTTAATTTTTAAAGTAATACGGTATGCAATATAATAGGTACTATAGATTTTTTTATACTAATCATGATACAATGTATTTAACACCAATAGTCACTTATTTATCAGAAAACGTGTTGTTTGTAATATTTTGTGGATAGTCCCAAATTTGCAAAGCAAAGGGCCTCACTGGATTCATGTTATCATTTTGACCAGCGCATATACTTTGAGATAATGATATCACTCTAATTAAACACTTCAAGTTGGCTAGCCCGAGACGCTATGTACCTCGGCTGGGTTCACTAGTGAGGGCCCCGAAGCGAGTACGTCTTATCTTTCAATTAAGTACTATTTATGCACAGTTTAATTATTCTCCACAAACATCTTTTTCAAAACAAACTTGTTTATTATTATAAGGTAGTAGTAGTATTGTTCTAAATACTACACGCAAGTTTCGCGGTTTTCTGCTAAATCTAACGCGATGGTGGACCTATTTCGTCAAGAAGACATAGGCAAACCCCAAGCTGCATCGCTAACGATGCATACATATTACAAAGTTCGTTGCTACTCCCGCTACAAAGATAGTTATTCCATAGTTTCATCTCCACCTTAAATTAAGCGACTTGAAATTATGAAAAAGATCATGTCCTTTGTTGCGTGAGCAAATACCTGTTTCTGCTAAACTTGGATCACAGTATTGGCGTATGTCAGTATACATAGCCACGATTTCAATAATATACATATCAGGTTATTAACAACTCGGTAATGAATTGTTTGTATGATATCTTGTCAATGTAGCCAATATTTTTTAATGAATTATTCGTTGATTTCATACTTCCGTATGTCCACTTATATATTGTTATAATGTACTATTCAATTACTGGTGAAGTAAAACGCTAATATAATTGAAATGAAAATCTAAAACTAGTTTAATTGAGTCATGTAAATTACGCTTATATTGCTTTGTCCGTACATCAAGGATTATGTAACATATAAACTACCAAGCACGGTTGCGATGTAGACAAATAGCTACAGTGACCCTTCTGACGAAGGCCACGAATGCTTCGCTTCGTCCGAAAGGTTACATTCGCAACCGTTATTCGTGTCTGCCAGCAGTCTTGTGTTCATGTACCAATATCTGTGTGTGCGTGTTTGTTGTCTCTAAGGCTAAGGCACACATAAAACATTTTAGGCTTTGTGTTGTTTAGTCTCAGTGTGACCTTAGCCTCATTTAATATTCTGCCTGATCAATTTATTTATATTTTCTTTCTGAATATTTGAAAGCCTTATATTTTTCCGCCTATCAACTAGGTCGGTTTATTACATCTTACAATAGGGTTGTTGGCTGAATGTTGGTAATAACTATCTATACGTCTATAGTATGTAAAATGCATTGGTTATGTTTACTATCCTAACAAATTTAATTCCCTCTCACAGTATCTATGTTTCATACATACTAGCTTTTCGTGACTGTTTCAAAGTCGAAAACATTTGAATATCAACGTTTCTTTACGTCATTTTTCGCTTTGATACGGAATACAAAAAACTTAAAAATAAATAATTTAAAAGTCAACTACCCTATTCTATTGTGTATAAACATTTGCCGTTGTATTATATTCTGTTGATTAATTTCGAAGCGATGGTATCCCTCTTATTATGCATTTAGGAAAAATATAATTAATAAATTGTACTTATATATGTAGTACATTAAGTACCTACGCTGTAATTATGTCGTTTATGTGAATTGCATGATGAGGTATTGACGTCATTTTATTTTACAACTACATCGTGATTTTGTTAAGTTTTAAGTGGATTAATGTTTTTAGTTTCTTATTATAATTGTTTTTAAGCATTTTTCAAGACGCGCCAAATTAGGCTGAATTTAGGTAGTCGTACAAGTAGCGTAAACATATGTAATATAGTCCGCATACTGTCTCACTTTACTAAATATTTATTAGAAAATGCTCAAACACCAGCGGCAAGGTCGGTCGGGTGTATCGGGACAGGGTACATAAGACAACATTTGGAACTTCTAGCCATAGCTTGTCCATTTCATAATTTAAAAGTTTTGCTCGACATGGTTTCAATATAAACTGTGCAATTTCTAATTCGGCCAACATTGCCGCGCGTGTGGACGCACTTTTCTTAGATTGTTCTACTGACAGTAGTGTTTGCCTTTTCGTCGGTAATCGAAACCCGGGTTTTCTATTTTTGTTATTCATTATTTATCAGGCAACGATAGTTTTAAGTTACACTGGCTAGATATCATTTTGAGAATAAATTTTCATCACTGATCATTTCACAAAACGGCTTTTATTTCTACCCTATTTAAGTTCACGGTGCAGTAAATAAAAGTGTCCAAATAAAACACATTGATTCAATACATAAACTTTATTTAACATCTCAAAGGTCTTGTAAATAGTGGAAATATTTTATAAGTAAGGAAAGCTAAGCATCTTACAAAAATATCATTTTATATGTAGTTTAATGGACCTAACAGGCATCGGCAAGTTGTCTTCCTTTACAACACCTACACGTCACAAACGGACTCACAATCAGTTGCTGTTTTTTTTCTTTTTATAAATACATACTTACATCAAAAATGTGTTACGAAGTGTTAACACTATAATAAAGTGTATCAACATTTAAACACGTCATTTCAATTTTAAATCTTTATAATAATGTGAAATTTTGTGAGCGAATAAAACTGTATGGAATGCAAATATAAAGATACAAGTGAAATAAACCGTGATTTTATGTGAATCACGCAAGCACAATAATGAGCAGTCTCATTTTTCAGCCACGCCGCGATAAATCTTATCAATAAATAGACAACAAAGGCGCAATACAATGCTATTTTTTCTTTCTATCAATTATGAAGACGCACAATTTTTATATGACTATAAAACACTTCAAATAGGCCCATGACCACTGTCCAATTATACATCGATAAGTACATACTTCATTACATATTATAGTCATACAATTCAGCATACATAAACGAAGAACATAAATCAGAGAAGCGTTTAAGTCCCATTTTCATCAACACTCGATAATAATTTACTCTTTATTACTTACCAACAGCCTAGGTACTTGCTTACAAAATAAAAAATTTAATTGGCCATCAAATTATACTTAAATTATCGAATTGTTGATGAAAATAGTCATTTTAAATAAAGATTTAGACTCAAATCCGTCAGCGAACCAAATTTTTGTGATTGTTTTTGTTAATCCACTGAGGAACTGAGATGCGAAAGTGAAACTATAAGGACGCGTGCGGCGCGGCGTGACGCGGGTGACCGGCCGGCGGCGGCGGCGCGTGTCCGATTAACATTATATAAATTGTCATGTAAATCATAACAAGAGGCTGCTTCGTCACACGTACTGTTCTCTAAGATATGTCAGCTTGGTGCCCAGGCCCCTTCGAACGATAGCGATAATGAGGTTAGATTCACAGAGCATAGGGTTGGAGCGTCATTTTGCGTACACCACCATACAATCACTACGAAGATTTGTATTATCTTTTGAGTAATATCCTCAGGGCCTCAATTCACTATGACAACTTGGCGATTCCTTCATTAATAAACGACATCTCTATGACGCATTCATATATTTATAATATATGATTTTCTATGACGCGTCATAGAAAATACAAATTACGCAGATGTCGTTTATCAATGAAGCAAGAAATCGCCAAGTTATAGGCCGCCAAGGGGTCAAACAAGACACAGTCAGTGAGGGTAGGTCCATTGCAAAAGTACGATTGTACTGGTTGATTTTCGCATCGACGTCGATCACCGTCGTTGACAGCACTTGAACATTTTGTAACCCAAAGCGCTCGTACACCGTATACGGGTGAGGCAAAATTCTGGGATCTTCAGGGTTTCCTGGTCCATGTTATTGCTTTTTTTTGAGAAATTAACTTCTTATATATGGCGGCTACGGGGTTTCCACAATTTCGCGAATGTCGCGTGGATAGATCGGGGAATAAACGATGGAGATTGATTACTCAATTGCATATAATTCAAAAAAACCGACTTCAATTATGGTGTACCTTCAAAGTCCGAAGTCAAACATCGATGAAATTTATATGGGACCACATTGTAGATATGCTGAACCCAACACATAATTTTTCAAATAGGTTTATAAATGACGGAGTTCTGAGGAAACAAACATAAAAATAAATAAAAAACATTTGAATTAGAACCTCCTCTTTTTTTCTGTCGTCGGTTAAAGAAGTGTGGCTGCCATTACAGCACAGTATGTTTGGGCCGCCGCAGCCGCCGCAGCCGCCGGTGGTCGCGCCGGTGCCGGTGCGCGGAGTCTAAGGCAAGGGTTTGTTCTCGGGGATGGTGGGCGAGGCGGCGCCGCTGGCCGCGCGGCTCGCGTCGCGGAGCGCGTCGTCGAAGCTCTGCGTTGAATTCGATCTGGACGCCACTTTACCCTGCAAACAAAGAGGTCAACGTATGAAACAAACTTTTTCTTTGTTAATAAGTTTGACTACTATGTGTGTCTGTCTGTGGCACCGTAGCTGTTAAACGGGTGAACCGATTTAGATGCGGTTTTATTATTATTTGAAAGCAAGTCTAGCGGTGGTACTTAGACATGTTTTATCAAAATCGGTTCGGCCGTTTTTTTCTTTTTATAGATTTTTGTGTCGGGGTTTTTTTAAATTTTAGTTTACTGAAATTCTTGTGATTTCTATCTCTGGCTCGGGTGCAGTAGAGTTGTCGTGTTGTACCTTAACGTTCTCGTAGGCCGAGCCCATGCGCTCCTCGATGGAGCGGAACGAGTCGGAGTTGCGCATCTGGCCGAGCTTGCTGGACACGCCGGCCGTGATGCCGCCCAGGATCGACGTCGTCTTCTCCGCGGTCGTCTTTATCACAGATTCCGTTTTTTGGTATCTGAACAGTTGATAAATACATCGTAAAGATACTGGATAGTGTCATAGAAAATATGTTTCATCCTATCTATTCGGAAAAGGTTAATTGTAAGAACATGAATATTGTTACTAGTTTAAAAATTATTGATCGGTTACAAAAAGGCGCTGAAGGGAGTAAGGCCACTTGTATTTAAAAAAAAAACAAATTAAAAACGCACAAACTTCAAGTAGAGTGTATTGTTCGGCCGCAAAATTATTTTATAGCGGCGCACATACGTCAATATTCTACATTTACGCGGCCAAAATTATTTGTTGACTTGTATCACGTCTGCATGATATTAAATATCTCTTAGGAGTATTTTTTTTTATTTAGTTCAGTTTTTTTGTAAATTAAGGTAAAAAATCATAAATTAAGGTAAAAAAAACATTATTTCACATAATTATTTATTTAATCCAAAGAAATACACACAAAATAAAACAAAATTTGTACAATATTACAAACAAATTAATACAACAAAAGAATTTTACACAAAAATAAAATATTATAACGTAATGGATTCATCTTGCTGCTCGCTATCCGAGTCTGGTTCGTCGGGATATTCTGGCATTAACATGTTTATTGTTTCCGGGCAAAATGTTCTGGGGATTGATCTCTTCTTGGGGCACAGGCTGCTAATAAGTGGATCCGAACTCAGTAGTAATCTATGGTACACATCGATATTACAATTTTCCCTGGAAAATTTCCTGGCGAAGTTTTCGTGATATACACGGAAGTGTTTATTCCGGGCCTCTGCGGCTTCTTCGGAAAGCTGACCTATTGGCAGCAAAGCATTTTCTATTATAGTGGCACCATGTATCAATATTTTATGCATAGTCGGAGTCATAGGGTGCCATCCATAAAGGCTTACATATAATTTTGCAGTGTCTTTGGCATAAGAATTGTATTTCTGTGAATCTATCTTATGTCCACTTGAAATTGTCTCCAATATAACTTTTAATCTATAAATCAGTTGATAGTTTATCCCGGTTATATCTGCTGCCAAATAGGGATTTTCAAAAAACCTTCTACTGGTGTTACCATCATTGGTATTTCCGAAATTTGATTTGGGCATGTCTACCAATAATCCAGTTTCAATCCGAAATCTTTCTTGGATGTTCTTCTTTGTTTTTTCTTCTAGTTGTTTTTCTTCTTCAGACCTCCTTTCTCTATATTTTTTTACTGGTAATTTATATGCCAAATGTAAAACACTTTCAAATAATCTAATTCTGGCATGCAATATAGAAAGTCCAAAATTAACACCCGTAAAACTTGATGTTTCCTTTTTATCTTCAATGTTGTTGAAGTCTTTCGATGTTGCACCACAAATATAGCACCGACTAGTAGACTTTGTTCCGGTTGCCGCGTTGCATACTTTTCCATCTACCATAGTCATTTCAAAAAAATGATCAAATGAAAATTTTGTTTGGTTCAAATTTATTTCAGTGGGTTTCAGTGCTTTCACAGAACTTTCGACGTATCTTATTCATGCGCTCGACTAGGGAAATTTGTTATTTCTTTTAGGATTTTCGACGCATCCCTTTTTCCTTGTACTCTTAAGGTTGTTTGTGCAGCGTGAATAATGACGTCATCTCCCACAGTTGCTCGGATTTCTTCGGTGTTTCGACGCTTGCTTCGTTCACTTAATTCGTCAAATGATTTCGAAGGCCGTCCCGGCCGATTTAATGATTTTATGGGTAGTTGAAATGTTCCATTTAACCAAGACTCATTGTTTTTCAAGAAAACCTCTTCCTTTCTGTGGCATTTGGCCCATTTGTCTTTTAACACTGATTTAAATAAAGAAAATCTTTGTTTTATGTCTTTTATGTCCTCATCTGTATTGCCATAGTTTAATAATAAATGACTTTCTAAATAATTCACTTTTGCATCAAAATTCGGTAAATTTTCATCTTTCATAATTTGATAAAGGTATTTCCGAGTAACAATTTTCACACCTGATGTGCTTGAAGTATCTAAAACAACGAAAAGTTAAGATTACTTAACTAATAAAAAAATTGTTATATTTTCATATAAAATCTTAATGATTAAAAAGGTCCCCCGTTTTGTCATCTGCACTCTTCCGCAGCTGGTTTTTGTATTTTCTTTTAGTCAAAGGATTGTAGTTTAAAATAAAAAAAGAATGATGATCGTATCTCATCGAGAAATACAACCAATTGACCTTTGAAGTTCAAAATTACTTCAAAATTTGTCTAAAACAACCCATGTGTTTGAAACCCCCAAATTATTCGAATTGAGCATTTTGGGTAAGTAAATAATAATAAAAATAAAGATCCATACCTGTGTTATTGGAATCCATCACTTTCACTTCAAAAACTGACACAGAAAAAAAAAATTAATGTTGTCACTTTTGTTGTGTTTGTAACTTTAAGCAGTAAAACGAGCGCACGGGTTGACGGTCAAGTACCGACTACCTGAAAGCGGTTGGGGTGTATCGCAGGTAGGTGGTGGGGCTCAGTTAGGATTCTTGGAACTGTCTTCTAGCTCTGCATGTGCTATTATATGTGTTTACCGTAAGTTTTTAAAATTCAATTTTGGCCGCGTAAATGTGGAATATTGACGTATGTGCGGCGTATATCGAATTCCTCGCTGCGCTCTGGATTCTACTTTAGTATCCGTCACTCCGATCTAATTCAGAATAACGCCCTCGCCGCAAAAATATTATTTTGCAGCCTTGTAATACAATCTACTATTTAAAAACAGCTTCATGCATTCTTAATTTGCGTAGCTTATTGTATCTTAACGATTTTAGCAGTAACCTACTTCATAGATTGATATTATTAATGATATGCTCTTTATGTGCCCAATTAATCCTTTCTTTCGGGTTAGAACAACGGTGAAAAGAAAGCAAATTAATAACTAAATCCGTGCAAAAACCAAAACCTCGAGAATAAAAATAGTTTTATATTTATAATATTTACAGTATAAATAATAGACTTACATTGGTGTCTCAGTCACGTACTTTGAAAGCGCAGCCGCTCGTGTTTCTATCGATTGATAACTGTCGTATAACAAATTAAACGTAAAATAAAACCAAACTACAAACGCCACCATTTCTACATAAATCTCAAAAGCGAAACAATATCTATGAAGCAAGCCACCGCTACCACATTATAGCAAAAAGAGGAATGTTCTAACCCTCGAGAAAATCTCATGTTGTTTGTGGCTTTCAAAAAGCAGTACTTACACTTGGCTTTCTTTCACGTTTTTCAGGCCTTGATTGACATCTTCGGTGATTTCCTTCCAAACTGTGATGCCAAGTTTTCGTTTTAGTTCGGAGCTTTGGCGAATCTGAAATCAAGGTAACGTATTTTACAGTTCTCGTAGGTTTATGTTGGTTGATTTGACCTAATTTAAAAATATCAGGCCGCACCTACCTAAGGCACTACGGCAGATTTTTCAATCATCAAATAAATCAATCAATCAATCAATCAAATCATTTATTGCGAGAATATAGTACATAAAGGTGATTAAATTCTAAAAAAAACAAATAGTAGAACAGCAGGATAAAATATAATAGCCGGCCAAGTGCGAGTCGGACTCGCGCACGAAAGGTTCCAGACCATTATCTATAAAAACGACAAAAAAATCATGTCTGTTGTATGGGAGCCCCCTTCAATATTTATTTTATTCTGTTTTTTAGTATTTGTTGTTATAGCGGTAATACATCATCTGTGAAATTTCAACTGTCTAACTATCTCGGTTCATGAGATACAGCCTGGTGACAGACTGACTGACAGACAGACGGACGGACAGCGGAGTATTAATAATAGGGCCTCGTTTTACCCTTTGGGTAAGGAAAAAATGTCCTAAAAAATGTCTAGTCAAACATATTCTGTTCTATTTCTAACTGCTAAATGCTGCATTGTTAAGTGCGTAGTGAAGTTATAGCCACATCCATACTCATTCGTGCCAAAAACACCCCTTAGAGATTATAAAGATAAACATTAATCTATGAAGTTCCTTCTGAGATAGAATAGCCACCTTCTACAGCATGGTTCTGAGAGAGGAAATCTCGTCTTCCACAAGAAGACGGCCATAGAATCGTAGCCAGCGAAATTACTAGGCATAAGAGACTTCATATCTGATGTATCGGGATGATGAGCACAATGCAGTGCTACGCAGTGCTTTTTATGCTATTAAAAGTTCTGAGTGGCACTGAAACTTTTATGGGCAGGCGTGGCGCTTACCATCAGGCGAACGACTTGTTCGTCTCATCACTTAGTTCCATAAAAAAAAGTGACAGAAGAAGAAAGACCCAGTTAAAGCTGAACATGTGATTACCATTATTCGACAGTTAATTTTAACAACTTGGAACAAAAGAACTTTGTCACTATAGTAATCACCGGGGATAAAGGGTTAGGCTCACTTGCGCCTACGTTTAATCGCATTCAACTTGTTTTTGTATGAAAATGTACACTGCCTGCGCAGACGACAGACAGTCTGAGCAAATAGAATACTTGGCATTGTTTGCGCCAACGCAGACGATAAACATAAAAGTCCGCGATTAAAGATCAGCGTACTAGTTTTATCAGGAGCAATGTTATGTTAAAGTTCATCATCGCATTTCACGGAGGCGATAGTGGAGCTGGAGCGCCGCGCCGATCCCACAGCAAGAGTTCGGGTGTTTTTGTTATGAAACTGACTGATGAGTCGAACAGGTCGTTCGCCTGATGTTAAGCGCCACACATAGCCGTAACAACTGCAGTACCACCCAGAATTTTTAATACCGTAAAAAGTACTATGTAGCACCGCATTGCGCTCATCATCATCACCCTGAGACATCAGATTTTAAGTCTGATATGCCAGTAATTGAAGTGTTTGTGCACCGAGAAAAAAGCGCAAGCATTTCTTTAGTGTTTGGGTGTTGTGGGGCCATGGTCCTCATAGTTCCTGGTTCCATAGATACAGGGAAACCTAGTTAGGGGCAAGATTTATGTATGTGATCGTTGGAGGCCATTGTAACCAGCGAAATTACTGGGACTTAATATCTGATGTCTTGATGTCATGCGCGCAATGCAGCGCTACGCAGTACTTTTATGGTATTAAAGTTCTGGGTGGCACTGCAATTGTTATGAGCAGGCGTGGTGCTTACCATCAGGTGAACGACTTGCTTGTCTCACAGTTGTTGTTGACAAAAAATTGTCCCGTGTATCTCCCCGCAACCTCAATGGTGTATAAGATTTGAGCCAAACTGCCCAACCACAGAGGCTGTCTTAATGATGAATGATGTGATATGTGGAGAGTGGGCACCTTGCTCTGCAGCACGGTCCTGAGCGTGGCGATCTCGTCCTCGACCCGCGCCAGCTCGCGGCTCCACTCGCCGCGCAGCTGCTCCGCCTGCTCGGGCGTAAGCCCCGCCAGCTCGTCGGGCGTGTGCGCGTCGCCGCTCGGGTTGGCGCCTGCCATCGCCTCTTCAGCTGGAACGAGAACAGACATTAAGATCAATAGGATATTTATAAATGTTTAAAAAAATTGCTAGGAGTTATAGTCCAGTCATTTGGTAGTTTTACCTGGAAATCTTTCCGGGAGTTTTGAAAATTGGTAATTTTATAGATTTTGATGTGCTCTTTCCGAATTTCACCTTTGCCACCCCGAACTTTTGCTGCTCGCGCCGCCTTTTTTTTTTAACGCCCAACGTTCACATCCATAGATCCTGACCCCTAACTAGGATTCCCTGTATCTAGGGAACCAGGAAACTATTAGGACCATGGTCCCACAACACCCAGACACGAAAGAAATACTTGCGCTTTTTTTTCTGTGCACAATTATTTGTCGCGGGAATCGAACCCGCAACCTCAGTGGTGTATGAGATTTGAGCCAACATGCCCAACCACTGCACCACAGAGGCTGTCGCAGCGTAAACTCGCCCCTGATGAAGAGAGTGATGGACATGCTCGAAACCTAGGTCGACTAATTTGACAAACTACGTGAGTCCTAAACGTTTTATTGAATAAATATAATGAATAAAACTCGCGAAAATATTTATTCTAAAATAGGATATTTGACAAACATTTTTGTTATATCAATCAACCCACATGAACATCCTGAAAATTGATGTGAAATTAGTTTTTTCTATATCTCTAACATCAAAGATGTAAATAAAGGGCAGTGGTGGGTAGACCGACCGTTCCTATCTAGCAAAACGTCTTTTATATACATACAGATAAAAAAGAAGAAAAAAGATTGTGCTATATCTATATGCCTATACCAGACCTTTTAACTATGATGATTTTTAAATTGCTTTAACTATTTTATTGTTCGACAAATCTTGATTCTATTTTCACATAATGACCAATAATAATTGATGTCATTTTTTTTTATTGAAAATCACATTTGATACTTGTCAAAGCAATGGTGTTCAATGGCTAGGTTGGTAAAGTTCGAACGGTCATAGATCCTTGCCAATGTCTGTTTTGGCGTGCCATTGGGTGGAGTTCATAACTGTATCTTGTAGGTATTTAGGCAAGATCTCCGGCAGAATTACACTTTAGAAAAACTCATATCGATTCATTCCCATTTTCACTTACTAAAATGTCTAGCTGCACCAACCAGCGTCCGAATACTCTGATTGGTGCAGCTAGACATTTTAGTGCCTATGAATATGAATAATATACCTATGAATAAGATATTGTGATATTATTGATTAATAATGATAAAAGTTTCAAACGCTAGCATATTAACGCTAGCAAAACGTGCTGTATCTGCGAATAGCGATCACGAGGTAATCGACGTTTATAGATTCATCCATCCGATGAAATTGTAATAATTTAATGGTGAGTTACCTTTTTTGTGATATGTTACGAATGTTACGATCTAAGATTAGTTACAGTTACGGCTGCGTTAGTTTCGTGGCAACTTTTTTGACTTTGTGGCTGCTCTTCAC
This sequence comes from Petrophora chlorosata, assembly GCA_951640565.1. Classification (NCBI taxonomy): domain Eukaryota; kingdom Metazoa; phylum Arthropoda; class Insecta; order Lepidoptera; family Geometridae; genus Petrophora; species Petrophora chlorosata. The sequence goes on from OX621190.1 coordinate 7,755,349, forward strand.
ATGTACGACGTCAATCTGCTAGCTAGTCTAATAAAAAATCGGCGAAATGATGCATAAATCTCCATTATTAAAAACACCACGTTCTCAGGATGAAATCACGTATTTCAACCGGTTCGTCTATAGACGACTACGTAAGTCTAAGCCAAAAGTTAATAAAAATGTACTGTTAGCTGGCCCGTTGCCGTCAGACCGCAATTAGGAACAGTTTTTAGTTGAGCAATACATATTTCAAGTTATGACCTTGCGTGCTAGTTTTATTTCAATAGCAGTAGGTACTAACTGAACCCCGCTTTTGTTGACCTTTCCAAAACGACTATTAAATGGTTAGTTTGGGTAATTTACTTCTTTTGTAATTTGTAATCTTTATATTTCTGAAAGATTAGCCTTGGTTTGTCTTTTAGCTGAATGAGTATCAAAAAATACCCTAAACTAATTTTGGTGCAAGTTGTTGAGTAAGATGCCAGTGTTCATGTAGACAAGTAATCTATGGTAATCATACAGGGTATATTATATCATGTACCATATTGACTTTATACTTATAGGAAAGAAATTGATAGAATACTTAATAGTTCAAGTACTGTTAAACAAATCTGAACTAACCTCCGATCGCGATACCTAAAAACTTCTTATAATTGGTATGACTGGACATCTTGGCAAGATAAGGCTTCGAGAGATCTTGGAACGTGACCCGAACGTCGCGCATTTTTTTCCTAAATATCCTGAGTCGGCGGCGGCGGTTGTCCATATAGAACTCTGTCTCGATGCAGAGCGCGGAGTCGGCGAGGTCGGGCAGCGCGCGCCACTCGGCGTCGGCGTCGGCGGCAGCGCGCGCCCAGCTCGCCGCCTCCTCCTCCTCTAGCTCGTCCAGCTCATCCACGGCCACGTCGAAGCTCGGCGTCGAGTCGTCGTCCGGCGGCACGAAGTACGGGTCCTCCATGTACTCCAGGCTCGCCGGGCCCGCGCTCGCCCTCCCGAGCTCGTCGCTCGCCATCACGCCGCCTCCACTCCACCAGCCGGCGCGCGGCAACCCCTCTATCCGAGCCCCAGACCGTCTAACACATTTCGACTGCTCGAAAATCTGTTGCAAAACGGTCTTATGTCACGAAACGACGATTCGCACATCGGACTGCACTCTCTCTCGAGATCAATTATTTATATAATAAGACGTAATTCTCTACATTACATAGCGAGCGAATTACTGTCACATAATAAACATTGTTTCCGCAATAAATAATTTCCACGCGACGGACGTAGTATACGTGCGCGGGCGGCGCACGACGGACTCGGTTTCTTTCTTCCGCCACGTCAAGTCAGAGCGAGCTGCCCGCGCCCGTCGCGCGCCGCTGCCTTATTGCTCGTATTCGCCACTTTCACCAATAACGCCGCCGCAGATCTTTGTAACTTTAAATGATATGCGTATAATTGACCTCCAAAATATAATGTACTGTAATTTTATAACAAAAGGCGTCTGATTTAGAATTGCAGCTGTGCTGATTATCGACCACGCAGCGTACGATTTCTAAGCAGCTCCGTACAAAACAACAAAAATAGTGGCTGAGCTCACCTTGTCGGCTAAAGTTTATTGACAGTGCCTGAGGCAACCGTCGCGAGAGCCGGACCACAAGAAATGTTGCGTCATTTTGTAACTTGTTCAAAGACAGCAAAAAAGCCAGGTTGCGCGGCGCGCGTGAGTCACCACTGAACAGTCGTGCTAACTTAATCACATTGTTAGAAGCCTTTCTGAAAGATTATATAGTTTAAGAGAGGGGAATCCAGTTTCACCCTATATATATTAGTTACCTTAAAATTCCAATGTATTCTGCTCTCTTAGAAGTAATTTGCGTTCGTTTTTAGTATTCTGTACCACATTTGGAATAACGGAATACGTAGGCTGGTATAAGTTTTAAATGGTTGACGTGATTCACGCCGTATTTCGTCGTTCAGCATCAGTACTGAATAATTTATATACCGAAAAGGCCAAAAACAGAATTCACAAAAATATCTAACAAAAAATTACTAAAAGAAATTCACAAAAATATGATGTCTCGGGGTGATGACCGCAATGCAGTGCTATGCAGTGCATAAAAAGCACTGCGATTGTTATGGGCAGGCGTGGCGCTTATCATCAGGCGAACGAATAGGGAATGCGCATGTGTTGTGACAAAAATTACTTTTTATGAAAGATTACTCCTGTAAACATTTAGTAGTGATATAATTGCGAAGTTTTTTTTTTGTATTTCAATGTTTCTTTTTCGTATATACCTAACCACACGTTGACGTCAAGCGGCTTGCTGCTTATTAGTCAATTTTAAATATAAATCATATACATAGACAAACTAATGAGGAGGTCTTAGGTCCACATTTTGACGCAAATGGCGCGTTTATGTTGATTTAAATTTTCATTTAATGATTTTATTGACAAGTGTTGCCGTAAAATGTTGATACATTATTCTTTATTAATAGTATTCAATAACGAATCGATTAGTGCATTAAAAAAACATGCATATTCCTTATTGGTTGCCTTATCGCTCAGTTCAAAAAAGAATTTAGTGAACATTATAAAATAATACATTGAAACAAAACTAGTGTAGATATAACAAAATGAAAGAGTACTGATTAATTAGTTAAAATCTAAAAAAACAAACAGCATATAGCAGCTTGCATGTTTTATCATTATTTAATTTGTGTATGACGAAACGAGTTTTCTAACGATGAAGAAGTGAAGTCAGCGATTTCGGCCTATTATGAAGGCCTCGACAAAATATTTTATTTTGAAGGCTTAAACAAATTGTATAATAATATAAATAATTACATTTTTCAGATCTCTCAGATCTGAAAAATTGATCAGTGTTAAGGTACTGGTCGTAGGTTTCTTGTATGCGAGAGGCCGTCTGGGTGGGTACCACCGCTTTGCCAGTTATTCAGCCGCCAAGCAGTAGTGCGCAAGCATTACTGTGTTCCGGTTTGAAGGGCATAGTAGCCAGCGAAATTACTGGGCATTATGAGACTCAACAGCTAATTGTCTCAGGGTGACGAGCGCAGTGCAACGCCGCGCAGGATTTTGTAAAATAAAGTTCTGGGTGGTGCTGTTATTGTTATGGACTGGAGTATTGCTTACCATCAAGCAAACGAACAGCTCATTTCGTCAGTCAGTTACTTAAAAAAAGGGAGAACATATTGAACAGGAAAAATAATATTGGGTCTCATTTCATCTTCTATTGTCTTTCCGCGAACTCTTTGACCCCCTTCGTAATACCCGCCAATCTACTAACATAGTGATAAAATATTGTCTCCACTTGATATTTGTTATCAAAATTAATTTTGATTATTTTGATGTAAGTACCTAACTTTGAAATTAACAAATATTTATTCTAATTTAATCTTACGTTAACAACTTTTTAATGGACTGATAACTGGAAATAATGACAAGATTACATTTATATTTTATCCAAAAAAATCTACAAATACTTTTTTTGAAAGTTAAATGGCTGTTTGAGTGGAATAACTCATTGAAATAGTCACCATAAGCTTTATCGTAAGGAATTCATGCTTGGATTATAATATAACTCAGCTGGCCTCAATAAATTAACTGTACCTATTAATATGTATCAATTAATAGTCACAAACAATTACCCATGTTGTGAAAAAATTTCTACAGTGCAACCTATATCATAATCGTAAATATAATAAATTATTGATTTGAAATAAATTGTATCATTCTTTACCTCAAAAGAAAATGGGGAATTAATAATTGAACTTGTAACATTTTAACTGTCAGGACCAAGAAAATATGATATAGATAGATTTATATTGTCATTATCTGCACATATCAGTGGCACATATAGGTAAGAAACTAAGCCAATCCATTACAAGCAAACTGAGCATTCAGTTTTCAAATGAGTCATATTTAATTTTATACTTGCACACATACATTAATTTTTATTCTTAGCTTAAACAATTCCATCACACAATTCAATTTGACAGTGACTCAAACTGATAGTAGCACAATTGTCTGATAATTCATATCCTATGTAGGTTACTCACTTAAATAGATTAGAAGTAAATAGATTATGTTTGTATGCTCATCTAATCAGAAACCATAGCAATTCAGAAATCCCTTCAAGTTACCAAATAATCCAAACAAAACATATATTAAACATTTTAATGATAACTGATTCATCCATTTTGCACTTTCGTATCAATCCAATAACAATTTTATTACCTACAATGCATTCAGATTCATGCTAAAATCAATGTTATTGTGCCAACGGAATGCAGTTACAATTAATTATTCAAAAAATAAGCTACTAGGATCGAAGATTAGTTGTCTCTCAAGTGTTTTGTCACAAGGCAAGACTGGAACAGGCTTTAAAATTTCCAATAATTGGCCATATATTTTACAAGTAAACAATTTTATTAAAGCTAGGCATGTCTTTCGATCTTATGGTTTAAAGGTAGGGATATATTAAGACTTATTAAAAAAAGATCATATTCTAAATGCAATTTTAAATAGTATTCCAATCACTTATTGAAAAGGTCCAAATAAATTGTTATAAACCATTAAAACCTACCATTATTTATAAAATGTGTACCGTATTCCTAAACAAAACAACTGTTGCAACTATATAAAGTGGTAGAAAACTTATAGCTTCGACATGAACAAATTACGACACAAAAAGGGGATATACAGAGTTCATTGCATCCAATAATGAATAGCCATGAAATAACAACACCAACTAGGCTTACGCCAATCAGTGTACACTAACCTGTCTGTACGCCGCTCATGATGTTTTATGATGAATTTAATAGTAAAGAAGCGGTTGTCGATATTTCTTGCTAAATTATACTACTAAAACACCCGATATAAGAATTTTTTTCCTAAAATCTTTCTCAAGTAGTACAACGAATCTTGGAAATTTGAATGAATGATTTAGTTTTATGACATAAGTCATAGATAAAATACTCATCTAGTGAACGATGTGACGTGACAGCTTAATTGAATGAACATGAAACAGATTATCAACAACAGGAGAGCTTATCGTAGATGTCACCACTAGCATATACATTAAACAAACAAAAGTGAAAATTGTAAATTACTAAAATGTTATGAAAAACTATTGTTGACTGGAATTTATGGTTAAAATTGGTATAATATAGTCATTTGAAAATCAGCGAATCGAAAACCATATTAAGACAACGAAGTGTAAGCTCAAAAATCGAGAAGAAATAGCTGGAAAGGTTGAATGTTTATAGTTTTGAGCATGTTCAAAGCATAATATCATCACAATAGGGGACCGGACAGAAATCGAGAAAATAATCTAAAATGTAGTTAGAACGAATGTTTGTCGAACCAGAAAGATCATTCAATCAATATTTTTGTGAAATAATAGTGATTTATATTTTTAAATCAATACATAAAATCTAATAATTCTGACATTTTGAATCTGTTCTTCATCTCAAACGAAACAACAATCAACGCGCATGACGTCATTTGAAGGCAAATGCCGTGATTCATGCTTGTGTTTGTTTGACTTTTTTGCTTTTCATTTTTTATTGCTAAGCCTCCCTTCCTCTCCTTCCTCCTCTTCTTCCCCTTCTCACCCTAGCACTTCCTGGCAGCCTCGGCACCTATGCATCTTTTTAAAAATAATGTGTTGATGCATCCGCTGAATGACATCTATCTGTTATAACCTTTCATTCTTTCTCCCTTTGAGTCTGGTTCTCATTTATTACTACTGTTATATATTTATTGCATATTTTTTGTTTGAAGCACTATTCATATGTATTTATCATATTATATTACTTTTAAAATATACCATATTATATTCGGTTAATCTTTTATATATGTATTTTGTATAATTTATACTGTAAGTATATAGTTAAATTATTATGAGTATATCCGTGCGTCACCAAAGGTCGGAGCTGAAAACCAGCGTTGTGATACAACCACAACATTAACTTGAAGTCAAACCTTTTCTGGCAACACTGTGCACGGCAGCTATCTATTCTACACGGACGCATTATAATTATTGTAGACATTGTTTTTTGTTAAAGGACCCGTGTATTTGTGTGTTGTTGTGTGCAGTTTTGCAAGAATAAATAATTTTCTTTCTTTCTTTTATTTATTTATTATTCTTGTTTTGTACAAAGAAAATACAAAGAAAAGTTGCAATGTTATGCAACTTTTGAATTTTGACACTTGTTTGTGTATATGATAATATCATAGGAAATTGACTCAGATAAAGTATGGCTGTCTACTCGAAAGAAATTGATATTGACAAAGGAGAGGGTTGGGCGGGGCGGGACGGGATGGGATGGGACGGGACGGGACGTTACGAGACGGGACAGGACAGGACAGGACATCATAATACTTCGAAGACATCTGTTTTGCAATAAAAACTTAGACTACCTCGACAGAATTCCCCAAATTATTACCCCGTAACTCAATATAGGATATACATAACCGTAATATGCATTTATAGCAATTTTTTTAGGTGGTGATACATTAGTTAATACAGATAAAGCCTAGGCGAATAAGATTAACTTTGCAAATCAGTAGGTATTAAAAAAACGCTAAAAAACTACTTAAGATATAATTCATTTGTTTTATTAAAAAGATCCTATATATGTATATTACTCATATCTTTGGGTCGTAGCATTGAGGTCATTCCTCAATGGGAATGGTCGTAGTGTATGTATACTCTATGGCGGCAACAGTCAACACCTTGGTCAACACTGACTCTGAGACTCTGACTCTTTCTTTGTCTGTGGCGTGAATCGTGAATTTCGTGATTGTGATATTTCTTTTTCGATTTCTCTTGTCATTTCAAACAAAATCCTTTTCTAACCAAATCTATTGCTGTTCTAGCTAATAGTTTTGAGTTGCTAAAAGAAAATAAAAGTAAGCATGCTTACAAGCAATTAGCTATTTATCAGATATTATGTTTCAATGTGCTGATTTTTTTAACGTTTCCACTGATTTATTGATTTATCCATTGGCTGCATTGATTGTATCAGTTGCCAAACGTTTCCATTTCGCGTGTCATGTCAAGAGAAAGATTTTCCAATTGCAGGTAACAGATTTTCAGAAACAAAATGTCGGCTACTGCGTTATTTGGGAACACTTCGGCGCTCGGCGGCAGCTCCGGGGGAAACAAGCACCTGGTGGAGTTCCGCGCCGGCAGGATGACTCTGAAAGGACGCATGGTGCACCCGGACAAAAGGAAAGGCCTCTTATATGTGTACCAAGGAGAAGACTCTTTGATGCATTTCTGCTGGAAAGATCGCACGACAGGAGAGGTGGAAGATGACTTGCTGATTTTCCCGGACGATTGTGAATTTGTCCGAGTCAATGAATGCACCACTGGCAGAGTGTATGTTCTGAAATTTAAATCATTCTCAAAGAAATACTTCTTCTGGCTACAGGTACAGGATACAAATTAAATCCATTTAGTTTGAAATAAAGTAAATGATTTAGCATAAACATACTATAAATAAATATATAAATATGTTTAATAGGAGCCAAAGACCGAGAAAGATGATGAGTACTGTCGCCGCATCAATGAAGCTTTGAACAACCCTCCAACCTCTGGAGGCCGCAGCGGGGGCACTACGGGCACACAGGAGGGGGAGCTGCAGAACCTGCTGAACAACATGTCCCAGCAGCAGCTCATGCAGCTGTTTGGAGGAGTTGGCCAGATTGGCGGCTTGTCCTCTCTCCTGGGAACAATGGGGTGAGAAACTTTAACCTACATTATAGTACTCATATCTATTAATAAGGTGATATCAGCAACAGGATTATGGCTCTTATATATTATAAAATTCTATCACGAGTCTATATTTCGTATCTTAGTCTATATTTCGAATACAATCATCTTAAGGTTTAAAATAAGGAATATAATCAAATAAATCTCAAGGGTCAAGCCCGATTAGGTTTCAGGTGCTCCACCAGTTAAAATTTCTGTAACAAATGTTCTGCTTTGATTATTGAATGATTACATAAATAAACATGGATTTTCTTTAATAATAACTAATACATATACCTAACAACAAAAAGATATTCTCACCCCATAAACAAACTAACAGCATAGGAATAGTCAATAACATGAGTGTAGAACGGACATTCTTGTGTCAGGACACCAAATTCCTACTTCTCTTTTGAGCTTATAACGAAATCCTCTATCGGCCAGTCACGCTGCCAGGGCTGTCAGCTGCTAAATATTACAAATACAAATCCTCTATATTGTGTACGAGTAACAAAACACTTACAGATAAACCTTTTCGCTAAGGTAGTACAATTAGCATCAGATAAGGTAGTACAATACATAGCATTTAACAAGTAATCATTGGCCAGCAACTGCTCGAGTTGTCTGGCAGTGGTGTTGAATAAGTTTATATCATGTTCCCTAATCAACATATTGAAAGCACTGCCCGCCCTCAATGTTTTGACTGTAGTTGGTTTTGACACTAGGTTTATAAAGCATGTTAGGTTTTCTCAATGTGGAATTAGGAGCTCACGAAGCTATGTGTTCCAACAACTTAGGGCGCAGTTGACTATTTGCAGTGTGAATGTGATGCGCCTTCTCTTTATTATCTTGCATTTAAACTTGTCTGGAGTGTGAGTGTCCGTTCTACAAAGTAAAGCTCACTCATTGAAATGCCGCATGCTCACTTTCACCGAAAATAACACCTTTGGTATAATCTCTTTGTGGCTTCGGACTTCCTACTTGGAATAAAATGAATAGTATATCTGGCAACAGCAACAACAGCAGCAGCACGAACACGCGGCCTTCGGGTGGCAGCGGCAATTCGTCCCGCGGGGGCAGCGCGCCCCGAACCACGGCGGCCGCCGCCGCCGCTGCCACGGCCGCCACCGCTGCCACGGCCGCCACGGCCGCGCCTGCTGCCGCCGCCGCCGCCGCTCCCGCCGCTGCCGAGCCGGCCGCCGCGCCGGCCGCCACGCCGCGGACGCCGGCCCGCGCGCGCGACGTGCCGCCCGCCACCGTCACACCGCCCAACACGGCTAACGCCACTAATCCGCGCAGTAAGTTTTCACATTATTCCTCCTGTACATCCAAGGTTGTCTGAAAGAGATCGCTGCTTAGCGTTAAGACCGCCTATTGTAAATCCCCCTCAGTTTCTTGCCGCACCTTCCGAGTAGTGGCATAGAATACTAAGGGACAGAAGCTCCACTCCGCAAAGAAAATTAAACAGAGCGCCTCTCTTTCTATCGCATAGCTCTTATTTCTTCTGACGCGGCACGCGTAACGATGCGCGACCCGCCGTCGGTGTCCGGCTATGTACTTGTAGCTTCGTACCTACAGTGTGGAGTGCGCTAGGCCTGGTAGTGGTTCTTTTTCCGATATGGTGGTAGAGTCATTGTGATAATTTGACGTTCATAAGTGCGTCTGTGATGCCAAAATGATTAGAGATTTTGATTTGGTATTTATAGGAAATTATGTATGTACAACTGTAATTCTGTTTTCTTTTTTAAGTGCAATAAAGTATTTTCTACCTAACTAAACTAATGATTATGAAATTACAGGTGGGCAGATCTTTTTATCGGATCTGCAACGTTACTTTTCTGGGCTCGGCAACGCGCCTCCGGAAGGTGAGGGCGGAGCGGGGGGAGCGGCGGCGGCGGCTGGCGTCGGCGCGGACGGCGTGAGCGGCACCCCCAAGCTGGACCTGGGCGCGGCGCTGGGCTCAGCCGAGGTGGCGGAGCTGGCCAGCGCGCCGGCGCACGCCGCGCGCCTTGCGCCGCACCTGCCGCCCGCGGCGCCCGGCGCGCCCCAGGACGATGTAAGGACCACACTGCTCTCACCGCAGTTCGCGCAGGTGAACCTTTAACCGTAGCGCACCCGCTTCAGGCCGCGCCGCGCCGGGGACAGCGCGCTGTTCGCTTGGGCTTGCACGTATTTTCGCCTGAATTGCGACCACGCGGATGCACCTTACGGCGCAGCGCTGGCACATTGGAATTCAAAGATGACGCTGATGTGCCAGCGCATTAGTATTTAGAACGAGACCAGATAAGACAGACATTTTTTGACCTAAGAAATCAATGTTTCATACATACAAGGAAAATCAAAATTTTAGTTTTGTGTCTGTATATCGAAATATCGATTTTCATATCGAGTTTCCCAAACTTATCGATATTGGGCAGAAAAATTGTTATGGTTGAGGTAGTTGCTGTTCAAAAACTCACTAATAATACACCAAATAGACAATGGTTGACGTGAATGTCCAACCATGTTAAAATCTGAATGTGTGAATCAGCTTCACAGTAAATATGTTCGATTTTTCTGGTTCGTAACTGTTCACACGCGATTAGTACACACAAGTAATACGAGAGTACACCAGTCCATAAGTTATAAAAATTTAATTACTCACATTGGGCTATTATTTTTAATTACATTGGGCTATTATTACTACATATAGAGAAGACGCCGCACATCAGTACCGTGTTCCGTTCAAGTGTGGACACTGCACTACACTTCACTCAGTTGCTTGCTAGCTCTTGTGCGACAAACTCTTGTTTGTTTTTAAACAAACAAGAAAGAAAAAATGTTCACACGCTATGCCCTCGTGTGTGTTAAGATATTGCACTAATAGTTCAAGTAATACGGGGAAGTGTAAAGGAATAACTTTCCATCGGTGAGTTACTACTTAAACATTTAAAAAAAAAATTTAAACAAAATTTCAAGGGTACGCCATGTTGCGTCATTTGTCATAGCCTAAAAGTTAAGATGTGACATTGTGTTTGTAACAAGGGTAGGTAACATTAGTTGACCTGTATTATTATAGCGAAAAAATAATCAAACATAAATTAGGAAAATAAATATGGTGATTCAATGCAATAAAAAGATAAAAAAAATTAAGATGAAAAATTATTTGTTCAATAGTCAATAGTTATAAAAATTACATATTTTTAAAAAAATAGTCAAACAATGGTACATAATATAAATTACTTAAATAAATAAATTAAACTAAATTCTCATACTTTAATATTTTTTGCTATTAAATAATTCAATTTATGATTAACTAGCGGCCCGCCTCGGCTTCGCACGGGTATTTAACAAAAATTATATACACATCTCTTCTCCCGTACCGGCTAGCTAGCCGAGCAGGGTGAGCGGCTACCACGCAACTTCTTTCTAATACTTACATTTTTAAAATCGTGATATCTTTCGAATGGAATGTCCGAATTGAATAATTCAAAAGTTATATAAAGGTATTGAAGCAGTCTTGAATATGCATAATTTATTTTGATAAGGATTAATACCAAGATACAAATAAATAGCCTTTTCTAGCGGCGGCATTTCAATTAAATTTTTAAAATAAAAGTACACTTATTGTGGCATAACTATAATAGTTAGATATATGCTGTTGTGACACTTTTTGTAAATAATGATGTGTTCTGCAAAGTCGTAGTACATTATTTTATTCTATCATCAATAGTTTTCGCAGCGCACGCGATGTAAGTAATATATTAGGTATTTTTTTTACATTTTGGGTTAAATTATTAGTTTTAGTAAGGATCCCTAATATTTTGAAAATTTAATATAGCCTATGTCACCCGGGGATAGTGTAGCTTCCCAACCAGCCCCCCTACCCATATGTCCCTCAAGCACCAACCGTATATCGGTTGAGCTCAGATTAAGATGTAGATTCACTGCGACAATGTCTTATGATGCCATATATTGTCCCATTAAGTTTATCTCAACTCATAGTCATCGTCTTTTGGTATAAATGAATGTGATTAACTCGATTTCTTGCCTGAATCGACAATAATTAGACCGTATCTTGTTAGTCGCTGTGACGCTATACCTTAATTCGATCTCAACACTATATACAATTGGCGCTTGACATATGGGTATGGCGGCAGTGACAGAATTTTTCAAATCGGTTCAGTAGTTTCGGAGCCTATTCAATGCAAATAACAAAACAAACAATAAAATCTTTCCTCTTTATAATATTAGTTTAAATAAGAAAACAAAAACTGAATTCTAATGAAGCTTGTTAGGTAGAAACAAACCTATGTCAGTTCTGTAGTTAGTCAACAGTTTAGTCTATAGGAACGACAAGCTGTTGCAAAACGTTGGACAAAACGCGTATGTGCTATGAAAAAAATCACGGCGCTTACGACCTTTTGTTCGATAGAAAACTACAACATAAAAGCGCTCTATTGTTTATACTGTTAGGTTCGACGGCTATTTATTGTTTCAGCGCTGCAGCGAACTTAGGTTTAAACTTTTAACAAAACGGAGCATGATCGATCTTTGCTTATGATAGCTTCTCTATACGTAGTAATAATAGCTCAATGATTACTCATAGAATGATATATTCCAACTTTAGTTTTAGGGTTTATACCGCCTATGGGTCGGAATGTCAGAATCACCATTAATTTAGTTAGACGTAGGTATTTAGATAATGTCTACGAACAAGCTATGCCTTTAGCTCATATGATAGTAACGTAGCATGACGTAGTTTTGCTGTGTCATCACAACATGTATCTCGATTGGATTGAATGTCAACGACGTAACTTGCATGCAACCTGCGAAGAATTACCAAAATACTACCGGGGATGGGCCTTACTTTTACACTACCGCTATCACCCTATTTTTTCTTCTTTATCGGGAATGCTTAATCTGCACTCATTTATTAAAAAGTTTTAATTTATTTGTTTGGTTGTTTTGTACTAACACATAACAAGGTGAGAAAAAAATATTTTCACGCTTTTATTTTATTGTCTGTTTTGTTATACCTTCCCTACCCAATAAGTTCATCATTAATTAAACTCGGAATTCATCATAATTAATATTACGAAAGAAATTTTCGAATTTGAAGAGATTTTCTGTTTTCCAGGCGGCGAATCAGTTCTCATCGGCGCTGACGTCTGGTCAGATGGGTCCGGTCATATCTCAGTTCGGGCTCCCTTCGGAGGTGGCGGCGGCGGCCAACTCTGGCGACATGCAGGCCTTCTTCAAAGCCCTCGAGAGCACCTCCGCTGGCTCAGAAGGCAACAAGTCTTCCGACGACAAGAAAAAGGATGCCAAGCCGAGCGACAATAGCGACAAAAACGAGGATGACGGCGACATGTCGCTGGATTAGCCCCAACTCAGTCTTGTAATACTGCGCGCATATAAAATTGCTTTATTTTTATCACAATTAACCTTATAGTGCACTTTGTAATTGCAATCATTAATTTGTAATTGAATAAAAGTTATTACTTACATTACTTGTTCGTTTTTATTTTTTAATGTCAGTTTTAAAAATGTAGGGCAATTAGTTGGAATACATAGTTCTATTGTAGTACTAGCTGTTACCTGTGACTTCGTTCGCGTAGTGAAGAAGTAATCTAACCTGTTCCCGACAATTTTCCATCCCACCCTAAGCCCGCTCCGCTCCTATCCCAGTCCCATGTCCGTCCATTCTCTTCAGTTTCGCTCCTGCTTTTATCCCATTCCTATCCAGATGACGTCCTTTTCCTATACCTTTTCCTATACCTTTTCCTATACCAGTCCCGCTTCTTTCGCCATTATATCCCGTTACCGACCCCTCTTAACCGGGGACCGTCCCCCTCATAACCCGTTACCATCCCGCTCCTATCCCATTACCATCCTTCTATCCCGTTACCTACCCGCTCCAATCCCGTTAACGTCACTCTCGTATTCCATAACCGTCGCGTCGCGCTCCTGTCTCGATCCCGCCCTATCTCGTTGTAGCCTCAAACATGACTTCTATGGATGAATAAAAACATGACTTCTATGTGCCTAAAGTATACGACGCGCGGACTACGTATTTTGTAAAAATATTTACGTAACATGATCAAATAAAAGCTTACATTTCAATGAATCTTTTTATCGCTTATTGCTTACAGATCTATGTTAGCCAATACCTCGCCCTGATGTTAAGCGTCGATATGGCAGATTTTATTACTACTTATGACATTAATTTAAATTAATAATGTAGATAATTATAAACTTATAAACAATTAGAATCGGAATGTTGAATTATGTTGAACTATAATAGAACTGCACTCATTATGCAACACCCTTACAGGGTACATACTTATAGCGTACTTTGTGACACTATTTTAACACCTGTCTGTAATAATATATGTATGAGCATGAATAAATGAATATGAATATACACTTCTATACAAAAATTGTATCAGTAGATCAAATTTAGTAAATGACCAACAAATCTTACTCGAATTGCCGCACCTCTCTCTCCCGTGGTATTCACTTTTACCTCTAGAGTGTATATAAAAAGCGCGGAGACAGAAGCTCGCAAAGGAGGTCTTGAATGAAGAGATGATAAATAAATAATATATGTAATGTTAGTATAGCAGATAAATAACTAATGTATAAGGTCCCTTTAAATATTTGTTTCATAAGGTTACTTCGGTTTATGTATCTGTACCAATGAATGACGAATCTAAATGTTTATGCATATATTATGGAGCACGATGAGGCTATCTGTAATTAGAACTATGTGTAATACTTAATTTTAAGTTCAAAACTGTTTGCATTTAATCATGTAGTTGTGTTGATAGTCCAAATAAATAAATAAAAATAAATAAGTGAGCCCACGAGGCCGAGTGGAGCGAAGGGGGGGTGGCGAGCAAAGCGAGTCGGCGACTTCCGCAGCGGAATGAAGGCCAAATAGGGGAAGCGATATGAAGGGGTGACGAGCGAGACTTCTGGTGGAGCCTAATTTGGTGATCATTTACTATTTTCTGGTGATCATTTACTATTTTTGGGAATATTGAGTGATTTTTTACATTTTACTATAATCTGATGGTCAGTTAAACGTAAGCCATTATCATCATCACGGCCGAGGCGTACCATTTAAAAGTGCTGCGTAAGTGGGTTTCGCCACGATGCGCGATGTTTTCTTCCACCGTTTTAGAGCGAGTGTAAAATTCCCACTTAATGTTTTTGTTGATGTAATTGAGAGATGAAACGAGCCGTGGAAGCGTCGAACTCAAAGACCGATCCCCATCGCTTTCAATTTCAAATTTGGAAAGCGTTAGCATCCTAACTGCGATATCGATCATTTAAAACGAATTTAAAAAAATGAAGTATCTATTTGATTGTATTTTTTTATGTTTTTTACCTCAGTACTTCGTCATTTATAAACCGATTTGGAAAATTATTTTTGCGTTGGGTTCAGTATAGCTACAATGTGGTCCCATATAAATCATCGATATTCGACCTTGGACTTTGAAGATACATTGAAGTCGGTTGTTTTTGTTATAAAATTAATGAATTAGCGATCACATCTTTATATTAATACTAGCTGTTGCCCGCGACTTCGTTCACGTTTATCATAGGTTAACGCTGATGTAGTCTTTTTTTGTAGAGAGACATGTCCCTACTTCGCTCGCGTCGACTACTTATATTTTTTAAAATTGGTAAATGGGCATTTGTTTGACGACATCTCACCTGATGGAAAGCGAAGATGAAGCATGGTTGCCCATGAGATGCCTATTCACTCTAGACTTTGTAGCTATTTGACGGTTTGAGTCGGACGGTTGAAGCCAAAATTCGCGACACCGCTTCAGAGGTACCGAATGATATACCAACCATAAATCAGGTAAGGTCGACGTAAGCTAATTGGAAAAGAAAAATATTTTAACATTATTCACTGGTCTGGTGCATTCCAGAAAATTACTGTTTGCGAGTTTTAATTTTATCGCCATCTACTTTCTATTGCATAAACTAATTTTCAAGTGTTGAAATAATTATAGTTTCTTTCGTGTAAAGATTCCAAGTTATTTTGTAAGATTTCCTAAAAACGCTGAAATTATATTTCTACCATGATATTTTTTTATGTAATTATAATTTTGCACCTATGTATCTCATTCATTTTCGTAGTCTACACATCGTGTCAAAGTCATACTCATTTTATCTATTTTCTGTCGTCATCGCTTAAAGAAGCTGAACTTTGAAAAATGCTCGAACCCGTATTTATTAATTTGTAATTATAAGTATTCATTCTGATTTTCAAGGTTCTAAGACAATCTAATAACTTTTTTCCATACAAACTTCACTCCCCATTAATCCCTCCCATAAGTAGATTTGTCAAAATTTAGATAGCCTATGAATCAGGGTTCAGTTAAGCATATTCGTGGAAACACCATCAAAATCTCATTAGTGGTTCTTAAGTTATAGAAGTCCAAACAAACAAACAAAAATTTTAAATACTGTTTTAATATGTTTAGTTACTCATTTGAAGTCGCCCTGCTTGATTTTTTTCGAATATCTTCCATGTACAGATTATGTGGGTTTTACGATTTTATTATATGTATATAACTAAACGAAATATTCAAGAGCCTAGAGATAAGCTCAACAGATCTTCGACCTTGTGATTGGGATAGGGATTGGGACGCGGACTCAGAAAAGTTAAACAATTCCACATACAATTACCGATCGAGATATCTTTGAAAGCGATCGACATCGGTCTTAGAATTAGACGATTCCACTGCTGCTAGTTTCGTCTCTCAATTACATAAGAAATAAGTGGGAATTTTACACTCTCGCTCTAAAACGGTGAAAGAAAACATCGCGCATCGTGAGGAAACCCGCTTACGCACGAAGTTCACTTGGTGGCACAACACGCCTGGCCACAACAACTGAAGTACCACCCAGAACATTGTTATGCAAAATCCTGCGCGGCACTGCATTGTGCTCGTCACCCCGAGACAATAGCTCTAAGTCTCACCACCCAGTTATTTCGCTGACTACAATGCTCCAGAGCATTATAGTCAGCTTAACAATAAGTCAATAAGTGCAGGGCCAAGACGAGATTCGAACTCGGGTGCTTCGGTTGGTACGGCGCACAAGTTACAGCTCGGCCACACTCGCGCGCTTTTTGACATTAGTCGAAGTGGTGTCGATTCGTTGAAGTGTGTGGTTTAATAGTATTATAGTAATAGCTTTAATAGTATTTGCTGATCCTTATCAGATTCAAATCTTGCAAAGAATCCTCATTAGTCTAAACAAAAGAAATGACTTTTTCGTGTTTTGCTGTGGCTACGACGTAAGAATTTCAGAGGCTTGTTTACTAAACCATGTGAGGTAGGGACCTAAACTATACCTACATAAATATCATCTTGTAGTTCAATGGCCTAAAACAAACTTGCCCTATTTTTTAATAATTTAGTACGTAACTACTGAATGGATCGCATTAGATTTATCAAATAAAAAGGCTATTTATTATGTGGCCAAAAAGATAATTCGAAGCATTTGTTCTATACTCCAAACATTTTCTTCGTAACATTCAGTGACATGCTACTAAGAGCTAAGAGACCCCAGATAAGCCAAGTCGCTGTTATCATTATCACTTGACATTATTTTGTTTGCGATAAACTGAACTTTTAGCTTTAGGTAAATATTAAAACTGGTACTGTATGGCGCCATCTTATTGGTTAGGCTTAGCTTCTTACTTCTGTTTCCTTATTAAGCTGCCAGATGGCGCCACGTTGTCGGTACTTCTGACGTGTGATGTGTAATGAATGCGTAGAACATGAATCGTACATTCACAACCTTCTCCAAATATGTTTAGATAATGTTAATCAAAGTGCCTAATCACCGGAGTCCATTCACTGCCATATTTTGTTTGGTTTTGCATCTTCATGATGTGAAATACTCACTTTACCTAGAAGTTAATATATAGTGTAACAATCTTGCAAACATGTATTTGCGGCTGGAATAATACAATATGGCCTCAGAGTGCCAACAAATAAGGTGCACGATTACGGATACGTCACCCAATCTGTATACATAAACATCTGTCCAGCTAGGTCGATGTTTTGTATGTAATACTTACTTTCAATTCGGTAGTAATATTCATTCTCCGTCTGCGTTCAGCACGGGGCGCGCGTATGCGTGTGTTATCTATTTATTGTGTAAATACGTTTTAAATGATTTTTCACATTTATACATTTTGTATCGTCAGTCAGTGTATTCAGTGAAAATAGTGTCGTGCTTATAATTATGTAAACAAACGTTATAAATCGGTGTAATGGAATGGTTCAGGTTTTGCAAGATGTATGAGTAACCAATGACCGCAGGGCATCCCTGCGCGCCGCGGCGGGCGGGGGGCGAGGTAGAGCAGATCAGATCGGCGGGTGCTTGCCTCCTCCAACCGATATGACGAGTGAGTATTCAAACATATCATAAATCTTACTTCATTTATATACCGTGCACATTTCCTTGTAAGGCTTTATCAAATCTGTTCCACAATACTGAGTAGACTTTAGTCGGAACCGGAGCTGATAATGACACCTATGCGATAAGGTATCAAGATTCGCAACAAAACGTAAACGCGAAAATATGTAACAGCAAAAATTAGAGAACTTATCTGCATATGCTAGCATATTATCTGTCGTAATACGAGTATCTATCGGTGCGATAAGGCCATTATTGAGTTCTCACTCGAAGTGATTGTACAGTGAACTTTTAGTGCCTTCCAACACTTTATCTTGGTTTTAACGAAGGCATATTGTTTACAATCGGATATCGAAAGTTTGCAGGTACAGTATATGCTTCGTTATTTATTACCTTCAGTCAATAGTCTTTTGTTTATAAAAAAATACTGATTTTATAATAATAGTTTACGGATTCTTTTGGTATTTTATAGTCGTAGAATGCCTAAAAAGTTATCTGAGATTTATATTATTTGTAAACAAGATACCTATTAAGGCTCCTAACTATCACATCTTATAATCATTTGTAATCTCGAGTATTCACACTAAAATTGGCAATGCAAATCGTTTTGCGTCGCGCCGATGAAGACATGCGCCATGACGGCGAACTCCGCTGTTAGTTCTATTTTAAATGTTAAAATTGTTTTGTGAATAAATTGGCGGTTAGGCAAAATACTTTTTGCGAGAGGCAGCAAAGACAAGACACGGGCGCCCGGTGACCTCGAGCTGGCGGGGCGGGGGGCGGCAGGCGCGGCGGGGCGCGGGGCGCTGGGGAATCCTTCTGGCGCCAGACCGGCAGCGGCGTCTGCCCGCGCCCCGCCGCAGCCGCGCGCCCCGCGCCGCGGCCCGCGTGCGCCCACAGCCCACACCCGCACCGGCCACCTCGAAATAGATGCACGGTGATTTACGCCTCGGGCGTATGAGTAAATATGTTGCTTGCCTGCCTGCCTTGGCACGTCCGCCCGCCCCCGCCGCATGCCGATCTCACTCCGATCTAGCTCCGCTCGCACTCTATCGATGATACGCCACGGCGGCGACGTAAGGCGACATTCATTTTGTAACGCAACGCTCAATTAGTAATCTCCACTTTACAAAAGAAACGTCCGCATGATGAAGCAGTATTGCGTGATAAAGCACATTACGTTAAATGTATACCGATCTGATATGTACAGCTGCATTCAATTGATAGCTATCTGTTCTTGAAATAAAGAGCTCGTCTCTTTCGTTTTCACGAGTAATGTTCACTTGTTCAGTACAATGGTAATGCAACCAAAGAAACTTACTCTGGAACTGGATTCCTAATTCCCTAACCGCCAATTGCTAATTCTTAGTTTTAATCCTTCAGATGGCATCAATATGTTTTTGTGGGGGCTGTGTAACCGACACGGCTAGTGACAAAGGAGCCGGGCACAAAAAGCGTCGGCTGTCGACCGGTCTCACTGGTTCTCGACGGTCTCTGCCGCTACTTGCCGCCACCACTCTCCATTCATCACTTACCAACATTTCAGTTTATAGTCGATATCAACTGATCTTGGTATAAAAGTAATGTTAATGTGTCCATAAAAAGACGTATATAAACGAAATGAGTCATGCATCATAGCTGCGCGCTGAGCTCACTTATGTGATGTGATGACACAGCATGACCACAAATTTCATAGATGTCTATTAAATATGGCGGAAGTTCTGCCGTGAAATAGTTTGCCAGTGAAATTGCTGGGCATTTGAAACTTGAAAGTTGCTATGTCCCAGTGCAATGGGTTCTTACCATTACGGCACAATACGTTGACCGTCTCGTTTCTTGTCTTAATTTCACTTATAATAAAAATAAACATCTATTTTTGGGGATCCATTTTTAGCACAGTAATCATCTTAATAAATCCTTGACGCCACCCGCGACCTCGTTGGCATTAAAATGTCGGGTTGTCGGAACTAAATCGAACTTAACTTTAAAGATAAATCTGAAAGCACATCCTACTAATACTTTAAATGCGAAAGTCTGTGTGTGTGTGGATTTTGATGAAATTGTCTACGTAATTATTTTTTTTACCTTAGGGCCTGGAATAGGACAGGATACTTTTCATCTCGGAAAAAGAACAGTTTAGTAAATATATGTATACCAAATAATACGCGAGTAAAACCGCGCGGCGCAATTAGTTGTAAATAGAACCTCTCTATGATCTCCGGAAGAAAATCATAATCCATTAGGTCGTTTAGAACCTTTCTTATATCTTTTGTGTAAATACCTGTAAAATCGTTTAGGTAGGTATATCGGAAGAAGTTACTAACATAAACTTTCACGGTTACGCTGTTACTTCAAATATAAAATTTTATTTGCTACTGGTGCATAATCTGCATAAAGTCCTTTGTGTTCGGGAAAATTATAATTAGGCACCTGTAACTATAGCAGTTATGGTTGTTAAACCGGACAGGATAGGACGTTTGTGCAACCGCGCGGTCCGGTCGGCAGGTGCATTGGCGCCTTCTCCACTTACTGGTTTAGTAACTTTTCGAAAGCTACATTATATTATTTATATATTAATTATTTTCGCTTTTAGCGATAAGTCCGCCCGTTGTACTATAGTTTTTAAGAGTCTTTCGTGTACTCTATTAATTTCTTGTTTGGTGTACAATAAAGCATTAATTATTATTATTATTTTCAAATATTTTTCTGTATAAGTTTAATAATTCAAGGAAAGAACTTTTCCGGGTTAGGTTCGAACCACTCCATCGTCGTTGCCTGGAAGGCTTTAGACTATTTAATTTCCTATTTAGGTTTTAGCTAAGCATGCTCTAGCGACTCCACGAAAATTACGAGGTTTGGGTTGATAAGTTTTTAGCTTAAAATTTGTAACTATTCATAAATATACAAAATAATTTTTATTTTGACAGTCTTCTAGAAGTCTTATGCATTTGGTCTATTCATGCCTAAAATTAGTCAAACTAGTGTCGGCCTCAAACCTTTGTCCTTCTAATAAAAATTTGACCTTAAAATATAGTTGAAGGTCTGACGTTGCCTAATCTGGCTAGCTCTAGCTTTTCTCGAATATAGTCCTGTCCTCTAATTTATCCAACAGATTAGCGTCATCAGTCACTGTTTGCTTTTGCCGTTTAGGGGCGAAGTTCCTGATTCTGTCTATAGTTCTGACTGATTTTCTGATTCTGACGTTCGTTGCATGAAATCGGTCGTGTTGTCCTGAAAACGGACCAAACATTATTGCGACATTGCATTGGAATCGAATCCGTTTTTAAACGACCGTAAGCAAATGCGGTACCCACCTTGCAGATATATTTTTCATCCCCAATTCTGCAGTCATTCTTCAGATATGCCTGCGGTACCAGCTGTTGGGGATATTTAAAAAAACTGGCCTGCTAAAAGCATTTCATGGAGTTCTGTGACCATTTCCGTAGTCGTAACACTATTTGGACGTCCGAAACGACGTTCGTTTTGAATGCTTACGGCCCGTTTCAAACTCTGCCACCCAGTTTTTATGCTGTGCACAATGATGAAGCACTACTGCCAAAAACTTTACGCATTTATAAAAAAAAAAATATTAGGACCCTTCATTACTTTGATATTCAGACACTTTATCACCGCTGTATGTTCCATTTTATTCAAGAAAAGCTAAACAGCACTTATAAAAAAAAATATCTCCTGAAAATTTAACCAGAAGGGCTTAATTTTTGAACCCAATGACTGTACTATACGTAGAAACATCATCATCCACCAACCCGCACTGGGCCAGCGTGGTGGATTATGGCCCATACTCTCTCTATGAGAGAAGTTCCGTGACCCAGCAGTGGGAACATGATGGGCTGATGATGATACGTAGAAACCAAACTATTTATTTGACCCGCCCTCGTTGAATGTAGGTACAGTGTAAATTATTCATTACGTCATGCCGCGTATAAAAACTTAGTCCTATTTCTATAGCACGATTCGACAATTCAAGGAATTAAAGCAAATTATTCCGCGTGTTATTCGAGTGATGACAACGTGGAAGTATAAACGTAGGTGTTCATTCCAGTAGCAGCGAGTAATTAATTATGTAAGTGTCGCAAAGGTCATCTCGAACACAATGAGGGACTACCTATAACTTTTATGTTGAACGTATTTACTGTTTTTCTAACTAACTGTATTTATATCGTTTAGACGACTGCGACTGCTGAATTTTACTTCCGCAGCACATTCCAGATTTTAAACTTCCCACTAATACTGCGAAACTTTACGTGCCCTTTACATTTTTCCCTATTTAGGACAAATTTAATGATGCGCAACATATTGCCTTTTTTCGCACTAGTTTCAGTAGAACCGAGGCAAGTAAAATTTCTCGGTACTCGTCAGTTGTATTCAGAAGTAAAACATCATTTAGTTTTTAGTCTCATTTAGCCAGAAGTTAAAGAAACAAAACAACGCCCCTGCTCATTAAAAATAACTCTTGTAATAGCACAGAAGACTTATAGCAGAGGGAATCGAAGAGTTTCTTGGAAATATCGGAATGGTAAATGTGAAAAGGCTTGCTGGGTAGCAATCCAGCCGAGTGTTTATTATACCCATCGGCCGAGAGTCGTCGGCGCGTGCTTCGGGGTATTCTGGGAATCGCACATTGACTGGATATGCCAGTTATTATTTTAGTGAGCTTTAGCTTGCCGTTCCGTTTACGTCGATTTCGACATGAGCTGTTCTTTCCTGACACAATATTGTCTAACACAAACATAAAATATTTAACCAAAGTTCTAAAAAAAAATGCCCCTTAGTTTCTTGCCGTATCTTCTGAGTAGCGGTTCTTTTTCCGATACGATGGTAAAGTCATTGTAATAATTGACGTTCATGTGCGTCTGTGATGCGAAAATTGAATAAAGAACTTTTGAATTTTGACATTTCATGAGTTCATTTTTTCATGTACCTACTTAGCCTGAAATAATTATCCTGAAAAATGTCGATTTGATTATATTCATTATAATATATTATAATGTCTCAAACTCCTATAGCGCGCATAGATAAACAAAACTACTAATAGTAGTAATTGTCAAAGTAGAAGCTGCTTGTCGTTTCAGAAACAAAAGCAAATCAAAAAAATAAGTCGTCAAGTGCCACGCATAAGGTGGGGTTCTGTAGCCACTGTTAAACCGAATCAGAAAGAAAACTACTTGGGGAACATAATTTGTTGTGAGTCAGTTTGTTGTCAGGGCAATAAGCTAAACTTAAAAAGTTTAAATCACATATCTCATGCCCGAAATATTTTTTAGAGTAAGTTTCTAGCATGATCTATCAGTGTTGAAAATCACTAGTCCCCATAATGAAGTAGTTTAGAAATCCAGAGGTAGGGACATTGTTGTTAGTGAATTTGGCCAAGAATTATCTCGCAAACGGTAGGTGAAAGAAAAGTGTTGTATGAAACCTTATTTTCATTTTGAAAGACCTATTCAACGATACCCAATATGATGCAATCAAATATATTTTCTGAAAGGACAAACAGACAAACGGACAGAATATCTTATAAATAATAAATAAAATAAAACCGATATATTGCAGATTGATTTTGTCCATATTTCATTAGTTACGTTAAGTTGTGAGGGTTCCTTGTTGGACTACGGAACCCTAATAATCCGCAAACTTTGTAGTGACTCACGCGCGTAGAATTGTTCAACAATTAGGTAGTTTTGTTCTTGTAGAACTACGAACACTATACGAGTAACTATTTAAATATTTATCACAATATATTGTCATTATCAGTCTATTACGTCATCCGACGATTATATAACCTTATTTACAATATAATAGGGGATCGGACAACTTTTCAGAAAGTGTTTTAAATTAACTACAATGAATATACACTCGAGAGCAATGAATCCGGGTCACTTAAAGAATGTTAAAAATCTCGGAAACTAAAAATGATAGGTTAATGCAATAAATTGTATTTAATAGACAATGTAATACTCCTTAAATGAAAGTAAAAAAAATATGAGTCACCATACATTTTATTAACACAAAATTACATAAAGAAAAAAACTGCTGATCTCTCCTTAAAACAAAAATAGGAAACATGAAATTTTTGAACTTTATTACGATTTTCTTGAATTTTAATACTTCGTATTGCCTCCTCGTGCTTCCATTACTGCGTTTACGCGGTTTGGCATGCTGTACACCAAGTTCCTTATACGATTTTGGGGAATATTCTCCCATTCCTCTGTGAGAGCAATTTTGAGCTCACGAAGCGTGATTGGGGGAGGGTTTCGTTGTTTTACGCATCTGCCTAGCTCGTCCCAAGCATGCTCGATCGGGTTGATATCCGGGCTGCGCGCTGGCCACTCCATACGAGTAATGTTCATCTCTTGAAGGTAGTCATTCACAATCCTACCTGTATGAGGTCGGGCATTGTCATGCATAAATATAGCATCCTCACCTAAATTGACCATAAATGGACCAACGTGATCATTGAGGATTTCTTCCACATATCTTACGCTAGTTAAAGAGCCGTTTTCTATGATCACCAGCTCTGTGCGACTTTCAGAAGAAATTCCGGCCCACACAAGTACAGACCCACCACCGTAGGCTACTTTTTCTTCGATGCATGCTTGCTTGAATCTTTCCCCTGGTCTTCGATACACTCTGTGTCTTCCATCGTGCTTGTAGAGCATAAATTTTGATTCGTCGGAGAACATAACTTTTGACCAATCTTCAATACTCCAATTTACGTGGCTCTGGGCATATCTTAGTCTCGAAATACGATGCCCACGCTCCAGTTTAGGGCCGTTTGCAGGTCTAAGGAGTTTTAAGTTAGATTCAGCAAGCCGACGTCTTACTGTCCATGCACTTGGGTTACTTCCTCCGAGGCGTCGAAACTGATTGGTGAGTTCAGTTCCTGTGAGAAAGCGATTTCGAAGCATGGTGTTCACCAAGTATCGGTCTTCTCGTGCTGTGGTACACCTGGTTCTGCCCGTTCCTGGTCTGCGTAGGTTAGAACCAGTTTCTTCGTAACGTCGGAGAACTCTTTGTACTGTTGACAGCGACACACCGACAGTCCTGGCTGTATCGCGCTGACTCCGGCCGGTTTCCAGCATTGTAAGTATTCTGGTGCATTCTTCAGGCGTAAGCGACATAATTTCAGCTTGAATAATGAATATAGAGCACTATCAACATGGTTTATGTACCCACATAAATGACAGATTACAAACAAAAGCAAAACCAAATGCTGTAATTTCGTAGTTCCATCTTCGAAAGTGGCCCTTTTTTAAATTTGATTTTTTTATGATATAACTTTACAATAACTAAGAAGTTTTAATACCTTCATTTAAGGAGTATTACATTGTCTATTAAATACAATTTATTGCATTAACCTAGCATTTTTAGTTTCCGAGATTTTTAGGATTCTTTAAGTGACCCGGATTCATTGCTCTCGAGTGTATTATTATTTAAGGATGTCGCGTACAAGGAAGCGCAACATTTTAAGGCATCAAGAGTAGGTAACTAGTTGTATTTTGAAAAAGTAGGAAGCAAAATAACATTTATCATAAAAATATTTTGTGTTCAATTCTATATCCGAACAGAAATGTTTTCCCGAAAGTGATTTAAATCGTACCCTCTGAAAATATCGCAATTTTTGAACATTGCTGTGGGTTAATGTTCTGCCTGACTTACAGTAGGAAGCTGACCTACACGTACGTGTACTCATATGAGAAATGATAGGATGAATGTGAATATTTGAGAAAGTTTACTGCGTTATTGGTTTTTAGTGTCTCAAATTAGCTTCGACATAGTTGACAACATATTGTAAAACAATAATTGGTTACATCATATTATTTTCCTTATTAATCGTCACATGTAGTGGTAATAATGAAACGTTGACGTTTTTCTGACTTGTATAATAAATACTAACACAGAAACTCCTGGGTAAACCCGTGACGTCAGCCCATCCAAATAAATAATTCTCGTTTTATAGGGAGGTTATGTTCGTTAAAAATGTTCTTGGCATGACTTTAGTGTTCGCGCTTCATATTTTTACCAAAGTATTTATGACACTGCTAAGATAAATAACAATATAATTTTTGAGTATGTTTGCCAAAAAAATTAATACAATTTTAGATCGATAGATGTAGAGAATGCACGTCGGAAGTGGGAACACCTTTCGGACTTTTGTTTGGCGCATGTCCAAATGATGATTCCGACTCCGTCAGTCTCAGTCCACAACGACTACCGTCTTGGCGTAATTGAGGTAGCGGGGATACACTGTTCTATTTTCGGCACTGGGCACGCAAAAAACGAATTTTATTTTTGAATCGAATAATAACAAACAGATGTAGGTGAAGTGAGTATACTAAAACATGAATAGGTATCCATAATATCAAGTAAGTGATTTCATTGTGACACATGCGACGGCAACGCGACGACGCGTTTCCAATCACTCCAGTGTCGCTAACACTAAGGATACGGTTCGCTTATTAGGAGAAGAAGACCCGGTGAAAGTCTCGCGTCCGTTCAGCAATTCGGCACAGACGCAACTTCAACAAATACAAACACGGATGTACACTTTATACGCATGTAAAGTAGTTCGTCCAATATTACTTAGAAATTGTTTAGCTAAAAAGGCTTTTGTATAAATGAAGTTATTGTTAGAATGTACTAAATTAATTGTACACTATAATTAATTGTAGTTTTATTTTGCGAACCTATACGATTTCCTGTCCGGATTTTTCTTTCATTAAGCACAACTTTTAAATAAATCCACTTTTGATATAATTTGTAAGTCTAGTACCTAACGTATCTCTATTTATCTACGAATAATATAAGCGTGAATTGCAATTGACGTCATTGAGGAAAGACTCGCGAGCGGAGTGAATAGTTGTTTATTTGGTCAAGTGCTGTGCTACCCGGCTCCGTCTGACTCACGAATATTATTGTCGCATTCACACATATGGCGTATTTAAGTCGTTGATATACCAACGCCAGAATTCGCAGAGAATGACGCCATTCTCTTGATGCCAGCGCTTATACATACGTATGTAGTGTACAAATACGAATAGTCTTTATATTTTATGCAGTAAATAATAAGGATATAATATATGTAGTCTCGTATCTATATTTTGGGTCGATGTATTTGTTCGACTTTGTATGTGTGCCAGAACTTGTAGTGTTGTCGCAGGTGCCTACTTTTAACGTTTCGTACGTGGGGACACAGGTATAAAATTTTGATAAGATGTAAATCCATTTCTGACAGTATCTTGGATACCTACGTCGCCAATTTAGATGCTTGTATAAACTGCAATGTTTTAATCAAGTGCCTTTTTAAAAACAAGGATATAATTTGGGTCATGTGGTAGGCGGAACTATAGAAGGTGGACCGAAACAGTCACCGATAGGTGGCCATTAGAAATATACCTATACATTATACGTATATTCGATGAATAAATGGTGGTTAAGAAAACGGATCAAGATCGAGAAGAGCGGCGTGAATCAGGATAGAGAGGATGCCTGTAGCAAAAATAGAACGATAAGGTTTTTATAAAAAAGATTTAATCAGAATCCAATTACAATCAGGCTTCGATACTTTATCTGAGCAATCAGTTAACTAATTTAAATCTGCCTAAACCAACTTTAATATCTTCAAGAATGTACAAAATTAATGGAAATATTTTTGGTGATATTCACACATACAACATCGTTACACACTTGGCTTACGTTGCGTTCCATTTAATTCATTTCTGGGTATATTAAAATCACTTATGCTTTATGAACTTAGAACGTAATCGAGAGGCTTTATAGTCTTAAAATATTTAGAATTATCAAAGGTGTATTCTATGTATATTGAGTAAAATTTAATCTTTTCTCAACACATAACATTAAAATCTCGTTGTAAGAGTAATTTATTTATTTTATTTTGTTTGGGGAGCTAACAGCTGTTGTTACAAAACAGTTTGACAAATTAATATAAGAAAAGCCAATTAAAAGCATATTGGAATGCTCAGACTTCAAAAGCTTATTAAATGCTTCAGAAGAACGTAAAACATAAGAGTTCCTCCGGTAGGTGGTGCGGGCGAAAGGTACATGCAATAGGTTTTTAGGTCTGGAGTGTCGAGGTGGAACATTCAAAGATATTTTAGCAATAAGGTCTGGACAGAGCAAATGCAAACGAAAGTTATAGCTTTAGGTACTTATAGATTTGTTTATGTCGCATGTAGCGTTGAAAATTTTATCGAATAATTGGGGATCGGACAGTAATCGAGAAAAAAAATCTTAAATGTAGTTAGAACGAATGTTCGTCGAACCAGAAAGATCGTCCAATCAATATTTTTGTAAAATAATAATGAGTTATATTTTTAAATCAATAAATAATTCTGACATTTTTAATCTGTTCTTCATCTCAAACGAAACAACAATCACAGCGCATGACGACATTTGTAGACAAATGCCGTGAGTCAAGCTTGTGTTTATTTTACGTTTTTGCTTTTTATAAAATGTATTTTTGCTAATTCTTCGTTCCATTACTACAATATAGTCCCCAAACTTCACAAAGCGTATTAGAATCTCTTTGCAAGTTTTATTTCGAAGACTGTCGTTTTCTACCTACATATGACATCACAAGTTTTGAGGTGACCTTTTGCGCGGCAATATTTGAAACATAATATTTAAACATAGTTTTAGGTACTTTTAGATTGTTATTTAATTAAAATAGTATTTTTCATGGCTATATATATTCATTGTAGTTAATTTAAAACACTTTCTGAAAAGTTGTCCGATCCCCTATTTTCCAATGTCTTAATCAGGATGATAACGATAACTTGTCAAGTTACCCTATACCCTATCCTATGTAATACGAATGCCTGAATATTCGTATTCAAATTAAAGTCGAGATGATACGAGAGCCTATTTATAATAAGTTTTTTTTTTACACTTTTGTTTTATCGTTTTACCCTTAATATTACAAAAGTAATTAGCTTTGCTGTAGTTTAACGCCCATGCGAACGTCTTTGGCACAGGTATATTTACAAAAATAACACTTATATTTTAATCCTATCCCAATCCCAATTCCAAATCTTATTTTTATTTTATCTGTAATCATTATAAGTTGACACATCAATATCGATGATTGTACGATTTTTTTAATAGTTCACATAAAAGTTTAATTATGGACTTATTAAACTTTTATTTCTGGAATAATACATACAACTATGATTATAAAAAATAAATTGTGTACATAATTTATGATGTTCTCATAATATATCATTGGTTTCAAACGCTTATCAATTGTGGATGTGGAGACGTAACCGCGCTCTGATGACTCGCGGTCGACACACTTAGGTACTCAGAATGCAAATATAGCTCGTTTTTAGCTTTCACAAAATTTGTCGCCGGTTATATTACGTATGTGTTAACCATCACACAGGCGGGGTCCCATTAACTTCGAAAATTGTGTATGTAGAGATTTATTACTAAATTAAGTGAACACTAACATGACACGCGCCATATTTTGAATAGGTACTCACTGTAATACTGACTTCATAGAAGAATTCCATGTTATCCACTGATCCTATAAAAAAGTCAGATACACTTTTCGGGAACAACACTGTGAAGGCTGGTACCTATGTGTGCGTGACAACACATAGATAACAGTCTTTAACACTGTAGTGTAGTGTAATTTACAGTTTTACCCTTACTTCTAGGTAAATTAATTTCAATGTAGGCTAGCCACACTAACCGATTCTCGTTGAGGTTTTGTGTTTCTATTCTAAACATACTATACGGAAAAATAAGATCAAAGTATTAATCAGTATATTTGAACTTACTTGTGAAACGATATCCCATCCTTTCGTCTCAGTTTCTGGGAGCAGTTTTTACAATGTTTGAACACGCAATACGGCATATTTTTTAACCGACTTCAAAAAGGAGGAGGTTTACAATTCGACGGTATGTTTTTTTTTTTTTTGTGTGTTTGTTACGCGATTTCTCCGCCAATTATGTATTGATTTCGATGATTCTTTTTTTGATTGGTAGGTAATACTTCAAAGGTGGTCCCATATAATTTTATCGAAATTCATTCAGTAGTTTTTGAAAAAAATAGCAAAAACAAAAAATATAAGTTTAATCTTCAAGTCGGTTCTTGTTTTTTTCGTAACCAACTTCTAAAGGTGGAGGTTTGTATTCGACTGCTTCACCTGCTTCACCCAGGGTTGACTTCCGGTGAGGGAACTCCTCAACGGTGAATAGTACAGACACAACATTTCGTAAATGGATTTAACCATAATAGCCTGTTCTAAATTCCATCATGACATGGCAGATACACCCAGGATTGACTTCCGGCGAGGGAACTCTTCAACAGAGATAAGACATGAAATTTTTTTGTACATGCATTTAATTGTGATAGCCCGTTTTAAACTTCGTCATGATTTGGCTTCTAGATCATAAAAGCTTGTCTTTAAAAACTTTTTGAATTAATTTAATTAAAACTTGTTTTTCACTAAAAAGGGTAAAATAAATTATTTTTCAAAAAAAACGAAACCGACTTCAAAACCACAAATCGCACTCAAAAGTAAAAAATAAATTAATATAATTATCATAAGCGCTACCCACTCATATATTTGAAGTCGGTGCCAGCCAAGTCTAAAAGGTAGTAGATAGATACTACCTACAAGTAGTACTTACTATATACATATTTATCTGCTACTTATTAGACTGCTGGCACCGACTTCAAATATATGAGTGGGTAGCGCTTATGATAATTATATTAATTTATTTTTTACTTTTGAGTGCGATTTGTGGTTTTGAAGTCGGTTTAGTTTTTTTTGAAAAATAATTTTGGAACTAAAATTCACGCGTCACGCAGTACTTACTCAGCCAGCGCTTCGTTGCGTACTGACTCGTGTAGTATCCGCTTTGTGTAGTGGTATCCGCTTCGTGCGCCTCAATCCCGTGTTCCGTGCGGAGTATCTGACTTTTTTTATAGGATCAGTGATGTTATCTTTACTTTTTTTATATTGTTGTGTTTCTTCAAACTTTGTGCGGGAGAAAGACAAAACAAAAATTTATCAGATAATCAGTGGTCGGGCGGGTTGGGTGCGTCTCGTCTCGGCGGAGTCGGCGGCCGGTGGCGGTGGCGTCGGCGAAGCGGTCGAGCCAGTCAGGCAGGCGATGACCTGGTTCTAAGGGAAGCCCAAGCAAGGTGGCGATATAATATACTACTACGCCACATGCAACGGTCTCTCACCTACCAAGTATTTTTAGCAAGAAGGATTTTGCAATTACTATTTTTTGCAATTGACGGTAAAAGTATGAAGTTTTCTATCTATACGAAAATAAAATACTTTATCATAAATGTGATAAAATTCCTCTTTATATTTCTTAAAAAGAGACGATAAATAGAATAGCAATGAAAATGAACATTTGGAAAATATTAATTAATAAGGTTTACTATTGTATATTCATCTCTATAGTTAACGTTTGATATAGTTGCTGCTGAGACTGGTTTCATGGTTTCCCGCCCACGCGACTCCGTGGCGCCCGACCGGATCGAATTAATTATTCAATAGCAGCGTTGCCAAATGCTTCAGTGTGGATGAATACAAATTGTTTAGAATTCCGGTTGTTCCGTTTCGGTTTTGCCCAAAAGTCCTTAGTAAACATCTTAAACTTTCGTTGGTTACATTATAATGATATATCAATCATATTATGATATTATAATGAGATTCAATGGATTAGCACATCAATATTCAAATATGGCGTAATGATCTCAGATGCAGGAGACAGAGTAAGCAACTGACACTCCCCGTGCCGCGTGGCTCAAGGCCGTGGCGTGACGTCGTCGGCAACAGGCGGTGCCTACGCCAAGCCAACCAAACAACGCAACAAGTGCCCCGCGCCGGCGCCCCCGCGGCTCACATACCATTCGCGAAACGATAGGCACCAGCTATCATACCATCGCTTGCTGTTGCGGTGTTGCCTCGACACCGCATTATACTTGCAGCGTCCGCAATAAAGATACTAGACACTATTTCAGTGCCAGTTCATTACGGTACGCGTACTACTTGTGCTACAACTAAGCAAGCATAATTCTTAGATATTCTTGCGTCACTCGGTTTTATTACGTAATGTGTATCTTGATACTGTTGATTTAATAATATATGATTTGTTTATGATGACATAATAATAACTAGAAACTAAATAAGTATCTTCTAGTGACACTAACTGAATAAGCATTTTGATGAAGAGATAAGAGAAGTCCTTTTTATGTACATAAAATATTATGTCTCTCTGTATATGGGTAAATAAAATTTTCTCAAAGTTAATTCCTGTAGTTTAGGTACTTTCTCGGATAAGTTTTTGGTTTGTCAATCTAAGTATACTATAAAAATTATAACCTATATTTTATTTATGATCGTTTATCAACTACACATCTGAACTGAATTCAACAGCTCATATATTATAAAAGAAAATAGTATGACATATACTATACATACTTTACTCATTGAGCTACAGTACAGACTTTACTAGTACTGGTAGTAGTACTCCTACCTAATCTACTTGTACACTACATAATATATGTTCAAAACAACATCACAAATTTCTCACGAATCTCTGAAAACGTACCTACGTAATCAAACGATCAAACATTTTAATTTGGTTGTATTTTATTTGTAAATTAACTTTTCTGGCCAATCGCTGTATTTATCTAGAGCACCATTCAAAACTTGAACATCCTCGAATGAATCGCGTGCGTCATCGCCTCCGCACCACTGATAACCCACAATACCAATTATCATTGCAAATATATACTGTGTTTAATTTATACAATAATATCTACCTAACTACAGTCGGGCCGGCGGCGCTATAGAGTTTCGCTCCGGAAAATATATTTTATCTCTAATGAACTGAGCAACTCGCATAGATTAATATTACGCCAGGCTTATTTGTCTGTACGTAAAATTATATACTTATAAACATTAAGATAAAGAGGTCTTACTGACTGATAGTTAGTTCACGAGATAATTTAAATATAGGAAAATGACAGTATACATTATGCGATACAGTTATTCATAATGTTGCAGTTAATGAATGTTCTATAGTAAGTAGATACAATTGACATTTATAGTCTGCCCGTTGTACTATAGTCTGTAAGAATATTTCATGTATTTAATTAATTTCTTGTTTGGTATACAATAAAGCATTAATTATTATTATTATTTATGTAGATAGTCACTAACAAACTTCTATCTATTAGAGAAGGCCCGTATCCCAGCAGTGCGAACGTAATGGGCTGGTGACGATGATGATGATGATGAATCACTAACATGTGAATGTTAAGGTATGCGAGGATTTCTATAACAACCGCTGTAAGTAAGTATTAGGTAAATAAGAATACCAGTGGACGGATGGTGGTGGCA
Source organism: Petrophora chlorosata (assembly GCA_951640565.1). Lineage (NCBI taxonomy): Eukaryota > Metazoa > Arthropoda > Insecta > Lepidoptera > Geometridae > Petrophora > Petrophora chlorosata. The sequence continues at coordinate 7,788,935 of OX621190.1, forward strand.
CACAAACCGATACCCGTTCTAGTCGAGCGCAACCGTTACGAAATCAATGCTGCATGAAAATTACGCTGTTGCTTGTGATGCCGATAATGCAAATAGGGAGACGGCAATTAAGGTGCTCACTCTTTACTCGGAACAAAATAAATAATCTTTTCTCTGTTCAACAGACAGCGTGATAAAACAATAAATTATGCACTTTCAAAGTAGGTAGTACGACAAATAGTTACGACTTTACTCCACAACCACTATTTTAATAGTATATGTGGAGTGAAAAAAAAAGCAACGGTAAACTAGGATCATGGTCTTCGTAGTTCCTTGTTTCTAGATACTTACAGGGAATCCTAGTGAAGAGCCAAGATCTATGCATGTGAGCGTTGGGAATTATTAAAAAAAATCATAATGATATTCAAAGCCATATCTTTCAGACCTACTACATATCAGATAGCTACCCAGCAAATAAATGTTGCTGATTGGAACCGGTTGGCAAGCAGGTGAACCTTTATCGAAGGGGCTTTCCTTACCCCAAATACACGTAGGTATTGTAATCATTGTATCTAATGAATTAAAAAATACTCTAATCGTTTAAGCGCACAGGTTAAAGTCCGTGCATAATATGTATGTATATGCCTACGTATAAATAGATTACGAAGAATAACCGATCCGGTTGCGGTGAAGGAGAGAGATAGATAAAACGCGACATGAATCACTACTTACAGCGAGCGCAGAGTCAGTGCGGTGCGCGGGCCGTGCGGGCGGGGGTCGGGGCGCGGGGGCGCACGGAACGGAACGAAACGAACAAACCGACGACATTACAAACAGTTGAACACTCATCCGCGGCGCGACGCCATCTCTACGCCGGCGCCGCCCCTGTCCGCGCTGCATCAAATCGAATGTACATGACCACCCAAGATACATAATATTTACTTTTTATAACATTTGACAGATGATAGTTTAGACTCTTCTTTTATGTATCGATTAGTGTAGAAGAATGTGTCTCGGCCGCGAATCTTGAGTGCAAGTGAGACGTGAGTGACGATACAGGTGTGTTTGTGTGTGTGAGCCGAGTGGCGTGGATCGTCGCGCAATTATTAACGATGATTCACTTGCGCGCGGGTGAAATGCTACCTATTGGACTTGTTGACATTCGTTCTGGAGGCGTCAACAAATGATATCACAACAACACATGAAAGTATATAATGGTGGACTGATTTATTAAACCGCGGTACGTAAGACTCCTATTTATATTATACCGTGTCGTTAGGGTTCATGGATTGCATACACTTAAAGATTGTACTGGATTGAATTGCGATTATTTACATTTTACAAATTTAATTGATATGAAGAAACTGAAGTAATGAAATAGAAGGATCTGACATCATGACTTCATGGAAAAGTAATTTAAAATACATACAGTTTGCTTTGTTTATTTATCTAACAAGCGGTATCTGGTCATTTTTAATAGGTAATAATAACAGCGAAGAATTATAACAAAAAACATCATAGGTAGTTAAATTCCGACAATTCTAAAAAAAGCGAAGTTAGAGTAAAATCCTTAAAGTAAAATCAAGTAAAAGACATTCTCAAGGAATTAACAAAACAATAACAAATGAAGGTTAGAATGCGAGCTCGCAAGTTAATAAGACAAGTTATCGTTAGAAGTGATGAATTGCAGTCAAATTGGACATGTATTAAGTCTCTGTAATTAAGGTTAATGTAGTGCTGTTCGTAGAGTAGATGGGATAGGTAAGCAATGAAAGTTGGCGGCGTGCTGGCGGCGATACAGGCGACGCCAGGGCCGCCTGGCGCGGCGCCAGGCGGGCGGGCGGCGGCTGGTCGACGGGATTCCTTTGTCTCATTACAACACCACTGATCCGGGGCGCTCGTGCCTTTGCCGTCACTCTCCTCATTTAACCGTTTATCGAATTTAATACTTTTACAATTTGATGTAAAGAAAAATTACAGACCGAAACAGAATAACCCGTTTGATCGTTCATCTTCATACTACAATATTTGCCATTATAGATGGCACGAATGATTAGTCTTTCTACTGCACATATACTAGAAGTACCTACGGGCACTTTTCTGAATGTGGCATCGATAAGCACACACACAGAAAAACAACGTGTATTGAACAGCACGAATTCCGGTATTCAGCATATCGTTGTGTGTGTAAGTGGCAAATGCGTACTGAGCTTATTTGCTTGTTCGTTTTTAACGCGCCCGCTGCCCGCCGGCTTGCCTGTCTCCGATTCTCAGAAATTGTAACGCCTTCTCGGAACGCACTAACATCGCAGTCCACGAACGGACCAACTTAAGTAAGCGCAAAGCGAGGTCACCCTGTCGCTCGGCCGTATCTTGCGTGCCACCCGCAACTACCAGTCGTGGCGCTACTACAAAATAATTGATAAAAATAATACCATAATGGTCGATTTATTTTTTGGGGGCATTAATTCATTTTTATTAAAACCATCCACAGCACACCGTTATGCCAACGTTTAATTATAATATTCTTTCTTTAAGTTAAGTTTCTGCCACTACCAGATCAGTACGAAATGAAATGAGTTTGATTATAGAGATTCGAAGTTGGTTATAGATAATGAATTTACCGAATACAGCTGGTCGCGGGAACATCCTTTTCTAATAGCGCCGACGTCACGATGATGTCACGCAAACACCAATAGAAACGGTGCGGCGGCACATGCGCGTTGCGTCAGCTCGCTCACAACAACGCAACGCGAATATGTTGACTGCTGCACAACACATTCATAATTAAGAGCATTGTTATTTAATAATAATCATAATAATCATAATCATTTTATTTCAAATAATAAATATTTAGTATGTAGCTTAGCTTTTGAAGACTTCGTGTTAAACACGGTGATTTATAGTAGCGTCATCATCTAAATAATAGCACGGGATTGTCTAGATTTAATTTCAATTTATATCGACAAGATAAACAGTGAAAATATATTACATTCGACACCCACATATACCTTGCGAAGGAGAGATTTATTTGAAGATTATTATCAACTATCTATATTAAATGCCCTTTTTGTTTATTTTCAGGTACTAAACTCGCGGGTACGATGCCGCTTACACAGGAAAAGCGTTTGGACGCAAATTTTTCTAACAACAATGACCACAGCTACTTGCATAAAAAGTTCAAGAAAATGGCAACTACGATTGCAGTGTTTCCTCCACCACATTTACCTAAGGGGGGAGAAACTAGACAAAAGGAAACTAACATAGCAAATAGCACTTGCGGTGTTTCATTTTCTAATGGAAGTATAGCCACGGCCCACCCAGAAGTAGAGAAAATAAAAGAAGGTCGACTGCACCTGGACGCTAAGGATGTCGTGAACAATGTACAAATTAATTTTAACGATGAAAATAGTAGAATAAGTAATGTAAATAATATTGTTCAAGTATCTGGTCAGACCAGTTTTACTGAAGATTTTTCAAATAAGACTGAAAACCTTGAAAATGATTTTATCAGGGATAACTACAATGGGAGTGTAGGCGGGCGTTATGTATGCCCTTATTGTAAATTATCTTGTGCCAAGCCTTCAGTACTACAGAAACATATCAGAGCTCATACAAATGAACGACCTTACCCTTGCATTCCTTGTGGATTTGCTTTTAAAACGAAATCGAACCTATATAAGCATCAAAGATCTCGAACACACGCTTTAAGATTGCAAGGCGCAGACGTACCTGTGACTATAAACGATGATGACCTGTCTGGTGGATCGGAAAGCGATACGTCTATTCCGCCAACATCTTTCTCAGAAACCGGTTCTGACTCCTCAAATGTGCGGGTTGATAATTACGAATTCAGAAGATTTTCCCCTAGTGTGTCCCCAGAATCAATGAATGAAAACGGTTTATCGTCCATGAGCATGAATTTGTCGTCAAACATGAACGATAACAAAACAAAAACAATATATAAACCTAAATTCAGAGCAGCATTTTATCAAGAAATTGATGAAAAAGATAAGTTTAAGAAATCGATTTCACCAAATGCTGATTTTCTTACAGAACATATCTCTAAAATTATATCAGATAACGAAGCCATTGTGGATGTAATAGAAACGCCGCTCCAAAAGAAGTACGGCAAAATAAAGCAAATCGCAGAGAGTAAACAATTTTTGAATGAAACTTTTGATATAAAATCAGATTCGTCGCCGCTTAATTTGACGAAAAATAATCACGATGCAGACCATCCTTTTAGAAAAAGGTCTCATTCAGAAACGTTTTCTCACATCGACCATCAAAAACATCCTTTGAATCCAGAGGGATCAATTATAAAAGACCTTCTCCTTAAAACCAAGATGAATGGTTTAGCAGTGAGAGAACTCACTGGAGAATTGATCGAGGGATCCCTGTATGTATGTCCATTATGCCAGATAATTTTCAGAAGTGCGGACAATTTAGAAACTCACAGAATGTATTACTGCGGTAAAGGTAGCGTTACGAATTCACCCGTATCTCAAAAAGAGATACAAATTATAAGACCAGAAAATATATTTGTCAGAAGCCACTCGATCAATGTTCGTTTACCGGAATCACCGCCTTTCTCAAAGTCTAGTATTCCTAACAAATCGCCACCTTTAAGAATCAAACCAGAAAATCTAGTTATCATGAAACAAGAAACAAATGACGTTATTGCTCCTTTGCCATCTCCAGGGCCGTTGTTGGGAAACACAAGACTTGTAGACATAAAAGATACCAGAGTCCCTTCTGATTGTAATAGAAAAAACGAAAATATGAAGTTAAAACCCATGCCAAGCCCAAAACGACGAATAGACAGCAGATCAGATACATACAGTCCTAGATTGGTGGAAAATATTTCTCCCAGGTCTACCGATTTTTACGCCCAATCTAAAATACGATGTATTGATGCAAATCCAGCAGCATTACGTGCAGTTGAAGAGATGACGCAACATATGAGACATAACTCTACATCTCTACAGATGTTTGGAGGTGAAGTAAAAATCGTTGATCACTCTGGAAGCACAACTACTTTGCGCATTGAGCCAAATAAAAACCAATTGTCCCCCATATTAATACATCATAATCTTTCCCCATCAAAGCTAGTAAATGATGCCGATGCTAGCAGTGTTGTAGTTCGATCAAGTTTGCAGTCAGGTGGAACAATGATGCATAATCCGCCGACCCCTAAGGAAACTATGGGAACTCCGCAGCCACAAACTCCTAGGATAACGATTTCTACTCCTGGAACTTCAAGTTCAAGTTTGCCAAACATTCATGATAGATCGCATTTTCAGTTTCCACCACTTAGTGCAATTACAGCTTACAATCCGCTGACACTGCCTCCTCTCAGTCCGTCATTATCGCCTAACGGAGCAACAACTATTTTCCATGGAGGAAAACTAATACCACATGTTCCTGGAATGCCTGGACCCAATACGCCTGGGATGTATACAAGCCATCACAATGTACCACCGAAAAACATAGTCAATAGTGATCATAGTAAAAGATCTACCACGCCTTTGCGTGAGGATATTCATGGAGGATTGTTACAAATAAACATCCAGTCAACGAAAGGACCAATGCTAACCAAATATGAAACTCAACAATTGCGTAACACGAGAAGCCCGCATATAAGGTTAACCCACAATGATTCCGAAAAGATAAATCAAAGCCATGATAATTTTAATAATGATGGACATCAAAATTTTGTCTCGACAGTGCCTCTTATAAAAGTAAAAAATACAGACGAGGCTAACTCTTTCCCTAAAATAATTTCACCAGGCATTGCTAAACCGGTACTCAGACAAGAAGGAGCTTTAAAAAGAAGTGCAGACGGTGTACCTCGAACACCACTTTTTAAAGAGAATATGCATTATTCATCCAATAAATCGAAAAATCGGGACTTAAAAGTAAATAATGGCCCTTTACTTAAAACCATTGAAATTAAGTCAGAAAAAGACAGAAATTTTAATTTTGAAAATTTAATAACGAAAGCAGAGATTTTCAACAGTCAAATTCCAAGTTCCTCTGAAGTGCAGAAAAATACGAATGCACAAGAATCTCCGACAACTATACAAAACGAGAGATCCGAAACGTTATATTTTCAAAAGAACGTATTAGCTAAGCCAAATGCGGAAGACAGAAAACCGAAATTTTTAAGACCTTCTACATTACCTTTGAAACCTGGCACATATACACCGAAAAGACACCACGGCATAACACCTAACTCAAATACAATGCCGTTAGTATCACCAGAAACACCAAGACCTGCCAAAGCTTATGGACAACTTTATTTGAACGGCAATGCTTATACTTATTTGGGCTTGAAATGCTCAACGAAAGTTTTTTACTGCACCATCAATCGACCGCAGCCAACTTATGTTCCTAATCAACATTTTCTATCCATGTATAGTAATTGGCAGGTAATCATCAAAACAATATGAATATGACATATACGTTACTTACAGTGGCACAGTTAGTGGATGTGTGATTAATGTGTAAATATGTTTACAGTTATTATCCGAGCTGACGCCAGACCCGCTGGGGCTGTCAGCATCGTCTGCTATGTCTCTATATGACTCACGTCATCGACCGCAAAACGTGGCCCGCGCAGTGATTAAACAGGATCTCATCTTGACTCATTCATCGCAGTGGAATAAAAATTTCAAGGACTATAAACAGGTATACCGATTTTGGTATTAAACATTGACTCTGTATTTTATTCTTAACTAGATGATTTATTGAATGAATGACTGATTGCTTTTTTTATAATCGATATATTACGTGATTTCAGGCAATTCAAACTATTGATACCAAGAAACTAGAAGATAAAAATGGTCAGTCCTCCGATAACATAATGGCGCCTAAAAAAGAATTAGCCGGAGGTTTCGAGAGTAACGAAGAATACACCTATGTCCGCGGGCGAGGGAGAGGGCGGTATGTTTGCTCAGAGTGCGGCATTCGCTGCAAAAAACCGTCAATGCTCAAGAAACACATTCGCACTCATACAGATGTGCGACCGTATACGTGTGTCCATTGCGCCTTCAGGTATGTGTACGTTATTGAACATACCTAAGTAAATATAAAGCTATATTGTATCAGAGGCTTTTATTAATATAAACAATGTAATTTCAGTTTCAAAACGAAGGGCAACTTGACGAAACATATGAAGAGTAAAGCTCACTACAAAAAATGCAACGAGTTGGGTATAAATCCAAACGAAGGCCACGATCCGGATAGTGGAGAAATGGCACCGTGTTCCGGTGAATCTGGCGACGATACGGATACCGATGGCGACGAAGGAAACGAGGGGGAAACGGAATCAAGTGGTGAGTTGTTCTTTGCTCCAAAACTACTTATATTACACTGTATTGATTGAGTATAAAAAAATATTGAATCCCTTTTTGCTTTTAACATATACATAAAGCCCCCACAGTAAAAATTCATACCCAATTAAACTTGATGTATACAATTTTCCGAGTAATAAATAATGTTATAGTGGTAACGGCTAATACGCGTAGTATTTACACAATTCCATAGAAAGTCTATTGGCGCGTGGATTTTCACGGTTCGCGAGTGATCAATTATAGCAGATGGTCTAGTTACTAACTTTTTTAATATAAAATGCTTATGTATTGCATCGAATATTGAATTATCCTTCTTCATGTTCATGTTAAATCGAGTCGGTAATTTCTGAATTTAAATTTACCATACTATTTTTATTTCCAGATACAGAAACTTGCAAATCCCGTTTGCCGGAACACGAAGCAGCGCATTGTTTGTTGTCACTAGGATGTTCTAGGCCAACAACATCAGCTGCGCCGGGTCTTATAACCAGTGCCAGGCCAACCACATATCCATATACTCCTACAGGGTTGGAAATTGCCACTTCGGAAATACCCGACAGAGTAAATTTACCACGGAATTCAGTAGAATCTGGAGAAGATGCTGAAAATGAACCCATGGATTTAAGCAAAAGTGAGATAAAGACACCTTCGACACCTACTACTCCAAACATTCCTGAAATTCCTACTGCTAGAGAATCCAGTGTGCTCGCGTCTCTAGCTTCTAACACAGCCAAACTTCCACAGCATCAAACTCAATGGACAAATGGAGAACCTATGTTACACACGTACTTAACAGAAAGGGCGTTGTTAGACTCAAAAATAAAGCAAAGTCAACTAACATGTAACTTCAGTAAATTAAGGAAAATTGGTTTAGAATCGTCTACCTTTTCAGAAAAATCAGTAAAGGAAGAAAATACTAAAACTGTGTCAACTAATAACAGTCCTGTAATGTCTGTTTCTTTGCCCCAGCAAACTTGTGTTGCTAATGATGAAAAGTTAAAATCTTTAAAGGAAAGCGACACTCAAAAACCTATTGTTGTATCAAAAGATGCAGGCGTACCGATATCGAAGGACCCTTTACATCATACAAACTCAACTCAAGAGCTAAAACGGCATGTCGTTCAAAACAATAGCAACACAGAAAACGCGAAACACGTAGTTTCTGAATATTTAAAACATGCTCGAATTAATCTCATCAAAACACACGAAGAAGGTCTATCGAGTCAAAATGATAACATAACCAATGATAACAGTGGTAATAATACTGGTCTTGAGGAAAACACGAAAGTTGAAGAGATAAACATATCTGATTCAGATTCAATAAAATTGCCGTCTTTAGAACATGAACCCATTGCTCGAAAAGTTGTGATCGGAGTTGGCGGCGTAGCTTTCAAGGTAGCTAAAGGAAAAGAATACGATAACGCTTCATATCCACCAGGAAGACTTATGGAGGACGGCCGCAGGGTGTGTGATTTTTGTAACAAGACTTTTACTAAACCCTCGCAGTTAAGATTACACCTAAACATTCATTACATGGAGCGACCTTTCAGGTGTAGTGTTTGCGCTGTTAGTTTTCGTACTCGCGGCCATTTGCAAAAGCATGAGCGTTCAGGTTCTCACCACAACAAGGTTTCTATGACGTCGACATTCGGCGCCGCAACTTCTGTTAACCCGCGACCATTCCGGTGTTCCGATTGCAACATTGCTTTTCGGATCCACGGTCACCTGGCGAAACACCTCAGGAGTAAAATGCATGTAATGCGACTTGAATGTCTATTCAAATTGCCTTTTGGTACATTTACGGAAATTGAACGTGCGGGTGTCAGTTTGACAGACATAGACACGACTGATTGTGCGAGCTCTCTGGCGAGTCTCCAATCACTCGCGAGGAAACTTCACGAGAAGGATCCTACGAAACTGGAGTACAGAGACCCCGGGAGCGCGACGGGCACTCCCACCGGCAGGGAATTGTCTGAAGATGAGGAAACTTCTCTCAATTACGAAAATATGAGTGAAAGTGAAAAAGATAGTGAAATAAACACTATGGAGAACAGTGAAGGACACGACAATGAAACACGAGTTAATTATAGTGCCACAGATATTTAGTGCCAAAATTACATTAAGTAGTTATAATGTGCAAATTTGTTTTGTTATTATTTTTAAGGTGTAACTATTATTCATGCTGGGTCAGAAATGTTAGAAAACAAAATGATGCGCTTTAATTATATAATTGTATAGTTTGTACGTAATTCCTAATCATAAAAATATATAAATTGTAAATATTTGAAATAATTTTAACGTTGTTAAATTTGCTTCTACTGTAAAGCTTAATATTCGTTATTTATAACTCTGAAATAGTGATACAAAATATTTGACTGTTCGTCTAAGAAATCCAATTGTAAAGCTATTTGTGTGCTTTCAATTAGGAAATTTGTCTTCTTCCAGAAACATTTTGTGGTCCATATTTTAAATAGTACGACGCCACGCTTCAAATATCAATGAGACATATTTAACAAGTAGTCAAGTATCTAAGATCCAGTACTTTTTTGTATATATTTTTATAAAATATATACTATTTACTATGATGTATTTACAATCTGAAACTTCTACTTCCAAAACCTTATATATAATGATTGGCATATCAACTTCCAGAAACTTAAGATATTGTAATAGCTAATCCTTGAAGAGTCTTCCATATCAAAAATAGTGTTTGTGCTAGAACTGTTTGTAATGAAAATATTAACTCTTCATAATGCATAGGTACCTAAATGTAACGAGTGATTTAGTTACACCTACCAACATATACAAATTAAAATAGTACTTGCTAGCAAGTAATGTTCTGTAGTTTATTGTGTTTACTATTATAAATATTATAATAGTAAAATCCATTTTTGAGAATGTGTGTATTTTAGTCTTTTGTAACATTTATTTGTACATACATAAATAATTTATCACTTTAGCTATCCATATCAAGGAATGTATTACATAAATATATCAATATATGCTACTTTAAATATCGTTAATATTCTTAAACAATGTAAATGACTTGCGTAAGGAATTATGAAGTAAACTTTATATTCTATAACGCATTGATTGCGATCCTATAACTTGTAATTTTTCAAAATATTGGTATTCATTCAAGCACAATGAATACAATAGCTCGAAGAAAAGGTGTACTTGCGATTATTTGTAGAGTTTTAGAGTTATAAATTTTCTGATGTTTACTATATGAGAAGGAATAAATTTTACAAAATTGTTGGAATGTATTGTAATGAAAAGTTACATAATTAAAATACATTGAGTTATTTTTTTTTATGCTTTATATTACTTCCAGGTAACCTTAGACCGATTTGCAAGTATTTTTAGAATGCGTAGGTAGTCTAAAAATATTTTATAGCGTCTGTATATTCTCTCTATGTACTTATGGCCATTGATGCGTATTTTTACGGAAGGTTTAGGTGTTCAATGATTAATGCCGTGAATTAAGACCGTGATGTGTCATATGTATAATATACTAATACATATGCCGCTAGTCAGGATTACGACTCAAATCAAATCAAGTATTTGGTAGCCCTTTTCCCACTACACAAATAAACATTTTCTTGTAATAAAATTATTGACGTGCGAGTCGTGCGATGCAGGGATGTGCTTGCTCCGCACTATGAGTATTCAGTAAGTCGAGTCACAGTATAGGTACTTAATAGAATATTGTATCGCGTTTCGCCTATGCACTTGGCACAATCGCAGGGTACTCTGTATAGGAACTCCTATGGCTCGTTCAATGGACCTCTTTCGGATAACGTAGCAGAAATCTCAATAGACCTAGTTCTACAATTGGTAGCATTCAATTGGATTCTTACACTGTCGCCAACTGTACCTACCCATTGCTCTCCAGTCAGTACACCCTTTACGTGTCAAGCTCGCTCTCCACATGAGGGTCACACAACCTAAGCGCTCGGTTAATCAGCGATCGGCACCGAGGTTAAATGTGCAGGAAGGTGATTCGAGTCCGCTTGTAAGTATTGATCTATGTGAGTCAGAAGAACAGTGTGCATCAGACTGATGATGCCATAAGGTCTACGTATACAACGGATAATTCGCACATCTAAGAATGGCCCTTCACTCGCCTTTCGGTGAGATGCTGATAAGTCCATGCAGTGAGTTCAGGTAAATCGTAAACTGAAACCATTCTCGGTGATTATGACGAAGATGCCATCTAACCTGTCGCGGTTTCACAGAAGCATTCTTAAGAGGAGCGTCTTCAAACCATTCCATGAAAATGTGGAGACGTTGAGAGAATCCATAGCCAATTAGCCACTCCATCCACCGGCAAACTGGTGGATGAAGTGGTTATGCTCTACCTCTCCCATACTACTCTCCACATGAAATATCTACTCAGACAGAGCTCTTGCAATGCACTAAGTAGGTATAATAGTAGGTCAATAAGTTATATTTTCTTAACCAATGTAGATACAAAGCTGATATACTTTAATGGTAAACGAAGCAAAAAGGAGCGAGTGTAGCTAAGGAGCGAGTGTGGCTCAGTGGGAGCACGTGCGACTTTCGATCCGACGCACCCGAGTTCGAATCCCGCTGGCCCCGCACCACTGATTTTCTTAAGTTATGTGCGGATTTAACACTCGCTCTGAAAACGGTGAAGGAAAACATCGTGAGGAAACCGGCATATCCCAGAATTTATAACAAAAAATTAAGGATATATGTGACATCCACCAACCCGCACTGGGCCAGCGTGGTGGATTATGGCCCATACTCTCTCTAAGAGGGAAGGCCCGAGTCCCAGCAGTGGGAACGTAATGGGCTGATGATGATGATGATGAAGCAAATAGGTAGCCAATCTTAGTACTATATACTTTTGAAAAATCTGCGCCCTTCATTCTAAACAAAGTGGCTACCAGCCCTCCTGATATCAGAATGGCTGGTCAACTTAATTTTTAAATTTCCCAGAATATATCATAAGTAGCAATTATTTAAGAAAGATAGCGAATAGGTAGCAATTTGTTTTTAATAATTTTATGTTTATACACTCAGTGCCAGACGCCACAGGCGACCAGCCATTCTGACGGTAACGGACTTAGCGAGTGTGGCTCAGAGGGAACTCGTGCTACTATCTATACGACGCACCGGAGTTCTAACACAAAATAGATAGTACATACCTATATTCTTTCTATCATTGTTGTGGTTCGAATCCCGCTAGCCACGCACCAATGACTTTCTTAAATTACTTATGTGCGGATTTAAAGATTGCTCTAAAAACGGTGAAAAACATCGCGAGGAAACGGGCATTTCCAAGTATCACATGTTCGATTCAAGGAAATGTGACTTCCCAACCACCAACCAACCCGCATTAGGCCAGTGTCATGGATTATGACTCATTACAGCCCCAACCGTCTCTCATAATGGGCCCATGATGATGATGAATGTAGTACTTATTGAGTTCCCCAGTATACTACTTTTACTGTGAAGGTATAGCTAACATGTGTGCGGTTTGTATTTTTCAGTTAATGATATAAGTACTTAGTTGCAAAATTACATGGGCTCCATTTCGATCGTTATTCAAAATGGAGCCTATGTAATTATAAATAAATATCAGGTTATGAAATTCTTGACGCGACATGCCCGCCTGGCTTCTATACTAATTCTGCATCAAACATCCTCTTTTAATCAGTTGGTGATCAAATAAAAGAATTTTCACAATGCCATTCCAATTTATTATAAACTTACTTAACTTACTTACTAGGTCAATCAAATATTCTTAGCTTGCTTCTCTTAGGTGTTTTCTTCATTCTGTATCAGCGGGCATCAAACACAACCACTGAAATATTTGTTCAGGAAAGTTTTCAGTTTTATTGAATAAGAAAGAAAAAATTTATAATTTTCTAGTCAGATTTCAGTATTTGGGGCAATTAATTAAGAAAATAATATATTAATAGATAGATCCTAATTTTTATGGTGCATTTAGTACAAAATCCAGTAAGTACTAACAAATACAATATACCAAAGTAATATAAGCAATGCAATGCTCATACAAAAGTAGCACATGCAATTATATTATCACATACAAGCACTTCAAGGTACAGAATAAGCAGCAAAAAAACACACTGTAAAATACACACCACCTTTATCTATTCAAATAAAAACAGAGCATTCATTTCTAATTAAAAAACTAAAATTAGCAGCAAAGCATTGTGTTAGCATAAGCACCAACTTCAATGACACTTGTGCAAAGCTTGTGTTAAAAAGGGGCCTACTCTCATCTGTCCACACTCTCAGCTATCCACGGTACAATTATTTTTATAGATACATATGTTAAACTCTTAGCTGTCCATGATTTTATTTCGTGTACAGTCAGAGCGGTAAATGTAATACTAAAACATTACATTTGATAAATTAGATAATTGACAGGAATAATAAGGTTATATAAAACCAGTGGTATGTATAGGATCTATATATAAGTTCTCCATGTAATATCCATACAAATTAATGGATCTATTGCTTTAACTCAAAGGTCCATAACTTAAAAAAAAATCCTATAGAAAAACTTTTAAGTTGCAACCAATATGCGTCACTATTTTTACAACTATAGGTATGTACATATATTTTATGGTTCATGGAAACTAAAAAGCAGTAAAACAACCACAAATCAGGCACCAATGTTTTATATTATTTTTAATAAAAAAAACCGACCAAGTGCGAGTCGATCTCGCGCACGAAGGGTTCCGTACAATTATCTATAAAAATGGCAAAAAAAAACACGTTTATTGTATGGGATCCCCCTTAATTATTTATTTTATGCTGTTTTTTATTATTTTTTGGTATAGCGGCAACAGAAATACATCACCTGTGAAAATTTCAACTGTCTTACTATCACGGTTCATGAGATACAGACTGGTGACAGACAGACGGATGGCGGAGTCTTAGTAATTGGGTCTCGTTTTACCCTTTGGGTATGGAACCCTAAAAAGGTGCAACATACAAAAAGATACAGGAACATTTATAAACGTAAATGTACCATAAACAGTTGAGAGTAGGACAAAAATTCATGTAAGTCCCACTAATAAAATGTGTAGGTTAGAGTTTTGTTTTTCACACCACAACTGTTGAACTGAATGAAATCATGCAAGTTTTTTTTTGTTAGTTAATTCCCTAGACACTAAAAATGTTAATTCTACTGCAAATCATTCTAGATATGAGTTGTATCTATTTCTAATTCTGCTTTATCCTACTATTAAAAATTTAAAACTCCCGACACAAAAAGAACAGTCTAAGAACCACCGCTAGAAAACATGCTTTCAAATAAAAAAAACACGTTAAACAAGGTATGATATTATGAAAAGGATACATCTTTTTGTTCTTTTCTTGTACATAATCCTGTAACCACATTCTCTGCATCTGATTGGGTCTCTTGGTTTGATTTCATTCTCCCTGTGACATTCTGTAAGTAGTAAGAAGTTTTATCTATCGATTAGAGGATATAATGTAGGTCGTAGACACAAGTCGATAGTGGTAGTAGGTAGTACCTAGTACTTTTACTAGCGTAGTCGAGATTAGATATAAAATACGGATGATACATATGCTCAATAGTTGGTATGAAGGTACTTTAAGTCCTGGAATAGGACACCGGGTAACCGAGTTTTTATGCCAGCAAAACGAAAAATAGTAAAGTTAAATGAAAATAGGTACGTTCTATTTTCTTTCTTTTCCACTAAATAAGCCTTCTATTAAGTGTTTATTTGTGATATAATTATTGTATTTCCTGTCACAAAAACATAGGTTATGTTATTCTTACCTCCACAAACATATATCATAGGAACTTTTGTAACTGACTGCTCTTTGTTGCTTGAGTCTGCCATGATATTTTTATATTATAATTCACATTTAGTATTTCAGATAGTACGCAGTTATTTATTTTTTATATTTTACATACAAAATTACAAATAGTTCCAATTCCCACAGACTAAATTAAAGCCGCGTTCAGAAATGGTTAAATCGCACTCATTCCCATTACAATTGACACCACAGATTAAACCAGTGTTCCCAGTACAAATTTCTGATTTGGTATGGCAGACTTTTAAAAATAGTACGGTTTTGACAATAAGGTACGACAACAACAAGGTAATAATAACACAATAGGACTAAGTAATAATAACATAAATTATATATATTAATATTGATATAGAGCATTTAAATAAGAAAAGAATAAAGTAAAAAATAACAGGTACAACAAGTTTTATCTTAAACCACAGAATACTAAAGGAACAGAAGCATCACTCCGCAAAGAAATTTAAACAAATAGCGACTTTTGCTATGACGCAATAAAATTCAATGCAGCTCGCGTAGCGCTGCATACCTGCCAGTCATATTAACCTGGAGACTTTTTGGCGGGAAGTGAAAAGTGATAAAATTCGGTTTTGTTTTATTTTCCAAACAAGTGTTATTTCGAGTGATCATGTGTAATATCGAAGGAATATTAACCATTATGTGTTCGTACATGTGCACGAGTGTAGGCAAATGAAACAAAATAGAGAAAACATTGCTTTTTATGTTCTCCCAAGAAGTCCATGGAAAGCTTGAATAAAGTTCCACCACTTTATTGAAGTACTAGGAGAGGGTCTGGCTTGTTGCTGTTGACCCTCATTCACAACAAAAGTATAATAAATGGAATATTAAAATACGAAATAAAAACTACGTAAGACATGGCGGTATGGTCCTAGAGACTTTAGCCTACCCTAACGGGCAAATTAAAAAGAAATCATATTAACCTACAGACAGTGGCGTAGCTAAGTAACCAAAGGCCCTGGGGCAAAAAATAAACAAGGGCCCTAATTAAACTATTTAAAATCGTTCGTTCTACTCCAGTTCGTACTTCAGATTCCTCCTCAGAAACTTGCGGGGAACTCCCCGCAAATTTTACAAAAATGTTCGAGACTTGTTTGGAATATCCTGTGTTTTTTTGAAATAAGTTGCCATTATTAAAGTCGCGTTCCTGGAATCTGGTTTATTTATATTCGAATGTGGGAGAAACTTTCACGAGTTCAATTTATAGTTTGTAAGTCAGAGTCCGAGTGGCCCCCTGAGCTTGGGGGCACTGCCCCGTCTAGCCATCCGGTAGCTACGCCACTGCCTACAGCGCGCACGCGGCACATGTAACGTTAGGGTTGATACTTGTGTCGTTATGAAATATCAATTTGAATAGTTTAAGTAATGTATCTCTCTACTATGTATTAGGTACTATTATTCTCATTCTGTGAACAATAAAATGCGAAAGTTTGTGAGGATGGCTAGCTGGATGGAAAGAAAGAAACTTTAGTTTGATTTAGTCTCCGTTTCTATTAATAGTGGTTGGCGAATAAAAAAGTACCTGTCAGGTCTCAAGTAAAAATATTTAGATAATATTTAAACACATAAGCTATAACTGACCACTAGGTCAGGTATAGGTATATATATATATATTTAAATTATTTTAAGTGAAGAACAGTAAAATATATGGTAGGTAATTCTTTGTTATATATATATATATATTATAACGGCCCTTAACGCACGCCCGAGGCGAGAACACCGTGTCCCGGCTCGTTTTCTATAGACGGGACACTGGTGGACTGGTGGTGGGTTTGTGTACTTTTATATTAATTAACTTTTAGTAGAGAATGATATTAAAATTCGTACTACCAAGAAGCGCATAGTTATTTTACATCAACGAACCCTACACTAATATATATATATATTATATTCTTTCTATAGAATTATAGGTACGTTTACTTGCCTTTCGATGTCCTTCGGAAGTGCAAAAAAAGAGAGATTCCGGTCCTTGTTGGTATTTAGGCAGCCAAATACGATGCAGTATTTGCTTGTTTTCATATTTGTGTTAGTAATACCACATAATACTAGTCGTAAAGCGGCGCGGGCGGCGGCGAGCGCATATTGCACGTGCGCGGCGCGCGGCAACCCACTGAACTCCGCACGACCCGTTGCTGGTGTATGTACTTGTAGCGATGTACTTCTAGCTTCGTACCTACAGTGCGGAGTGCGATAGGCCTGCTTAAACTAACAAGGGTGGAGGTTTCACGTAAAAATAGTTAACGACGCAATGAAGTATGGTCGGAGCTGAAGTATGATTCAGGTACATTATGCTTTGCAGATGCTCAAACATTCAAAATACCAACCTTTCCAGCTATTCTTTCGTCTTGATTTTTAAGCTTGCATTACGTTTTCTAATTATTGTATTTGATTCACTGATTTTCAAATGACTATATTATTAAGACCACCAGCACTTCCAGGGGGCTTCAAACTTTTGCAAAACAATTTTGGCATTTGTTTGCTTACTAAATACGCTAGAGACGACATCAACGATAAACTTTGCCTCTTCTTCTTCTATGGCTTGGCAAATGGCAACTTGGGCAACTCTATATAACTTGTCAATGTCAATGTCAAGTCAAGAGTCTGACGTGGCGCCTCCTATCAATTTTCCGGTTTGTTGACCATCAATTTGTATTTCTGTTTGTTATAAACAAAACGAAACTAAAGCAAAATGCATTTCTTAGATAACTTTGATCCTGAAACTTCAGCGCGGGAACGACGTAAACTAAACCGAAAAAGTTATTTTATGAAGTAAGCCATTTAAACATCGATCGAAACGTTTGTTACACATACGGGCGGTTTTACATTTATATTTCCTACTTAAACATTGTTTCAGTCGTAAAGGCAAAAACAACAAATGTGTGTACAACGAGCGAGGGCAAATAGCAGCGAATGGTAAAGATATGTGCGACTGTTTGGATGAAACTTGTCCAGGATGTCATTTCCCATGCCCTAAATGCAATTCTAATAAATGTGGACATGAATGCAGGTAAGCTCTGTGACACGAACATTACCCTTACTATACTATAATAATTTCAATACTATGTAGTAGACTGTACAATGCAAAAATACTTCAGTTACAAGACCTAGTTAACAGTAAAAAAAATTATATTCATTGTGTTCTCATTTATTTCAGAGTTAACCGAAAATGGATGTATGAAAGAATAGAAATAGAAGGTAATGACTTTGTGATAAAAAATGAATATAAAAAGTAAACATGTGACTAAAAATGGGAGCTCATTCATTGGCCAAAAGTTTAAAAAAATACTCCACTTCCATCTCACCATCCTCTGGAAGGTCTGTACAATGAACGGCATTGTATATGATTGATTTCCCATATTGTGCTCTTATTGAGTTTGGATATAGTTGGCGGCATAAATCCTGTGAATGGTTGAAATAAAATTATGTTAGTAATGTAAAATTTTGGTGTTTTATTTGACTCACACTACACCCAATATAATATAGGTGGAAATGAGTTTGTAAGTTCTTTCAATACATATAGGTACTAATGGAGAAACTGTGCAGCTTGTTTTTATTCAGAGATCAGATATAATTGAAGGGATAGACAACTAAGTATACTTAAATAAAAAAATGTGAGATATGAGGTGCTGCATAGTAACAAAACTCTAACAATATTAAAGTAACAAAACATTTGCTGGTCAGGGAAAGATCTAATAATAATTCTAAATTTCTTTGAAAATAATAATTTTAATGGAAGTATTTACCGGATCTCTTGGGCCACACAATTTTCTAAATTCACACACTACATTTATTTTTGGGTCAAATGCTTTAACTTCCAGTGCGACACAATGCCCTTCTGCTAAATGTATGCTCATGGTCTGAAAAGAGATAATGTTGTGCGTATGTCATGGTAAAATTGTAAATACCGTTAGATTATAATCTATCTCGCGATTATGGTTGGTCTCCTAGGAACGTTTTCCAGTAACTGTTACAGTTAAGGTACCTTCCCTTACTGTTCCATCCATTGATATATATATATTACACTATTTATTATTATTTTGTTTAGCTCAATGGTCCCATCTCAAAAATCGCATACAGGATGTACATTCTTTGAAAGAGGGACTTATATTTATTCCATCCAAGGCTACTATTTGACTGTGCATGATAAGCGGAATTCACTCACGGAACATAGCGGTTATTACCAACATCTGATTTGCCTACAATACTATGTACTGTAAATAGATTCATACATTCTGTTACCTTTTCCTGTAACTAACTACCTATGTACTCGTACAAACCTCATAGTCCTGTAAAACTCCTTTATATATTTCGTAGAATTCTAGTGCGTTATCCAATTTTACTGAGAACATGGCCATCGCTGATATGTAGAACTTTCCAGACAGTGCAATGTGTTCTAGAATGCATCCGACGTTTCCCTCGATCACGGCGTGAGGTTTAATGACGCAACACGTACAATTTGTGTACGTAGCACGGAAAGCGATCCGAGGCAGTCCCTTTTCGTAGCCAAAGAACATCTCCAGCATCTGAAGTAAACAATGTTTTTTATATATTCTTTGCCTGAACCCTGAACATAGTTTTACAATTCATGGGGTTGAAAAGCTGTGCTGTAATAGCTTTGAACATTGAACCTATTGACCAGTAGGTTTTTTTTTTTGTTGTCCGGCTTGGTCACCTGTATACAGAATACATATTAACCGTATTAGCAAAGAAAACTAACATATAAATTTCTATAAACTGCTAACCACCAGATTTTTATCAGAGAAAAAAAATGATCACCAGATTTTTATCAGAGAAAAAAATGATTATGTTTGCCTTTATTAGGAACTATGTTCTATAGAGATAATAGGCATTTATTTATTAGGTACACTATCTCGAGGTGTATCTAAATCACGTACGTGTATATTCCGAACGACAGTGTTTGTCGGTCACGCAAGCTCGCTGCGCGCTGCTTCAGTAATCAAACAAACGCACTGCCTGATAAAGCAACGGGCGCGTGTGTGGCCGGCCGGTAATTCGTGCTAGCTACTTTATACTGAAGTTTCGACGGTCTAATCCCAGCATCAAAATTGCTTTTCGTGATTTAAGTCTAGGTTAGATCTAGAAACGGCGTAAGAAGACGTCGCCAAGAAACCGGTAGGTAAGCCTTACTACAAATCTATATTTATTTGTCACGTAACATACGCAGAGCTGCATCATGGCCCATATCACCCGATAGGTAGGCACTATTTATTTCCGAGAGAAGCGCCCACGTCTTATCAGTGGATACGTAATGTGCTGATGGCTGAAAAAGGCAACATAGTGAAAATACCTCCTTGGCGTTTTCGATTGTGTGACAGCCGTGTGCCACATTCTTCAGTTTGTTTTCCCCGTAGAGCTTGCGCAGCGTGTCAGGGGCTGCTTCGGCGGGGTCAGTGGCGCCGAGGCAATGTCGCCATTTCTTCACCGCGCTCGGCGCTACTAGCTCCAGGCCTATAACTTCGCCGGTAGTTACGTAGTCAATGATGATCCTACCAGAAACGGAAACTATATGTTTTAATAGGTAGGTATACAAAATAAGTTTTGGATCGCAACGGCAAGTAGGTACCCTAACCGCCATACTACTAGTTAAATAATAAAGTTTCATTTATTGTAAGAAAGCCATCTAGAGATTATTATACTAATCTTACAAAAATCAGCATTTTTGGATTTTATGATTTTCTTACAAACCTAGACGACTAGTTAGATTTAGATAAACACCTAGCTATTTATTACGTATTTTACGTTTGGAGTAGTTTGTGTAGGTATGTATAGGAATCCCTGTTCAAAAATTCACTTATTTACAGTAGGTATATTATAGTTATATTGAGACGAGACTTACGATATTTGGTGGGTAGGTACTTACGGCAGCATGCTGTTACCAGAAATGCTTGCGTAAAGCTGCATCGCTATATCTTTGCTCAGTCTACCATTTTTCATTCGTACTATTCGGAATCCATGTTGCATTATGAAAGTTATTATTTTACCATGGTCGCTCGGCGGCACAGGTTTTATTAAAGCAAATGTGCTGTAAAACAAATCAAGAGTATCGTCTGTCTAGTCTTCAGTTAGTAGGTCTATAAATCACCGACAGTTCTCGCTTAGTAGACATGACTATGATAGAGATAAGTAGGTACCTACATATATATGTTATATATATATATATAATATATATATATATATATATATATATATATGTGTATGTAAATATATATATTTTCTATATCAGGTAGTAGGTACCTATGTCAAAGAGAAAACGACGCTCCTTGTTTATTGTATGTACTTATTAAAAATAATTTATTCTATTCTGATTGCTTATAATATAAATCATCATCGCCTATTACTTTCCCACTGCTGGGACTCGGGCCTTCCTTCATAGAGAGAGTATGGACCATAATCCACTACGCTGCCCCAGTATGGGTTGGTAGATGTCACACGTCCTTAAATTTTTGTGATAAAAACATGAACATGCCGGTTTTCTCACGATGTTTTCCTTCACCGTTTTTGAGCGAGTGCTAAATCCGCACACAACTTTTTTTTTAAATGACTGACGAGACCAGCTGGTCGTTTGTCTGATGGTATGCAATACGTGAGCCCGTAACAGTAACATCACCACCCAGAACTTTGTTTTGCAAAATCCTGCGCGGTGCTGCTCTGCGCTCGTCACCCTTAGACAATGAACACATAACCTAAGATAGTCAGTGGTGCGGGGTCAGCGGGATTCGATCGAAAATCGCACGCGCTCTCACTGAGAGCCACACTCGCTTTTTTACTTACTTGATTACCTATAAATAGCCTAGCCTAGGTATATTTATTTTTAATATTAGGTATACAAAAAGCGTTTTTTTTTCATTTTTGAAATATATGCGTCTACATCCAATTTCCACCACCTTTGTGTATATTCCTACTTGTCCTTGTTTACTGAGCGAGAATTGATGTGACTGCACCTTTCTCCTTTATTAAACAGAGTTCTCCTAGTCGCAGGAGCACAATCCCTTATGTGCAATAACTTTGAGAAGACGTTGATAATGTTTCCAATTTGCAACATCTCTAGCTTCAGGAGCGGAATTTGTACACGCTTCAGCAGGTTTTTCCCTCTCGACGCATCGATAACTTGCACGGAATTGTCAAAAGGAAAGAAATTTAAAACTAGGTCTACGATAGTATCGGCATCCTCATCGTACATTTCGCACAGAAATGTGTACTTGTCGAAATAATCGTATACCTGCAACATGGTCATTATACATACTAATTACATTTAAATAGGGAACTACATAACTAATACTTAGGTATTGACTTTCTTCTGATTAATCTGAAAGGATAGGTGTTCATCTCGAATGATAATATGACGGTATTCCCATCTCGAAATATCCGGAATTGTAGCTATTACAAGGTTTATCGGAAAGGAAAATACGACCACCACTGGCTGGGACTCGAACCCGCAAACCGCGTAAACAACTCAGCGCGGGACGCTCTTTCTTCTTTTTCTTTCCGAAAAACCTTGTTTGAGTTTTTCGCTTGGCATTCGTTAATGCTTCATATAAATATAATAAGTATTGTAGCTATTAATTATTCTGTGCTTGTAGATACTTTAAGCAAGCAGGGTCGTGACTGTTGTGATGAGACACTGATAATGTGTAGGTTCCCTTGCAGTTAGGAAGTTCTAAGGAAGCATCGGATGAATTTTGAAGAAAATAAAACGGCATTTCGTTATTTTTAATTCCAAGCCAAAAATTGTTATTTAAAAAAGAAAATAATATGAGCTTAATCGACCCTGTTACCCATCAGGAAAGTTTCCCTCAAAATACTAATCTACTAATAACTTAGCCATTTCTCAAAAACTTACGATTTAATGGGTTATTTTGAGGGAACATTCCTGATCCAGGGCCGATTAAGTGCATGTTGTTTTTATTGAGAATTTTTAATTTGCCTTTCTCCTTTACTAAGTAGGTAGCCTACCTTTTTCAAATATCTAAAAAAGCAGATTTTATTTTTATTACCCGATGTCTCCTATTTTCTATGAAGAAAACATCCTCACTACAAGTGAAAAGGTACCTAACTTGGAGGTCCCAAAATTTTGCCACACACAGTAAGATATTAGATTTATACTATACTAGCTGTTACCAGCGACTTCGTACGCCTAGTGATAAGTAATCTAACCTGTTCCCGACAATTTTCCATTCACCCCTAATCCTGCTTCCGCTCCCACTCCGCTCACTATCCCGATCCCGTCCCCGTCCATTCCCTTCAATGTCCCGCTCCTGCTTTCGTCCCGCTCCTATCCAGATCACGTCCTTTTCCTATACCATTACCATCCCGCTTTTATCCCCGTTATA
The DNA here is from genome assembly GCA_951640565.1 of Petrophora chlorosata. Lineage (NCBI taxonomy): Eukaryota > Metazoa > Arthropoda > Insecta > Lepidoptera > Geometridae > Petrophora > Petrophora chlorosata. The sequence continues at coordinate 7,812,480 of OX621190.1, forward strand.
TCCCGTTACCGATCCCTCCTAACCCGGGACCGTCCCCCTCATATCCCGTTACCACCACCCTCTTGTATTCCGTTACCATTCCACTTCTATCCCGTTACCATCCCGCTCCTATACCATTACCATCCTTCTATTCTGCTACCTACCCGAAAGAAATTGCGCATAGCGATAAGGCCGCCCATTGTACCCACTGTTTATTAACTTTGTTAACTATTGTTTTTCCTGTGTGTTTGGTATTCAATAAAGCATTATTGTATTGTACTGTATTGTACCCGCTTATATACCGTTAACGTACCTCTCGTATCACGTAACCGTCGCGCTCCTGTCTTATCTCGTTATAGCCTAGGATTCAACAATTTTTTTTTAGAAAACGGCTTGTTCATCGCATCATTTAGTTCTCAAGGTAAACAAAAAAACCAGTTTAAGCTGAGCCTTGTGCACTAAGGGTCTGGTATGTTCCGGGGCTCAACTTATAGGGAACAAATATATTTTTTTCCTAAATTGCGTCATAACTTCAATATTCCTGATTTTCCTGAACCGATTTTGATGAAACAAAGCCTACGTGTAGCGCTGGAATCCATAAAACATATTACAAAAACGGCATTTCAATTAGAGTTGCTTAGTTTTTGAGTTTATCGCGGACAGACAGACAGACAGACAAAAATTTTAAAAACCTGATTTTTGGGTTCTGCTGCTCCCGTATAGACTCACAAAAAAATATTTTCAAAAATATATTCAATGTACAGTAGCCGCCTCGTTACAGTTTTATTATAAGTATAGATAATTATGGATACAGATTAGTTATAACTACTAGGTAGGTACTTAATTCATGGATATAATATCTTACAGCATAAGTATCTATGAATTAAGTTAACTGAAAATAAATGCTGCCGCTGGACAATAAGATATACTCATATACATAGTTATAGATAATAATATTGTAGGTAACATGTATTGGCGTGAGATGATATTATTAGTAGCATTGTACATAACGACTGATCTAATGGTCTAAAGTCTAAATACAAATACTGGGAGTGGGAGGCTACCTATACCGTATACCTAATATAAAGTACAGTTACATGTAGAATTATCTCGAGATATAAAAGTTCAGATCGTAATCGCAATATCTACCATGATAATAATTGTTTCTTCTTAGTTTCAAGTGGGAAATAAATATTTGCGTACTTATGTACAACTATTATAAATATTATTTTTTGTTTTGTACCACAGACCATAGATAATACATACACACGGAATAGACAAAGAAAATGAATTAAACATTCTCATTATTCTGAGAAACATTCTTTGGGAATCTCAGATAAAGTATCCAGCCTGGATTTATGTTTGCAATTTATTATCGAAGTCAATAAGTACAATAATAATACTGGAGCTCAGCAGGGCGATCATGTATCTTTTATTTCAATCAATTTCAATATGAAACCGGTTACCCGACAAATTTACAAATCGAGATTGTGCTATGAATCGTTATGTATACGCCCAATCTATTCAATTTTACTGTGTTATACGGCTCTTATTGAAATTGATTGAAACAAAAAATACATGATATAAGTTTGTTGAAATTCAAATAAATTTATCTTTATCTTTATGATCGCCTTGCAGAGGAATAACACTATATTCCTCTAAGTACTGGAGACTCCTCTGGGAGAATCCTCGTATAAAATATCACTCGAAGGGAGATTCTAATGCTCTGCTATCTAATCTATGCTGCTCTGCCTTCGAGTAGACAGCCAAAACTTTATCTGAGTCATTGAGGTCTTCCTCAATGATCTGAGTGCTGTGCCTACTCCAAAGATAAAATATTATTCTTTGCAGTCAACAATAGTTTTTTTTACTTTTTTTCCTATTTTGACATTTATTTGTTTACTTCAGAATAGTAGCGACACTAGGCCTTGCGTCTTATTTTCTAGTGATGAACGATCAGATTATTTTGGTAATCGATTATGCTTAAGAGTAATAATCGATTATTGTACTCCCTACTTTTGAAGCTAAACAAAATGTAATATTTTCTTTTTAAACCTTAACTTTAAATTAATGTATTTCGTATTCTACTTTCTGCATTCTCTAAATATAAATAAGGTGAACTCGAACCGCCATCCGTTAATGTTTCGTTATTCCTCTCCATCCAAAGGTTGTGTGGAAGAGATCTCATTAAGCGGTAAGACCACCCATTGTAACACCATTGTAAATATTTAACTTGTATTTAATTTCTATGTTTAAGGTGAATAATAAAGTATTTATCTATCTACGACAAAAGTGACAGAGAGACGCGCAGAATACGGAAGGTGAATTATTCTCTAAAGATAAGTGAAGTTTAAATATAGCGTGTGCGTCAGAATACGAAACTGTATTTGCTAATTATAACTCTAACTTAGTGCAAATTAAGTTTAGAGAATGCAGCATAGAATTAGGGCCAATATGCGTTTTTCGCTTCTTTGCTAACAAAAGGAGGAGGAGATAGACCTCAAGAACCTATATACCAAATTTCATTAAAATTCTTTCAGAAGTTTTTGTGTGATGGACTAACAAACATCCATTCACCCTCATAAACTTTCACTTATAATATTAGTAGGAAGTAGGGTTTATTAATTTTATAACCTTAAAATAACAGATGTACTTAGTATTTTTAATTGTTATTTGTATAACATATACAATAATACTTTATTAAATACCAAATACACAGAAAAAACAATAGTCAATGACATCAAATCAAAATCTCTTTAATCATTTTGGCATCACAGACGCACTTATGAACGTCAAATTATCACACGGACTCTAACACCGTATCGGAAAAAGAACCACTACTCAGAAGATACGTCAAAAAACTGAGGGGCTTTTTTTTTAGAGAATTTGTTAAATTTTTTGCGTTTCTACAATGTTATGTTTTTTATGTACCAGTTGGTTACTTTGCAGAAGTGGAATGTTCCAAGCATCTTTGTCTTCATTTTTGGCTGCGTTCAATACTGCTTAGAGTGCGGTTGTTTGGTTGGTTTTGTTGGAACAACTTTGGTTGTTTTGTAACCTAAAATTAGAAATATAATAAATTGTTGTTATAATTGACATAGTAATACGTGCTATTAATGCTATCATCATTTAAAGTAATTTCAGGCCTAGCGCACTCCGCACTGTAGGTACGAAGCTACAAGTACATAGCCGGACACCGACGGCGGGTCGCGCGTCGTTACACGTGCCGCATCAGAAGAGATGAGAGCTATGCGATAGAAAGAGAGACGCTCTGTAGGTTAATATGACTGGTAGGTATGCAGCGCTACGCGAGCTGAATTGAATTTTATTGCGTTATGACGCAATAAAATTGACTCTTCTTTCATTTCTTGAATTGCGACTCTTGCTATGGCAAGAGTCGCTATTTGTTTAAATTTCTTTGCAGAATGATGCTTCTGTCCCTTAGTGTTCTGTGGTAATTCTTATATCAGCCCCCTTTCCAATGGTACTTCTTTAGCAAACATTTGTCAAGAAAAGTTAAGACCCCGCCAATAGTTTCAAGGGAAATGTCAGTGTTATTTGCATTAGTTGCAACCAATGAAGGAACGTAACGGTCGGGTGCACCACTTTCACCTCGGTTGCAGTGCAGTTAGCTCTGACGGACGTAAGGAAACGCCGTAGTTGCTGTTAGCCTATGTACTGAACGCTGAACTCGCCCCTGCGTACAAAAGCTTTGCTTTATTTTGGCGTCGCACATTGTACAAAAGTTTACTGTTGCAAAATGTGTGTCGATTCATCTATTAGGAGAAGACATTTTGGCGGGAAGTGAAAATGATAGTTTGATTTTGTTTTATTTTACAAACGAGTGTTATTCCTAGTGATCATGTGTAATATCGGTGGAATATTAACCATTATGTGTTCGTAAACGTGCACGAGTGTAGGCAAATGAAACAAGAACAAGTAGTGAAAACATTGGTTTTTATGTTCTCCCAAAAAGTCCATGGAAAGCTTGAATAAAGTTCCACCACTTTATTGAAGCACTAGGAGAGGGTCCGGTTGTTGCTGATGACCCTCATTCTCAACAAAAATATAATAAATGGAATATTAAACTATCAAATAAAAACTACGTAAGACATGGCGGTATGGTTCTAGAGACTTTAGCCTACCCTAACGGGCGAACTTAAAAAAAAAACACCATTAGGATAATCGTTGCAATCGATTATTAAAATGGATTAGACATGCGCGAAACAGTGCATTGAAAAGTAATGTGATATGGCATCACATTTCGTACCGAGTAATATTTCATTACTTCATCACCCCAAACATCACCTGAGATGTTCGCGTCGGACGCACTATCTATCACTTGTGTGATATTGTAATGGAATGCTCGAATGCAATAGCAAGTGATAGTTATAGCGCATATACATGAGATAGCGAGTTACTTATTTTTTTGTGACTGGAGCGAGTACATCAAATCAAAATAACAATATCTATTTTGTGCGAGAGGTTCAAAACATTCAAATATTACGGGCGGGGGCGGTGCCAAAATAACCTATTGTCGCCTTAATTTTCTAGTAATACGGTTTTAAATGGAAGTTCAATCAAGTGGCAGGCAGGGCGCACGTGCGATGAAGCTCGCTTCCTCTCTCTCAGACGCGCGCGCGAATAGTGTCAGTGAGGCATAGACTCGATAGACATAATGCAATGAACAGAACAGTGCACTGTGTGATGCTATGGTGTGATGTGTAATGTTTAATTTAGTCGAGTAATATGTAATGCTACATTACTCGATCGGGTAATATTACGCGTAATGCATCAATCGCATTACTTACACATGTCTAAAATGGATGCAATCGATTATCTATAATCGATTATGCCCATCGTTTTGAAATTATTTCAGTTCAAATTAAAAATAACAAACAAAATAAAAGCAAGTGTGGGAAGTGTGAATATTGTGATTTGATTAGATAGTTTTTATATTAGTAATTACACAATTATATTATAATGGTCAGTAATAAGGTATAATAACTGGGAATATTAAATACATGAGCTGGTTTTAGTATGATTGCTTTGTTGCAGGAGGGAGCATACAAGGAGAAATATTCGTTCATCGGGGAATGGTACGACAACCAAGCGAGCCTCGTTCGCCGATTCAACGTTTTCTATTATCCAACTGACGATACATTAGAAATGTTCGATTTAAAGAACCGCAAGACGTTTGTCAGACGAGTGAGAGTAACCGGCGTTAACTTAGAAAACTTTTACATAGGTTGCACTTTATATATTTTAGGCCGACTGATAAAAATCGTTGATTTTGCTTGTGAAGATACCAGGAAGAGATTGCACAAAGATATGCAAGTGTAAGTACATAAACACAATAATTCTATACATACTTGGTACCTAAGTTTATTAAAATTAGATTTTTGCATTCAATAAAATATTTTTGTACATAATATTTTCAGAACTTTTGTTATGATAAAACCACTGCCTTCAAAGATTGCTGGGAAGATCCTCACACATTTCCACGAGCATAATTTGCGAGTGGCTAAAATGAAGAAGGCTCGAATGACTGCTGATGATGTCAATGCATTGTATGGGTCAATGACTGCAGACCCCACTTTTCCGTAAGTTCGAAAATTATAGATTTAATATTAAGTTGAACCGCCTTCAAAAAAGGAGAACTTTCTCTATTCAATTGTATTTATTTTATAATTTTTTTTTCTTTGTTAGCTCAAATCTCCATCATTTAACAACTGATTTGCAAAATTCTTTTTGCGTTGGGATCAGTATAGCTACGAAGTGGTCCCATATAAATTTTATTGATATACCTTGACTTCGAAGATAAATTGAAGTCGGTTTTTGTTTTTTTTCTAAAAATTAATTATTATATGGATAATTCTTTTTCGTTGTGTTTAAATTTCATCGATATTTGACCTTGGATTTTGAAGATACATTGAAGTTTTATCGAGGTTTTTCCGCAGAGCTATAACATGGGGTACTTTAAAAGAAGGGTGAAAAGGGTCCTTAAAAGTAGGCAACGCACCAGTAATGCCCCGAGTGTTGCAGGTGTCCATAGGCGACGGTAACCGCTTACCATCCAAGCGGGCCGTCTGCTTGTTTGCCTATTAGTCATATAAAAATAAGTCGTGTTTTGTTTGTTTTCTAAAAATTAATTATCTCTGTGTCATGTTATTTGATTTTCAGTGCAGAGATTAGATAACATTTATTTTTTAACATCAGCATTATATCATTAACATTTAATTATTAGCATCAGTACATTACTTTCCCACTGCTGAGACGTCTCACAGAGAAAGTATCTCCCTTAATTCGCCATCTAATTCTAATTATTATGAGGGTGAATTTATGCCAATAATAAATAGACTTGGTTTAATAAACAAAGGCAACTTTGTTTTTAGAGATTAAATCCTTATATTTGCAGATTCTTACTAGATCACCTAACTGGCCAGCTAGTGTATGGCTTAGAGTTGGTAGGGAAGGATGCGGTGGAAGTCTGCATCAAACTTCTTGGAGACAAAGACCCACAGAAAGCTGCTGCCGGCACTATAAGGGCTCTGTATGGATTAGATCTTGTCAGAAATTGTGTTCATGCTGTGACAACTTCTGAAGAAGCTGTGCAGGTATCTTCAAAGATCATCTAATATTTCAGGCTTGTATTCATGCCCTTATATTGAAATGATCGCGCCATCGCAAGCCACTGATAAAATTTTAAACAATCAATAGCGAAAGTAAAAAATAAATAAACAATCAATATTGAAAGTCGAAAAAAAAAACACGACAACAAATTAAGTGTCCCAAGACTCCTATGTGGTTGCATTTCAAAGATATTGGAGGTCAAAGTTGTATATGTAAAACTAAGACCAGTATTTAAGCCAGTAATCAAAACTTGATAAATGTATAGAGGAAGTTAATATGAACAACAAATGAATTGTTTTATTTGCTTGAATGTGAATAATGGTCATGTTTCTATTTTGAAAATCACTAGATGAATTTCTAAAATCTTAAATTAATTTATTTTAGCTCTAACCACAGAAAACTTAAGTACAAATATAAAAGGATGACCCTGCAAATACATTTGAATAAATAACAACTCTTGCGACTATGCAATAAAGTGCAATTCAGCTTGCACAGCACTGAATGCCCACAATTGTGTTCACCTACAAAGCGCCTCTCTTTCTATGGCCTAGCTCCTATCTGTTCTGATGGAAGGTTAGGGTTGTTGTGACGAATAACTGTCTTACCAGCTATGTACTTATTACTATTATCATTATTCTCCATTTGTAAACAATGACATCCCACTAATATTACGTATAAATGTAGATTTGAAATCTATTTTACAACTAGCTGCGCTCCGCGGTTTCACCCGCGTTATCCTGGGATAAAAAGTAACCTATGTGTTAATCTAAGGTATAAGCTATCTCCATTCTGGATTTTGCTCAGATCCGTAGCGTGAAGAAGTAACAAACACACAAATACACTTACATAGAAACTTTGGTATTTATATTATATTTGATGTTTGCATATTCTAAACAAAGTAGATAGGCATATACTATGTATACTTAGTATTTAAGTAGGTACATGCGTATCAAATCCGATAGACGCGGCAAGAAACGGCCACAACTTACCTACCTAGTCCTAGTTGTACTGTACTTGTTAATTAGGCTGTTCTAAAACATGTCTTGTATATGTTTGGCCACTATCTCATCTGATGTTAAGTGAAGATTGGCTGAAGATGGAGCGCATAAGAGATTAGATCTAGAAGAGGACGGGAATTGACCGACTACTCAGACCCGTCTCCTTGATGGTTCACCGAAAATCATCCCGAAATCAATTAATCTGTGCCGAAACAGCGAAACATTACATAACGAAACTCTTTACATGGCTTTGTTCAGTGGGTGGGTATTTTAACCACGTCCAGAACCTACCTCCAAAGCGCGTAAAGGGGAATTCTCACGATGCAATGTTTCCCTTTAAGTCATTAGTGCAGGATCGAGTCGGGATTCGAACTCGATTACGTCGCATCGGAAAGCACAAAAGTTACCGCATGGGTGCGGTACTCGCTTAAAACTTTAGATATCAATATAGTGTCATAAACCCGGTGGCCATTAATGGAACTACGAAAAATAGAGCAGAAAGAGACAGCGAATAAAATAGGGTATTCCTCTATTCTAGGGTGTCCACCATCCTGGACATTGAATTGAAATTAGTTTTTTATTATCTCCACTAATAATACTATATCCACTAATAATAATATACTACACTAATATAACTTTAATGGTAAACGTCAATGGTGGCTTCTTCCCTTTCTGGCAATACCACTATTGTAAGTTGTTTCATCTTGTATGCCGCCATCAGACCATGGCGAATGACGTCACGTTTAGGCTATGGCCATTTTTTTTTACTACTGAATTTATTTTCGATTGTATTTTTTTTTATGTTTGTTACCTCAGAACTCCGTCATTTATGAACCGATTTGGAAAAATCTTTTTGCGTTAGGTTCAGTATAGCTACAATACGGCCGACGTAACTTGGCGAGTCTGAACTTCGCGCAAACGGCTGCGCAGTAACACATTTTAGGAACCAAATGGTGGCATGAGGCAAAGTGCGCGGGGAGGTGGTCTAGGCTAGTTATGTACCTTACCCTTTAATCGATCAATTATCGCAATCGATTATTTTTATTTAGAAATCATGAATTTTGTTTATTATAATACATTAAACGAAATAGATTTACTAATATAGTGAATTATGTCGTTAATAAAAAAGATTTTGTTAATAAAAGATACTGATTCTAATAAAATTACATTTTCTCGGTTGAAATAAATTATTCACATAAATTACAGTTATCTATTAACGATTACTTAAGGAAGGACTGTTTGAAACCTTCTTATACAATTGAATAGAAATATATTTTTATTACTTGATTTCAATCGATTTTAATAAGAATCGATTAAACATCACTCAAAGGCACGCAGATTGGACATCCCTTTTTGTTTAGTACGTAAAGCTTCGTGTTTTTTCGGCAATGCTCGGTACGAGATAATGTATCTCAGTCACACGTTAGGATTGGTTGCGCTGTCTCTGTCTTAAGTACAATCGGTTACTAAAGTGTTTGTGGTGATTTTCTCGGAGTTGTTTTTATTACTGATTCTTATTGTTAATGTTGTATATATAGTGTGCTGCTATTTTTACTTTAAATATAAATTCTGATAGTGAGAGCGACGATTCCGATAGAGAACCTATGCCAAGCACCTCACATGGTACACACGGGGCTGACGACTTTATGTTAGGAATTTCTCCTCTCAGTGACAGTGATTAAATATAAACTATGTGTGTCTGTGTGTAACATACTCCATAATAATAATAAGTGTAAATATTTAATGATAAGTGTAAAGTGCTAATAATGTGTATGTTTGTGCTAAATATAATGTGTGTGCTAATAATATGTACATATGTGTTTGTGAAAAAATCCGTATCTGGTATTAGTGTGACATACTCCATAATAATAAGTGTATATATTTAATGATAAGTATAGTGCTAAAAATGTGTATGTTTGTGCTAAATATGATGTGTGTGCTAAGTGATGTGTGTCCGTTCAGTAGTTTTTGCGTGAAATAGTAAAAAGCATTCATACATCCTCACAAGCTTTCGCAACAAAGGAAAAATTTTATTCATTTTATTTTTTGTAATAGCTATAACAGTTTTCTTTATCAGTGTACATGCGCTGAAGTTCGCAGAGCCTATGTTCAGACTCGCCAAGTTATGTCGGCCGTATGGTACGAAGTGGGCCCATATAAATTTCATCGATATTCGACCTTGGATTTCGAAGATACATTGACGTCGGTTTTTGATTTTTTCAAAACCTAATTATTAAATAATAATACTTTATTAGGCAGAAACTAATGTTCGCAAACTATTTTTGGCAGTATTTTTTTAATAAATTGATTCTGTTTTCACATTTGACCATTACTTAGTGTCTATTTTTTTAAATATTAAAATTCACTTTATTTGATACTTGTCAAATACCCTATTACATTGAAAGCAGCACAAATACTGTATGTGTGATGCCATGTCTGCCACGCAAAATGCTTGCCACGCTAAGTGTCTGCCACTTTACTAGTGTGTCTTCTAATATGAATGCAACATTAATCTGCAGCATTTGTTGGCAGGCTTTGGAGTACTACTTCCCACCGCCCCCTCTCCGCGCCACACGTTTACGTCTGACGGCCACACTATCAAATTGCACTCTCTGCATCGTCAAGCCTCATGCGGTCCGCGAGGGCAAGCTCGGGAAAGCGTTGGAAGCTATCGATGAAGGTGGCTTTGAGATTACAGCTCTGTGTATGTTTATTGTGGAGAATATCAACGCAGCTGAGTTCTATGAAGTGTACAAAGGAATAGTTCCTGAATATAAGGTAATTAATTTTATACTGAATCGAGGGTAGAATTAAATTGCTGGAGCAGTGTGCTCGATAACCCAGTTGATTGAAGCGTCGCTGAAACGGTATTTCGAAGACGCGGGCTTGAACCCTGCTAAAAAAAAATCTATCTGAATAATATATTATGTAAAACTAATTATAAACTTTCCCAATTATTATTTTTTTAATAAAAAATTTAAAAAATAACTTATTATTATTGTTTGTTTGATATTCATTATTTAGAATCTAAACACAACCTAATTGTTTTCCACACACTAACAACAGTGTTTTTTAAAAATGTGTCGTTCTCAGGGTATGGTAGAAGAACTGTCGAGTGGGCCATGTGTAGCCATGGAGATTGTTGCCAAAGACAAGACCATCAATTCTGCCATTGAGTTCAGGAAACTCGTTGGACCCACAGATCCTGTGAGTATAGAGTTTCAATTCAATATAATTTACCTATAGCTCGGATATAACAGACCTCATACAATATTCATCATCATTACCTGTTATCCACCCAACTTCATTTCCTTGTGCTGTTTTCGTCTCTGGACTGGTCACTTATCTACAGATCTTCGGACCTGTTAGTAATCCTAATTACCCAAATCCTACTTCAATTGTACTTTTAACCCTAAGGCTGCGTCCTGAGGCACGGCGCATCGCGCATGCGGAGTGCGGAGCGTAGTAATAAGCGGACGGCTGTCCTTCCTTAGTGCACGTTGGAGAGCACCTGCGTTTGCACGCGTATACTGCTGTGCTTATCACATATTAAAAGTCGCTTAAAAAAATTAAATGCTTACAGTATCTAGAAAGAAGTAGTTTCTTTACTGATGGCATAGTGCTTAGTTAAAAAAAAAAGAAAGTACGAAATTCTGTCTATGTGAGACACATACGTAACCAATATGTATTTATTTTTTAAAAAACCCTTTGTAAATATTAAATAAACTTACCACTATGACCATTGACATATATTCTACCGATAGACAAGCGCATTCATGAAAACTATTTGTTCAAATGGTGGTGAGTTAGACCTAAAGTTCGCTGCAGCGCTAATGTGGTCTAACCAAACTATTAAAACATGCAGCGCTTGATAGCTTGTAGAGTTTAGTTTACTTGCGACCAAAAGGTTGTAAGCGCCATGGATTTCGTGGCGCTTACGCATTTTGTTCAAGTTAGTGTAACAACATGGCGTCCCTGTAGATTTTTACACCACAGAAGTGACACTGAGCGTGAGCTTTTGTACCTAAAAAACTTCATTATAATTCATACTCCATTTAAATATTTATTTATCCTAATAATAATATTATAAATGCGAACGTTTGTGTGTGTGATGTTTGTTACCACGTATCACCGTAACTACTGAACCGATTTTGATGAAATTTGGAATGTAGATTGTAGTTAAATGCCTACATGAATTATAATTATAGTATTGTATGTAAAGAAAATTAATTGTTATACGTTTATTTCAGTAAAGTAATTTAAATGACTACTACCTATCTTATTTTCCATCAAATAGAATACGTTTCGTCAGTTTCTGTCTTTTTGTTGAATAATGAACTTCGGAATCTGTTTTGGCCTCGTGGTGTAGTCTTATTTACAAATTTTAAATACACCACATCAAGTCTGTGTTTGGTCACATATTTTTACCTACAACCGGTTTTGTAATGGAACATCTGCACATTTTAGTCTATGATTTTAGATGGCGTGGCATTTAAATGAACGATTTTCTGTTTTATTGTGGTATTGCGATATTGATTCATATTTATTCACATAATGCGCCGGATTGTGTGCGCGCCCGCTCGCAGTTTGGTCAGGTTCAAACATTTCGGGTATTTGTTTCGTGCGCGACGGATTCCGCATGCGCGACGCGCCGTGACTCAGGACGCAGCCCTAAGGTAACGAGTTCGTAGCCGACTGCAGACAGCAACAGCAGACGATGTGTCGCTGCGACACTACTGGTTTCTATGTATTTCTATGAAATACCTTCCGCAGCTTTTTTTTAAATGTAATCTGATGACGAGACGAGCTGGTCGTTTGCCTGATTGTAAGCAATACGCCAGCCCATAACAATAACAGCACCACCCAGAACTTTGTTTTGCAAAACCTTGCGCGGCGCTGCATTGCGCTCGTTACCCTGAGACAGCTAGCGACACGTCGTCTGCTGCTGCTGTCTGCAGTCGGCTACGAACTCGTACATTAATCGTATCTCGACTAATGCGAGTTTGTTTGTTTCTCTACCTTTTTTCTTTACGTCACATAACTCATAACACGTCAAGTGGTGCGCAGGTTAGCGGCCAAAGTTTGGCGCGAGTTATTATATTATTTAAAATTATTATACATTAGCTGCGACCCGCGTTTTCTTTCGCGTCTTCCGGGTTTTTTTTTTAATGTCGTGTCACAAAATGACACTTCATTAACATTACAATCTAGCCTAATAAGGCTAATAAGTATTTTGAATTTAACTTAAACTGCTAAGTAGAGTAAAACTAAGAATATGTTCATCAACACTTTTCTTATTGATATGTCTTCCGGGATAGTAAGTTTTTTGTTGAAAAATATTTTTTTCAAGACAAGCTTTTAACAATTTCGTAATCGGAACCGCAAGTAGATTAAAATGAGCCCAAACACTAGTAGTTTACGATTATCCGTCTAGGAGTTCCATTGCCCATCTTCCGTCTCCATCATCGGATCAGCTGGCTGTCACCATAATATTACATTGTCATCGGACTTTGACAAGTATGCAAAATTTTAACTCCGTGGGATAAGAGGAAGTGGTTCTAATTCAGCTTGCAAGATTCCACCCGGACAAACATACATACATTGCAAGTTAAATAAAAGCTTGTAAAAAGTAGCTTATGTCCTTTTCTAAGACCTAATTTAGTATCTACATGCCAAATTTCATCAAAAGCCGTTCAATAATTATGCGTGATCAAACTTATCCATTTATAATATTAGTAGAAAGTAGGATAGGCCAATTACTTAACAATAGCTTTGTTTTTCAGGAAATAGCAAGACTATTGCGGCCACATACAATGCGAGCCAAACTTGGCAACACGAAGGTTCAGAATGCGATCCACTGCAGCGACTTGGCTGAAGACGGTTTGCTAGAAGTTGAATACTTCTTCAAGATCCTAGATTTATAAACAAGGCTGATAAGTTTTATGTTTTAAATACGCTTTTATGAATTTTAAAGTTAAATTTACAGTGTGACTGTGTGTGATTTATGAAATCTGTGCTATGAAATAAAAATACTCAAATAAGGATTGCTAGAGATTGCCGTAAATGGTATTCCCAAAATTCGATAAAAAAGGACAAGAAAATTCAAGAAATAGTCAGTTCCCTGAAGTATAAGTCTGTCCAATAAGAGGTATGTTGCGATTTTTGGGCACTGACTAATGTATTAGGTGTGGTTTCTTTGAAGTCTATTGTCTATTATCCTCTTAAACTCTTCCAAACTTCGTCGGTGGAATCGATCGTCACAATGCAATCTATTGAATCTTTAAAAAATGCTTCTTATATTCTATGGCGCTTATAAACGGGCAATGTTTTGCAGCAAAATCTTGCTGTATGACTGCAAAGTGTGGCTCGGCTATATTACCATTTTAAGCAATATATCGCTCGGCCATATAATCAACACTGCCAACTATCTTACTATTTTAATTAATATTAAAAATCTAAAAGTTTGTGGGGATGGATGTATGTTACTCAATCACGCAAAAAAACGAATGAACAGATTTTGATGAAATTTGGTATGAAGGTTCTTTAGATCCTGGAAAACGAACGAATAGGCTACTTTTAATCCCGGAAAACCGCGTCTACCCGCGATTCCGTATGCTTAGTATTGGATTTATACATAATGGGAAACTGATCGTTTTTCCGGGATGAAAAGTACACTATATCGTAAAGTACCTACATATTTTTTTCAAATCTTATCAAAATCGGTTCAGCCGTTACGGAGATAAGTGGTAACAAACACACACCCACACACCCTCGAACACACACGCACACACTTTCGCATTTTTGTCATAAAAGATAGGATATTATGAAGCTATATCGTATAACATTGCTATCATTTATACTTTATATTATAACAGTACAGTCCAGTAAAACATTGCCCGTTTCAGAGCGCCTGTTCATATTAATAAAATAAATACTCATAGTTTTATAATGAATTACCAGTATTTTTGTTATTACAGTGATTACTTAATGCAATCTCTGGCAGTTAATGATTATCAACTATAAGTTTTTTTACTCAAAATAAAAGACTGATGTGTGAATAAACTTTATTATTTCTAGAAATACTGCAGAAATAATTACCCTTTCCCATAGCCTTAAAACTATTACGATCGCATAGTTTTTAACACAATTGGAGTATAAGTATAGTGTCTAGTGACCGTTACAAGACCAAGTGCGGGTAGTTGGTGACAGCGCCCGCCGTGTACGACGATGATACCCGCTACTTCAGTTTTATCACGACAAATCTTATCACGATCAATGCAACTAATTGAAACGTCGAGGTTAGTCGAAATTTTATTTTGATAAATAATTATGACAAACATCCTGGGTGGTGCTGCAACTGTTGGTGCAGGCGTATTGCTTACCATCAGGTGAACGATCTGCTCGCGTCGCCACTCATTGTATTTAAATAAATTATGCGGTTGCTAACCGAACTATGGGACCACGAATCGACCCCGTAGATAGCAACTCTTTGAAATATGTATATAGATATGTATACAGATACGCTCGACGATAAATCGCGACGCTAACACTTCCAAATCACCGGATTCCATGATGTAGACAATCTTAGGTACTAGACAGTTTGAATCCATCCTCCCCATTGAAATTGCGGTACTCTTTGATTTCAATCGCTTGGCGAACAATTCTTGGATGGAAGTGTCGATTAGTGGAGAGGACTTTTGGGTCGTGAAGCTCTATCCAATAATTTGGTCCTGACTCAAGCAAGTGCTCGGCGATCGCAGATTTATTTATCTGACTTTTTTACAGCTGCGATGTGTTTATTCACTCTTTCCGCGATAGTTCGCTTCCTTTGACCAATGGCGATGTAAGAACTACCACAGCAGCAGTCAACCTTGTATACTCCAGGTGTCTGAAAGGGTTGACATGTATGACATGTTTTGCCGTCCTGACTACTATGCCAACTTAGATAACGACGTACTTATAGTTCATAGTTCATTGTCGGAACAGTGTCATCTTAGTAAGACGAACGGACAAAAAAATATATTTTATTCTCGTTCATCCCACTCCTGGGTTTCTGACCCACGAGTGGGATGAGAGATCGATTTAAGCGATAAGACTGCTCATTGTAGTTAAAGGACTTTATGTTATTGTTAATTTTTGTATATTGATATACAGTGAAGAGATTTTGTATTCCCCTTGGGTAATCCAGAACGAGATGAAGAGGCGCGTGAGGTGAATACTCTACACACAATAGCGAAGGCCGATAAATAAACCGAAGGTTGTGTTTGTTTTAGCATTCATCTCACTGTAGCCATTTTGCTATTAAACTTGTAATGATGCTGATCATTATGATCTTTTTGAGAATGATAAAAATATTACCTTATAATAATATGTAGATATACAATATAAGTTTTTCCGCAAGGATCCCTGTGGCAACTACCTACCTTAGGGTTAGCTGTTAACCCGCCAAGTGCGGTCTTGGTAGATGCAATAGGGCTTCCTGTCCAAAAACTCACCTTCTATAATCATCCGAGCCCGGCCAGGGTAGGGTCGAACACTTGTAGACATTCCCTACTAACCATTGGAGATTATCTCTACGATAGAGATATCTCTATTTTCGTATTTATGAAGAAAGAAAACAGGATTTGTATATGCCTTTAGCTAACGTCCGACATGCGCTGCAATGCCATTATCCGATGAACAATGCCGGAATGCTTAGAAGACGAACAAAGACATTAATTTTTATTATAGATTATAATAATTAGACAGAATTGTATTCCCCTTAATGCTGGGCGAATGTCATATGTTCACAGGTCCATTGTTTTGATTCATGGTCAATTTATTGAAAATTCTGAAATCCGGATTTCCAATGTTTTCTTTTACAGTTTGTAGAACAAGTGTGAATTTTTATGCTCATTTTGCGTGTTCAAAAAGTGTGTAAAATCCAGCAAAAATGACTTCATCTCCAGAGCCTGAGATCGAAGGCTCTACTCATGTTGTTGTATGCATTTTGCTAATAAACATAATAATATATTACATAAATGTAAATGTAATTAATTATATAGGTACCTATCTAAACTATATCTCTCTTATAAGCTTTTAATAAACTAAAAGGTTAGTATATAACTTGAACAATCTAATACATGTACATATAATAGGTAAGTACTTGTTTACCTTATTTTTAAAATAACAATTATCTTAGCTCTCATCTTTATTTGTACTTCATAAATCGCAATAGAAAAATCTTTACTAAATTTTCAGATTTTGTTCTATTGTCATGCTAATATAATTAAATTATTTTCTGTCCAACAGGAAAATGTGTAAATGCATGAATGGGGCTCTGGGCAGAACATTATCTACCTACGTATGTACGAAGACAGGTGAGTGTGCTGTTATAAGTTTATATGCAAATGTTGTAGTAGAGTTGTCCACCGTCGCCGTCCGTCGCCGGCGCCGCCCGCCGCTGGTGTTTGACCAGCGCTCGAATACCCTCCCAGTTCGCCATCGGCAGTCTCGGGCTAAACTTTCCATCTTACGGCCGCGCGCACGCATCGCGCCGCAGTCGCTTGCAAATCATACGCGCGCGCATCTCGACATATATACACAAACGAATAAATAAACGCATGTCGGCAAAAACAAATAGCCATACAAATCAAGTAAAATCTTCAATGAACGAACTTTAAAAAGAAACGATCTGCGACTTGTGTTCCTTTTATGCGAAATTGACGATAACATTTGAAGTGCATTTTTCACGTTGCTTGATAAGGTTTTTCAATTTACAGCTGCTGTGAGTACCTAGCTATTATACCTGTTGATTCTTTGATGGGCGATCGATTTTAGACACACATCTTATTTTTGGGCCAGTACAAACCACAATTTGTTATTGTTGAGTTACCTATTCTTATCGTATTCGTATCGTATGTCTACGTTTAGACAACTAATTAGAATATGATGCATGTTGTGAACTGAAAATGTTTATCTGAAAAGGTAGGGTTTTTGCACCTATGTTAGATCCAAGATCTGCAGATATGCATACGTTATAAAGAGCTGACTTGTAATACCAAGTAGAGCTATTAACGTAAGTACTTTGTAACAGTCGATCAATTAAGTATTTTACAATACATTACAGCAATTATTTTTATGTCATGTTTCTCACGCTAGTTTTTTAACGTCGGCGGCGCTTCCTTCTTACGAAATCTGCCATTTCTCAATACCTTTGGATTCGTTCAGCGTGTTATTTGAGGCAATTTTAATTGTTACCTACTAAAATTTTATAAATGTGAAAGTAATGATAATGATAAATAATTTTATTTGCATAAAAGGTTAACGTGATAGTTTTTGAATCCATAAGAACCCGAACTAGTTAGAAACTGTGTTTCAGGTGCCAGTGCCAGAAAGTAAGTTTGTTTGTTTGTCCTCTCCTCAAAACGAGTTGATTTTTGAGCAGGAAGTATTAAGATGAACATAATATTGTAACAGGGTACCTAACCTAGCTGGTAACTACATCAATCTTGGACTGGTTCTTAGTTGACGCCACTGAAGCAGTGTTTTCAAATAATAAAATATAATATACATAATAATATTATATCTACTGAACAAAATATAATTTTATTTATTTTATTTTAAGTTATTTTATTCGGGTAACTAACAGCTAGTTACAAAACATTGGTAATATAACTAAATTCTTACCTATGGCTAATTAAAAGTTTCCACTTATAGGTAACTAAGTATACACGTACAGTATAGTTGACGGCACGTATAGAGTTGGTGGAAAGTAAACAAAAAAAATAAATGAATTTTCGTTATCATATAAATTTTGGAATTAAAGAAACGATCGTTCAAAAGTCGCTTCAGTTTAAACGCCGAAGTATTGAACAGATCAACATCTATTTCTTTAGCCATAGTATTGTAACACCTGTCTGCTTTAATTAAATAACTATTCTGCCTGTAATTAGATTTTACCAAGGGAATGTGAATGAGGTTGGGTTTTCTAAGTGTAGCCGCGGGGGTATTAAGCCCTATTTGTTCGAGCAGTTCGGGACAATCGATCGTACCATTCGCTATATTGACTAGAAAAGCTAGGTCTGCCACACGTCGCTTTGCTTGTAATGTATAGAGGTGAAATTTTTTGCAACGGGAATTATAATTGTTTAGGTATGTTTTTTAGGAATAGTAAGTAACGGAGAAATCGTTTTTGGATACCCTCAATGCGGTAAATATATATGTTGTAGCATGGGTTCCAAATGGGTATTGAGCCAAAAACGACTCCTAAATCAGTGACACTAGAGACAGTACATATGAATGAATTTTTTATTTGATACTTACCGATTATAGGTTGATTATAGGCTTGCGTGTGAATGAGCAAACATAACACTTGGATACATTTACCTTTAATTTATTGAGAATGCAATAATTTTGAAAACGGTTTAAATCATCTTGAAGGCGCAAAGTATCTTCAATGGTTTGAATGGGGCAAATAATTTTCACTACTTCATTAAGGAATATACCTACAAAACTTTTATATATGCGTGAAACATTTGAACCACGGAAAACTATTTTTCTTAGTGGCCCCTGAAGTTCTAATACTACCAATAAAGAATATTATAAGTACCTACTTACTTTGGCCATCTTTTAAAAACGTATTCGCTTTAACTTTAACAGCTTGTTAAAGTTCTTGGCGTTGTGCTAGGGAAAGCTCTGTTAAGTTCCTACCTACTTACCTAACTACCAACACTTGTTTTAATTAACCTCTGTGGTATTTTATACTTAACTAGCGTAGCGACATGTCCCGGCTTCGCATGCATGCAATTTATTAATGTGGTGTCATTTTTTGACGATCTTGATTACAAAACATTTAATTTTCTCTACTATATATATATATATATATATATATATATATATATATATATATATATATATATATATATAAATAATAATTAGAATATTGTACTGACGTCGTTTCGAAGAAGTACATAAGCGGAGAAATAGAAATAAGGACGAGGATAGCGACTTTGTTTTATACTAATATTTAGATATTAGGTATGTCTGTCTTGTCTGTATATATACGTGTCTGGTTGATGAAAGTAAATACCCAGGAAGCAAATAATCACGTAGGTATAACAACAGATGTGATACTCGTTGTGTAACAAGTATTTATAGAGGCAGAAAATGTCACAGTTGACGCGGTTATTGCCATACTTCGTGAGTATCCCATCATTAGCTTTTTCTAAATAGCGAATGCTCGTTGCGAATGCAATCGCCGCAACCGCCGCGAGCAAACTTGCTTGGTGTGACACGCTACTCGCTGCGACAATCTCGCCGGGAGTAAATTATTGTATTATATATTATTTGCCCTCATGTCGGAAAATAAAGGAAAGAAAGGAAAAACATTTGACAACCATAAATCATAAATCTAACAAAATACTTAAAGAATACAGAAAAAAGAGACAGTTTACTGGGACATTAAACAATTAAGATATACTTAGATGAGAACACGCTGTGCGGTAAAGGTGCGTAGGCGTGCTAGGGCGCTATTTTGCATACAGAGCGAAGTGGAGGATTCTAGAATATGTAGAATTGTATAAGGATATATTCTGAAAGTAGAATCCTGGTTAGGGTGGCTAAATAGAACCTATGCCTATATGTAGGTTAGTCTGAATTAACATCCTTGCTTAGTCTAATGCATAATCTTTATACCTAGATATTATTATTAAAAACACGGAATATTTTTGAAAAACCACAAATCAACTGGGTCGTCTATATACAGGGGACTGAACAAGAATCCATGATTTCAGAATTTTTGTCTGTTTGTTTGTTATCTATGGACTACGACTATGAAGAAAAAGCTTGAGCTCTATTATGCGTTCTCATATACCTACTGCGGAGGTCTTGCTAAGGTGGACTTGGAAAAAATACGTATATGGTCTTCGAAATACGGATACGGATGAAATCGCGGAAAAAAGCTAGTTAATAATATTTTTACTGCAATATAACCTGATAAATCATATATCCATAAATTTATAATTATTATCCTGTAGACATATATGGAATGCCATTTGAAATAACCGACAAAATTGAAAAATTTGCAAAACCCCCCGACACATGAATATTTTGCAACGCCCCGTGGTGAACTGGCACAATGCAACCTATCTAAGAACCATCTCAGATAAATGTCGAAGCTACTACCGAAAACCGTAATGAAATCTGCACAGCAGCTCTCGAGTCTATAGGTAACAAACATACAAATCTTCATCACTAAAATTCTAAAAGCCGTAGATTTTAATTGAATGCCCTCTAAATAGACGATTCAAGTTGTTTTTTCTAAAATATCTTCAATTGGCTCAGTTACAGTTTTATAATAGTACCTACCTACTAGCTTTTCCCGCGACTTCGCCCGCATGGATGACAGAGTCAGCCCATAATCTAAGTTGGGGCAGGACCAAACCCTGAAAACTTGTTTACGAGTCTATAGGTAGGTAAACTCATGCCAACATTTTAATAACTATAGAATCATGTGTCCAGTTGGTTTTTCAAAAATATCTTCAATGTACAGAATTATAGTTACAGTGTAGTTGTAGTACAGTTTTACAATAGTAAATAAATTATGGTACAATTTTCTAATTTATTCATCAATGAAAAGGTGTTTTTAGTAGGTACTGAAAACACCTTTTCATCGGAAACAATATATCAAATATTATTTACAGCAGGTACAATGGTTTCGAATGTTTCAGCTCGTGTCAAGTAAACTCATACTTATGGCATTGAAATCGGGTATTATTTTCATGTTTATAGTACTAGACAGAAACGTGATTTGTATATATAATAATCGTAATTTACTCGATAGAAATTATCCATCAATGATAACTCACAAATTTTATTTTTTTACGTAGGTTACTGGGATGAAATTACTAATTGATGTATAACAAATCAAAATAGCAAGTTCTTTATTAGGAATTCACTAATAAACTTACATAGTAACATTCTATAAAATAAAACTGCTGATTTTATCGATATTGGGTTTTAAAGTTATGTAATAGGTACCATTACCCCACCACTAGAAGCTACCGCACTGTAGGACGTAGGTAGGTGCTCAAATGGGGATACTTCCTTCTTTCAAAAATCTAAAGATATTTATTAAATAGGCACAAACAATTCACTTTTTCATCCCATCTATTCGAAAAGGACGACTTGGTTCGCCTTTATGTGCACCCAAAGGTGGTGTTTTCTATAAGAAACTTTTAGCGGGCAGTAATGAAATTTATAAGTGCGCCGCAATTATCTTTGCCGCGCACTTTTTGAATTTGGAACATCTTAGTGTTCAGCACCAAAGAAATCGAACGCAAATATTGTTTGAATAAAGACTGGCTGGTACGACGGCCCATAGTCACAAATGTAAATATAAGTTTTTAGTTGTTTTAATAAAGGATACTATTTAATTTCAATTTAGTTGTTACTCTATGTTTTATTAAATAATAATATTACAATAAAATAAGAGGCGCTTTTATTTTCTCATAGTGGGTGATGAAAAGTAGAGTGTATCACTCGGGCGCAAAATATATTTTTGGCTCGGGCGACGTACTTTGAATCCCTCGCTACGTTCAGGATTCTACTAAAGAATCCCTCGCTACGCTCGGGATTCTACTCTAGAATCCCTCACTTCGCTCTGGATTCAAAAAAGCGCCCTCGCCGTAAAAATATTATTTTGCTCCCTTATGATACAATCTACTATTAAACGTCGTATACACATCATACAAATCAATTAAAATGCTTAAAAATTGTCACTTAAATATCACGATATTAAAAAAGGCATGTATGTCTACCCATTTCTTTTCCGTAGTCAAATTGAAGTCCGGGCCCTGAAAAGAAATGCGAAAATCGACTCTACCAGTGCTTCAGAAATACGCCGGCTAGAGAAGATAGCACCA
Organism: Petrophora chlorosata; assembly: GCA_951640565.1. Lineage (NCBI taxonomy): Eukaryota > Metazoa > Arthropoda > Insecta > Lepidoptera > Geometridae > Petrophora > Petrophora chlorosata. Next base: position 7,834,993 of record OX621190.1, read on the forward strand.
AGCCACTCTGCGGGAATGACTTTTTTTTTAAATATTTTAAAATGTTCTCATAATTACAAAGTACCAAGGTATAATCAAATAAAAACCACAAAGCACAGAATACATAGATAGGTACATAAACATTATACATACTACAAAAGTAATATAATCTCAAAGCTTTTAATTCAAAATGTTTATTATTTTGTGTATGTTATGTATATATTTGCCAAGTGTTGGCATTGGCATCCATCACAACCAGCCAATGTTCTCATAATTACAAGGTACCAAGGTATAATCAAATAAAAACCACAAAGCACATAATACATACATAGGTACATAAACATTATACATACTACAAAAGTAATATAATCTCAAAGCTTTTAATTCAAAATGTTTATTATTTTGTGTATGTTATGTATATATTTGCCAAGTGTTGGCATTGGCATCCATCACAACCAGCCGATGACACGATATACGATTGGCGCTTGAGGGACATATGCAGGGCAGGGATCGCAGCCTAATTAAACTTACTAAATCGATAGAGGACCACAAACCGAACAAAAAATGTAAATATTTTAATATTATTTGTTGTGGCTCTTCAGAGATATTGCAATCGAGCTACAACTCGATATAAATCGATATTTTAATTTTCATAACAATTTGTATGAAAAATGCGCCCATACATTTTTTGTACATCCTCGAAAAAAAATCTTTGTAAGCATTGACATCCACTATGTTTGTAAGTACCTACTTTTTATCGATTTTAGGCAGAGAAAAAATAATATTTTATCCGAAATCCAAAAAATTCTATTTTGACCAATTTTTAACAACAAATTATTTTATCTCTAACGTTTAGTGCCACAGTGATCCCTGTTGAAAATACACCTGTAGGGTAAGTACCTATAGACTTACAGACGTTAATTTACCATGATCCACCACGTTGACCCAGCGCCTGTTGGTAGATGTCACTATAAATCCTTGAACTTTGTGATTCTTGAACTGTCAGTTTTTTCACGATGTTTTTATTCACCGTTTAAGAGCAAGTGTTAAATCCGCACATTAGCATTAGCTAATTTTCTTAAAAAGGATTTGATCTCGGATGCGTCGGATCGAAAGTCCCGCTGAGCCACACTCGCTCCGGAAAAATACCTGGGTTTGATAAATTGATGAATATCTGTACTCCGTAGAATGGAAGTCTATATTTTTCTGAAACGTATGTACTCAGTACATGCTTTAGAATACATCTATAGATTAAAATTTTAAAAAATAAACATAATTGTGGCTCTACCTATTTAATGTGAACAAGAATTTTGCCGATGACCGAATTCGAAGTTAGTATATTGTGGTATAGGGACAACTCTACTTCATCCGAAAGTGTGGCACCGGGCTAAAAACAATTTATCTCTGTCACAATATTTTCTTATTCATGAAATTACTACGCCCCCTCATATTTAGGAATCTGCCCCCTGCAGGAAGATGCGATTTCACGAGGGTTCGATTTCCATACGCGTTTTAAACAGTTTATAACAAATATGTTTGACGTCGCCGTCGTGTGCAAATAGCTTAGATTTTAATATTAGTTTTTTAAAGTTTCTTTAGGTACTGCTTCTTTAGACTAATTACGTAGGTAACTATATATGTACCAATAATTTAATCTGTCATAAAAAGTTTTTATGTTATCATCTCAACACAATGGCCATCTTGACATTAATAAATTAATTGAGGTTTCGGCATTATTTTGTAGGTATTAATAGCATTGGATTGCTAACAAAAACCGGCGGAATTTGTAGGTACACGATACCACATACCAATCTCCAATTACCGGAGTGTGGTTAAATTACCCATACCTACGTATTTTTGACTGCCTCTGTGGTGTAGTGGTTGAGAAGGTCAGGTGATATATCTCATACACCATGTAGATTGTGGGTTCGATCCCCGCAACGGGGCGAAAGTGCAAAGAAGTGCATTTATTTTCCGTGTCTGAGTGTTGTGAGACTATAGTCCTCGTAGTTCCTGGTTCCCTAGATTAAGGGAATCCTATAGTTAGAGGTTATTGGGCCTTATTATTATAAATAGAAGTCTTATAATGTAAATTAAGCATTTGTTCTCTAGTCCTAGTCCTAGTTTCTAGTTCTAGTAGTGTTTCATTGATGAACCCTTTTGGTCCGGTAACATATCGTTTAATATGGGACAAGCAGAAACATCTTGGTGAAAGAATTGATCAGTGAGAACAATGGTAGGTAGTGTATACTAATCTAGAGATATGTACCTACAGCTGTAGGTACTGATCTACTGACTGATAACTGCTCACTGGGTATCCGGCTATTAAACAAGATACGTCTGTCCTAACTTGGGAAATTGGGAATCATTTCCGTGTAGTAGGTATATCACAATACGTGACGCCTGATGCCTCACAATTAGATAGAGCCAAAAATTTTCCCCTTGATTGTCATCCAAGCATGTCGCAATGATGGTTTTTCATTATATTAAGTGCGACTATTGCTTATTATTTTGTTACGAGCTTGCCATTGTCCTCAGCCATTGTTCGCCAACCAGGGCGTTAATGAGTAACCGTGTTTGTTACCTGCACAATCCTTTACGAGAAATTGTTTCACGCGATATGTATTACCTATTTCATGTGTTATTTATCAGTTTTGCATGCGTGTTAATGTTATTACTATTATGGCCATTGCACTTCTAATAGCACGGCTTAATACTGTGCTAATAGGTAAATAATAGCATTAGTCAAGGATTGGTAGAGTCTAGAGAGCATTGCGGTCGCTGGTGTCATCGGCTGGAAAGCCTTTTGTGAGACAGGCTGAAAAACATCACATTACATTAACATTTCATTGAAAAACATCAAGGAATAATACGAGTATAACATTAATAAAAAAATATAAAAACTATATTACATCGTAGACCAAAATTTCATATTGATTGAACGAGTGAAAGTATCAATAATTCCTCACCAATCCAACCTCATTTCTCTTTCCTGCTCCACCATCAGACCTCGACCACTATCTATATTCTATAACCTTCATTGAGTTGAGACCCTTCTAATGAGCCCAAACATGATAGCTCTGCTGTAAGTTGGTGAGGAATTGGGTATCTTGTACATTTCTGGTGATGCTGCAGCATCAGGGTAAGGTTACCATGTTCTTGAAATATCATTGTAAGTAACAGGATACCAAATTTCGAATCGAAGAAACCTGTGGAAGTTGCTCACATCCCTTCTTCAACTAGAGAAGAACCGATGATCTTAAAACTGCTGAACTGTTATAGACTAAGTAGTAGGTTATGTTAAACAAAAATTTGTTCAAGTATGAGCAAAATGGAGAAAGTACATAGATGTAAACTTTGAGTATACGTCACTTAATTATGTCAACTTAGTTTTGTATAGGTAGGTACTCTAAGGTTGTGAAGTTATCAGGGTTCGCGAGGTGCTGTTCGGTTCGGGGCGAATATTCCATTTGTATCAAGTTTGTACATAGTCCCGTACCTATAAACCTTAAAATCAAGTAAAGTAAAGGTGTCTATGTTAAATTTTCATAACTTTTAATATTTCACAATGAAAGTAGTATGTATTCTTGTTTCAGAAACCTGGAAAAATAACCGTCTTCCATGTATCAAGAACATCGACAAAAAAGCATTTATGAGGGAGGTTGGGTGACGAAAGACTTCCCCACTTAGGGTCGGAACCGCATTGGGAGCTCACAAGCTTTATATTAGTTACATCTAGACCGGGACTTGAGCCGCCAAGATGCAGTTCATTAGGTCGTTCTTCAAGAGGATCACTGATGATCTCAAACAAAAGAAGCTCATACCTTTGAAAATACTATTCTTCGTTCATGCTTCAAGTGAGTATTTTTTTCCATTTGTAAAATATTTACCCAAAGAAGGAGTAAGGCAGCAAGGTATAACCGTAGAGACCTTTCACAATATGAGGTATTATTACGACCAGAAGTGAATCATCTTCAATCTTCAACTGTTGCGGTTCTGAATTTGTTTTCAATATGAAAAAGGTCTACCCTCTGTCGTAATTTTAAGTAGGTTTATGCATGTTTACTGATTATAATGTTTATTTTCAGCTCTATTTGTATTGTATCCGTACCTGACGATCCATATGCGAGAGCTGGGCATCAATGTGGAGGAGACTGCGATCATGTCGGCCGTCACGCCGGTCGTGTCTATCGTCATGCCGCCGCTGGCCGGCATGCTGGCCGACAAGATCGGTAACTTTAGGGTGAGTAGGTACAAGATATACCTATAGTATAGCCTTCACGTACTTCAAGTTCTGAGTCACAGACCATAGTTGATAAATATTATCACAGTATCAATTATATTTTAGGTGAGTATAAATAAAACCTGTTAGATCACGGTAATACGTTACCTAACCCACTGTTGAGTTGGGTTAGGCACCTTTATCTGGCACGGTTATTTACTCGTATACTACTACTGCTACTACTGTCTACTGTGTACGTTTGTTTATATTCTTCTCTAAATATCTGTGAAAACCGCTAATTGGCCTTCAGCTATTTACTTACTTTGTTACTTATTTACTGATTTAGCCGTTAGTTTTCCTTGAAAATAAAATAAAATAAAAAATCTGCTACTTATGCGTATACCGCAAACTTAAGTACCTACTCACCTACCCCGATTATGAGGCCACGAGAATAAGACTACTAAGTATGTATTGCAGAGAAAACTTCTGGTATATGTAATGGTTTCAGTTAAAACGCGATATAATGTTACAGCCTTAAGTCCCAAGGCAGAAAATATAAAATTACATACAAGTCACAATCACGTTCTAGTCCAATGGTTCTCGATTCAAAGGTTGACTTGTATGCCGATTTAATAACATAATTCGTATATGATGGATGTCATCCTTTTTTAGGCTGGTGAACCGCTAAATCGTTGCTTGTTACAGAACAATATAACATCAAGTGTTCTACCAACATATAGAATAGCACAATTTACGCATGCAAAATCAAATGTTTAATCATAGCAAATTATGTTGTCAATCCGCATTGTGCCGCATATAATGTCCCGGTCGAATATAATCAAGTTAATCCGCATCGGCCGTAACGCGAGTTACGTTCAATTCTGGTTACAATAACCTTTACCTTGCATTGTGTGGCATTGTGGACGATCGGAGACACATACATAGCTAGTACAGTAAGTACACTCACTAGTATGGGGATATATATATATATATATATATATATATATATATATATATACTTACAGTTGTTATACATAGTCATACGAACGAACGGCCAGGTTTTGATAAATCAGTAATTTAGTAGTCTCCTGTGTAATATCCAGAACAGTTAAACTGGCTTAGCCTCCGTCTTCAGTAGGAGAGTAATGTGAAAAACATACAAATCACAATTAGATTTTAATTGAAGATCCTCCCGACGCCAACCTTATATAGACAAGTCGGAACGAATAAGACATTTTATAACGTAGATGTAACTAAGACCAGTAACGTGATGCAGTGCAGGAGGGAAATGTCTTCAATACTTAAACTTACTTAATACGTCGGCCCATTACAGTGTCAGAGTAGCGTGCTTATAGTGGCACTGTATGGTGCCACTAAATGCACGCTACTTTCTTTATTTCCTCTTCCTCTCCCCCTCTTTCTTCCATCCTCTACCTCCCCCGTCCTATGTCCGTTGTCCATGGGCCACGTCGACCTCTTTCCATTAAGCGGGTCGTATGCTTCTTTGCTACTCTTTCAGATAAAGACAAAACGGTGTATAGGTCAGCTTAATTATTGAGCATGTGTAACTATACAATTTTGTTCTGGGTAACACTTGTTAACAGTTATCTAAGCATCAACTGTTATATCGCATGTCTCCAGTTAAGTAGTCGCCACCATCTGCTCGTTAACTACCAAATTGGATAAATAAGTAGCTAACTCTCCCTTTATAGTGCCAGAGGGGCAAGAGCTACTGTCTAAAATCCAAGTATTCCTTACTGGTATTTTAGCGCTCTGTGTCTATGTCTATGCCGATGCCGCATGCCAACTCCTACTATATAAAGGGTGCGCGTACGTCGTGCGTCATAGCGGCCCATTGCAGGACGGTCCGCTACCGGAAGCCTGACCGTTGGCGGTCTCTGTCACTGCTGGAGTACGTTACGACTTACGTCAATGCATTGCTACTCCTTTATGTCTTCCCTAATTATAATCGTGCACTTTATGTAGGTGCTTGCTGCGCCCCGCGGGATGATTCACGATTCTTCAGAATAAAGAGTAGCCTTTTGCAGGAACTAAAGAACCTACATACCAAATTTCATAACAATCCGTTCAATACTTGCGTGATTAAGCAAACATCCATCCGCATCCTCACAAACTTTTGCATATAGGCGATAATTTTTAGTAGGATATTATTAAGATTAGTTGGATAGTAAGATTATATTTTAATGATGATACAATGCAATACAATACAACAATACTATAATAAATATAAATATAATAGATTATAATTACCTTATGCTTATTTTCTTCGTACTTACCCAAGGCTACAATTTTTTATTCAAATGTTAGCACAGAAGACTTAATATAGGTAAGACTTAACCTACTTATTTGTATAAAAACTAAACAAAAATGTCGAACAGGTCAGAATAAGATTTTGTCAGATTTTATCAGCTAATAGACATAGTTAAACAATGTTATAATATTTACCAAATTTGTTTTATTTTAATTTAAAGCATCAGGCTGCATCTGCTTAGCGTAATCGTGAATTTCAGAAGTCATTATTTATTAATTTACAATATTTTTGTGAACAATATATAGGTAAATAAAAGTGGAACCTTTAAATAACTTTTACATACATAGAGTTGTATTTTATATTAGGTATAAAATGCAACTCTATGTAGGATAATAATACATTGTGTACCAATGATATACGAAAGCTTACTTGAACGATCCTAACAGTCTAGCAAACCAGTACCTATACCCGTCTAGAGTTAGTTCGTGGATGTCTGTCAGCCAAACTGACTACCCATTCGATTCGACCTGGTTGCCTGCGTGCATTTCTATAGAACATATTAACTCTGACTCATCAAGTTTCTACGTCGCCGTCGCTTTCTAATTAAATATTGATGTATATTAGAACCCAAACCATCAATTTATTATTATTCTAGAAAGATTAGAACGATTTATGTGATATCGAGTTACTAATTTATTCTAACTATTATTGATTTAATAAATAAAACGCAAATAATTTCCAGAAGCTTATGTATATTTTAAAACAGCAATGAAAATCTTTGAATTGTACGTCAGTGTTGTGTTTGATATAGAAAAACATTTGATTAAGTCGTCTCGTGGGAAATCGTTCTCAATACACAATGGCGCAATAGCTGGGCCAGCCTATTCGTTTTCCGCTCGTGACGCCGCGCCGCGCCGCGCCGCGGCTGCCACCGTGCCCTCCGGCGACTATTATCGGACGACACATTGCGCGATGTCGCGTACAATTGCGCCTAAAACCGACAATTTGCCGTACTTCATCTGATCACCGCTTCCTGTTTTTCCTTTAGTTACAGTAATTTACTTATTCGACCGGCGATTATTACACGAGCGACTGCCTTCTCTAAACGCATAGTACAATCGACAACTACATAGTAGAGCTCAATTTGCTTGTATTTAGCATGTGTTTGACAAATTTTATGAGACAAGCCATAATTGCGTTACGTACGTGTGTATGAAAATAGGTATGTTAGGGTCGAAGGTCGATTGTTGCTATGTTGGAGCTTGATGTAGGTACAGAGTAGGTAATGTTATGATCGTTGTGTGTGATACACAGTTACTGCTGGCGCTGTCGTCAGTGCTGGGCGGTGTGTCGGCGCTGCTGCTGCTGGCGGTGCCGGTGGGGCGGCTCACCGTCACCTTCCCGCCGCAGGTGGAGCTGCTGGCGACGTGCGACCGCGCCGCACTGCGCCTGCGCAACATGCAGGACTACCCCTGCACGCCGCTGCACCCGTACGCCTACGATATCAATCTAACGTGAGTCACGCACGACACACTCTTCATCAAAACACACATTCCTTCTCAGTCTAGCTCTAACATCATTTGTCGTGACAGGGTACTGTCATGCGGCTTCGTGTGCGACCTACCGAAGGACGTGACGAGCGAAGAACTGGATTCTATATTGCACAGCCACTCGTACGACGTACACTTGCAGTCACGTGTCGACACGCAACGTCTGTTGTACCGGCACACGGTGACGTCACACCTCGCGCACATTGGGCCGAAGAAAGATCAGAGCACGTCTCGAATACTGACCAACGACCCCTACTTCAACACGTCCGTGTCCAAAGTGTCCGACTCGGAAGTGTTCTTTCCCACCCCTCAACTTTTCGACATAGAATGTTCTCAGGATTCGACCAACGCCACCTGTCAATTCGGAAAAGCGGACCTTTTCTCGGAAGCCAACGAAGATAGTCAACAGAAAATTTACCGCGCTAGGATCTCTCACAACGCGCAAAAGGCGCCGACCGACGTCAGAAACTACTGGGTGAAAGCTCTGGCAATCGGAAACGTAACAAAATTCGATGACGATTACAAGGGGGTCGACAGTATAACGTGTCAAGATAACTTCGATGCGGTAGGTTTAAGACATTATAACAAGCGATTCTAATAAGATTGTTTGTTGAGGTGTCTAATGGAGACTTTTGCAGGAGGGAGACGGAGAGGGGCCGAGGGCGGGGGTGCGCGTGCAGGCGGGGGCGGCGCGCGCGGGGCGCTGCGCGGCGGCGTGCGCGCTCGCGGCGCCGCGCCGCCTACTCTGTGACAACAAGCAGCAGCAAATTGAGCTCGACCCCGCGTTCACCTTTTGGGCGTACCTCGCGGTACGTACCGTCTCACTGTTCAATTGTTTCTAGCTCTGCAACAGACCGCTGCGAATGAGGATGCGACGCAAACGCCACCGAATCTTAAGTCTGCGCAGCGCAGATACGAGTTGTGCACGTGGTTGGGACGTAAAAATACGCAGATTGGGCGGCGGACGTTGATGGAAAGATTGTCGGGTAATCGCCTTTAACTGGGTAATAGCGAACTTGCTACCGGCTACCGGGCGGCTCGGTCGCAGATCACTGCCTGCGGCCTCATTTAAAAATGTGGCCATTCCTCCATGACGATACCTATCCTTATTACCTGACATATATCTATTTCTTAGAGACTGTTATAGTGTCGTGACATGAATAAGTATATTTTAATTACTAGTAATTACGTCAATCAACTGCGCATTTTAGTTGTTCAGAAGTCAAAGTAATAAAATGTAATCCAAAAACAACATCTTATATACTTGTGTGCTACAAGTAGGTATATTCGTAAACGACTGTCGAGAAATACAGTTAGCAATATACCTACTTACCAAACTAGTTACAATTTTTTTTGTTATTATATCTTTTGTAGAACGAGTGATGAATACAAAAGCAGACAAAAAACTGATGTGCTATTTATGAGATTTACTGATAATTTCATAGATCTTATATTGCAATAACTCAACTTTCTAAAACAACCATTCGCAAAAACAGCAGTCTCACTGTGAATCTATTCATAAATGCCACGGTGCGGTGTTGTTATATCAACAGTCATGAACTTTGAAATGTACTTGTTAAATAAGTGACCTCAATGCCGGGCGCTATTTTTACATTCGCTTTTGTATTTGTATATCTTGCGTAAACATCAAAGCCAGCCACCAGGCTTCTCAAGTGACAGAAATACCCAATTAGTGCGTCAACCTTTATAATAAATCGTAGATTTTAAGTTAAACACATTATATACACACTATATATAATAAACACACTATATATATATATATATATATATATATATATATATATATATATATATATATGAAATTACCAATCGGTTTTAAGCCTTAATAATGTTATGTCATATTCTTCGTATAAAGAAGATGACGTCTTCTTCAGTATCTTGTTCTATGTCAGCCTCTGTGGTGTAGTGGTTGGGCAGGTTGGCTCAAATTTCATACACCACTAACATTGCGGGATCAATTCCAGCGACGGGACAAATGTTCTTGCTTATAAAAATAGCGTAAGCATTTGTTTCATGGCTGGGTGTTATGGGATCATGGTCCTCTCGTATTTCCTGGTTCCCTAGGAAATACGACAGGGAATACTAGTTATGGGCCAGAGTCTATGTGATCGGTGGGTGTATATATATATATATATATATTATGTTTTGAATATACATAACATATAGAGCAAATGAAATAATTTCATTAAAGTCAGATATCTGTGCGGTCATTATTACCTACTATCAAAACATCTTAACTCCGAGATGCTAATCTTATTGTGTCAATTGCATAATGTAGCACTCGAATAAGTTAATGATAGAGCTTATGAACGTACAGCCTTCCTCCGTGAGATTGTTTCGCAACTTGTAGAAGAGACTAGGCTTTAGCGGCCTTGTCCCCGATGTACGAGCTTAGATATCTGTGCTTACACGCTGTCTGTTTAGATTTATACTCAGTTATTTATTTCTAGAAGTCTCTATTTATAGATCATTGAGAATATAATGATTGGTGACTATTACATTATAATAATATGTCTACATTAATTCTAATCTTGAGTTCTAAATACTTATCAGTTAAGCTTAGGAATCAAATAAAATTATAATATCGTAGATAATGAGGTTCCTGCTGGAGTATCTATACCTATTATTTTGTGTGATTTCGTAAGACATTAAACAATATTTTGAGCTACGACTCGTTTCCGACCAAGCTGGAGTAAATGACAATATACTTATACAATTGCATGTATGGTATGTATGTTTCAAAATCTAATTAGCACATCTAGGTTTGTCTCGTTTAGATTCAGACTTCAGGAATATAATCATTGTCATATATATACCTATTTAGATAATAGGTACCTATTTACCTCATCATCATCATCATCAGCCCATCACGTTCCCACTGCTGGGACACGGGCCTTCTCTCATAGAGAGAGTATGGGCCATAATCCACCACGCTGGCCCAGTGCGGGTTGGTGGATGTCACATGTCCTTGAATTTTTGTGATTGATTCTTGGACATGCCGGTTTCCTCACGATGTTTTCCTTCACCGTTTTTCAGAGCGAGTGTTAAATCCGTACATAACTTAAGAAAGTCAGTGGTGCGGGGCCAGTGGGATTCGAACTTCGAAGGTGCGTCGGATCGAAAGTCGCACGTCTTCCCACTGAGCCACACTCGCTCTATTTACCTACCTATGATAAAATACACGTGTCGTATAGGAAAGTTACAGGCGGCGTCTGATGATGCATTCCTGTTGCAGAGATCAAAGACCTATGTTTTACGTTTGCATAATTTAGCCATGAAAGTGAGAAAACTATTATAAAACGCAGTTCGTATCTTGTTATTCGTATCTTGTTATGTTAATATTGATTGCTTCTTGAGTTAAAGCTAACGAAGGCGCACTCAATGACGTGTATTTGATTTATAAGGAGGGAAAATTGGAACTAGATTTTCACTTCCATTGAGCCGGTCTTTGTGGAAGCTGAATAACAAACCAGCAAAATATTGATGTACCGCAAGTTTGTAGTAAGATTTTTCAAGATTTACGATCTGCGTGCGGGGTGATCACAATGATTTGCGATAAATTGAGAACCAAAATCACTTCGAACTATAATCCCTACTATACTATTATAAATGCCAAAGTGTATTTGTTTGTCCGTCTTTCACGCATCAACGGGCGGCGCAACGGTTCGACGTGATTTTTTGCGCAGTCTACAACCCGAAGACAATATGACAACCGTGACATAGGCTACTTTTTATCCCAGAAAAATAAGCGGTTACCGTAGGATATCGTAATCACTTCTTGTAATAATGGTTAGACAGAACAACATTAAAATTAGAGCGCAAAGATAGGTAAAAACTCAAAGAAATGAAAGAAATCCCAACATCTCATCCAGTAATAGCATCCTATAAAGTAATATTCAAAACGGTGAGTTTCTATACTTAAAAAATACGCAGTTATTTTTCTCTAGACAAACGCGAACGAAACCGCGGATAAAAGCTATAGTAATACATAAAACTTATACTGCGATTTATAATATAGGTACTTCAGCTGCGTTATTAGGTCAACAGGTCAAACCTATGTCGGAGTTTCTATGGATTTGCCTCATGCCCTTAAAGACAGGCGACACTTTATTGCACTTAAAAAAGAAAACAAAATTACAGTCGTACCTAATACATAATACCTGTCATATACCTCTTTACCTCTGTTTTAGTAAGATGGTTAATGAAACGGTTTAATAATAAACTTATTTTCTTTCTTTCTTCGCAGTAGTATAACTTATGTCTATTTTGATGGGCTTATCTCAAATTTTAAATCTTCTCTAGCGGTGTATTTCTGAGCCACTGGCAGAGTCAGTTTTGAACTGTGCGAAAGCAACGGGTAGACATGCTTACGTTTTTCAAAGTCATGATTGACTTTTGTTGATGATAACTTACGTTATTTTTTTTCTGTATTTCAATTAAGTAATATTATTATGTACATCTTCGGCCGCATCGTCCCTTAACAACAGGTGCGATAACGGCCAAACGCAAGCAAAAAAATGCATTATTGTGTGTATTTATATTTAATAAAAATATGTTTTGACTTAGAATTTGAAAAATATTTCGAAAGCAAAAACTACATAGCTCAATTGCAGTCCGGAAAGTTTTCATAATTTCCTTAAAATTTTCAGGTGCGAGTATTCATCGGGATCATTGGCGGCACAGCGTTTGCTATGTTCGAAGGCGCCGTGATTGCTATCGTCAGGGAACAGAAGGCAGACTACGGACTGCAACGCGTCTACGGCAGTCTAGGCGGCATGATATCCTCGCCGCTCTCGGGGCTGTTGATAGACTACGCTAGCAGAGGCAAGGGATATACGGACTTTAGGTATGTGCCTACTGCTACACCTGTGCTAGAGATATCCCAACTAACTGCGCGCCCCTTCACTCCAATTTCAGTTAAATCCGTTCCGCCGTTGCGGCGTCAAGAGCGAACAAACACACTAACATACAAACTTTCGCATTTATAAATGTGTCATAGTGTGATTAGAAAACATGGATGAGGTGAATTCAAGAGAAAATAAAATCTACGTTTTTACATGTTTTGAAACTGAAACAGTGGTACGCAAACCAGCAGGGCGATCATGTATCTTTTATTTCAATCTATTTCAATAAGAAACCAGTTTCGATGATGGTTTTGCGATCACGTAACCCGTTTGTTGCAATGAAACGTCAACGAAACCTCAATTGAAATAAAGTTTTGACAAACAAAGTTTATATCGATATATAAACCATAGACAAAAGAGCCGTATTACACAGTAAAATTGAATAGATTTGGCGTATACATAACGATTCATAGCACAATCTCGCTTTGTAAATTTGTCGGGAAATCCCGTTTCACATTGGAAGCTATCGATAGGAGCACATTGAAATCGAGACATAAAAAGTTACGTGATCGCGTTTTATCGATTGAATTAAATTTCTATTGCACGTAGGTTCGTAGGGTAGCTTAGCAGCACTATGCACTGTTTTAAATGAAATTACTGAGCATATAGTCTCGGGGCGGCGAGCAAAGTGCAATGCCGCACAAGATTACCTATGCAAAACAAATTTACTTTACTCGTGGTAGGATTCTCGTATACTGGAGGCCGTTTGGGTATGTACCACCGCTTTGCCAGTTATACTATCGCCAAACAGTAATGCGCAAGCATTACTGTGATCCGATTTGAAGGACATTGTAGCCAGCGAAATTACTGGGCATATGAGACTTAACATCTAATGTCTGAAAGGTTGACTGGAACTCAGTTTCCGTCAACCTTTTACTTTTCCAGTCTAGAATAGATCGCTTTTAGCGATAAGTCCGCCCATTGTGTTTGTTTAGTTTGTAGTATTTTCATGTACCTGTTAATTATTTTGTTTGGTGTAGGTACAATAAAGCATCTTGTATTATTTTGTCTCGAGGTGATAAGCTCAATGCAATGCTACACAGTGCTTTTTATGGTATTATAAGTTCTGGATAGCATTGAAATTGTTATGGGCAGGCGTGGTGCTTACTATCAAGAACGACTTGCTCGTCTCATCATACATTTCGATAAAAGAAAACTTCTGGATGGCGCTGAATCTGTTAAGACGCGTTGCTTGCCATCGAGTGAACACCAGCAAATCACGCCACATTGTTAAAGTGTTCAATCTACTTCCCAGGCCAGCGTTCTACTTGTACGCAGTGCTGAAGGTCGTATCAGGAGTTCTGATGTTGAGCATCGACCTGGAGTTCAAGCAGCCCGCGCAGAACCTTCTAGAAGATGTTATCAGCGTGTTTAGAAACGTGGAAATTGTCGCGCTCTTCATCGCGTGCTTTATCATGGGTAAGCGTTGTTTGTTCTCGTTATAATGTTAACACTCTATTTACAGATAACTTATCCGCTAACAACTTAACTAATGCCTCTACGTGACATTCATGACCCTACTTATAAGTATTTCTTTTGCAGACGATTTAAGAATCTTATAAGTAGGTATATACCTATCTACGTGGTTTGTGGACGAAATAGGCTATAAGTAGCCTCTTTACGGCATAAAATGCACTATGTGCTATGCTATTCACGGATGTCTGGAAAATATGATCATTATTGTAACATACGAAATTATATGTTAGTTTTCGTTTTTATTTTTAATTTTGTGCATCGTGGTGTAACAATAAATCTTATCTAAATAACACGGGTATATGACGAAAAGAAAATTAGATGTGCTAATCTTCAATCAATTTTTACCCGTATAATAAATTTCTGATTGACAACCATTCGAATATACAAACATACTTACTTTAAGACTAGAGTCAACAGGCTTCTTCTAGGCGAGCGTGCTACATCTTCGACCGCATCGTCGCTTAACAGCTGAAATAGCAGTCAGACGCAAACATATATAAAAAAACTTATAATTATTTTGATTTAAGTATAAATACGTAAACTAAGGTACCTTTTTCCAAAAGTCTAAGCACGCACGAAACTTCCAGGTACCGCTTGGGGCTACATCGAGAGCTTCCTATTCTGGTTGCTGCAAGACTTGGGCGCCTCGCGGTCTCTGATGGGCATCACAATCACCGTGGGAGGGGTGGCGGGACTGCCGCTACTCGTCCTCTCCGGACCAATCATCAGGCGGCTGGGGCATGCCAACGTGCTTTTCATTGGCTTTGTGTTCTATGCCATCAGGCTACTCGGTAAGTTTGCACTTCTGATTGGAACGCCATCATCACTGTGGGAGAGGGCTATGTGAGTGAGATTTTATGAAGAAGAGGCAAAAAGCGGTAGCGGAAGGGTAAGGGGATGAGGAAGGAGAAATGAAAAGAATGGGGAATCCTGGGATGGGGAGGGTAATTCCCCTTCTCCTTCCAATTTTTTTCCTACTCTAGGAATATGGAATAGGAAACGGAATAGAAACATGAATGGAACAGTGATAAGGAATATTTTATTCGCATTAGGTATATACCTGTAATGATAGCTGTAAGAAGATATAAATATATATATATATATATATATATTTTTTTGGAGTTTCATCATTTGCCGAACAAAACCATACCGTCAAGCGAGTTAGTTGTGTTTCGGAATGATTTTCGGTGAACCATCAGGAAGACTAGCCTGAACAGTCGATCACCTGCCGTTTTCTTATGTACCATCTAACAACATCAGACGAGATAGTGACCAATCAATTATTTCTGTATTTATTATATTTAAATTATATTTATATATTTAGTTATTGATATTTATCTTAGAGTACCAACACATCTCTTATCTCATATCTTAGAGTACAATATTTTTGTAATTTTTTTTTTGTACGTCTGACTTGGTCATCGTTTGACCACGATCTCACCTGATGGGAAGCGACGATGTGGTCGAAGATGTAGTACGCTTACCCAGTTAGTACTTGTTCACTCTTGGTTTGAACACACCCAGATTGTATTTATGTGGAAACAGACGACGGCAAGGCATTCCACTCCCTTGACGTTCTCACCAAAAAGGAAGATTCGAAACGTTTAGTACGGATAGGCGGAACGTCCACCGTGTCGGGGTGACGTTGTGCCGATCGTCTGGTCGTCTGGTCTGATCTCTTTCCTCAAAGATTTGCTGGAGGAAAACTCTTCCTACTTTGTACATGTACTTTATAGTTCGTACTGTAAATGTATTAAGAATATGATACTATGACTATGGGACATTTTACTCGCATTTCTACTTTGACATTGTGTTATGGTTATCATAACTTATACCTCATTGTTTAGTGTTATATTTTTAGACATTTCAAAAGATTTCAAAAAGAGACATCCCGCAGAGTTTCTTGGTGCTATTCTCTCTAGCGGGCGTATAGCCAAAGCACTGGTAGAGTCAGTTTTCGCATTTCTTTTCTGGGCCCGGACTTCAATTTGAGTAGGCATAGGGATAGGGAAAGAAATGGGTAGACATGCTTCCTTTTTTTCAGTCATGATATTTTAAGTTACAATTGATTTGTATTATTACAAGCTTTTATTTAACTTGCAATGTTTAAACAAACAAAAAGAAAAAAAAAAGAATCATTTCCTCTAGAAATTTTGCATACTTGTCAAAGTTCGGTGACAATGCAATATTATGGTGACAGGCAGCTGATCTGATGATGAAGCTATAAGGTGGGCAATGGAACTCCTTGACGGATAATCGTAAACTACTAGTGTTTGGGCTCATTTTAATCTCCCCTCGGTTCCGATTACAAATTTGTTAATTGTTAAAAGCTTGGCTCGAAAAATATATTTGTCTTGTGTGTATATGACGTTTAAAAGTGCATTTTTTGTGCCTATTCAATAAATATCTTTTGACTTGTGTTCCAGGTTACTCCCTGATCTACAACCCGTGGCTGTGCCTGGTGTTCGAGGCGCTGGAGTCGGTGACATCGTCGCTCTCGTTCACGGCGGCCGTCACGTACGCCGCGCGCCTCTCCTCCACCACCACCGACACCTCGGTGCAGGGGCTGCTCGGAGGGCTCTACTACGGCGTCGGTATGTAGCTCACATGTACAATGATATAATGATGCCATGATACAATGATTCCATGATACAATGATACCATTATACAATGATACCATCATATCATGATACAATGATATCATGATACCATTACACCAAGATACCACATGATACAATGATATCATGATACAATGGAAGAGATCGCTTATTAGCGATAAGACCGCCCATTGTACTAATTAAATTTTTAAGTTCTATGTCTATTTGTTCTTGTTATGTTTTTGGTGTACAATAAAGTGTTATCAATCAATGATATAATGATTTATTATCTGTGAATCTAGGTACATAGAGAGGTGTTATAAATAATAAATAAGATTTCTAGGTTCGCCGCTTTGGCATACAGACATAGCATAGGTACGGCCAGCGACAAAAGTAACTAAACATTTGTGAATCTTTGATTGACTACACCTTCAATATTTGTCTTATTTCTCTGAATGTTTCATTTAAAAAGGGAAATTGAAAATTGCAAAATATTGCATGTAATTTGTATAGGTATTTGCGGTGTTATTAACTATCAAAAGATTGTAAAAGGTCAGCTACTTATGTCGCTGACTGTTCATATTAGAATTATATTCATCATCCATCATCCACAGCCCTTTACATCTCACTGCTGGGTATAGGCCTCTCTCATATCATGCCATTTGCCTCGAGTCTGCGCCATTCGTGTCTAGGTTCGGCCCGCGATTTTTATTATATGTTATTATTTTAGAAATATAAGTAATATATATATATATATATATACAGAATATAAGTAAAGAAATATAGAATTATATTATATATTAAGAATTATTACACACTTCTATAAATTCACTGGCATGTAAACTTCTATTATAACACTGTGATGTGTGACTGGAGAGGAGTGTGGCACGTGCGTCTTCCGATGCGACGCACCTGAGTTCGAATCCAGCTGACCCCAGGACCACTAACTTTATACTCATTTTAAAACGGTGGAAGAAAACATCGTGTGAAAAGCGGTATGTCCAAGAATTTATCACAAAAATTCATGGACATGTGACATCCACCAAACCGCAGTGGGGGCAGCTTGGTGGATTATGGCCCATACCCTCTCCTAAGAGAGAAGGCCCATGTTCTAGCAGTGGGAACGTGGTGATGATGATGATGATGATATAATACTGAGCTAGGAAGCTCTGGGGTCGGTATCGTGCAGGGATTACTCGGAGGTCTTTACTATGGCGTTGGTATAAACTGTGCAAAACTTCCTGGTAGCACTGAGCATAGAGGCTGAAAATGAGACTAAGGATCATTTAAGCTAGTTGAAGTCGCGGCAGAGACTAAAGTAATATATATATATATATATATTATAATATGTATTATAATAAAGTAGAGAGTAAATTTTCCTCAAAATAAGCCGTTTTCGGCATTATATGTCCCAACCAACTTGTGATACCACCTAAAACAACATATTATTGTATCTCATTCGACCACTTTGTAATTTAACTTACCTATCTAAGTTACAACTTACAACCGACCTCGTTTAATTTTTGTTCGAGTCATTAAAAACTTACCAACATCACTTTACTAATTTTCTAGGCAAAGGCGCAGGCAGCTTAATAGGAGGCTACCTCATGAAATTCTTCGGCACCCGTCCCACGTACCAGATATTCTCAGGCGCCACCTTCATCACCGGATGCATTTACTATCTGTTCAACAAGTTCTACCTCCACAAGAGAGCTATGAACGACGACAACGATCTCTGCAAGAAGAAACCTAAGCCTGTCGACGTAGAAAGCAGAGAAGTCGAGAAAATACATACAGATGGCGCCACTAAGAACGAAGCTTCGAAAGACCTCGACAAAGTGACGTCAGAAGCCACGCAGCGGTCTAAGTTAGTGGGAGACAACACAGATGGCGGCAGCGATTCCGGCGTCGACAATCCGGCGTACAATGAGACGGAAACCAATGGAGGCAAGAAACACGAACCCAAAGTCGTCTCCTGAACGCACTATGAACATGTGATAAGTATCTTTATCGTTAAGCTTTACAAATTAGCTGTAGTTAGCTGTAAGGTAGCTATAGTTGTATTTATGTTTGTAGCTCGATTAGTTTTTTAGATAATGAGTTGTTTTGATGTGATAGAGACACCTACTATGTACAAATTGCCAGTTTCTGTATATATTTGTGAAATAACTCTATTCAAATCTTTAGTTATACTGAATCTCTATGAATTTTGAAAGTTGAAAAGTATTTAAAAAGAATAATAAAATGTTATTTTTATATTTATGAAATGAATAAAATATCCTGCAACCCAATATTCTTTTGTTCCGAATTTATTTTCTTTTTTTTATTTAAATTGTACTACCCATAGAACAGAAGAAACGAGGTATCGTATGTAGCTGGATTCTGGACAATAGAGAAGTCGTGGACTTTGAATCATAAACTATTGGGATTTATATTTTGGGTGTCTAAGAACGTACCCACTTAAGACAACTAGGGATGTAGTCTATATAATCTTTGTCGTTGGAAAATGAATAACTTATAGTGCAGCTTATAAAATTGTATAGTACTTATACACAAAAAGGAACGGGGCGCAAAAATATAATAATACATATTATGTCGTCTCTACAGATGTCGGTAGTTGATTAGTAGATATATGTTTTCAAAACTGAGTACTAGTCACCTTCTTATAGTTATATCGTAGCAGGTACTATTATTTATTCTGTGGTTTTACTGGCTGCTGGCCGCGACTTCGGGCGCGTGGGATGTGGTTATATTACGATCCCTCCGGAAACACGTGTTAAATTGGGATGAAAATTATCCCCTTCTCTGGGCTACATATCATTGATCAGTAAATCCATTTTGTCGCGCTTTGGTATTTATGAAATTAATAACCGGCTAAGTGCGAGTCGCACTCGCGCACGAAGGGTTCCGTACCATTATCTATAAGAACGGCAAAACTATCACGGTTCATGAGCTACAGCCTGATAACAGACGGACAGACAGACGGACAGCGGAGTCTTAGTAATAGGGTTCCGTTTTACCCTTTTGTACGGAACCCTAAAAATAGTATGGATGCTAATCATGGTACTTTTCATAGCAAAGTTAGCTAGACCCAGTAGGGTACCAAACAAGACGCCTGGTAATTTTGTTGAATTATGCACTCTCGAGCGCTTCGGTCCGTATAAATAGACAGATCTGCTGTAATATACCTAATCTAAATAACTCAGTTCTGTAGATGCCTTTCCATTATTCAATAAGAAGGTTTCATTCCTTCTGCTCCAAATATTTAGAACAAATATGAGACACTTTCTACAAATCTGTAACCGGTAGCGACATTGATTAGAGCGCTAATGGTGCAAATTGTAACTCGGGGGTCGCTCGTGTCGTGTCCGAGACGTTCCACATACGGGAGTACCGCTACCAATTATCGCAACTTTACACTTAACACTGAAAACTTCTTCGAAATATTAGGCCTTACGTTATCATTCTCCAGTCAGTCCGCGAGCTGACCGCTCGACTCTCGCACTCGGAGGGAAGCAAATGTGTCCGAAATAACAATGGATAAGTTCCTAGTACTCAGTATTCTGATTGTTTGTTTGTGTAAACATGAAACGAACTCGTTGAAGTTGTCCGGTCCGCTCGTGTATGTAGTGACGCCCCGCCCCGCGTCTCCGTCCGCGCCCCGCGCCGCCCCTGCGCCCTTCTACTACCACAACTGGATGCGGAGGATGGACTCGCCAGAAAACGCTACCACAACGACCACGCCTAAAACTAAAACACCGGATTTAATATTCGCCGAATTCGAATCGGGCGGACAGATGAAATCCATTCGCAAGCTGCTGGAAAGAGAAAAAGTCGAAACATCTACTACTCCACGACCGGTGTACGTGCCTAAAACGAGCTCTACCACTTCGAGACCTATCTACGTACCCGACGAATCGAACAATGTCTCCCAGGATGTTAAATATGTTTCACCGATGACCAACGAAAAGAAAATGGAAGAAACGAAGAAGGTGGACATGACGGATTACTTCGCTCTGTACAACAACTTATACAATCCTGACAGTGCGGCTCTGGCTCCTGTGTTCATGCCTTCGACGACGTCATCGAGCACTACCAGCACGACCAGCACTACCAGTACGACCACGCCGAGCCCCGCACAGAACGCCTGGCATGTCATCGACAGCCAGAAGTATGACCAGTATTCTGGGCAATGGGAGGAGCAACCCATAGCTGGCGACGAATCAAAAGACCCTACGAGTGAATCTACGCCTCAAGCTGAGGATGACAACAAACCTGAAGAATTAGAACAAGAAGAGGTCGATGAAAACTTCGCTTTACCAGGGTGAGTATAATTTGTTGAGAATATTTTCAACTAGCTTTGAATTCCGTTTAAGTTCCTGTTACTCATTTTCTTACTGGTTATTTACAGATTCGCAACAAATTCTGGGAACGGAGCGGAGAATGAATCACGCGCCATAAATGCGGGCCCTAACATGCGTTTCCCATATATTAATTTGAAGCCTTTTCAAATGAAAACTCTAAATAAACCAATCCTTAACTCAATTTCTAACAGCAAAAAAGGAAATAATATGTACACGAGCTTAGACAACTTCCACGATGTCAAGAACCCCGTGAGGGGTGAAGCCCAAGACGTGGGCCCGAAAATGCGTCAGCCTCAGCCTCAGCCTCAGCCGATAGACCGGTACAACCCCGCGCAGCCCTATATACCCGAGTACGGAATCGGAATCAAAAAGAAACAGCCCGCTCCGAGCGCGCCGCCTACCAAAGCCGTGGCGAACCTGGTGCCGCCACCGCCGCCTCCTCCTCCGAAAATAAGCGACGGCAATTTCCCCGCTCCGTCAAATTACGAGCCTTTCCCACCGTACGCCCCGAACGGGCCCCCCGCCGCTCTGCCGTCTCCTCCCCCTCCCGCACCGACACCCTCGATATCATACCAGTCCCCCATAGACATATCCGACGATTCAGGTCCAGATTCATCATCTAGTGACAGCGATGGCCCGCCGATGGACCTAGGGTACCGCTACAAGCCGCCTTCGCCACCGGTGCAACCGTTTCTCCCGACACTTCCGCCGTTGACAAAGCCATCGGGTGGATACTCTTACGCCAAACCACCGACGCCTGACTTTGGAGGGTACTCTTATGACAAACCGCCGATGATGAACGGTTCGCCCCCTGATACTATGGATGAAAAGCCGGATTTTGAAGGATACCAGTACAGTAAACCAGAAGCGCCGTCACCGTCACAAGATCATCCCCCCGCTAGTTACGGTCACGATGCTCCCTCGTATGGTCCCGATTACCCTGAATTGATATATGATAATCATCATGGCCCCAAGGGCGGTGATGACACTAAGGATATGGGGATGGCTCCTCCACCGCCGCCGGCTGACATGAAACCAGATATTTCCCACGGACCTCCCTCGGACGACCACGGCTTCCCCCCCGACTTCCCCGGCGACCTAAAATTCCACCACGACTTCGACGATCACGATTACCATCACTATCACCACCACCACCACACAACGACGACGACCACCACGGAGAGTCCTCGTGTCAACAGATACAGTTACTACTATTTAGGTAAAAAGTTATATTACTTGCCGCTATACTTCAGCGTTTACTTCATCGTGTACGTTGGAGCGCTCATCATCAAAGCGGTGTTGAGGCACAAGATCGTGTACCCCAACAGTTGGCGGCCGAACGACCAAACGGCATCATTTTTCTCGAAGCGCTCCGTGGACTCATGGGATCTCTCCAACGAGAACCTACATGAAATCACAGGGAAAGTAACGCACGCGATCGCAGTTGCCGGGGAAAAATATTTTGCGAAAAAGAAGAAGTAATACGCAATAGATGAGTAGCTTCGTAAGAGTGTACATAAATAATGGTTAATTATTATTAATTAGTACTAGAATGTTACAAATAAGTTGTTGTGAACTGGACACGTTTAAAAGTACTTTTGACTGACTCTCTTGATCGATTTGAACGTCGTTCATTATCACAACGTGGATTTGTACCTATGAAGTAAACGATTTGCTCAATTTCGTAATCCTTTTGTTTTAATATACTACCTATTATTGCACAGAAGACTTAATAGTGATTATGGTTAGTTCTCAACACAGTGGCACAAAATTATATTGTGACTGTATCCCTAGAGATGTTGGCACTCAGCTCTATCGGCGCTCACTAAAATCAACACGTCACGCAAATGATATTTGTAAACTGAAAAGATTTTGAATCTTATTTTAATACTCTCTTTATAATAAGGAGACATGAGCCACAGTATACCTAATAGTACTACATACTTGAGAATACGCGCGGTATGCATGCCACGGAATACTGAAGATTTGAGAGTTTGACTAGGTTTAGATGCGAGTAGATAGCTGTGTGTAATTTATATAATTGCTCTTTACATTGCACAACATAATACTACGTATTTAACGACAAAATAAGTGACACTGTGGTGATAATGAGCTCCTGCAAAAGAGCTCCACCAATCGTTAGAATATATCTCTATTATATCCTGAATTCTCCTCTTACTAGGTCAGTGTAACAGTCTCATATACCTACTGTCAAGCTTGTTCAAACAAACTGAAAATTCGAAAGTATTTTTACGAAATCATTTTCATTTCTATTCTAACTTAGCTCGTCACTGCTGTAAATATCGTAAATCATTCAGTTAGTTTGCAAGTTCTGTGCTTTGTATCTATTCTATATAACACCAATTCGATCCGACTCTACTAGCGGTATATGCGTTGTCAATTGACATGTTACGTACTTATATTTTTCTGTGCTGCATAGTAACTAATATAAGAAAAATAGGTGCCTATAGGTTCGATGCAGTACTGGAAATTACAAGGTTGATATAGACAACTTTATGGAGATAAATTCACTCCAACTTGTCATTTAATCTGATAAAATATTTACAAATCTCTCTGTGAACAAAAAGAACAAAAAAATACATAGGTAATTTATAATTATCTACATACATAAAAATACATAGATCCTGGCCCCTAATTAGGATTCCCTGTATCTAGGGAAATAGTGAAAAAAATTACATCCGTTTAATAGATAGGTCAAGGTACGCTCTGGATTTATGTTATAAGTATCCATATTTAGTAATGTAGTCAAAAAACTAATTAAATAATGATCATAGGGAGGCAAGTATTTCTCAAAATATCAGCGTGTGTTAGGTACCTACATGTGAAACAGTTATCTTAAACAGGTTGCACCATCTTTTGACATTATCAATTTATCAGTAATATTGATTACTAAGGCAACACAGTATCAGCTCAAAATGACATCAGCAAGTAAAAGACTATCCGATGTGTATAACATATAGATAGTTGAATATATTATGACATGGAGAGTGTAAGACTGTTCTTTACTTATAGGTACAAATAAATAGGAGTTTAACATTAAAAGTATACGATGAAAGCTCAAGCTGCTACTGCAGATATTACGCCTGTCAATATATATGTAAAAACTTTTTTGAAGTAGTTTTCGTGCAATTTGTTTTGTGTTCGTATGAACTGCCGTATCGTATGAGCTAGCCAAGGACATGCGCCTAATGAAAGTGCAGTGCCCTATATTGTGAAGTCCAGCGCGGCACTGCACTGATTAGAGCGCTTGGCGTTTCTGTTCTAAAACAACTAGTAATGGAGGCAGAGCCATATATGTAAATTAAAGTACTATTTGACTAACTGACTCTGCGGTGGTACAGCAAATTAAAACTGAAAGGTCAGTGTTTCATTTTATCCAAAAAATATGCGGCCCGCTAATAAATAAATTTGGCTGTATGCCTGACATTGCATTGCATAACATTGTCGACTTTTAAAAGCTTGTGTACACAAAACAGGGCAGGGAGGGAAGGAACTATTATTAACAATGTAAATATATTAATCTTTTTTATTCGCATCACACATACTTGAATTTGAACCTGTTTTGCTGAACACCCCGTTGACAAGCTTTATTTCTCAATAGATAATTTTATATTACCTATTACATTTTTATTCCTTATCTTTGTAGCCCTTTTGTAAATGTTTGTTCATTTTATAGAAGAGATCCCAAAACGCCATCCTATCATGGAACGGCCTCCGCTCCAGACTGAGCTCGGAGTCGATATTTAAGTAGAACGATGTGTCTGCAGTCAGCGGCGCCCAAGTAACAGGCAAGAGCTCGGAGGTCTCAGGAGTCGGATTTCTGAAATATCAAACAAAATGTTACAATATCAATGAAAACAACAACCAAATCCTCTCCTATTTTTTTCTATAAACGTCCAAAAAATTGTTATTACATAATTACAGGTAACAAATTGAAAAGGCTGCGTCAGTAAGTTATTAAGTAGTATACATATAAACGCATTAATGAGATCAAAGACGAACACAGTCGAACATGCATATTTACGCGCTACGGCGCTAAACTTATATCATCTTCATATTTATCCGCCGACCTGTATTTATAACAATATATATACAGTTCATACATGCAGTATCATTCAGTACATTACACAGTAACATTCAGTACAGTTCATAGACTTATTACGGTTGAGTACCTACTATTAGGAAGTTTGTCCGTGCTCTTACCCATATTTCACAAAGTTGGCCCATAATGTAGTAACTTGGTCAATAACTCGTTGATCCTTCGGCGACGGTTCATCCCTCATATAAGATATATCAAACAGGTATCCCAACTCATCAGCATGAATAGCACCTCCTACAGATATATTTAATTTATTTTGCACAAAGTTTCTTCCACCATAGTATGAAAACATGAATTGATACACTATTTTCGCTCCATTTTCTATATATTTTTGGATGCTTCTTTGAGTGCGATGATTATAATGAAAATCGGAACTAAAATCTGCTACTGATTTGAAGGATTGTTCGTTAACGTCTTCATCGCCAATGTAGAAATTTTTGACTAACTTCTTCAACTCGGCGAGTTGTTCTTTCTCAAAATTAAAATAGTTAAAAAGGTAATCATGGAATAGATTTTCGACCTCTACCGCATCCAAACGCATTACTTCGGCAAACTGTTCATTGTTGTTGTGTCCAATGAGAATGGGAATATTTCTAACTTTCGGGATTTCCATAATAAAAGGGTGTTCTGTCATGAAATTTTCGATACCATCAAAAACTTTTTCTACACATGGTCTAAAAGTAATATCCAATGCAGATGTTGCTGCAATCACTAATTTCGTATCGACTGTTGTTAGAAAAGATACAGCCTCTTCCGGGTCACTTGAAGATAGTCCTAGATATTGAGCTATTTTTACCGGAACAGAACGATCTGACTCGGCTGTGCTCCAGGCACCTATAGCGGTCCCACTATTTAAAATAATTTTGTTAAAAAGATTATCTTTATTATAGAACAAATGAAGGTCTACAGAGGCTGCTCCTGCGCTCTCCCCATATATAGTTATCTTATCGGTATCACCTCCAAACGATTGAATGTGGCTTTTGATCCATTTCAAGGCTAGCTCTTGATCCTTGAGGCCTTGATTGCCAGGAATTTCAGGTGTATCCAAGCACATAAATCCGTAAGGACCCACACGGTAATTAAGGGTTACCAATATGATATCATGACGAACAAGAAAACTGGGTCCGTACAGATATCGTCCTGAGAATCCAATAGAGAAACCACCACCGTGAATCCAAACCAAGACAGGTAACCGATTTCTTGAAGTAGCACTTGCTGGCACGTAAATATTTAAATGGAGGCAGTCAAGACTTCCCACGACAGTGTTGTTAAACTCCTCCACTTGCGGACATATCGCGGAGTCGTCGTAAGCTTCAAATACTTCATCAAAGCCGGGATGTGCGGTAGAAGCCTGTTAAACAAAACAAATATTCGTGAAAATTCGACCATTCGGCACAGTGTTGAGTGTTTGCACTAAAAACATAGGTATCTTATTATGCTTCTATGCTATGTTATTTAATCGTTCACTTACCCCAAAAGGGTGAGCTTCATCTACTGTAGCGTAAGGAATACCCATAAACATGGAGTATTGGCCATCAGACGACCGCAGGCCTCGTATTAGTCCAATGTCTGTTTCTACTAGCGGGTCAATTCGGGTTGCGGCCCTAGCATCATTAACTAGAATACACAGGGATATAGCCAAAAGGCTATATTTTTTAAAATCTTGCATCGTATCGTATGGAAAAACTACTGAACAACTCCCGAGTTAACTGGAGTGATGCTATATCTGAATAGTATCTTCAGAAGGTAAACTTGACTCGAGTACATCTTGTCGATGTACTCGAATTTATCTAATCCCATCATGTTCTGATAAAACCGAAAGTAACGTCATATTTTGTATAAGATAAACAATAAACTTGACTAAATAAAATTGATATCGTGAAAACTGCTTTTATTCGACGGGTGTAGTTTATGTTCTTTCATAATTTTATTTAGGTATTTATATGATTGAAACTGTAAGGGACGGACAGGTAGGTTCGACGTGAAGTCGATTATCACAATTGTTAAAAAATATTTGATTAAGTAAATTATTCAATTTGAATGATATGCCGCAGGCTGTATCTACTAGGTATAAAATTCCAGTATACATGGCGAGTTTTTGAACAGTACTAACCCACCTGTTTTTTTTTTAACGTGGGGAAATCCTCATGGATACCTCTCCGCTGCGGGGGCAGCAGAGAGGTTATGTCGGACTCCTACCGACTAAAACCCCACGGTGAGCAGTCTTCTGCCATGGTGGGGGGAGATGGGGTCGCGCTAGCATTCACCATCTCGAACCTACCTAACCTAACCGTTAAAGATAGAATAATTTGTTGTTAGAAGTCCATCCAGGTTTTCATACCTATTAAAATTGCATTATTGGACTTCATAAATTTAAAAATATGGATAATGTGAGTATATTTTTTCGCGAAAGTTGCTACTAATAGGTAAATACTTTTTCACGGTGGAATAACTAACTATAGCTAACTGTACTTCAAAATGAAACTTAAAGAGTAATATTTCATTTTTATTTATAAACATTTGATTTACACTTCAAAAAAATGTCATATTACTGTCGATTATTTTGTGTATTATATAAATACTTGTAAAACTCGTACTCGTTATAGAAGTGTGTCCAGCGGAAAATTTTGACAAAACATTTGATATAATTTCTTTATCATGTAAAGTAATATACATAACCTTTATTATGGATTTACGAGGACTTTGCATAATTTCGCGTCGAACTTGAGCACATGTTCTGGCGTCGCTGCAGAGTGCCGGCGTTGATGGTCGTGGATCGAAAAGCGCGACATGCACGAACTGGTGATTCGTTGCTCTTCAAATATTGTTTACCTGCAAAAGCACGATGTGCCCCTGCGCAGACTCATGACGGCTGTCAAATCCATGTTGTGAAACGGTGCCCTCCTTCACCCCGCTTGTTTTTTTTAGTAGTTAGAATGTGTGTAGAGCTCAGATTAAGAGTCTAGTGTAGAGTATCACACGTTTCAATTTGAACTAAAAATATTATCCGCTGGACACCTTTATTTCTCAACTTATAATTTTATTTATATTATTACTTATTTATTCGTTATCTCTGTAACCTTTTTGTGATCGTTTGTTAATTTTATAGAAGAGATCCCAAAACGCCATCCTATTATAATACGGTCTCCGTTCCAGGCTGAGCTCGGAATCGATGTTTAAGTAAAACGATGTGTCCTCGGTCACCGGCGCCCAAGTAACAGGCAAGAGCTCGGAGGTCTCAGGAGTCGGATTTCTGAAATATCAAACAAAATGTTATAATAGCAACAAATTGAAGACACGACTCGAAGGTGATAGGCAATAAGTGCGAATAAAGTATGTCTTTTCTCTAAGAGACTTTCATAGAGGGCAGTAATGAGTTTTGAATTAGGAACACGAATATTGTTTGTTAATGTATCGTGAGCAACAAGATTGAAAAAAACTATTTTATGAAAATCTTATTTGGTCGTAGGTAAATGAAAATAGTTGCGGGTTCGTAGGGCGGCGAAATATATTCTATATAAAGTTTTTTCATAGATGGAAATGAGAATGAAAAGAATTATTAGAGTGTATCACTCGGCCGCCAAATTAATTTTCCTTGGGCGACGTGGATATATTTAATCTTTCGTTTTAGGAATCAACTTTAGAATCCATTCTCCTCTAGTGCTCATGCCGTAAAAATATTATTTTGCTGCCTTGTATTACAATCTCCTATAAAAGTCTTAGGGCCAATATTTAATAGATAGGCCTGGTAACAAAACAAAAAATGCTGCGACAATGCTTTTAAATAAACGCGTTCATGAGATACTAGGTCGTTATATTAAAACAATATTTTTCCAAGTAATAATTGTTCTCACCCATATTTTACAAAATTGGCCCATAATGTAGTAACTTGGTCGATAACTCGTTGATCTTCTGGTGACGGTTCATCTTTCATGTAAGATATATCAAACAGGTATCCCATCTCATCGGCATGAATAGCGCCGCCTACAGATACTTGTAAATCCAATCTATGTTGCACAAAGTTTCTTCTACCATAGTATGAAAACATGAATTGATACACTGCTTTCGCTCCACCTTCCAAATATTTCTGGATGCTCCTCTGAGAGGGATGGTTAAAAAGAAAATCGGAATCAAAATCTGCTACTGATTCGAGGGATTGCTCGATGTCGTCATCGCCAATGTAGAAATGTTTGACTAACTTCTCCATCTCGGCTAGTTGTCCTTCCTCAAAATTAAAGTATTTAAAAAAGTAATCATTGATTAGATTTTCTGCAACTTCCAAAGACAACAGTTCCGCCACCCATTCATTACTATTGTGTCCAATGAGAATGGGAATGTTTCTAACTCTTGGTATTTCCATATTGTAAGGGTGTTCGGTCATGAAACTTTCAACACCATCAAAAACTTTTTCTACACATGGTCTATAAGTAATATCCAATGCAGATGTTGCTGCAATCACTAATTTCGTATCGACTGTTGTTAGAAAAGATACAGCCTCTTCCGGGTCACTTGTAGAGAATCCTAAATATTCAGCTATTTTCAACGGAATTGAACGGTCTGAGTTGGTTATGGCCCAGGGACCCAATGCGGTCCCACTTTGTAATATTATTTTGTTGAAGAGATTATCCTTATTATAGAACAAATGTAGGTCTACGGAGGCTCCTCCTGCGCTCTCCCCATAAATAGTTATCTTATTGGCATCACCTCCAAACGATTGAATATGGCTTTTGATCCATTTCAAGGCTAGCTCTTGATCCTTGAGGCCTTGGTTGCCAGGAATTTCAGGCGTGTCCAAGCACATAAATCCGTAAGGACCCAAACGGTAATTAAGGGTTACCAATATGATGTCGTGACGAACAAGAAAACTGGGTCCGTACAGATACCTTCCTGAGAAGCCAATAGAGAAACCACCGCCGTGAACCCAAACCAAGACAGGGAGCCGATTTCTTGAAGTAGCACTTGCTGGCACGTAAATGTTCAAATGAAGGCAGTCGAGACTTCCCACGACAGTGTTGTTAAACTCCTGCACTTGCGGACATATCGCGGAGTCGTCGTAAGCTTCGAATACTTCATCAAACCCGGGATGTGCGGTAGAAGCCTGGCAAATAAAACATATACTTGTGAAAATTCGACATTCGGCACAATGTTGATTTCTCATTAGTGTTTGCCATAAAAACAGGTACTTTATTATGCTTCTATGCTATGTTTTATAAGCATTCACTTACCCCAAAAGGATTCGCTTCATCTACTGTAGCGTAAGGAATACCCATGAACATAGAGTATTGGCCATCAGACGACCGCAGGCCTCGTATTAATCCAATGTCTGTTTCTACTAGCGGGTCTATTCGGGTGGCGGCCCTAGCATCTTGAACTAAAATACACAGGGATATAGCAAAAAGGCTATATTTTTTTAAATTTCGCATAGTGCAAGTACAGTATCGTAGGGATGCGCTACTCAACAACAACTCCGAGCTATCAGAAGCACCGCTATAACTGTGTAGTATCCTAAGACGATATGCATCCACTCGAGTTTATCTTTACCCATGTTAAGATAAAACTTGAAGATACATAACGCCATATTTTATACATGATAAACAATCACCTTGCCTGAACAAAATTGATGCTGCTAAAATATAAAATGCTTGTTGTTAACGATTGTGTACCTTCTTTATGGTTTTTAGTATTTTTTTTATAAAAATAATTGAACTGTACGTCAGGTTTAAGAAATGTAACTAGGGGTGCCCTTTTATATTTGACAGCGTACGTTCCCGAGTCCTGTACGGACGAAGAGATAGACAGATTATGTGTTCTGGATTTACCTAACACTCCTTCTAAAGCAATAAAAAAAAATATCGCGAGGACACCGGCATGTCTCTTCTATATATTTATGAAAAAATTTTAAAAATCTGCACAAATTCAAGCTAGAAATAAGGATAGAATTGCAGTACCTAGGTTTAGACTGAGTAAAACGAATCAGTACTTCATGGGCAACTGCGTACCTTTTTACAATAAAATTCCAAAATGTATAACGGAGCTCACAGAAAGTAGATTCAAATTGCGTGTGAAAAATATTCTAAAGAAAAAAGCATACTATACAGTTAGTAATTACATAGAAGACAAAGATGAATGGAACATTTCGCTTCTGCCAAGTAGCCAACTGGCACATAAGAAACATAATATTGTAAAAAATAAACATAAAATATTGTAAAAAATATCTAAAAAATGCTCCTCATTTTCTTGCCGTATCTTGGTTCTTCATATAGTGGTTCTTTTTACGATACGGTGGTAGAGTCATTGCAATAATTGACGTTCAATAGTGCGTCTGTAATGCGCAAAGTGAATAAAGAACTTTTGAAAGAATCACAAAATTAGAGGCATCCGCATCCACAATGGGCTCGCTTGCTGGGTTCCTCGAGATGGAAGGCCCATTCTAGCTTTCTGAGACAAGGCCCGAGTGTGTTGGTTGATGATGTAGAAACTGTTGCCATGCTTACGTTGATGGTTAATCTAAAATGAAGATGGGTAGTTAAGTCACACAACTCCACGGCACTAGCCTAGTCCATTAAAGAACTCTCATGCAGACAGGGAGAGTTTGACCGTTACAGCATTTAGAGACCTAGTGATAACTGGACATAATATTAAGTGAAGGAATGCTGTCTGCTTCACAAATGTTATATTTTATGCACGGTACATAATAATATTAATGTACTAGCTGACCCGGCAAACGTTGTTTTGCCATATAAATTAAAAAAAATTATAAAAAAAATAAATAGATGTTGGCCGATTCTCATAGATACCGGATAAGCACAAAAAATTTCATCAAAATCGGTCAAGCCGTTTCGGAGGAGTATGGCAACGAAAACTGTGACACGAGAATTTTATATATTAGAGATAAGGTATGTAATGTATAAGTTGTTATGAAACAATGACAGGTGTTATGCTCCTTGGATTTATTTATTTAATTTTCTAGGATTATTCCTACTATTATAAATGCGAAAGTTTATGTGGATTTATGCATGTACAACGTGCAAAAAATATTATACGGATTTTGATAAAATGGTTTAAAAACGGACTTGATTGATAGTGGTTTAGACCAAATGCTACTTTTTATTCCGAAAGATTGTCTACGCGGTTAAAACTCGAGGCTATAAAAATATCATAGAAATCTCATTGAAATTTCTTCTTAGTTATATCAATTATTAGAAAACCATGTAACATATTAGTAGAAAGGAAATTAGTAAATGATAGGAAATTACAAGTATATGTCAAATGCAGGTGCAATACTTAATTGTACTTTTGTTTCCAATATAATCATAGAAAAGTTCTAATCAGGTTTAATAATAACAAAAAAATAATAAAAAAAATAAAAATGTAATATTAAATTTATAATTACATCAATCAGAAAGAAGAAAAAGGCATGTAATCATAGATCATAGACTCGTAATCATAGATGAAATAACTTGGTTAGGTATAACCTAAAATTTGATTCCGAAAACTTTAATATATAAAATTGCTATCTGTGTCCTGCGAGACATATACTTTTTGTAGTCTTTACGCGAAATTGGAGCTTTGCCATATTATACCTAACTTACAAATTAAATTTACACGTCTCTTCAGACGGCGCGCACGATTTGTTGACAGAAGTCATATTTCAGTGCTCTCCTTTTGCTGTTAACTGGACGATACGTCGAAAACCATTCAGTCGCATTTACACCATCGAACTATGAACATTATATTTCGAAAATTGCAAAAGTGAAACCAAAGTTCGGCCTCCAATCGAAATATAAATTCAAAGAGACTTCTTAGATTAGTTACAGTAGCCAACAAGGGTGGTTAATACAATATTGTGATGGTGTCTAAGAACGTTTTGCTACTGTCATGCCACGGGGTGGTGTGGGCGGTTGCGATTGCGCTGGCGCTGTGGGCGGGCGGCGCGAGGGCGGCCGTGCGCTACGACACTGCTACGCCGTATGCGCCGCCCTACAACAAGTACAAATATATTCCGGTGCAGTAAGTATTATTTATTGTTTCCTATTATTTACCAATTAATGTACTTATATTTTATATCAATAATTCATTTTAAGATTTTGATTAAGGTAAATATTTGGCTGTTTAAATGTCAATCACGATCGCTCATTATATATAAATGAAAGGAAGCCAGTTAATGCCGATAAACTTAGTGAATCGTAATCCCTAAAAATAACACTAATATAGGTACCTAACACTTTATTTTTGCAAATGATAAAGTAGTATTGAGTTTAACAATAAATTTCATCCATCACGTATTTATGTTTAATTTTATATGTTATCCATTTATTTATACCAAATGTTTGGGCCTGGCTCACTTTAAGCTCGTGATCGTTACTTTTCACAGCGGTTCATACGATGGCTACGAACCAAACGACCCTGCCCGGACTCCGATGCAAAAAGCCGATCCAGAAGTGGAAGAGTCCAGCGGCCCGCCGGTGTCACAGTTCATCCTGTCCGCTCTGAGAACCGCCCTGGAAGTCATCAGGAATATGAACAAGCAACGATCATCTGCCAATCCTCCCGCTGTCAACGCGACTGCTGTTGCGGTATGTTCGCTGTTCATGTTACATATACCCGCCTCGAAAGTAGATTATTCACCTAATATCTGGTTTCTTTATTCAGGTTTTCAAGTAACGAATCGTTTGTTTGTTTGAAAATAAGAAACAAAACGATTCGTTCCTTGACATTTCGAATAAAGGAACGGGACATTAATCGTTGAATAATCCATTGAATATCAATATGTTATCTTATAGTAAGGCCTTATTGTAAGTCAATTGGACTTGATTTCTATGTTATTTGTAATTTGCAACAAAACACTGGCTGCCTGTGTAGCAGTCTCTGAAAACGAAATATTATTATGCTGTCAACCTTTTCTTAGACTACATACATATAGATACATTTTGCACTGTACGATTTTTTATGTTATACAGGTACCTAGGTATATTAAGAGAGCAAATGATTGACATAGCCGACAAAAAATTATCAGTTCATTCTGCAGATTTTATTTTTAAGCTTTAACATTCAGATAATCGAGATAAGTTAGGCCAAAAAGTTAAATTAATGAACAGATCTGACACTGATTGTTACGTTTATCAGATGATAAACGTAACACTTCGTCGCAATGACAATAACCTTGTAGTTCATATATAGATGCACCGGAAACGACATCCCAACCAAGTCAGAATACGGTACCGTTTAAAGTGGGTGACCCAGTATCGTCTTGCTAACAACAATAATTACTTAGCACCCCTGTTCGGACAAGCCATCTGCCCGTTTAGCGAACTGGTGTGAGTGACCTGATAGTTCTAATAAGCTTATAGTTCCTCTATTTTAAGATTTTTATAGAACACTGGTGCGATTTTTTTCTGAAATGCTCTTGATTCTTGTTAACATTTGATGTTCTAAAATCTAGTACCATCTCTCTAGTATTTATTACCATAAAAGGCTCTGATTTATAGCTGCAAAAAGCATGTTAGTTCTACAAACCTACTAAGATTAATTTCGTCAACTATTGTATAAAACCAAGGAAGTACAAAAGGTCACAAAGTCTCTTAAAAATACCACATTTTCCAGCTAAGACGAAATAATGTCAGGAGAAATAGCACCGCAACCGGGCGAGCGCTTGACGAATCCAACAGCACAGCAGTGGGCAGCGGACGCGGCTTCGACGACTACGAATACGACCACTACCACGAGACCACCACGGCCAAGCCAATGAAGCAGGGCCGGTACACCGACCCCTGGGCAGGGTACTATGATTGGATTATTAACGAGGGGTCCTTCAAGTTCTGGAGCGTTTTTCAGGTAAGTTCCATTTAACAAAAATATTCTAAGATATAGCATAAAGTTTGGGTTTTGCTAGGCAAAGGTCAGCACTTCTCATCGGTGCGACTGTGGTCAAAGACATATACAATAAAATTGTAAGCACTTAAAAATAATAATAGACGTGAGTGACAAGATTATATTATGAAGGCCACATTGCATATTAAAGATAGATATAGAATAGAAAAAATACCGATATTTTAATTTACTAAATTATCATTAAATATAGAATTTCAATTAACATTCTTAATTTGTCAAACATGCATGTTAAACATGTTTCAGGAAAACATAATGGACGTCCACAACACCCATTATTCTTTTTTAAATTCACACAAATAGATTCGACCTCCTGCGCACCGTAGCGCATCGTACCGCGAAAAATATTCTTGTTAATTGTTTCATATGAAAAAGACGATTACTTTGTCGTTTGGGTATTGAAGCAGGGCTACAGGAGCGGGAGACATAACATTGACACAGTTATAATGCGGCGTAATGACCGCTTGTCAGGCATGGGTGACGCCACCTGACATAATTCAAGAACGCTGCAGTCGACCTTGCGAATGCGATTATAGTCTTCCATTTCCTTGATTTATGTTTTTATTTTGTTTACATTGAGTGTGCATGCAGCAATTTGAAACATGGGCGTCATTGGGCGTGATTAGCAGTGCCTGTAAAATTCCCATAGCAAAGAATGGCACGCGTGCAAGTATCTTACGTTTTTCAAACGAGACTTCTTACTCGTATCATCATTAGCTGTTTATTATAAAGTCAACTGTTTTGTAATTAGGTATACCTACCTTATTTTTTACAATACGTACTGTCACTACTTAATTCTCAAAGTTATCTAAAGGCAGAATTAAGGATATTGTTAGCATAAATAAGCGGTTATTGACATGCGTATTACACCATGATTGCTGAAGCGTGATAATCCATGGCCATCTTTTAAGTGCTTTTATATCATAATTCCGCATTTTTTGTGTGTTCGATATTGTACTTTGGCTAATAAATCAATGCAATTGTAACAAAAAATAAATTTCAATAACAATTTATTATACCCAAAGCTGTCAATGTAAGGTATATTATAAGCACTATAATTATATATTTTTATTAATTTTTATAAGCAGAATAACGGTAAACTTTATCGTTTATAAAGTTTAAAGGCTTATAAACTTTATACTTTGAAGTTGCAATAAAATGTTTTAATTACAAATCGGCAAAGGTACTTAGCACAATACAATGAAAACATATTCTCATCACACTTTGATATAAATATTAATTGTTATCAAAAAAATGAACTCATGCATTATAATAAACGCAAGGTAGGCACTTAACATGTCCTATGACGTCATTCAATTGGTCTTTGATCTTATCGTGGTCAATAGTTTTGTGAAGCTCGTTACTAAATATAATCTAGAATACATTACATGGACTACTTAGCAACTGAATACATTGCTGTAGTTATTTTGGTAACTCGAAACACGAACATCTCATTTAGCGTTTAGTGCTCTATACATAGGTATAGTAGGTAGATGTATAACTTACTTTAATATTTCATTTTAAGAAAAAAACAAAAACTGACTTCAAGGCACATGTCCGTTCGGCGCATTTCCAAAGCACAGAAAGAAATGGGTAAACATACTTACCTTTCTTTTCAAAGTCATGTTAACATAAGTTACAATTTTTAACATATTTTTCATTTTATTTGTATTGTATTTAACGTTCAAAAGTGCACTTTTGTGCCTATTTAATATATGATATATGACTTTGACTTTACCTATATTTATTGTTTTTGTTGATTATTTCATAAAGCGCTGAATCAATTTCGATAAGTGGAATTGAGAACCTCCGCCTTTTTTATGTCGGTTAAAAATTGGGTTTCATCTTTCCAGCTGTTTACAGCCGCCCTGCTCCTGTACGCTTGCTTATCCGCCATCTACTACGCAAAATTCAACCCTATCCTGCCGGACTACAGCATGGAATACGATGACTACTTCCTGGAGCGAACCGTCGGCCGTCAGGCGCGGAGCCTCCAGCAACAGGACATGCCCTCAGGACATAGTTGGATCAACCCTCGAACCTTCCAGTTCATACTGGACGCTATCTCTAAACATTACGAATAATCTTAGAACTGTAAGTAATTCCTCCAATGGTGGGCAACGATGACGATGATAAGCTTGTAAATAACTTTTGACTAGGTCCTTTACTTAGATCCATTTTATAAAGATAATATCTATATTATAAATTCCTTGTTACCCCGCATTGAAGATTCGCTCGCTGAAACTTTGTGAATGAGAGATCTGATTCGACAGGACTTTATCTGCAAAGTTCTCTTGATTCGGATCTCGTTTAACTTTAAGTCGTAATTTAGAATTCTTGCTCAATTTCCTAGTTCCTTTTTACCCGACTGCGTAGGCAAGGTTATATTTTTAGCGCGTATCTGTGACTGTGTGATTCAATTCCTTCGTAAACCTGAGAGCGGCATAGGTATTAAGGATAAGATTTTGAAATTATTTAATAAACTGTTTGTACAATTTCTAAGAGAAGTTTTTATTGATATAATACATACAGAACCGTAAAAGCATGGTGTGCGGTAAGTGCTGTGTAAAGTTTAACAATGTTAGTGGTCGTGTAAGGTTTTATAGATACGGAAAGCATAAAGTAAGGTCCAGGGGGGTCTTCGATGTTTATGGGATTTGCCCGCGCGAGGAAATAATGCGACTCAAGTACTCCTTGCGTAGTAAATAGTGAAAACTTGCCTGTAGATATATATTATACACATTAGCCTTTGCTGTTTATATATTTATGTATTTTACACTAGTAATATAGCGCTTTGTAGTGCCCGTAGCGTAGCTAGCCTAGTCGTTCGTAACAGATCTTCTAGGTTAAGCAACGTTCGCAGCAGCCACAACTTGGATGGGTGACAGTTTATGTGGTATTTACATCTGAGCGCTACCGTGCTTCGCCGTCGGTCCTGGTTGTTGTCTTTGGCCAACAGTTGTTAGGACATGTCGGAGATCTAAAAACTTCGACGGGTCGGCCACACATCCACATGAGAGAAGAAGATGAATGACATACCTAAGCGTTATCAACTTGCAATTATTGAACAAAATAAATTTGTTGTACCTACCTTGTATTAGGTTGCCGGTCCACGTCAAACAATCGGACACCAGTTTTTTGTCGGTGAAAATGAAACATACAGATTTTCATATTGCAACGCAGACGTCCAACAAAAAGTCCGTCCGAAAATAAGTGTCAAATGACGGTGTAAAATCGGACCGACTATCGGAACTACAAAACGTCTGACGTCGGCGGAGGCACTAATGTCTTAGTTTGGTAAATAGTGTCTCTAATTATTACGAGGATTGTTGTTGTCGCGTTTGTAGAGATCCTGCATGAATGTATTCGAATATGTTGGATGGATTCCCTGTATCTAGGGGACCAGGAACTATGACTGCCATGGTCCCACAACACCCAGACAACAAATGCTTGTACATTTATTTCTGTGCACAAGCATTTGTCCCGTCGCGGGAATTAAACCCACAACCTCATAGGTGTCACATTTGAGCCATTTACCCAACCACTACACCACAGAAGCTGTAGATACCTTCCAGTTTCAGTGATATTCATAGAAATAGAGTAAATCGTGACTTGTAGTAGCCTGAAATTAATAGTCCTGCTCTCCATATGGCTCTTGTGTAATATGGCGCGATGGCCTCGCGACTTGGCGGCGGGCAGCGGGCGGCGCGGCGCGGCGCGGGTTCGATGTCCGGTCGCGAGCGCGGTGTGCCTAGGATACCGGCAGGATGTTGCTATTATAACCGATGCGACATGATATGCTTATACGTGGAATTAAAATTAAGTTAAGATGCAGTGAATCTAGTTACTTCTTACCTACATACCTCTAATTATGTTTTGGTAACAAAATATTTCTAAGGACCACGTACGGTACGGTAGTGAAGTAATGTGTGTATGTTAGTTCTTTTTACTTTAAAATTAAATACAGAATCATATTGTTTTTAAGAATGTTTGTGTTTTTTCGAAAAGTTATTTCTAGCAGTGACTTCCTTTGTTTCGAAGTCATCCAAAATATGTTCATACTAATTGATGTAAGATTAGTATGTGTTAGTTGTTCTAATGCGACCTTGCTTCTTCTTTTGTTAGGAAGAGTTTATGTCCATAATTGAAATGATCATTAATTCTGAAATGCTAATTATGTAACTGTGTGCCTTAGAGTTAATAATATCGCATTACGTACCTACAGTAGAATACGAAAAACTGTCTGTATAACTTGCTTATATATTTGTAAAAATTGTTTGACTTTCAATATGTGTGTAATTATATAAATATTGTTAATAATACGTATATATGCTTTTCATTCTTAATATTT
The DNA here is from genome assembly GCA_951640565.1 of Petrophora chlorosata. Classification (NCBI taxonomy): domain Eukaryota; kingdom Metazoa; phylum Arthropoda; class Insecta; order Lepidoptera; family Geometridae; genus Petrophora; species Petrophora chlorosata. The sequence continues at coordinate 7,874,737 of OX621190.1, forward strand.
TTTTACTTTATATATATCTGGAAGAAATAAAATAGGCGACCTTATCGTACATTGTACCTCAAATTTATGTATTTTGTCATTATTATTTCTTTTTTTTGTATTTGGTGTGCAGTAAAGTGGTATTATATTGCAATAATTAACTAATTTATATAGTGAGGATCTGTTTTCAAAAATGTATTTCAATAACATGTCAAAATCGAAATAAAAGAAGAAGAGTAAATATTGATGAAGAGCAGAGTATAAATCTAATCTGTATCACCTAAATATCAGAAACTCCCGTCTTGCGGTTCACCACAATTGACGATCGAATAAAGCAATTAGTGCATATCTGTACAGCTACACAGATAACGTACCGTAGATTCCAGATAGCGATTATGAGCGATCAATTAAGGTATCTGCTCACGGCGGCGGCTCGGTGGCCGACCACAACACTGTTTCCGAAATGCTTTTGCGGTTTGCTTTCCATTGCCCGCATTCGTATTTTATGCCACAATTACTTTGGAGCAATGTACGTGAGGTGGTAAGCCTACGGAATTGAAAGAAGCGCTGTATATTCTAAGCTGGGAGTGATGCGGCGTGCGTCCGGCGTCGGTCGGCTTTCCGCGCCAGTTCAACGTTCAAGTGCAGCGCTCGCGCACATCCGAAGAGTCCGCTCCCGCGCGCGGCTGTTCAACTACGACGCCTCACGCCGCGTCCTACATACGAATATCGAACGAGTTAAACACAAACTGTTAATCGAAACAATCTGTTCTATTTAATAAATCAAACTTATCCTGTGTACTGTGAGTTAGACTAAAGTTGCCGTAGTTCGTCCTGACGGAACTGTTTTGGGGTCGAGTAAGAAGGTAAATATCTTAATACAGTTATTTTCGATACACTAAGATTCCTTCGCAACATCTGCAATAAATTAAATGTGGTGTGTGTATAATTCAAAATTTCACAATTCTTTGTAATTGTAATGCATTTTTACGATTTTCATTACCTACGAGATACGTTTATTACCAAAGAAGATTGTGTCATTGATACGATGTGGATTGTATTGTAGAGATTCACTTAAGAGCAAATATTGATATATATTTCTGCAAAATAAAAACTAGTCTTACCTATAACTTAACTAACAAAGACTAATGAGAATCTAGGAACTTATGGGCAAGTAATATATAATAATTACGTTTACATATCTAAGTGCAGCGTCGGGGAGGTGCGACGAGTGAGGGTATGGCGCGGCGTAGCACGTTGTTGTTCTTATAAAAGACATCAACGGCGGCGCTCTGCTACGCGATACAATTAAATGATAACAACTTACTAATCACGCGCGAGAGTATATTTGTCCTCTGTAAGTATGGCGATGTTCTCATTTGATCTATTTATATCATTACTTAGTGGTCTAGTTACTTGGGTTTACGTTGGGTCGATGTTTGCGAGTTATTCGGACAAACTTTGTCAGAAACAAAATTATGTCATAACTCATAAGTAATTTGGTATTATTTAATCTGGGAAGCTCTTGATAAACTTATCAGTTATTATCAGTTCTATACATATATTTACCACCTAGATTAATATATTTACAGCACTTACTAGTTCCTATACGTAGAGATGCTAAAAAGGAGACAGACCAGTTGGTCATTCCTCTCAAACTGCTAAGTGGTCATGGTTAATTTATTATCTGGTAATAAATCTGAATATCAAAGTCACCGTTATTCAATAGATTTCCTTAATTGCAGGTTTAAGCTTTACATAAACAAACTGACGAATGGATGCTGTCTACGGTCTAACCGTTTTATAGATATATTTTATAATTTGATTTAATCAACACTTGTGCGAAGTGCTCGGAGAATTTTTATGACTATAATTAATTGCAATCATTATTTACACATGTTTTATTGCACGAAATGCAATTGCATTGCAATATAATGGCAAACGGCATTAAGTTTTCCTTTCAGATGATATTCAATAGAGCTTCTATTCGTGAATGATTACATCTTGATTATTTCGTTAATTACGGTAAGGTCGTTGGTATCATGAATGTAACTGATATGCAGAAAGCCCGAGAGTGCCTGTTGCACGCTTTTTACCTAAAATATTCAGTTTCTAAAATATTCAGTCGATTTTATTCCTGTTTGGTGTAGGTATGATTGTGGTTCTCAATCATTTAAAGTAGGGGTGATAGATGTACAGCTTGACGACAGTGAGGTATCTCTGTCTAGTATAAGTAGTGCACAAGCATTACTGTGTTCCGGTTAGAAGAGCATTGTAGCCAGCGAAATTACTGGGCATGAGACTTAATATCTGATGTCTCGGGGTGATAAAAGCAATGCAGTGTTAGGCAGTACTTTGTATGGTAACAAAAGTTCTGGTTGGTATTGCAATTGTTTTGGACAGGCGTGGCGTTTTCCATCAGGTAAACGACTTGCTCGTTACATTACAAATTCCTCGTCTCATTAATTCGCCATCCGTATGTCTGTTTATTCCAGTTTACTTCTAAAGAAACAAAATACGTTAATTTTTGATATTCATAAACGCAAAATTACAATGAAGTACTTGAAAGATTTTAATTTAGTATTATTATTGTTATGGGCTGGCGTATTGCTTACCATCAGGCAAGCACCATCAGACGACCAGCTCGACTCGTCATTTAGTAACAAAAAAAAAACCAAATTAAAAAAAAATACTTTGAATAGAATCACATCCATACAGAAACACGAATTTCCACAATATCACGTCAAATTAACTATAAACACCGCTAGTCGTCATAAAACTTAACGGGAAGCAGCAAAATGAACAAAACGGTGGTTTACGCTTTATGACGTGACGTGACGTGACAGACGTGTTATAATTCCACATACTCATGTCAAATTACGAGTGACTGCTGTTAAGATACTATAGTGTTAAAATCTGTGGCACTGCTGAGATGTTATTCTCTGACAGTATAAAGATGGTAAGGGAACTGGTAGGTGAGTACTTACATGACGAGACATGAATACTCATTCATTAATTTCTAAGAAACTTAAACATTTTGTTTGACGCACGACGTGCTAATGTCTGACCCACAATGATTAGTCGACATGTCTCATACTTAGAGTAAGTCTAATAGCGCTGTAGAAGCTCGCTCTATGTCGAAAATTGACTAAAACAGGCAACAATTTATTTATTTATTTCGTATCTTTGAACCATTTAAATATAACTGCTTGAATATAATTTTAAATAGATACTGTTGAAACACGTGTCACAAAGATTTTCAAGGATAATATTTGATTTGGCTTAACATTAATCATCGGAGGGAATACAATTAATTAACAAAATGAAATTCCCTTCCCCTATTCACTTAGTTTTAATTGTAACCGCATTCGATTACCATGAATCAATTATATCTACAGCCACAATATTAACGGAATTAGAACTATGTTCAACTAAAAGTGTCAATAGCAAGGTATTTGAAAGAAGCAAATGTAAAACTAGTGCGTATGACAAAGTACTAAAATATTGTATAGTTATCTATCTGCTTCTGCTGCTAACATAGCGGGACGCTGCTGACATACATTATGACTATGACTACAACTTGCTTCAACGCACACTGGTCGTCCATGCGCGTGCGATAAGCGTATGCAAAACTAACATTATGCCGCATAAACTTGTTCTCCTGACAACGTGTACGAGCTAAATAAATACAAGTAGGTTGTATTCATGCAGCAATTAGATGCCTGCTGTGGATAGCATTAAACCAGCCGTTTATGACAGTAGGCATATTTTGCATGATGTAAATAAATATGTGTGTAATTGTTATGTATTATAATTTGACCACGCAGTTGCACAAAGATAGGAAGGTAGAGCAAATACAATTCACATATAAAACGCAATAAGAACAAATTAATAATTTTGTGGAATTACCAGAAGTTGATTCGCAAAACGTCGAGAATGACCTAATGGTAAAATATTACGCGACCCAGAATATACTGTAGATAAAAGGGAATAGGTATTATCTTACACAATAACCAAACATAATTATGAAAATTGTTTGGTATTCTCGGATATAAATGACGAACATGAAAAGCGCGTCGCGGATTGTCATATTTGTTTATAACGACTTCTCTACGCCTACGCCTTCGTGAGTTTTACAGAAAACAGTTTTGTAACACGACATAGGTATTTTACTGAGCATATGTTGTAAATAGTCGTAAAGCAATGACCGGCTGGTTCAACCCGCTACGCTAGGATCAGGTTCTTTGTTTTATGTGTTTAGCTACCGCAGCGGTTGCCGCACTTCCATATCGCTGCACTTCCTTGTGCAACCACTTCACTCTCACCATGTGTGCTCTGCTGATACTGTGTTATGTACCTCTAGTGGTACATGATCCAACCTCTGTACCTAGTTGATTTCTTCTACCTGAACATACCTATTTTTTGTTGCAAGGGAATCTTTCTAATACGGGAATAATATTATTACTAATGTAGTTCTTGAATATAATGTCACATAACAGTGTTTAATGTTAAGTAACAGTGATTTAATGTAGATTACAATTCAATATCTTCAATATCGAAAGAACATTAAGGCCAATCTTTAAACGTTGATAGAGAGAGTCAAATGACGCCAACATATTAATATTCCTTACGGAACTAGGCGCTATCAAAAACTTTGATATCATCATCGACAAAGATAGGCTAACAGCTGATTGTAGAAAACTGTTATAAAATATTAATTTTTACCTCCATTATGGAGTATGGAAATACCCAACGTATCTAAATAGACTAAATGATAGTATAATTGATGAGATCATGTATTTATGCTTGTTTCTACTCTTGAACTCTTGATCATTCCGTTTTAGGTCTCTATTTACAATAACGGTTTTAAAGCGAGTGTTAAATACGCACATAACTTAAGAAAGTCAGTGGTGCGGGGCCAGCGGGATTGGAACTCGGGTGCGTCGAATTTAAATTTCATTCTCGACTACATCAGTAAGATTTCTGCTCTCGGCAGAAATTATCATATACCTGCATTTATACTATCATATTATCATATTTATTTATTACTTTATACTATCATTCCTTGTAGGAAAATATTTAAGCCACCCAACAGAGTGCACGGTGTCTTGGGCGGCGCGGCGTGTCTCCGCGACACTGTTACCCATTCAATGTTAATGTCTCGCCGTTGTTCTATCGCCTGCCGACAACCGACAACACACCGACACAGCGGCAGCGCCTCAACCTGCACGGCATCTACCGACTTTAGCGGGCCGTACTTTATGAAGCTACGGACGCTGGCTACTAACATATCCCATAGAGCCATTGTACACAGTTATATATTATATACGTGTATTCGTTACGGACCCGGCGCGTGTCTTGATGCGATAGTAACAAATATTTCATGCTACAAGCTCCGTCTCTATCATCTATCTTATTTATTACTTCGAGACTTGAAAGCTCACTGGCGCGTGCCAAGCCATTAATTTTATTGTTTCAGAATAACTCGCAGATTTGCCGTTAGTCTATCGCTCATTTTCAGATTGTTGATAGACCGGGAAATTAATTTAGACCGGTTCCACGCGACGAAGCGTTTCCACTTGAATGTTTAATAATGGCCTAGAATCTGCTTCTGCTAGGCGTGTTCAGGTTAACTTCATTACACTTGTGACCCATTTTATTGATAGCTAGAAATTAAACCTTGTAACCTAATCACTTTTACGTATATGGAGGTGGGCGTGGTGGAGGTATTTACCAACAGGAGATATAACTCTAAGCGTTTGTTATCATTCAGAAAATGCACATAATTATGTACATACATTATGCATTTCCATGGCATATACAAGGTCAAGTCCTCAACCTTGCGGCGACACATTGATACAAAACAATAACTCGAGTGTCAAGTTAACGAGCTGCAATATTTGTTTTCGTAATTATTTTTTACTTTATTCTACCTATGAGTAATGAGTCGGCCCTGATTCTAGCTATTAGATAACAAGTAACAGAAGCAGTAATTGCAGTGACGTCACCGAGGCTGAGAGGTCTCACGGATGGACCGCGCTAGGCTAAGGACGGCGCGCTCGTGACATGATACCCAGCCAGCATCACGGCAGCAGGAAACATACACGATTACACGCTTATTATGTTACAAGTTAGGTACAAGAACACTCGACTGGTCCTCCACATAGGCAATAATTATTTGATGATTAAACTGTCTGCTTCACGGTGTATGCTCATGCGTCGCTTTGTTAAGCCTTCGCTGCTCGCCACACGTCTGCTTTGTCTCATTAGTGTCCGCCGCCTGCCGGTTGTCGACTAATTTTAATCAGAAGTAATTAATTATGTTAGAGCACGTGGTGGCATTGTTTGTGAATACTGACTTAATTAGATTTCCGTAGTCATTGTTTCATTTTATGTTTATCCAGTCTGACACTGTGCGTGTGCCATAATGCCTGTGCAGAAAACGGAAGTTCTGATACGAATGGATACGATCCACAATACTTTCTAAAACTTGAAATCATACTATCAGATCATTGTTGTCTACTGTCAAACCTCTACCAGGAACAATCCCACCCGACTCGAATTTCCATCGACTCTATTCAACTCTATGTAAGTATAACATGAAGTTCTAGACATGAACCCCGTAAACTCGGGTTTCCAGTGCATATTTCAAGTTCGGCGTCCTCCTTAGTTTACATAGGTGTTACGGGCGGCACCTGAATACCTTGTTAGATTAGTTAACATGTTGTATAATGTATGAACGTGGCCTGCATTATGTTTCGAGGGCGCCGAGTGACATGGTATTAAAGCGCTGGTAGGCCGGTACCGTACTTGGCCGAATTCCGCGACTTTCGCGTTATCTCACCCACATTTAAATGTGTTGTGATTCTCCAAAATAACGTTAACACACGTAGCACGAAAAGTAACACTTTGAACTTGATGGCGACGTTAAAGTGAAAATGAGGCAAACTGTAGCTACTGTAAATGTGTGAAGTTCTCGTAAACTTATGACTCGGTGTTCTACAAAACGTCTGCTATTTTTGAAGGTCTTGGGAAGTCTTAGTTAAAAATTAGTATAATTTTTAGATAGGAGTACGTATTTAATTCTGGAATTAGACAATATTAGACAATCATTAGACAATAATCAAATAATGAATTGTCCGATTTCCATTAAACAAACTTGCAAGATGCCCATTTTCTACTATGAAGGCAGATATAATTGTGTTTTCATCAATTCGATGCAATAAGCAGAGATCATTTAAATTCTAAATGTAGTTAATTATTATCTAAATTAAGAACTTACCTTTGTCTATGTAATTATGTGCGTGCAGATTTAATTCCGTCTTCTTTGAATGAAGTCTAAAATCTTTTCCTACAAATATTAATTCTTGCGTCGCACTGCAGTGATTAAGCTTTGCATTCGGCTCACCGCTGAGCGAACTCCGACGCCAAGTTAATGGAAAGGTGACATTGACATTGCGCCAAGCGTAAGGCCGCCTGCTTCTCTAGAATCATTGAACTCTGCAGGTATTTGTTTACCAACACCTACAGAATACGTTTCATAAAGAAGTCTACAGTACCGGTTTTCTCCGAAATAATTTTTGAAATTATCTCAAATTAGAATGTATGTTTAAAGTTTCCTCTACAAGGAAATCATCCTAAAATCCAAATGTATAAATAAATAACGCCCAACGATCACATACTTAGACCCTGGCCCCTAACTAGGATTCCCTGTATCTAGGGAGCCAGGAACTATGAGGACCATGGTCCCACAACACCCAGACACGAAACAAATGCTTGCGCTTTTTTTCTGTGCACAAACATTTGTCCCGTCGCGGGAATTGAACTCGCAACCTCAGTGATGTATGAGATTTGAGCCAACCTGCCCAACCACTACACCACAGAGGTTGTCATCATATGTAAGTACCTATTTGATAAATATGTCTAGTACGATCTGCACGATAAATGTATATTAATATAATGAAATATTTACTTACATAAGATGGTGTCTATAGTTTATTTCATGGTTTCCTGAGTCATCTATTCTGATGCTCCCGGATAGGTTTAGAACCGATAAAGTATTTTCTAAGCGATGGTTTACCGCCTATTGTTGCTTTAGTAACGAGCTATGTAAAGCTTGCAGATAAGTGGCATTCCCACGGTATCCATGGCTGAGGCCTCCAGGCGGTGAGTCAGCGATGGACATCAAGGCAACTGCGGAGCACTGCTCCACTTTACTCCACACCGCGGTACAGAATACAGCTACTACTAGCTACGTGCTAACTGCTCCATACAACGTGCTGTCAAAACTTAAGGGCATTATTATTAGACGTTATAATTATCGAGACATATAATGAACATATAGGTACATATATCTACTGTGAGACAAGTAGTATTATGTAGGTACCCGTTTAGCGAAGCACTTGATAGCAAGGAGGGCGATACTCATTAAAATATCTTTAACAAAAACTGACCACGACTTTGATAATATATGCGGAAGATAATACTGTGGGACATGCCTACAAGTATTACGAATAGTAGGTACCTACTTGAATGTTTCTCACGAAGTGCATGTTTCTAATCCCCTAGTATAAAAATTAAATATTGTAAAAAAAGCGAACATTCGTTAAAAATATTTAATTCAGCATGGAGATGTCTGGCTATTAAAACATTTTACGTCATTTATTTATATATACATACATTGCATCACAACGATAGGTATAATAGCTTTATAAGGGGTCAATAACCCGGAATTTGTTAAAAAAGGGAAGCTGGCATAAGTCCCTATGGGATAGTTATTATTTATCTGACCCCCATTATTCTTAAGTCCCGAAAGTGGTCTCCCTGGCCTGTAGGCTACTTAAGCAGAAATAGTATAACACGCTCGCCTGGAAAAAGTAATAATTGGCCAAGATTATGTTGAGTTGTGCGTTTAAGAGCGAGTGTGGCTCAGTGGGAGCTCGTGCGACTTTCGATCCGACGCACCCGAGTTTAGACATGTGTAAGTAATGCGATTGATGCATTACGCGTAATATTACCCGATCGAGTACTGTAGCATTACATATTACTCGACTAAATTAAACATTACACATCACACCATAGCATCACACAGTGCACTGTTCTGTTCGTTGCATTATGTCTATCGAGTCTATGCCTCACTGACACTAATCGCGCGCGCGTCTGAGAGAGAGGAAGCGAGCTTCATCGCACGTGCGCCCTGCCTGCCACTTGATTGAACTTCCATTTAAAACCGTATTACTAGAAAATTAAGGCGACAATAGGTTATTTTGGCACCGCCCCCGCCCGTAATATTTGAATGTTTTGAACCTCTCGCTCAAAACGATATTGTTATTTTGATTTGATGTACTCGCTCCAGTCACAAAAAAATAAGTAACTCGCTATCTCATGTATATGCGCTATAACTATCACTTGCTATTGCATTCGAGCATTCCATTACAATATCACACAAGTGATAGATAGTGCGTCCGACGCGACCATCTCAAGTGATGTTTGGGGTGATGAAGTAATGACATATTACTCGGTACGAAATGTGATGCCATATCACATTACTTTTCAATGCACTGTTTTGCGCATGTCTACCCGAGTTCGAATCCCGCTGGCCCCGCACCACTGACTTTCTTAAGTTATGTGCGGATTTAACACTCGCTCCAAAAACGGTGAAGGAAAACATCGTGAAGAAACGTGGTGGATTATGGCCCATTCTCTCTCTATAAGAGAAGACCCGTGTCCCAGCAGTGGGAACGTGATGGGCTGATGATGATGATGATGTTGAGTTGTGAACCATATACTAATTCAAAAAATAATTTAATACAACTGATGCTATTTCTGTTGTACCTATTAAGTTCTTTCATTACCATAGCAGACCGAACTATATTTCTTGCAGGTACGCCACTGTTTTTACCACATGTCACGAAGCCGATGACCAGGCCAGGGTCCCGATACCATCGACAATTAATTTCGAGATCGGTACGTTCATGTTTTGTAGGCTTTGTGCGTGTAATGTTTATGACATATCATTGAGGCAAATTACCTTGTAACCGAGTCGAGGTTATGCCATGGCAGTGTGGGAATGTTAAGAGGAAAACTAGATTGTTGTACCTACTGGAAGGATAGGTATTATAGGCTTACTTTGGATATATCTATCTATATTGGAACCTATGAAGAAATTAGAATAAAATTTGTTAAACAGGGGAATAAAATAAAATTTTGTACAATACTACAATTAATAATTGAAATACAGCGTCAAGCTACGTCGAGGGCTAGAGACTTCAATCATAATTTGTAACACTTACTATGTCAATAAATATTTTTTTATGTTTTATGTTTTTTTTAATACGTGTCTTCGTAGTATAAAGGTGGAAGTAGTAGGTTCTTCCATCTTCAATGTTTGTACCTACTTATACGATTATTTAGCGTTATGTGCCGTGTAAATACTCCTGGGAGTAATTCTTCTGCCACGTGGACATCTATGTTAAAAAGCTTCTTTAGAATGTTTATGTGACTTCAAGCAATACATAAAAATACTGGAACAGCACTTCAAAAAAATACATTGAAGTAGCGTCTTCCGGAGACTGCCAGATTAAGAAGCTATTTCGTTGGTTCATAACGGTTTACTATCGAAATAGTGACACTGAAACCAGTTACGACGACTAGGCGAGGTATTTGTCCCATTATTGACTTGTAATTCTTGCCTTAGCATATATAGCCTGTTTTTTCGTAGAGACATATGCAAATACGTACGCAGGAGTGTGAGACAGTGACACACAGACACTGTGGCGAGGCATTCCCGTTATATAAGTATAAGCGCATTTTTGTCTGTAATTTATCGTTTCCGTGGATGGGAACTTGTTTTGGTTTTTTGATGTAACAGTATTTTAATCAATAAAGTTGTCAAGTTGGGTGGGGACTGTCGCTCTTTGAGTTGGTCTTTAACTACCTATATTTACAGAATAACTCATTCCGTATGTCAAGTTGAAACTTGATTCAGACCTTCTAAATATCGAAGTTAGTCGCCATAACTGTGACTTTCTCAGAAAACAAAAGACTGTTCTTGCCATTACTAATTAAATTATCGTAATATTACATAACGTTCACATTGTATTATTAATGTGTGTTTAATATGGTCAAGGTGCGTGTAGAGCAATAGAGTGTAAATTAATTTCCAATAACGGATACGTTAGCTATGCATGAAGCATAAGTTAAAAAATATAAATGCATAGCGGTGCTTGAGATGCGTGACCTAACGCCTTCCAGGGTTGTCCTGCTGATCGATGAAAGGATTTCATAGAGCATAATGGGAAACTAATATACAATAGGCATCTGTATTAAGATTAAAAACTTAATCAGTATTTGATATAATGATGCTTAAGAGTGCCGTGCTGGCACTACAAGAGGGCCGGCCGGCCGGCGGCGGGCGGTTAGAGCCATTTACTTTACTAAGTGTACCTACTATCTCTTCTGTAGACACGTCTTAATAGAATGATTTGATTATAACTGTTTATACCAGAACTTATTCCTGAAATAAATAGTAATGTAACAAAGTATTGTTCCAGGGACGAATCATGTGACGTTCGATCATCTGAGATCGACCGATCGCTGCAGAACTACGCGCCTGCCTGTGCTGTCGTACTCGTAGTGCGGTGACCAGCTCGACTGGCCAGCCGGCGCCATGCACACGATAGACACGATGGGCTACGGCCACAAGAAGTACCGGCCGCCGCTGTCGCCCACCAGCTTCTACCAACCGGACTACTACGCGAGGCACACAACGCTGCGCCCGCAGGTATGTACAACATTTTCCTAAATGTCATCTAATAACTTGCTGTAACAGATTCTTCCCATCATACGCTTCACTTAAACGTATAAAAAGGCTAAAATCAAACTGCCTGGTTGCCTGGAAGAGATCCCTTTTAGTGATAAGGCCGCCCATTGTAACACTTTCTTTAATTGATTTTATGTAAGTAATGTCTTAATAGTTTGCAATAAAGCGTTCATCTATCTAAATAGATCATTGCTGTGAATGTTTCGTATAAAATAGTAAACGACGTCAGGCGAGATAGTGGCCAAACATTGATCTATTACGCATAAAAAGAAAAAAAAAACACCGACAAAATCAAAATACAAAATCATCGACAATAGTGATATACCTACTTTGATTGAATGTTACCCCAAACCGACCAAGGCAGTGGATTCCGAAGCTCCGGTCTATAATTTCGAGATAATCCGTTTGATCGCGCGGCATCGAAGGCTTAGGGCCGACCGTCCCGTTACACGAACGGTACTGACAATGGACGGTGCTGGAAGAAATGCGCTCGACATCGTTCCGAGAGCACCGAAACATGGACGCTAGATGATATGCAAGATGCGGATTTTATAGAGCCATATTGTACCATAAATGGATAAGTAACGAAAGAAGGCGAAACGAAATTGATTTAGGTAAAGCTCCATGCGAGTACGTCTGATAACGTTTTCTTAATTAACATTTTTATCTAGACATTAGGAAAACAACAACTCTAAATAAATATTATAGGTATACATACTTGTCTACAATATAGACCCTCCATTAAATTCATCGATCTCTTGTGTAATATCTTCGATCATATATGATCGAAGTGTAATATGTTTAAATCTTACCTAATGCTTATGTCATTTATTTTAAATTACTCCGTGTCTCAGTCAGACAGGGTCAAATAAAAGTTAAAAACACCAAAGTTAGCAAATGCGTAGAATTGTGTCCTTAACCTAACCTAGAAACTTTGTGAACGTAGCTTAACTTACCGATAAAATCCCATGTTTTTATTCGTCAATTCCAACAAGTACAAAGTTGTCGGAAGTTAGTTCCTGGGTGGAATCAATTTATCTATCTAATATACGAGGTAAAGTTTACTTCACGATTTGTTTAAAACAGCGATCCTAATTGTCAGAACATGCTCGAACTTCCCTTGAATAAGATTCTGTTAGTTTGAGTATGTACCTATGGAGCAATTTACTGAAATATAGCCTTAAAAGTACGGTTCAGGTATACCAAGTATTTTTGTATGCATAAGTTGGATGAACAATGTAAAAATGGGAAGAAAACACCATTGCACATCGTGCAGTTTTTCATATGACTACAATGAACGGTAGGTGATGTCGATATAATGAAGCAATAATCGATAACGTGTTGATAATCGGTGTAACTCGATTGCCGCATATTGCCGTGCCTATCGCATGGTGTCATTCACCGTGCACCATGGGAGCATATAGCTACCGTTACCTTTGTCATTGATTCATACCTTTGATTCGATCGATATCGAATTACTCTTCGATACCACCATATCGATATATCGATATGTCTTTATTTGCTTATCATTGTGTTGTTAGGAATTAGGATGTAATAAATATTTTTACTTATGTTGAAGTTTCTACAAGCAAAATAATTAGTGATAAAGTTTTTTTAACGCAAAATTTAGTTTAGACCGAGTATCGGTCACCGATTTTTTTGTCGGTGGAAATGAAACACGAAGATTCATATTGCAACGCACACGTCCTACAAAAAGTCGGATTCAAAATAGGTGACAAATGACGATGAAAAAGAACAAACGGACCTACAAAAAGTTTGACGTCGGCGGAGGCACTAATGATGTAAATCTTTTTCTTTTCTTATAAATAATGCATTTTATCCTTCAGACCTGATAACTACTCGCATATCTACGCCACGTTAACGTAAATGACGGCCACATTATACCTAGACCTACCTTCGTGTCGTATGTTTTGCTTCTGCAAGGGATGGGTTAGTTCACAGCAGTCATGACAATAGTTCATAGAGCTGCAAAAAATATTGTTTCTAACTAAAAATATTCTAAAAGAATAAAACGTAGTATCTACAAGTACTTCACGGCGCTCCAGAACATGTCTCAAAATTATCTTCTACTGAAAGTTCAATTAACGACTTAGAAATGTTAGGTAGGTACATATAATAATTAAGTTTTTTAAACGCCAATCGACGAGCTGCTTGTTCGCCTGATAGTAAACAATACGCCTGGGTCGCGGTTATATATCTAGCAAAGGTGTGATACTTTCCAAGGTGGCCTCTTGCAGAAGAGGTTCTCACAATTAAATACTTAGTTTTGTACGTTAGTTTGTCGTCAAACATCGTTGATAAATAACTTTAAAGTAATGTCATGTCATATGGTGTAACGTACATAACAGCAACCGTGAAACGAGCACGCCTTCTCATAAAATGTTCACGTAAACGTTAAGAGGCCCTTGATGTGATGTAGATACTTACTTCATAATTTTTTTCATAGTTTGTCAAGTGTGTTGTCTATTTGTACTTATAAATCAACAAACGCTCAGCGATTGTTTCTGTTATGGTTTTATATTAATGATATTTTGTTTATATTTCCTTTTTTGTACAATGACAATGGTTTTCTTTATCTTATTCATAATTAAAATAAGTTGTGTCAAACGTATATATTACAGCCCTGGATATTTGATCAAAGATTACAGCTCATCATAGTTCTCAAAAAGCTCTTTAGCTCTAAAGCTCGTTTCAAACTTCAACCATGGGAAAGATAAGGTCTGCTCTGAACCAATTTAGTTTCATTATGGAACTCGATTGAGCTTTGATTTCATACTTCGACCGCAGTCCGCAGATCGCTTTGAATCGATTACCATTGGAATAAGTAAAAAACGCCGAGTATCATGCTCTAGTGAGCTACATCGCTGCGGTAATCCGAGCGATCATTACGACCGCTGCTACTTGACACCATGACTGTCAGTTTTAATGCGCAACGTACTCTTGTTTAAGCTGTGGCATAACGGTGAAAAGCCATCGTGTCATTAAAAAATATGAGCTTACTGCGAAGTCTAAAATGAACTGAACTGGACCTTGGATTCGATATTTATTTACGTGAACAATTTGATTTGCTCTAGTTGATCAATTCAAGATATGTCAGAATGCAGTTATCTATATACATTGAGAATAAAAGTTTGTAAAGAGCGGTAATTAATGAGAGACACATCAAATCAGATTATTATTAATGGCCTATTTAGAAAAGGAATTGAATTTATATACTCATCTCCGAACACCATCGTTCGTTTGTGGCATGTCTTTATACCGTTTGTTCATATACATAAGCAAATTAAAAAGTAACTGTTAAGTTAGATAAATCAAACCCATGGACCGCAAACCATACTGGCAGTTATTTCCATAGCGCTATGATGTAAGAAATTAAGATGCGCAAGCGCGTGTGCACACGAGCGGATCCGCGGCGCACGCGAGCTCTGCGCAAGCTCCTGCGCACAAAAACCAAGGAAACCTGCGTAGCTTTAAGCGGAGGTGCTAATGAATAGTGATGAACTAAAGGAACGACTTCCGCGTGTTGTTTTAATTACCATCAACCATCATATGCCACATCAGAGGCCATAGTTTTACTGCATATGTGCTAGCTACCTTTCCGTATAGTGAAACAACATTAGGTCTGGTAATATTGCAGTAAACTATGGTCTGTTTAGGAGGACCTTTAGCACTTTTCCCTGCTACACCCGATCGCCGCGCCGCCGCCGGCAGTGAAGTCACGCGGCTAATACCGAGATGATAAATGAAGCAGCATATAAAATTAATTAATAAGCAATGTAACACGTCCGTAATTATTGAACAATGGCATATGAATCGACTTTTGCGATTTAATGATCTTTACTTGCATAATATACGTAAGTATGTAGTAAGCAGGTATTTAATATATTTTTAGGAATAAAGTATGTCCTTATAAGACAAATTGGTAATTAAGTACTACTTAGGTAAATATCTCTATTTTTGAAGTGTCCGAGTGCATTGCCTTACATTAATTTTCAAAGACATATATAAATGTATCGAGTAACTTTGAAGAACGTAGCCACATTGCTATCTTATAACGCAGTGCAATGATATGCGTAAAGATTTTATCAAAAGCGTGGGAGCATCAGCAAGCAGCACGCATTGTCCAAATGTCGGCTCGTTGACCCACTGCAGGTCAAGTGTACAACACCAACGGTGCCTGAGCAAACAACAAACCAGATTTTCGTAACTATTTTATATTTAACAATTCCCGTTCACAAGTTAGTTTATTTGTGTTGAGTAGGAGTATCTCATTCTACAACTTTTACGCCAATTTCCTAAGAAATTCCTAAAAATTAGATGAATTTTGATAAGCCTCTTTTTTATAAGCAAATACGGTTAGCTGCGACATTTCCTGTTAGTTTCTTAATTTAATCAAAATTTCTTTTAGATTTAATCCATTAAATTGATAATTTTCTGACCTAATAAGCCGGTTGTCGTTAACATCGATGACCTGAGCAAATGGTCGCCAGTATTTGAAAACCAGTTAAAGGTTTTAGTTTCGGTTTTATTAGGACGCCGCGCCGCTCGGACATTATTATTCGTCTGCAAATTCTATCTATGCGGGAACCTTCGTTGATTTACATCGCGGACATAATGAGGCTTGGACATTCCTTTTAATTAATTTTAATTAAATACATCTTCATTCATCTATAGCGGTTAAACAAAGTCGTTCAGAGTAGGATTGTGTAGAAGTTTTTGCCAATATTCAACAAGAATTATTTTGTGAGCAACATGTTTTAACCTAGCGTAAGTTATTATTGACTGAATATTTTGTGCTTTAGTGTTAAAGAAAGTAAAACAATGGTATCAAGAATAAGTTTTTATATCGTAAATAACAGACGTCTTCGTAACTTCATTTCAATAAACTTTAGTAAAAAGTTTTGCATCGTAAGTAATTGGCAAAAAAGTTCACAGTGCTTGCGTGCACTATCGTGATTGTATCACGGACGGAATTCGTCTGGACCACGGTGCCTCGATCCAGCTCACTAGTGTGTCATTTACCATCTTATTCTTTTTGTTTTAACTATAGTGGATTTAATATACGAATTATGCAGCTCAAGAAAAACTCGCCAAAGACGCCCGTGACATCCGTCGAAACCATTTTTTTAAGTATTCTATCGTTGTTGTTTAATAGACAAGTTTACGAAACCTCTTTCAATTCTAAACTCCAACAATTTTATCTTTAATTGTATATCAGAGCATGCTAAAAGCCATTTATGTTATTTATTTTTTCATTATATTATTGACTTATTTTTAGTGGTCCCTTTAATAAGCATAGTTTCGATTAATTAAAACTGGAGTTTAGCAATGATCTGCAATTTAAGTTTAGCATGGAATGCTGTTGTTTAATTCAAGTTGCTATTTACATCCACCCAGTAGATAATTCTAAAGCAGCAAGCCTGCTCATTACAAGCGATGCGTGCGAATAAAACAAAATAGAAACATCAGAAGTCGGAATGAAGCAAGTATAAATAAAACAAGTGAAATAAGAATAGTTTCGTAGTTACATGTGTGTTACGTGTGAGCGAGTGGTTCGCCTTGCACTTGGGTCTTCAGTGCAACACCCGGCCGAGGCCGTGGGGCAACCGGCTCGCAAATCGGGTCAATAATAACTGAGCTGCTTTTATAATTAAAGTTGTGTTTAATGGACACAAAAGAAGCAGAATGTTGCCTGAAAATGAACACCATTGACATTACAGACATAATAACAAACTGTTTCTGGGGCTCTATCTACGTATACCTACTTTGAAATAAATACTATAGCTGATTATATGTTTAGAATTTCATGTTGGGTGAAAGTGGTCATCTAATCAGCTGAAGAAGTTGACGAGTCAAATTATATGAAATGAGAGTGTACAGAGTATACCTACCTACCAACAAAGATCATGATCCTGATGGCGCGGCGCGCCGTGCCTAGAATGTAGAGATACACTTTGTATTTTTAAAGGCGCATATCTTTGTTTTCTTATTTAGATTGTATAAGAACAAAAATGGTACCATTCGCCATGTTTGCGCATCTTCAGTGCAACAGCCGGCCCTGTGGCGACCGGTTCTCTACAATTAGGTCATTAATATAATAACATAACTGGTTGTGCCTATACCACTAAAAATAGTTTTCGTTATTCTCCATTTGTATTACTATTTGAGATAATAAACAAATACTCAACGGTATCTAGTGGACAGGTGTTAAACATAAAGATTGAATGGAGCACTAGAGCCCACATTTTAAAATATTTCATATATTTTGTGAGTTTGTGACTCTTCTAGATATTTAAGTCTCTATTTGTATTATTCAATCAATACAAAAATTTAGGTTATAAAGTGTATAAAAAATCGTGTTTAATCGTACATTGATTGGATAAAATATTTTCTCTTTTTTATTTTATTTATTATAATTCATTCACTCCATATCTGTATATAAATAAGCCACTAGTTTATAGACAGGAATTTGTACTATTTAATTATTTTATGCTGCAAGTTAAATGGAAACTAGTTAGTAGTTATATTTAGCCCAGAGTCACCTGACAACCCGTCTCTCGCATCCAGGGTATTCACACTACACATACCCGGCACCCGGCCGGTACTCGCTACCCGGGACCCGATAAGCGTGCCGACTCCTGAATAGCACGAGATAAGAGAGGATGTTCAGAGTAAAAGATTGTTCAATCACTGTCGCATGGATTATCTAAACTGTCCTGTAGCAGTTTCCTAAAAAGATTTCGGTTGAATTAATAATAGTTGAAAGCTTGAAGTTCAAGGTTGAATGATTCCAATTCGCCTTTATTGACAAATAAAATATTTAGAGGAACTTGAAAAGGAATACGAAATATCAGAGTGAAAGTAACCATATAAATAGGCAGCACAAGCTCAACATACTTACATTTAACTGTATAGAACACATTCTTACCCGATAAGGCTCCTCAAAATAGGTAGGGGGTGGATCCGCACAATTTGCGAAAGAGTTCGCACAATGATTAATGTTCCTAAAAAGATTTATAGCATACAAAGAGCAATGACGCAAGGAAAGTTAGTTAGATGTAGGTTAGTAGGTTCAGGCGTTCACCTTTCTCTTCATATACCTACCTATTAAATGGCCTGACAAAAACACATTTGTTTCTTGCCGAGTTCGAGGAACGGTTGAAACAGGCCGAAGAAAGTTTCTGATATGATGATATTATCCAAATAAATGAACTGTCGTGGTTTTATTTGTCGAGATATAAGTGAAATATTCCTAAACAGACGTGACCTATTGTTTACCTGAAATAATAGGACTTTCACTTCGTTGAACGCAATCTGTCTTTAAATTGGAATTCAGTTCTAGTTAGTTTACTTTTATTCGGTTACAGAATGTTGTGAACATAGATTAGATTAGATAACGCTTTATTGTCACACAACAACATGAAATAATTACAAAACAATACTTAAACCTAAAGTGTTACAATGGGCGGTCTTATCGCTTATAGCGATCTCTTCCAGACAACCTTTGGATGGAGAGGACTCAAAGAAACTGTGAGCGACGGTGGTGTTGTGTATAAATACATAGATAGATACATGTAGACTACTACATAATCCTATAATAAAAGTAACGGCGCGGCGATCTATTGCTAATAAGGAAGACTACACTGAAACGAGCAATTCATAGAAGCAAAAACTCAATTGAGATGTACACGATATTCTGCTTCAATAGGTTCAAATGAACATTGTTTGATAGGTAAACGACCTCTAATGTATTCAAAGGCACTAATTTAAAACATAATATACCTAGATACATAATTATGTGGTTATGGTGTTACTGCACCTGTTATGGGTAAGGGTGTTACTAACTATCAGGTGAACGACCAGCTCGTCCCGTTACACAATTACTTAAAGAATTACATGTACGAGTAGATCATCAGCCGTGCACGGTATGTTTGTCAGCCAAAAAACTATATATAACAACCGACCGACTGACGGACGGGTAGACAAGGGTATTGTAGTAGTGATTTTATTGTCTCTTTATTCATAATGAAATACAAGCCGTACCAACAAATTTTGTGACTTACTTTTTACGTAGTGATACCCGTAAAGAACACAAGAACATAGCGTCATTAGTATCTTTGTCTTAATAGAGACAATAAGAAAAGTGTTGATGGACATATTCTTAATTTTACTCTATTAAGCAGTTTAATCATTCCCTGTGACCTCCTGTAGCTTTAACAGTCATACTGCTATATATGCATCGTTCATTCATTATATCTGGGTAGGTACATACCTCCCTACAAATTATTAAATCAAGCTATAAACTTGGAAGTAATAAAATAATTTATTTTCTACTGCTCATACTCCGTGGTATGCCGCTGGCGTCCTTTATTCCCTTGCTGATATTGCCTATTCTAACATGTACCCTACAATTACTGTTGTAATGCATTCTGCTATAAATTCCCATCAATTTATCTTTACAGCCTCTGTTAGACAAGAGACGGGTCGTGTTAACATAGCCTTTAATGGTCGAGAGAGGTTCTTTTTAAAACAAGGATCACTAAAGTTAAAAACAAATATGCTAGCGGTCCTCGCATTGCAAGGCTTTTGACCTGGCAGAGTTCATTGCCCTTGCGGCTAGACCGTACCTGTGTCCTTGCTAATAACATGATCATCTTTTATGGCATATTTATAAAAATAAATCATAGAACACAGAAGTTTACGAGGGAGCAGTAATCCTGGTAACCCGATGAAAGAGCCTCACAGCTAATTGCTATGAGAACACATGAGTCTCATTCAAAACTGGTTTCTAATCGGAATGCAGACTTCATTATTCAGCACGTTGTTTATCACCATGCCTTTTATACAGCTAATCAAGTGTCGCGATTTATATCGCCTAGATACTTCGGTAGCTATTAAAATCCATGCTAAAATGTAACGGATAGATAAGTTCTCTGAACTCCTAGGATTCTAGGTCAGACATTCCGCACTAATTGTAACAGACGAATAACGAAAAGTAAATAAAATATGAAAAATCTATAATACAATACAAATACAAAATAACATTACCGTGGCTAAAATTCTGAAGAGTACCTAATGATTTACGCAGAGCCTGAGGTAGTTCACGTGCGCTCCTAACTATATTATTTTATGTAAAGTTTAGATACAAATACAATACCTGTTATGATTACACCATATTTTTTAATTAATCTTTGACCACTACATCCATTCTAGTTAATCTGTCGCTTTTTAAGGAACGCAATTTCGGTTTCTTCATTATTCTACAAAAGACTGACGTATTGTTCAAAAACTGCTATTCATCATTTTTGTAATGAGACTTCAGAGGAATATTACTCTGAGAATGAGACCGTAAATATGATGGATCGCGCGCGTCGCAATAAAAATATTTTCAGAACGAGACGGGACTCTTCGGGAACGATATGAATGAAACGTTTCCAATACAATAGCTCGTACGTATATTTAACGATATATTTAGATACCTTTTTTGTTCTCATATTTTAGCGTTAAAATTGTATAATACCAAGGTTTTAAGTTAAGGAAGCTTTAACGGTGATCACGTATAATGTAGGTAATCGTGACTTACTCTACCTACTGACTATTATGTTGCATAATTAAATGGTTACGTTATTTATAATTGGGCAGATGCTAATGCGAAACTAATCCGGAAAAATAATACAGATAAATTCCATGCTAAACCTAACCAAGCATTGTTATTACTTTACTGTTATGTGAATAAAATTGCTGTCATGCGAACATAGAATTCGAATAATAAACCGACCCTTTTGTTAGATATTGATATCAGTGAATGCGAAGCATCTTATTTTTAAGGAAAAGCTTTCAAAAAATATAAACCTCTCTTTCACTTTTATATGGAAGGCCTAAGGCAGTGGTAATAAAACCTCGAGGTCGTTAATGTTCAATTTTGGCAGGATCTCATTTGGACGGCGAGGCCGAGGTCGCACCAGCCCCCGTACCCATATGTGCCTCAAGCGCCAATGGTATATCGTATTGAGCTCAGATTAGGGTGTCGATTCACTGCGACAAAGTCTTATTGAGCCATATATTGTCTCATTAAGTTTATCTTAACTTGTAGTTATCGTATTTTGGTATAAATTAATGAGATTTATTCGATTTCTTGTCTGAATCGACAATAATTAGACCGTATCTCATCAGTCGCAGTGACAACTTTAATTAAGACCTTAATTTGAGTTCAACACGATATACGATTGGCGCTTGAGGGGCATATGGGTTGGGGGGCTGTGCCAGTGAGCCGACCAAACGACATCAACGCGCGTGTGTGCTTGTGTGCTTGTATGCTCTCCGTGAACACTTGCATTTACAAAAAGGGTCAAACATTGTTCTGCTTTCGGGTTTTGGATTATCATTTCTGAAGTAGGTAGATATTTCATTGGGTTATATGGTATTATTATTATAAGTATCTACCTAGTACTTAGATAACTTAAACTATCATAGTGTTGTAGGGTTATTGTCTTCACAATCAATCATCATAAATATAAAATTCATTTAACAGAATCCACAGCTCGATGCTCTAAAAAACTAATAAGGAGGGTACAGTACTGTTCCTACTACTACAAAACTGCAGTCTAATAAGGAGTTTTTTAGAATGTATGTTGTATGTACGATTGTACAATGTAATGACAATCACAAAACAGGTACATCTTGAAATAAACTAAGAAAGAAAACAACTTTAAAATATATTAACTTATTTGTAGTGAATATAGTGTGTTTATTTACACACAGTGAACACAGTGTTCACCTACGCACTCCGTGTTTGTGTGAGTTTGGTTTCATGCCGATTTGCCTTCATACGTCTTATCCTCGTCGCGTTCATTATGGACTTGGAAAACTTCACTTTTGAAAATTTGCTTGTGTTGAAAACATCAATGCCATTGAATATTGATATTTATAGACCAATTGTAATGTATATGAACGTAGTAAAATAACGCTAAATAGAACAAATGATTTTTATAAAATTACGAAAATATTATAAATAAACAATATTTTATTTATTACGACAGCAAAATATTCTTCTCTGATAAATTGTCACATCCATTTTGTACGCTTCATCGTTGGTCCTACCAAATACGTTTATCTCTCACAAGTGGGTCTCGGCTCGGTAAGAGGATACCAGGTGAGTGACCGAGTCCTTGACCCACAACGGCGGCCCATCTCGACGGCCATTATTAGGCTTATTTACCCTACGGATATTACGGCTGGGTGAGTGGGCGATACCTCGAGAAAGTGGCCAGATGAACAATCAGCCTTTGAAATCGATGTCGTTGGAATTCTTCTCAGAACTGGACACTCACTGTGTATAGGGAAAGAAGCATAGGTAGGTACTTTAAGAACACATACATAGGTACTTATTTATGTGTTTAATTGTGCTTTTATTTATAGTGCATTAGGCATATACCTAATTATGAAAAGAAAAAGGATAAGAAAAAGGTTCATATGTTTACATACATAATATTAACACGAATGGTTTACTCACCTGTATTACCTGTAGTACCTATATACCTATTACCTCTATATGACGTCACTATAATGTTAAAAAATAATACCTAACTAGGACAGTAGCAACAAAGTAAGACGAGCTTTTTGCCCGCACGTGTGTGTCTATTAAAGGACTTTTATGAAATCATTGTTTGCAATTAGCGGTATGCAGATAATTGCAAATAATTGCAGTTGATTCCATTGATTTACAATTGTTTCCGCGTTTTCGCATACTGAAAGCATGCCGATACGACCAAGTGACCAAGCTTTACTCATAGTCAAACTCATAGTCTTAATCATAACATGCCTGTTCTGTTTTTTGTTATTCTAAGTAGGTATACGATTTTCCAACGAAGAAAAAATGTGTTAACATTTAATCTAGTTATAAGAATAACTTTCAACATTTTTGTTACCTTAGGTTCTTAATTACTCCAGTTGACTTTAGACATATATCTTTATTATAATATACATATGTAGGTATTTTTATGTTCTAGCAAATCAGAAATATATAGACACAATAATACTGAAATCTGCCAATGTCTGTGTTCTATTGTCTCACGTAGAGCTTTCCTAGAGCAAGAGAACACGAGATGAATTTTAACTAACAAGCATGGCGGCTAATACAAGTCTAGAAGGATTTTGTCTTTGCTGAATGTGATCCTGATTAGGTTAAATGAAAATGCTCGCAATAAAGTTTTTAATAAAAGTTCGTTATTTTTTTTATTTTTTCAACTATTCAGATTTGGTATTTTTACGAAATACAAATACAAAATCTCTATATTGCATAGTAAAAGTAGGTACAATATAAAGTCGAAAACTCTACCCACTGCTTTAGTTTATCACTGTGTTGCAGTAGGCAGTTTCTTCCCCTTAACTAGGATCAAATATATATACAACAGAGACTTAATTAATCACTATACTTATTAAGGTTTTTAAGTAACTATAAGTAAAAAATATATATATAAAAAAAAATAAAAAATTTATTATAATTTTAATTGATTATTGGTTTAAGTATGTTATAAAGATATGAAGATGTAGCTGCCCCTGAATGTCAACTTTGGTTAGCAGCCAAGTAGTAACATAAAAAATACGGTATTTTTTAGGTATTTTGATTGATTGATAACGCTTTATGTCATGTACCTACAGGTACACCAAGAACATAACAAGAACAAATAATAATTAAACTTAAAAATTTGATTAGTGCATTGGGCGGTCTTATCGTTAATAAAGCGATCTCTTCCAGACAACCACAACAGGTATTTTTTAATGTTTGAACGTTAAGTATAAACTTGTCAATTGAACCGTAGCCGGTTCACTTCGTCTCACCGGGAGTGCCCCGGGCGGTAGCGCACGCGCAGCCCGCGCCGCAGAATATCAAACAGTTAGTATGCACGTATCGTCACCGTGACGCGCCTACCGTTACTCGACACACTATAGAGTCACACCGGCGCGCTCCACCTTACGACCGACGACCAAGCTATCCTGCTTTCTAATTTATTTATCATTAAATCCTTGCGTGAGAACAGTGCAAGGATCCACCTTAAGAATCAACAGTGAAACGCTAATGAAACCTGGTAATTAGTTGCTGATAAGGACACGATGCAACGGTATTAACAAGAACTTCTAGTTACCAAGCTGTTAATTGAATTCAAAGCGTTTATTGTAACAGAAGTCTATAATTTGTAAACTGTAATAGAACACTCTACTATATGCTTATGGCGTTGCATTCATGGATAAAAAATACATCCCGTGATGTGGAATATGTTGTGCGCGTAAACCGCTATTCACGCATTCTTCCACATCGTCAGAAAATCGATTGTGCCGATGGCAATCTTAAGATTTATTATCTCGGCACAATGTGATGTCCATAAAAGTGACTTCTGGCTTTGATGGAATGTGAGACATCGGAACCGAGTCATCACAGCGACGCGACAATCAACGATGCAACCATTGCTGTCGGGTGTTTGCTCTGCATTCCTTTCTTTATGCACCTACATTCCTCGATGATTCCATGTGGCGACAAAAAAAGCTTACGAGTCTTGAAACAAAGCGAGTGTCTGCAAAAACTTTGATTGTTAGTGTCGATGCTCTGAAGTTTATGACGGAAAATGTAACTAGAAACATAAACCGTACAAAATAATATCCATGAAATTCGATTCGACACACATCGATCAGTTGGAATCGCTCCATTATCGGTTTTCGACGAATTTCTTTATCTTTATTTGCAAAAGTGTATTGAGATTTCATCTTCTGACTTCGCCATTCTAATGACTTGGAGATTGGAGATAGCCATGACTGTAGCAATGACCGACTGCTCAAATGAATTTCGTTGACAATAAGTCGATAAGTAATAAAACTTTCATCACAACAATAGAATATAAATAGATTGTGCTACTCTCCACATTCATTGAGAAAACAATCGGATGAGAAATGGTCGTACTTATATAAAAATCTTAGAACAGTTAAATTTTTACTAGCCATTGAACCAGACGGCACGTGGTTTTAGACTCCAAAAGGAATACTAACCTTGACATTGGAACACCTGTTGGTGATATAGTGGGTGTTAAACTAGCAGCCGATTTTGGTTAACTGTCCGCCTACGTCAAAGAGGCAAGCCTTCCGAAGTATTGTATGTACAATGTACATATAGTACTTACTTGTACACCTCACGTAAATAGGTCATGTAACTATTTGTACAAACTAAAATATAAGTAAATATATAAGTATATAGCTAAATCCGACAAACTGATCTGAGGTAGCTATCTACATACCTACCTTTTTCTGTACCGTAATTGTGTATGAGACGAGCAGTTCGTTCACCTGATGGTAAGCAACACACCTGCCCATAGCAGTTGTAGCACCACCAAAAACATTGCGCTTCAAAATCCTCCGCGGCACTGCACTGTGCTCGTCACCCTGAACACAGAAGAGATGCCCTAAGACAATAGTTAGTAATTTCGCTGTAGTACTTGGTCAGCCGACGTCTAGCTGGCTAGGTTGCTAAACTGGCTAAAGGATTTAATCAGCTTTAATTATTATAACATCGTCGGACAGTCAGTTTGTCTATGACTAGAAGTTCATTTCCATTTTCAATAACTTCATAAAACACATTATGTAATAATTGAATTTCGCACTAAATTGTGAATTCTCAACTGCGAAATTTCATATTAGCAATTAGCATCGCAATATCACGTAGCATGTTTTGGCCTGCCAATGAAATTAATGGACAAGAAAGAGACAGATTAAAAAGTTAATCTAAAACCACGTTTTTTGAGGTAAGGTCGGCATTGCATGATAATAAATGGATTTAGAATACATTGTCATCGAATTGTGAGCTATCCTGAAAGTTTCAACTGGATAGCTAATCGGGAAGTGCTCGAAATTTAAGTTGCAAGATTCCACCTGGAACGACAGACAGACAAACAAGAAAGTGACTTAATAAAAACGTGGTAAAATGGCAATAATTTTTATTACTAATATAGGCACTATTGCTACTACTAATAATTGTACTCCATGATACGTTTAGGTATTTTCTGTGGTACAAAATACGATCGACATTATAACCTTGATACAGTTCAAAGACTTTTTGTCAGTTATGATTTTTTCGTCAATTTGGACGTTTATTCGCATGTCAAGGTTTTTTGTAACCATTGGCCGCAGGAGTCCACTCAATGGTAATTACTTTAGGTACGTACAATCAGACTAAACTTGTCTAATGATTCATAGCGAACGTGTTTTGTTTTTGTTGTGTCTCCTCACTAAAAATGATGATAGTGCTCATAAAATATTCATATATGAATTTTTTTATGCAAGTGCTCTCAGAAGCATGTGTTGGTTACCGCATGATGACCAATAACTAAAAAACGTATTAACTATTGATTAAAAATAATTTCCTAATGCGATTCACATATCTGTAAATAGCATGAAGATGATTTTTTTTCATACTCGACTACAGTTTCCCGTTTATTTTTTCGGCATATTTGCTACTCATAAACATGAATGATTTACTCGTATCCACAGTATTTATTATAATATATTATAGTGTAATATGAGCTTGAAGGTTTTTCTAACAAAAACTTTTCCTGTATCAAGTATAATAGTAATAAAATAATGAGTGTCATTACGTATAATCTGCCTGGAAGGTTGACAGCGGGCCACAATGGCTGTTCGTGTCAGGACTAGTCTCGTGCAGTCGGGCTTGAATACTGAAACAAGAAAAAATAATAATCGAAGGGGACATCTTTACGTGACTGGTTAAGTACGTTCAACTACATAAATAATGCCAACCTTTTTGCAACGATGTCGTAATAAGAAAGAATAGAGATAGTTTATGAATTGCGAAGACAATTTAATATTTTTATCGTGACACAGTAGATCCGTCCGTGCTCGTGTCAAGTTATTTTTATAGGTGCCTGGTAGGTATGATTTTAATAGTAAACCTGTTGATTGATTATAATTGCAAAATTGTTTCATGGATGCATGAAGTCTGCATCGCGTTTATTATTAATCAATTGCAATTAATCATAACTTTGCTAGTGCCGTTGCAGCGTGCATCGGTAAATTATGATAACATCTTCAATGCCACCATCATGCATCATCTATATAACAACTAGCATCTATTCCGTATACAAACAAACAAACGTTCCCCTCGTATACGTTACCCATGACCTACAGTTCGCTCCTTGTGAATTAATTAGGCAAAACAAACAGTAAAATTGGCGATACACTACTAACTTCCTTAAGTTCACATTACCTAGGTAGAGTACATTTCGTTTATAAATTTGAAAGAAAGAAGAAAGAAAAGACAGACATTTATTCGAGACTGTCACAGAACATTACATAGAAACATAATACTATAACATAACAGATAAATATAGTATAACCTAATAACAATAACACAATCAATACATAATATAAAGTACGATGAAATGTTGCGCGATGTCAAGAAAAGGTTCCGACTATATAAGCATATAATTAATTTTTAGACAAAAACAAAAACCGACTTCAATGTATCTTCGAAGTCCAAAGTCACATATCGATGAAATTTATATGGGACCACTTTGTAGCTATACTGAACCCAACGCAAAGAGAATTTTCCAAATCGGTTCACAAATGACTGAGTTCTGAGGTAACAAACATAAAAAATAAAAAAAATACAACCGAACAGAGAACCTCCTCCTTTTTTGAAGTCGGTTAAAAACTAAGGTAATAAATACCTTAGTACTGATTTTCGTCGGAACCTAGGTATAAACCTACCTAACTGTTTCATGTGATCTTTGGAGTGTCATAGCATGTGGTCAATTATCAGAAGCCTAATGTAGTTTGTTTATAATGTAAGTACATGTATATGGGTAGGTACGTCGTTGTTTATGCTTTTGCATTATTATAATTAGGTACATATTTCGTGGAACATTTATCGATAGGCTCTATAAATAACTTATAAGTTATGTATAGGTACAAATAAATTGCAAAAGTAGACCGAAGTCAAATCGAAAATCACCGATTTCTTAAAATAACTTACTATCAGGATAAATAAAATATAAATATGGCGTAATTCAAAACGCGAAACCTTTAAAGGTTTGTTCTTTAAAGATCCTTGTTAAAACAAAGGCTGGTTCTGTGAACCCGATCCATTATGGCTCAGCAAACACTGCCAAGGTACCGCGGTGTGCTGTCGGTGGTCAATGAACAAATACAGCTCATTAGCAGGTCGCTACGAGTTGTAGACCGAGGAGGTCGCCTCATCTGCTGCAAGGCCGACCAATGCATGTACTATTATTCTATTTGAGGGTAAGAAGTCAAATCTCTTCCCATATAAATAAACAAAAAATGCACTTACATTATATCCCTTTAATTGCTAGTTACTGGAGCTAGTTACCAAGCAAAAATTAATTTATATTCACAAATCCTACAGATGTGTTGCTTACCATCAGGTGAATGACCTGCTCGTCCCGTCACCAAATTACATAAAAAAGTAAGATCGGATCTTATAACGTTTTTTTAAATATTTTTTCAAAAGCTACACATCCCTTTCGTAAGACCTTCTTCGGACAAATATTTTTATATTGAAAAATAAAGTCTACCAGCCAGGGTATTTTCATTCTATTAAAATTTTATCTGCGCTCAAAGGCAAACGAGGCCTATAGAAATAGCCCTGTCTTGAAAAGGCATATGAATGACCGTCTATTCTCTGAAAAGTAAGCGCTAAAGATGTATTTACAGTGCCTGGAGGGCAGTTCCCACGCATACCAACTTATTACAATATTTTTATTATGGTAGTTAAAATCTATTATTAACTTTAAGTATTGGCTTATATACCCTTCTTTAAAAAAATAACGATTGATAATATTACCAGAGAACTTCAGATGATAAAGGGTTCTGAGTATGATATTTTGGAACTCCCGCAGAATAAAACTTAGAGATAGGGATTATAGCCGACAAGTATAACCTATGCTAACGCTATCACGAGACAAGACCTCTGTTGTGTTGTTTAGTTGCTCGCGAGTTTTTCGCACCCAAATTAGTTTCGGGTGTTCGATTCTTTAATAACGGGCGATATACAAATTAATAATAATTCATTTTATAACAAAAAAAACCGACATCAATTCTGATGTATCTTTGAACTCCAAGGTCAAATATCAAAGAAATGTATATGGGACCACCTTGTAGCTATGCTGAACCCAACGCAAAAAGATATTTCCATATCGGTGTATTCTAACCTAATAAAAAAAGGACATACAATCGAATTGAGAGCCTCATCCTTTTTTTGAAATCGGTTAAAAATTACATGTAGTACTATTTTTTTGCAATTTATACAATGTTTGTATGAAGATACGGTTTGAGATTTTTCAGTGTAAAAATTGTCACCGGTAATTTTGCAAACGAGTGGGAATAGGCACAATCGCATGAGAATGTTCAGTTTGTCACCCCTGAACCCTGCACACAGTCTAGTAAATATGATTAACTTGACTGTGCCTGTACTAAGGTCTCAGACAGTACCTGAGCACAGTACATAAAATCAATTTTCAATTTACTAGTGACCCGCCCCGGCTACGCACGGATGCAATTTACTAACGTGGTGTAATTTTTTGACGAGTCGTTTTAAATCATTGAATTTTCTCTACTATACAAGAACTCTATTAAAATTTGTTGTACACACCCTCCGTAAAAAAAACTATAAATGGCAGTGAAAACCATATCAAAATCCGTTAAGTAGTTTAGATGAAGTAAGCGGAGAAACAGAAACGAGGACGCCGATAGCGACTTTTTTATACTAATTTAGATAATATCTACCTATATGTTATGTATATTTATATAGGTAGGTAGTATATCTATAATATTCCTAGGTACTGGTACTGTTTTGTTGTGACTTCATTATTAAGCTAGTGTATCCTGCAATTATACGCAAGTATAAAGTGTGTTAGAGTATATAACAATAGATATTAGTTACAATCTAGGAGACTACAGCCTTGCTATTATGCTGATTGTCGTTATGTAACGCACGCCATCATGTCAAGGCATCTAACCTAGGTATAATAATTTAATTAGTCTTTTGATTACGATGGACCTAGATGACTAACAGTACATGCTAAAATTATTTATATTCTTAGGTATACAATGCAATACAATACACACTTGATTGCACACAAAATAAAAACACAATACATAAAAGAAAGAAATAATAATTACAAAATACAAAAATTTGAGGTACAACGGGTGGCCTTATCGCTTAGAGCGATTTCTACCAGACAACCTTTGGATGGATAGAACCGGTATGAAAAACAATGCCGTGTATACTTAAGTTTAAGTACGTAAGTAGTTGAGTACCAACACACAAAACTAACATTCTTAAACGAATGTCAATTACGAAAAACCCGCAACTACAATATATTTATGGTAAGTACTTGATACCATCCACTTTTGCACACAGTATCAAAACAAGAAAGTGACAGATTAAAAAATTAATGTAAAAACGTTTTTATGCTCTTTTTGAGGTTAGGTCGGTATTGCATGCTAATAAATGGATGTTCAATGCATTGTCATCGAGTTGTAAGCTTACCTGAAGTTTCAGCTTGATAGCTAATCGGGAAGTGCTTGAAATTTGAGCTGCAAGATACCACCCGGAACGACAGACAGACAGATAAACAAGAAAGTGACTTAATAAAAACGTGGTAATAAAATAGACTGAAATATTAAATTCAACATTAGAGGTATATGTAATAAAACACAGCTAAGTCCTTATTATCAATTTTAGCCGCAATCATTTATAACTGAACATCTTTTTTTTTGTGAAAATCTTTACGTTTTCATAGCTACAGCTACTATCCGTAAGTCTGTGTAGGTAAGTGCTATAATATATTTGTAACTCTAGGTACTATTATAATTAACTGTATCAGTCAGGTGTAGAGAGGGCGTTATATGATCGATTTGATGGGGTAGTATCTGCAAGTACCTACCTGCTAATCAGTGTGAGCCCACAAACTCAATAGAGCATCATTCTCACAGAGGCCGCGCATCGCGACCACGGTCAGCAGGTCATCTTGTTGTGCTTCAATAGCCCATTCATATGCTTCAGCAATTCGCATTCGTAATGCTTTAATACTACATATAAGTAGTAGGTACTAAAATTAGCAACTCTACTATAAGTAACTATGTCTACTCATTATCTAATACTGACCTTGTTTTATCAGCTCGTATTGCTACTAATAAACAAAGATTTACAATTTGTGTAGGTAGAACGAGAATAGTCTTTACAACATTTAATAATATTAGATAAGCTAATCTGAATCAGATACTCTATTTCGACCAGTTGCTCAACGGTTCCATGGTGTAATGGTTAGCACTCTGGACTCTGAATCCAGCGATCCGAGTTCAAATCTCGGTGGAACCTGTTCTTTTTGTCGCTCTTTATTGGTAATTGGTAATATTTATATAAAATAACATGAGTAAAGTACTATTATTACATGTATATGATATGCATTATTTTTTAACGCTAAAGTTACAAAATATGTAACTTTAATTGCTAAAATTATTTAGTACTCTTTCTTTAAATAGTAAGTCACGCTCGCGCCTGCCATCCTCATAATGTGCTGAATAAACCATGATCAGTAGGATATCCTGTCTAACGATTGTTTTATACATGTTGGTCGCTTCCTGAGTCCTTTGTCATCCTGGAAAGATTTAATTGTAGATTATAATTTACTTATTTCTATAATCCACTCTCCAAGTTTTTACACCTTGGAAAACGAGTTATCCGTCGGGGTTGTGGTTTGTGCACAATTACTACCTATATCGAATAGGTGTGTAATGTCAAAAAGTAGGTGTAGGATATTGACCTACGAACGCGACAAAGTTATCCAGTAGGTATACAGTAATATGTACGTTAGGTTTATACATAGGTATAACCATTACGTACCTATGTTCAGTGGTATCTATCCTCATCATGTACATATACCTACGAGCTGTTCCTACGCTCACCTTATACATTTTACACGTGTCGTACTTATGTAAAATTACCTACCTTTTTCCGACAAGTAACTGTGCTACATTACTTGTATAATAATTAAGCTGACTGCACAATTACCTCAGACATTACCGAGATGGGCAGTAATGCGATTCGGCGGCGGCAGCAGCGGTGTGGTAGCGCTGCGCCGCCGGTGAGTGCAGGTTCGATGCTCTCATCAGTCGTGCGCAACCTTGTCGTAATTAGCGGATGTCGATAAATGTCGAAGAAATCGAAGAATACGTCACTATTTACACTGCACAGTCGACAAATGATCGGTTCTTTAATTTTAATATTGTTTATATAAATAATCAATAATGCCAAGAAGTTGTTGAGGTCAAGATGTTCTTCTTGGGTATATTATAGGTACTCTATCATTAAGGTAAACACAAAACGGGTTGAGTAAAGTTATCTTAAATTACAGGTACGCATACCTAAATTATATCGTAATAAAATGTTAGGTAACATTGGGCTATTGGAATTTTGGAATCGTTACCAAATCCTTTGATGAAGCGATTTATCAACAATCAGCTCATGTCCTTATTTTATAAATATTGTAATTATCTTATGTCGTATGAAATTGATCAAGTTACCGACTAATTATTTTGGCAAAGCATTCAGAGTACCGGCTTAATTACATCATTTAGAAACTTCTTGAAACAATGCCAACATTTTTCGGATGTGTACTTTGTACGAAAACTGTGCGATTTACCGACCGACCGACTTCATTCTTGCATCCGGAAAGAATGTCAAACGTCGTGTAATGACCGTCGCTTCCATGGTATAATTTGATCCCCAAAAAAGCTGCCAGCATTCTTGCGTCATCGTTATTCTGTTCCCGCTCTTTGAAATGATCTAAAACATTTTCAGAATGCAGAAAGATATCAACAGCGAGGTATATCAATCTTTAATCTACCTAAGTAATTGTAATATGTAAAGAAATTCTAAGGTGCACAGATTAGCTATTTGGACTTTGCGGACCGTTGAATTTACAGCGATCCAAACTCAAATCTCGGTGGGACCTTCCGAGGAAATATTTTTGTTCAATCAGTTTATTTCCACTACTCCTTGTCCATTACTTCACGGTATAAAGAACAGAGGTACGAAACTGGACAGTAATTAATCCCAATTTCGCGGAGAGCGTAATACCCGGCAGCGGCACGCTCCGCGAGCAACATTCTCATGCGTTTCCGACGTGATTGGCTTCGTGGAGGGATGATTAACGGCGCGAAGTGACAGGTGGAGCCGGCTGGTGGAGATGGATGGCCCACCGCGGGCGATTCCCATACACTCGTAATATAGTGTCCTCAGACTCCTCGCCTTGTTCCCATCCCACCCGGCAATCATCGACAACTCACCCGAGCCAAAAATTGCAATCAACATTGTACCTACTAAATTGGACACCGATTCCATTGTGTTGGTAATGACAACTTTGATGGCAGAAAAACGAAATAAAACTTAAACAATAGCACATCATGATAAACAAAGTTGTAAAAAGACTACGTGGTTTTATAGTATTTCTTACTACTTAGCTATTAGCTACTTTTTCATAATCGTGAGGTTAGCTTTAATACGAATTTTACCGTGCGCTTAGGTGAATTAGAAATGAGGCTAGAAGACATTAATTAAAGAAACCTTGGCGGGTAACAAGAAGAAACTACCGCTGGTTAAAAAATTATGGACGCCCATAACCACTATAAAACTTCCTCGGTTTCTTTTCGACAAAAACTTTATGATGCAATCACGTTTTTGCCGCCCTTTTTTACATTCAAATGTGTCAAAGAAGATTTCGTCTAGTTAGCGTCACAACTCTACATACATATATAGGTACTTAACGACTGGGCAGTGTTATTGATTTGGTACCTACCAAAATAACTTTTTTGAAAGTCGTTACGTAGTACAATAGCTTTAAGTATTCTGTTCTATGGAGCATTCATCTATCGAATAGACACGATATTATCAGTATCGGTTCTTATGTAAGAGTGACAACCAAACATATGGCCTGCTTAATGGAAAGTGGTGACCGTCGTCCATGGATATCTGCAACAAAAACATTGAAAGAAAGAAAGAAAGAAATAGGTTTATTGTGGCAAAAAAAATAATAAAAACAGAAACATGAATAAATACACTAAATTACAATTACTATAAATCTAAAATATACGCTAAACTATAAAATTATTTTTGTCGTTTGCATTCCCGATTTGTTGCTCACTCTGTAAGCACGGGAGAAGGAAGATGGGATCAAAAGGAGGAGGGGAAAAGGAGCTAGCCACTTGCAGCAGTGCCGAACACTATAATTCAATTCATTTATCCACCGACATCTCAAGTGCGCATACCTTACGTACGATAACGCGTATGGCGCGGATTTCAATGGGTTATATATAATAATCCTTTTCGTTTGTTATAGAGTGAATACCGGTTCGCCGGCGGAGGGTACCCGCGGGCGCCGACCGCCAGCAGCCGCAGCGGCGGGCTGTGCTCAGCGGCGCTGGTGGGCGGCGCGCTGCTCGCTGCCGTCGCCGTGCTGGCGGTCGCGGCGCTCGCCTTCTACATGGGAGCCTTGAGGCCGGACAATGGGGAACGTGAGTTAGAAACTATCTTCGGATTCCAATTGTAGACCTTCGATTGTAGATGTTAAATACCCAAATAGAATATGGAAAATCATACTTAATATTGTGACCAAAAAATAAGAAATTAAAACAGCACTAAAAACTTGGGATGCTGCTAAAATAATTTTAATTGATAAATATGTGGAGGCTCTGACCACCCACCGAACAAAGCCATGCCGTCAAGAGACCTAGTCGTGTTTCGGGATGATGTTTGGTGAACCATCGGGGAGACGGGTCTGAGCAGCGGCTCAACTGCCGTCTCTCTCTAAATCTATGTGCTCCATCTTAGGCCACATCATTGTTTCACATCAAGCGAGATACTCGCAGTGGTCAAACAAAGATCTATTAAGCGTAAAAATAAAACTAAAAAATGTTGCAAATTTTATATCTGAAGGATTTTAAAGCTTATTATGAAATTAATTTGACCAATATTGACGTTTTTAATAATGTTGATTTGATTATTATGTAGATTTTAATATAATTACTTGTAATGATATTTAATATTGGATTATTACTAACATAATATAAGTAACCGGTCGAGCTCCGTCGCGATCTTGACTGTTCAACATAAACGTGAGTGATTTTATAATATAAGTATGTTACTTACCACATATGGATGTAATATATCTGCAATAAATGAATATAAAGAAATAAAATATTTTAAGTATGCTCCTAGGCATAGGAAATCGCCTAAATACATAAGCTAAACCTTTTGTTTTCAGCCATAATATCCTTCGAGGGGACATTACGAGTGACACGCGGGGACGTGTACGGAGGCTCGCCCGGGAGCCCTGCGTGGCGCGAGAGAGCGCGGAGGTACGGCGCAGCCCTACGGCAACTGTATGCGGCGCCTTCGCCTCTGAGGCAGGCCTTCACTGGCGCCCTCGTCACTGGCTTCGGGGATAGAAGACTCGACGTACATTTTAGGTTATACTTAGATAGGAGAAAAATACCAAGGTATTAATTTATGATTGCTTATTAAATTCGTCCAAACTGCAGATATGTAATTGTGTCAACTAATGTTATTTAATCTCATTGTCGTTTTTCAGTACCGTATCGAATGTAGAAGAAACCCTTAAGAATATTTTAATTCAAGATATAAATTCTAAGCATCCAGCTTTTGGCCCTACGATAAAAGTAGACGCATCTAGTATCGTAATTAAAAGAGATCTAGAACATACATATCACTCTGAATCATATGTTAAAGAAGCAATGAACGAGAGCATGGCAACGAACTATCCCAAAACGTTGACACCACAAACAGGGAGCAAAGACAAAACACTACAAACTAGAGTAGGCGTTGTAAGAAAAACAACAGTAAAACCTAACAAACACGATCCAGATGAACCAGACATTGATACCGAGAACATTCCAGTTGTACAAGGAGTCGGATCCGGTCCAGTAGGTTCTTTCCAAATAACAAAGACTGAAGCAGACATAACAGAAAACAAACAAAATTCTAGTCCTATTCGACATGATGATAAAGTGGGTCACAAATCGTCTACAGCTAAAACCACCACGACAACAAAAGCACCTACGACAAAAATTAGCACAACGAGACGAGTTCCTACAAGCACACCAAAGAGTCGACCTTTCACTATAAAATCTACCCTCAATGTCAAGACAAGGACCGATCCCACACCCGAGAAAGAAATGACCACAAGAAAGACACCTTCCACAAGTCAGTCTACAAGTACGACTACCACTACTACAACAACAGCTGCTATACCTACTACAACCGGTAATGTGTCTCAAATATTATTCGATTTACTGACCAATGAAAACCACCACAAAGATTTACCAAAACTGGATAGCCTTTTCACAGTACCTCATGTAATCGACAATGAACCGTGGCGACCAATCACTCAGCCTTACTACGAAACGGCAAATAAACCTACGCCTGCGCCTGTGCAAGATATAACAGTTGATTTAAATGCAGAAGACAGAATGGGTGTGGCAGAGGTTGTAGATGATGACGTATCAATATTAGAAAGTCTACTAACTCCAATACCTCCTTACATTAATCGAGAAAAAACGACACGTAAACCAATAGCATTACATAAAGACCCACATTTTAACTCAGACTTATATCCTCCGAATCCAGTTTATACAAGCTTCACGCTACCTACTTATGCGCCTCCTTTAAAAAATATGGAGACATTAGGATCGAGCTACCCTAAACCTTTTCCAATACCTGTAGATAAAATAAGCTCTGTAGTCGAAGTTCCTGTCAATATCGATGATGAAGACGACGGCAAGCCTATGCAAAGACCTCCGAAGGACAAAAAAACTTCTGTAACTATTAATGTATTAGAACTAGATCAACACGAGGAAGACACAGAACAGGTATCAGTTGATGGCGCTTCTATTCTAAAAAAACAAAATGCTACATCTAGTACCAGCACTTCGACCAGTTCTACGTCAACTACAAGTACTACTACTACTACCTCTACTACAACATCTACAACTACCTCTACCACTACTCCAAAATCTTCTTCTACTTCCACCACTACCACAAGTACCACCTCAGAACCAGTAGTAGAAACAAATAGAAGTACTACTGCCGATATTAAAGAACACCAACCAATCAATACTACACCTAAAGAAAATTCTACTAGACGGCCAAATAACAAAGTATCTATAATTCCAAGTACAAGCGCTCCTCATCACACGTGGGAATTAATTAATACGTCTACAAATGAGAAAAACGATACCCACAACAAGTACTCACCCGAAAAATTTTACAATGACACTTTACAGGCTATAATAACAAGAAATGATGCTGCTTTTCCAAACACTACT
Organism: Petrophora chlorosata; assembly: GCA_951640565.1. NCBI lineage: Eukaryota > Metazoa > Arthropoda > Insecta > Lepidoptera > Geometridae > Petrophora > Petrophora chlorosata. The sequence continues at coordinate 7,912,985 of OX621190.1, forward strand.
CCTAGATTTCCTAGCAAAAGTTCAATTATGAGAAATTTAACTGATATTTTAAAAAAATATTCGCAAAAAGTACAAGAAAAATTAAACAAGAACGAAAATATAGAAGTTGAGGAACGCCACGGTCCAAGTAAAGGGTCAGTAGAAGTTGTTTTAGATGATGAAATAGAAACAACTACTGTAGGAGCAGTTATTACTTTATTACCAGCAAAGTCCAATCTTGGCGTGAATCGTCCGTTGAGACCACGACCAAAAGTGAAACCAGAATCTGAATCATTACGAGAAAGTGTACGTGAACCACTAGAAGAAAGTGTCCGTGGATTTTTTCGTAGCGATCAGGAGGCAGATAAAATAATAAGTAATCTGAGTCAAGAAAATAAAAATATTCCGATGGATCTTGAAATAGATGGAATTACTGAAACAGCTGAAATTGTTCCTGCTGCTTTAAAAAACCACGAAGACCCAGATGAGTATTCAGCTGCAGCAACGAATAACATGAAAGTGTATGACTTGACCAGCTCTGCGTTTAGTGGAAACAGATATCCAAAATCGAATGACGAATTAAACAACTCAAACGGCAAACCCTTAAAGCACCAAGAGCAACCAAACGTTCCGGAAGGTACTTATAGAGTATCGTATCACGTAACAGGAAGCGTTAGCAGTAAGCAGGCAAATAAAACACAACCTCTTCCTGCTTATGAATTAGCTCTAGAGCCAGATGTCGTTTTAGAAATACCCATAAACCAAAGCAATACTTTGACCATCGATAAACTCAAACAGCTAGCCAGTCTTGCCACGGTATCGGATTCGAACAACACCACTTTTTTTCGTACCCCCGGAGGCGGCGTGATATCAACGAAAGCAATACCATCCAGTTACACGCTGAATCAGGCGGGGTTTAAAATTTTAACGAAGACTTTCAACAAAGCTCAGAATACAAAGCAAGATAACAACGACAACAGTTTGGACAAACCAGAGAAGACGTACAGCAAACCATTTAAACAGCAGAAAGAAACGGATCAAAACGAAAATATCACGGTTGAAGAAGTTATCAAAGAAGGTAAACAAAAGGAAAAACTTACACTTAATTTGATAGACTCATATAAAACCAAAAAACCGAAAATTTAACAACGAAATTATGTGTTAAACTGTTAACCCAGCATTTTTCGTTTCAGAAATATGTGACAATACCACGTCATTTCGGTGCAAGAGCGGAAGCTGTCTTCCTCTAACATCACGCTGTAATCGGCTGCTTGACTGTCCCGGAGGAGAAGATGAGAGGTCATGCTCATGCGCCGACTATTTGCGTGCTGAGTTCTCCGATTCCAAGATCTGTGATGGTGTTGTCGACTGCTGGGACTATACCGATGAAAACAATTGCGGTAAGGGCGTCCTCTAAGCTGAAAATTAATTGATGCTAAGTAGGTATTTCTTTGAAATGCTGACATCGGTTTTTCTTATTTCAGACTGGTGTAAAGAAGGAGAATACGTCTGCGCTAATGCTCGGCAATGCATTGAAATGGCCAAGGTATGCGATGGTTCACCGGACTGTCCTCTAGGAGATGACGAGAAGAGCTGCGTCGCTTTGGGTGATGAATTAGAAGATAATGAAGTAGTACCCTACAACGAGGAAGGTAAGAAGCTAGAACTAACTTTAGTACCTGTAGGCACAGACAGTTTTTGTTAGTTTTGATAAGAAACCATGTCATTGTATTTTTTGTTCTTCTTTACATGCAATGGAAATGATTCTATCACCAAGATTGTTCAAGATTGTTGGAAACTTGACAATGGCTTTTCTATATTTTCAGGTTACGTGATGGTGCGTAAACGTGGTGTTTGGGGCAGACTGTGCGTAGAGAGCTTCGCGGATGTGGTGGAACAAGCACACAGCTCGCTGAAACTGCCAGACTTGGGCAGGGCCGTTTGTCGGGCCATGACTTTTGAGTGAGACATTTGCTAACTTTGCTATAATACAAATATACTTAATCAGTAGATACTCCCGGGCAACATGTTTTTTTTTAAATGCGCAGAGTACGATTCTAAATTAAGTTCGAACCTCCTTGTCCTTGCGCTTCTTTTGCTCCTAATGTCAAAAAATTGTGCATCGAACATTGAGGAATGACACTACCTCAATGGCATCGAAGATGCAGATGTCAGGCGTGAAGTTGCTGAAATTAATCTCAAAAATCATCATCATCTTATTCAGCGAAATTATTAGGCCTATAAGTAGCCCAAATGCTCCAGCCCACGACCAGTTGAGCATAGCTTTATATAAATAAAACATTCATATTATTGGGTCTTTACATCCTTCCAGAGACGCGGGGTCAGCTCGCGAGGCGCGCGAGGGGCGCAAGGCCAGCCGCTCCGGCTACTGGGAGGTGTGGCACAACGCGGCGGCTCGGGCTGCGGACACGAGGCTCTCCTTCAGACGGGCCACCTGTTCCAAACGCCGCGCCCTGCGGGTGCGCTGTATGGGACTGGACTGCGGCATCCGCCCGCATGCGGATGCTCAGCAACCTAGGTATACTCATACTGATTTTCTTTCTTTACAAATTTAGTATTGTTTATATTAGGTACTTTTTACAATTTTTTTTTTAATTTATGTTTTCTATAGGTATTTCTTTCACGACTGGTAGATAATGCTAAATAGCATTAGTCATTCCTTATATCATTTTTGTGCAAAACTATTAAACAAATAAATAAAGATGTCCAGTCAAACTCACCTTTGGAACTTTTGAGACTTTTTTAACGTAGGTATATAGTTTAGGTACTCTGTTTCCGTTACTCCACGTTAATCTTGGAAAAAACATACAAAAGCTTGATGAATCTGCAAAAACACTTATGTAGAAATATTTCAAACAATGGCTAAATAACCTTAACAATTAACATTAATGTGTGAATTGTATGCTTCTCTACAACAATCTCATTGTCTCTTTTATAAATTATAATTATTTTTTTCTGTACTTTGACTACATATTTTAAACACGACACAAAACTGCCATGCAAAGCAAAACTACCGTATGCCGTAGTCCCTAACATACGGTACTCGTGCTCTGGACGGCAGTGTAACTGAGAGCGTGCGTCGGAGCAGGGTGGTGGGCGGCGACGGCGCGGCGGCGGGCGCGTGGCCGTGGCAGGCGGCGCTCTACCGGGACGGCGACTTCCAGTGCGGCGCCACGCTCATCCACAGGCAGTGGCTGCTGTCGGCCAGCCATTGCTTCTACCAGTGAGTATTGTATTTTTAAGTGTTAACAAATAGCGGGACGAGCAGGTCCTTAGCCTGATGGTAACGAACAGACCCATAACAGTTGCAGCGCCGGTCCGAAACAATGTTTTGCAAAATTCTGTGATGCCCAGCTCTGCGCTCGTCATGCTGAAAAATTGGCTCTTAAGTATCATTATTGCGCAGTAATTTCGCTTATGATTAGTGCCCTTTAAACAGGAACATAGTAATGTTTGCACACTACTGCTTGGCGATTGATTTGATACTTTCACAATTGGATATAGAAAATAAAAATATGATTGATGATATGATGATTCCACAATACCCAAATCAAAGACGCACAAAGTTAGGTAATTTCTCCCATCTCTTTTAAATATCAGTGGTGTAAAAGTTCAGAGTCAGTTAACGAAGAAGAATGGCGCGTCGCCGATCTTTATATGCGGATGTCAATAACCTCATCTATCTTCGTTATATTCCAGAGCGACGGAAGCGCACTGGGTGGCGCGGCTGGGCGCGCTGCGGCGCGGCGCGTGGCCGCGCGGGCCGGGGGAGCGCGCGGCGCGCGTGCGGCACGTGGCGCTGCACCCGCGCTACGCGCCGCGCGGCTTCCGCAACGACATCGCGCTGCTGCGCGTGGACCCGCTGCCGCTGCACGCGCGCCTGCGCCCCGCCTGCCTGCCGCCGCCCCGCGCGCACCCCCCCGCCGGACACCACTGCACCGTCGTCGGCTGGGGGCAGCTGTATGAGCACGAACGCGTCTTCCGTAAGTGCTCCCTTTCTATCAAGTGCTACCGCGCGCTGTTGCTACCGAAGTGAAGCTGCACACGCACCTGTCGGTGACGGTCTCACCAGACACCACTGCACCACAGCCTGTGTGACCGTGCAGCCAGTGACTGCACGGTCGTCACCTCGGCAGCTGAGCACGAACGCGTCTTCCATAAATCTTTCCATTGTTCACTAGGCGATATTTCCTTGTCAGCTAACTGTTACTTTGGAAAGTATTGTTCCAATTCCACGTACGGCTGTAGCCAGTAGCGTGCGCTGCGATTATTGGAAGCCTAATATTAAATTGATTTTTCATCCCATCTATTCGAAAAGGACGACTTGGTTCGCCTTTATGTGCACCCAAAGGTGGTGTTTTCTATAAGAAACTTTTAGCGGGCAGTAATGAGTTTATAATCCTCTTTATAAGTGCGCCGCAATTATCTTTGCCGCGCACTTTTTGAATTTGGGACATCTTAGTGTTCAGCACCAAAGAAATCGAACGCAAATATTGTTTGAATAAAGACTGGCTGGTACGACGGCCCATAGTCACGCCGCCGGATGAATGAAAAAAAAAAACAAATTAAAAAAGCGCGAACTACAGCCCGCGTTTTCGTAAATTTTCACGGATTGTTAGAAATTCATTGTTTTGTTTTGTTTTGAAAAATGAGTTCTTCAAGTGACAGTGAAAGTATAGAATTAAAAAAAAAACTTTTAACTCCTGAAAGCATTAGAACTGACGCAAGAAATGTGATGGATAATCTATTACCTGCAAAATCCCGGGAGAAATATATGAAAGCCTATGGTAATTTTATTGAATGGAGAAATGCAAGAGGCGCCAAGAATTTTTCAGAATCTGTGTTTTTGGCCTACTTCCAGTACTTAGCCAAAACTAAACAACCTTCCACTCTTACAATAAAATATGAGGCGCTTTTATTTTCTCATAGTGGGTGATGAAAAGTAGAGTGTATCACTCGGGCGCAAAATATATTTTTGGCTCGGGCGACGTACTTTGAATCCCTCGCTACGTTCAGGATTTTACTAAAGAATCCCTCGCTACGCTCGGGATTCTACTCTAGAATCCCTCACTTCGCTCTGGATTCAAAAAAGCGCCCTCGCCGTAAAAATATTATTTTTCCCTTATGATACAATCTACTATTCTTGCTTGATTGGGAATTCGATATCGTAATTGTTCAGCATTTAAGGTCAGCATTTGGTCACAAATTGTAGACATATGAATTTGTAGTCATGAGAAACTGTAGACATGTGGAAAGATGTGGAAATTGCCAAAAACGTGTAGAAAATGAGAAGACATGAGTGTAAACGCATTGAAAGTTTAGGAGGCGAGTAACGTGTGGTGTGGTGTTCCAGCGGACACGCTGCAGGAGGTGCAGCTGCCGGTGATCTCGACGGCGGAGTGCCGGCGCCGCACGCGCCTGCTGCCGCTGTACCGCGTCACCGAGGACATGTTCTGCGCGGGCTACGAGCGCGGCGGCCGCGACGCCTGCCTCGGGGACTCGGGCGGCCCGCTCATGTGCCAGGTACACTCACTACACTAGAATGGCTCACTTTATGGTAGATCACACGTATACGGGTGGCCGTGTGTTCCAGTTTGAAGGGCATTGTAGTCAGCGATATTACTGGGCATTATGAGACTAAAGAGGACTCAGGATGACGAGCGCAGTGCAGTGCCGCGCAGTATTTTGCAAAAGAAAGTAGTTCTGGGTGGTGCTGCAACTGTTATGGGCAGGCGGATTGCTTACCATCAGGTGAACGACCTGCTCGTCCTGTGACATAAAAATAAAATGGCGAGCTGCGTTACAGACACACGTGTGGTCACCCTATGGTCCATGCGTTATAGACACTCGTGTCTCTTGGACATTCAATAGGCTAGTATCGATGCCAGCGATACTGATGTCGTGCGACTTGTCGTTTGTCTTGGTGAACGAAATAATTTTGCATATTTTTCATATGAGCCATGAATTCCAACGGCTATAATTTTAACTCACTTCCTTATATTAATGAATTTGTCTCTGGTCTAGGCGAACGAAATAATTCCGCATAATTTTTAGAGCTTAACCATACAAACCGCTCCCTCTCCTTCTCCCTTTCTCTAATATTCAAACTCATTTTTCAATTTTTTTTATTAATATCGTGACTGACTATCCTAAAAGTTGACCATGGTCCAACATTTCCCAAACATAAAACTTATATACTTGCGCTTTTTCTGAGTATGTACCATTGTTCCCGAGCGGGAATCGAACTTGCAACTTTCTTGTATGAGCCGACATGCCCAATGACGTACCATTGAGAGAGACTGTCAAATTATAAATTTAATTATACATTGGCGTCTTACAATGATCAAAATATATTTTTCTCTAGGAATCGGACAGATGGTACGTGTACGGTGTAACCAGCAACGGTTATGGCTGCGCGCGCGCCGGCCGCCCCGGCGTCTACACCAAAGTGTCCAACTATATTGATTGGATCGACAGCGTCATGGCCGCGCACACTCCCGCGCACAACGACACGACCGCCGCCGACGACGGCTACGACTCGACTGACGACTTCTATACGGATCTAGAGGCAGCGGAGAACAGAAGAGCGGCCAGAGTAGACACGTGTAGAGGGTACAGGTGCCCTCTCGGCGAGTGCTTACCGGCTTCGAGTGTCTGCAACGGTTTCCTTGAATGTTCCGACGGCAGCGACGAGTGGCAGTGCAGTAAACTTAATCTTAACAACTCTAGCATAGACCCCGATTGATCGTATCGCTAGTAACTTATTTATAAGCCAGTATAGTTTAAATTAAGTTCTGAATTCGACTGATACTTTGTAAGTAATAGACGTAAGAATATCATATCGTCGAAGTGAAATCGTTCTATTCTGTCGAACAAAACGCACTTTGGTATAATCGGAAATATTTTCTCCGCTATAATGTTTAACGATCGTCGGGCTCGGTTGTACATATAGCTGTTATTTTCCGCGCCCGAATTGTTTTTGTTTACCACAGCTGAGCACATCTCGATGTATTTATTGAAATGCTTATGGGTTACCTTTTTCGTTTGAATTGTTCTTAATTCGAATGGACGACGTAAGCCATGATTTTAACGAAGTAAAATGTAATAACCAAAATGTAATTTTGTGATTTTTTACCTTTGTCCTATTGATATGTGAATTTTGGATTGGAGTGGATTTTGTGAGATTAAAAGACAATTTTCTTAAAAATAACTTTAATCTCTCGACAAATAAATTAACAAAATGCAAACCTTGTAATATAGTATCATATTCTTCGAAATAAGGATGGCATAATAAATAGTTAAGATTATTAATTACGACTTCACAAATACACAGATTGACACATTTCTTAGGTAATACTCGAAAATAATATTACAATTATAAATTATTAAATAATAAGTCTTCAATTAAAATTATTCATAGTGATTTTGCATATACGAAAGATATAAAATTGTAATAGAAAAGATCAGACCACGCTCGGGGTTTCAAAATCACTGCGCTTATTTATTAGTAAAGAGATAGCGAAAGTCGAGAATGCAAACGTTTCTTAATTTAACTCGAGACAGTCACACGCCTTAATCTAACTTAACGTATCCCGTACCGAGCGGTACTCCCAGCTAGAGCCACTTCCTTCGTCACGTCATTAAATAAATCAGAAAAGAAACGCGCACGAAAAATCTCTGCATTACACAAAGGCCAGTAAATACTTGAGTAACAGTTATATCTACGTCATATTATATTAGATTTATATATTTAAGAATACTACGAACGAGCGAAATGAGCAAGAAACGAAGATAACTCTCACACGAGACCCAAACGACACATGGGGCCCGGGAACGCGTCGAATATTTGTGCAGTAACCGGCCAGTAGGCCTGTGGGACTCTTGCTACAAGCTAACGAATTCCACGGCGAGCGCGTAAAGTCGTACTATAAAAAAATTACATAGTTTTGATGATTTATACACTCGCCGCTAACGGCTCTGTACATTTCTTCATACAAACGCGTTTAGGCGGTCTCGGTAAAACTTTGTATGAGAAAATGAAATAGTTTAGATGATTCATACACTCGCCGCTAACGGCTCTGTACGTTTCTTTATACAAATGCGTTTAGGTGGTCGCGGTAGAAAGCGTTAACTTGTAGCAAAACACTACGCCGTTGGCTCGCGCCGCGGGCGAGCCAACCAACTAGCGTGCGGTGCGGGCGCGCCGTACTGATGCTAATGAATATGTATGGTAAGTACGTCTCGTGGTTCCCGGGCGCGCGCGGCGCGGTGGTGCCTAGCCCTTGTTCTCGACGGGCGTGGTGGCCAGCCCCGAGTGCGCCTTGTTGAGCATCGTCTTGAACTGCTCCGGGACCGGGTGCTCGGTCTGGAAAGATAAAAAAAAGAATGCATGAGACAAACTATTTTTACAAGCTTTTATTTAACTTGTAATTACAATCTTGCAAGTTGAATCAAAACCATTTCCTGTTATCCTACGGAGTTAAAATTCTGCATGCTTACACAGAATACTAAGGTACAGAAGCATCACTCCGCAAAGAAATTTAAACAAATAGCGGCTCTTGCTATGACGCAATAAAATTCAATTCAGCTCGCGTAGCGCTGTACCAGTCATATTAACCTACAGAGCGCCTCTCTATCGCATAGCTCTTATCTCTTCTGACGCGGCACGTGTAACGATGCGCGACCCGCCGTCGGTTTCCGGCTATGTACTTGTAGCTTCGTACCTAAAGTGCGGAGTGCGCTAGGCCTAATACTTGTCACTTTGCTTTGTTGCAACAAAGTCCAATGACAATGCAATATTGCGCGCCTGTGACGACCAAATTGGATACAAAATTTAGAATAGAATTTGAATGGTGAGAACAATAGTATGCTATTACGAAAATGGGATATAGAAATTAAAATTAAATAGAATTATAAGTGCGGGTTGGTGGACGCCACATGAATTTTTGGGATTCATTCTTTGACATGCCGGTTTCCTCGCAATGTTTTTCTTTGCCGTTCATAGAGCGAAAGTTAAATCCGCACATAACTTCAGAAAGTCAGTGGTGGAAGGACAGCGGAATTCGAAGTCGGGTGCGTCGGATCGAAAGTCGCACGTGCTCCCACTGAACCACACTCGCTCGTTAATTAGAGACTTAGAATGGTGTATGTTTACTCACGTAGTCGCCATTCGCCTTGGGCACGAGCACGTTCATCTCGGAGGACTTGGAGCTGACGATCTCGACGTCAAGCGACTCGGGCGAGAGGTACATCTGGCACCCGTCCGTCTTGTCGATCGAGATGGTCGGCACCTTGCCCAGAACCTGGACCGGACACACAGAAGCAAGTCAATAAACTAAAACGGTAAACTGGAAAATCAACGCACAAAGAGTTAAATAGGTATGTAGTGCTTTTCGACTTAAGAATATAAATTACTATAAAACGTGTGATAAAATTGTGAATTATAAACGTATGACCCATACTCTTACTCCTATATCTTCCCTCTCCTCTCTTTGTTTACGTATATGAGTGACAAGACGAGCTGGTTTTTCACCTGATGGTAAGCAATACGCCTGCCCATAACAGTAACAGTTTATTTTGCAAAATCCTGCGCGGCGCTGCACTGCGCTCGTCACCATGAGACAACTAGCTCTTAAGTCTCATAATACCTAGTAATTTCGCTGGCTACAATGCTCTTTAAACCGGAACACAGTAATGCTCAGTAATAAATAACTGGCAAAAAGGTGGTACCCACCCAGACGGCCTCTCGCATACGAGAAAGCTACCACCAGTAAAACTCTCTGCTCTCTTTCTCTCCCCCTTTCTACTCTTCTTTCCGTCTAAGGGCCGGTTTCCGAATTGAGCATTCTAGAAAAACTCTGCTAAGTTTTGCTCAAATAGTTGAGAGAGAGTTAAGTTTTATACGTTTCACTTGATGGAATTAGATTTTCTCAAACCCCACTTAGTTAAGTATATCTCAATTCATTTTTAAAGATGTCAAACAATGTTTTGCGTTCTGTTACACGTACAAAAACCGATAAACGCCGATATTGAAGGATTTTGTCATTATTTTAACGCGATCGTAGAAAATGAAACGCATATCATATGTCAAAACGTCATTTAAGTATGTTGTCAAAATGTCATTTCAGTTTGATTCGAATTTTTCTTTATGTAAAGTTTTGTATTTTATTAATTAGTATTTCTTATTAATAAAATCAGCTACAAAAAATTTAAAAGGACAGGATATTCTCCCAATTTCACAAACGAAGAGGAAGAAACCATCGTATCGTAACAAAGTAAGTATGCACCTAATCCTTCGACGTTTAGCATTTTTATAATAATTACTTATGAAATTTACATTTCCCTCATGAAGGGAATTCTCTCTAGGTACCTTAAGCACAGACTCATGGACATGTGCATTCTTCCCATCCTCACTTACGGTGCGCAAACTGGGTCTTTGACAAATCATCAGAGGTCCGACCTTGAGGTCTGCCAGCGAGCTATGGAGCGCAGTATTCTTGGCGTAAAGCGAACTGACCGTATAAGAAACACCATAATGGGACTGGGCTGGACATGTCTGCCGCATGTCGGATGATCTCTGGGCCAAAACCACTACTCAGTGGACCCCACACGATTGCAAACGACTTCGCGGCAGACCAAAAAGGAGATGGCGCGATGAGCTAGACTCACACCTTAAAGATTGTTCTATCGTGGCAATGGATAGAGATAAATGGAGGGAGGGTAGGGAGGCCTTTGCCCTGCAGTGGGACAAAACAGGCTCCTAATAATAATAACTTATGAAATATATTGTTTTGCCTACAGATTCAAAGGTGTGGTAGACTGCAATATGACGGGAGCATTCTACCTACAAAAGAAAAAAGAAGTCCAAATGGCTATAAGAAAGCAATACTAAGGCGCAACTGGGTCAAGAGATGCAGATATACCTACCTAACTTTAATACCTACCTGTTTAACCTAATTATTGAAATAAAACAACATACTCATTACTATTATAAAACGATTTATTTACGTAGTACCTACATACTCCCATTAAATAACACAGGAAATACATAGGGAGTACGTGCTAATGATTTGCGATATAACTTTCTATATAATAGTGCTGATCTCACAGTATTTTGGGCCTGGGGTAAAGGTTGAACTTCATTTAGGTACTTCAATAAGTACAACGTTTTAGCAATATGATCATCAAAATCAAGGGCCATATTATGATGTACCACGCATCACCTTTGACACCCTGTCTAATTTTAGCTGCTAATCTCCGGAGAACTCCAAAACATCTCTCTACAGTGTTTCTGGTTGATATCTGGGCTCTAATATTATAGGCTTCTTGTGCTGGAGTAGCAGGATTTAGAAATAGTGTCATGAGATACCTAAGACCATGGGTATTGTTGTCACTAGACATTGTACAAAACAATAAACCCGAAGACCGCGGACACAAAAGCTAGTAGGTTATTCACAAAAAGTTTGTGTATTTTTAATAAAATAAACAAATCACAAGGTTCAGTAAGGTTTGAGTAGCCGAACGCCTTTACTTAAATGTATGTTACTCAATTATGCTTTGAGACTAGTTTGAGCACTGTCAACGAGTTCTGAAACGCAATTATGGCGCTGATCATAAGATGAGCATGAACTTAAGATCCGAACTGTCAAATTTGAGCAAATCTCAACCTCAAATGCTCAAACTATACTTAACATCTAATCAGAAACAGAAAATGCCTTAAGTAGTAGTTAAGCAGCCTTTAAGAAAAACTCAACTTCGAATTCTCAATTCAGAAACCGGCCGTATGTCTCTTTGAGATAAGGGTCGTCCTACACTAGCAGTGAAGGACGGAGTTTCATTCTAGTAAAATCTAGTACGAGAACCTATAAAAAATAAATAAATAATATAAATTGTAACATTCATTACATTATTAATTAATAATAAAGTACTGTTATGATCATGATTGGCAACTCAATGTTTCTGTACTCCGACGAAAGAGGCCTGAAAACTATACTACAGGTCACGAGCTAGTTAGTTTAGGTTTTAGGTGCTCCACCAGTTTGCTTTTTTTAACAAATGTTTTACTTAATAAATGATTATTGGAATATTTTTTTTTAATTATACTTAGTTTTTTTTTTAATTATACTTTTATGACATTGAGCTTTTTGTATGAGCAAGCTTATTTTGTAAAGTTAAAGAACAATTTCTTTCCAAAACATTACTTTATACAAACATGTGCTAATTTTCAAAGTTTTACCAAAATACACACACTTGTTATTTATTACTACAACTTTAGTTATATGTAGGTACTTTGGAAATGAAACACTAACAAGAATTTGAAAAGATCAATAAACAGCCGGTAAGCTAGCAAGCGGCAACGGATGTCGCTTTGCAACTAACGTGGCCCAGACAAAGTTGGTGAAGTCGCACAATAGTTCATAATGAACTAGGGAAGGATAACGTTTCGGGGGAATTACGAACTACGATATTAAATGATCCAATAAATTATATTCAGAGTTGTTAATTGGGCGACCACATATTTTATTAAAACAGGGGTATGTATACGTGCGTGGACACTGTAAGGCAAACTTTTATTATAATTTCGTCTTTTCACAACTTCTTTTTCAAAATCCTCTTTTGGTGCACTTGTCATAAAGAAAGTAAAATAGAGAAGTAATCAGTGTCATGTCAATTTTACAATTCTATCAAAATTGTTTTTATTTTCCAAATATTTTAATTTCAGATTTTACTACCGATTTTGTTATAAAATAGGATTTTGTACACTGTATTTCTTTGGATGATTATTGATGATTTTAATGACATCGTGTTCGCTTTTGAAAATATGAATGCAGAGGAAAGTGATCTACTAGATGCAAGCGAGGAGACGACGAACGGTGCGGCGTGGAGCATCAGCCACTGCCTGACGACTTTCATAGACGTGTACGGCTTGTACTTTCTGCAGCAGTGCATCAGCATCGGTTACGCGATCTACTTGCGACTCACTCTCAGTAACATGGTATACAATAATTTATAATTTCCATGATAATATCGTTTGACATATCGTGGTGCTGCCAGTTTTGTAGTAAAATAAGTTGCGGGCGGGGCGGAAGCGCGAGCGCGGACTCACTCACATATATTATGACATATCTATTTTTTTTATGAGCCTTTTTCACCCCACTGCTGGGCAAAGGCATCCCTTCCCTCCTTCCATGACCCTCTGTCCATTGCTGTTAAGGGTTTACTATTATAATAAATTATTTTTCAAAAAAAACAAACCGACTTCAAAACCACATATGGCACTCAAAAGTAAAAAATAAATTAATATAATTATCATAAGCGCTACCCACTCATATATTTGAAGTCGGTGCCAGCCAAAAGGTAAAAGGTAAAAGGTAGTAGATAGATACTACCTACAAGTAGTACTTACTATATACATAGTATTTATCTGCTACCTATTAGACTTGGCTGGCACCGACTTCAAATATATGAGTGGGTAGCGCTTATGATAATTATATTAATTTATTTTTTACTTTTGAGTGCCATTTGTGGTTCTGAAGTCGGTTTAGTTTTTTTTGAAAAATAATTTATTTTACCCTTTTTAGTGAAAAACAAGTTTTAATTAAATTAATTCAAAACGTTTTTAAAGACAAGCTTTTATGATCTAGAAGCCACATCATGACGAAGTTTAAAACAGGCTATCACAATTAAATGCATGTACAAAAAAATTTCATGTCTGTCCTATTCTCTGTTGAGGAGTTCCCTCGCTGGAAGTCAAACCTGGGTGTAACTGCCATGTCATGATGGAATTTAGAACAGGCTATTATGGTTAAATCCATTTACGAAATGTTGTGTCTGTACTATTCACCGTTGAGGAGTTCCCTCACCGGAAGTCAACCCTGGGTGAAGCAGGTGAAGCAGTCGAATACAAACCTCCACCTTTAGAAAGTTGGTTACGAAAAAACAAGAACCGACTTGAAGATTAAACTTATATTTTTAACCGACTTCAAAAAGGAGGAGGTTTACAATTCGACGGTATGTTTTTTTTTGTGTGTTTGTTACGTGATTACTCCGCCAATTATGCATTGATTTCGATGATTTTTTTTTTGATTGGTAGGTAATACTTCAAAGGTGGTCCCATATAAATTTTATCGAAATTCATTCAGTAGTTTTTGAAAAAAATAGCAAAAACAAAATATATAAGTTTAATCTTCAAGTCGATTCTTATTTTTTTCGTAACCAACTTTCTAAAGGTGGAGGTTTGTATTCGACTGCTTCACCTGCTTCACCCAGGGTTGACTTCCGGTGAGGGAACTCCTCAACGGTGAATAGTACAGACACAACATTTCGTAAATGGATTTAACCATAATAGCCTGTTCTAAATTTCATCATGACATGGCAGATACATCCAGGATTGACTTCCGGCGAGGGAACTCCTCAACAGAGATATAGGACAGACATGAAATTTTTTTGTACATGCATTTAATTGTGATAGCCCTTTTTAAACTTCGTCATGATGTGGCTTCTAGATCATAAAAGCTTGTCTTTAAAAACTTTTTGAATTAATTTAATTAAAACTTGTTTTTCACTAAAAAGGGAATAATAAATTATTTTTCAAAAAAAACTAACCGACTTCAAAACCACAAATGGCACTCAAAAGTAAAAAATAAATTAATATAATTATCATAAGCGCTACCCACTCATATATTTGAAGTCGGTGCCAGCCAAGTCTAATAGGTAGCAGATAAACACTATGTATATAGTAAGTACTACTTGTAGGTAGTATCTATCTACTACCTTTTACCTTTTACCTTTTGGCTGGCACCGACTTCAAATATATGAGTGGGTAGCGCTTATGATAATTATATTAATTTATTTTTTACTTTTGAGTGCCATATGTGGTTTTGAAGTCGGTTTAGTTTTTTTTGAAAAATATTTTTTGCTATTTTTTTCAAAAACTACTGAATGAATTTCGATAAAATTTATATGGGACCACCTTTGAAGTATTACCTACCAATCAAAAAAAGAATCATCGAAATCAATGCATAATTGGCGGAGTCATCGCGTAACAAACACACAAAAAAAAAAGAACATACCGTCGAATTGTAAACCTCCTCCTTTTTGAAGTCGGTTAAAAATATAAGTTTAATCTTCAAGTCGGTTCTTGTTTTTTCGTAACCAACTTTCTAAAGGTGGAGGTTTGTATTCGACTGCTTCACCTGCTTCACCCAGGGTTGACTTCCGGTGAGGGAACTCCTCAACGGTGAATAGTACAGACACAACATTTCGTAAATGGATTTAACCATAATAGCCTGTTCTAAATTCCATCATGACATGGCAGTTACACCCAGGTTTGACTTCCAGCGAGGGAACTCCTCAACAGAGAATAGGACAGACATGAAATTTTTTTGTACATGCATTTAATTGTGATAGCCTGTTTTAAACTTCGTCATGATGTGGCTTCTAGATCATAAAAGCTTGTCTTTAAAAACTTTTTGAATTAATTTAATTAAAACTTGTTTTTCACTAAAAAGGGTAAAATAAATTATTTTTCAAAAAAAACTAACCGACTTCAAAACCACAAATGGCACTCAAAAGTAAAAAATAAATTAATATAATTATCATAAGCGCTACCCACTCATATATTTGAAGTCGGTGCCAGCCAAGTCTAATAGGTAGCAGATAAACACTATGTATATAGTAAGTACAACTTGTAGGTAGTATCTATCTACTACCTTTTACCTTTTACCTTTTGGCTGGCACCGACTTCAAATATATGAATGGGTAGCGCTTATGATAATTATATTAATTTATTTTTTACTTTTGAGTGCCATATGTGGTTTTGAAGTCGGTTTAGTTTTTTTTTGAAAAATATTTTTTGCTATTTTTTTCAAAAACTACTGAATGAATTTCGATAAAATTTATATGGGACCACCTTTTAAGTATTACCTACCAATCAAAAAAAGAATCATCGAAATCAATGCATAGTTGGCGGAGTAATCGCGTAACAAACACAGACACTCAAAAAAAAAAATTACCGTCGAATTGTAAACCTCCTCCTTTTTGAAGTCGGTTAAAAATGAAACTGAGCAAATTCTGTACATTGAAGGTATATTTTTTTAAAAACCAACTGGGATCGACTATTTAGAGGGTACTGAACACGAATCCACGGTTTTCAGAATGTTTGTCTGTTTGTTTGTGTGTTTGTTATCTATAGACTCGGAAACTGCTGAATGGATATTAATGTGGTTTTCAGGGTTTGGTAGCATTATTTCCAACTTAGATTATAGGGTGTGTTACATCAAAATCGGTTGAGTTAATTACAAAGATACAGCTTGACCTCTTCATAGCACGCGCTCCCATACAATGGGGAGGTCTTGGAAAAAATACGAATATGGCCTTCATCTGTCGTTCACGCGGACAAAGTCGCGGGAAAAAGCTAGTATTTAATAATTATTGTTATGAGTACACACTACACTCTCAAAACTATCGTGACGATTTGACAGGTAGCCACGGTAACCACTATTGGGAGCACGTTTTATCGTGGATGAACACGGTAGGACGTTACCGTCGACAGAAAGGGTCTCACTACAATCCCATACATTTTGCTTTCCTGTAAAACCGTGACGGTAAAAAATATTGTGTCGTGCCGTTATCAAGGAGAATTTTAAGTGACCACTTGGTATAGTTAAGTCCTCGATGCCAATAAGAATACTATATCTCCATAATTAACGCGATCGATTCATTTCATTGAAGCTATTTGCATGCTACTTTCCCACAACTGAGTGACCCGGTTTTTCAAGTTTCTACGAATCAATCGATTTATGGCTAATGTACTAGTTACATTTTTCGTTAACATCTCTGTGTAGGTAATATTCTTCCTGAAGTACGTCCCGACGGGGGTCTACACGTTCAAGTTCATAAAAAACGTCTACGTGTCGACAAGGAACAGGCTAAAGCAAAAGCAAACGGAGCTGGAAGACATCCAACTTCAGGTTAGCGAATGTTGTTTCTTATCATTCATATAACTTCATTATCAAATGCACTTTATTATGTGTGTTAGTGTGTTTGTTCTCTCTTCACGCTGTAACGGCTCCACGGATTTAAGTGAATTCGGAATAGAGACAGCTTATACGCTGGATTAATACATAGGCTAGGCTTTTTATCTCAGGAAGCCGGGCGCAGCTAGTGAGACATAAATGTTTAAACCGTAAATGTTTTTATATATATTTTAATGTGTTAGGAAAATTGCGAGACTTTTATGGAGAAGTAAGCCAAGTTTATTTAACGGGTGTTCTGGAACTACAGTTCATCATAATAACGCCAGACGCAAGTGTCAAACTTACACGCATATTAAGAAAAGTTTGTTGATTTTTCCAACTTTGGCTCCTATGTTCACGAAAAACAAACAGTAATATTTCGACATTACATAGAAACCATAAAAAATATATATTAAAATGTTACGATTTTTTATAGAAACGCGTCTCATTTCCATCGAAAGGTCAACGCGACCAGTACCGCGCGATCGAGCCGAATGCCTTCGCCATCTTGCTTTTCTTAAGCAACTGAGCAATAAGACGAGTCGATCGCCTGATGGAACGCGCCACTTTACCGTTCCGTTCATTACTCTGACTCGCTGCTCTGCCCTCGTGTGGATTGAGATGCCAGTAATTTCGGTGTTTCTCTAAACAGATTCAAATAGTGAACACGAAGCTGTGCGTGCGCGACTCTGAGTTCACGGAGCGGACGGAGCTGCTGCGGCGCGAGGCGGAGCGGCTGCGGCGCGTGCGCGCGCGCGTGCGGGAGGTGATCGCGGCGGACGAGGCGCTGCGCCGCGCGCTCGACTCCGCCGGCGCCGCCGACTGCGACTCCGACCTCGACTTGCACATGCACGCTGCGCCGCAAGACGGTAACGCTTTGCTAATTATTCTGCCGCCAAGCAGTAGTTCCAAGCATTACAGTGTTCCGGTTTGAAGGGCATTTTAGCTAGCAAAATTATTGGCTGCGCCCCGCGGTTTCCCGAGATAAAAAGTAACCTACGCCCTTTACGGCGTTTGTAAAATTGTATTGTATATAGGTAGGTATACATATTATTATAGTGTAAATATTTAGTTTAGGGTATGCTGGGACTGACACTCTGCCAGGGTACATAAAAGCAGAAAAAAACCGATGTCCAGGACCTAAAGTACCTACATACCAAATTTCATCAACATCCGCTCCGTTTTCGCATCCGTTTTTGCGTGATTGAGTAACGAACATCCATCCATCCTCACAATTTTTCGCATTAGTAGGACATGTGACTTATTATCTGATGTCTGGGGGTGACGAGCGCAATGCAGTGCAGTACATTTCGTGATATTAAAGGTCCTGTGTGGCACTTTTGTTATGGGCAAGCGTGGCGTCGATCCTCGCTGCTTCGGCAAGAGCACTCGGGGGAGAGTGTACAACCGGCGTAACAGATTTAAACAAATCTTTGATGAGATCACTATCATTATTTACTTGCTGCTGCAACAAACAACTTTAAAAACAAAGTTCGTAGTAAATTGCGCAGCTTTGTGCTAAATCCGTGCAATCGTGCCGGGACTAACAATTTGCACCACATTAGTAGGTACACAGTTGGAATAGGTCAAATAAACTGCATGTGTTGAATGCAGCACTACCAAAGCATACTGATCAAAATGATTTAAACTCTAAACCACACTTTATGAACTCATGAATCATGATTTATAACGTTATAAATAATTTAAACTTAAAGATTCTTTTTCAACTTAGTCATCACACTCAGTCAACGTTATGACATCCCTAAAGTATATATTCCATGTTTCAGATAACGAATACATTATGCAACTGCTAAAGGGCCTGAAGCGCGAAAATTGCGGGAAACCAGAGCGGAACCTCGAGAAGATGGACTGCGGGGAACACGGAGGAAGCGATCCCACGTTGGAACAGAACAGTCTCTACTCGTCCCTGAGCGATATGGACATACGGCAGGACTGCAGGGTCAAGATAGTGAAGGTCACCAATGTGTACAAAGTCGCTTATCTCAGACATTACATCAAGCAGAAGAGGTTGCGACGAGCTAACAAACGAGCAGCGTTGAAGAAGAAAGTAAGTTGAAAATATTTCTTTTTACATTACCATACATAGATCCTGGCCCCTAGCTAGGATTCCCTGTATCTAGGGAACCAGGAACTACGATGACCATGGTCCCACAACACCCAGACACGCAACGTATTGACGTTCATAAGTGCGTCTTTTTTTCGAACTTTGAACTTTAACTTTGAAACAAATGCTTGCGTTTTTTTCTAAGCACAAACATTTGTCCCATCGCGGGAATCGAACCCACAACGTCAGTGGTGTATGACATTTGAACCAACCTGCCCAACCACTACACCACAGAGGCTGACAATTTTTTTAATAATAGAGTGAATTTAAGCGATTATTTTTCAATGTACTAGTTAGTTATATTAATTTTTTGATGTCCCTGTGTAGTTAATATAAAAATGTCTACGTGACGTCTACTTTAATCCGACAGCGTAGGAGACAATATGGAGTTGGGATTCCAGCACAGTCTTGCATCAATGATATTATGTCTATGTTATGTTTGTATTATGTTATGATAGTAGGTTTATGTTTTTTCATTTGGTGTAGAGCGGTAAAAACTCGTAAGGAAAAAGATTCCAGAATCTTATGAACGATACGCACTGAGCCCTCGTGGTTTATTATGGGCTTTGACAGAAAGATCCCCACTCCCAGAGGGGAACTGAGAACGTAATTACAAAAAAGCTTTTCACTAAATTTTCAGCAAATAGTAAAATAAACCTAACAAAAATCTCAGAGCTAGCCATTATACAACTCAACATTCATTTATTCAACACAGATTTTTTTAAAGCACTTGTAATATCAAAGCCAGTACTCGTATTCCACCACAATGTTAAACGACGACTAAAAACTTCTTTCTGTATTCATTATTTTTCCATTCTTTACGTTAAAGCGGCAACTTGACTTAAACCACGCTTCTACATTCATGAAAATAATATTAAAGTTCGTTTTGTCGTTCGTATGATTTTTTATTTTCAGATGGAAAGCATAAAGAAGCTTCTAGAAGACTGGCAGAAGACTTTGAACATGGTGATCAACAGCAAGCTGACTATATTAAACATCGACGCGCACCCGATAGACGTCGCTTCGCAAGAGGCGATGGGGGATTTCTCCAAGCCGCGGGAGTCTTCAGACTCGGACAGCGATATGAAAAACGACATGTTCTACGACGAGTACAGCTTGAGTTGGGCGCAGAATCCTTACCGGCCTTACTCGTATAACTATGAGGTCAGTATACAAGGTGTCATTTAATCTCTATCTCTACATAATATATAATTTTTAGAAAAAAAAAACAAAAGCCGACTTCAATGTATCTTCGAAGTACAGCGTCAAATATCGATGAAATTTATATGGTACCACTTCGTAGCTATACTCAGCCCAACGCAAAAAGAATTTTCCAAATCGGTTCATAAATGACGGAGGTCTGAGGTAACAAACATAAAAAAAAATACAATCGAACAGAATATCTCCTTTTTTGAAATCAGTTAAAAACAAAGTCGCTTCCCGCCGTCTGTACGCTTAAATCTTTTAAACTACGCAATGGATTTTATCAATGCGATGCAATTCAATGTGGTTTTCATCAATAGACAGGGATTCAAGACGAACACAGACATACATGCATATAAACCTTCCTCTTCTTCTGTGCGAAGGCGAGGCGTGTCGGTAGTAACTCAAAATTCATTTATATTGCATTCATCACGTCAGCCGCATGTCTAGCGAACTTTGGGCCAAATGAACAATGGGTTCCCTACAACCTACAATGGGCGCAAACAACGCGTTAGTTTAAGACTGATATGGCGAGACGAGCTGGTTACCTGAGAGATTGGCCCAATAATCCGATACGGTGGTAGTCATTGTAATAATTGACGTTCATAAGTGCGTCTGTGATGCCAACATGAATAAAAAACTTTTGATTGACTGATTGCATATCCCAAGACCGCGAGAAATTGAAGGACGACGACAGTGAGTCATTACAAACTTACATACTCATTTTATTCTTTACCCAGACAATTGATTGGTGAAAATATTGTCATATTAATATAATAAATTTTCAAATGCATGTCGTGCGAAGTCGGGCGGGTTGCTAGTGGAGTATAAGTTAAGTGTAGTGTGTAGTGTAAAGCCTTCAGAGATTACGCAGGATTATAAATAATCCCAGTTTGGCTTTGTTTGAAAGGGAAATTGGCAATTATTCTAGATTTATTGTGTCCAGTGAGCGTTAAATTTAGTTGTAGCTCTGTTAATTTGTGCTGTTAATTTGACGTAGTGTCAGGACAGATTAGGCAAGTTTGTTGGAAGTCATTGGGGAAATATATACACGGGCCCGAAGTATATATTTCCCCAATGAAATGAGTTTGGATGGTCTAATCAGAAATAATGAGAATCTCTTTCACCGACTTGTTGAATTTGACTTGTTTTGTCACAGGATACCCAAGAAACCGCCGTGTCAAGAGAATACTACGAGTCACAAGAAAACGGCGACATGATACATTGCCCGCACTCGCCGTGCGAATGCGTCGGTACCAAGTCTGGTGGTAAGATGATGATGTCGATTCTGGAGGAAACCGGCAGTCAGATGACGATCGAAGAGGTCGCGAGCGAAACCGGAACCGCCGGGGAAGATGGCGACTGTAGAGATCTCGTCGCGATATGACGCTTGCATTACATTGATTTTGTAGATTTTGTTTATATTATTTTATTTTGTTTTTACACATTTTTTGAATTGTGCTTCAAGCCTTGAACAAATTAATAAAGGCGGACGCCCCGTCGCCAAATTCCGAAGTAAAGCACTCAAAGTAAGCCGGTCCGCTCGCTCGTACACAAGCCTGTCGCACACATTTACGGCGGCACAATCGGCCCTCCGTTCACACAAACAACTTACGCCACTCGCCATTGCTATACTTCAGTTGTTGTCAACGAGATTTCGCCCGCCTTTTTTTATTCGTTCAAGCTTCAAGCGGTTTTCTGAGAAGTCTAGTCGTGAATCGTGCCGAATTCGTTTTTGAGTCGTAAAGATCGCTTAGAAATATTCAGTCGAAAGATGAGATAATCTTTATCGTTGATATATATACGATAATCTTTATCGTTCGGGCAACTTTATCATATTTTTTCTTTCATAAAATCTTAATTCGGACCGTTAAGAACATTAAAAAAAGACATTTGCCAAATCGGTTCAGCCGTTTTCAAGTGATGCGCTAACCAACGAACAGCATTTAATTTTTATTTATATATAAACTAGTGAATAATCGGCGTGTGTGCGTATGCTAAACAAATATATACATTGTTTAGTGGTCTAAAACTATCTTCGCATTATTGCCTTTCTATTGAAACCTTTGGGTCACATCAGTTAGATGGTTTTCAAAGTCTATAACGGGCAAAGGTAGGTTTTTTTTGCATTTTTATATACACATATAGATAAGGTAGGGTAAGGAAGACCCGGAAATACAGCTCTGCATCAAACGTGTGCCTTAGCTAAAATGTGGCACTAACAAGATAAGGTTCTATTGAAATACCGGCACTAGAACTGACCTGCGATGTAGCACTAACGAGTTAAGGTTCTATTGAAATACCGACTCTAGAACTGACCTGCAATGTAGCACTAACGAGTTAAGGTTCTATTGAAATACCGGCGCTAGAACTGACCTGCAAAGTAGCACTAACGAGATAAGGTTCTATTGAAATACCGGCGCTAGAACTGACCTGCAATGTAGCACTAATGAGATAAGGTCCTATTGAAATACCGGCGCTAGAACTGACCTGTAATGTAGCACTAACGAGATAAGGTCCTATTGAAATACCGGCGCTAGAACTGACCTGTAATTTAGCACTAACGAGATAAGGTCCTATTGAAATACCGGCGCTAGAACTGACCTGTAATGTAGCACTAACGAGATAAGGTCCTATTGAAATACCGGCGCTAGAACTGACCTGTAATGTAGCACTAACGAGATAAGGTCCTATTGAAATACCGGCGCTAGAACTGACCTGCAATGTAGCACTAACGAGATAAGGTCCTATTGAAATACAGGCGCTAGAACTGACCTGCAATGTAGCACTAACGAGATAAGGTCCTATTGAAATACCGGCGCTAGAACTGACCTGCAATGTAGTACTAACGAGATAAGGTCCTATTGAAATACAGGCGCTAGAACTGACCTGTAATGTAGCACTAACGAGATAAGGTCCTATTGAAATACCGGCGCTAGAACTGACCTGCAATGTAGCACTAACGAGATAAGGCCCTATTGAAATACAGGCGCTAGAACTGACCTGCAATGTAGCACTAACGAGATACAGTTCTATTGAAATACCGGCGCTAGAACTGACCTGCAATGTAGCACTAACGAGATAAGGTTCTATTGAAATACCGGCGCTAGAACTGACCTGCAATGTAGCACTAACGAGATAAGGTTCTATTGAAATACCGGCGCTAGAACTGACTTGCAATGTAGCACTAACGAGATAAGGTTCTATTGAAATACCGGCGCTAGAACTGACCTGCAATGTAGCACTAACGAGATAAGGTCCTATTGAAATACCGGCGCTAGAACTGACCTGTAATTTAGCACTAACGAGATAAGGTCCTATTGAAATACCGGCGCTAGAACTGACCTGTAATGTAGCACTAACGAGATAAGGTCCTATTGAAATACCGGCGCTAGAACTGACCTGTAATGTAGCACTAACGAGATAAGGTCCTATTGAAATACCGGCGCTAGAACTGACCTGCAATGTAGCACTAACGAGATAAGGTCCTATTGAAATACAGGCGCTAGAACTGACCTGCAATGTAGCACTAACGAGATACAGTTCTATTGAAATACCGGCGCTAGAACTGACTTGCAATGTAGCACTAACGAGATAAGGTTCTATTGAAATACCGGCGCTAGAACTGACCTGCAATGTAGCACTAACGAGATAAGGTTCTATTGAAATACCGGCGCTAGAACTGACCTACAATGTAGCACTAACGAGATAAGGTTCTATTGAAATACCGGCGCTAGAACTGACCTGCATCTGCACGGACTGGCAGTTGACGAACTCGACGCTGGACACGAGGTGGTCGAACACCACCGCGCACTTGGTGCACGAGTCCAGCACGACGCCGTTGACCTTCCCCCGCACGGTGAGCGCCGAGTCGCGGCAACGGAACATGTACACCACGTTGTTCATGTCGGCATTCTCAACCAACAGGTTAGCGTTGCCCTTCTGGTACTCCTGTAGACAACAGTTCAGTAACTTATACATAATGGTAATAGGCAATATTGCTATTTTTATTTAGCATATATTATGTGCTATTGCGATGCTAATTGCGAATATGAAGTACCGCAGTTGTGTGAATTCACAATTTCGTGCAAAATTTCATTATTACATAACGTGTATTATAAAATTGATGAAGAATAGATATAAGTTATTGGTCATAGATCCTTCGTGTTTGGCTTCAAATGACAGAGTTCGATAAGTTAAAACTTCATACAAAATAACAAACAAAATTTATTAAAAAATCTGCCTTAAAATCACGTTGCGCCGACGAGGCGCACGGGCGAACGGGACATTCTGTTAATCGCAACAGCATTAGCAGACCGCCGCCGCAGTTCGCATTCGTGCGGCATGCTAAGCGTTACGAAGTGGTGTGCTAAGCGCGGTCCGGGCCCACGGCTTATGTGTGTTTTGCGCTTTATTATATTACCGTGGTACGGAATGGGTCTGCCGGTAACTTGGGCCGATTGGCCCTACACGTCCGCTGGTTTACTACGTCCGTACTAGGATAATGCTGCAGCACTTACAATGAGCCATTTCTTCCCGTCGCGCATGAAGACGGGCGGCTTGTCGGGCAGGCTGCCGGCGCCGGGCTGCGGCATGGCTTTGCCGGCGCCCGTCGCCGCCGCCGCCGGCTTGAACGGCGCCGGCCCGGTGCGCAGCTGAGGGTTCTTGTGCGTCTGCATTTCTGACGTCACCTTGCGCAGGCCTGCCGACGGGGAACGTGAAGAATTAATAACAAAAAACTACATACAAAAACAAGTACATAATTTACTTTTAACCGACTCCAAAAAAAGGTTTTCAAGTCGATTGTATTTTTTATGCTTTAGGACATTTATGAACCGATGTTGATTTGATGATTGAAGTCGGTTTTTTTTGTTATACAAATATACATTATATAAAAAAAAAACCCACTAGAATTCTGACTGTATCTTCCCACTGTATCTTCGAAGTTTATTGATGAAATTTATAAGGGACCATATTGTAGCTAACTGAACCCAAAGTAAGAATTTTTCAAATCGGTTTATAAATGACGAGTTCTGAGGTAACAAACATAAAAGAAACAATCGAATTGAGAACCTCGTCCTTATTGAACTCAGTTAAAAAAATATATTTACGTTAAAGTTTTAAAGGATACGTTGACTAACATGTCATCTCGATTTCTTTCCTAAAAATTCAGAACTATTCCCCAGATCAGGTCAGGTTCCTGGACTACGATAACCGCCGAGAATAAAATCCATGAAGTTAAAGAGAGGAAATTACGTTCTTTATAACAACATAAACGTCAATGAGCTAATATTTATTTGGTTTTCAATAAATTTAACACAAAAACAAGCTTTATAATACGAAACAAAGATATCAAAAAAGTCCCATAATCGCACATCACGTCTATTTTTCGACTCGGTCAAAATAAACTTAGTTACTAACAGAAATTTGTGTCGTTTATGGGTATAATTACGTACTTGGGAACGAAAGTTTAGCAGTTAGATGTGCGTAAAGCGAAGCGTGTTATGCCCGATCGGGCGTGCCGAGCAAAGTGCGCTCCCAATCTTCACTTCCATTGGATGTTTCATTTGTCAACGCTTTGTGTTTACCCACTGACCGTTGTAGGCTGTATACCTACGTCGGTATGAGTACGTACCGATCATGCATGACTAAATTGACACAATTGCCACTGGAATAGCCTGGTTATGGACGCGGCAACATAAAATATGTGATTTGTTTGGTATGAGAAGATTCAATTCCTACGCAAGGGTAGAAAAAATGAAAATAAGTCGTGCAGTGAAGTTAGCAGACTAGAAAAAGAGTGGAGTAGATTCGTCAATTGTTTATATTTAGTAAAAATAAATATCAAACCGTTTTTTCCGTCAACTGACAATGCTCCGCGATCTTCATCCGCTCGAAGCCAACAGAAGCAGCACCATGCACAAATGATCCCTTCGATGGAAGAATATACTCATTTTTGTATCAGTAACCACAGACGTCACCAGAACCTGAAGCCATACCTTTCCCAAATAGACAGCGCCAAGCTTTTCATTGATGCCCTCGGCCCAGTTGATATGAACAGAGTACGTAGGAAAAATCACGCCCAAAATAGGAGAAAACTGCACAGTGCGTTAGGACTCCATATGAGTATCAAATTTTATAATACTTACTGTTGTGATGCCCAGAGTTCTGTTCTGATTCATCCATCAAAAAAGCCCAATAATTAACACCATCCCCACATAAATGTTTTTTTTTTTTTTTACACTTAATAGATCTATGTTTGGCCACTATCTCGTCTGATGTGAAGCGATGATGTGGCCTAAGATGGAGCACATAGATCTAGAGAGAGACGGCAGTTGAGCGGCTGCTCAGACCCGTCTCCCCGATGGTTCACCGAACATCATCCCGAAACACGACTAAGTCGCTTGACGGCAAGGCTTTGTTCGGTGGGTGGTATTACAACCACGGCCAGAGCCTACCACTCCAAAGCGCGTAAGCGGGTTTCATCACGATGTTTTCCTTCACCGTTTTAGAGCGAGCGTACAAAATCTGCACTTAACCTATAAGTCATTGGTGCAGGGCCGACTCGGGATTCGAACCCAGGTGCGTCGGATTGAAAGGCGCACGAGTTCCCGCTGAGCCACATTCTCAAAACGGAAGTTTTTTTATACTTACTGCTAGTGATGCCCTTTCCAAAAGTTCCCGCGTCCCCAGAAACAAGCATGTAGTCCCTACAAAAACGTAGTCTTTTCATACTTACAGTGATGTGCATCGGAAATACCCGCGTCCAAGTCTCAAGTCCTCAGAAAAAGCACAACGTCCCCACAAACAAGCAGACTTCTGTACTCACTGTTAATGATGCCTTCCCATCCACCGAAAACCCCCGCGTCCCAAGTCCTCAGAAACAAGCACACCGCCCCAAACAAGCAGTCGCTACTCACTGCTAGTGATGCCCTCGCCCTGGTTGATCTCCGCAAAGAGCGCGCTGCGGTCGTCCAACGACAGGTTGGAGAAGTCCACATCGGGAAGCACGGGCGGCGGCGGGGGCATGCCGCCGGGCGGCGGGGGAGGGGGAGCGCCCGCTCCCGAGCCCTTGCCTGTGCAATGTGAGAAGCATTCGTTGAGCTATGTGAGGAGAACCGCTGCCAATGCCCGTCACCAAGTGCAATACCGCCCGGAAAACTGTTTTTACATTAGTCAAAGATCCAGTGGTTCGTTCCGAACTGGGTTCTTGCGACTTTTACGTTTTGTGCCTTCTATAATTTAAATCTGAACAACCCCCGAACCGTTTAGCTCATCTTAGAACTTGCAAATTGTATTGTTATTCCACATAAAGATCCGATCAATGGTATAATTATTGTCGAACAATTATACAAACGCCCATTGGCCCCAGTAGACTCGAAGACGTCGCGTCGCTTCAGTTAATGTTTATTTTGTTTAGCAGCTGTATTTTAAGCCCTAATTGATCTGTTTACAAATTATATGCCGGTACGGTAAACACTTCGTCTTCGCCAACAATATAATACTGCCCGATGAAAAGAATAGATTCCGACTCAGCTCAGCGCACAACTCTCATCAATCCCTGTCAATTACTCAGGACTGCTACATAATACTACTAGCGCTATTAATAATTCTGTTCCAGAATTATGAAGAGAATTTCCGAATTAATATTTCCAAGAGATTACATTTCCAAGAGATTGCAGATTTATTACAAATCTACAATCTCTTGGAAATGTATATATCGGTCTATCCCTTTAAGCCTCTCAGAGTCAGCGATGTGACACACTCGATTTGTTTCTGTCGCACACGACCCGAGATTATCCCACACCCAATTTACTTTACCTACACACACAGGTCAACTATTTTGATGAAAAAAAGAAAAAAACGAAAACTCAAGGAAGCAAGAAAATTAAATTCGAGCGGCTTGGTTGACTCGAGAAAGGACTGAACGAAAGTTTTTTGTGCAAAACAGCCGACAGGCCAAATTATCTTTATTCCCAGACGGCAAACTAGTAAAAGTCTATGTAAGGTTTTTTTCTGTAATAGGAAGTAAATTGCTTGGACTTGTTCGTAAATTATAGCCGTTGACCAAACAAGCCGTCGGCGCCTCGAATGTGTGGCGACGGTCTTATAAATATATTTAACGTTTCACTGAGCAGGGATTCGGTGTTCGAAACTTCGGAGCGTTCTCGATTGAGGCCCGATCCTAGGAAGGTTAACAACGCGAGGGGACGAGTCATTGATCTGTACCCGACTTCTCGACCTTGACCTCGGCAAAGGAAGGAGAAACAATTGAAGAGACAAACGCAAATTCAATTAAACTATTAAAACATAATTTGGGACAATAGAATAAATTCCAGAGAATATTTCTAAATGAGCACGTAAACATCTAAGCACATTATATTATCTCATAGTTTTTGTTTGTTGACAACAGAACTTTGTTAAATATTCCGACTTCCCTAGACGATTACCAAATTACTATCTGTTTTACTCAGTTCTATGACTACCTAAACAGAGCTGCGCTAATTAGAGCGCTAGCGTTGCGCTAATAACACTTTATACACGGTTATATTAGAGTTCACGCCCGTTCATGTGCCAATTCTGAGCAAAATGCCAAAAAAGATAGCAATATTTCATATGGATTAAGCGGTAATTCACTTTGGCCTGCCCTCTGTGGATTATGGCAATTTGGCTACCTTTTAAAACAAGCAGCCTGACGGTGACAGCTTTGGGAAAATGCCATTTCCCTTTGAGAAGTCGCGCGGCGCGTTTACGCAAAGAAATTTGTGTACACAACGTTAAGAAGGGTTTAGCAGAACTTCCTATAACATTTAATGTGATTAAACGATAGAAAATTCAATTGTAAATAAAAGCCCTACTTTATTTCTTAATTAAAGTGGTGGACAGACGCGCTCATGCGGTAACCTCTTTAAATTATTCAAGCTAGGTCTCGTCATAGCGGCGCGGCGGGAGTTAAAGGCCACAGATAATGAGAGCTTTTAACTCGATTTTAATAATCTGAAACATTGAACCACTGCAATTTGGATGCAAGTTTGAATTAGGTATAAGTTGTCAGTCGCTCCTGCTATTTGGTTAAACCATCTGAAACTATCATGCATGGTTTAGAAGTGCCACTACGAGACTTTTGATTGGAAGGACGATGCTGTTCTGAAAACAATATTGATCTAAATATTATCGACACGTCATATGACGATACGATACGACATCCACCAAATCATACTAGATCCTTGTGGTATACATATGGCCCAACGCCCATTCAGTCTTTAAAAGAAGGACTGATGATGATGATGATGAACGAATACCTAATAATAATACAATGCTTTTTGTACACATTTTATAAATTGACACTATTTACATGAAAAGTGAAGAAATTACAACCTTTATACATTTAAACAATAATAGTATAATGAACAGTAATTAAAAATGTATTATGTTTGAAAACATCAAAACAATGAAAACACTCCCGTCTTTGTCGGAACAACTCGGACCAGCGGTAACATAGGCTGTCTTATCGGGAGCTTTTTACGGCGCACACAGCCTAGCCTGTCCCACGAACGTAGCGGTCTCCTAGGGTATGTACTCACCTGACCAGACGAGGCCCGTGGTGTGGTACTGCTTGACGTATGCCTGCAGGTCAGACAGCAGCTGCAGCCAGGCGCGGCACCACTCCACGTGCGTCTTGTCCTTCTCTTTCCAATCCTTGAGCACGCGGTTCGTGTAGAATTGACCGGCGTCGTTCATTTCCTAAACATTACCATTAAATAAGTAATAGTACTACGCACAGAATCACTCCTTTAAAAAAGGCGTAAATACCTCCTTAAAATTCCCAGTGAGTTGGTCCTGATATCACATTCCTTTGTACAAAAAGTCATCAACAAATGCGGAAGAGTTTTGAATCGATTTTGAAACTAGATTAAGATTGATTTTGATTTCTATATTTTAAATTTAAATAACTTTAGAGATCTGGCGGGGTTTATGGGTTTTGCTGTTCTGGGTGGCGCTACAACCGTTATGGTCAAGTCGTCTGCTCGTCTCGCTCCTTTTACATTAAAAAACATTTTGAAAACTTTCTGGTTTTTGAGCGTTTGGTATCTTTGAATGAACACCTGAAAATTCACAAAAGTATTCGACATGCCCAACGATTGTGCCATGACAGATTCCCACGCAATTTTTACAGTCAGTGATCCAAGTTGCCTCTTCGAATTTCATTCATGCTTCAACGTCTAAAGCTTGTTACCTAGATTTGGAAGGACTACAATCACTGTTTAATTTAAAATTATCTATATTTCTTAGACAAAGAGATGGGAGATTGCCTAGGAGCTATACAGAACAGATTCGAAAAGGAACCGATTTATTTACCTTGACGTATGGAGCGGGAGTGGGCGACACGGCCACCCATCCGAGCGCTGGGATGCTCTCGGAGATAGCGGAGAGATGGTTGAAGAGTGCGGAGGCTCGGTTCTTCTCGCGGAACTGCTGGATCGCCGATATCTGTTCGCTGGTGGGAGCGAGCAGCTGCGTCTCTTGAGCCTGGGACGGCTTGGCCTGCGTTGCCGCCAGCTGGATGTAGCGAAGCTGAGCCCTAATGGCAACATTCATGATTACGTATTTTTTGTTAATCCACAAAAGTTATTTGAATAATTGTTTTTTTTTTAATGTAACTGAATGACGAAACGAGCTGGTCGTTTGCCTGATGGTAAGCAATACGCCAGCCCATAACAATAACAGCACCCAGAACTTTGTTTTGCAAAATCCTGCGCGGCACTGCACCGCGCTCGTAACCATGAGACAATTAGCTCTTGAGTCTCATAATGCCCAGTAATTTCGCTGGCTACAATGCCCTTCAAACCGGAACACAGTAATGCTCGCGCACTACTGCTTGGCGGCTGAATAACTGGCAAAGCGGTTGTATCCACCCAGACGGCATGCTCGCATACGAGAAACCTACCACCAGTAAATGATGATTGATCTTTTTTATTAGGAACCTTTTATTCCTAATGAAGACCAATCATTTAAGAGTCGAAATGAGGATGAAAAATCAAGATGTAATTTTTTTATGAATAAATCCTTCTCGGATATTATTTGACTTTCATTGGCGGTTTCATAATTTAGTCTTTGTAAGATTTGAGTGTAGGCGTGTTCTACGTATTTTTTTAATTACCGCAAATATAATTGTCATAATTTGTAATTAACGTTCATAAGTGCGTCAGTAATACCAAAATTGAATAAAGAACTTGTTTGGACTTGAACTATACTAAAAAGTGGTGACGCGGTCGACGATGGGTTGCCTTGAAGATACCGACTTACTCTGATACCTGGTACCTGGGCCCTAATTCACTATGATAACTTGGCGATCCCTTGCTTCGAGGAAACGTCGATTTCTTCAGTAATAAACATCTGCGAAATTTGCATACTCTATGACGCGTCATATATACCTATAAATATATATTATGTGAATGCGTCATAGAGATGTCGTTTATTAATGAAGGAATCGACGTGATTTTGAAGCAAGGAATCGCTAAGTTGTCATAGTGAATTGGGGCCCTGATATAAAATCTCCACGAAAAGCTACCATATCGACTAAATTCACTATCACTTTGACGAATAACTCATAGGATTATACCAGTTTATTTCACAAATCAGAAACTCTTCACTTTATTGGCATTTGTCTAATGTAACGAAAGATTATGCTATGAATATGTAAGTTTTAATATAGTATAGTCTTCACGGTTCCCTCGCGGTTTAATATTGTATTATGAAGAACTTGTACGTAGGCGTGACGTATTACCTGCCCCCGTACCCATATCTCCCTCAAGCGCCAATCGTATATCGTGTTGAGATCAGATTAAGGTGTAGATTCACTACGACAATATCTTATGATGCCATATATTGTCCCATTAAGTTTGTCTCAACTTGTAGTTATCGTATTTTGGTTTAAATGAATGAGATTAATTCGTTTTCTTGTCTGAATCGACAATAACTAGACCGTATCTCATTACTCGCAGTGAAGCTATACCTTAAGTTGAGCTCAACACGATATACGATTGGCGCTTGAGGGACATATGGGTAGGGGGGCTGTTTCAATATGAATAACGGCAGGGAAGGTAGTAGACGCTAGGCAATTTGTTGGCCAGTGATTACATCAATATGCCGAGGCAATAATGCAGATCTTCAGTAATGTGGAATTACAATTTTAACGGCACATGTAGCGTTAAACCTGAATATGGTAATGTTATTAGAAGTTCCCTATTAAACCAGCCGTAAGCCGTTTGCCGTATTTTCTTTTTTATTTCTACGGTCGTGAAAGTTCTATAAGCATTTCATTAGCATCTCTTTAACATAATAAACATATTTACAGTCTGCTGAATGCTGCAAAATTTAATACGTCTTAAGTATCTGACAAGAAACGCTAACAAGTACTTATTAGTTGAGAACGTGCTCTATCTTCGAAGACGTCGTTCTCATTAATCCTAGATAGCGACCGCAGGCCTATTAACTTATTTTTGTCATTTTTTTATAATATATTTTTTCTTATTCGTGACTATTTTTAACCGACTACAAAAAAGGAGGAGGTTCTCTGTTCGATTGTATTTTTTTTATTATTATTATTTTTTTTTATTTTTTTTATGTTTTTTACCTCAGATCTCCGTCGTTTATGAACCGATTTGAAAAATTCTTTTTGCGTCGGGTTCAGTATAGCTACGAAGTGGTCCCATATAAATTTCATCGATATGTGACCTTGGACTTCGAAGATACATTAAAGTCGGTTTTTTTTTCTAAGAATTAATTATAAATGTTTCCTAAAGGGACTGACAATTAAACAATTTATGTAGTAGAAGTATTTCATGCGGACATAATTTTTTTTTTCAGTAATAAAATTTGTAATTTTGATAATGTGATTATCAATAATTAATAATAAGATTTATATAATGAAATTTTAGTTATTAATAATATGTTGTACAAATTACCTACTAACATAATTATAAGTTCTTTACTAACCATATATGGATATTGATTCTGAAATAATAGATTTGATTGATTGATTGATTAATCCTACCAATATTATAAATGCGACAATTGTAAGGATAGATGGATGTTTATTACTCAATCACACAAAAACGACTGAAAGGATTGTGATGAAGTTTAGTATGTACAAACAAAAAGGACAAAAAAGCTATATTTATCCCGGGCGCAGCTAGTTTATCATAGATAGATACTTCAACGCAGGCGATGCATATTTTTACCCTCTGAACGTGCTTAATAATAATCAAGTTTTTTTGTACCGTAATCATTGGCAACGTTTTCCAAGCGATCATTTTTGTAGAACTTTTTCGCTGTAGGATCAAATGTGGGTACCTATTTTATACTCATACTAGTTAGTCGCTCAATACACTTGCCTCGATACGCACGTCAATTTGTTTTAATACGTCCCAAAAATCGAGTATAGTTTGAGTATACATGGTTTGGTATTAAAAGTTCTGCATGGCAATGCAATTGTTTTGCGCAGGCGTAGCGCTAACCATCAGGCGAACGACTTACTCGTCTCTTCACTGGGTTTCATTAAAAAAAAAAATAACTAACTGGGTGTTGATGTATTTATGATAATGTCTCGGGGTGATAAACGCAATGCAGTCCTACGCAGTGTTTTTTATGGTATTAAAAGTTCTGGATGGCGCTGCAATTGTTATGGACAGGCGTGGCGCTTACCATCAGGCGAACGACTTGCTCGTCTCATAACTCAGTACCATAAAAAAACTTACTGGAAGGCAGCGTTGACGAGGTTGGCGTGCGTGGCCACATCGCCGCCGATCTGCTTCGACAGCTGCAGGTAGGCCTGCAGGGGACCCTGTGGACGAACAAACGGTGACATAGTACACATTTTAAATACTTTACGTGAGACGTAGTCGCTTGTATCAGATAATCCTACTTCCTACTATTCTACTATTATATATGCAGCAGATTGGGCGAATAGATGGATGTTTGTTACTCAATTGTTACAAACTAACACTAAATTTGGTATGTAGGATACTGGAAAAGGACATAGGCAAACCTGGAAAGTATCTTTTTATCCGGGGAAACAGTGGGTGAAACCGCGGATAGCAACTAGTATTTAATACATCATACCATTTGTATTATTAGGATATTGAAAAGAAATTGCAGCTATACTAAAAAACCAATAAAAGAGAATCAGTCAACTATCCCATTACAGAGGGCGGGACCAATTACATTACCCCGACAGAACACTCACCCTATAGGAGCGTGTGTGTCCAAGAAAAAATAAGGGGCAAATAGTTAGTTACTCATAGCCCAAATTCGGCGACTTCCGAAATTACGCCGACCTATTGTTACATCTCATTTACAAGTTACACATTTCAGCATTAATACTATTACCAATTTCCTCCAACGTCGATGACGATATTCGAAAACCTACTTATCAATAATAATAATGCCCAACTATCACATACATAGATCCTGGGCCTTAACTAGGATTTCCT
Organism: Petrophora chlorosata; assembly: GCA_951640565.1. Taxonomy (NCBI): domain Eukaryota; kingdom Metazoa; phylum Arthropoda; class Insecta; order Lepidoptera; family Geometridae; genus Petrophora; species Petrophora chlorosata. The sequence continues at coordinate 7,947,823 of OX621190.1, forward strand.
GTATCTAGGGAACCATGAACTACGAGGATCATGGTCCCACAATACCCAGACACGAAACAACGACTTGCGCTTTATTATTCTTTGCACAAACATTTGTCCCGTCACGTATTCGTCGAACCCGGCAACCTCGGTGGTGTATGAGCTTTGAGTCAACCATTTCACCACAGAGGCTGTCAGTTATAATCTAAAGTTCTATTTTTAGCCAATTCCATTATTAAAATGCTTTTACTAACAACTTTCTTACGCATAAAATATTGACATCGACCGAGAAAAGGAAACTTGTTAACAGGAAACCTGACCCGATACGGCTAAAGGCACAACGACCCTTCTCAATCATCGAACAGATCATCAAGCTCGTAATAAATGCAACCTCTCGTAATAATTCAATGACCAATACAAACAGGAGCTCGTTGATTGGTGGCCGAATGGCAATATTGATTGAATATCAAACATCTTTCTGGTCGTAATAATATCCAAAAAGCTGCGAGTCAACAGAGCGATAGCCAATCTCATTACGCGGTAATCCGCACACAAAGGCCCGAATTAGATAGGCGCTGAAACATTCAGAACCTCGTTTATATAATTCTTATATTTAAATGGAAAAAGATGTAGGTACGCAAAAACATGATGCTATTATCACGGGCTTTTAACACAAAAACGAGATTATAACAGCATCAGAAATAATGAAGGTAAAGGATAAAAGGATTAATATATATGAAATCACCGTCAAAATTTCAAGTGAAACAGCTCATACATATGTAAATCGAATTAAAACTTTACCGAGGTTGAAGTTCGAACTTAACCACGTCTCGTCACTTTACCGTACTACAGTAATTAATATTGATAAGCAGATACTATACTAACGATTAAATACCACAATAGACATGATAAATTCTTTATTTAGAACAGTCATCAACCACCAGTACGTGTGGCTAATGAGTCATATGAAGTATGACAATCAACAACTCTACAAAAAATTTAAAACCTATATATTTATACGGTCCGGGCTAGAGCAAAAAATAAACGGATTTGAGCGTTGCACGATTGTTTTGAAGCTTAGGCCTCAGTCAGCTTTAAAATTGGAGCAAGAATTACTAATTTAGAATGAAAGTTTTTGTGAGTGTTGTTTCGCATTTTCAGTACTCTTCGCCGAAACTACGTGAGTTCTGGTCATTTCAATAATATTTATGAGAGGAACATCAATATCCCCGTCTTCGATCGTCGTAAAAGGAAAACTTTTCCGTGACCGAGAATACAGCAACAACTACCTACCGAAAATTATTCTTTTTGCCTCTAGTCGCCATGAGTTACAGAGCCAACAGATATAGGAGTTTATTTTGTTCAAAACATTACCAAGTATTCGGTGTATTTGCTTCAGTCTGAGTTGATCTATATACAAAGATCAAACGAAATTCCCGATGTCTTGTTTCAACTAAAAGTAAATTCTTTATTTTATAAATTATATCATTGGCTATCGAGCTCAGGAACCGCAAAACAATATTTAATTAGCAACCCCCCGACTTCCTTAACATCCTGCAAACTACTCCACACTTACAAAAACTTTAGCTCTTTATAATATTAGTGTAGGTGTAAAAAGTTTCTTTATTCTCGAAGGAATAAACGAAGCGAAACATATAAGGATCTGATTATAGGTAAGGTACCCGTATAATGTTATTGCCGGGACAAAGAAAATCTTAGTGATAAGCCTTTGAAAAATTGAATAATTCGTTTCCCTCAAAGGCGTATATTTTCAGAGTGATGTGTTACAACTGACCTCTAAATAATATTATGTCATGCCCTGGCAGCGAACACTCGAATGATAAACAAACTACTCGTGCTGGTCGCATCAAGCAGTTTGGCTCTCCTGTAAGATTTTAAATTAGAGGCATAATTCCTGATGTTTTGAATACCAGACAACTTTCAACTTGATCTATCGAAAGTTTATGAACTATTACAAAAGTTTCGCTTTATTGTTGAACTTCCTACTTGTGCGAAATTTGCCAGCTTTATCCTATTAATTTATATACAAAATAGGAACTATAACCATCAGTCAGTAGATATAATATCGCTCTAAAATGTAACTTATAATTATTACTGGAACTAACTGAAAATGTATTATTGTTCTCAAGTGGTACAACTTGTTTGTTCTACAAAAGCTCACACTCTAATTTGTCCATAATTAGAATAGCTTAGAACCGAACGTTATAAGTTTTCCTTAAATCTAAATAAATAAGATTGAATTTCTGATTGAGATTAACAAAGGCTGAAGCCAAATTCTTACTGGCAGACAATCTTTTACATTAGGCACTTCAGTCAAATCAAAGCAAATAGGGAGTAGAAGTGTTTGTACAAGATTCGTGACGGAACTGGAGTAGAATGAGGTAAATTGAGCGGCGACGGAACACTTCCGTCCGCGTCTGTCCTTAAGCACGGCTGCTGACGTGATGCCGCTAATCCATGGGCTATTGTTGTCAGGCGTGGGAGATACTTCAGGGTATTTTTATGTAATCAAGGAAAGGGTATTTTTGGGTGGTTTACAAGTGTATAGAAGCCGTGCAAGGGGATTATTCGGAGACGAACGTAAAAAGCATTAGAGCACAATCCCAGCGAGCCCATTCACTCAAAACTCGGTTTAAATCCTAATCCTAATATAGTATGATATAATATAGAATGTATTATGTAATGTAATATTTAATAAACTACATAATGTAATATATAATATATATACAAACAATTTTTTTTCGTCGCTCTCTAGATGGCTAGCACAACGCTTGACTACAACAATTATTGCAGTGCCACACAGAACCTGAATACCATCAAAAGCACTGCGGTCATCAAAGCAGTCATTAAGTCTCATTATGCCCAGTGATTTTACTGGCTACAATGTCATTCAAACTGGAACATAGTAACGCTTGCGCACTATTGCTTGGCGACAGAATAATTGGCAAAGCTGTGATAATATTTGCATGGTATTTTTTATTTTTGTTCGATTCACTCAAAACTCGGTTCAAATATGTAATATATAATATAATACATAATGTAATATATAATATATAAAACATTTTCGCCGCTCGCTTGATGGCAAGCACAACGCCTGGCCACAACAAACAAACTTAATACCATTAAAAGCACTGCGTAGCGCTGCACCCCGGGACATCATAATATTAAGTCTCATATGCCCAGTAATTTTGCTGGCCACAATGCCTTTCCAACCGGAACACAGTAATGCTTGAGCACTACTACTTGTCGGCAGAATAATTGGCAAAGCTGTGGTACCTACCCAGACGGCCTAATAATATTAAAAATGCGAAAGATTGTGTGTATGATGTTTTTATTCACTCAAATCTCGGTACAAATAAATTACAAAATAAATAGTTTTTTTTTCTAAACTACCTCTGTAAGGGGTGCAAATAATTCCAAAGTTTTTATGGAAAATTTTATTTCTTGGTTCGATTGACTAAAAACTCGGTTTAAATAAACTATAAAGTAAATAATGAATTCTGTATTTTATATTTTTACAAAATTACCACTCTATCCCCCTATACCACTCTATTGCACACCCCTGTGTGCAATAGAGTTCTAAACTTTATATGAAAACTTGTATTCCTTGGTTAAAAAAAATAGAGAGTTTAGACGTGAATGACGTAGGTAATAGTGCAATACACAGTCGTCGTTTCCATAATAATCGGTGATGAGGTACATATTTAGGCATTTCGTATATTATATACGGCAACCCATGTTTGGCACGGGAAATAAGAAAACAAATCGTCGAACACGTGCTTAACAATTGAAGCGAGTTCGCAAATACAGAATCATGACAGATTCGGAAATAATCATAACAGCGCAGCTGAGCAGCCTTACTTTTAACAACTTTTCTTACTTCCGACACATCAATCTCAACGCGGGCGAAGCCGCGGGGCGCAGCCAGTTGGAAATAAATAAAAAAAAAAAATACGTTCGGTTTAAAGGAATAGAACCATCAGCAGCTCGGAATCAAGATTCACATCACGTCTATGCCCAAAGTGGGAGTGCTCAAAAAAGGACGCCATTCCACAGAATAATGGAAACAATTTCAATAGACCACTCTAGTGGCAACACTGGCGAGTAATGATAATGGCGGATAGGGAAATCCCTCACGACGCCGAACGACGTCCAATTGCAGTGGCTCGTAGTTGTAGGTACACTCGTTACTCAGTTAAACTCTTTTCAGTTAATTCCTAGCTCAAATTGTGTTTCACTAACTAAGACCTACTTCAGGTACCACTTTATAGCTATGTTCAGCAATTCATTAGCATATTTAAGTAATGATTCATCTGCCTATAAAAACACGTTTCCTTCCTTGTTGTTAAGAGAAGGTTTTTGCATTTTGATGTGAATAATAAATACAAGATAATGCCGCTTAAAGTGCCGCAACGACGTCTTTGGAAATGTCGCCCTTATTTATGCAACGTTGGCTTTGTTATATACAATGAAATTTATTTGAATGTTCTTTGTTCTTATTCGGTTATATAGACAGGAATACCTGCGAACAACTTTCCGTAACATGTTTTCCTAATCCTGGTCGTAAAGCTCGTATAGCTAGAGGGAAACTGCCGGGAGATATGTCCGGTGTTAGTTGGTTGTCCGGCGACCTCGACGCAGGATTTGAAGGTTTTGCCGAATTACTCGTGGTTCGTCGACTTGCTTCAATTAGCGAAGTTGTGTAATTGATTAGATAGTTTCACAGAGATTACGGCAACTGGTTTATGACAGGGCCAAGACACATGTTCGTGATTCGTTCGTACAACACATTCATGTTGTCGAATATTGTAGAGAATGCGAGCATCACCGCTCAGGATTAAAGATTCTTGCTAATCAACCTAAAGTAGTTAAATTTGTAGTTCGTAAGTACTATCTGACTTCACCTCTTGGGTTCTTCCGATAGAAGTGACATGCGATGCACCATAAACTGTTCGCTATTGGCGCCAGATATTTCGATATTTACACATTATGTACTAACCTGTACAATATCTTGATACCCGTTGACGCTCATACTGTCAGTCTCGTCGAACTCTTGCGGCTGAGGCGAGGGTGCGGGGGAGGCGGGGGAGGGCGCGGGGGAACGCGGCGGGGTGGGGCTGCGCGCTCGAAGCACCGGCAGTCTCTCCAGGCGGGAGGTGACTCGCTCAAGGCGCTCGATCAGAGCCTCAAGCTCCGACGCGGGACTCTGCGCCGCGATTGACGCCTCGACTTCAGTTCCTGCACCAAAAGAGACTACTTTACTATTAAACAATAAAATTGTAAAACAGTCTGAAGATAATATCATAATCATAACATCTTAAATCAATGCCATTATGTTGGAACATCTGGCTAAAATAGAGTTGGCTCTCCAAACCATTCAAATCCTACCCCTATTTCCGCAGACGCTGATAAAGACAGCATTTTACGGTTATAGCGGGAAACAAAACGTTCTCTGTGTGCCGTCACCCCGGTCGACATTGTCGTTTGCTCTGAATTTGTGAATTCCGCGCAACATTCACTCCCCATTTGAGATTCGGCACCGCACTCCCGCACTCCTGGCTATCCCGTGCTACATATGTATGTTGTACAGTTTAACTCATAGCCGCGCCAAATGATTTTAGCGGCATATTTCGGGTTGTGTAACGCCACGTTAGAATATTGGGTCATGACATGCGAACTTCGCAAAAGGCTACATTTGATACTTACATTAGGGTAGGCAGACGAACGTTAAGTGGATAACAAATAGAAACGTTTTAGAAACATTTTTGTTCTGCTAGAAGAGCCCAAGTTACATACATAACAGTATCACTATCATTACAGCGACTATTCCGTTACTCCTGTAACCGCTACACAATAAAGTCTCTTCTCTCATTAGACGGCACAGGAGTATAATTTACCAAGCGGTGGAAAAATTCCAGGCCGTTTTAAGGCCACATCCGCACAGCTAAAGGACGACTGACGAGCTGAGCCTTAATGGTTTAAATTAGACCTCATCGTTAATCGCTCTCTTAGTAAATTGAGGGTACAACATTATCGAATACACCAGCAAGAAGTTACAGCACAGTTTCTATGCCTATTCAAATGGATCCTATACATATACGCATATTATGTAGTACTCCCACATAATATGCGTTGCATAATAGAGATGATAAATGTTTAGAAAAAGCGCTATAGCCCACGGATGTGGTGGAGTTTCGCAATTTCTTTCTAAAGAATTTTATAGCTAGAATTTGATGCATTTTTTTTACTTCCGGGAAACTTATTGTCTTCCCATAACCCAGTTCAGGTGGTGTTGTTGAATGAACCTTTTTCCAGAGTCGTATCACAAAATATTTTCTTATTCAAATGAGAAGACAAGGTAAATAAATAAAGACAATACAAGTTACCACCCGTAGTCTCTACATTCAAGATTGATGTTAGATCTCCCACGACAACTTTATGCCACCCCTACGGCCCAATTATACCTAAAGATTAGCTGTGCCTAAAACCATTTCCTTTAGTTTACATTAGGTATAAAGGTTTAAAAAATGAGAATGAATCAGTTGCTCGAGCCAGTTTTCTCAACAAATGCAATGTTATAAGCTTTGTAAAATCAGCATAATAATCATGTGCGAGTATATATGTAAATAAATACGAGATCAGTGATCTCTAATTAAAACGATGTCGTCGAACGCCTAAGGTTGATTAAACATGTATGATGGAGCGACGTTTTGTCGGTTCGGGGAAACAGGTACTCTTCATGATAACCTGAGTCACTTCCACTTCAGAAGGGTGCGTACATAATTTATTATGTCCGTGAATAAACTAAACAATGTTTATACATATTGCTTAGATTTAAGATAGTGAAAGGGGAACCTTTTGTGTTTTAGTCCATTATATTTAGAATTTATGAGTATTGGCGACAGAAATGAGTGCGGTGGGAGTTTTGGACGCGTATTGCTTTGACCGCAAGACGTTTTGCTATAAGTCCCCCGGGAACCTCGGGGTTCCAAAGGAAAATCAATCCAATTACCAACTACCACACAGTGGACTACTACAATATATACGAGTAAAGATGAAATATGCAATCCTTATTCGTTTATCGATTTAATAAACAATTTCGTAAATTAATTTCATTTAAACTGATGACAAGCACCTTGACAAACTGCATGTTGCATGTAAAACGATACCTAACCATCGCCTTAAGACATGGGTTGCCAGCACTTTAATGGATCGGAGGCGATTCGATTTGCCAGTTTGGAATTTGTAAGATTGCATTATATGATCTGATCGATCAAACGTTGCGTAGTCTCAATACAACCGTTCTAACGAAACCACACGAAATCTTTTGCTAAGTTCACACTATATGTTAAGTTAGTGTTTACTGTGTACGAACTAGATTTCCCAGTATGGTTATATTTAATGGGAAATCTACTAGGCAAGTATATATAGGACATAGGTACTAGAGTTAGTTTGTGTTGCATACCCATCGCCAGGTTATAAGCCTCTCGAGTTGCAATCGCAATATCCGCTTCTTCCTCGTTTAACTCGGCCGTGTTTGCTCTCGCTTCGAACATTTCTATCACATTTCGAATGTTTCTTCTAACATTATTAGTATCCATTGTTTATAAATAACAATTATAGTGTAAAAAATACTATTGTGGTTGTAATTTAACTGATCGAGACTACCATTATCGTGTGAACTACAATAGATATGACACGATATGAGCGACTCTATAAAGACAACTCCCTAATCATACAAATCGTACGAAGATAAAGTGGTGACTCAAGATAAGGCCACACAACTTGAGGAAAATCGCCTCGACTGCAGCGCCATCACGCGATGTTCGAGAATATTTCCACAAATATATTTTACTATACAATTTTGACTGCCGGCCGGCTCTGTTTTGATTCTGTTTTATCACATTATAAAGCTTTTGTAAATACTAAGATGAATGGTATCTTAATCATCGAGTTCTTTTGAGATCTGTCGAGTTTGGTTCTGGTTTGGTATCTAAAAGAAAGATGAAAAAGCTTCAGTTTCGTACAATACAATGTACCTATACAATATATGTACATCACAACAATTGCACTTCTTTTACGTCGTTGCGTAATAAAAATATACTATATACCTTTAATGCCAGCAAGACTGGCAAAAATGGCCAGATTTATATCTCAAGAATCGTAAGAGTGCCTGGAACGCTTTAACGAGTTTATAAAGTATCCTATAAAAAAGGGCAGCCCCTCGCGATGATAACAGAAACCAGTTTGTGCAGCCACACTACAAGTATGTAGTTTAATTAAACTTTTTCAAATATATAAAACCGTTGTGGCAAACAGCAAACCGCTATTAGTTACGCTAGGACCTAGAATAACTGTGAGTCATGTTGTGTAGCTGAGATTCTAGGACTTTGATGTAATCTATGTTATGTTCACACACACACAAACTTAATTTAGTGTAGACTGCAGTGTTGACAGTACAATACAACCGCAGTTCTTGCATGTACCATGCAACCTTCGAACTTGAGATATTATGTATCGCTACAGAGAAACAAGCTCATCTAACCCATAATTGTAATTGTATCTAAGACCATTACGTTATTACGCTAAAAAATATCCAAATATACTAATAAACTGTATTATTCATTATTTATCGCTCATAAATACCTTACTAAGTATGATCAGGAGTATCACGCGAACTTCAGTCGCGAACGCCATGACGTCAGTCCGCTAGAATCTTAGTAAACATTCATAAATAACCGTCTTCAGGCCCGTTCGCGTCTCGCCTGCCGCTCATTAGGGGTAAATTAAAACGCAAGCTATCTACAGCGAAAAACATTTAATAGCCTCGCTAAGTAAAAAACAGCTTAATAAATAAATGTCTGCCTCTAGTTGAAAGAAACCCCTTTGAAGTATTATAATCTTTTGTTGTAGCAGTGAAATTATGTCAAGGATCCATCAACTTGAAAGACAGTTGGTCCTTCATTAGTTCTTGAACACAAAAATGAATAAACGGTATTAGGGACCTATCGCGCGTTTTACTAAGCTTAAACGAACTAATTTAGATTTCATGGCTCATTCATCTCGCTTTGACACCTGAATGAAAGAAGGTACGAAGGAAACTCGATCGAATATTTTATTATTTGGAGAAATCCGAAGGCGATTATGAAATCGAATCTGAATTTCCAGGCGCAACTTAAATCTATATGATGGATGTGGACTATATTAGTTTGTAAACATTTTCCCAAGAACTGAGAAAACGACTGCTATCTCTATAATTACCGCTATTCTACGAAGGCTAATTTCACTGGATATAATCGTAGATTTCAAAACTGTAAACGTGCAAAGACGCAAAAACTGGGCACTAGCTGGTTCGAGAGCCGTTACGAGTGGTCACTGGTCCGCAGTCATATAAGGACGCTATTGAGGTCGGCCACTATCTGAGTGCAGGCACCGTGCACCGTTCACACTCCGAACAGACGCATTTGCAGAAACTTGATACGAAGAAAGTGAACGAAGCGAAAGACTCTGATACAGTGATATCAAACTATGGAGATTTGGGGGTTAACAAGAAAAATAAAAAATATATTTGATATACCAACATTACCAACTTATACCATACAAGGAACGACAAGATACGGGGTCCCATTAAAGTTTCTCGGCTGTGTTTTCTACACTAGTAAAAAGTGACTAGAATACTTAAGAATCTTATCTAACTTTTAATGATCATCAATTTGTTCGTAATAGGATTTGTTGTAAAGTAATTTCACGTTCTCTAATGATAATGAATAATTCAAAGACGTAATACGAACAATATGTACGAGTATAAATAAATGACTAATTAAATAAATACATTCTAACTTGATGATAATAATATAATCACTATAATAATGAGCCGTAAAATAATTATGGCCGTAACAACCAATATAATTGGAGTGACTATAATCATTCGTTTGTTTCTTAAATGCCAATGTAACTGTAATACTTTTAGTAAGCACGTGAGTCATCGATACCGCAATGATTGCCGATTTTGAGTATTTGTATGAATACAGAGCATGACACATACCTACATGACGATTGATATTTTAGATTTAGAGCATTAAAAATCGTCATCGCCATTATCATCAACCACAGCTTAGGCCTGTAATTCGCCTTGGTGATGTTCTGAAAACTGTAAGTTTAAATTATTTTCTACCATGAATGAAATGTGCCAAGCGGATGCAACACCTGTTCAATCTTATTTTTACGACTGACTGAAGTTAAACTAGGCATTAGATGTTTTTATTTTTGTACCGCAACGGCCAAGGACGGACTAAAAACAAATTGAGTTATGGTATATTGTAACACTAACAATGTTGTTTACTACAACAGGTTCTCCGATAAAAACAACAAGTGTGAGGGGTCGTATATCAATCTTGAGGGTGACTCCGAATACGATAGGCGTCGGAAGTTCTACCCCGAGCTGGCATCAAGTGACGCAGCGTTATCTACAAATTGAATTATACCCTATAGGTACCAAGGTATCTTACCTGAAAATAGCTGTAACCCAGTCATGTCTGTGTATATGTTAATGCTGGAAAATTTCTGTGGAACTCAATAAACTGAAGTTAATTGTTTTAGACTTGCCTGTTTGTCACTTACGCTATACAGACTATTAGGCTCTATTACACTAAACTGCACGGATATTGTTGAAGTTTTCGATTGGGTTTAGCACAGAATAGATTACTACTGTCTAGATAGATTAGAACTGTCGTGATGCATTGCGCTGCAATATAGAATTGTTAAAGTAATACTACGAATGTTAAAAGCACTAGTATTATGTACGAATTTTATTTACATGTTCGTTAGATATTCTTTGTAGGAATTTCGCCTAAAAATATAAAACATGTAAAGAGCCGTGTAATCGAGGTTAATAAGCATAAATAATATTTTACCTAATGTAGATCACGGGCTGCCCGCAGCCAGGACATGTTAACCTTTATTTATATTATCCAGTACACGCAGGTATTCACGATCTGTACCAATTTTGACATTATTAAATGAATTCCGAAAAAATGCAAGCAACAGTAAATAAGAATCCCGAAAAATGTTTTATACTGCCGAGAACTCAAAAGAACTTGATTGCTTCAGAAAGTAATGCAGAGTTTTGAGTCGCGTTTTCTATTTTTCTATAATATATTTTTGCGAGCGGGCTTATTGTAGTTAGGAATATTTGAAATATACTCCACAATCTGGAAATAGAGCAGTATTTTGAGACATCGATTTTATTTATATGTTTGGCACCCATGGAATACCATCGTCAGTGTTGTCACCATAGTAACAAAGTATAATCTGTAAAGAGGTTAACCTGTAAGGATCCTGTGATCCTCTTATATTATTACATATAATACAATTAGTATGTAGGTTTCCCTACGTTCACTTTGCTATGATTTATATCATAGACATGGAGAATATGATAAATATGAACAAGTTCTGTCGACATATTTATACATGTAGTCATCTTATTAGTCAAATTTAAATCATTATATTATTAAGATAGTAACGGTTCGCGGTGGCGCACAACGAATAGCTACGCTCATGGGTCCTAGAACACCAGTTGCTAAGCGCACATTGTGTAACTGTTTCTCGTTTCAGTCGCACCGCAAACTAACCGCAAGCAAGTATTAAATTTAAACCGAGACGGTATTAATTAGTGATTCGTAAACACACGATAATAAATGGTTAAATTCCAAACTACTTTAGCAAACAATTACTGATATAATTTGAAAATGTTTTATACAAGATGTTGCTAAGAAAATAAATGTATGAATATGAAGATTGAATCAAATTAAAATCTAAACAGCATGTGCCATTACCTACATGCACGAGTGTGAAGGGAACATCACAATTAACTTAATATTTTTAAATAAAAGTATTCATGCCTTTGTAAGGAAGCCTTTCATAACGGAACAGGAAAAACGTAATTATAATCGCTCTCTGAAGTTAACATTCGAGATAAAATTTTAGAGATATTTCGCGAGTTTCAGAGCCAAAACGATAAACCACAAACAAAACTTTGAGATAGTACTGTCTACGTTAATATAGATGTCAAGCTTGTTTGTTTTGTGTGGTCTCGAAAAAGCGGTTTTAAAAGTTCCAGATATTATCTTGAGCAAACTCACACGCGCACAATTTTTACTCTTTGATACAAAAGCAACAAAAGCTAAAAACACAAACAAAACAAAAGCTGTGATAGCGTACGTAAATAACAATATCAAAAGGCATCATTTTAACACGTCGTACTAGTCTCAAGGCATGGTAATGAACATTGAGACCATCTGCCGTGTACTCTATACTTATGGCTTGTCTATCTAACCATGTGCTACCATCGTGACGCTATAGAGTTTATATTATACAAGATACATGATGTTCGCGTTGGAACCAAACCAATAACGCTACGCTTGACCTGCTTCGATCACGCCTATCGCCATTTAGAGCCAATGAAAGAACACTATGGGAGCATATTTTCCCCAGGCGAGTTTGGAAATTGAAATTAATCGCACCCTGTTACCCGTCCAGCCCATTTACCTTCATCTCCCAAGTTGTAAACGACGATCAATATTATCCCAAAACAGCAGGACCTCGTTCCAACATCCAACTAGATAAGTTTTATTTGTTGCCATTAACAAACAGTATACCCGTGTTATGTGTGTATTTTAATAATGTCGTAGTACGGCTGAAAGCAGTGCTTGACATATTTTCTAAGGCGAAGGAAGTGAAAAGTGAGAGAGCTGCGTCTTGTCGCTCCACATTTGCAACTGCTAGCACCAGGTTCCCGCGTTCATTTTTAATGAGCCTCTACACCTCTTGAGTCGCGCAGTCAGCACTCTGCTCAAATAATTTAGCAAGAGACAGACGCTCGGTGAAGTTGGCGCTAATTGCATGTGACCCAGAAATCTGTCCAAGGGCAATGTATCAAAATATTAACGTGAGAGGTCACTAGGCGGCCGGTACGAGAGCTGATGTCAGATTTGCCTTCCAGTAATATTCTCCGTTCTATATTTACATTCCGCTTGGGAGTGGTGCCAGCTGGTGGATCAGACTAGTATTTGAATTGGAACAACAATATTGGATATGTTGCGGTAACTGTTTACTTCATATTGTATTAATATACTTTTGGGTACGTTCAGTTTGCCCAATGTTAAACCAAGTGAACAGGTTTTTCTAGAAAATAAAAGACGAATGCACTATATACAAATAAAATGTAACGTTAGTAATTTTGACATCAACCTGCAATGTATGGTACATTCAACATTCATATTATAATTTCTTTATTTTTAATTATTCTTCGAGTCTACCAAATACATAAAGTTACGCGTACAACTTTTAAGTTTAAATATACATCAAATTTTATTCATGTTCTAACGTAGGTCATTGGCCTTTGAAAAATCCTTCAGTTTAAGGCAACTCAATATGTTGTGTCTACAAATAATAATAGTTAGGTCGTAGCGTTATGTAGATTTTTTCACGAATGGAAAAGTCACCTTTAATTTCTCGATCTTGTAAAGATCATTGTCGTGCGTGTGTAATTGTTATCCTGCTGTCGGGCCTACTTTAATTTATAAATCTATTGTTGTTATGTAAACAAACGCTCGAAGAAATGAACAATTTTATTATTTACGCTAAGAAATTGTTTATGCTCGATGCTTTAGTGACTTTGCAATCTACTAATTTGTAAGATTTATTATTCTGCTAATATTTTAGATTCAACGCAAAAGTCTCACTTCATATTTTGAACTAAGTGGAACCTTTTTATAAAATAACGTAGACATGTCTGTCTGTGAAATGTATCATTTCATCTCTTAACAATGAATATACAAAATAAAGCTGTTATAATTTTAATTTATGAACCATGTAGATTTGCTGATAACTGTAATATAATGTGAAAACAGTGATGTCACACTGCAACCAAATATCGATTAGAGAAGCCGGTTATACGAGATGATAAGATTGTGTAGCCACCATAATATTATCGCAAACACTCTTACCGAAAATAATATTATTATCAGTCAAGCAAAATTCACAATTTGGGTTTACTTTATCCAATAGCGTTAATACGAAACTAATGCACATTAAAATACACTTTGTGAATGAAATTCTGACTATCATGACCTTTTATTGGCAAGGTTTCAATTTTGAAAACAACAAGCTACTTTTGCCCTCCGAAACCGGGAATGGATCGGTAGAGTAGGCGACGAAAAATTTAGGAAAACAAGGGTTGAAAAAGCCATTAGCAGACATTTTATAAATTGGTAAATCTCCATCCAAGGTTAAGATAAGAAGCCGAATAATAAAATGTAATTGGAGAGAAGGGTCTATTTACTAAAAAAACAATCAATAGCACCGGTTTTCAAGCAAATCTAAGTTGATTGGCTATTTAATAACGTCCGGTAATTCTACGTTGTTTAAATTTAAACAAGGAAATACTATAATAACAAGAAATTGTTGAGGAACTGCTAGAAACATGTTTTAATTGAGCAACAAATCTGAACACCGTTGCTTACCAGGAAGCTCGCAAAAATTCCAAAATTGCCAATGAGTGCACAGTCATTAACACTTTAATCACACTGAACCGTTGTTTTCATGCACTGATAACAATAACTAGCTACAAACGAGATGCGTGTAAGCGTGCGCGTGCGACGTCGGATACTGTCGGCAGCGGCGGCAGCGGCCGGCACGGGCGGATGCGCGGTGGTGATTCACAGTTCACTGCCGAGTGGTGGCCGAACGTTCTCTAGAAACAACACAGGCGACCACCGCACTATCTCATCACCCCGCCCGCGATGAATGACTCACACGATGACGTCGGATTCATAAACGATGCCGGTGCTTGCGACTAATAACAATATGTAACAATACATGACATTGGTGAACCTAATCAGCCGGTACGTCGATACCGAGTAATACCGATGAACCATATTTCCCTACCCTATCCTACTTCCTACTTAATATAATATTATAAACGCGAAAGTTTGTAAGAATGGATGTATGGATGTACCTTTGTTACTCTTTCACGCAAAAACTACTGAATAGATTTTGGTTAAATTTGGTATGGAGATAGCTTATACCCTGGATTAACACATAGGCTACTTTTTATCCCGGTAAACCGCGGGTGAAACCGCAGGGCGCAGCTAGTTCTAAATATTTTATTCCACCTTTGTGGAGGTGAGCCGGTAATGTACTCCACAAAATTCAATACATACTGAAATATGCGTGAATGAGCAAAATAATGCTGGTGAATATTGGAACAGAAAGAAAAGCCATCATCGGAACGCCTCTTTATGTAAATATATAAATCTATTACTTGAATATTTTCAATAACCAGTGCAATCATTAATTCTCGCCGCACGTATCTGGATGATGTTGATCTTGAAGCAATCTGTTCTGCTCAATCAACTACAAGGTGCGAAGTGAGACGATGGAGCAATCAAACGGAACCGTAGCAATTTTCCATGGCTATAATGATAGAAAGCAAATATTTAACTCTAAACAGAAATATTTTCCTAACGCTTGACGACTTTTATTAATGTAGTTGTTACAAAGAAATAAAAAAAATAAGCTTCCGAAGACATAATAGAAATGTTAGACGAAGCAATCATAATACCTTTATTACGTCCAAGACTGTTGCCAAATTAAAGAAAAGCAAGGAACGAGAAAATTACTTTATTCTAATAGGTATAAAATTCTCTTAAACTTCCCCGCTTTTAACGTTATTTGAATGGTATTTATTCTAGCCTCAAAAGAAGACACCATTATACATTCATTTTTACAAACTGGTACCACATACAATAATTAAACAAATCAATCGAATATTTAATATTACTTTTCGAAAATCGAATATTACTTTTGGAGCAAGTCAAAGAAAAGTGTGTAAAAACTTTTCACGGTTACTTCGACAACTTTACATTAATAAATAAATACAGTAGGTACCATACGAAGGGAATTGCGGCAACGCGATTCATTTTACAGGCTTTTTTAGATCTCTACAGAGTTCTCTACCTCAGCTATTTAAGACTTAAAGACAAGGCTTCCACAGATGAATGTGTCTCCAGTACCAGTTGGAAGTTATGTAGAAAACTTGAAGGCAGACATTTAATTTTGAATGACGATTAATGTTTATGTACCCTATTTTTTATAAAATTTACTTGACATATAACAAAAGTAAATAGTCGAACATGTGCAATTCTGGGTATTTCTAGGGTCAAGGTAGAAAGGATAAAAAAAGTCGAATTGAAACAAAGATTAAATCAATGATTTGCATCAGTGGGAAGAAACCTTTTTGAAGAATAATTTTTAATAATTTAAGATAAATTAGTGAGTCAAACTCTAAGTTTATGCAAAACCATAACAAATCAGAAGACAGAACAGACACAACTAGTCAGATACAAAATTACAGTCTTATAATACCAATAATGGCGTTTTGTTGATGAAATACGAGGCTAATATTACTGAACCTCAAACCCCTGGAGGCCAAAATACCAAACATAACTGGATCATACAGGGTATTTTTTGCTTCGTTACTCATACTATATCAAAGGTCAATAGCTCCCCCGCTTTTCTTATAAAGTTGACATAGAATTGGAAAGGGTAATCTTAATGACATTTTAAATAGCACATAAAGTATTAATAACCGGCCAAGTGCGAGTCTTTAAAAACGGCCAAAAAATCATGTCCCACAAAATTATTTTTTATTCTGTTTTTTAATATTTGTTGCTATAGCGGTAACAGAAATACATAGTCTGTAAAAATTCAACTGTCTAACTATCACGGTTCATGAGATACAGCCTGATGACAGACGGACGGACGGACAGCGGAGTATTAGTAATAGGGTCTCGTTTTACCCTTTGGGTACGGAACCCTAAAATGTATCTTCGTATGCAGAGAAATATTCTATGCTGAGTGAATTAGCTTTGGACAGCTCTAGCAGCTGCACTTAGCTGATAATATAGAGTATAGATGATATACTATAATGTAGGTTATAACTTATATTATATTATTATGTGACTATATAGCATGTGAAGATTACTCGTGGTAAATCTCTTGTATGCGATAACCGTCTGGTAGGTACCACAGCTTTGCCAGTGATTCTGCCGCCAAGCAGTATTCCGGTTGGAAGGGCATTGTAGTCAGCGAAATTACTGGGCATATGAGACCTAATATCTGATGTCTCGGGGTGATGAGCGCAATGCAGTGCTACGCAGTGCTTTTTATGGTATTAAGTTTTGGGTGGCACTGCAATTGTAATGGGCAGGCGTGGCGCTTACCATCAGGCGAACTACATGCTTGTCTCATCACTCAGATCCATAAAAAATAAGATAATTAAGCATTTGACTTCGCAGAATCTTCGAAGAATCCGCCTTGGAAAGTACCACACATTTGCCATATATTCAACCGCTAAACAGTAGTGTGCAAACATCACTGATTTAGGGTATCGTTTTAGGCGAAATTACTGGGCATTGAGATGATCATGAGACTTAGGAGCCTTAAGATTAAAGGAGATCTTAGGGTGACGAGCGCAATGCCATCACAAGATTTTGCAAAACAACGTCCTGATCGATGGTGCTGCAACTGTTATGGGCAGGCGTGCTTACTATACTAGGTAAAGGACCTGCTCGTCTCGTAACTCAGTTTGATAAAAAAAGCATAAAATCAATTTTGTTTCCATAAATGTTTGTGAAATTGTCAAGGCAATTTAAACTGTCGATTTCGGTATAAGCATCTATTTGTCAGTACTCCAATATAGCGTAAAAGGGTTGGCTCATCCATCAAGCATCGATAAATAGCCTTATTGACATAGTAATTGAATGAGTGCATTCAACTCTTTACATTACCGTAGGTACTGAAGCTCAAATTTTCGCGATAAAATTTGAATATTTCGACAACAAATTTGGTAAAGCAGCTCTTATTGGTCATGAAAACTGTATAACTTTTTGGCTGGTTTCTGAAGTATCAAGTTCGACTGTAAAACTATTTTGTTGATACTTAATTTGATATTCGCTATCTCAAAACTATCGGAACTTTCGGAAGCCGGCCAGGAAGAATGGACCACCTATACTTCGTTTCTTGGGCAACTGCCAACATCATCGATTTTCGTTAGCTTAAAAATTCTAAGCTAAATTATATTTACTGAACGGTGTACGCACCCATATAAAAGTAAATGTATTCAAGTAATAAAGTGTAACATTAGTTCGATTTATAGAGAAACATTACAACCTCACGTATCGTGAGAAAAGGACGTTCTCTTTTTACTACCTAACCGACACTTTCAGCGTAATTGCTACTAATTAATTAGCGTACCTGTATCGGCTACAACAGGTCCAAGTGGGTCGAAACGTACTCGATGTTCGACCGCAGCGCGCGCCGCGCACACCAAGTCCGAAAAGAAACGGTGTCTTCGTAAAGCCAACTCGTCGCGACCCACGGGTGTCGCTGGTGGATCTTGAGGACCATCTGCTTCTTTATCCTTAGCTGAAATCGCCTCAAAGACTTCGTCATCCTCCGAATCCGATGGTTGTTTGGCTACACGTTGGTCGACACTGTTACTACTGCTTGTAGTGGATTTCAAAATTCCGGTTGATTTACGGCGACCACCAACACGCATGTCGAAATTTGTCTTTGCTAACTCCTGCTCAAGCCGCGCGAGTTCCTCTAGAGTTGCAGAATCACGGCGACAGTCCACTGAGAACCGTTTGAAATCCAGTCGACTTCTTTTGTAGTCAACAGAATACCGCTTTTTCGTTAATTCTCGTTTTGTAAACACAAGATCATCTGTTTCGTCCTCTTCATTAGCGCTGTGACAGCCATCGGGGGGCGATTTTTGATCAATATCAGGGGACTTTTTCGCCTTCTCGTCGTGACAGACATCGTGTGAGTTCTTCTTATAAGCTTCTGTTTCTGTATTCACTGGAGCAGTCTCTACCTGGGATACTTCTTCATTTTTATTCGTTTCCTCATATTTGTTTGTATCCTCAATTTTACATTCAGGTAACTTTTCTTTAGTTGGGATCTTGTCAGATTCTGCCATAGAATCCATATTTTCAGGTTTAGATTTGCTTTTACTTAACTTTTTACTAGGTCGCGCACAGCAACTTTTGAACATAATTAAAATTTGTAATATCCCGCATCAAACGCATTTGACAGAATATGTGACAACTAACTCTGAGATGACTAAACAACGAACACTTCAAACTTGAATTTCGTTTTAGAGAGTGATCATACTGGATGAGTTACAAGTTTTATGTCAAATATTTTGCATTCATTAATGTAGAGTCGTAGTCGCGGGGGTTGCGTGAGGGTGGTGTAGGGTGTGCGGCGGCCGGCCGGGCGCGCGGCGGCGAACGACTGGCGGCACTGACGCAGGGCGGATGCGCCGTCCGCCCGGCGCATCCCGCGCCGCCCAGCGCTCGGCGCCCAGCGCCAGGATTTCTTACGGGATTTAGATTTCTCAAAACTAATGCGAGATATTTCGTAATCTTTTCTCTTGGAATTATTGGACGTTAAGTTTTATTTCTCTACATATTGAAAACATCAATGCATATATGGATTTCGATATTAAGCAAATAGACTCATCATACATGAGTTAGTATAGGAAGCATGACTTAAATTTACACAATAAATAAATATTTTTAGTTATTAAAAGAAATTTTTTTACACGATGGCAGATCAATACCAACTGACTTACAAATAATTCACAGATTTCAAACTACCCAAAATCATGGATGCAAACATAATGAAGGGTCGTTGCGTATGTATATCACGTCGCGTCGTAACAGTCCGACCCGACACCGATGAAACGGCTTGTCGAAACTGTCAAAAGCATATAACGCATATATGATGATACCATTGATAATGCCAAGGATGTAGGTATGAAAAGTGTCGAAATTGCCGGCATCTTTGCGTCAATTACTTTATTCGCACTCGTCTCTAAATCAGGAAAGATAAATAAATCATATGCCAAGTGCAAAAGCTTTTCATAAATCTCAATCCACGAGTTTAATAATAATAACTCTCAACGATCACATAGATAGATCATGGCGCTTAACTAGGAGTCCCTGTACATCTAAGGAACCAAGAACTGCAAGGACCATGGTCCCACAAACCCTGAAATAAATGCTTGAGATTTTTTCTGTGCTCGATTTGTCACATGAGGTTCATTATTCTAAGCATTAGATATTTTCACTGGAACTATGGAGTGATGTATTGTTAAATATGATGTAAATACGTTAATTACAATTTGAACCAAACGGTAAGAGTTGTAGGTATACCTGTACGGGTAATACTAGAACCTTTAAACAATTTTACACGATCAACGCCGCGCGAAAGATCTAGTACTGGATATAAGGTTATCTTATCTGTTTTGTTTTGTCTAGTCTAGACAGTTGACATTACCAGGAGAGCGGTTTAATCATATTATTGCAGTTCTGCCGCTAACGGCACACTAAGCTCTAGCTATTGAGGTGCGGCTGCGAGAATGGCGGCGCCGGCGGCAGTGGAACGTGAAGCTGCTCTGCAGTTAACGACTCACCAATCTGTCTAAGGACGAGCGAGATAAAATGTTACAATCCTGCTTTAACCTAGCAGTCAACTTTGACCTCACTAATAAGAGCTTCCATTTATTCATAAAAATCCAATCTTCACATGGTTTTAACCCTTATTCTGCCCAGTTAGTATAACAATGAAAAATCTATTGCTACAAGCCAAGCGAGCTTCTGGTGCCAAGATAAAAGCGGTATGGAATTCAAAACGCTGAATCGCGTTCTCAGTAACGTCAGGCAGTTTCTTGGAGGTCAAGTACTGACCGATTAAATGTAGGACAAAAAATACGTGGCAGTACCACGCCTAGCGCCTGAAGAGTCGAATTGAATACGAAACAGCGATACCTCCCAAAATTAACATACATACTAAGAAAATAGCATTGCGTGAACTGGCGTTAACTTTGTGCGTTTGAATATCTACTTGTCTCCGAATTATTTCCTTCAAGTTGTTTAGTTTTCATTCTTCATATTTTGAAGAATTCCCGTAAGGAACCACATAGCCACACGCAAGTCCAAGCTGGATCCGATGCCTCTCGAGAGGACGAAATCATGCAATGGTATTTCAACCGCTGACACATGTGGGTCTTCAGACAATACTCTGCTGTTGCGTGGCTGTAGGTACTAGGTACCACGCCTGATGAGTCGAATTGAAGACGAAACAGCGTTAATGGGTTGAAACTTTGGGCATTCAAACATCTACCTAGAATTCGAATTATTTCCATCCAGTTGTTTCATTGCCATCCTTTCATAAAGTATACATGGAATTATTGAGATAAGGCTATAATGATATTAAGTATATTGTCAGCTTATGAGCCCAGAAAAGAGAACGCCAGTACCACTACTGGCGGCCACCCGCAACGAGTAACTCAGCCTGTCTCAGAGTAGACTTCTTTGAGTTGAAATACTGGCTGATTTAATGTTAGGTATAACGAGTACGACTACAAGTAGTATATAGTTATGTCGAGGTGTGGCAGTAACGACGTAAGCTCAATGAGACACTCGAGCCTCTCCCTGTCACTTTAGTTAACGACATAATGCCTAAGTCGCAGTGAAGTAATTTTTCTTTTATATTTTTGGGATGTGAGAAGCAACACATCGGACTTTTCGTCTTTGATGATATGGGCCACCGTCAACATCTATACAAGACGCCGACATCGGACATCTGGGATTATGTTGATACCCCAAGGTAACCTCTTGAAAATAAAAATAAACATCATCATTAATATATAAATGAATGTGGATGATATTTTAACAACTGTAATTTTGCAGAGATAATATTAAAGTTGAATTGACCACTTGCGATCAAGGCGAAAGTGTCGTTGTGAATTTGATTTCGCGATACTGACCGGTTAAACCTAAATTGTATCACAAAACTAATCAGGAAATTTTCCCATGAATAATAAATGATTCTTTATCGACGACGTCAGGTTGTTGCAACAAGTTGTAAATTACACAATTTCCCTCTTTCCTATTATCAGGAGACCAGAAGTACAATAATCATCTGCATTATATAGAAGATTTGCTAGCTCTAAGCATGAAGCATTTTGCTTAAACATTTATCATGTGTACAAGCAAGAAATTTGCTAGAGTCAGTGTTTGCCTATAGTTTCAACCTGCAAGTATCCAAGTATAGAGTTCCTTCTATGATTCTGTCATCAACCATATCATCACATAACATCAAGCGGGAGTAGTCAAACATAAGACAATTGTCAAAGAATAAGAACCAAATCTATTCCCAAATATATAGCATGTCGCCTTATGTCAAGCCATAACTGAATAAGATTGTACACATATATGACAGAATCATTGAACTATAAAAACTCGTTTCTATGTTCTGTAGACATAACAGAGGCTGGGGTGCCACTAGATTATTTCTAACTGATAAGAAGTAGATATTATTTAATTACTCAATAATATGCAAAGTTCAAAGTTCAAAAGTTCTTTATTCAGTTTTCGCATCACAGACGCACTTATGAACATCAATTATTACAATGACTCTACCTCCACATACTTCAGAACACAAATACTATCTCTTTAAGCACACGAATGTCTCAAATATTTTCAATGAAACATGACCAGTCTACGCAACTCAACTGAAATATCCATCGAAAACCAATTTTGTATTCAACAGTTTTAGTTTCTTGAACTATTATATATTTTAGAACAGAAGTCTAAAAATTAATAATCACAAAAGTGATAGTAGGTTCACAAGGTTTTGGTTACTTTTCCACGATACTATTAATATTAAAAATGCTAAAGTTAGTAAGAATGTATGGGTGGTTGTTACTGGTCCATGCAAAAACTACTGAATGGATTTTGATGAAATTTGGTATAATATGATAAGTCTGTACAGTACTTTTTGTTGGAGTAACATACGAGAATCTTCATAAACTTTCACATTTCATTTGTAAGGTCTTAGGATGTGTGAACCTGTTATATTAATAACCTAATTATTATGGATTAAAATGTATTTATAGAAGCTAAAATTAAAATAGGTAGGTATAGTATTGCAATAACTGAAGTAATGTACCTAAGTATTTATATATTTAGATATACTACTAGGTACCCAGCACTTTCATCATTATTATCTAGGACAAAAAGTATCCTGTACTTAAATGTATTTTTCCAGAACCTACAGTAATGCCTATATTACCAAATTTGAAATTTTTATAAATATCCGTTTAGCAGTTTTTGCGTGAGTACCTAACAAATCCATAGATCCATCCATACATCAACTTTCACATATAAAATACTACAGGCAAAGAGGCAATTTGCAAAAGGATGTTTATTTTCCTTGGTTTATGATCAGAGTGTATACAGCACTATCATTCAACAAAATAACAACGTCACCAAGGCTCCAAATAAGGATAACAAACTAAACAAGGATATCAATTTACACAATAACAGCCAGAGAAAAAGCTTGTTAAGTACATGGCACTTAATTGTAAATACAATAACGTCAAGGCATAAGTAAATACTCTGAA
Organism: Petrophora chlorosata; assembly: GCA_951640565.1. NCBI lineage: Eukaryota > Metazoa > Arthropoda > Insecta > Lepidoptera > Geometridae > Petrophora > Petrophora chlorosata. The sequence continues at coordinate 7,971,359 of OX621190.1, forward strand.
ATTATAGCAGCAACTTATCGAATATACTAACAATAAATCCGGTATAGCGTCGAACGTCGATGTGGATTTGGTAAAATCGTATTCCACAAATTACAAAAAAACACAATAGAATAATTAATAGGTACTTACAAATTAGAACCGGCAAAGCTGTCTGCAACGGCAGGTGTAATTTTATATCAATTCACTATTTCTTTAAGTAAAAAATTAATAAAATCAGTCTTTTCGAGGTTATTTGTCATAACTAAAATCTGGCAATGGCTACTCAGTGTTACCACTTAAAACTTAAATTCTATAAAAACTCCCTAAATTCGCTTTACCCTCTTTTGGGCTGCCTTATATTTTTGGTAGTTATCTTTAAAAAGAAGTGATTTGTGGTTACTTCGAAGCTTCTAACTGAGACCTCACGATTTCCACATTTTAACCTAATATCCTTAGTCTCTTCTCAGATTTCTGCAAATAACTATATGAATTGTGTGCCATGAAAAGTATATATAAGCTAGGTAATAGGTATACAAATGAAACAAATGAGCAGATACACTGCATTACAATGTTTTATTACGTACACTGTATTTTGGTAGCTTCAATAGTCAAAAAGCACGCAGGCAGATCATCGATTTAAAAAAGCGGCTGAAGTATTTAAATCCTATATAATATATAATTAATTTAAACAATAAATAAATCAAAAGTTCTTTTGTTCAATTTTGTCATCACATACGCACTTATGAACGTCAATTATTACAATGACTCTACCACCGTATCGGAAAAAGAACCACTTCTCAGAAGATACGGCAATAAACTGAGGGGCATATTTTTTAGAACTTTTGTTACAATATTTTATGTTTGTTTTTGACAATATTATTTTTCTTATGTGCCAGTTGGCTACTTGGCAGAAGCGAAATGTTGCATGCATCTTTGTCTTCTATGTAATTACTAGCTTTATAGTATGCTTTTTTCATCAAAATATTTTATGTCATATGACATTAAGCTGTGGAAGTATGTAGTTATATCCGTTAATTGCCTAATTTTACTAACCACGTATGCAGCAGAACTAAGTTTTCCTGATAGAGCATCGATATGAGGACCCCACTGCAACTTAGAGTCTATGCCTATACCTAGGAATACCGTCGCCTTGTCTGTGTTGAGTTTAACACTATTAAGCATGACGTTTGGCTCTACATGTCTAACATTGGGCAAAGAGAACTTTAAACATTTCATCTTTTTCGCGTTTGATAACAAGTTGTTGGCAGCGAACCAATTTGACACAATATCTAATACATTATATTTTACGTGTACTAGTTCACTATCCTTCCTATCTACCTTAATGATTATCGATGTATCATTTGCAAAAAGTACAATGTCTGCAAGGTCTGTCACCATAAAAGGTAAGTCGTTTACGTACACTAAGAACAAGAACGGCCCTAAAATTGAACCCTGTGGTACACCCATTTTGACTAAAGATCCAGATGAAGTGACGCCATTTATACCAACTTTTTGCTGCCTGTCAACCCTACAACATAATAATTTTATTGTAAAACACAGAACTTCATTTGTTCTTATCCGGTGAGTTACACAAAATAATTACTGTCAATAATAATAAAATTATACCGATAAGTAGGATTTGACATCTTTTTTTACGCTTAATAGATCTATGTTTGGCCACTATTTCGCCTGATGTGAAGCGATGATGTGGCCTAAGATGAAGCACATAGATCTAGAGAGAGACGGTTTAGGTCTAATATTATTTACATTACATTAAATATGTTAAAATTAAATAGGAAGCGGAATTTGGTAATATAAATCTGTACTACCCTGACTTGATGATAATTATTTTGCCCTGGCAGCACGTTGAATGTATACACTTTTTTGTTGATTGGCTTTTTACGTTAATAGCATTATGCCAGAGTTTTACAAAAGCATACACTAACTTGAGAAAAATTGCAAAGCTATGTAATAGTAGTAACTACACTTTGTACGTTCATTAAGTTAGGAATTATTTCCTCTTTTTGATTTGGCTGAACACAATGATTTTATTTTTATCCCAACGGCAACTTAAGGAATGTCTACTTTTTTCATATATTTTGACATCAAGGAATTTAGTTATTCAGCCAGTGGTTTTGATAATATTTAATAAGTTTCATCTTCTCTCTCCTCTACTCTCTCATAACTGCGCAGCAGTTAGTGAAATATTATGGTGGCTCCGGACTATCGTCGAACCTTCGATGTGTGGAAGCTACGAACTACGAACACACATTATTATTCGTAGTGTAGAAGGGTGCCGGGTGGTCTGTGCACGTTTACAGTAGGTACCTAGTTCTGTTGAGTTGGCCCACGTCCCGATATCAGAGGTACCGGTGAGGCGGCGGCGCGGCGCGGCGGTAAATCGATAACGAATCAAAGGAGTTTGTAGTAGTGAGTTCTATTGTAGAGGTGTATGCCAAAGAGAATCCCAATACTAACGCCTTTAGAACAGAATTATTCTGTGTCCTAGGGCCAGTACATAATAGGAACGTGAGTTGATGTAATTTTTTTATGGATCTGATTAATGAGACAAGCAAGTCGTTCACCTGATGGTTAGCGCCACGCCTGCCCATAACATAATCACCAAATGCAAAAAGCCATCCAAAACTTTTAATACAATAAAAGTACTGCGTAGTACGTCGAACGTAGAAGTGCTACGAGTGGAACGCCTTGCCGTCGTGTTTCCACATAAATAGTCTGGATGTGTACAAATCAAGAGTGAACAAGTAATTACTGGGTAAGCGTGCTACATCTTCGACCACATCGTCGCTTCCCATCAGGTGAGATCGTGGTCAAACACTGACCCAGTTAGGTGAAAAAAAAGCACTGCATTGCGCTCGTCATCCCGAGACATTAGCAGTAATTCGCTGGCTACAATGACCAATAAATAAAAATAAATTAAATTTGTATATTGATAAATAAAACTTCAGATTTTGTGCATGATTATTCATTTATTATGCTGTACATTTAAAAGGCACAAAAACATATTGCAGGAATAGGCCTGTGTTGATCCTAGCCTAGCTAAATAACTACATAGACAAGAGCTTTTATTCTAAAATTCACATCAATCGAGCCAATACATACAATAAGTGTAGGTTCAGAGATATTTCGTGAACCGCCATTTGAAAACCAGAGCTCAAAAGATAAGGGAAACTTCCTTGCAAGTAAGAAAAGTATTACAATAAAATAAGCACTGCATAGGCAGTAAAATTTAAAAAAAATCATAACTAAAGTTTTAAGGTAATTTTAAGGATTACTTTTTTACAATTATTTTCAGGCTGGAATTCGTACAATGATCGTATTACATCGATCTATGTGTTGCACTAAAGTTTGCGCGTTACCTGCAATAATTTGTATAGATACATGCACTCCTTTTATTTCATGATTGCAGCTGTCAATTTCTACTAATAAAATATCGTGCGTGATCAATCGATGAAGAGCCAATACAGCGCGTTTTGGCTAAAACTGAATTTTTGAAAACGGTTTATAAAAATAATAAAACATCACTTGAATACACTTACTCTAACAAAAAGTATCGATCATAATATTAATTTAATACCTATACCATATATAAATGTTAGACGGGGCATTTAAGGCTAAATTACATTTAAGTTAGTTACAATTATTACCAGCCTATTTTGTGCCCTAAAAGTTTTGTAAGAGCTAGGAATAAAACGTATTACAAATCACATGTGTACACCTTAGCTACGAAAAATGATTATGTATCTACAAATAACAGAATTTCTTTTGTAAAATATTATTATTTATATATCTTCAATTGAAACGACGGTTAACATAATACAAGATAAATAAACAAGTCAAATTATCCAAACAGGAAGGTCAGATTCTCACTCACTAACTGCCAGTTTCTGAAAGCCCCATCAAAATTAAACGCTGATTAAAAGTAAGGTTGTCTCGACCAGTAACGTATAGATAAATAAGGACGTCGATAGATTTAAAAAACAATTAATTTTGATTGGGCTTTCAGAAACTGGAAGTAAATGAGTCGATTACATTTTGTAGATAATGCTGTATTGTAAATGGCAGAACCAAAAGTAAGTAAGTAGGATAGAGGCAAGCACAGTGTTTTCCAAAAATACTAAATTATATTCAAAAAGCTAAAATCTGTACAGGACTTGACGAAATTTTGTACAAAATTTGTCTTGGTATTCAAAATTATTACAATATATAAATATATTATTTCCAAACATCTAGTTCAATATTTAGGAATAACCCACACAACACATTAATTATTATTTTAGTGTAACTAAATGCTCTAATATGGGATGAGTTGTCAGTTACAACTTAGTGCCAAATCAAACGTAGTTTTTTTGTATCAATAAAGTAAAGTTAGTGACAGGGAGCTTAAAATGATTTCCATGGATAGTGATCAAAATACTTTTTTGATATTTTCTTTATTGGTAATAGCTAAGTAAAAACTCTTGAAATTAGTGAGCTAGGAGATGTCGATAGATGGCGTTAATCTTTCATAAATAAGAAATAGGACGATAGATGACGTTAATCTGTCGTAAATAAGAGATAGACTGTGACCCCCCGAGGGACGGTGAGCGAGGTGAATCATTTTTATTTCGACTATACGACCCGTTTCGTTTACGCACAGGTGCTATTTATTAATGTACTATTCGCCTAAACCTTCCTTAAGATGTACTCTAAATGATGGTGAGGTGAAACCACATTAAAACTAATCAACTACCCACAGTTGTTAGACAACACAATTTTCAACAGAACCACCCAAATAGTATGAAACTATAATGTCCCTATAGGGTACAACTAAATGCAAAAATATAAAACATCACATACGCTATTTGTACAATATTTCGTACTTTACAAACTTCAAATCTAGCTATCATATAACTATGTATAAAATATACGCTTTTAAATCTATGAACATTGAACATCCCCGTTATTTTTTCCACATGATAACAAAATTAATTTTAATCCCTAAAGCTAAGGACAATGCTTCCTTACATGATTGAGTTCTTAGAACAATGATTCATGAAAATTCCTTTGGTATCTTATCGTTTCACACGAATACGGAATGCAGTTTACTATTAAACTAGACAATAGATTTTTGAAACTATTGTGATCGCTTCTAAAGAGGAAGCTTCAAATCTAAGATGGATATTTTTAGTTTGACTAGTTCGAGGAACGACACTGGCATAGAAGTATGTTTTAGATAAAAGACATCTCGTTAACAATAATTATTATTCTTAGTTTGTACCTAGTAATATATGATTCGTTTATTCAATTTAAACTATAAAAAGTGCGGTCAACGTACCTCTATTAAGCTGTACAAAGCTTAGTAAAATATGGCTTCTTTGTATCGATAAAGTAAATGTTTTGTTATTGTTTCAAATCATAAGATTCAATTATTATTGTAAGTAGAGTGTTTGGTCGTCAGGCGCCTGCGGGAATGTCGGTGCGAGTTTCAGGAAAGCTCTCCTATTGGTGCGTTCTGAAGCCACAGATCGTGTATGAAGTTGTACAAATCATCACTCACTGCAACCTGAAAAAGTAGATACATTTGGTTACAAAAGGTACGATATCAACATTTCTCCAATTCACCTAAAATGCCATGTAACCTTTCATATGAGTCGCCTCGGTGACTCAGGCTGTCGGCTTACACTCTTTCATGAAAAACATCGAAACATTAAGATAAGTAATATACGGCAACCAACCAGAGTTCACGTCAGAAACGCATCATGCATGTGGAATTCTGGTTGATTGCCTTAGCCAAGTTTTTCGATTAGTGTTGTTCATGGATACGGATGTAAGAGAAAAGATAGAAACATACGCACCATAAAACATAAGTCAAAAGTGAATAGATATAAATATATCATAAACAAGTACACAAAGCCGCCATTTTGAAAATTTCGCGTAATTCAAGCTAGGCTACTGATCAATATTTATGATTATTTTTTATCTACGATGTATTGTTGACACGGCCAATATTAAATATTAATAAACAGCAAGACAAGTTTTGCTCGACGCCACCTCTGCGTTAAAAATGGCGCTCTCAACGTCATCCATGTTCATGCAGATTCTTGTTTTACTATATTAATAGATTTCTACACAACTAAAATAATTATCTAAATCTAATAAATATTACGTACAAGCATTATTACTATGATCTTCTAATGTGTAAATTGATTTATTCTGCATAAAAGATTTGATAAGTTGACGCGAAGTTATTAAAGTGGCGGACAAAATGGAGGCCAGGCGCCATAGTAAAATTTTACATTCCCTTTCGGAAGATAAAACCGAATTTCCCTTTGAATTTAGTAGGTAAACTTAGTGAGTACCGACAGAAAACAGATAGGCACAGAAGTCAATCTCATGTATGTACTTCACTTTTCATACCTACGCTCGGCGGTCGCGCTAGGGTTGTTAAATTGAATGCGCGCGCCCGCTGCCTGCGACCCGGCGGCGGTGAGACGTCACGACGGTTACTCGGACGGACAGCGTAGAAAGTTTTTGATTAAAAAAAAATACTTTACAAGATATCGACATAATTTTTTCGCAGTTATTATTATAAATGGATAAAGACTTAAATGCAATTATTTTACATTTACATCTTCATCAGTATATTATTGAACACAAGGCTAACACAGCTTATACTACTATAAACATCTAACGTAAATTGTAAAAATATGACAAGGCCACAAAGTCATGCTCGCTTGTTCGGCGCGGGGCCGGGGGGCCGGGGGCCGGGGCGCTTACCTACCTACCTAACTGTTCTGTGTTACGTTAAAACAAACCATCGAAATACAAGCAAATACCTCCTTAGCTCAAACAACTGGTAGCTTAAAAAACAACACTTTTGTTTAAACAATCGTCCACTCTAAATACCAGTTATAATAACTTTTTTTGTTGTTCAATTTTTGCACAAAATAGTTCACAGACGTGTCTCAAGCGGATGTCACTCGCGCTCGCACTGATCCCAACTGGTCCGAGATATCGTGTCCGTGAGCGGTGTCTAAGTGTGCGTTGCTCGAGCGCACTTTGTATGTAGATTGACTTCTGTACTTATCTGTTTTGTGGTACCGATGAATGAAAGTTGTTACAATATGTGAATTATGTATGCTAAACCCAATCATATCGCTGTGGCACATTCGCGGTTATTGTAATCTTAGAAAATAATAAACATTGTTGTAATCTTGAAAATAATAAATTTACGAGCCCCATTATCAACATAGTTATAGGACATAGGTAGATGATATAGTTTATATTGTTATTCTTATCCATTCTGTGCGAAAAAGCATAATCATCATTTATTGATATTTTCGAACACAAGTCAACAGTCAAAAAATAAAAATAATATTGTGATGTTGATGAAATTAAGTTGACCAATATTGACATAAATGAATCTACCATAACTAACTAGATAGGTAACATATACTAGTGACATTATTATTTTGTGAATTATTAATCAAATTATTTATTGAATTAATTAATTAATATTATTGAATTGACATTATTAAACTTTTATAAAGAGAGTCACTAACATAGTCTGTAAGTTGATACTATCAAAATGGATTATAATTATCTGAAATTAATAAATTAATTAAATTATATGAAAAACATAATTGTACACAATTGGATGTATTAACTCATTAATATTAATAATATAAATGATAACAATATTTTTTTTATAAAATGACATTTTAAATTGTTAATGTTAATCATGTCATGAATTTAAAATGTCATGCAGAATTAATTAAAATTAAGCAATTACGACAATTGCTTCATTTTAATTAATTCTGCATAGCTGGAGAAGGGTAATGTGGTAGTCCCTCCTTCTACTTTAGACGTTAAGTCAGCCTTTTCTCCGCTACGCCTTTGTGGTTGTTATTAAGCTCCTTAATTTGAATGTTTCCTAAATAAAATGCCGTACCTTATAAGGAGTAGGGTTTAAATTCCTCTTGATGTCTTGCCGCAGGGTCCGTAGCGAGGATTGGACCCTCTCTCTGACTTCGACCAACGGCTTGGGTGGTACGGCGATGCGACCTTCTGTCCAGTAAACCTAAAATCACAGTTATTAGAACTAAGCATTTTGGTTTCTTACTAGTAGTGTAGGATGTTGTGTAATCATTATAGAATTTATCAGTACATTACGTCAACAAAGTTACAGTCGAGTCTATATAGTTTATTTCAGATACGGAAGTACTTAATAATATGAGTAGTTATGTGAAAATATATAATTATGTATACGAGCGAGTGTGGCTCAGTGGGAGCACGTGCGACTTTCGATCCGACGCACCCGAGTTCGAATCCCGCTGGCCTCTCACCACTGTTATGTGCGGATTAAACACTCGCTCTAAAAACGGTGAAGGAAATATCGTGACGAAACTGGCATGTCAATTAATCACAAAAATTCAAGGACATGTGACATCCACCAACCCCCACTGGGCCAGCGTGGTGGATTCGTAGATTATATATATATATATATATATATATCTCTCTATGAGAGAAGGCCCGTGTCCCAGCAGTGGGAATGTGATGAGCTGATGATGATATATGTATACTGATTGTATTTAGGTAGATAGATAAAAAGTAGGTACCATTATCATGGTTACACAACGTTACATAAGCATGTTTGATTAAATATCGAAGATATTTACTTTTTCTTTATATTTTGTCAGATGAGACTTTTTACGAACTTGTATCTAATCGTATCCAGGTCCTCACGATATAAGCTTAGCCTAGTGCGAGGATCATTAGATAGAGCATTATGATTATATTTAAATAACTCTGCATAAACGTGTACCTAATCAGATAATTACCTATTTACTGTAGTACGTTGTTGATCAATTGTTGTATAATGCAGTAATAAAAATATATTCTTTTAATTTCATCATGCCCATCCCCTTGAAATAATTTATTATTAGAAAAAAACACCAGAAGAAGAACCTTTTGACAGCCTCTGTGGTGTAGTGGTGCGGCAAGTTGGCTCAAATCTCATACACCACTGAGGTTGCAGGTTCGATTCCCGCGACGGGACAAAAAGCGCAAGCCTTTGTTTCGTGACTGGGTGTCGTTGGACCATGGCCTCATAGTTCCTGGATCCCTAGATACAGGGAATCCTAGGTAGGGGCCAGGATCTATGTATGCGGTGTTGGAAAAATATATCAACAAAAAAGCACTCAGTATAAATAACAATGAATTATTGCATAAATAGTCAAACTTATATTATAAATGCGAAAGTTTGTATGTAAGTGTGTTTGTGTGCTTATACCCTGGATCGAAAAATAGTTTACTTTTTATCCCGGGAAACTGCAGGGCGCAGCTAGTCATAACATAATAATAATGGAAATAATAATCGTTATCAATCATTCTATATGTGTTTACTTTTGGCGTAGCCATTTGAGATTGTGATGTTTATGCTAATATAAAGTAATGCTCTCAGACAGTATAAAACAATAGGGGATCGGACAGTAATCGAGAAAAAATCTAAATGTAGATAGAACGAATGTTCGTCAAACCAGAAAGATCATTCAATTAATATTTTTGTGAAATAATAATGATTTATATTTTTAAATCAATAAATAATTCTGACATTTTTAATCTGTACTTCATCGCAAACGAAACAACAATCACAGCGCATGACGTCATTTGTAGGCAAATGCCGTGAGTCAAGCTTGTGTTTATTTTACGTTTTTGCTTTTCCTAAAATGTATTTTGGCTATTTTTTTCGTTCCATTACTACAATATAGTCCCCAAACTTCACAAAACGTTTAAGAATCTCTTTGCAAGTTTTATTTCGTAGTTTGTCGTTTTCTACCTACATATGACGTCACAAATTTTGAGGTGACCTTTTGCGCGGCAATATTTGAAACATAATATTTTAACATAGTTTTAGGTACTTTTAGAGCGTTATTTAATTAAAATAGTATTTTTCATGGCTATATATATTAATTGTAGTTAATTTAAAACACTTTCTGAAAAGTTGTCCGATCCCCTATTCCACACGATACATGTTATAATAAAAAAAGCCCACCATCACACACATAGATACTGATCCTTAACTTGATTCCCGGTCCCGGACACGGTTCACTACGAGGACCATGGTCCAGACACGAAAAAACACCTAGACACGAAACTATCTTTTTTTTCCGTGCATGAACATTTGTCCTGTAGCGGGAATCAAACCCGCAAAACCTCCGTGATATGGTATCAGCTAACTTGCCTAACCACTACACCACAGGCTGTCAATTACATTAACCTTAATTGAATTATTAGAGCGAGTGTGGCTCAGTGGGGACTCGTGCGCCTTTCGATCCGACGCACCTGGGTTCGAATCCCGACTCGGCCCTGCACCAATGACTTATAGTTAAATGCAGATTTTGCACGCTCGCTCTAAAACGGTGAAGGAAAACATCGTGATGAAACCCGCTTACGCGCTTTGGAGTAGTAGGCTCTGGCCGTGGTTGTAATACCACCCACCGAACAAAGCCATGCCGTCAAGCGACCTAGTCGTGTTTCGGGATGATGTTCGGTGAACCATCGGTGAGACGGGTCTGAGCAGCCGCTCAACTGCCGTCTCTCTCTAGATCTATGTGCTTCATCTTAGGCACCATCATCGCTTCACATCAGGCGAGATAGTGGCCAAACATAGATCTATTAACGGTAAAAAAAAAAATATGAGACTAAGAACTAAACTGCTTCATGTATACCTATTCTTTACATCTGCATTCTCTAGTGAACGCACGCAGAATCAATTTATGGAAATCTATTTCTGATGACCTATTCTGATCTTCTATCACTGAAATTAGCAGCATCGTCAACTACACAATATAACACTGACATCACGATTTTAGGCAGATTTGTAAAAACATTATAATATCGATTTAAATAACGTAGCAACTTTAAAAAAATGTGGCCATACACAATTTTCTCCATTTGCTCCGTATCAGCAGCAGAATCGATTTCAATTAATAAATATTTTTAGACATCTCAATTTTTGGCAAAAATACACATTTTTTGTCATAAACAAAACACGCGGGAGAAAAGGCATACAATAAATTCATTATAAACAAAATGTAGAAGAGCATACCTTATACAAGTGTTCCACCTTGCTCGGGATGACGTACGCGCGCTTGGACTCCTGGAAGGGGTGGCGGCAGAGCACCTTCTGTCCGATGGCGGGCGGCGGCTCCGACGAGCGCTGCAGCAAGTCGATCAGCGCGTGGCCGTCCGCGCCGAACAGCCGGTACGCCTGGAATACGCACGAGGCAAAGCTTATCAATTCAATTCATTTATTGACCACATTATAACATTGTTCGTTATATTAGGCATGTCATTATTCTACAAAATTAATCAATGAATTATAATCTACTTAAAAAATTAAATATGAGATTTCAAAATGAATATTCTGCCTTCCAGCATTTCGTCATAAATTCGTTTGTTTTATCGTAGATGTGTTCCTGTGTTCCGGTTTGAAGGGCATTGTAGCCAGCGAAATTACTGGGCATGTGAAACTTAATATCTGATGTCACGGGATGATGAGCGCAATGCAGTGCTACGCAGTGGTTTTTATGGTATTAAAAGATCTGGGTGGCACTGCAATTGTTATGTCACCGTCACACAAAATGGCGAACCCGATCAAAAGGCGGAGCAACGTGACGGCATTACAAAAAAGCCAATCGAAGTAACTTTTGCTACCTTTTTCTTACAGACAGTATAATAAATATTTTGTTAGTTCACAGAGGCCCTGTTAATAAGGGCCAGAATATTTATTATATAACTACTTAAGAGTACAAGATATCAAAGGCGAGGTAGGCGCTGGTTTTTTTATATAATTGTGTAACGAGACCAGCAGGTCGTTTGTAAAACAGTTACAGTCGGTGCGGGGCCAAACCTACTTTAAACTCCAGTGCGTTGGACAGGAAGTGGCATGAATTACCGCCCAGCCACACTCGCTCTCTACCTACGTAAGATAAACTTAAGAAATATCTTTAAGCAATGCCGCCCATTGTAACATTCCACTATTGTCATATCTTTGTTATGGAATCTATTCCCGTTTGTATATTTAATGTGATCTAAGCAGTCAAGGAAACTTTTGAATGATAACACCAATCAGATGCGCGTAAATGAGATAAATCCTTATCGTGATATACAAATTCCTATATAGTACCTACTCGTATATCATAAAAAAAACAACGAATTAAATAGCTATAGCTATTAAGTATACTACTATAAAACCTGGCTACTTTGAAGCGAGTTCGTCGGGCTCTAAAAACTACCAATGTTCCGGTTGGAATGGTACTGCCGTGTGACATTCGTTGGAATGGTATTAAATAACATTTTAAGAACATTTTTATAACAACATAGAACTAAGCTTAAAGATACAAACACAACAGTGACACTACCAGTTGTTGAGCCTGTTATATTGGCATCTGTATTTCGCTATGAATTTAAACAATACTTATAATGTTTGTATTATCGTAGAAAAACTATTGTTCACTGGCATTATTACCTTAAAAATATACTGATAAAGCTTTTAAAATTATATTTTCCAGTTAATATATCTATTTAGTTCCAATCCATTACAGAGATAAGAAACTACCACTATTATATAAATTTATTTATCTTTCTACTTAAACTATATAACTATTCATTGTTCCTTGTGGCCTTGGCGGTAGGTGGCCGACAAATGGGCCAAGGGTGCCGATTCGAATTATGTTGCGGCTTAAATGTTACTTACAGTTTGTGGCTTTTTATAGGAGAGTTTATCACATATTGTGAACGCGTGCGGTGTTTTTATTAGACATAGAAACGAACCATTATATAATACATAGGTACGAAACGTGTCTTCCACTATAACTTCTATATATTGATTTCATGCACTAAAACAATAAATAATTTACCAAAGACCTTGTACCGTTATGATACTACGATATGTCGAACATAGGTACTTCGTATTCATGAAATTGATATGGAATCCTAGTATTTTCGTCCGATATGATATCACGCACCGGTTCAAGGTCGGCAAGTTTTAACATATTTTTATGGCCGTCTCCAGTTACATTTTTTATTTCACTAGTTTCTTACACGCAATGTATGAATTCTTGAGAATTACTAAGTAGGTCAAATTGGAGACAAAGCCACGACAATTTCGTATACAATCTTGACCTACTATAATGATTAATGAATCGGCAATGAACTTAGACTACAATGTCAATCGAACCAAGTCTTTATGAATTACTAGCGACCCGCCCCGGCTTCGCACGGGTGTACTTTACTAATGTGGTGTCTTTTGTTTTCCATACACAAACTTCATTAGTATATATTGTATATATGTGTATTAACACTTATGTATATACAGTGATAATGATTAAACTAACCTACAACAAAATTATTAAGTAGAAATTGTACACATTTTTATACATGTTGTTCTTACCTTCCGTAAAATATTCTATAATTGACAGTGAAAACTGTATCAATATCTGTTGCGTGGTTTATTTATTTGGGTCAACAAACAGTTACTTCTAAGGGACTTAACTATAACTATATTAGCATGTTATCTATAATAATAATAATTAGCCTTTTATTCCGAAACCAGACAATTACACATACAATAATGATTAAAACAAAAAATCACAAAATGTCTCGAATTTCGGTGTGCCTCTTCGCATAGGCCTCCTCTAACAATTTCCATTGTCGTCTGTCGCGAGGTACCCTCCTCCAGTTTGGACCTACTGTCAGTTTTATTTCGTCTTCCCAGCGGGTAGGCTGCCTTCCTCAATTTCTTTTTAGTTTTTTAGTTATCTATACAAAGTGTTAAATGTAACAGTATCAACAGTTAATAATATTAATTACAAAATATATATCAGTCATCAGGAGTAAAGACATACTCTGTCACACAATGTGCTTAATTTCAATTTATCAATTGGTTTCTTAGTAATTTTAAAACTTAAAGTTATCTATGAGTATCGTTAAGCAGAATAAGTTAGCTTATCTTCAGTCGCCGGACCATTCCCCAACGACTTGCCTTGGTTTAGAAGAACTAAGCGGAGAAACAGAATGAGGACGCGGATAGCGACTTTGTTTTATACTAAGTAGAGATATTAGGTATTTACCATATATGTATATTTTTTTTTTCTTCTCCCCTTTGTGGAATTTGGCTTTGCACGTCTTGTGCATCTGCCAGAGTCAAGTTTCGTTCGTTGTATGAGGTTGAGGTTTATTAGGGTGCTTTGAGTTTAGAGATTATCATCATCAGCCCTTTACGTTCCCACTGCTGGGCCACGGTCCCTTTTCCATATGAGAGAGTATGGGCCATAATCCGCCACGCTGGCCAACAGTAGATAAATAAATACGACCAACCATCACATACATAGATCCTGGCCCCTGACTAAGATTCCCTGTATCTAGTGAACCAGGAACTACGACGCCCATGGTCCCACAACACCCAGACACGGAACAAAATATGTTTGGATGTTACAATATGTTTTTAAATTGAAATCTACACCCACAGACCAATCACGGACAGTCATGGTGCTAGTGCCGTCCTTTTCACTTTCATACAATTATTGTGTAAGAGAGAGCGTCTTATATTAGACATTCTCAGCGAACAGAGTATAGTGGTGTAATGTGTAGGTACGTACCTCTTTGTGGCCAGGTATGGTGACTTTGCCGACGTCTTGGCTCAGTTTAATTCTGGGCTGACCGTTGATCTCCACTAATTTGTACACACACCCGAGGGCCGGCTGCCGTTGACACGTCACTGGAAACACAAATATCCCGATACCATTTTATCTGCCAACTGTTGAGATTATAAGTCTGTAAGAAATTGCACTTAGCGATAAGGCCGCCCTTTGTATGTCCAATATTTGATTTCTGTAATTTTTTTTGTTGTTATCAATTTAGGCACCCTATGAAATACGTGTTGTATTACAATACAACACAAAATGCTTTACTTTACCAAACACAAAGAATCAGGCACAGGAAAACAACTTAGAAAAATAAAGTACAATGGGCAGACTCATCGCTAAAAGCGATCGTTCGTCGCTTACAAATGCCGTCTTTCTTTAGATCTATGTGCTCGATCTTCAGCCACATCGACGCTTAGCATCAAGTGAGATACTATCTCACAGCCAAACATGGACAATAAGCAAAAAAATTGTCATTTAACTAGAGTTTAACACACCTCACTTTTACGTTAGCGCAAGTGAGCGTAAGGTCATCCCTTATTAATCAACCCGCCACCCACTTGTGGTACATGGGTGGTTAACACGCGGTCGGCGAGTTGACGGCGCGGCGTCAAAGATTTGCACGACATTTTCGAAGCAAACCACTCGGGCGACTTGAGACCCGCGCATTGTCAACCCGCGATCACCACACCGCGGCGGGTTGTCACCGAGTGGTTTACTTGCGATCGAGGCGTATCGGTGACGTTACGGAGTTGATAATAATACATATATACATTGTATGTATATGAATGGAATTTCATATAAAGAATTCCCAAACGCTCGAGACGAGGCGGAGCGGTTCGGGTGCCGGGTTGACAAATGAAATGCGACCTTTATTATAAAAACGGAAAACTAGCAAAATCGAATACTTCTTTAAAATCCGAAATTATTATTATCTGGCGTACTACATTTAGTATAACAAAATAACAACGACGTCACTTGGGGTGACGTGCATTCTTGAGGGATTAATCTATATACAGGATGGGGCAAATTTTTGGCCCCTTAAGGGTAGCTACCTTTTCTTTTGTAGTTAGAAGGTTTTGTTCTTAGGAACTCTCTGTTTTATTTTGAAGAAAAAAATATTGCCACTTTTAGATTTTTAAATTTTCTTTTTTTTTATGTAACTTAATGACGAGACGAGCTGGTCGTTTGCCTGATGGTAAGCAATACGCCAGCCCATAATAATAACAGCACCACCCATAACTTTGTTTTGCAAAATCCTGCGCGGCGCTGTACTGCGCTCGTCACTCTGAGACAATTAGCTGTTGAGTCTCATAATGCCCAGTAATTTCGCTGGCTACAATGCCCTTCAAGCCGGAACACAGTAATGCTTGCGCACTACCGCTTGGCGGCTGAATAACTGGCAAAGCGGTGGTACCCACCAGTGACGATTTGATTTGGTAAGTTACTTTGGGAAAAGTGTTCCTGGTTGGAAATAGAGTCGATTAAGATAAACTTGTTTTTTTTGACAAATGTATTTTTTTGGGCAAACTGTACTTACTTTGAAAAAAATAAAAATGGCAATATTTTTTTCTTCAAAATAAAATAGAAGGTTTCTAAGAACAAAACCATATATACATATATATATCCGGACTGAACTTTATGACTATAGATTAAACGCTCGTCTTTTTGATAGATCACTAAACACGAGGCAATTATCTCCGATAGTTATCAATTTTAATCTAAGGTAATTGACACAATTAAGATACGCCTACAACGGGGCAGGCAGACAAGCGGCTGAAATGATGTCACAACTCATATGCAACTTACCTAAATGTGTTCCGATGCCGAAGCAGTCGATCTTGTGTCCTTGTTCGTTGAGACTCAGTATCGTTTCCTCATTGATGTCATTCGACGCGACTATGGTCAGTTTAGAGAACCACGGCAAGTTAAAAGCTTCGGCGACTTTCTCAAACGTCTCTCTCGCTAGCACCGAGAGGTAAGCCAGGTCGCCGCTGTCGATACGAATTCCAACGGCTCTGTATCCACAATCATTAAGCGCGAGGGCGACAGCGCAAAAGTTCAGCAGACCACTCCTGAAGGAAATATAAACATGAACCACTCCCACTTTTCACTTACTAAACAAATATATTCATGTCATCATAGGATGCAATAAAAATAGGTACTAATATACGTGACAAAGCAGTTAAAATTCGCTGCGACTACTAGATTTACTTAGTACTTGCAACTTCATGGTGTGGAATGCAGCATGATGTCATTCGATCACATACAGTGCTTACGAGAATTGATGACCCGTTACAGCTAAGTTACTTCTATGGTAGTGACGTAGTCTAGTAAATAAATTACCAATTACCGAACAAAATGGTGACAACGTTAAGTGCATGCAAATACATTGACATAATTACTGTGAACGGGTGCGTATCCCTATACAATGCAACTGTGCCCAATGACCGTCTAATCCCGCTCTAGGGTCCAGGACAGTACGCCACACTGAAGCAAATATAAAGTGACTCGTCGGACGCTTCCTGATTATTTACATTCGGTCTGAACATGAAGCGCCGTCCACATACGCTTCACTGAAAAAGCGAAACAAAATATAAGAATCGTAAAACTACGGGCGCGGTCGTCGTTAGTGCTGCATGTATGTTATCCCACGGATACGATGTATGAATTGACATGCCCATCCTAACGATGACGGATGCCGATGGAAGTTGCAATGACCGGTCCGAGCCAACTCTCGAACGGAACAAACTAATTCATAATCAAAACTCCACATAACAATAAATGAACGATGCAAAACAATAAAAAAATCGAGACACAGAACGTCGAGTCCGTCATGTTTACCTCAGTGTGCGTTCGACCGCGGCGACCGCGGCGACCGCGTCTACGGGACCATCGGGGCCACAGTTGCTAGTGTCGGGGAGGCGCGCGCGGCCCCGCGAGTTATACCTCTTCACGTCGTAGGTATCCACCAGGGCCAGGAAGCCGGCGGGGAACGCCAGCGCGTACGAGATGAGCGCGGCCAGCTCGCCGTCGCTCGCCTCCTCGCGCGAGATGTCCAGCACGGCGGCGGCGCGCGAGCGCCACGCGCCCGCCAGCGCGCGCAGGTCGCGCGGCGCGCCCGCCGCCGCGCCCGCCGGCCGCAGCGACACGGCGCGCAGCTCGTCCAGCGTGCTGAATGACGTCACGAACGAGTGCGCGTGCGTGCCGCGCACCGGGATCGAGAACATCTTCCCGGCGAGCACGTTGCTCGTGCCGTCGAACCCGCCTGAAACGTTCGCCGGATTAGGGGCCGCTCCTGTCACTTTATTAGCGAAGTCTCTACGAACCACTTTTTCTGAAGGATGACCACGAAATGAGCGAATGAATCAAAGAATGGATTTAAAAAATTCGGATATTGCCCTGAATAATGATATTGCCCCAGCTAGGATCGAACCTTATCGAGATCGAATAATTTTTCTTCTAGCATGCGCTAATGCATTCAATATAAAATAAAAGAAATAAAGGTGTATGTAAATTTTGGGAGGTATTTCCGTTTTGTCTTCAATTCGACTAGTCGGGCGCCACTTTTCCGTTACCACTTTTTCTGTAACCTATGACATACTGCAGTTAATTATTAGCAATGTGAACAAGTAGAAGATGTCATCCCGGGGTGACATTCGCCCTGGGAGGTTAAGCCTTAAATAATTGTATGTCGATCTCATTACCAACGAGTATTAAGTTATTAACTTTAATTTTCTTACTTGTTATGTATCTATAATTCAGGTGCCGTATGTCACGGTCATAGTAAGTCAACGGTCATGGTCCATAAGAATAATGGAAGTATTCACCATTCCAAGTATTTAGGCACGCTAGATACTTTAAATTCAATAGTAACTTGCATTTAATAAATATCATCAAGCAATATCATCCCTATATAGTAGACATTCCGCCAATTCGAACAAAGCGTTTTGGTTCCACGTTTATAGTGCGTACTGCTAAGGAATGGAACTCCTTGCCGTCTTCTCTGTTTCCTGAAAACTATAATTTGGGCATCTTCAAGGCTAGAGTGAATAGGTATCTTCTAAATCTACGTGCTCCATCTTCGGCCACATCGTCGCTTAACATCAGGCGAGATGGTGGTCAAACGTAGATTTATCACAAAAAAAAACTTGCATTTAATGGTAGATCATAGATAGACATCTAAGATCTACCATGAAATAGTACCTATAGTCACATTCAATCCCAGTCATAAGTGAATAGGTGAGTCACCGCCATTGATGAGTCAGTGACTAATATGCATGATCATGTACAAAGGTATCGTGAATTTTCTAGTTAATTGTGGAAGCTTCGCTGGAAGTTAACAAAAGCATCAAACTTTGCGAAAAGTAATTTCCAACTTTTGTGTAGATTTCGATGAGCGACGCCTGAATTTCAAGGGCGAGGTTCGCGAAAGTCGCCTGATTAAACCTATTATGGCGAAGTATATTCGCTATTGGGGCTTCTTACGAGGCGACGGCGCGGCGGGTGTTTTATATTGCACGAGATTGAACGGGCGGGCCCGTGCCAGGCACGGCCGGGCCGGGCAGCCGGCTGCGGAAACACGCCAGTACAATCAATAATGCTGAGACAAGTTAATTTGCGCTACAATAAAAGGAGGTTCCCGAACTACGAAGGTAAAAGCATTCAAACCGATGTAAGCGTATTTGGAAGCCGACAGGCCTCCGTCGGGGCCTTGGGCCCGCCGCAGTCCAAATTCCAATAGCGATATATTCTTTCCAGCCACCATGCGGTACCGCGCCGCATTTGTCGCCATCAAGCTGCAAGAAAAATTATCTTTTACAATCTTTCGACAAGCTTATTAATTCTGTAAATTGCTTTAGAACAAGCATTATTATGTTTTTGTTCGGTATTAAGCAATAGTACATTGTACACCGAGGGGAGAAAACGATGAGTTTCCTTTAAGCCCTCCGCTGCGCGTCGGGCTCAAACATACTCTCGAACAGAAATAGAACTTTCTCCCGAGTGATACATAGTGCTTTATACTACACCTACGAGGAAAATAAAATCGTCGCTTTCACTATCAGATGACATTTTGGAAAATTATTTAGAAAATTAAAAGCTAGGTACTGTTAAATTATCAATTTAGTTAAAACAAAATTTAACGCAACGAAATAAATTGCCGCGCTTTTTTTTTCGTATTGCAGAATAAGGTTGCCATCCTCATTTCATTAAAAATAGAAAACAAAAAAAAACCGCCTCTTTTCTCTAATTATTTGATATAAAACCTTTTTGAGATTTGAGGTTTGTATGTTTCCCGCCTCTTTTTTCTAATTATTTCATACAAGACCTTTTTGAGGTTTGACGTTTGTGTTTTTTTTTATGTTCGCTGCTAATAAACAAAAGAAAGCTAGCCGGGCAGTAATGGATTTTCATACAACATTCCTGCCCTGCTTCGGAGGGCAGTAATGAAATTCCATATAACTTTTCCCGCCGCACATTTTTAAGGGAGAAATTACGAACTTTGTAACCCGTTTATGAACGAATAATAAGACACTTTCCGAGTGGGTGTGGTATAAAATAATAGAAATCATGCTAGGTAATCGCAGGTGTCAAATGCCAAGGGCTTTTACTGCTTTTTTTCAAATAGTTTTATACAAACTACAAAGTAATGTTGAACTTACATTGTAATACAAAAACGTGTACAGTGAACAGTACTGCCTGACAGAGATAATGCAATTAATTAGAAATACTATCAGCGCGCTGAAAGGTGAAACATACTACTAATGAAAAAATTGCAATTATTGACCTAGTCATGCCTGACGACTGGTAAACGCTTCGACAGCGACTTAACTCGTCTATTACACTATCTCTACGTACAACAGTGTATTTAGCGCCAGTGGCCTAGATAACAGAGACACAGGTTTTAGCACAGCAGAATTGCAAATCGTGATAATGTAGTACCTTCGATCATATATGATCGAAGTGTAGTACCTATACCTACCGATATAATTTGTATCTTGTTGCTAAAACTACAGAACGGATTTTAGCTTGCATTTTTAGTGTAAATTTCGACGACGACGACTACATAGAATTGAAAATAGTAAAGGAATTTAAGTAGTAGGTAAATTCACTGTTTTTATATTTCAAACGAGAACGAGAAATAAAAAGAACTTGAATCTGAAACGCAATGAAAACATCTAGAATAACATACAGGAATATGTATTTAAAAAGAACTTGGTCCTGCCACGGACAAGATTGCTTAAAGTATGCATTAAACTTTATAATAAGAAATACCTTTGCAAACAATAATTATGAGTAATGATGAACTTATGCCTGTGCTTATGCCTTACATAAAAAAAAAACATCTCATAGACAAAAGCTTTTATACTCTATCTCGGTAAATAATTATTTTGTTATTAAACTAGCGAACCCCGGCTTCGCACAGAAAAAGAGGAAGGTTTATATGCATGTATTTTACATATAAATATATACATATAAACCTTCCTCTTGAATCAGTCTGTCTATTGACGAAAACCGCATTAAAATCCGTTGCGTCGTAAAAGATCTAAGCGTACAGACAGCGGGAAGCGACTTTGTTTTATAGTATGAAGATAGAGATAATCATATTTTTTATACAACATGATCATGACATACTAAGATCATTGCGAAATGTAAAAGATGAATTACATTGGAATTTTAATTGAATTTGAGATTTAATGGAAAAGAAGCAATTTTACTAAATTACATGTGACATTATTTAACAGTGACTTACCTTGCGAAGTTAACTAACGTCAGCAATGTTGTCTCCAATAGTTGCGCAATGATCAAAGGGCCTTCAACTCTCAGTAGAGGCACTCTGAAATGGTATACAGTCATTGTTAAAAATAAGAAGAAATACATTTATTGTTCCTATTTCAAGTCTATGAGGATATTATCGAGAGCACGCTCTATACAAACTTTGATGATGATATTGGATCAATCGAACTCAATTAAGTTTTGTAGATATACCTAAGCACAAGAGGGCATGCTCATTACTCTCTCAAAGATTAGCGTAAGCCATTCAAAGCGGGAATGTTTTTAGTTTTATATAGTTTTCAGTATAGTTTCTTTATAAGGTTTTATTAATTACAATAATTGTGAATAGAAACTAAGTTAGTTATAAATATAAAAACTCATATATTTTTTTATTATACCTGCTAATATTGTATTTTTTATTCCGTTGAAAAGCCAATTTATTGTTAAGTCAGTACGAAACATTATAAGTAAAGGACAATTTACACGCGGTCAGCAACTGACTCAGATTTTTTATTTTTTTTGTTTTGATTGATCTAATTTTCAAGTCAGTACTGCGCCGACTGACTTGGACTGACTTTGTGTATTAACAGTACACGTCAGCTTTCGGCGCCGACACTGGCGCCAATCACTGACCGTGTATAAATTGTCCTTTAAATGTAAGAATCAAACCTCGGAAATGCAACAGATCCTTCTTCGATGGCGCTCACTTTGATATCTTTGCAAGTTAAGTCTTTCAAGTAAGCAAAGAACTCGGGTTCGATGTCTGGTAATGTCTGCATTAAATACTCAATATCTGAAATATCATCATGGTTAGAAATTGTTAAATACAATGCAACGAGTAAAAAGTATAGAATATAGGCACTCGCATATCGGAGGCACCTAGAAATTTACTAATACTAGTACAAGCTATACAGTTTAAAAACAAAGTATTTGTATTTCGGTTTGATCTCATGAGTTCCAGCACTTCTCAATGTCTAAAACTTAATCAGAGTAATTTCGACGTTAGTTTCAGACGGCTTGTTCATCGGTAATGAACACCTAATGTTACTAATCCTGGATAATAGTAATTTTTTATACTAAATTAGTAATGTATTGTGATATAATAGATATTATTACAGTACATTATTGAATCCATAGGCTATTGAACTAGTTTAAACTGTGTGTTCAAGAGCCAGTGGCGTCTCCCAAAGAAATGTGCTACCGACTAGCACATTTCTGTACTCTACTGTCATATTTCGTTATTCTACTGTTATAACTCCAAAACGACTAAACGGATTTTGATAAAATTTGATATACATATAATGTTGGTACTGTAAGTCCTGGAATAGGACATAAGATACTGTTTATCTTTCACTGTAAACCTAATTCAACGCGAATGCAGTCGCGGGTATCAGCTAATATAATCTAATAATCTTAGAATGCGGTTGATGACGTCATTTTTAGACTCGCATGATTATGATATGATAACAATAAAAATATATAAGTACTACAATTATTACATTACTTTATTTCACTACTATAATTCGTTTATTTTACTGACATTGCTTATCATAATTTATTTTTCCATCCAAAGGTTGGCTGGAAGAGATCGCTTTCAGCGATAAGGCCGCCCATTGTAAAACTTTCTTTAAACGTTATGTAATGTCTGTAATTTAATGTTTGCAATAAAGCATCCATCTATGTTTTTTATTATTATTGTAGACTTTAGAGGAATTATCTAAATGTTAAAAACGGGGATATACCCCGTTTTTAACATTTTGATAATTCCTCTCCATCCAAAGGTTGCCTGGAAGAGCCGCCCATTGTAAATATTTATTTAATTGTTTTTGTGTAATATCTGTAATTTAATGTTTGCAATAAATTGTTCATCTATTTATTTCTTCAATTATTAAGCAAGATTGTAGGAGGTAATCTCTGGAACTACTGGTCAGATTTTGAAAATTCTTTCACTGTAAGCAAGTTACACTATCTCTGAATAACATAGGGTATATTTTATTATGTTGACGCGAACGAAGTCGCAGGCAACTGCTAGTAATTTCATAATCCATCAAGGGGATACAAAGAGAGACCAAAGAAGTTTCAAGAAAGGTGTTTTAATGTCTATAACATTACCCTTTGCTTGCTCATATAGTAAAGTAAAATAAAAATAGATTACGTAATGATTAAGGTTAAAAAACCATCTTTATTACACGTAAGTACTAATACTACTAATAAATAAATGAAATAGACAAGGGTCAATAAAACTTGAATGTAAACTTAGCATAAATGACATTGTAACTTAGTATGCAATGCAAATAAGGTTACATGACGAAGAAAGATACGAAATTATTCACAAGCTTTTTCCCGCGACTTCGTCCGCGTGAACGACAGAGAAAGCTCATATTCGAATTTTTTCCAAGACCATCTTAGCAAGACCTCCCCTATATGAAAGCTTGTACTATGAAGAGGTCAAGCTGTATCTTAATAGTCACCCAACCGATTTTAATGTAACATACCCTAATCTAAGTTGGGAATAATGCTACCTAACCCTAAAAACTGCATTAAGATCTGTTCAGCCGTTTCCGAGTCTATGAACAATAAAAAATTCTTAAACCGTGGATTCGTGTTCAGTACCCTCTAAATCGTCCATCCCAGTTGGATTTTTAAAAATAATGTATCTTCAATGTACAGAATAGGGGATCGGACAATTTTTCAGAAAGTATTTTATATTAACTACAATTAATATATATAGCCATGAAAAATACTATTTTAATTAAATAACGCTCTAAAAGTACCAAAAACTATGTTTAAATATTATGTTTCAAATATTGCCGCGCAAAAGGTCAGCTCCAAACTTGTGACGTCATATGTAGGTAGAAAACGACAAACTCTTCGAAATAAAACTTGCAGAGATTTAAATACGTTTTATGAAGTTTAGGGTCGATGTCCTAGTAATGGAACGAAAAAATTAGCAAAAATACATTTTATGAAAAGCAAAAACGTAAAATAAACACAAGCTTGACTCACGGCATTTGCCTACAAATGACGTCATGCACTGTGATGGTGTTTCGGAACAGATTAAAAATGTCAGAATTATTAGATTTTATTTATTGATTTAAAAATATAAATCATTATTATTTCACAAAAATATTGATTGAATGATCTTTCTGGTTCGACGAACATTCGTTCTAACTACATTTTAGATTTTTTCTCGATTACTGTCCGA
This sequence comes from Petrophora chlorosata, assembly GCA_951640565.1. Lineage (NCBI taxonomy): Eukaryota > Metazoa > Arthropoda > Insecta > Lepidoptera > Geometridae > Petrophora > Petrophora chlorosata. Next base: position 7,996,031 of record OX621190.1, read on the forward strand.
TCCCCTATTAGCTCAGTTCCATTTTATATTAGTACCTATATTTATACTAATATTACAGAGGTTAAATTGTATGTATGTTATGATAATTCAGTAATTATTTTTCACTTGCAAAAAATTATTATTTGTTTTACAAGGAAGTATAATTTCATTAAAATATTTATGAGGCCACTACTTCATCAAAATAATACTATTATTTCTTCTAATAAAACACATACAACACTGACTTGCCACTCATGGTTGAATGTAAAACCCAAAGCTGACTCTGCAATTCCCATTATTTTCCTGCTAAGGCTAATGTACCATAGACATTGAAGAATCATACCTACTCAATGTATAAAGTGTGGTGTGAATGTAGTAAATTCTTATTACTGCATGTTTATTAATGTATTTAAGTTAGATCACATTATTCAGGATTAGTGTAGTAACAAGATACCTAGTTAGGTACCATGTATTACTATGTATTATGGCTTTTCCAATGGTAAAGTTTGTACTTTTAATTATTCTGTGGTTGAAGTGAACAAGTGATAATGAGAACTCAATTATTAAATTTTAAAGAAAAAAATAATGTAAATATTCAATTTTGAAATAAACTTGCAGGTAACACTTTGAATGCCGTGCATCAGATACTATAGAAAAGGTTTTTGGATTCCAGTGACCGCAGTGGCAGTGAATGAATTGATAATGAAAAGCAACTATTAAGTAACTTTTCCCTTCAACTTAAATTGTTAAAAGTACACTTGAGTCCAAGGAATGTCACTTTACAACTTACAGCAAGGTTAACTTGGGGCATCAATTAATTTACATACCTACTGAAATGTTACTTGTGATCAATTATTTTATTGTTATTATACCTACTCTTTATAATTTAATTCAAATAAACTATGTATACATACCACTGTCAGAGTAATGAAAGTTTTTTAAAAATTTTAAACATTCCTCGAGACCCGCAAATATTGTGAATTCTCCCTGGAATGGGTTTGTGCGGAAAAACAAATCAAATACTGCTACATCATTAACTTTTCCAGACTTCCAGTAGGCATATGCCATGGTGATCTGATAAAGATCTGAAAAATAAAGCAGTTTACATTGCAATAACCATAATTCAACTATCACTTAACATCTCGACTAACAAAATATTGGTCTGTTGCAAAATATTACAATAAACTGGCAAGATTCACAACTGATAAGCTACAATCTCAGAATAAATATAATTCATACAAAAGTACCTGTAATAAATAAATTGTTAGTTGTTTCAATCATAAAATTATATGCCATAATTTATGATATCATTTATTTTGTCAATGTAAATCCATCGCAAAATCATTAATTTATGTAACTAAACAAAGTCGTAATAATATCTTCCGAATTGTATACAAAAAAAAACGCTAAGTTTTTAAAATTGAAACTTTTTAAAATTCGCTCCAAATACATGTTTGGTGTTCAAAGTACTTACCCGTCAAAAGAGGTTGCACAATACCATTTTGGCGAGCCATTTTTCTGCTAGTAATTAAATCTTCGTTAGACATTTTCGTTGCAAGTTACACAAATATGGTTGTTACAAACGTGAGAAATGTACGATATCTGACGGACGACTAAAATAAGTAATTTCATCGTGATCTGCAGCTCGTACGTACTTATCAGCGCGCCAAACTCAATTTGACAGATACCAGTCATACCAGTATTCTACGCATGCGCATTTCCTATTGACTTCAAGTTTTCGAGGTCATTTTCGAAGGTCGAAAACAGTTTTTGGAAATGCCTTCGGAGTGCTAATAACTGTGTTGGATTATATTTCATAAACTATAATATTTTAAAGTAATCACAGACACTAAAAACTCAGAAAACAAAAACAATAACTAGTTATTTATTAAATAGTGCAGAACGGAGGAATTGAAATATCGATTAGATAAATCGATTAACAGCAGGTAACATTTTCGAACAAAATGGATTCCATTCTATTCATTATTCCGTAATATTTATGATAGTATATAAAATAATACGTAGAATTCGAGACAATTGCATAATCCCTATTTCATTAATTTGTTTATATATATATATATCATCAAAATTGCCTAAAAATTACAAACAGTTTTCACCAATTCGTTTTATTACTATACCGTAATAACTAAAACTAATGAGATTTTACATGAAACTATACTAATATTTAAATAACATTTAAGTAAAAGTACCTAAACGAAAATTTAACAACATATAATGGGAATCATTATACAAACTTTATGTAGATGCTTTAATGAATCAATTTGCACCAATCTGAAATCGAGGTGAACCCATAAATTGTATTTATGAAAATTGACACAATGTATTTTAAATTTTATGACGATAGGAGATACGATTTCTAAATTTTATATATTATCTTTTTAACTATAATCGAGACTGTGATCGAGTTCTCCAGATTAATTATTTTATCATACACATCACTATTTGTAGGTGACTGTGCTGTCCTCTAGTGGCAATCTATTGACAATTTAATCTACCTAATGTAGGTACCTACCTAGTGTCTCAGAGGAATACAGTGTTCTTTCTCCGAGTGTAGTGTAGTAGTGAAGATAGTGAGGGCGCTGGATGCAGCAAACAACAAAGATTGACTTTGACATGCAACAAAGACTTTTTGTAGTTCCAAATACTGCCACCATGAGGCACTGTGGCTCTGTAAAATCACAGGTAAAATGTAAAATAAACACAAACCAAAGATAGCAAATAAATAAACGTAGTGGTTACATATTTTTCATTTCAAGTTAAAATTTCTATGTAGAAAACAGCCGCAAAGAAAAGTCCATTCTCTAGTTTATTTTAACTTTTGTTAAAATGATGAAAGTGAGAAGTTTTTCATCAACATAGCAACTGATAGTAGAATAGTTTAGTATGTATTCTTATTTCTCATAAACCAATTATAATAATCGAATAAAGTGACCCATGAAAAGACCTAATTAATGGATACAAAAATAATAAATATATAAGACATAGGTGAGAAGGTACTGATATCTATAACGTTATAAGTAACTACCTACTGGCAAAGTATAAAGTAAAAAATAAAAATAAAATCATCCCATCTAGGTCTCGAAGGATCTATAAATTATAGGTATATAAATTATAGGTGTTCAAAAAATAAACGATGATTGGTTCCTCCATTACTAGTAACTGCGGCACAGAATAAAATATATTATGAATGCGATCAAAGTAGGTACGTCTTTTCATAGAGGGAGATGAAAAATAGTAACATTCAGCAAAGGAAGTATTTTTCCTTAACTAAATTGAACCCTTCGCTTTTAATTATTCTGTGGTTGCGCTCGGGTTTCTAATCTAGAATCCTTCGCATTGCTTAGGATTCAATATAGCGCCCTCGCCGTAAAAATATTATTGCCTTGTAAATTGTTTTACAATTTACTATTCCAATATAAATATTTTATAGTACGTTGAAGTTTCCTGGGTGCGGTAGGTGCCCACAGGCCCCACAGCACGGGTGTCCATTTTTTGACGAGAAAGCCTAAAGAAAATCATATTTAAATTAATCACTTCTAGAGAAAACCATAGATCTACGTTCTCGAGAAAACGGTAATGTGAAAAAAATATGTCAAATCACTGTACAACTTCCGGGATACCTAGATAATATTTGGTTACTTTTATTAATTTAAGTTCAATAATAATTTGACAATCGATTAAATCTAATCTTAGAATAAATAATAATTATTTTGTCTATTTTATTCTCAGAAAGATTACATACTTATAAATGTAAATTAAAAATTGAATGTTTCGAAAATGACTTTATTCAGTACTTACTTTAGCCGTTCCATGCATTGTCAATGTTACGTTCAATTTCTATTAGATTTAAATTTCGAAAATCTCAATATTTATCGATAGAGACAGTTTCATCATCGTTTACTATCTAAGCTCCTACCGAGATCCACCTACGGAGATCAAAATTCCAATTTAAGTCTTGGAATTTGGACCAAAAACGACATCATTAATCCAGTGAGTACCTATATAGTATCTACTACCTACCTAGTTAACTACTTCGCTACATTGAGCCACTGATCCTATAAAATATAGGATCAGTGCATTGAGCTTTTATTACTACGTATATTAGCTCAATGCTTAGCTAGCATTTAATTTTTTTCAGAACATATTTAGTGCTATTGCGCTAGTAATTATTCTGTGGGTGAGGTTGCACGCTACCTACCTACATAACTACCTATTATTATATTGCTTTAAAAATATTGCTTTAATTGAAACTCTTCCTAACCTTAAGACCCTATTTTAGTTAGTCAGTAGTTAGCTGTCTGTATTCTGTAACGACGATAGATCAAAAGATATGAAAAAGATTAGGAGTATTGATCATTGCAGGGTCTCATTCGGAGTTCGGAGTTACCTATAGGTATGTAGGTATACCAATAAGTGACCTATCTACGTAAGTAGATTGGGTAAGTAGGTAATAGGCACCAACTCAAAAGCTTTGTAGGTAGGAAGGTACCCACTTAACTATGTAGGTCAACAAAAATTGCAAGAAACCTGGCAGCCTTGTCACTTGTCACCTATTAAAAAATGTCTAAAGTGCAATTGTTATTGAAACATTTAATAACATCATTGGTAAAGTGATTTTTTTCTCAGTCATTAGGTACTATCACGTACTATGACGTATCCCATTCTAGACAATTCGATCACTAATTTCATGTAATCCTGTCTAGGTACCTGCCTATCTAGATAACGAGGCGATGTGAAAGTATTCTGTGATTATGAGCACATTTCATAAGTTTACATGCTTGTTCTTTGCCTAGTCCACAGCACCGATGCCTATAGGCCACTGACCAAATAACCAACTATAAGGCTTTAGGTCGTCACTTTACACTACATATGATTTTATGGCAAACGACCGGAGGAGATAGTAGGTAAGCGGGGTGAGGGGCATCGTTCTCGAAGCGAAGACCGGTCCGAGGTACGTGGTGTGGTGCCGCGGAGCCGCCGCGAGCCGCGCGGCGCGGGTGGCGCGGCGGGTGCGCGTGGGCAGGAGTTTCTGCGGCGCGGGCGGGGCGCGTCAGTCGCGCAGCGAGCGCTATATTGCAAGAACGTCGGGTGGCGCCGCGCCGACCCATTGCGTGCAAGTGTTGTGTCACAGCGGTGGGCCAGGTCGGTTTCGAGATTTGATCGTTCCGACATAAACCATGGCTCTCAACACGGACGCTGAACAGAAATCGAACCTGGTCCTCCGCGTGGACCAGGATTCAGACTCTGTTCTACAGTCATTGTTCGACACAGTGCTAAAGCCGGACTCGAAACGACCGCTACAGGTGCCTCTCCGTATGCGACAGCTTCCAAAGTCGTTCTTTAACCCGCCTTCGACCGGTTCCAAGTCGCCATCTGTGTCTCACTCGCGAGAAAACTCTGCAGACTCGGCTTTCGGATCCTCGTCCGTCACTGGCGCCTCGGCAGTGTCACACTCGCGCGCGCACTCGTCGCCGGCCAGCTTGCAACAGACATATGCAGCAGCAGGCCAGCAGCAGCAGCAGCCGCCGCTGCACCACCAGCACGCCAAACAGAGATCCTACGATGTTCCACATATTCCAGATGATCTCGGACCGCTTCCGCCTGGATGGGAACAAGCTCGTACGCCAGAGGGACAGATTTATTACCTCAAGTAAGTTTAAGATTAATTACACACTTACTACCTACATTTGTAAAAATTGTATGTTTATAACATAAGACACGGAGGTGATGTTTACACAAATCCGAAGAAATGAATTTCAATAAAAGAGATGAAACAGGTAAGTATATACATATAGTTATCTATTTATTTTCTAGGACACAATAGCAGGTGTTTTGAAAAGAGGTCTTAAGTGCACGAGGTACGCCCACTGTTTATTTGTAACTTGCTATTCTTTTGGAGACGACAGGTCCGATGCAAGATTAAATTTTATTGTAGAACAAAGAAAAGATCCAAAACAACCTGTTTCCAGATTCAACGTCGGTGCATCATTAACTGTTGCATTATACCTATTATATCTAGGCATCTTGTGGAGTTGGTTAGTTGAAGGCATGAGTATGGTTTCAGTGATTATTAAGTAGACCACATTCTATACGTCGATACAGGAAAAGGATTAAGCTGATACAACACAACATTACTTAGGTAGGTAGAGGTAGCTAATCATGTTTAAATATGTTATAATGTTAATTTTATAAATTTTTTAATTACTGTTGTAATGTACCTAAATGAGGTGTAGTTATCTACTTACACCCAATAATGATGCAATTTATTCTAGGTGACCTACGAATGATGCCGTTTTGTACTGTGCTTTATCATTAAGATTTCCTAATTCATGCATTGCTCGAATGGAGCATAAATTCTAGACAAGCCTCTAAAGTATGTCATTATTGAACTGTTTATTATAATTAGCTAAAGAAAGCCTTTTTGAAATGGTTTCAGATTGTCAGATTAGGGCTGTCTAGCCATTCTGAATAATTTTACGGAGTCAGCTTCGGAAGATCATTTTTAATATTCTGTTCCATTCTAATCTGAGATTAAAATAGTTGTATAGGTTGTCAATTTGATTGTTTCTAAGGGTAAAACCCTTGTTTTCATCGTACTGCGCACATAAATGTGCCTATCATCATAATTTGCTATACCTATCCTGTTCAAAGTTTTACCATGATATTATGAATATCCTCAAAAAGATTCCAATTCCCAACTCACGAGTCTCCGAGTATCGGTTATACTGTAAGCGGAAATAGCTCCGATGTATTCTGGTCTTTAATAATCCTTAGAGCACTTGACGTAGGTACTTCCGAATCCTGACAATCCTGAATGTGATTACTTTTCTAATATTACTACCATCTTCACTGATCACTAACCATTCACCATTATGACTCAGCTTGTCACTTTGAACGGGTCTTATAGTAGGACTAAAGAGACACGTAAAGAAGTTTGTATATACCGGTAATCTTTTGTTAATTCATTCCCAGGTCTTTCGGAGTATATTTTTTTGGTTGTTTTTTGAGAAAAGTTACTTATTTAAAGTATACTCGTCGCTTATCTGGACTGTTCATGTTGGAAACACATTGTCGTCATTCGCTATCTTATCGCGATATGTACCTGCCGTCAGTTTACAATGATAAAACATGATAGAGTTAAGAAAATGATTCATAATAACTTGGGTACTCGCCTTTCAAGTTTTCAACGGCTGCTTTTGTTTCAATGACGGGCATTTACTATTCAAACCCATGTAAGGCATTCATCTTATTATAACTTGATAGTATTTTATTTTATTTCCTACATATTGTAGATATATTAAGTTTGATGGCAATGGACAGTCAGGAAAATTTCGTGTGTCTATTTTTGATGCATTTACTGTGTTGTGTCAGACTAATCATATCAGTTCTGTATAAACAATTTCAAGCGTAATATCTTACGCGCAGTTCCTTCAAGTAGGTAACTTGTGCCTACCTACTTCCTTTATTATCTACCTACCTAAGTATGTCGATTTTGATACTCAATCGCAGGAAGTTTCCTTTACAGTCAAACAGAAACAGATTTCATACAAATAAAAGTTTCTGTCATGCACAGAAGACTTATTAGCACAAAGTCATAGTAGGTGGTACCTAATATTGTAATCCTTAATATTTTCGATTTTTGTTATCCGTTCACGTTGTTACGACTGAATAGATTTGGAAAATGCCTATGAGAAACTTTTCGTCTATTTTGTTTACCAGTTACAATTGAGTAAAAATAAGCGTAAGGTTACCAACATAATATATTAGGTCCGATAATTTTCATCTTGAAAAAACCTAACAGTTTCAACCTTTCTTTATAAACCAAATTCGATGGATATTATAATTGAATACTCAAGAAACGATGAGCTAATGGTATTCTGGTCAAGAAGGATCGTATACACTAGCATACACTAGCATAGAGGGATCCCATCTTGGTTTTTTCTTCATATCGTTTAAATAGTACCTACCTAGACGTCTTGAAAAAATAATGATCTTGTTTTTCTCTTGTTTAATAGAAGTCTACCAATACACATTGTATTTAGTTCCGAAACGTTACTCAATTTTATTTCGTTGGAACAGACGCCGGCGCCGATGCTTGAAGCTCGATTGAGTTCGATATAATTATATCGATAATCGGTAATGGTAGCTGGTAGACTGGCGCCGTTGCCATTATTGTCACGTTACGTTTTCAGTTGCGCACACGATTCGATGTAAGATTTTGTGTTTGTTTCTGTGCACGTAATGATGGATTTAAACTGCTGTTCGATACTTTATTGGACGCCTGACGTTAAGATTTTTAATCACAATATATATTATTATTATATATTATTCTCTTGTTTTGAACAGTTGATTTAGGTCGTCTCTCGGTCCTCACCTAGTAGATACAGAAACGGTCAAAGTCTGAAATTTACTCAGGAGCTTTCTAATAATTTTACTAGGTATAGGGTAGTTCTAAGGATTAGGTACTAAATTAGGATTAGGAAATGTAAAAAGTTATAACTTTAATAGTCAGCAGCTGCATGACATTAATATAAGGAAATAGTGACTTGTAAACATTACACGGTAAAACATCTATTTACTCCATACACCCAGATGATTTTAATTACTCTCAATTACCAAAAGTTATCCTGCTGGACCACGAAAAGGATTTCTTTTTCAATAACGAGTACCTAGAGGAAATCGAACTCGCACTCTCGAGCCTACGTACTCGGCCTTCTACTCACCACGGAGGCTATGAAAAGTATTAGTAATTATCATACAGTGTTGCTTTGTAAATATATACATCAAATGATTTATCTGTATACGTCTGCTCGGTTCGTTAGCGCACGTCAGGATTGCCAACGCGGAAGGCCTGTATGTTACATCTGCAACGACGCACTTCATAAGCTCCCTTAAAATATTGATATTTCGAATATCAAAGGTATTAATTTAGACGGCGGGCGGCGGGCTTGGCTCTGGTCTCCGTCTCTCGGAGCGGCGACGACCGCAGGAGCATACCGCAATGGACCATTGCAAGCGGTGCGTCTCTTCCGTGTCGGTAAATAGACGTGCACGTCGTCGTTTCTTAATTGCACGCTGGGGCCGATGCTTTATAAGCTCCATAACGTCCGTCGGCGTGTGTCTCGACTGCGAAATGTTTGCTTTAATTATTATTGGAATGGAGGGTAATTCTCTGTGGTTTTGTTCGGCTAGACTTGGCGATGTTCCGAAACGGGTAGCGATGCAAATTGCCTTGGCGGACGCCCAACGCGGCGCTATCAGCTTCACCAGCTCGCCATACACCAGATACAGCGCGTTACGCTTTTTGGTTAACTTTTGACCCAAACTTTATACGGTTTCCTACTTTACTTTCAATTAAGTCTTTACATTTCATGTCTTGATTGTTGAATTATTTTTCAAAAAAAACTAAACCGACTTCAAAACCACAAATAGGCACTCAAAAGTGAAAAATAAATTAATATAATTATCATAAGCGCTGCCCACTCATATATTTGAAGTCGGTGCCAGCCAAGTCTATTAGGTAGCAGATAAATACTATGTATATAGTAACTATTGTACTACTGTATTGTACTGTATTGTATTGTACTACTTGTAGGTAGTATCTATCTACTACCTTTTAGACTTGGCTGGCACCGACTTCAAATATATGAGTGGGCAGCGCTTATGATAATTATATTAATTTATTTTTCACTTTTGAGTGCCTATTTGTGGTTTTGAAGTCGGTTTAGTTTTTTTTGAAAAATAATTTATTTTAACCTTTTTAGTGCAAAACAAGTTTTAATTAAATTAATTTAAAAAGTTTTTAAAGACAAGCATTTATGATCTAGCAGCCACATCATGACGAAGTTTAAAACGGGCTATCATAATTAAATGCATGTACAAAAAAAAATCATGTCTGTCCTATATCTCTGTTGAAGAGTTCCCTCGCCGGAAGTCATTCCTGGGTGTATCAGCCATGTCATGGTGGAATTTAGAACAGGCTATTATGGTTAAATCCATTTACAAAATTTTGTGTCTGTACTATTCACCGTTGAGGAGTTCCCTCGCCGGAAGTCAACCCTGGGTGAAGCATGTGAAGCAGTCGAATACAAACCTCCACCTTTAGAAAGTCGGTTACAACAAAAACAAGAACCGACTTGAAGATTAAACTTATATTTTTTTTGTTTTCGCTATTTTTTTCAAGAAGTGCTGAATGAATTTCGATAAAATTTATATGGGACCACCTCTGAAGTATGACCTACCAATCAAAAAAAGAATCATCGAAATCCATTCATAATTGACGGAGTAATCGCGTAACAAACACACAAAAAAAAAAAAAAAAAAAAAAAAAACATACCGTCGAATTGTAAACCTCCTCCTTTTTGAAGTCGGTTAAAAAAATGACTTATCGAAAGCGTTTCCAATATTCATAAAATATCTAATATCTGCTTTTCAGGTTTTAAATTCTCTTAATAGATTTCTTGATAATATGTTTTTGATAGAACATTTTTATTGTCCCTAATTTGAGGAACAGCTTCGATCACTATATGCATAATATGCATATGAAACAATAGGCAAATTAACCGGGCCCTCGACAATATTTCCTTTTAAGTTTCATCCTTTGAATCTTAATAAGATATTCTTCTCGTGCTGAATACAAAAGCCATCTTCGTACGAAAAATAAAAGTAGCTGCAGTTCATTCAACTTATTTGAACGCTGTTCTCTTTTTACTATTCTGTGGCTTTACGAACAAGTTGGTGCGCAAAGTGTGATTATTTCACTATTACATACACATAAATATACATTTCGAAATACTTCATAATGTCATAAATCCATAAAATAAACTTAATTTTATTTAATGAGAGCTCATAAATTATAATCTAACTCCAACCTCTGTACAAAAATAGTTGTTTAATATGTATAATATACCTACCTATAGGTACTTTTTTAATACATGCGATTGCAACTATCCATTGACGCAAAAACGTATTTTGGTTCCTACTACCTATTAAATAATAAGGAAAATAAACAGTTCATTCAAGTCATAGTTTCTAACAAAAATAACTGACTAGGTATAGTCTAGTTAGGTACCAATTAATCGGTAAACAAGTTACTTTCGGAACGGCCGTCGACGTTTACCGAGAAAATCGTGATGGAGCGATCACATGCACAACAAGTAGACTTATCGCAGTATGCTCATTGTGATAACATTAAAACACAGCTCACTATCGGCTTCCAAGAACGGCCGAACGAACGGCGTCGGCGGCGGCCGGCAGGGTGACAGGTAGCTTGCCTAACGGCACTCCACCGAGAGTACAATTTTAGAACAAACTTTGATGCCGTTCATAACATTTACTTTCTCTCGCTTTTGCAATTAAAAACTAGCGTTTTAGCGTTGCGAGCACGATGAAAGATTTTAGAACTACCGTCAATTAGGTACCTGCTCGTTAGAAAGGTCGCGATTAAGCACCTGCTAATTACCTAATTACCTAATTACCGTTTAAATCTTTGAAGTTAATTTGATTGCCAGCTCAATTTAATGGTTTTTCTAAAATGATATCATAAAAGAGAGGAAAATATTATACATTTACACACTGGCATATGGCACTTCGAGTAGGCTAGATGTTTTATCTGAGCACTGGCATGACCTGTCCTATGTTCGAAATTTTCCGACAAAATCGAGTGGTCAATCTACTCTTGGTAGGTAGCTCTCTCGTATGCGGGAGGCAGTCTGGGTAGGTACCACAGCTTTGCCAGTTATTCTGCCGCCAAGCAGTAGTGCACAAGCACTACTGTGTTTCGGTTTGAAGAGCATTGTAGCCAGCGAAATTACTGGGCATATGAGACTTAATATCTGCACCTCAATTCCGCTAAATTTAAATGAGAGTTGACCGAATCAAAAATATATTGTGAATTATATTATATTGTGAAAGAAAAATTGGTATTCTGCTAATATTCAAATTAAATTTTCGTGTAAAGAGATCAGAAGAAGTAAAGGAGTGATAACATGCGTCTGTACATTTGTGTGTTATACAAATGTGATACAATTCGACACTGAAGTCCCAAATACTGTCTGTGTTTTTTTGCACATTGGTAAAAGTATATAGTACGGAATCGATATCCGGTTCAATTTCGCTCGTAGTGTTTTTCTCTGGCGATTATTTAAATAATTTGTGAAAATTTAATGATTATATGTGTTGTGGTTAAAGGTCAACAATGAATGAAGTGTGTAAAATTTCATCAGTTGATATTGCAAGTACTAGAAGGTGACCGGATGTTACTCCATTTTGTATTATTTCGTGTGATTATTCAACACTAGTTTTTTAAATGTTAGATATCCTTTATAGTTTTAATAGTCAATGACTACATCTCTCAATTTTCTCGGTCACAGATGACGTTTGACGTTATTTTTAAAGTTAGGAGACTACGATTTGGCCAAATTGTGGAAACCCCGCAGAAGGCATATAATATAAGAAGTTGAAGTTGACTACGATTTGTGACATTTATGAGATCGACACTAGATCGGAATTAGAATTTGAATAGATTTATTTAGTAGATTTAGGTTTCTGATGTCTCGGGGTGATGAGCGCAATGCAGTGCTACGCAGTGCTTTTATGGTATTAAACGTTCTGGATGGTACTACAATTGATATGGGAAGGCGTGGCGCTTAACATATGGCAAACGACCTGCTCGTCTCATCACTCGATAACATAAAAAAATCCTACCTTGCTATTTCTCTTGAAAATTGCCAAAAAATCCCAAGTACCTACCAAAACACTGTGAATACGGTGAACAGAGTGTTTTGGCAGTTAAATCATCGTAATGACCGACGTAAAAAGCCATCACGTGAAGATTTGTTTCGTTTAACAACTCGCATTATGCGATTCTCTATGTCTATCTAGGAAATTAGAACTTTATACGAGTGTGTTAAAGAACAACATATTATGCGTTGTAGTAGCAACAAGTTGCTCAGTTTCCACGCTCTGATTACTGGATGTTGGCTCGAGACAGCGTCTTTATCGGCACCAATCAGAAACTGAGCACAGCGGGAGTGCTGTGAGAAATCGATCTGATGCTAGTACTTGTACTACCTACCACCTACCCGTACCTCCTCAATTCCGGAAAAGGATTTTGTATATTCGACGATAGTATCTTATCCAAAATGTTACTGCATTAACAAAACTCATAATAATATAGGGTGTTATTATAGTTCAAAAAATATAAAGTCACAACGGATAACATTCTTGCGTTAATTTTTTTAACGTAATACGTTTCAAGTGGTTTTGAAATGATTCTCGTATATATGTATTGGAAGCTGACTTGAAACATTATTCGGCTGGAATTATTCAAACATCATCTTGACACAAGTGCATCTAATTTACCATATCCACATACGACCTGCAGACGGTTCGGTTCCTTCAAGGGCAGATCTTTGTCCGTGCAGCGCTACATTAATGAGGCTTGTGGACACAGTTGGCTCTCATCGGCTTGTGTCATCGGTATTAATGTGTTTCCAATAATACTTGCCATGGTCAATAAAACTACTCGTCGCGATAAATAGATATACAGAGTTATGCAGGTCGTTAGACCACACCGGTCGAGCTTCCACGTCCCTATCTCTATCTTTAGTATTAATAACTTAAGCGTGATGATAATTAAAGTTTAAAATAACGAATGCCTGTTTATATGGTGAATTCTATCTACGCATTAATAGCACTCTCATGATGACCCTTTCGTACCTATACCTGCATAAGTTTCGGCTGCACATTATCGTAGATATTTAAAAATAGCAAAATCTTTCTCAAAAATATATTTTAGAATTGAATAACGTTTTTGTAAATTTTACCAGATGCTCCATAACAGACTGGACACTCTGGGTTATGGTTAATCAATTACTACCTTATCTAGATTTCGGGTTTTCCTAGAATCGCTCTAACTAGGCTATTTGTAAGGGTAATCTCGATGATTGGTTATTTTAGTTTAAAAAGACGGAATAACTTTAAAGTTTTTAGATAGGTCGGAACAGTCTGACTTCATCGGGTGACAAACTGACAAAACTCCCGTACTCTGGTGGTTATTGAGCAGAGTGTATTGCCAGCTTAATTGTAGGATCAAAAGGGGTCAAGTGTGTATATTGACAAGCGCCTTAGGGCCCACGTCATGCCTAAGAAAGGAGGCCAGAAGTGTTTTCGTATGATCATTTCTCATACATCAGGGGTACCGTAATTTTTTCCACGATTGTAGTCTTTCGCGTATGTTTATAATTTATAACGAGTTTTTATCGGATTATCTATCGATAAGCAAAGATAACGAGACTGTTGCGTATAGCTTAGTATTGCATCGTCTTCACACTGTATTGGCCATTTCTCAAAAAGCGCCAGATAAAATTGTAAGTAGGTACATTATCGATCTTTTGCAAAATCTGCCAGCGTAGATCAGTCAGACAGAACACGGTTCAAAGTTTCGAGTGTCTGATGTAGTAACATGGTTTACTAGTATGTGGTCACCGGTTGTAATTGTTCATACAATAATAACCGAAGTCAATGTCTTCGATCCCCTATTGTTGAGTCGTAGTGCCCTGCGATTACTCATGCGATGTCACAGTACGGCGATGTTAGCCGACTGCCGTTCCTCGTTTGTTTGCTACCGAGAGCGCCTTTATTGAATACTGATAAGTTTATTCATGTCTTTTTAGGTTATTGTTCTCTTATGGCAATAGTAAAACCATAGCCGTATATAAAACGCTAAGACACATGTGCTTCGTTTATGGTTTACTACACAAAGCTTCAAAATTCATGACTTCAAATTGTTTCTAGATCAGATGTCATTTCACGTTGCTTAATTGTATCTAAAAATATGCCTAGAAAGTTTCAACGTTTCTTAGATTCTTCGTGTAATGCCTTAAGCCAAGTCTTAACTCTCGCTTTCTGGTCTTTCAGTGTTCAGAAGTTCAGAACTTTGAGAAAGTCTAGTATCCAAAAGCCTGATTCGGTATGAGGAAAATAAAATATGATAGTGAATTTCTGCAGTGGTAAAAAGAGCGCCGATTGAAGTTCGCCATTTAGAATTTAATTATCACTTTTTACTGTCATAACGAAATCGAAGTCTACTCTTAGCCAGATGTCCATAGAAGCCAATTTATCGCCGAGCCTTCCTTAACCATAGGTATGCAACGGAACTGTAAATCTTGCATATGAAGGGATCGTCGGAGATTACAAGACATTTCTCTCTAGGTCGGACAGAACGGATAATAATTTCTTTTCATCTCCAGAACATGTCCAGTAAAGTATATTCTTCGTCAATCTTACCAGCGCAGCCGTAAATCATGCTCATGAGAGATCGTGGAAGGGCTGGCCAGAGTTAACAGTGTAGCTCTGTAAGTAAGCGTCTCGTCCGCCGACGGCGGCGGCGCCTCGTGCCGTGGTGTTTACGTCTAATTTTGGCGCGAGCGCCGCGACGGCCGCCCCCGCGCGCCGCCGCTGCCCATTGAACACGCCGGTACGCGTGCGGTTATTTCGGCTTGGCGAAGGCGGCACAACGACGCCACGGTATATCCTCACTCGACGGCTCCACGTCCTAACTGAAATTATTATACTTATCCTTAACGATCGTCTTTTTGTTTGTGGCGCGACGGATCGCAACTGGTGCAAACACCAGAATCTTGAAAACCAACTACAAATTGTTGACGCACTGAGTATTTGTATATTTGTATTTGTACCTATTCCAAATCGAGGTATTATTTCAAATCATAAAGTCAATTAGGTACACCTACCTAAACCATTTTATTTATCAAAACCATATATCGAAATGCAATGCTTAATAAAATCTTGAATTTTTTTTGTAGACATCTTTAGTTCTTTTCTCGAGTTAGTCGCGGTGGTGAATGGCTGATAAACTAATCAGCCACCACTTAACCATGTCACTTTTAATCATTAACCATCAACTGTGGTACTTTGAACTCAAGTTTACAAAATATCTTTTCAAGTGCCTTATATATTTATTTAAAAACTAAATATCGATACAAACACAGAAATCTAAATAATGAGATACAAACGAACGAAGAAAAAGAATCAATTTTAATTGGGTATTGGTCGGTAGAAGGGCAGTGGCGCGGCGCTCGAGGGCTCGTCCGTTTTTCACCTCCTAGCGGAGTTAACGAGCCCATGTCCTGTGATGTTACCGCAGTTAGCCTTGGAGGCTGTAGTGCGCCTCGACTTCTCGGAATCGCTCCAGACCCTGTACCTTCTCCCCTCCCCTCACTACACCTCGCCTCACCCCCTACTCCTTGTAACCGCATCAGCCGTCAGGCAGGAATCGCCACAGATTATTACGGTTCTACGACATTCACTGAATATCGATAAGCATAAATTATCCAGTCATTGTGGTAAAAAAATATGAGAAAAATTCTTACTAATATGCTTTTTTAGCAGGAGTACGATTTGGTTGAATAGTGTTTTTTCGAGCTCTCTGAAACTCAATTAATTGATGGCTAACTGAAAATACTACACCTATGATTCACATGAGGATAATGTGAGATGCATTATAGGTATCTGCAATCCTTGATTAATTTCGAAACGAAATAATCGGTTTTTATTCATCAACCCAAGTGGTTCAAAATTGACTATATTGGGTCATTAGAGAAATTATTCATAGTAATAATAATACTAATAAAAAATTCACCTCAATAGCCCAATCATAAGTCATTTCCACATCTCCAATAATAGTCCTCGCACTTATCGGGGGCTGTCATTGATTGCATCTTCTTAATGATGCACTTAGAGACAGTCCCCGATAAGTGTTGCCCATTACATATCTAAATTAAATGTTCTAAGAGGCCTCTACGTGTTGGACTCATGTCCCCGCGCAAGCCTTCCAAAGGACCGGGTGTATAACCCGTGAGAAAGAGGGACATAATTTATAATAATAATAATCATTCATTAGTGAAATTTTTTAAATTGCAGAAAGATCAACCTTCATTGCATCGATAACTAGTGAAGTTGCACTGACCACTTCCCTAACCACTGTCAGTCCATGTTTAGATCGTTTTATTTCTTTCTGTACACACCTGAGTTGTTAGTAACAAAGGGATTGATTTTTTCTCTCGGCTCCGCCCCGGCCTTTGAGTGGCTCGCCGCTACTCTCGGTAACGGCAGGCTTAAGCAGTAGTTACTATGGCACCGGTGCGGTGGCGGCACTGATCATTCAGTAATCTCCGGTAGTTGGTGCTCTCCACGGTCCGGTCCCTATTGATTTCAATCCGACAGGCGCAGGCCAAAATACCTTCAGCACAAATTGAACGTGATAATATTACAACACGTAACAGCGAGGAAAAATTGTTTAAGAACTGCTCGAAAGAGCTGCAGAAGAATTTTTTTTTTCATTCTCTCTGAATATTTAGCATTTTGCCTAAAGAAACTTCCATATTCGATAAATTAGTTATCAACAAGGAAGTTAACATCTTTGAGAATTGGGTAGAATGGGTAGGTATAAATGGTTTATGGTCTACCTGAAAGTTGAAACTTTAACATGATACATAAGGTGTTCATGTTAAAGATTTACATACCAACCTATTCATTCAGCGTTATTGAAGTTATATGCTCAAAACAATTATCAGAAATGCTAATGATTCATGTTACGCTATTAATTCAATCCTAGTCGACGCAGGTAGGTTATTGTGTTTTCGATTGCTCTTTTGAATCGTGGGAAAGAAAGGTCATGGCACCTTGAGGGGTTGTCAATCTATTATATCGCTAACTTGCGGTGCTTTTCAACCTTGAATTTCTAAACAATCGTAACTAGGTCGAAATTGAATGTTAGGCACTTCTCACTATACATAGTGACATTTTACATCTCATGCCGAGGTACTTAGGTTCCCTTCTAGCCGTGGCATTTCACAACTATTCTGCAATTGAGGCTGTGTTGCAAATATTGCGATTGTCCTAGATTGTGTTATCTATAATTTACAATACAAAATATTTTAAATAGGCACACCTCTTTTCAAGCCTAATTCTATTTAAGAAGGTAGGTATTTTGCTTGGAGTCATCGACAACTTAAAATAACAATAGGGCGTGTAAGCGGTTCGCGTTTATTAAATCTGAATAATAAAAGTATCTTCTTGACATTTAAATATTGCAGCATTTCGTGACCTATTAAACGTGATTTGAATAAATTGAGCTTGTCTTATTTTGTTTCACTTAAAAACTGCTTTGAAAATGAGATTTACCTGCTGGCCTGTTTTATCCTGTTGCATCAATGACGATATGTAGCCGTGCAAAGGAAAGTTCAAGGACCGCTAAGTCATTTAGTAGCCAGGTACAAGGCACCCGCCTCGAGGCTGCCGCCTTTACATCCATTTCAACTGTGCCTGCGTGTGGGAAATGATCTTTGGTTCTGTTCTGCTGTCTCGTATCGTGCATGCCAAGCCTTGGATAACATTTGCAAATTAGATATGGACATTATGTCCATGTTGAGTAGCTTTGACCTGCCTTACTCGTATTGTTAATTCAAATTTTATCCTTTATCAAAACTTTACGGAAAGTAAAAAACATTAAATACATATATACGTACGGGTCATTATCTCTTCCAATTATATATATTGTTGGTCGTAGCCATGTAGTATTAAAGATTTTGGATACAAAAACAATTTGCAGTATAACGTTTAATGATTAATTAACGTTACGCGGAGCAGTGTCATCCATATAATGCACGTTACTGGCTGGGACAATGATTAATAACGCTTTGCAGATCGAGCTGCACTCCGATCCTTCACTATAGAGGTAGATAACAAAAACAGCGGCAACTTCAATCACATTTTGATCGAATCTAGTGATGTGATGGGATGAGGTAATATAATGATAGTGGGGAGGACATGAGTGCAAGCGAGATAAAGTGACGTGACTCGAGCTCGAGAGAGAGCAGGATGCATACACAAACACTTGAGGTCTAAAGTCCGCGACCGCAACCGGTGGTGCATTGAGCTGGCTGAGGCAAACCTTTATGTATAAAGGAGCCCAACACAATAATCTAGTGTTCAGTTTGCGATTTAGCGAAAATCGCGAGTATACAGAGTATTTCTCTGTACTATAGAAGATAGCTCAGAATAATGTACTGATATGTCTACTAGATTACATAGCGCACTTTTATTAAACGTATTTTTGTAATTTCTACAAACACAAATATTTTCAAATACCTAAATAAAGTCTTAATTGAAGATTATGTAATAACATAAAAACAATTCACAGACAAACCTTATAACTAGGGTTGTACAAATCTAATGTACTATGGGCGGTTTTATCTGTAAGAGCGAAATGTTCCAGGCTATATTTGGTTAGACTATTTAATTTAAATGTTCAGTTGTTAGTTACCATGACGCAAATTTGTTTACAAAGATATCAATCTAATCGAAACATCATCGGACATCGGACCTACGTCGGACATCGGATTACTTGAGGTTGACAAACGCGACATCTATTAAAAGTTATGTATCTTCACAGTAAGAAAAGTGTTGTCACATTCTTAGTTATACTATACTTAGCAATTTAAGTCAAAGTAAAATTACTGGTGGTAGGTTTCTCGTATGCGAGAGGCCGTCTGGGTGGGTACCACCGCTTTGCCAGTTATTCAGCCGCCAAGCAGTAGTGCTCAAGCATTACTGTGTTCCGGCTTGAAGGGCATTGTAGCCAGCGAAATTACTGGGCATTATGAGACTCAACAGCTAATTGTCTCAGGGTGACGAGCGCAGTACAGCGCCGCGCAGGATTTTGTAAAACAAAGTTCTGGGTGGTGCTGTTATTGTTATGGGCTGGCGTATTGCTTACCATCAGGCACGACCAGCTCGTCTCGTCATTTAGTTACATAAAAAAAAAATATTAGTCTTATTAGGCTAGATTGTAATGTTAATGGGATGTCGTTCTGAGAGAGATATTATTTTTTACTGTTGAAATTACTTAACATATTTATCTGCGGTGGTAGCTCAGGTGGTTAAGAGCATTTCCTGTACTGAAGGAGAAGGGCTCGAGTTCAAAACTCTGCTGCGGCGAAATGTTGCATACCGAAAAAGTTGGTTACCTATTATTATCAATCTATAGTCCAATATACAAATTGAAAAGCGATTTCCTTTCGACTTATGTTATGATGACTTACAACGTATATACAACGTGTAACATAAATGTGTAGTAATAATTATACCACGCATATAGAAGCTTATTAATAATTCAAGTCCAAGTGCAAATCACCAGAAACTTTTTAAAATCACAAGATATGATAATTTAAACATTTCTGGTTATCAAGTTCATTTCAACCCTAACAATCAGCTGATAAAGAGCAATGAACTTGTGACAAAGAATATTAGTGCGCCGCGTGTACAGATCTGACAAACAAATTTTATCTTCAGTTAGCAAAGCCAGCTGTCCTACCAACATTACTTTACAACTAACTTTCAAGCAAACTGCTTTTTACGCGACTCCCCAAAAAAGGAATATAATGTTTTCGAGGTTAATGTATGTGCGTTTTTTTATTACAAAATGCCTCAACAGATTTGGATGTATGGGGTATCCTCGGAATCCTTAAATCATCCCAAGTGATAATGTTTTTGGCAGGGTATTTTTTTATTTTTATTAATGCTTACTTATTAATTACAGCATTAAACATCATCGCTCCAATTAACATTCAGGAATAAGGATCTAATCAGTGTAAACGCCTAATAAGAGCGAGCATGGCTGATGTTCTTAAAAAATACGTGAGGTCACCAACCACCGTAGGAATAGGATGTAAAAAACATCATGCATGAATTTCAACAGTAGGAATGTAATAGGCTGATAATGATGATTAAGACATTTCCAACATTTGATTTCATTGCATAGTAAAAGAGTGTTCGTAAGTCAGTAATCAATAAAGCGTCTTTACTTAGTCAGTTTTCAGAAATAAACCTGTTTAATCTTTGACAAAACGCGGCAAACACTAAAGCTATCAAACATTCGCCGCCGCTTCATGATTCGCTAGCCTTGTTTCGTATTGCACCAATCATAAAGATGTAATCCTAATAAATAATAGCCGCTGCTCCTCATTGGTCGAGCGGCACAAACAAAGTTACCTTCTAACGCCGCCCCATAAAACTCCACCGAAAAGGACCGTTTTCGTTTCGGAAATTCTTTTTAGGTTATTTCTGAATATGAATTCTAAGACGTCAAGTTGGATAAAAATTTGAAACTAATCAAGGCAAGGCTAAGTCGGGTACGTTCGCGGAGATTTTTTTGTATACCGGTTCCGGAACATGCAAAAAAACTATGGTAAAAAAAACTTAAACCTATGTTTTTATTATGGTTTTAATGCATTCAAATCTGTCTAGGCAATAAGAAGTAATGGTAGAATAAATAAATACATACATACGTAAACCCTGAAATACTCCTTTTTGGGCAGTCGTGTAAAAATGTGGAAATACCCTTTTTTACGAGTGGGTTCCGGAACGGAAACGACCGAGTCCGAAGATCCGTTCAGTATGAAATTCCGGTATTTGAGACTCGAAATCAAGCCCTTGTAAAATGTTCGGCGTTTTCAAAGACAGAGCGCCTAGGCCACAAAACAGATAAATACAGAAGTTAATCTCATGTATGTACTTTTCATACATTTCATACCGGACGGCGCAGGAAGTTTTTGGGAGGAAAATTGATTGATTTAAAAATATAACTGTACACGATATCGACATAATTTTTTCGCAGTTACTATTATAACTGAATAAAGTTTTTTTGAAGACAAAACAAATGCGATTAGTTTACATTAACATCTTCCTCATTAGATTATTGAACACAAGGCTAACACAGCTTATACTACAATAAATATCTAATTTTAAATTGTAAAAATATGACAAGGCTACAAACTTATGTTCGCTTGTTCGGCGCAGGGCCGGGGGCTGGGGCGCTTACCTACCTACCTAACTATTTTGTGTTACGTGAAAACAAACCATCAAAATACAAGCAAATACCTACTTACCTCTCTGAAACAACTGGTAGCTTAAAAAACGACAATTCACCGTTTAATGTTGAATTTAAACAACCGTCCACCAAACAGTTATAATAACCTATTTTTCGTTGCTCCATTTTTGCACAAAAAAGTTCACAGACGCGTGTCTCAAGCGGATGGCACTCGCATCCCAACTGTGCCCAGATATCGTGTCTGTGAGCGGTGTCTATGTGTGCGTTGCTCGAGCGCACTTTGTATGTATGTAGATTTCTGTACTAATCTGTTTTGTGCCTAGGCACAAAGTAGCTCGGTCAATGACCCGTACTACCGCGACTAGGCCACAGCTTGTTAGGATTGTCCAAAATAATTCAAATAAATAATTTTTAAACTTTGTATGGAAAATATAATAGTGTTTTTTTGGTTGTATATTCTGCCCAATGATTCATGACTAGATACCCATACACACCTTTCCGTATTACTACACATTAATGTTATTCCCTGTATACATATTAATATTTATTCATATATATAATAGCTCATTTATCTATTTTAAATTTGAAGCCAAATATACGCACGCCATGAGGTTTAGCTGAAAACCAGCGTGGGTTGTCAAAATACTGACACTTGACATTTGTGCTGAGCGAAAACCCCTTTTGACACCACATACTTGTGTAGTAGTCATTTAAGCTTAATCAAAGAAAACTAAAGTTTAATTATCTCTTCATACTGTTTATATATTTATTTTTTCTTTTTGTAATTATGTTTTTTTTTTTGTTAGTGTATGATTGTAGTCGTCAAATTCAACATTATGCTGAGCACAGACCCTTTTTTGACTGCACTGTACACGGCAGCGGTCTCCATACACATGCTGTAATTGTTTGTCTTGGTCTTCTTAATTTGTCTTATTTTGTTCTCCTACACTTGTGTATGTACTATTGATTGCTGTGTGCAGTCTTGTCAAAAATAAATTATTTCTTTCTTTCTTTCTTTTCTTTCAAATAAATGTTTTTCTTTCTTTCTTTCTCTTTCTAGCATAAAAATTATGAATTGTGATGGCATGAAAGTTATTTACTCTTTTGAGGGTAAATTTTATTCTATTGTCCTACTTTTATACTAGGTACAAATAAAGTCCTTCAAAACTTTGCGCTATTGAACTAATCTAGTAAATATATCAGTATCTTTATATTTTGCATTACCTTGTGTGGTTACAAAGCGCTATAAACACTTTTCTACCCTGTTTTCTGTTCCACCAGTGTAGCTTTATTTTGTATCCAAAATTATACTTAAAGTAGTCAATCATTAAAGTAGAAGCTTCGTATATTGCCTTAGAAACATGTCCTTGCTCAGCAGACAATATCTTTATTTGGACATTGATTGCTTCAAAGTTAGAGCCTTCGTCCATCAACGAAGTGAGCATGAAAGCGAATTTCACTTAAAACACGAAAAGGGTGTCAGTCCAGTTTAGTGCGTTAACTGTTTAGTTCCTGTCGGCTTCCAGTTCCGGTAGCGCTAAGCGAATGACGCCGCTTACAACCATTAGAGCTTCCTGTGTGCCTCTATCCATAGTGAGCGCGCGATCTGCGCCCAGCATGCCATATGAATGGGTAGCGAGTACTGCACAATGAATTTATCGTGCCAGATTGGCTTCCGTCGGCGCCGGAGTAGGAATCGCCGGACACATGCTCCGTGTTCTGCCTTTTTCGCTGATTAATGTCTAATTATAGGGTACAGCCACATATGACTAACTACTACTACTACACTACTCAGACAGAACTAATAACTATACAATGCCGTATGAAAATAATAGGTATGATCACAAGAGGAATGTTTATGTAGTTCATGAAACAATATATTTAAATAAGATTTTAGAAGTCATTCATATAAACTGTAATTGCACTACATAATAAAGAAACAACATACAGTTCACGAGAGTGACTTCAACAATCAGGCAAAATTACGTCATGAACGGTTGTATCACTCGTTGATTGCATTTAATAGACCCGGGAAACTCGGTCGTTCGTTGGATGTGATTTGTCTATTCATTCACAAGTTAGGTATACGTTTAGATAAACGCTTGTTTCTTTATTTAATACAAAGTGATACGTAGATAAATTATAAAATAAAAACGTTAGGCAGTTTTATCACTACATAGCTCGTAGTTCAGTTCAATGGAGTCAAGCAGTTTAATTAATATCGTGCGATAACGCGTGCGCCGTAACATTTTATCTGGTTGCATTCTAAAGTTAGATGGAAACACGTTGGTAACCTCTGGCAGCGAGAGGCAGACCACCGAGCGGCAAGGCCGACTGGTCACCACCGCCACCGCCGCCGCTACCGTCGTCGCGCCGTCGTCGCCGCCCGTGCCTTCTTGCACTGCCTCATGCGTGCGTGAGTGCGTACGCACTGACTACGTGTACACTCTAGACAGTAATACATTAGCATTACTGTTATGATTTTGCTAGCTAGTACAAAGACAATTTTGTTGTGTATATACGCGTTATGACGATGGCGATGCCTTGATACACCCGAGTTTGTTGTTACAATTAATTTGAGATAAATAACATGTCCATCATAATTATTGTAATCAATAATTCAAAATAAGAAATATCAAAAACTTTATTTATATATAAATAATAAAGCAAGTGACCTAGAGGTAAAATTTAAATCGATAACATTTGCTGAAAACCTTTTAAGAGTTCCACACGCGAAATAATTATAACGTTCGCATCATTCTTGTCAGATCGGCTTACTACTTTAAAAACATCATTGAAGATTTATCGACTCCTTTCACTTTTATTTTACGGTTTCTCTTTTCAAATGAAAGTAAATATTTATACGCTTATATTATTATAAGCTGCTGAAACTGCAGGCGGCGGCGGCGCCACCCAGTTCCCGCCTTCAGCGAGGAAAGATACGAATTGATTTATGTTTTGCAGCTCCAAGACATCAAAAGCTGAACGGCACAGGTAGCTGCATTTATTCTATGCTCAATCTTCTAGATTTCGTAATGACTTCCTAATGAATTTAAACGTGAACTCATGTCGCGTGCGTCGTCGCAATTTTTGCAATATTTGTTGCACACCGATTTAAAACAAGCTCACTGTCAATATTACGGAGCTTAATTCGTATTGGCTTTTGCCGTAGATAAAATCACCGACCGGAAGTCGATGCGTCATTAGTTCGTTTTCGTCCACCTCTGTTTGTGTGAGTATAATGTGCTCCGGGCGTGAGTATTGTAGCTACAGAAGTTATTATTTGATTCTGTGAAATGCTTTTTATATGGGCCGGCTACAGAAAACATTCTACGGAGAATACAATTTACGGTTTGCATACTTAGACGCATAAAATAAAGACAAATTAACTGATATGTCTGTTCATGTGTGAGGTACTGGTTGCACGTTGCTCTAACGCTTGTATAGTGTTACTGATTATTCGTGTGTGCGTTTATTTACGTACGCGAGCGCCGACTCGTCCGAGATTCAAATTTAGAATGCCGTCTCCGCCATGTTGTTCTCGGTGAAAAACCTACGATCCATCGTGTGGAAGCCGTGGACCTGTCACAAAGATAGCGCCTGTTGAATCATATCCTCCCGAAAACGCTCTTTAGTTATTATGATTTTCTATTTCATAAATTAAATCTTTCTAAAAGTTTTTGAATTGTTTTTAACAAAGTGAGTTGATATTTCTAATCCAAGACTTATTTGTAGTGCTTAATTATTATAGTTCAAACTCCTGGATAATATACTTTTGCAAGATAGGAGCTTCTTACCTTTAATAAGTTAAATTAATTATTTCAGGGGTGTGTGGAGACTTAAAACAGGCTGAAAATTATATTATCGTAAATAAATTTAGCTGGTTAGTAAAACGTAAGTGTATTTATGTGAATGAATGAGTCACGCCCTTGATTGGTTTAGTTCAGCAGCTGTAAGACAGTTCCAACCTGAAGTTGGGATTCGTCTAAAAATTTTACGCTTGTTTAAGTACTTTTGTTTATCTGCCTCAATTTATTTATCTCAGTACGCCTATAAATAACCGTTAATGTCTATTTTTGTTTAACTACGTATTTAAATTTCAATCTTCTAAGCCGAATCGGACGTTTTGCCATTTATTACCCAAGTTGTGTCAAGTTCTGGTAAAATTATCATAATATATTAGGACAATATATTACTACCGTGATATTACGGTAGGAGTGTGAAGCAGGTTAGTTATTAAAAGATTTCGATGTAGGTAGGTACCTACTTTAGTAATGTCGCGATAGTCACAATCATGTTTATCACAAACCTACTTAGGTCCATGTAAGTTATATGTGTGCCAGAGCCAGACTGTAGTCGCCAGTACTTACGTAGACACTGCGTGCGCATCCTATTGTGTGCTTTACTGTTTACCTCGTTGTTGACGAAACGACACACTTCGGTTAACGGGACCTGCCTACTGTTTATGCTACCATCTATTGCATTACCACTACAAAGAAACAATTTGCATGTCAATATTGTGCTGATACGCGGCGATTTCCACATTAGCTCGCCGTGCGTTGCTCACTTGCCTAGTTTGTGTGAACACCTGTATCTACTATGCAAGGTGTCTGCTCTACCATACTTACAAAACAAAAAATAACAAATTAAGGTCGTTGCACATGTACTGTTTGATGAATACAAATTATTATACCTACTTAGGCACTGGCAGGTAATGTATCTACCTAGGAAATGTCTGAGGTGCGTTTACCTCTACGAATAATTATGTGTATTCGTAGGTTAACTTATATTTATATTCTTTTATTTTAAATCCTTCTTTATCCCACTTCCTGCTTCATCACTACATAGTATAAAACAAAGTCGCTTTCTCTGTCCCTATATCCCTATGTATGCTTAAATCTTTAAAACTACGCAACGGATTTTGATGCGTTTTTTTTAATAGATAGAGTGATTGAAGAGGAAGGTTTATATGTATAATAACCGTGCGAAGCCGGGGCGGTTCGCTAGTAATATTATAAATGTGAAAGTTTTTGAGGATTGATGGATAGATATTTGTTATTCAATTACGCAATAAATGCAGAACGGATTTAGATAAAATATATCGGCAAACTTATAGCGGAATCAACCGCGGGAAGCAACTAGTATAATCTAAATAAGTTTAATACGAATAAAAATTATGATCTTTAGATAGATATAAATACGATAGTTACCTATACCTTCTTATTTACGCGGAAATTTGGTGAATTGTAACAGCATTTGTGGTTGAACGACAACCAGACTCAAATCAGTTTTACATGAATAATTTAACATAACAATAACTTTAGTTACTTAACTTTTCAGCAGGCTAAAACGATACCTATTACTTATTTACCGACCTTGAGTTTGTGCCTAACTAACGACGTATATTTTTTTCATTTAGCATATTTAACTGTGTTCATCATTAAAAAATGTCAACGATTATGGCAAGGATTCGTATACTTGCCATAATCGTTGACATTTTTTAATGATTAAGTCTTAGTTACAAGCATGCTAATGTAGATATATAAATATAAATTTGATAAATAAATTTACAAAGTTGTTAATTTCGAATCGTGTTTACTTTTTGCTCCACTCATACAAATATTATTTATTGTAGCAATTGTAGGTAGAGTGTTTACCTATAAATATAGATATATAGTATTTATATTTTATAACCTCTAATTTGTTATTATTTTTATATCAACCTATTGTGTCCCACTGCTGAGCAAAGGTCTCTCCCATCTCCCTCCAAACATCTCTGTCCACAGCCACTTCCATCCATCCGGGTCGGTAGTTTTCGAGATCGTCACGCCACCTTAAACGCCACCTTCTTTGTCGCCACCTCTAACTTGTATGTACTATTAATTATTCTGTGCCTCTAGAGTAGACTTAAGGGGCCTTTTCCAATCCATTTATAATTCACTAGCAACCCGCCCCGGCTTCGCACGGTCATTATACATATAAACTTTACTCTTCAATCACTCTATTAAAAAAAACCACATCAAAATCCGTTGCGTAGTTTTAAAGATTTAAGCATACATAGCAGGGATATAGGGACAGAGAAAGCGACTTTGTTTTATACTATATAGTGATTAGCCTAAATGTGATTTCTAAATACAGTTCAATAGGTAGGTAACATTTTCTTTTCACCACCTATTAACATGTATGTGGTTATTGAATGAACAAAGTTAAATTATAGATTTATCATAGGAAAACAGCATTTCTCTTGCATAATATTTTTTTCATGATTTTGAATAGATTTTCCACGCTGATTTCAAAAACATGCCGTTTTTATCTAGCAGCTCTAGTTTAGCGGCTATGAAGTGACGGGATTTTTCACTAAAAATGCACATAGTTTAAGGTATAAAAATGTATTAAATATGTTCTAAATGAAATTTTCTTTTATATGATTTTCTCGCGTGAGGTGTGTTAGAATTACTATTTGAATGCTCCAACAATAATCAGCCATCATATTTACGTTCCAATATCCCTGATATCTCTCCTCCATGGTGCAAATATCCTAGTGAAAACGAAGTGAATCCTTGTTCCTCGCTGAGATTTTCAGGAAAATATTCTAGATAACTGCTGAAAGTGTATCAGCAACTGTCCAACAACGTGCTGAATCAACATTTATATTTTCCAAAAAAAATCAAGAGATTTCTTTTTTCAATCATGAAGCTAGAATTTCTAATGCAGTCTTAGACAGTCCAAGGTCCTGGATTTAGTGGTCTGGGATAACCGAAGGAATCACTCATGCACTCGTCTGGATGTACATGGCTGCTAAGGTACTGGTGTGTCGCTAGTATTCAAGACTGGTCTTATAGCAGATTTTAAGTTGGAATAAATCCACTTCGAGCAATTTTTATGGATTATTCCTATGGTTTTCGTAACACAGAAATAACAGTCATCGTGATGATTGCATGGTTCACGCCAGATCATAGAAGCTGTGTACTTAAAATAGGGTATTTTTTTGTTTGCCCATAATTGCAAAGACTTAACACAATGATAATTACCAAACTAGGTATCCAGGGCTTGGCGTTCGTCAGCAATGGAAACCTAAAGTAGTCCAAATATGCTTTTTTCACGAAGTCCGACACGTTCAAACCAATTTTTTTGCACATATATTCTCCACAAATAACACAAAAACAGTCAGGGCTGTTTAAACACGTCCTTCTTGAGGAAGACATAATAAAATTTATACAGAAACTAATTTAGTCACACTGCTATGGAAAGAAATTATAGACTACTTAAGTAAATTCAAAACGGTACCTGTATCTCACTCTCTCAGAGCTGCTAAAAAAAACAGGGTAGGTTCAATCAGCGCATCCAAGTTAGTAAACAAACGTAGAAAAACTTTATACCACAAAAAAGTTCGTATTTTTATTCATGTATTTTTGTTTTCATTTTTTATAATAATTCATATTAATAATTAATAATGTGACTCATAATAATTAATAAGTATTTATTCTAATGGGAAAAATGTGGATAATGTTTATTTTCCTTAGTCACCTTTAGGTGCAATTGTAAAACTGGCTGTGATCAATAATTACATAAATCATAATTCATAAAACATCATTAATTATTTGCCTGCATGTAATACGTGGTAATACATAGCAGATGGTAATAATTAAATTATATATGAAGGTAGGTACAATCTTACATTACAATGGTTTGCAAACATAGGTATGCAATTCTAATAAAAAAAAACAACAAAATATATATATTTTTAAAGATTTATTAATTTCAAATTCGCAAAGATGTCGAATAACTTTAAATTTTTTTTCAATCAAAAAATTCTTTCAATTCTTGTAGATTCCACTTCTTACTAACTAAAACTAACTTAACAAATTACAAAAGGTAAATAAATTTTATTGATCGAGAAAGTCACACGTAGCTATGATTTATAGCCTATTCCTTACTGTCGAATAGGTAATTGTAGAGTTTAACCGCGCAATCAGCGGCATCGATTAATTAATACGAGAGTAAATAAAGCTGATACATATCGAGGTTAGTCGTTTACGCGTTGTTCATTGTGCTGTCTGTTAGTTACTCCGTACGTGTAAAAGCGGGAAAATTACGCACCAGACGAGGATGTGCGTCCGAGATGACGCGTATCCGGTGGCAACCAGCGCCATCTTAGGAGCGATACCCGACTGTGCAGATTGTGCCCGATTTAACTAGCTAATCGAGTTATTAACTTAGCGCGCATCCTGTACGAGAGCCCTATGCAGCCGACCGAAGTGCCCTGGATTATCAAGCCACGCCACGAGTCGTAATTTAACGAGCTTATCAGATATAGAGGCGCATCTTTTGTTTGTCAATTCCTATGCTAGAACACATGAGCTTTCACATTCTTGAAAAAGGCATCTCAAAAGGGTAGCCTAATAGCATGGTCTCATCCAGCAACTTCAAATCCAAATCTTGAAAAAGCCAGTATTAGGAACTCTCGTATATCTACTTATATAATAGACACCTTAATATTGGCAGATGAATGAGATTTTCCAAGATGCTATTCAACCATCATAGTTATTTTAATGTTTATACCACGTCGATGGACGCGATGCCAACTTTATTTTCCGTTTAATTGAAACACGAGGCGTTTCACTGAATTTGTCATTACAGTCGCGATTCTGTTTACACTCCTCAATTTGTTCGCGGCCAGGGTTTATGTTGTTCTCAAATGATTTTAAAAAGAGACAGATTAACCTATTTTTCCTCAAATACTACTTTCATTATCCCGTGAATCTACCAAAACAACAGGTTTATCACAATGAGATGAAACAACAGGTAATTCAACAACTCGGCAACCAAGTCACCATTAATATTCTAATCTTATTAAAGTTCAAGGATGACACTTGTGAAGGGACTTGACTAACACAAAGGAAATTAATGCTCAAAACCAGAGATGGTACCTTGGACTAAATGTAGTCCTAAAACTTTCGAACTGGCTTATGTGATAGTGAAACCATAAGGTACCTTCAGATATGTAAATTAATAATATTGACACATCAATAGCGACTTTAACAGCAGCTTCACCGTACAATCACTGCTATGTTATCTAGAGACAGCAGCCGCGTACCGACAAGCCGACAATTGTGCAAGAGTGGAAGGCCTTCGAGCGAGAGAAATGGCGTGTGGTTTCTTAATGCTGCTTGTCATCTGGCTGGTGATTGTTCAGCGATCATTATACAGGATATATAAAGGGTGTGGCAAAATTTTGGGTCTCTCAGGGTAGGTGTATTTTCTCTTGCAGTGAGGAAATTTTGTTCTCAGGAAACATCGATTGAATTTCGGAGAAAATACAAAACTGCATATTTGAAATTTTCATAAATTGTAAAAGATTTTTCGAAATTTCTCAAAAACGTACAATTAAATTTGATGAGTTATTGTAAGGGAAGCATTCCTCACGCGAAATAGGGTCGATTAATCCCATGGTGTTTATTATGAGAAATAACATTTTTAAGCCCGACTACATTTCTTCAATAAAACAAAACTGCAGATTTATTTTCTCCAAAACTCTATATACCGATGATTCCTAAGAACTAAGTTTCTCACTGCAAGAGAAAAACTTTGGCGGTCCCAAAATTTTGCCACACCTGTATAACTAAAATTTTAAGCTTTTATCACTGTATATATGTGTACATACTTGTTTCTAAATAACTAAGTAAGTATTTACTAAATAGCAAAAAACTAATGCAGCTAACACCACACGCTACGTCAGAAAAGACGTGTGAGCAGGAAAACGTCGTAAAATAAGGCCTGTGACTTCATTTTCCTGGTTAGATCAAGACATTAAAAAAAACAGGTCAAGTAGGGTTTGCTCCTACGTACTGTCAGGTCGCGAAAGGACAAAGTTGAGCCGACTTTAAACTGGTCTTCGCTTGATGCCTTAATTGGTTTGCATTTAAAATTGAAAACCAATGAATAAATCATTCTTAGAGACTTTATTGATATGTTTATGTTTATAATCTCCATATTGCTTGAGTTACCGATGTGGGTGACTAATGGTAACCTGGTGTTCGTCAACGCTGCCAATTTCGAAGTATTGAGGTTTCTGAGAACAAGCTTACGTGTCCCATTCACGTTATTCTGAAAATCAGATTGTAAACAAACAACTTTGATGGGAGAGAAAGTACAATTTACCTTTATCATCCAAAAGAGTTTCTCACCAACATCCTTAACGTTTGTTATCCTCAACGAAGCACATTGCTGCGCACCGCAGCCGATTGGACAAAATATAAAACGATCTTGCATTTCTTGTAAATGCCACAGAAAGCATCGTAGCCTCATAATCACCAAGGTTCATGAAATAGCGGAAATAAGGGTAACACTAAAAAAAACTCGTGATTCGAAAGTTACTGATTGGTATATAGAAAAGTATTTATTTTTCCAGCAGCGGAGCGACGTCACTTAGTTCACAGATACCTTGGTAGTTCTGCAGCTACGAAATAGCTGGTTCTTGTTATGCAAGCTGAGACATCCCCGCGGTTGCGCGGGCGCAGGTTGGGCTGTAATTACACACCTGTCCGCCCGTCCCCCCCCACCCCTCTTCTCTGCTGATTACTTACTGAAGTGGCGTGATTCAAGAAACGAAACATGTTGCAAAGCATAAAAGTACCTTCATATAATAATGAAAACGCAATTACACTGCAATTTATTTTGAAAAGAGCTAATTTTTCTACGACCACGTAGTTAACTTCTTGTGTCCCTTCTTATACAATATGTTTCATTTTTCTCTTAATAGAGCCCTTAACATAGATTACCCACATGAGTCTCTGGTAGGTATATAACACTTTGCGATAATAGCGTTAAGTCTAAAAAGTAAAAAAATAGAATAGTATATAGTCCTCTTCTACAAGTCTTTGCTAGAGTAGGACCTATACCTAGATAGATGCAAATGACTTCGCGAACAATACGGTCACCTCTGACTCTAAAAGTAAATAATCCATTGAACTTCGAATAATAAAGGCGATAGACTTATGCAATCTTTTGTTGATGTTCTAGTTGATGTATGTTTTTGCTACGGAAACCCGTTAGTAATTGCGTTATTTTCCTTGTGGATCGGTAGATCGGTCGATTTAGCTTTGCTCTATTGTTGCTTTATCAATTTCATGCACGTGTACCTTTGCTGTTGTTTTAATATTAATAGTAGGTAGGTATGCCTATTGCACGATGGAAAGAGTACTTTTACCCATATATTACCTATTGTACTTTACAATACCAATAAGTACCTACCTAAGATTCTGCTAAATCTAGGATTTGTGTATTTCTAGTCATTACTCTGAAACCTGGGCTATACAACAGTAGTGGTAGAGTTCAAATTCGCAACTGGAATTTCACCGGATGTGCATGCATCGCAGGTTTATTTTTCGCAGGTTGCACAATGAGTCAGGTATTATCATGGGTGGTCCAACTAGCCCATCTGCGGTCTCAGTTAAAGGTTACACGTTTCCTAGAAGGTAATAACGAATTAATGTATGGTGATAAGTGGCGGTGCAGGTGCTCGTGGACAGGTGCCGGCGATCGGCGGTGGCGGTGGCGGTGGCGGCGTGACATCGGCAACAGCTGATATCGCGTTCAGCGGCCAAGTTCATTACCGCACCGTGCAGATCGATTGGTCGCGGTGCCCCTATCCGCTTTCCATTGCATTTCTTGCGCCCTTATTTTTAATCTCTCACGCTCCGAATAATTTGATGTTGTAGCGTCTGCCATTGATATTGCCCACTTAAAGATTCCCTGAATCAATTTATTATACATCCTAGAGAACTGGAATAAATTTTATTTAATTCAGTTGTACCCAATAAGTTCTAAACAACTGATTACCCTGTGCTATGGACTGTACCTATCAGTTTTTTTATCGCTTAGGTATATGTTTGGCCTCTATCTCGCCGTATGTTTAGCGACGATGATGTGACCAAAGATGGAGAACATAGATCTATAGAGAAGGCAGAGTTGCGCGACAGCTCCCGTCTAACCAGAACGTTCGGTTTACTGAACATCATCCCGAAACACGACTAGCTTGACAGAATAGCTTCCTTTGGTGGGTGGTAATTTTTTATACTATAAACGCGACTAGAGCCTCTCAAAAAAACCGCCGTTTACCGCCTACCTAGGTGCATCGTAATTATGAAATTACGTTTACTATTAAATCTGGCGTAGAAAAATGACAGAGGTATATCGGAGAGGG
This sequence comes from Petrophora chlorosata, assembly GCA_951640565.1. Classification (NCBI taxonomy): domain Eukaryota; kingdom Metazoa; phylum Arthropoda; class Insecta; order Lepidoptera; family Geometridae; genus Petrophora; species Petrophora chlorosata. The sequence continues at coordinate 8,030,146 of OX621190.1, forward strand.
GGACCGCGAGCGCCGGAGCGGCTCGTCTACAGATGTAGCGTCTGCCTACTTTCCGCGTAAAGAAAGTAAAAGAGTCATTCATCATGGCGGCGCGGCGCGGCGGTACCGGCGCGGCGGCTACTCACTGGGTCGCGTACATTGCGCGTCCGGTTTGTCTACAAATTGGTCACATTGACCGCTAAGTGGGAAGATTCGGCTCACACGGTGCCGATGGCGATGTCGCTAACGGATAAAAAGTTTTGAGTAGGTAATGCCTTTATTGAAAAAGTCCTTTTGTGCGTTGGAACATGTCAAAACAAGGAAACAAGACGGCGATTTCTTGAAATATGAACAATTTCCTTTAAACAAATAGGTACTTACGGGAAAATCTTATAAAAAATATTTGTCATCAACACATTTTAAACGCATAAGTATACCACAACAAAGTGGCTTTGATTGATGTATTGATAGCAAAAAGCTAGAACAAGTATTCCATTTGTAAATGTAGATGTCCTTCCGCAGCCGGAAGCGAGCACAGTTCACTTAAAGTGCATGGCCCACCTCGAAATGTCAAGTGGCGAACCCATGTTGGTGTCTTCCTGCCTCATTTATATTTGCTAACTTTTTATTAAATTATTATACATTAAATCTTATGACGCGCTTACGTAACAATGTTCACTATAAACAAAACAATAAAATTGTAAGTTTACTTTTCAAACTTCATGTTCTATTAATTGAGCTACATGTATCTGTATTTTCCATTCAAATCAAACCAAAATCTCTTTAATCATTTTGGCATCACAGACGCACTTATGAACGTCAAATTATCACAATGACTCTACCATTCGAATCCTAACCACAGATTAAATAATTATTTATTAATCTGTGGTTAGGATCCAACCAAAGATTTAGGTACTTTTCTTGATACTGTTAAGTTTAAATATCTAACCGAGTATTTTTCTTATTTCAGTCACATAACAAAGACGACGACGTGGGAGGACCCGCGCAAGTCGCTGGCGGCGCAGACCGTGGCTGGTGGAGTCCAGCATCAGAGCACAGACACATTGCTGTCGCAGGCGGCGGCGAGGGCATCTTTAAGTGCAGCACCTGGTAAATATTCACCTACTGCTACTTACTAAGTGGGACAAGTTACACGGTAAACGTTTTCTGGAGACTTCGATTTGGACATACATAGTTTTATCTAGGTATGACCCCGATCGGCAAACGTAGTTGTAGGAAACCTCGCAAATAATGGAGCGAGGGAAGGAAGCAGGCAGTATGAAGGCAACGTGCTTTGGGCGATTTTGTCTTGTATTGACACGTTCCCAAATCGACACAGGTCAAATTATGGTATTAAAAGTTCTGGGTGGCACTGCAACTGTGGGCAGGCGTGGCGCTTACCATCAGGCGAACGGCTTGCTCGTCTCATCATTCAGTACCATAAAATAAATGCCGGTGGACATCTTTTGATTTCTTGTACTAATAAGTCTTCTGTGCTTATGTCGGCTGTTATGTACACCAAGACACGCCGAGAACGAAAATATACAAGAAACGCTCGCAATTTCCTCGGTGCGTTTCGTTGGTCCTTGCTCACACTCCGACCACCTCGGCGAGGTTGGGCAAGAGCATTCGGGCGAGAGTGTGCAGTCACCTTTAGGCCTAAGTATGTTCGTAGTGGACTTTCTTAGTCTTTCTAGGTATTTAGGTATTTAGAGTACCTATCTAGGTAGGAATCTTAATATAATATATACATCGTTTCTTCACTACATAGTATAAAACAAAGTCGCTTTCTCTGTCCCTATATCCCTATGTATGCTTAAATCTTTAAAACTACGCAACGGATTTTGATGTGGTTTTTTTTAATGGATATAGTGATTGAAGAGGAGGGTTTATATGTATAATAACCGTGCGAAGCCGGGGCGGGTCGCTAGTTATGTATATAAGTATAGTACAAAATAACAAAAACTTAAAGATTGATGCATGCATAATAGGAAAAAAACACGCATGGGGAATTCTGTTGAATCGGATTTATTTTAAATAAGTATAGATATATAAATATATAAATTAAGTTGGCAATTAAAGAATACATAGTTACTGAATGTATTTATTTAAAATATTATTTTATGACAAAGGAATCTTTCATTACCTACATAATAAGTGCCAATTTACGTCAACAGGCACAAGTTATCTATGAGGTAAGTCTCTTTACCAGGAATGGACTCCGCAGGGGTTTTCCGGGCCTCTATTTTTATTTAACCTTCACGGGTAGGTATCAACTCTTTATTTACCTACTGCTTTATTATTTAGTAGGTATTATTTTGTAATCCATAGTATATAGACAAGTTACAATAGACTACTTTCCGCCTTATCTCATTCAGACCACTTAATCGAAGCCGACAAAGACTTGTGCGGTGAGGTGACTAATTGATTTTAATAAAATATAACCTAAGTAGTAAACCATAATTTTCCCATAAAAACATGTTTTTCCTTCAATTGTAAACATAAATAGATGCAATTCTAGGATAGAAACCGAGTTCCTACGCCTCGATCCCGTTTCACGTGATCTAATTGGCCACGGAGTCGGGTTTAAAATTATCATGGAACTAAAATAAAAACAAGTAAATAACCCGAATTCTAAAACTGATTTTATGACGGGAATTAACGCGTTGTTTCCGTCGGTCGATGCGAGATGAGCGTTGAAAGGTGTTCGGAAAATACATCGGTGTCGCGGCGCCCGCCGCTGCCGGCTGCTTCTGCGGCCCTGGCGCTGTCTGGCGCGGCGCCTTCGCCTTTCAGCGCGGTGCGTTGCGTTGCGAAACATCCGCGTCGCACCACCACCTACCACCGTCGCCGCCGCCACCCGCCGCCGCGCAACAACACACGAAATCCCACATCATGTTATTTAAACTTATTCTTTTGTCAGCCATCGAATGATGAAACCAGACGTGCCAGCGAGGACTTTATCCACAGAATAACTAATAGTAAACTATGTGTTGTTTATTATGATGTCAGTAGGTAGTTACCTAATTCCTAGGTACTAAAGTATTGTGCGTGTTGCGGTAGTGTAGGTGCTATGGTCGGTATATAATGGTATATAATGTCTCCGGTCCGTGCTAAGGGGGCAGGTATACATGTCTCTTGTACCTTGTACCTAATTCTTCCTACCTACATAATATACATGTAATTTACGATGCTGATTAAAATTTAGCGAATTAGGAAAACAGGATAGGTAATTTTAATATTATTATTAGTCCTATCTACTAAAAATAAAAAGGTTTCTGGCTTACTTAGGTATTGATTTATTTATTAATGAAAATCAAAACAATACAATAGGAAAATTATACCGGAAAATGAGCTCAATACAAATCTTATTTTAACACTGAAATCAGAAAACTGTAAATCATATCAGCGAGCGGCTTTGCGTGGGACGTGTTCGTTCACCTATTTGTCCAGTTATTCCTTGTAAGATAGCTTAGAACGTGACCTAGTCACGTAATCACGTTGTACCTCGCGCCGAGACGACGCCGACGGTCGCCGCGCGCGCCGACCGCTGCCGCGCCGACTCCGGCCGACCTGACGCATGACGGTACCCACAGTGTACCTTGATACATAGAAACGCCCTTATTGCTAGTGAACCAGACGACATCTTTTGTCCATATGTTTCTAGATATATGTATTTTTTATAAGTTAATTATTTATTTGTTATCCTTTTCATTATTATTATTTATTTTAATTATTATTCAAATTACAATGTGATATTATTATTATAAATTTATATTTTCGTGTAATTAGGTTTTCGAATTGCTATTATGTAAAACGCTGTTTTGGCTTGTTGTACGCCTTGGCGTCGCTGTAAGTGCAGCAAGGATTTTAATATTAAATAAATAAATATACGGTATGCTTGCACTGAATTAAACCTTCCGCTGTTCCTATATAATTCAAATAGCGAATCGTTTTAGCTACGGATAATTAAGTATGTCAAAATCTTTCTGTCGGTAGCTGAAAAGATTCGGCGCTTATTGCTTAGATATAGGAACCGGGCTTAGACGTCCGACAACCGATAGACGCCGTCGACCGCTCCATCTCACATTATCTTGAACTATAAACACATGTACGTAGACCAGGTGACAATACAAATAATCGTGTTTTCACATCGCGTTCCTCATTAATCAGATGTCGCGATAACGCAGCCTCAAACTCGAATAAATAACTCCTGCATGACGCTCATCACCCGAACGGGGACATGACTGCACAATCTGCACATATTCTATAACAATTATCAATAAAACATAATTATTGTCTCAGAATAGCTACGTATTCAAGCCTTTGCGTAAACTGTAGCCAGTTATCTAATTATGGTAAAGAGAAGTTTTATCTAATTAAGCACTTATTACCATTTTACGTAATATCTACGTTTATTATTATGACAAACTTTCACTAAGTATATGTCATAATAAAATTATGATATTCTCTCCGACTCTAGAGTAGGTGCCGTGATAATAAAATTATTAAAAGGCCTAAAGTTGTAATCATGATTGTCTTGACACGAGGTTAGTCTAGTCTAGACAAACATGACATTAGATATTTCTTATCATAATTAAATCAGTGAAGTATTGTTACCTCTACAACGCTACATTATATCTATTGCTGTAATTTATGCACACCAACGTACAGGTGTATGTATTTTTACCATTACCAAAATTTAACGCGTATAGGCGTAGTAACAGATCAAGGAACTACAGAAGGACTTGTACTGAAGGAGAAGGTGCCGAGTTCAAATCTCGGCTACGGCAAAATATTTTGCATACCTTAAAAGTTTGTTAAACAATAGCCAAGCACGCGTTATAGCTTAGAAACAAAAAATTCTATCAAAAATTAGTATATTTATTCATAAGTCTAGTATAAGCTCCGAAAACTAAGAGATTTCTTGTCATTGTATACAGGGTGACAGGGCATCATCCATCAGTGATTATGGGCACGTATGCACTGCAGGCGGCACAGAGGAGACGATGTCATACTTCCAAATAAAAATGTATTCCTTAGAGTGTGTATTAAGTAATTTAAAGTTGGCCATTAAAGCCTGATCGGATGGCATCCGAACCCCGCTGGGCCTTGTCCTAGGATGACGTAGTAATTATTAGTAATCTAGAATTCTATGGCATATGAGAAGGCAGGGAATGAATTATCAAAATTAAAGTAAAAACAATACATATTAAATTATGGCATCCCCATCTTCACTAAAATCATTCACATTAAGTTTATACCTTCGTTTAAGACACAAATTATTAAGAACCTTGAATTCGAACAAGTAGGTAAATTTGGCACTATTATCAAGAAAAAATACACAAAACAGATGTTACAATGGCAACAGTGGAAGTGGTAGATAGTAGATATCTAGCAGCTGTGACGCGTCGATCGGTGACGTAATTCCGCTCTGTGATGGTCAGTCGCCGCCTCGTCGTCGACTGCTGGTGTTGAGTAATGGTCATTGTAAATAATGTGTAATTATAATTACACACCACCTGCACTCGCACTCGCTAGGCAACGTTGTTAATAAAGAGGTTATCTTGAAGTTGCTTCGTTTTCATTCTGACCACTTTACCCAAGAACCGGTCATCGTCGCGCCCGATCAACATATTCGACTCTGTGCCAACCAAAACTTGTAAGCATTTGCATTCTAATGTTAATAAAATTTATCATATCCATACGAACCTACGATCTCGATCGAGCGCTATTATGTATAGGTATGTACGAAATCCCGGGACACGATTTATCCATTCGAAACTCATTCATGATCGTGTCGCGGTATGATTCAAAAGTTATTTCTATCCGGCAGTAGGTAGATAATTTTACTAATGACGGTGATATTGACGTCCAATTAGCCAAGTGGCCTAGCCGCGGGTTGTTTATGAATGATCGCCTGTTTGTTGCCTGTGTTTAATTGTGTACAAAGCGTGAGCGAGTACGAGGGAGGGTGATGTGTCGGCGACATCCGCGCCGATGTGATTCATTTGGGTAAGCGCGCGCGTGCGCCAACGCGCGGCAACGACGCGACCGGCGCGCGGCGCGACGCGGCGACGCAGCGGGCGCGGGCGCAGGCGCGCGTCTGGCGCCGTTGTTTCTTGGAACGAGCTCTCGATGACCTTCCCGATGTCCACCGATACCCAATCACGTGCGCGTACGTCTTAGTTCTTAATCCACTTGCAACTAATCGCTGTTGAGAGGATCACTGTTACAGTCCCCTTTGTTTCTGTCGATTTTAAACTCCGATTGATTGGGTACCTCTGATTGGTTTCAGCAGCGAAGAGTACAAGTAGTAACACAACGACGGATCCACTAGGGCCGCTGCCGGACGGCTGGGAGCAGGCTGCGACGGCAGAAGGAGAAATTTACTTCATAAATCATGCTGCTCGCACCACATCCTGGTTCGACCCTAGAATACGTAAGTTTATTTACATCTAGACGTCTATTACAACCACAGGCGTAACGACGTGACAGCGGGAGGCGGATGCATGGCAGAAATGTAACGTCACGATATCGTGTGGTTTGTTGAGACGCTATAACTCTGAACTTAGACCCGACGTAAAACAATTGAAATTGCTGTGGGTAGTCCATGGTTTTGTGCCTCGGCCCCCACCAATAAAACTGGAGCGATGACGACATCGCTCTCGCAGGAGCGCCGAACGCGTGGGGACGCGTTGGATGCTAATTTTTGTGCGCCTAATGCAAACGCATATAAAACTACTACTTCGGAGACCCATCACTAGATTACCGTTATTTATCTTCGCCGTTCGTTCAACGTTAGTGGGCACTTGCTTTAATTGCTGACAGCAAATAGAATTCTAAAAATTATAGTGATATAGACCACGTAAGACTGCGTACTCTTACGTGGTTACAGCAATTACGTCAATTTAGTGTGTACTAAATTGACCTAATAACAACGAAAAAAGAACATTTGTTGTAAAGAAGTATAACAATGGGCTAATGTCTGAATAAAATACCTTTAGGGTAAAACTTTAGGATGGAGACGGCTTATCATATTGGCATATATATAATAGATCAGTACTGTACCTACTATAATACTAATTAGGACAACCTTCATAATATTTTAGTCCAGCGGTCTCTACAACGCGCTAGGACGCCACCAAACGTTCTATAGACTCGCTCCCGCGGCGTATAGATATATATAGGTCCCGAAAACAGTACTCGTATTGGCACAACGAAAGATAGACGCTACTTGATGCAGTTCTTGGGAGTACCTAATAGAAAACGTTTTTTCGATGCTCTATCCACGGCGTTCACAGAACTTTAAAAAAGTTTTTTCGTGAAGACATCACAAGCATTCTTCTCCTATAGTTCCTATACGAGTACCTATACCTCTATACTATAGTAGAGATCGCTTTGAGCGATAAGACCGCCCATTGTTACACCCTTGTAAATATTTAACTTGTACCTGTGCTTGTTCTTAAGTTCTATGTTTAAGGTGAATAATAAAGTGTTTATTTATCTATCTATCAATTTACCATCCATTTTGACAGCTCTTCACTAGTGTCTGAGAATTAAAATATCCAGCCCTTGTTGCTGATGAGTTAGAATCATCAGCAAGAAGGGCTGGATATTTTAATTCTTTGAAAATAACATAAAAATTAATGTCTAGGTAATTATTTAGTCTAGACGTGTGACGCAAATATGTGACCAAAATCTTTAAACATATTTGGCTCTCCCTAACTTGCCAGAAATACCAGATTATTTTGATAAATTACCATTTTATATGCAATTGCGCAATGAGACCTGATGGTAAGCTTACGCTTGTCCATAACAATTGCAGTGCCACCAAGAACTTTTAATACCATGTAAAGTACCTACTGCGTAGTACTGCATTGCGCTCATCTCTCCGAGACATCTCTCATATCCTAAGGAAATTTCGCTGGCTACGATGCCCTTAAATCGGAACACCAGTAATGCTTGCGCACATCTGCTTGGCGGCAGAATAACAGGCAAAATGGTTGTCGACTTCCCATTCCGTAGCTTTTGTAACGGAACTTTACACCTAACAATTATGATGAATACTTCTCGTGTGTGGCCAACCCTGGTATCGGAGTTATGGACCACTTCGATATGGCTTAACGACAGTTATCTTAAGGAAAATATTAATTTCCTCCAAAGCACGATAAAGCTCAGATTTACCACACAAACGTTTATCCATTCAAGTGGTGATCGCTGCTAACGTTGCTTAATCCAGCAGATCTTTACGAACGGCTAGGCGAGCTCCGCTACGAGCGCTAGTGACGTAATATACTAAGTATTGTGTTTGTGTGTTTTAGCGCAAGAACTGCAGCGGACGCCGACGTCGAGCGCGCCCAACGCGGGCGCTTGGAACGCGTCGCTGCAAGCCGCCTGCCAGCAGAAGCTGCGGCTGCAGTCGCTGCAGCTCGAGAGGGACCGCCTCAAGCAGCGCCAGCAGGAGATCAGACTCCAGGTAACAACTACACTCCTCTTAATTAGCATACAGAGTACAAATCCGTTACATGCACAACATTTTGAATGTAGGTAAAGTGTGTCTTCCTTTGCTAAATCGGCCATGTGATGTATAGCGCCCGTAACAAAACAGAGTAGTTAATACACTATAATATATTAATATGCATTTAATATCCTTTAGATAAGGTGCTAGTTTACCTAGCTACTAAAGCTCAAAGTTAAAAAGTTACTTACAGTTTTCTATGGCCTACCCCGGACAGTGATTATTTCCACCATTTTCAGTGACGAATTCTTGCAACACAACCGCATATAAAAAATATATGTTATGTGCAAATGTTTTCTTTTTCTGAGAACCTGCGCAGTAGCAAAAATCAATGCAAAATCGTATACTGAGCAGGTCAGCGGCCATAAAGTTTGGCGCAAGGTAAAGGTGAAAAGGGGCACAGGATAGTCAAGTACATTATTGCTACATCTTTTGTGTCAAAAATTAAGCCTAATTACAAGACTTATTTGGCTCCTTGTGTTTCTCAGAACTTGTTGTGTTAAACAGAAGATAAGAGGAGACTTGTGGTCCAGGGTTAGGTAGCAGGAAAAAGAGCACGCGGCCTATCACCCACGCGTTGGACAGATCATAATTAAGACTACAACTCAATCCACCATAGTCCAGTGTACTCGCAATGCTACCAACCGCTAGAAATGGAGAAGCATTGCGATAGCAGTAACCCTCGCTAAGGACCACGACGCTGAAGACCCACCGCATACACCATCTATTACACGACATATATTAGAATGTCAGAAAAAAACGTTTAGAATAATAGAACATTATTTGCGGTTGCGTTGAATGAATAATAGTAGGTATACTTTGTTCATCAGCTAATTAGATTTGTCAATTTCCAGCAAGAGCTGATGGCCAGACAAGCGTCCTCGATTGTATCGTCGCTCGCGAACAGCACCGCGGTGGCGAGCACCGAGCTGCCGCTGGACCCGTTCCTGTCGGGGCTGTCGGAGCACCAGCGCCAGGAGTCGGCGGACAGCGGGCTCGGCATGGCGCTGCCGCACTCCTACTCCGTGCCGCACACGCCTGAGGACTTCCTGGCGTCCATGGACGACCGTATGGACTGCACCAGCGAGGCCGGCAACGCTATGGACTCCTCCGAGATGTCGCTCGGGGATAACTTAGCCTCCACTGATGATTTGGTGCCTTCTTTACAGGTATTTACTTCTTATATTCTTTATTGTACACTGTCAGAACATTTACATTGTGGATTTTAAACTATATGTACAAAGGCGAGCTTAACCCTGAAAAGAGATTTCTTCCAGCTTGTAGGTTTATGATAAATAAATCATTGTTTATTTTATGTAACTGAGTGACGAGACGAGCTGGTACTTCGCCTGATGGTAAGCGCCACGCCTGCCCATAACAATTGCAGTGCCACCCAGAACTTTTAATACCATAAAAAGTACTGAGATGCATTGCCCTCATCACCCCGACATATCAGATATTAAATCACATGCCCAGTAATATCGCTTGATGCAATGCCCTTCAAACCGGAACACAGTTATACTTGCGCACTTTACTGCTTGGCGGCAGAATAACTGGCAAAGCTGTGGTGCCTACCCAGACGGCCTCCCGCATACGAGAGACCTACCACGAGTAACCTGTTGTTAAGTGACGATGCGGTCGAAGATGTAGCACCCTCGCCTAGAAGAAACCTGTTCACTCTTGTCTTAAAGACACCAAGATTATAGCTATCCGGAAACAGATGCCGGCAGAGTTCCACTTCTTGGCCGTTCGCATTATGAAGGTCGAAAGCGCTTGGAGTGAGCACTTATGATATAAATAATTATTAAGAATAATACGATTATTCTAATTTATAAATGTTTTGTAAAACGCGTGCAGCGGGCAAGTCCAGAGCAAATCAAATTCTAATATTTGCTCTATATAAGTAATGCAAATTAGCATTTAAATTAAACAATAGAAATTGCGGATTTGAATGTACCTAAAATTAGAGACAAACAGTTCAGCGACCTGGTACTAGTTAATGGTTTCCATATAACGTATTCGTTTGTATTACTCTTGATTTTTCCTATGTCAAATAATATATTTTCCAAAGAAGAATAACAATTCTAAATGTACGATTCGTATATTTTCAGCTGAACGAGTTCACAAACGACATTCTCCTCGACGACGTGCAGTCGCTAATCAACCCCAACACCAGCAAGCCGGACGTGCTGACATGGCTCTAAGTGCTAGCAAAGTGCTAGCAAAGCGCTAGCGGTACGCTAGCGAAGTGCTAGAAGTGCTAGCGAAGTGCTGGAAGTGCTAGCGATGCGCGGCCACGCCTATGCTTACAAACTGTAAACTACGTGTTACGATATATTGTACTTACCGCTTACAGTCGACCATATAATAGTGTCGGTGACAAAACGGTAAAGGTGTAAATTTCAATTAAATGACAATAACTAGCGTGTGAGACTGTGAATGAACTGATGTGAATTCGACGTGTGCTGTAGGATAGTAGTCAGTCGCAGGGACGGCTATGCGAACGGACGGGGCGATGGGTACAACTTATAGGGCATTCATATTGGTGCTATAATTCGCCTTAAAGCAAATGCAATACTTGTCAGCATCGCTCGAATATGCTATACGATTCGCTTCCTTTCGTCTTCCTATTCATTTTACAATGAATCAAAATGTTTACAATCGTAATATCGCTTCGTATCGTCTGTTCGTTAATGTGCTCGCTTATTGTGCAGAATTAGTTCTATCTCTGTCTCTGCATTTATCCGAATGAGACAGAAATACGAATGTAATTCTGCATCCGTAATAAGTGTTCTTCATACGGTAGATATTATGTAAAGTTTTGTAACGTATGAGTTATCGTTTTGTACTAATCAAAATTTCTGTATTGTCATTGTGCTGTAAGTAATCACTGTTTGTTATGAGTGTATGAGTTAACTGGCTCATTGCGAATGATCGAGCAGAAAAGGCGGCTCCGACGGGAATCGAGAAGTTTATTTCGCTCGAGACGTCGGAGGCTGCTTTCAGTAAAGCTGATTCTCATGCAGTAAGAGCCACGGATATGTCAGTGGAGCCTGACTGGAGGTGGCTAGTCATAGAGTAGAGCCGCGCCGGCGCCGCACGTCGCGTTTCGTCGCGGAAGCGCGCACGTCGCGGGAACACGTGTACCTTCTAGGTTTCCATAATCTTTGATTCGAGACTATCGGAAATCGCTACATAAATCGGTATATTTGATTTTTATCGTATGATTAAGATTGTGATAACATCTTGACGTAACAGTGCCTTATTGTGCCTTTACTCTATTAGAAATATATTTATTGTTTGTAATTTAGATGATTTTGAAATATTTCTACAAATTTCTATCGGTTAACTATTGAGATAAAAGTAATTTGACAGAAAATATACTACTTAAACTAAGTAGAGATGTGTTTTGTCGACTTACACCGTCCTTGTGTATTTTTCGAGATTATAGATAGATGTTAAGTTTTATAGTTAATCAAGGAATAGGTAATTCCGTTGGCGACTGTCCGTAATGAGAGCGGTCGCGGACCTTGTTTACCTATGCAATAATGGATGTGTGGGTGCAGCTAGCTGAATAACTTTAGGATAATACAATTAATTAATGTAGTGTCGTTTGCTACGCTGTCGGTGTGATGAGACTTGTGCCTTATTCAAGTACCTACGAGCAATATACTTTAATCTAACGGTAGTTTAATGCGACGGAGCGCAGAGCGAGCGGTCAGAATATATACTCTATATTTTGTACTATTTTTAAGTGTCGATTAACATCTCAAAATTGTGTTTTAGCCCACCTAGTCTTTAGAACTTTTTGCATGAGTGTAACGAATTACGGCTAGCTTTATAAAATATACTATATCGAAATTAGGCCTCTTATCAAATGCTACATTGAAAACTTTGCCATATTAGTAAATGTACTATTCTTATAAGACTTATTGTAATCTTCTGTTTATGTTAAATAACAATAATCGCATCTGTGTAACTATTGTAACTAGACGTAACGGTGCTGGGTTTGTAATGCATATAATTTTGTATTCTGTAGATCCATTTTATTGTATACTACTTATATTTTGTATTCGTCGTGTATTATTGTCTAAGAGTCTGTAAGTACTGTAGCGATGGTCCGTCATATTGTTCGGTTCATTATTCTCCGCGCTTCCGCGCGGTCGCGGCCGTTCGGCCGCGGTCGGACGTGTTCGGACGCGGTCGGACGCGGTCGGACGTGTTCGGCCGCGATCGGATGCGATCGGACGCGACCGGACGGAAGGAAGGCGCCACACTACACTACACGTCAGCTAGCGTTCCTACTGCGACCTTGCTCTATGACACATCGAGAAACATTCCATGTCGGCGCTTGTGCGCCGGCGCCGCCGCGCACCTATGGAATAATATTCGGAACAATATATCGAGTAAACTCTACGTTAATTTCTAAGTTATAGCCTTTATTTTACAAACATATCTTTTCAGTCTGATAGCAGATGCAAGTTTTCTATGTAGTGTATGTGACTACGTGTATCAATGTTATAACAATGAAATTAAAAGTGTCAAGTTATTATTAATTTTTACTATAATTTCATTGTAAATAATTCGATATTCTTATAATATGAATTAAATAAATATTTGTTTTAATACCGATTATAGTTTTCATTTCTTCACCCGAAAAGTCGGTTGGGATCTATAACTCGGATCTGGGAATTTTCTGTAGGAAAAACGAAGTTTAGGTCAGCAATCATTTATTACTATTTTTATTAGTTATTTTTAGTGTTTTATGTTACATGCATTTGTTAATTTGATCTACCTAGTGCGCTGTGTTAGGCAAGCACCACCGACATCATTCCTCACTGGTTCCGTGCCTGTAGAAATTGAGTTATAAATTAAATACATAGATAATATAAGTTATGGTTAAAGCTATATCTACAATATATTCATAATATTACGTTTAATTATTTATATTACATTCAGAACTATACATATTCTATAGTATACCACCAATCCTGGGGATTTAAGCATTGACAACCATTAAAATTTAATCATTTGAAATATTTACAAAAAAAAAATTAAAGCAGAAAGTATAAAACCAAAATACGAGGGAGATAAAATAAACAAGAGGCATGCTTATTGGTCTGCATGCTCATAGAGCATACATTTATTTGAAAGTTTCCTACCACAGCCCAGAAATAACAAAGTAAGGCGGGATTAAAGCGCTTTTTACATTAGACTACAAGTTGTTCAGGGTCCCTAACCCTGAAGAGAGGTGTAATAAGAGTATGGGCCCTACCCCCGTACCCGCTGAGCCCTCAAGCGCCAATCATATATGGTGTTGGGTTCAAATTAAGGTATAGCTTCACTACGACTAATGAGATATGATCTAATTATTGTCGATGCAAGATTCAGGCCAGAAATCGAATTAATCTCATTAATTTTGGATAATTTTTAACCGTTCACCAAAAATACTTATTGTGCACCAAATTTGGTCTGTTTTTAGCACTCAAACGTATAAGGGGCAGCCTTCGGTAGTTGGGCCACCCCAACGGTATAAGGGGCAGCCCTCGGTAGGTTAGGGTGCGGCGGAGGTAGCTCTTGGGCCACCCCAACGCCGCGAACATGAAATATTCATAAAATAGGTGCTCATTTTGAAATATTTTAATGAACTTATTTTGGTGCACAATCAGTATATCTGGCGGAAAACCGGAATAAATTGAGGTACAGATAAATACGATCCATTAATTTTTACCAAAATACGGTAACTACAAGTCGAAATAAACTTTCTTGGGACAATATATGGCATCACAAGACATTGTCGCAATGAATCTCCACATTAATCTGAGCTCAACACTATATATGATTGGCGCTCGAGGGACCAGTGGGTACTGCGCACTAGTTAGGGTCTAGGGATAACTAACTATGAAGTAGGGAGGGTAACTAGGGAGCCCTGAATAATGTGTGATGTAATAAGACCTTAAAATAAAGAAGGCTGCTATCAAATACAGCATACAAACGTGCAAGGAAAAATTTCTAACTAAAGTAGCGCTAAATAGTGCCAAAAACGCATGAATAATAAGTAAGGAGATAGTTCCATACAAAGTTTTAACAAACGAATCAACAAAACGACAAAACGAAATAATATTTGAAAAAAAATGCTTTCTGACACACAAATACAATATTTTTGTATTAGATTTTTTATTACGCTTTCGACCGCAACATTATTGCTGTCGAATGCAATTTTGCAAGTTTTAAAAAGTTAATTCAACTTAAGCCTTAGGGCTCAAATGTGCAGATTTAGTCTTAGTACGTACTACCAGGCCTAGCGCACTCCGCACTGTAGGTACGAAGCTACAAGTACATAGCCGGACACCGACGACGGGTCGCGCGTCGTTACACGTGCCGCGTCAGAAGAGATAAGCGATAGAAAGAGAGGCGCTCTGTAGGTTAATATGACTGGTAGGTATGCAGCGTTACGCGAGCCGAATTGAATTTTATTGCGTCATAGCAAGAGTCGCTATTTATTTAAATTTCTTTGCGGAGTGATGCTTCTGTCCCTTAGTATTCTGTGGTACTACGTAACATAAATGACGTACTTTACGAACATGAGAAGTAAAAAAGCT
The DNA here is from genome assembly GCA_951640565.1 of Petrophora chlorosata. Classification (NCBI taxonomy): domain Eukaryota; kingdom Metazoa; phylum Arthropoda; class Insecta; order Lepidoptera; family Geometridae; genus Petrophora; species Petrophora chlorosata. The sequence continues at coordinate 8,045,248 of OX621190.1, forward strand.
TTTCATACCCGCCGAGTAAACGGAGCCATTTATGGCTTGGTATTACTTTGTAACATTCAATGTTCGCGCTCTCTCTCTCCAGTTATGAAACCTAAACTATTTATTCTTTTCACTTGTGATATTTTTTTCTAATACGTAAATTATTTAAAAGAAATATTTAGGTAGGTACATATATGTAAGGAGCAACAATACACGAGTTAACATCTAGCGACACACAACCATACAAGCAGCACAGCTAATTACAACTCCTTACGGCGGGGTCCTTGAAGCGCTCGTCCTGAGGTAGTTCCCTGGTAGCGATAAGCTGTTTGTAGTAGTCGGCCGAGAGCTTGGCGGTGCGCGGCCGGGCCGGGTCCGTGATGTCCACATGGTAGAAACCGAAGCGTTCGCTGTAAAGCGACTTTATGACTTAGACCTTACCAAACATAGTGAAATCTCTATAACGTCTCTATTCCATCACAGTTCGTAGAAGAGTAGAAGAAGATCGGCCAAATTTCATTCTTACATATATTTTTTATTTAATACTAGCTGCGCCCTGCATTTCACCCGCGGTTTCCCGGGATAAAAAGTAGCCTATGTGTTAACCCAGGGTATATTCTATCTCCATACCAAATTTCATCAAAATCCATTCAGTAGTTTTTGCGTGAAAGAGTAACAAAGGTACATCCATACATCCATTCTTACAAACTTTCGCGCTTATAATATAGTAAACATTCCGCCAAGACCTACAAAAGCGTTTTGGTTCCACGTTTATAGTGTGTACTGCTAAGGAATCTTTACTGTCTTCTCTGTGTCCTGATTACAACTTGGGTATCTTCAAGGCCAGAGTAAATAGGTATTTTCTAGATAAACGTGCTCCTCGTGCGGCCACATCGTCACTTAACATCAGGCGAGTTGGTGGTCAAACTAAGATCAATCTTAGGTACAAATCATTAAGATATCCCTAACCGCAGTGTAGCTTTCCTTTCCAGAAAAATAAGGTTTTCATGACCTTAAGTACTTTTCCTGACCAGGAAGAGGCGAAATAAGCGGAAGTGGACATGACGCGACGCTGACACATATTCAGCAGGTCTGACTCATGAAACTCGTAATCAGCTTGTAAGGCTTTTTTAGTTCCTCATACTCAACGGCAGGCCAAGCTACTTATGCATACACGCTTCTAGGGACGAGAGTTTGCGAGTGAGCGCGCATTACAGTGCTGTAGCCAGCGACCGGTCGGCATTGATATTGCCATTGACTAAGACAAAAAAGTCGTCACTATAGGTAATCTCCGAAAACTTATCTTCACTGGAAAAGTAGAAGGCAAAAGACCAAGAGGGAGAAGCCCCTTGCGCGGGTCGGACCAAATCCGCACCGCACTCAATATCATAGTGTCGAAAGCCGGAACAGGTGGCGCAGTATCATAAGAGAGAAGGTGACACCATGACGTGATCACGACCCCCAGCATTGGGGAAACGACGCAAGGAGGAGTATAGGTAGATGTCTAAATAAGTAGGTATCAAAGAAAAACCATTACCTAGGTACTTATATAATTTAAGTACATTTTAATTTATGGTAAGCGATTCTAGCAAGTCATACCGTTGAATAGATCCATTTGAAATTTAAATTCTTCACGCAATCCTTATCTCATTCATTATTTTCTTGATGAGTAGTAATTCTGTCTCCTTTATAGAAAATACCATACCTACATATCTATATGAGGCTTATTAGGTAGATATAGGTACTCGAATTTCTGAACGTTGATAAAATTAGTTATACTACAGTACGTTTGTAACGAGTAATGGTATATCGTATAGTTTATAGGTATGCCTCAAGTTTCATTAGTTGATAATGAGTCAAAACTAATCGAAGAGGCCCATAGCAAACTTAATGGGGAATTAATTAAATATTTTGACGATACAGGGGTGAATTCAAGTGGGTGTGGATTGCCAAAGCCAAAATTATTAGGAATAGCAAATGCTCAAAGGAGACTCAGGGCCAATTTTGATAAAAACTTAACTGCATAATTGGATTTTTAAAACCTTTTTCGCTATTCCTTGTCGTTTCAGATTTGGCTATCCACGACCGCTTGAAAAATTCAGTAGTTTCCCCGTAGCTTCGTCCGCGCGGTTCCCCGTTTTCTATTTTCAGTGGTTGGGCTTTAAGCGTCAGTCCGTCACGGTATTGTTTAATATGTTTGTATAAGAAGATGTGCGGTGACTGTTGAGTGCTGACCGATAACTACCTAAAAATATTACGTCAATATGCATTTTTTACCGGTAAATCCATAAAATACCGATATGTAGGTATTGATACCAAAATAATGTTATAATTACTAATATACCAGTATTTCATTGCCCATACTTTTGACGTTACATTCGTTGTGGTATCGATATTTTAACGTGTTTCGTGGTATCGATACCAATTTTTACGGGTATTTCGGTCCCTGTCCATTATTTTTACTTACGAGAATCCAGCTCTCCATTCGAAGTTGTCCATGAGAGTCCAGGCCGTGTAACCGAGGACGTTGACGCCATCTTCGTAGATTACATTCAAGATCTCGGTCAGGTAATCCTGAAATGACCATGACCATAACGTAAACTTATTTAATGCTTTGTTAAAATAATCTATCGTTACCATGACAATGTTTAAGAATACAGAATAGATATTTTTCTGCGTACCATAACATATAGCTCTTACACGAAAATCTATTGTTGTTGAAAATCTATTCTAATGTTTTTCTATGTAGTAAAAATAGATATTAAAATATTGGGAAAACAATAGATGTTTTTCTAAGTAAGCCTATTAGAAATTCAAATAATAAGTACGTAGTCGTCAATGTTATGTAGGTACATTAATAATAATCTATGGTGTCCGATTTTCTATATTAATAAAGAAATAAATAAATAAGTAATTTTCTTCGCGATACTACACAGTTCAACCAAATTTGGTGAAGAGGTGGCGAAATGAATATGTATGTATATGCTGTATACACAGTATCTAGAACTGAACAAGAAGTGAACTGTTCAATTTGCATTGTTCGGTCGGAAGATGTCTTCGAATCAGGTCGTACCTACGCTTGGGAATTCCTTTGTGATCATTTAAATAAATAATTATCAAAAAAGCAGCAAACAAATCGACGATGTTAAGAAGCTGGTAGGGTAGGAAACCGGGGCTAGCGTTTAGTTGCTGACTAAACTATAAAAAGATTTAACGATTTAGCTACTGTAATAAATACTTACATTAAAATATGCAATGCGACCATAGTCCTGCAATGTACCACGGTCAGAGAATCCGTTTTCAGTTATATAAATCGGTGGGTCGTTGTAGGAGCTCTTGCACCAACGCAACAAGTTGGCAAAACCTGTGGGTACCACCTGGAAAAAAGGCAGCTTTAGAAATTGCTTTAAAAAGTAATGTTTTGTAAAGGATATTGTCCTTACGGATAGTTACCCTAAGCCATTCAGACGCAGAATCACCGCCTACTGCCATAGTAGTGACAGCACCAATATCTTTCAACCACGAGGGAGACTTGGCAGTGGGGTCCACTCCCGCTCCAGTGATCAGATGCGTGGTGTAATGGTTGATGCCGAGGAAGTCAGAAGTGCCCTTGATCCTCTGAGTCCAGTAGGCGTCGAACTGTTCTAGACGGGGTTTAGGAAGACCTTCGGATTCGCTTTGACGCTTCACATTTTCAACCATAACAGCGGGGTAACCACCTTCTTCGGTGAAAATCGGGTGCGCGAACCAACCGAACTGCGAAATGGGAACACGTTATGAGCTAATGAGGTCATACCAAAACAAAAGGAGCCTATTAAGAGAATCTTGAATATGGTAGACTTACTTTGAACTGGTTAGCGACCTCTGCTAAAGCAACTTGCTCCGCATTTTCCGGATCGCTAGGCTCATACCAGATAGAGTTGATTGAGATCATGATCCTTCCCTTTTGTTCAGGTCTGTAGGTTTCGTTGTAAAGGTGGTACGATTCAGCGTGAGATTTAAGAAGATTGTCACTGCACAAATAGTTGCCGACTCCGTGGCTGTTGATTGCAGGGGCCTTTTTATCATCGCCGTAAGCATCCTCACAGATTTCGTAAGGTTCGTTGAAGGTGATCCAGGACTTGATTCTGTCACCGAATTCCCTGAAGCATACATCCGAGTAGTCGCGGAAGTAATCGATCATTTTAGGGTTGGCCCAGCCGCCGAGGTCCTGAAGGGTTTGGGGCAAGTCCCAGTGGAACAGAGTCACCTGCGGGGAGACACTGATGAAAATCAATTCGATATATAAAAAAATATATAAATAATGAATATAAATATTATATATATATATATATATATATATAATTTATAAATATAAAAATTTAAATATACTTGAAAAAACGCGAATAAGAGAGATTATGGATTCTTACGAGAGGTTCAATGTTCTTTGCAGCCAAAGCGTCGAGAAGGTCGTTGTAGTATCTGATGCCATCAGGGTTGATATAGTCGACACGTCCCGTGGGCAAGATGCGCGCCCATGACAGTGAGAACCTGTAGAAGTCCACACCAAGATTGTCCAGCTCCGCTACATCCTCGAGGTAGCGGTTGTAGGAGTCACACGCAATGTCCCCGTTGGTGCCATCGGCGATCATTTCTGGCCGCGTATGGGAGAGCCGGTCCCATACATTTTCAGATTTACCTAGAAAAACATTCTGTTTGTCATAGTCGTAAGTGACCACGTCACATGAACAGATAACCATTTGAGTGATTGCCATGCGACACGTATGACATATGTAATTCCACTTGAAGATGAGGTGATAAAAACTATTCAAAGTATTGATAGCTAAAGATAGTAGCGTAGCGTGGGGGCATGGCCCCGGGCGGTATATTTCATGGGGCGGCAAAATCAGAAAAATGCGTGGAGCCCATTTATTCTTTGTCAAATTTAACAAATCTTTAATCTTAATATCTAAATTCACTCGGTATATATTTGTACCTAAACTGTTTCTTTCTATAGCTCTTCGTATTCGGTATTATTTTGCGAAATGATAGTATCAGTAGTACCAGTAGCATAATCGCGTATCGTTGATTGAAATGGTTTTCCTACTCCCTACGTGGTTAGGGTCATTAATTAATAAATAATTAAATTAAATTAATTGGTTAAGTGTTATTTTCTAAACTGATAATAGTAAGTTAGTAATAGTTTATCTGACGTTTTTCAACCTATGTAAGTGCAAAATTGTAGCGCTCGCTCCGCTCGCATACCGCTATTTAACATATTCCACGAATGCCATGAGGCACTATTCCTCTATGAACGTGGTTCCAAAAATAAGCAAAATGTATTTAATAAGTTTTCATACATAACATACCTATATATATATGTATATATGGATACATATGAGTTGAATACAGAACCTCCTTTCTTTCAAGTCAGTTAAAAAAGCAAAACGTTTTATTTATAATTACATATTTCCATACACACCTATAACTGTTAGTTTTATTCCTGGTGAAAGAGCGGTAATTTTTGTGGAATTTCGAAAATAGTGGGGGTGGGGGGCAAATTCAAGCTGGGCCCTGGGCGGCAAGAACCCACGCTACGCCACTGGCTAGATAATAATAATAATAACAAATGCAAGAGCTAAGAACTAAGCTCCAAGGGTGGAAGTGTTAAAGGGCATAACGCCGGGAGTAGCGTTTAAGTGAAACTGCAGCACACCTCTCGACACCCTTTAGCCACCCACACCAACGTTGCCCCTCTCGTCGCCAATGAACGGCGGCCCTTAAAGGGGGCCCGTTTAGTGGGTGGCGAGTCACCACCTGCCAAAATATTTTCTTATGAGGCGGAACTGGCAGGTGCCGAGGTCTTATATCATAGACCGGCCTCTCATCCATTAAAAATTGAGCTCAATACCCCAATCATAAGTAATTTTCATATCTTCAATAATAGTCCTCGCACTTATCGGGGGCTGTCATTGATTGCATCTTCTTAATGATGCACTTAGAGACAGTCCGCGATAAGTGTTACCCATTACATATCTAAATTAAATGCTCTAAGAGGCCTCTACCTGTTGGACTCATGTCCCCGCGCAAGCCTTCCAAAGGACCGGGTGTATAACCCGTGAGAAAGAGTGACATAATAATAATATATTATACAGAACCTACACTAAGAATAACAGTTATTCTTGTGTCGTAGGTGTCTGCATACCCTTCGGTTGTACAAATTTTGCTAAAATTTATAAGGTAAGGTACAAATACTAACATATAGGATGTGTGTAAGTGTTGTTAAGGAAAGGCTGTGTCTATGAGGTTGCGTTGTGTAAGGGTGTGTGTGTATGTGAGAGTGAGAGAGAAAGTGTATTTTGTGTAAGTGGACAGTGTAAGATAAGAAAACAACTTACCGCTAACATTCCAAGCTCCTTCAATTTGATGGGAGGCTGTTGCTACTCCAAAGGTGAAGCCTTCGGGGAACTTAGTGTAGGCCGCCAGGCCACTGAAATATACATTAAAATAATTTCCATTTTTTTTATTGGTAAATGTGCATACGTTTGACGACATCTCGCCTGATGGAAAGCGAAGATGCGGCCTAAGATGGAACACGCTTGCCCATAATTTACATGTAGGTTATGTAATAAACAAATGACATCTAGGTAGCAGTTTTCTTTTTTAATCTTGGAATACCATTTTAATGGTAATTTTGTTTTATTATGACATTGAGTTAGCTAGTGCAGCAATAAGGATATGTTATACTTGTAAATTTAATTCAGTATGTTATAACTTCAAATATGTGACAGCTATAACATATAATAGATTGTAGGAGGGTATAGAATTATAACAATATGCCCATCACATTAAAAACGGTCACGTCAATGCCAGAACTAGAGGCATTGAGAGTCCTAAAACAAGCAGGATAAGGCGTAGTTTTACGAATAATAAGCACGCAGGCTATAAAACTAACAAAAACCAACCAGATGTGGTAACAAACTCCCTTTAGTATTACGTTGCAGGGTGTTATGATTTCGGGCGGTAAACAAACGAAAGATTAAAGTGTTAACTCACGAATGGCATAGCGCCAGTAGTCCGAGGTACGAGAGTAATGCCATGGCTGCGTCCGGCTTCTGCGAGCTCCTACAACCGACTGCAGGCTACTTTACCATGATTGTTCCTTTTCATCGATAGCCGGCTCCTAACGGTATAATCTCGAGAGTCGATAGGAACTCGCGAAGATAAAGTCATCTTTGTGATACAAAGAGGATTTACGGATCACGATCTTTTTAAAAATAAAAATGAAAGAAAAATGATAAGAGAGTAGAACAATGTTAATAATACCAAAATACTATGTCAGTGGTTCTATCTCTACTTAATAACATATCAGTTTGGGAGTAAAACGCTTCATAACTATACAGTGAAGATTGTAATTCTAACTTATTTATTTCGTTACTAAATTTTTTATAATATACTGCGTACTTATATCGAAACTGGAATGTGGCGATGGAGATAATAATAGCAATTAAGGTTTTAAAGGCACTATTTGAAAGACTACATGCTAATTATTATTATAATTTCAAATGATCAAATTAATGGAGCTGGTACTTTAGTTACTGTACAGTTTATTTTATTAAGGTCTATTCTAAACCCAATGTGTACAGGGTTTAGAATAGACCTTAATAAAATAAACTTAATAATCGGACAAACGCTCCTCGCCACTGGTAATGCAGAGCGACGAACTGCCTACACTCACCTGCAGCCCTTGGCATGACACACAGTAGGTAGGTACGGTATCTACAACTCGACGTAGTCAGCCAATGCACCAGCAGAATACCTCGAGTCAGCACCTCGCGCACATTTCACATCTCCGCGCTGCGCTGCTGCGATAGTGTAGAGCACTGCAGGAACCGCCACTAACTACCCAAACTCACCTGTCACGTCTCATCCAGCAGCCCCTGCATAACGCACAGGTAGTCGACCGACGTGGCCAGCGAATGCGCCAGCAGGATGCCTCGAGTCAGCACCTCGCGCACCTTCCACATCTCCGCACCGCTATTAGGGCGGACCGCTAGGGAAAGCGCACGTTGCGCTATGTACTGGGGAAAGAACCGCCACGGCTGGTCGCGCCACCAGCTGACAAACAATTGAATATTCATTCAAACCATAAAATCATTCATAAAAGTTAAAATTCAATAGTTCAAATGAAAACGATGTGTGTATAATGGGCAGGTTTTCATACACGTTTGTGCAACAACCGCAACCTCAAGTTGAACACGAAATTACTCATCTCAGGTTTTTTATTACTACAAGTATTTAACTTACCTTAGTTAGTATGTGTATCACAAAGTGAGAGTAACATCTGATCTGATTTAAATCGGAAGGTAGATATGGATATGGATGGATATCCAAGTTTGGGCTCGTTGGACTTGTCACGACGAAAACTTTGTTTGTTTAAGGTGACCAGGTTCTGATAATGGAGCTGGAAGGTGCTCATAAGTACTCCACAGCTTTGTTACTAACATGCAGTAAACGTATCGAGTGTGGACTCGTTAGACTGGATTCAACGAGTTTTTTAGTTCTAGCTGGTGACTAATACGGTGAACACCTTTGGACATTATATAATAGTAGCGTTGAAAATTACTATACCTACTTAGCAATAGCAGCTGCGATCCACAAAACACTATCATAGTTTCGTTAGGAGCCTTGCTGAATGTTTCATTAGATACGCAGAAATAAACAGGCGCTTTGGTAACCAAATAATAGTACATAATGTGATAATCATTATCTGTGAACATACTGAACGAGCTGCATACAATAAACTGTCAAATGAAAGTCAATCGTCTTAGTTACCTTAGAAATAAGCCTTCAAACGTGAAATACGTCAAAGCTGCTACGAACAGCGGATACACTAAAGGCAGTATTACTAGAAGACATAGTAGCAGCGAGCCAATCAGTTTGAGGAATGTAGGGAAAGGCGCTCCATATCGCCAGAGGGAATAAACGTCGCCGGCGAACTCTTTGAGGAGTACCTTGATGCGGCCAAACCTGGACGCTCTACGCAGCTGCTGGAAAAGTACAACCTCCTTACAATAATCATTGTCAATTTTGTGTTTATTCCATTAGATTACCTATGAGGTAATTTAATAGCGTCTCTCAGTTAAAGCTTGTAGTGGTTGAACGGAACATTACGCGCTCTTCTGGCGTTGTTTCCAAAGTGTGTGTAATAAGTACATTTACAGCACAGCCCCAGAATAATTAGTGTAAAAAACCATGACAAATCTATACATATAATAAAATCGTAGAACCCAAAAAATCTGTACATGGAAGATATTCGAAAAAAAAATCAAGCAGGGCGACTTCAAATGAGTAACTAAACATATTAAAACAGTTTTTAAAATTTTTGTGTTTGTTTGGACTTCTATAACTTAAGAACCACTAATGAGATTTTGATGGTGTTTCCACGAATATGCTTAACAAAACCCTGATTCTAATATAGGCTATCAAAATTTTGAAAAATCTACTTATGGGGGGGATTAATGGGGGGTGAAGTTTGTATGGAAAAAAGTTATTAGATTGTCTTAGAACCTTGAAACTCAGATTGAATACTTATTATTACAAATTAATAAATACGGGTTCGAGCATTTTTCAAACTTCAGCTTCTTTAAGCGATGACGACAGAAAAAAGATAAAATTAGTTTGACTTTGAAACGCTGTGTAGACTACGAAAATGAATGAAATACGTAGGTGTAAAATTATAATTACATAAAAAATATTATGGTAGAAATATACATCATTTCAGCGTTTTTAGGAAATCTTACAAAATAACTTGGAATCTTTACACGAAAGAAACTGTAATTATTTCAACACTTGAAAATTAGTTTATGCAATAGAAAGTAGATGGCAGTAAAATTAAAACTCGCAAACAGTAACTTTATGGAATGCACCAGACCAGTGAAAAATGTCAAAATATTTTTCTTTTCTAATTCGCTTAGATCGACGTTACCAGATTTATCCTGACGACGCGATATGGTGGGGGCACCAAGTGTCTTTAAGAAGCATGCTTTAGGCAGGACAATATAAACTGTCCTGTCAATACCAGTAACAAATGCTACTATTTACAGCTGCTAATACACGATTTCTGTCAGCGGCGCTACCTCATTTGCGTTCCTCAGAACAGTAGATAGTGTTGAACGCCGTACGTTCCATGCAGCCTGCAGATTAAGGCGCCTCTTGAATGACGACCAAATTTGGGATGAAATTCTAGCAAATGCAGTCGTGATACTTCACGACGTATGCGCCATTTGTTTGCTGGGTGTTGGTGTTTTATGGGCTTTCGAGCTTCGTGCAACTGTGGGAGAAGTGTCTACACCATCTTGCCGAAGATATCTCGCCTATATGCTCTGAGGAACTTTGAACAGGACGTGGACGTATCAGACAAGAGAGAGATAAATTGTTGTCTTACTATGCTACAAAATGTTGTCATTGCCATCGGTGGCGATTAGACCGAGTGAATACCGTAAAAATTGGCGCATTGAAAACAATTGCAGGTTAAATTATGCTTCTTTAAAATTGGACCACTCCGAAATTGTGTAACGTAACTCGGATAAAGGAAGTGTCGCTACAAAGGAACCTGCTTGAGCGTTAAACTACAAATACGATCCTACATGGAGTACTGTAGCCATCTATAGGGTGGGTCAGCCGAATACCAACTGGCAGCTCTGGAATCTTTAGAACGTTGCCTAATTAATTATATAAATAACAATAAGCTGGTGTAGAAGAAACTGACAAGTCTTAAACACGGACGGAAACTTGGGTGTCTGTCGCTCTTCTATCGACAGCACTTCGGTAAGAATTGCACTAACCGATCCCTTCTTCTCCTTTTCACTTAAGGGCTTCCAGGCGAAAAGAGTCATTCCCCGTACGTACTTAATGTTCCACCGATCGGTACGAAACGTTTTGCAGATTCTTTCATCATGCGGACTCCTTAAAGAATGGAACGCTCTACCAGCTTTTTGTTTCCAAATAGCTACAAAGTCTAGAGTGAATAGGCATCTCATAGGCAACCATGCTCCATCTTCGCTTTCCATCAGGCAAGTGCCCATTTACCAATTTAAAAAAATATAAGTAGTCGACGCGAACGAAGTAGGGACATTACTCTCTACAAAAAAAGCCTCTACATCAGCGTTAAACTATAATCCACGTGATCGAAGTCGCGGGCAACAGCTAGTTTAATATAAATATAAACTAGGCCTAGCGCACTCCGCACTGTAGGTACGAAGCTACAAATACATAGACGGACACCGACGACGGCGGATCGCGCGTCGTTACACCTGCCGCGTCAGAAGAGATAAGAGCTATGCGATAAAAAGAGAGGCGCTCTGTAGTTGGTTGTCTGGTTAATATGGTTCTGGTTAAACTGGTAGGTATGCAGCGCTAGGCAACTGAATTGAATTTTATTGCGTCATAGCAAGAGTCGCTATTTGTTTAAATTTCTTTGCGGAGTGATGCTTCTGTTCCTTAGTATTCTGTGTATAAACTAAGGTTTTAAATAATCAGTAAGAAAAATGAATTTGCTGTACGCCTTACTGTGTAACTTCGGGATGGTATCAAAAGACGCAGGTTTGAACTCTGTCCGAGTAATATAATATCTAATTTTTCTCTTTTTGATAATTTAAAATCTTAGGATTTTGCCAAGCATGCGCTAATGCTTTTAATATTAAATATGAACTAATTATAAAGATGTTGTCATAATCTATCCTAATCTTATAATTAAATAAATGATAAAGAAATAAGTTCAGGGACGAAGTGATAATTAATATAAAGGCTAGATATCAAATGAAATCGCGTCTTTTAATAATGACCGGAACTCTAAAAATTTCCCAAAGGCCTAGCGGTACTTAGCATAGATGTGATACTAGGTATATTGACATGTTTACTTCCTTCTACAGAACGTACGCCTATAAGCACGTTGATGAGTAATTTCATAAATGCCTCACTTTCTTTTTCTTTTTAAATAATAAAATCAAACATTATTCGCGTTTTGGCAATGGCCTGTGCTTAAATTTGGGATAAAAATATTATCATCCTCAGCGGAGCGAAGGTCAAGTAGGGGAAGCGACATGAAGGGGTGAGAATTGTGTGGAGCCTAGTGATCATTTACTATTTTTGGTGATCATTTACTATTTTTTGGTGATTATTTGGTAACATTTTTTGGTGATTTTTGGCAATATAAAGTTATATTTTGCTGTTACATTTTACTAGATCTGGTGGTTAGTTAAAAATAAGCCCTTAAATATCAGCCTACTGGTTTTAATAAACATGCAATAAACCTGCTGGAATATATGAAAGCTTCGGAGTTAGATGTGTAGGATCTTACTTGCACCATGAAAACCTTATGTGTTCTTTGGTACGGTTTCATTACTTGGAGATGGGCACAGAGATTCGGTCATTGTAAAGGTGGAACTTTAATTCCCATTACCTATTTAATTTTGTTTATTTTAAAGGTTTTGCTAAGTGTGGCACGGCATGGTGATAATAATGACACAATTGACATATTGTCGTTATGAAAAAAGTGTCAACATCAATCATCATAGATTAAAAAGAACCTGAAATACTTTGATTTTATATGTTTGGTTGTAAAAAGTTTCGGTAAAGCATATTATTATGTTTTACTGTTTTATCCATTAAGGTCTCACACTATTCCTCAATGGTTTTATCGAATTTTTTTTCGGCAATTCCTTTGTCAATACAATTCTTCTTGCCCTTTCGACTTAGTTAAAGTGTTTATGAAGAGTAAAGTGTTACTCAAAGCAGAATTGCATGTAAATACTATATAAGAATATTCTAACCTATTTCGAGTACCTCAGCATGGCTACTCCGAGAACAGTCGCCTGCACTAATATGTACATTTCATTATTTTCAAAATGATGTCACAGTCTTAAATTTCATAAAAATGTACACAAACTTATTCTCAAAAAATATGTAGCTAGCATTTTGTGCCATAATCATATACACATTTTAAATATTATAATGTAAACAAGTGTATATCAAAAAAAATGGTATGCAGTACTATCAAATGTCCATAAAAATTAAAAACTAAAACCAGACTACTACGTGCTACTAATTATTCTTTATTATATGAGTCCTAGTCGGAGGCCATCATGCTTTTCGGTATTAAGCAGCCTCCGACTACGACCGACATTTATTTTAAAATACTTACTAGGAGTAAGTATTTTTATCACAACCGAACATGCATACATGCTTCCCCTTTCTGTTTTTTGGGGTAAAAAAGCTTCTGTGACCACGCAACTAGAGCCTTGGAATATTTTGCTATTAATTGGGTAAGGATAAAGTGCCCTCAGTTTTGATTTAGCGGATAAACTTTAAACCTGTAAGAGGTGCACTAAGGACAGATAAATTAGATCCTGAATAAATGAAAAAAAAATAGGGTAAAAAAGAGGATATACAGGTGTGGCAAAATGTTAGGTTCTTCAGGGTAGGAACCCTTTCCATTGCAGGGATATAAGAACCATTGAGTCCAAGGTGTATTTGTTTTCGAAATTATTTTTTTCATTTTTCTTATTGTATTTCTTTCAAAAATTCAAAGCACTTTTGTTTTAATTTTCTTCAGCAAGGGAGCACCCTTGCTGTGAGAACTTACCCTGAAGTCCACAAATTTTGACACATCTGTATACCTAATTTCACTTAGAAGGAATCGCGTGTCAGCTAGTTGTATAAAATAAGCCGCATAGCGTATAGGTTACCTATAAGTGCATAGATTTAATACAGTACCTACCTATCTCGATTATTGTTCATGTTTCATAGCAATATAATACGAGTACTTGCAGTGATTAATAATGCGAGTGCTAGCGTGGACGTCTCATTTTTGATATCAATATGTTTGTGTACTTATTTATAATTGCCTTATTATTAGGCGTCGTCCACATTCTGTTCAATTATAACAAAAGCGCTCGCCTGCTCAAGAAAATCCCGGGGCCGAAATACGCTTTCATTTTCGGAAATGGCTTGGAAATTATTGTTACTCCAGGTAACAAAAAGTTTATATATTTGTTTTATTTAGTGTTTATTTTTTGGTTATCAATTAAAGTTTTCTCATTTCTTCTTAGTTCGGCCTTTAATTTTGGCCATTATATTTCAAAGATTTTCCATAAATTACTATTTTCTGTTTGAGAGTACGGAATTGTCCTTCACAAGATGACTCAAGGGTATTACGAGTAGTAATAATTAATCATTGCTAGCTTCGCCCCGCGGTTTCAACCGCTGTTTCCCGGGATAAAAAGTAGCCTATGTCCTTTTCCAGGACCTCAAGAAACTACATACTCAATTTTCATCAAAATCCGTTTAGTAGTTTTTGTATAATTGAGTAACAAACCATCCTCACAAACTTTCGCATTTATAGTATTAGTAGGAAGTCTACACCCGCACATTCTTACTGGTTGAACTCTTCGTAATTTTTTTCTGAATTAAATTAAAATAATAAACATGGTAAATATCCCGTTAATAATATATAAAATTTACTTATTTCTTTTTTTATAAATTTTTCGTGCACATAACAAACGCTGTCGTTCAATATTCTGCGACAACGTATGATGAACATTTTGTATATAGTTTTTTTTTTAAATATGGCTAAATGAATATTTCATAGATTAAAATGGTGAAATGCATTTAAAGGTATGTAATATTAAATAAGTTAGGTCAATTTACGCCTCAGGACTTAAAAGTTCCTCATTAGTCAGCTTGTACGCAGCATACATGTATGCTGCGTATATAAATCGTACGTGAAAATATTTTTCAATTCTCAAGTTCATAACACTTTACGAGCATAAGAAGTAAAAAATATTTTTATTTAACCATATGAAAAAGAAAAACAGAATTTACATTTTCTTTTTATGAAAAAGTTGTTTTAATAGTTGGAATTGAGGTGAGAGTTTAAAATTACCCTGTATATTTAGTTGGTTTGCTATTCCTATATAATAATAAGTTTAATGATTTTCAGTGGAGTTAATGAAATTAGGAAGACGATGGAGCCAGACATGGAAAGGAATATTCAGGTTTTATTGTTTTCCATATGGTGCTGTAAACATTTACAACCCGGAGGATATCGAAGTAAGTACTAACTGGTTGATAACACACCTACTCGATTGTTTTTTCTTTTAATTTATATTGATTATTATTAGAAAAATAATTATTATCCTTCTGTGTATACTAAAGATACAAACTACACACATCAAAAGTGTCTAGGGATCAAGCATTTTTATGCGGATTTCTTGAGATTGAGATGTGGCTTTGTAATAAATTTATAATTTATATGGATCCTTTTTGGTGCATTTCATAATTTGAATCAGGAACTGTGAATCAAATTCGAGTAAAAGATGAAAATCAGCTGTCAATATTTTCCCTATAAAAACATACAACGCATTGAAGACATTATTAGTGCTACTGTTTCCCTACTACTGATTAAAACCAACGTTATTATGGAGCGGCGACGTCATTTAAGCAGGGAAGAAATGCTCAGAGCCGTGGGAATGATAGAAGCTGGTTCCCGGCAACGTACTGTGGCTTTAGCTCTGAATACAAGTCAGAGTGTTATCAGTCGACTTTGGACACGTTACCGAAGCACTGGTACCGTGGCTGAGCGCCATGGAGGACGGTATCGCTGCACCACACGGAGACAAGACCGATACATTCAAATCTTAACTCGAAGAGCTCCAACAATAACCGCCATGATGTTAGCCGTGAGGCTTCATCACTCTTCAGGGAACTTAATTAGCGACCAAACAGTCAGAAACCGCTTGCATGAAGTGAACCTTCATTCCCGAAGACCGCTACGGGTACCACCTATAGCAATGCACAATCGTAGGATTCGATATCAATGGGCTCTTGAACACAGAAATTGGGCAGAAGAACAATGGCGTTTCGTGTGCTTTTCTGATGAGTCTCGTTTTGGTATGAGACCGGATACAAGACGTATACGACACTGGAGAACCCCTGGACGCCAACAGCGATTAAAATCCTGCCAGGAAGTCCATCCTTATAGTGGTGGAACCATCATGGTATGGGCGGGTATTTGGATCGGCGGAAGAACTGAGTTGATTTGGATCAGAGGCAACCTCAACGCTCAAATTTATGCTGAGACGATTGTATCAGACGTCATCGTTCCTCTACAAGTGCAAATCGGTCCCTTATTTCAGTTAATGCATGATAATGCACGACCGCACACCGCAAGAGTTGTAAGACAGACTCTCGCCGCAGCTAACATCAATGTCCTGCCCTGGCCTGCTCAGTCGCCAGACTTGAACCCGATTGAGCATGCATGGGATATGCTACAGAGAAGAGCTCTGCCGAATATGGAGGGTATCCAGTCGCAAGAAGACCTTTTTTTGTTGTTGCAACGAACATGGGCGGCCATTCCACAGCGTGATTTGGATGAACTCATTTTGAGTATGCCAAACCGATGTTCTTGTGTTGTTAGTGTTCGCGGTAGAAACACGGATTATTAATTGTTTAAGTTACCCAATAAAATTTTAAAGAAAACTGTTATTTCAGTCTTTTTTTCGAACTTTAATGTTAGTGGTTCAAATGTCAAAAATCCCTTTATTAGGAAAATGGCAAATTTCTTTATTAATGCAAAGGTGACTTGGTTTATCGTTACTGTGACAAACGAAAACACTTTATTTGATGAATCCTTAAAGAAAATTTTAATTAATATCAATCAGGAGAAAAGTTATTGCAAAAATATATGTTGATCCCTAGACACTTTTGATGTGTGTATAATGTATTACTAAATACATTCATATACAGAGTGTTTTATTTAACTGGGACGGTATGGGAAAATCCGAATCCATAGGAGATACGAGGAAACTGTCTTAGGATCTATGTATGTATGTGATATTTGGGCATTACTTAGGAACCATTAGGTTTCTTACTGAAAACAATTTTGTCATATTAAATTTGGTCAAGTCTGGAGTTCTCCATGAAAAATGAGTGAAATTATGCCCGCACCTGCATAAGTGCATTTATAGAAGCATTGGCTGCCCCTTTCGGTTCCCCCCAGTTTAACCCGCGGTTTCCCGGAATAAAAGTAACCCATGTGTTAATCCAGGGTACAAGCTATTTCCATTTCAAATTTCACTTAAATCCGGGAACCCGCACAAACTTTTGCATTTATAATATTAACATGTGATTATGTGATGTGATGTGATAATATACTATTATTATATAGTGTCAATTAGTTTAATTAAAGTTTCCAACGATACAATTAAGTTATTCTTATATTTAAATCAGTGAATCTGCATTTGAAAAAATTGGTCAGCGTTGTTAAATTTTTATGGACAAGGCTCACACTCACACTTAAACAAACAAATGATTATGCTAAAATTGTGTTCACAAAAAAGATTTAATGGTTCATCTTCGTAAGACAGTTTCCCCGTCTCGTTTCTTCTATGGATTCGGATTTGTCCCAGTTTAAAAAAATATTAAATTTTTTACAGATTGTAACTTCAAGTGTAAAGTATAACGACAAAAGTGATATTTACTTGCTTTTAAAGCCATGGCTACAAGAAGGGTTGCTGGTCAGCAATGGTAAGATATATTATAAGTATAGTATAGGTATGTAAGTTCAGAAAAATGTGCCCATATTGTTTTTTTGTTTCTTATCAGCACAAGAACAGATTTCCGCGATAATTTTTTTTCTATCATTTTATCGAGTTTAGGCAGAAATATTTAAAAAGTAAGTTTTTTATCCATAAGTATTAAAAAAAGACGTGTGGCACTCGGAGACTGCCGCGGTAAAGCTATTGCATTATATACATAATAGCATTCGGAGTGGGGGGTGTTAGGTTATTTTCGTTACGGAGTTTCTGGATTCGGTCTTCACGCTCAAGGCCCGCGATAGAAGCTATGCAATAGCTTAAAAACAAACAATGCATTTTTAATAGGCTTAATCTAAATGGATTTCTAAAAACAAAACATAATATCTCAAAACGTTAGGGTAGTTGCCATAGGGATTCTTGTTCAAAAACTCACCTGTATAGGTACACATATACTAGCGCCAAATTCAAATTATATGTATATTGAAAGAAGGGGGGATGAAACGCTGCTAAAATATCAAACGTTTATCTATAAGGTGTTTTCCACGAACCCGCACTGGGCCAGCGTGATGGGTTATTGCACATAGTGTCTCTATGAGACAATGCAGAGAAGGCGCGTGTCTCAGCAGTGAAAACGTAATGGACTTATGATGAAGGTGTTTAATGACGCAAATAGGTGAAATTTATGATAACATTATGGATCGTACATTTCGCCATCAGCTCTTAGTGCCTAGGAACTGCAGTAAGTAGGTTTTAATTTGTTGGGCACGAGTATCATTAACTGACTGTGGTGCTAAAACAATGTTTTAAATTGCTCTCTAACAATGTTCACAATTCCTTTGATTGCTGGTTCATTTAGATTTTCCTGTTCTAGGAGAAAAATGGCAGCAACGAAGAAAACTGCTCACGCCCGCGTTCCATTTCAATATATTGCGGCAGTTTTTCATCGTCTTTCAAGAAAACAGCCAGCGGTTAGTGGAAAGGTTGGCAAATTCTGCCGGAGAGCCTGTGGATATAGTACCTGTGCTTTCGGAGTTCACGCTGCACACCATCTGTGGTAAGCAACTAAATCCTACTAAAAACACGCATTTGTACTAATTTCTATGAGTTTCTTCCTATTATTCAGTATATATCTGTTGAAGTGGCTCAGTGGGAGCACGTACGACTTTTGATCCGACGCATCCGAGTTCGAATCCCGCTGTCTCCGCACCACTGACTTTCTTAAGTTATGTTTGGAATTTACACTCGGTCTAAAAACGTTGAAGGAAAACATCGTGAGGAAACCGGTATTTCCAAGAATTAATTACAAAAGGGCAAGGACATGAGATATACACCCACCCGAACTGGGCTAGCGTGGTGGATTATGGCCCATACTCTCTCTATGAGAGAAGGCTCGTGGCCCAGCAGTGGGAATGTGATGGAGTGATTATGATGATGATGATCATAATATTAGAGATAAATATATTAGAAGTAGGTATATAAAACATTCGTATACCAAATGCAATACAAAGTCTGCACAAAGACATAGTTTTATCAGTATTACAACATCTATTTATATTTCGTGTGATAAATAACAATCTACATTGGACCTTGACCATCTTATACTGTTATCATTTTGTATGTTGAATTGAAATATATATATACATATATCGGCGCAAAGATTCTAACAAACTTCAACAACTGTTAAAAATAACAAACTGATAAACTATTAGTTTATTACTAATAGTTTTGATTGCATAACTACTGTTTAGAATCATAATTTTTTATAATACAGATGCGGATTTATAATACGATTTTGATTTCAGAAACTGCAATGGGAACTCAACTTAGTAAAGAGACAACTGGCGCAGGCAGGACCTACAAAGAGGCAATTTACGGCCTAGGAAAAGTACTCGTATACCGGTTCATCAGGTTGTACCTTTACCCTGACTTCATTTTCTTTTTGAGTTCTGCTGGGCGAGCCTTCAGAAAATATTGTAAGGTCATTCAATGTTTTACTATGACGGTAATTAAAGACAGAAGGGAGCACATTAACAAGTATGGCATACAGCTACAGGAAGATAGTGGCGATCAAGATGTTGTTTACAAGAAGAAACGGAAGACGGCCATGCTGGATCTATTACTGTTGGCTGAGAAGGATGGTCACATTGACACCGCTGGGATTCAAGAAGAAGTCGACACATTTATGTTCGAGGTATGACAGCACTAATTATTCTGTGTTATGATTTCGACTAAATTGCATGAAGATTAAATAAATATATAGACAATTATTATACAAGTCTAAAAAACTTTTAGCATTTCGTCCCATTCGTTTAATCACTCAATAAAGATTAGTATAAGTTCAGCAGCTGCAGGCTTAGATATGGTACAGATAAGTCAAAAATAATGCCCAGAAGAATAGTGTCCAACATATTTAGTAGGTAGTATTTTAGTTAAGAACCCCTGTTTAGAAACAAAGGTGTGGCGGGCCGGATGCTAGACATATCTAACAAATCACCAATCCGGCCCGCCGCGGACCGTAATAGCAAAGAAAACTAACTGTATTAGGGAATATGCATGTATTTTATTTAATGCATAAATCGATAAATTTTTGAATACAATTAATGAAAAAATATGTTTAAAAATCGGCATCATTCGTCAAAAAAATGAATCGATTTAAATCAACATAAACGCGCCATTTGCGTGTGACGTTAAAATGTGGGGACCTCCTCATTGGTCCATCTAAGCTACATGTGTATATGTGTCAATAATTTACCAATAGTGCGGATGTCAAAAATTGACAAATAAGCAGCGAGGCGCGTGACGACAAAATGTGGTTGCACGTACTCAAACGTTTTGCGATTACGTTCCGTGTCTCCAAAAATAAGAAAAAGAAACATTGAAATACAAATAAACTACGCAAGTAAAAATAATATAATTATTTCACTACTAAATGTTTACAGTAATAGGAGTTTAGGAGTAATCTATCGTAAAAAGTATTATCCAGATTTTTCGACAACATATGCATATTCCCTATTAGGGGACCCGGAAACTGTTAATTTTGTTTTTCTCATGTAAGTGAATTTATATTCATTTTGAGAAATAAATATCTTATACCTGGACAATTGAGCTTGAGCTCCTCAGTCGAATTTGCTGCGATGCTAGACTCATTCTGCGTCTCTAGACGTAAGATGTGACGGCGCCCGCCATAGTGTTGGTCGACACGAGAACTATAGAATGTGTTACATTTATCTGCAGGGCGATCATGTATCTCTCATTTCAATCAAACCAATGAGAAACCAGTTACCCGACAAATTTACAAAGCGAGATTGTGCTATGAATCGTTATGTATACGCCCAACCTAATCAAGTGTCGACGCAAGTAGCATCCAACAATAAAGGCCACCCTAATCTCATATGGCATAAATACTGGAAGCTCTTCTGGTTACTGCGACTTATATATAAATCATCTTAATAATCTGGTATTAAATGTAACCTGCTATAACTACTACCTATCTCGAAAAAAACCAGTTCGAGCATAGGAGTAAATTGAAAAACAGCGCTGCGTTAACATTTACGAAGTGAATGTGCCCCCACCATAACTATGCAGAATTTACACCTTTTGCACCCAGACTATAGGTACATATTAAGTAGATACTAAATAGGTACTTGAAGAAGCTGTGTACCTGTTGTTTGTTAAAGCAATAAAGAATTTCTTATCTTATTTTATCTCTAAAGGATGAGAGTCATGGCGTCAGGCCTTTTACATGGCGATGGATGCATAGCACCATGCACCAACACGTAAGCTAATAGCAAGACTGAAAGCACATTGGTCTAACAAATTGCCAGCATTAAAATTATTTTTCAAAAAAAACTAAACCGACTTCAAAACCACAAATGGCACTCAAAAGTAAAAAATAAATTAATATAATTATCATAAGCGCTACCCACTCATATATTTGAAGTCGGTGCCAGCCAAGTGTAATAGGTAGCAGATAAATACTATGTATATAGTAAGTACTACTTGTAGGTAGTATCTATCTACTACCTTATATTATTAAATACTATGTATATAGTAAGTACTACTTGTAGGTAGTATCTATCTACTACCTTTTAGACTTGGCTGGCACCGACTTCAAATATATGAGTGGGTAGCGCTTATGATAATTATATTAATTTATTTTTTACTTTTGAGTGCCATTTGTGGTTTTGAAGTCGGTTTAGTTTTTTTTGAAAAATAATTTATTTTACCCTTTTTAGTGAAAAACAAGTTTTAATTAAATTAATTCAAAAAGTTTTTAAAGACAAGCTTTTATGATCTAGAAGCCACATCATGACAAAGTTTAAAATGGGCTATCACAATTAAATGCATGTACAAAAAAATTTCATGTCTGTCCTATTCTCTGTTGAGGAGTTCCCTCGCCAGAAGTCAATCCTGGGTGTATCTGCCATATCATGATGGAATTTAGAACAGGCTATTATGGTTTAATCTATTTACGAAATGTTGTGTCTGTACTATTCACCGTTGAGGAGTTCCCTCACCGGAAGTCAACCCTGGGTGAAGCAGGTGAAGCAGTAGAATACAAAACCTCCACCTTAAGAAAGTTTGGTTACGAAAAAAACAAGAACCGACTTGAAGATTAAACTTATATTTTTTGTTTTTGCTATTTTTTTCAAAAACTACTGAATGAATTTCGATAAAATTTATATGGGACCACCTTTGAAGTATTACCTACCAATCAAAAAAAGAATTATCGAAATCAATGCATAATTGGCGGAGTAATCGCGTAACAAACACACAAAAAAAAAATAAAAAAAAAAAAAAAAAACATACCGTCGAATTGTAAACCTCCTCCTTTTTGAAGTCGGTTAAAAAGAGAGGATAGCCTGAATCTAAAAAGCCGTGAATCCGACACACTGACTGCAAGAAAGCGGCACGATCTGCGACACTAGGACACGTATCTAAAAAATAAGTTTCTGTACTAGTTCGCAGAGCAGCCCCTTACCAGTTTGTGAAGCCAAAATTGTAAATAACAACAAAAACTAACTAAAGAAGCTCCATTTTTTATGCGTGAGAACAGACACCACCAAATACATTTGTCTATACCGATTATCTGACCAAGGACCTGAAGGTCAAGCGGTAATCGGTATGGACATATGTATCCGTTCCGAATATGACGCGATTTTATCTGATAACTCACGAAGACTAATTTCGGCTGAGCCGAAGATTCCGTAAATTTTTGACCGAAACAGGCCAAAACCGAAACGGAAATTTCAGTCGGTAACTATTATTAAAAGTATAATTTTTATTGCGCTAGTCGAGCGCAGTTGAACGTAACAAAAACGGATTTATGCACACCCTTGGGAATTATCACAGTATGTCATATTGTCTGACTGGCAGAACGATACACTAGCATCAGGTGAAAAAAAACAAAAAGCTTTTTCGAAATTTCTTAAAAACTTCGATTTGATTTGATACTTTGAGGGTAACATTCCAGATGCGAAATAGAGTCCATTAAACCCATGTTGTTATTTTTTGAGATATTACACTAATATGAATAATTTATCCACTCGTAGTTTTCTCTGGATTGATTCAGTTGTTCCAAATGATGTTTAAATAATTATTTATGTTGATTTAAGTACTTATGTTTGTTTATATTTATTTATTGTAATTGACTGACTTGCTACTACTGATACACTATCTCGCTATTTCAGGGGCATGACACGACGGCATCTGGACTTACGTTTTGTTTGATGTCGCTGGCGAACAACATAGGTGTTCAGGTACCTGTCCTACGTACTTAGTATCAATCATCATCACCTTAACACCAACCCAGCATTCCCACAGCTGGGACACGGGCTCTTTCTACAAGAGAGGATTGGGTTTGTCATTTGGTTTCCTTCGCCGCGTTTAAAATTATTGCTGACGGGTTCGTTAAAATGTACGTGAATTCATGAATAAATATAAAGTCAAATCTGGAAAAATAATTACAAAAAGAATCCTCAAGCTCCCTAAATTCAGAGAAAGGTAGACAGTCGGAGTAATTTAAATTCCCTTGTGTCTTAACTGTTTATTTATTAACAAAAACTCAAATATGTGAATGACTCGCAACTGCATATATCAATATGTTTTGCGTCACTATCACTAGTTGCAGTTTAATTTATAAACAGTACCTATAGATTTAGAGTTCAATTCAGGTCTGTGTCATTAAACTCATCAATATCATTGAGTGTAGATAAGTAATAAAACATTGCTATCTCAATTCCGCCAGTAAACAACAGTGTTTACTATGGTATTTTTCAACAGGACAAAGCATACAGTGAGCTCCAGGAGATATTTGGCGACTCCACTAGGCCGGCCAGTATGGATGACCTGTCCAGGATGAAATACCTAGAGTGCATCATCAAGGAGTCTCTACGCCTGTACCCACCTGTACATTTCATCAGTCGGAGCATAAATGAAACGGTTACATTGAGTAAGTAGTTCCTACTAACTAAAAGTATCTACGATTTAATTTTAAGATACATTTGTGGTTTACACTTTACACTATCATGTACCTAGGGTTTATTTTTGAGGAAGGTTTTAGTGTATATTACATTCGTATTAGCACCAGGCGAAGGCGGGGCGGGTTGCGAGTATTTCCTATGTATAAGCTATAAAATATTCTGTGGTACATTTCTGTATATTTTATCACGTTTTAACGTTATTTTATTAAGTCACTTTCTTGTTTGTCTCTCTGTCTGTCCAGCTATCTGGCTATCCGGCTGTAATTATCAGGGTAGCTCACAACTGGATGAGAATGCATTCTAAATCTGTGATAATGATAAATCCATGATGTTTTTAGATTATTTTTTTCATCTATTACGGATTCTAGTTGAAATGTTGGTTTTGGGATTATGAATACAAACTGTTGTTCGAAGAATACAGCACCACATTAGAAGATATACCTATTTGTTTTTCTCTCAAGCATTCGCGGCATGAACTACATAATCGCGTATACTATTTCAAGAAACTCACCCTCACCTCGGTGTACGTTCCAGGTGGCTACACAGTCCCAGGCAACACACTGTGCCATATCAACATCCTGGACCTGCACCGGAACCCACAACTGTACAAAGATCCTCTGGTCTTTGATCCTGACCGCTTCCTGCCTGAGAACTGCGTGGGACGCCATCCATACGCTTATATCCCCTTCAGTGCTGGCCCTAGGAACTGCATAGGTTGGAAGTTAAACATTTCTTACACAGAAATATATATTACAGTCTCAAGTTATCATAATACACTTCTCATCAGAAAAATCGAAACTCCTTGCAAGTTCATGTTTTGTAAGGATTATCAGAAAAATGTGTATATTTAGGAATATATGTCAAATGTCGTTTAATAGTGAATAATATGAGGTTTTCCTAATCTTAATGTTAATGTTCTAAATTCAAATTAAATTTTTATAGGTTTCGTATTATGTTTAACAAGTCATTTTTACCCTGTATGGAGTATGAAGGAAATTGATAAAACAACACACGTAAATGAAAAAAAAAGCTAAGAAACGTTTATTTAATAACTTGTATTCCTTCCCCGAGCTCTTATTACTGCTTCCATAAGGTTCTTCATCGATCGGATGAGTCACGATCAAATGTTGTGGCATTCCATTCCATTCCTCTTGGATTGCATTTTGCAGCTGTCTAAGTATTTCTGGGGCAGGATCTCTTGTCTCTTTATTTCATTCCATAGATGTTCAATCGGATTCATGTCGGGCTTCTTGCTGGCCATTCCATAATGGAGTTACCAACTTCGGTAACATAATCTTGTACGACGCTCGCGGTGTGAGCCCTAGCATTGTAGTGCATGAATATAAAACCGTTGCCAATAAAATGTGCATAGGGCATCACGTGAGGCGCAAGACACTGTTCGATGTACCGATGACTGTTTAGTGCAGGCAGACGTGGCCCAGACACAAAGACAAGCTCTGTCTTACCGTCGGCGCTGGTTCCTCCCTAAACCGTCCACGGACCGCCACCATAGCTGACCTTTTCTTCAATGCAGTATTGTGTAAAGCGTTCTCCATCTCTTCTGTAGACCTTGTTCCTTCCGTCGTTATCACACATCATAATTTTACACTTATCAGACTTTGTTCCACTGGAGGTATGACCAATTTAGGTGCTCACGTGCAAAGTTAAGGCGCGCTCTTCGATGGTCTTCAGTTGATTTCGGCCCTTTTGCTGGCTTGTGCGGTACCAGTCCACGTTCCTTCAACCTTCTTCTAATTGTAGAGTCACTTACAGCCACCTTACGTACAACATGAAGCTGCTACTGCAGTTGAAAAGCATTAAGGTGTCGATTTCGTAAAGAAGTTGTTACAATAAATCGATCATCTCGCTCAGAAATGACCCGATTCCTGCTAGATCCTGAACGGCGCGTGAACAAACCCGATAGCGTTTGTAGACTCTATGAACAGACGACAGGCTTAGATGCAATCTTTCAGCCACAACACGCTGACTAAGTCCAGAATCCAGCAATGCCACCACTTGGGCGGCTTCTGCGGGCGAAGTATCCATATGTTTTAGAAAAAAACTTTTTCAGACGTCCCAAAGTCACAGAACACAGAACAAAAAGTTTTAAGATAATCGCTAATTTTTAAGATAATCGCTAATTTTTAGTTTTCAAAGGTGAAATGTACTCCAACTCTAAACACACAATTGTCTCAAAACAGTAAATCATTTCATTTATAGGATAAACAAATGAAATTCTAATTTTTAATTTTGGCTTATCACTGTAATGGCTAAACTTCATGTGATTTTTTTCATGGAATGGAAACTCTTTTGTGTTTAATTAGAACAGAAACAATAAAAAGGGAAGTGTTTCGATTTTCCTGATGAGAAGTGTATATGCCAATGACAGATCTTCCTAATTATTACAATTTTGTCCTTAGTGCTCTCCAGCGAAGGATTCAAGTATATTAATATTAGTATATTTTATGTTTACCTATATACTGACAGCCTTTGTGGTGTAGTGGTTGGGCAGGTTGGCTCAAATCTCATACCCACTGAGGTTGCGGGTTCGATTTCCGCGACGGGATAAATGTTTGTGCATAGAAAAAAAGCGCAACCATTTGTTTCGTTTTTGGGTGTTGTGGGACCATGGTCCTCATAGTTCCTGGTCTCCTAGATACAGGGAATCCTCGATAGGGACCAGCATCTATGTATGAGATTGTAGGGCATTATAAGGCCTTATACAGGCATGTATATAAAAGTATAATATCTAAGAAAAATACCTAAGAGTTAGGTATAGGTATAGATATATGTTTATAGTAGAATGTA
Source organism: Petrophora chlorosata (assembly GCA_951640565.1). Lineage (NCBI taxonomy): Eukaryota > Metazoa > Arthropoda > Insecta > Lepidoptera > Geometridae > Petrophora > Petrophora chlorosata. The sequence continues at coordinate 8,072,093 of OX621190.1, forward strand.
GTATATGATATTCATAAGTAAGGACATATCAAACTCATTTATGTAGACACCACCGTCTCTTACCGTTTCTTTTTCATTCAAAGGTTGTCTGGAAGAGACCGCTTTGAGCGTTTGAGCGCTAGCCTGCTCATAACATTTTAGTTTTAAGTTTGTTATTTTCCTTATGTTGTAATTATTTCTGGTGGTGTAACAGTAAAGTGTTAGCTAATTTAATTTATATCAAGATTGTCAAAAAATATATATTTTCAACCAGATTGTTGTAAAATGCTTGACTCTCTACTTTGCATTGATAATACTCCGCGTTTTGTGTACAGTAATTGTATTTCAACATTCCAGGACAAAAATTCGCCATGATGGAGATGAAATCTGCCGTTTCCGAGATTTTGAGAAAATTTGTACTGACGCCAGTCACTCAACACGAAGAGTTAGAGTTCACAGCCGATCTGGTGTTGAGAAATGTTGGTCCTGTATATGTTACCTTTACCAGAAGATAAATTATTATATTCGTTAGGTTATTATTGATACTAAAAAATATTTTTCAAAAAAAACTAAACCGACTTCAAAACCACAAATAGGCACTCAAAAGTGAAAAATAAATTAATATAATTATCATAAGCGCTGCCCACTCATATATTTGAAGTCCGATTCTTATATCCGATTAATAGTGTATAGATATTCTTCATTCCAAAGTAATTAAGCCTTTTCTAAATCTTATTCTTATGTAATTGTTACTTTGTCTAAGAATAAAGCTATATAATTATGTTATGTAATCCTAGAATAACTGTGATTCCAAACTTTATTAAATTCGGTTCCTTATTCTAAGCGTGAAGGCGTAGTAAGCCAATTAACAGGTCTCAACTTCGGTTTAATTATATTAGTTAGGTTTAGGATATGAATAAGGTTTAGGATATCGACATAAAAATATACTATACTTGCTCAATAATTTTAATGCAATAAATGTTTTGTATTTAACATAAATCGTTTTATTACCCCGGTGAGAGATTCATTTTTAGGTCATTTTTAGGAAGTGATTCTCTACCACCGCTCGAAGGAGGATTCAATATTGTTTGAATTTGTAAGGGTATCTAGTAAAAATATCATCATTAATATCATCAGCTCATCACGACACCAGTTTTCTCTCATACAGAGGACCATAATCCACCACGCTGGACCAGTGCAGGTTGGTGGATGTCACATGTCCTTGAATTTGTGTGATTAATTCTTAGACATGCCGGTTTCCTCACGATTTATTTTATTTATTTATTACAATAAGACAATAAGAGAAAAATAAGAGAAACTTATTATTAGATATAAAGATACAAAAAATCCGATTAACTAAATTACATAATGTCAAATTAAATTAAAGCAGGCTTGCGCACTCCGCACTGTAGGTACGAAGCTATAAGTACGTAGCCGGACACCGACAGCGGGTCGCGCGTCGTTACACGTGCTGCGTCAGAAGAGATAAGAGCTATGCGATAGAAAGAGAGGCGCTCTGTAGGTTAATATGACTGGTAGGTATGCAGCGCTACGCGAGCTGAATTGAATTTTATTGCGTCATAGCAAGAGTCGCTATTTGTTTAAATTTCTTTGCGGAGTGATGCTTCTGTCCCTTAGTATTCTGTGATAAATTACAAAATTAATTACAATAAAAAGAAATCTATTATTATAAGTATAAATAATAATTTATTACATTTCTTTACAATTGTCTAGTTAAATACAAACTGTAATAATAAAAAATGTCGTAGATATGTCATACATTTTCACAGTGTCAGAATTAGTTATTGAATAGACCGCCTTTTGTCACAAAATATATGGCCATATTGGGATGCTCTGCAGGGTACGACATAATGCATGGTGTTTCGGCTCGAGCTTATGCAAATATAAAATGCAAGGTAATGCAAATCGGGTAAGCTCCTCTCAGTATTTTGCAGCAAGTGGTGTCTTGATGAAACACCCTTCTAACCACCAGGGAGTTGTAAGTTTGTAACCTAGCTGCCCAAGTATGAACCTAGTGGGATATCAATAGGGGTAGTAAGCATAAATCCTCTTATATAAATACAGCAGGAAAGCTTTCTAACGATGTTTTCCTTCACCGTTTTAGAGGGAGAACGGTGTTTATTGCAGTAAACGTATACGTTTAATATCTACAAACAATAATTAGACAGACCCATTCAAATCGTACGTAAACGTCGGCGATGCGACGGCGGTGGCGACGGTTTACAATAAACTGCGCTGATAGGCATAGTAGTATTAAATTTATAGGTATAATGAACTCTTCGTATTTGAGAGTAGCTACACCCCGCGGTTTCACACGCGATTCCCGGGTTAAAAACTACCATAAAATATGTCCTTTTCTAGGATCTAAAGAACCTACATGCCAAAATTCATTGAAATCCGTTCAGTAGTATTTGCGTGATTCAACAACAAACACCCATCCATCCATCCATCTATCTTCACAACTTTCGCATTTAAAGAGGTTTTTTCATAACTTGATTATTCAACTTTTTGTGATTTTTCACAATCTGAGAAAATAGTTTTTTATGTATGCAGCTTTGACGTGTTTGTTTTACGTCATGCCGTTTAATCTTTTTTTTCTGGTGTATATCGAGTTTTGGCCCAATTTTCATTTCGCGGAGCAAAGACGTATTATACTAAATCTTTGTCGCGGAGTGTAAATTTGAATGTTACCAAACAAAAAAAAAAACAGTTTTATCAAAGATGGAATGGTCATTGGTCAAGTTTTAAAAGAAGCTGCTCATTTATAATATTAGTAGGATGCTTACATCAATCATCTAGTTGTGCAAAGTCCAATGCATTCCTAATGAGTTGATAACATTTTGATCCTTACAATTTATTGGTTACGGGAGCTGGTAAACAGTCGGCTGTGGTGTTTGGTACATCGAGACCCTGATATGTTATTTATTACAACAACAGCGGAATGACCTCAAAATTACCAACGATGATGAGTTGATGACAGAGTAATGCTGATGAGTTACTGCAAGGGACATCAATAGGACATGGTGAAAGTAGGCAGGTACTCACTACCAACACAACTACATGGAGTGTGTGTGTGTGTGTTTGTTACTCAATAACTCCATAGCGATAACGGGTTTTGATGAAATTTAGTATATCTACATACTTTAGGTCCTGAAATAGAACATAGAATACTTTTTTCCGGAAAAAACAATTCCTTAGGGAAAAGGAACAGCAATAAACTTTATTCTACGCAGACATAGTCGGGGATATCAGCTAGTAATATTATAAATGCGAAAGTATACGAACGTGTGTGTATGTGTACCTATTGTTTATTAACACTTAACTACATACCTGCTGAACGGACTGTGATGAAAATTGTAGGTAAGTACGTTAGGTCCTGGAGTAGAACATAGGATATTTTTATGGTACTGTGTGATTAGACGAGCAAGTCGTTCGCCTGATGGTAGGCGCCACGCCTGACCACAATAATTGCAGTGCCACCCAGAAATTTTAATATCATAAAAAGCACTGCGTAAAACTGCACTGCGCTTTATCCCGAGACATCATATGTTAAGTTTCATATGCTCAGAAATTTTGCTGAATACTTTTATCCTAGTCGCGGGTATTGGCTAGTAAGGCATATGTACATTATATATATTTTCAACACACTTGCTCATAAAGTGGCTCTATGGTCACCGCAATTAGGCACAGAATGACACCCATAATCAAACTGTGACTTTTTCATTGCTATAACCAAAGACGTAGTATATAATTAGACGTAAAACAAAAAGATGAACAATTAAACATATACACATTTCTTTTTTCTCAAAAGGCCGTTTGCATGTGTTAAAAAGAGAAAGCATTATGCGCATGGCACCATCTTTAAACCCTCCGGGCCACCAACCAACGGGTGTGACGTTTGGTGATGTTTGGTCGATACCAGCTGGTATTTTATTGTGTGCAGTGGTTTTGGTGTTTTCCAAGGAATTTTGCGGGAAAAACATTATATCAAGCAATAAACAACAAGTAAATGAACCAGGGCGTGTGTTGTGGTAGGCTGCAAGAGCCACGTCTGTGATTTAAAGCATAAACCAAGGGCTATAACATTTCATCGGTAAGTCTGATTTTTGTATTTCACCTCCTAGTGTAACTTACATACTTTTCAAACGTACGAGAAGGCTAGTACATACAAATATTCGCATTAATATTTGTATGTACTAGCCTTCTCGTACGTTTGAAAAGTATGTAAGTTACACTAGGTGCTATTTTAGCTTCACATGACGAGCAGAAGAATTCCCATATCTAAATAAACACGGATTTTTGCATACCGATCGACGTGTTTGGCATTTCATGTACTCGTCTAATGATGTGGTAATATTCACAACCATAGTATGAATATAGATATGATAATAGAACATAATTTATTCAAGTGCCACACTTGAATAAATTATGTTCTAGTTAATTTCGCAGTCTATATTTTTCATTTTTAACCGACTTAAAAAAGTTGGAGGTTATCTATTTCATTGATTTTTTTATAATATGTTTGTTACCTCGGAACTCCGTCATATATAAACTGATTTGGAAATTTCTTTTTGCGTTGTGTTTAGTGTGGATTAGTGTAGCGATGAAGTGGTTCCATATAAATTTCATCGATATGTATATGACCTTGGACTTCGAAGATACATTGAAGTCGTTTTTTTTTTATAAAATGTATACTTGTAGCTAATTAATTATGTTAAATATATTTAGAATACTTAGGTTCTTGTTCTTGTTTTAGGTTCCCGGTGTTAGCAGAATTGCGAAAAGCATGGATAAAAAACATGCAGAGGTCAAATTGGGAACCGACTCAATACCCTCGAATATGCAGTTTGCATTTCGACGAATCGTGTTATTGAGAAGGTTCCCAAAAAAGGCTTCTGCATTCTTATGCAGTACCAACAATTTTCTCAAGTCAGCCAGTATATACGCGACAGGTAATTACATATTGTAGTCTTATTAAAAAAAAATGGCCCACTGGTAAAAATTTTCAAGTCTAAAAAAGGAATAAATTACTTATTGCTAGAAAGGGAGCGGGGTTCCCCTCTACTAACTTTTAACATTAAATATCTTTGGACTTAAGTATTGGAAAATGTAATTCAGCTCAATTTCAGTATGTTAAGCTGGGTTGCTTGACATAATAAATAAAATTCAATCAATTGTAAGAAATTATTTGACCATAGTGTATTCTTTTGTATATTCTTTTTTATAAGTATATTCTTTTGTTTGCAGAAAATACCTGTGAAGCGGAGACTTATAAGATGAGCTTCGCAACCTATACCTAGTTAATACTGATAGTAGTGCTCGCTGTAATTAATAATTAAAATAATCATAAATAATAATGAAATTATTCTTCATTGTATTGTATGTCATGCAATCTTAAAAGCATATTTAGCGTTCTTACTGGTTAGATGTCGTCACTAGCGTATACAGTAAATAAATAAATTCAACGTATTTTAAAAGAGTGTGCGTTATTCATTTATTCCGTTCCAGCGGTTAGTATTTTAAAAAGTCAATAGCCGGGTCCACACCGTCCCATCCAGAACCGCTCGAACTTGCGCGGTGCACAGTCGTAGTCGGTGTGGATGCGTCTTGCCTGATGCACCTCTATTTGATACCACAGAATACCAAGGGACAAAAGCATCACTCCGCAAAGAAATTTAAGCAAATAGCGACTCTTGCTATGACCCCATAAAAATACAATTCAGCTTGCGTAGCGCTGCATACCTACCAGTCATATTAACCTACAGAGCGCCTCTCTTTCTATCGCATAGGTCTTATCTCTTCTGACGCGGCACGTGTAACGACGCGCGACCCACCGTCGGTGTCCAGCTATGTACTTGTAGCTTCGCACCTAGAGTGCGGAGTGCGCTAGGCCTGGTGATACTGGGTGTATCACCAGGGGTTATATATCTCGCCCGACGCGTGCATGATACAAACGCACAGGAAATCAAAAGGAAAAGACGAACTAAACACCCGATCGACTAAGCAAACTTTCGACCGTGGACCGGAATGTAGATTGGCTGGTGTGAAATAGCTAAAGTATGCTTGATCTTGCGCGAACGAAAAACGAGATAGTCTAGTGTGCATAAAGCATACACTACTTTCAAGCAGACAATCCGTTATTCGTAACAAGTGGCTTCCTTCAAAACTTTACACAAGAACTTTTCACCTCCGGTCTTAGAAAAAAAATGTTTAACATTTTCTTATAAGACAGGAGGTCGATACGTTGTATCGGTATGAAAATAGGATATCACTAAAGTACAATATATGTATAACCAATTGATAAGTAAGTATATATAGGCAAAGTGGAGACACTTGGGTATTTTTTGGGTATTGAGCAACTATAGTAGTCTCTTTTATTCCAAGTAACTTTTGTGATAAGTAGAAAAGGATGCATTCTGTTTTGGAAGTACAACTTTTTTCGGTCAATCTTTTACTATACTAAATCTTTGGCTATAACTCACTAGTGAGTTATAGTTTTTTATTTTTTATTTTATTGGTTGAGGTGCCTTGTTCTTAAAAAAGTTTGTATTCAAAAAAAGATCGTGTTTAATAAAACAAATAAATTAATGTTCCTATTGCTTGCTCATTTCATGCAACTTCTTATTTAAATAGATAATTTTAACTCGTACGTGTTTAATAAATAAAACTTCCACTCAAATATAAATTTTGTTTTCTCTGTAATAAAAGAAAACTTTAAATTCCCCATTTTGTACGTGGCAGAATAGGCGCAAACCCTATGCGCGGAAAATGAAAAAAAAACCTCATCCCTTTAGTCTGTGGCTGATAATGCGCGCGCATAGGAAAACTGATTATTTTTTCCCGCCATAGCGAATCATTTTTCACAACTCGTTTTCACTGTTGAAAATGAGTTTTTATTGTTATTTTATTCACAAGTGTGTTGAAAACCGTCGTATGATACACGTGTGTATTGATGATTACCGTCCTCGGCTCTCTTAAGACCCTCACCTAACGGCTCGGGTCTCAATGGCGCCTCAGCGGTAATCACCAACATTACACACTAGTACCATAATGTACTATTATTTATCTAATGTGACCACAACAGATAATATGTATAAACATTTTTTTTATTACAAACAAATAAATAAAGATAGAAAATATCTCTTTCTCGGCTTTTTGATGAAATATTTAATTTAATTGCTTAATAAAAAATAAATATAGGTATAAATCATGTGTAAATAAAAGGTTTTACCAAATGAATGAGTAATGACCAGGTATCTCACCAGATCGTAATCTTAAAGATACAAACTTCTTGATTCTATGCCAAAACAAGTCAAAAAGGTTAAATTAGCCAAGAGGGACATATATATTTCTTACTAGCTTTTTTCCGCGACTTTGTCCACGTGAACGACAGAGAAATCCTATTATATTATTCCATCCCGTCTATTTTTTTCTAAGACCATCTTAGCAAGATCCCCGCAGTAAGTATATGAAAGCGCGTAGGTACTTTTTTAAAAACTTTTTATAGGTTTCCGTTTACTACGAAGAGTTCAAGCTGTTTCTTCGTAGTCACATACCCTATAACAGGGATGGCGAACCTTTACGTATCGACGTGCCATTTTTATAAAGAAAAGTTTAATCAGGTCATAGACCTGCCATCAAATAATTTTGTCTCTGTAATTATTGGGAAAATAATAATAAAAAATAATATTAACTTTCTTCGTAGTGCATAATGAACTTCATGATTGACTTCGCGGTTCGTAAAATTAGGCAATTAACGGATATAGCTACGGCTCGGTTAGTTTACTTTGCATACTTCCACAGCATAATGTCATATGGCATTTTGCTGTGGGGTTTGGCTGCGGATATAGATACTATTTTTGTATTACAAAAGCGTGCGGTTCGCGCGATTTACGAGTTGGGTCCACGTGACTAGTTAAGGGATTTTTTTTAAGCAAGTTAATATATTAACTTTACCTTCTTTATATATTTAAGAAAATATAATGCATGTTCGCAAAAACTTCCAAAAATTCAAAGTTAATAGTGACCATCATAACATAAACACTAGAAATAAGGATAGGATTGTTGTACCTAGGTATAGACTGACTAAAACGAATAAGTCGTTTATGGACAGCTGCGTACGTTTTTATAATAAAATTCCAAAGTGTATAACGGAGCTCACAGAAAGTAAATTCAAATTACGCGTTAAGAATGTTCTAATGAGAAAAGCATACTACACTGTTCGTAATTACATAGAAGACAAAGATGCTTGGAACATTCCACTTCTGCAAAGTAACCAACTGGTACATAAGAAACATAACATTGTAAAACCCCAAAAAATAGTAACAAAATCTCTAAAAAAAATGCCCCTCAGTTTCTTGCCGTATCTTCTGAGTAGTGGTTCTTTTTCCGATACGGTGGTAGATAGTCTTGGGTAGGACACGGTTTTAAAATGAGTTTGTAAGAGGTGCCTCTTTTTTGTACTGAGCCAGTACTGTGTACCGCTTCAAATGAGGCGAGGCGTTCGAGGTCTATTGAGCTCCTACGGTTCAAATGAAGCGATATCCGGCTTTTGTACTGGTGTCACACTTTTCCACTAGATAATGAATTAGGAACTACATGCGATATTACAATTACCTAAAATATCCTACCTACTATTATGAGTGACAATTATTATGAGTCGCTTATGCAAGTAGGTATTCATACTTATAGTAAGACATGATCATAAATTCTTAATGTTGAAGCGTAATAAAGTTGTGGTTATCTAAATAAGAAAAATATAGTAAATATATAAATATATATATAAATGTGAAGATTTATTCTTTTTATCCATACTATATTTACCTACTATTAGGAGAATCCTAATATTATCTTTGCTGTATTCTATATATATAATACGACTCATTTAAGTATACCCAAACCCACTTACTGATGTGAAAGTAAAACATAAGTAAAACTTGTCTACATATTTTGGATAGTTATACTACAGTTCATATTTTGTTCGGAGTTTCGGGTGAACACGGTCATATTCGACGTTCATTCAAACAACATCGCGTGAGGCAGTGACAGAGAGAAGAACAACATCACATTCACCCTCTTTGTCATCTCCATCGAACGAAAATGTACTGTCGCGACTCTCCGGCTCGTCGCCTCATTGAGTGAAGAGTAGATAGATAGCGGGACCAATGAGCATGAGCGGGACATTCGTATTGAAGTCTTACATTTTTTCATTTTGAGCCGCTCTTACAATTTTCAGTCGCGTACGGGACAAATGTACTGGTTCATGTAAGTCCTACTCAACACTAGTGGTAGAGTCATTGTGATAATTTGACGTTCATAAGTGCGTCTGTGATGCCAAAATGATTAAAGAGATTTTGATTTAGATTTTTTTTTTTATTGATATTAGTGACGTGCCCAAAATATTGTGTCGTGCCATTGGTTCGTTATCCATGCCCTATAATCTAAGTTGAGACTAATGCTACCAAACCCTGAAAACTGCATTAAAATCCGTTCAGCCGTTTCTGACTCTATAGATAACAAACATACTTACAAACAAACAGACAAAAATTAAAAAACCGTGAATTCTTGTTCAGTAGGTACTCTTAATCAATTCCAGACTTCTCTTCTTCTTTTTCAAAAATATCTAGAATTAAACAGTATAGATTAAAAAAAATTGAATTGTTTTATATTTCTCTTTTTTTTTTTGCACATTAATTCACACACTACCTACTGTATAATGTATATTGAATTGAACGATAAGATATAATTAATGAGGGACGCAGTAATTACAAGCCAAAGCACACTCACAACAAGAGGTGCAGTGTGAATTGGATATTCAACACGATGATTACTTATTTGTTATTATGCTTGTTATTTTTAATCTTTGTTCATATTTTGTTGAATTACAATCGTTCGGCTCGATTGATGAGCAAGGTGCCTGGACCCCGAATGGGGTTTATTGCCGGAAATGCATTTGACATAATGTTGCCTCGAGGTATGGATATTTAAATAAATTTAAGAATTAATTTTTCTCTTAATATTCTCTATAATATATATATTACCCATATGTAAATTTGGATTTATTACATTATGCAGATGGGAATATTTGTTAAAGAGAATTCTCACTTGTTTTGTAAACTAGATGAAATTAATTATTTAAACGTGCAAGTAGAGACCCAACCCGACTAAAAATGTACATCAGCAAAACCGCACTTTGTCAAAAAAAGTGTAATGTTATGACTCTTAAAATATTTAACAAAATTCCTAGATATATAAGAGAACTGCCTCTAAACTTCTTTAAAAATAAATTGCATGAATGGCTTGTCAATCAGTGTTTTTATAATCTAAATGATCTTTTTAATTGCAAAGGCAATTGACATTATGGACATATTTTATATAGTGCGTGTGAATAATTAATGAATTTGATGTTTGATGGTTATTTTTTTTTATTTTTTTTGTCATTTTCTGTACTAATTATATGCATGGGACATTTTATTTCTATTAATTTAAATAATGTAATATTATGAAAATTTGTATGCCAGAAATGGTGAGACACGCAGAACTAAAAAATTTGTAAACTTTATTATGACCATTTCATTTAAAGTTTAATTTAGAACTCGTAATTATTTTTATATTGATATTGAATGCATTAGCGCATGCTAGGCGAAAATCTTAAGATTTTAAATAATTAGGAAGAAGAAAAATGATATTGCTCGGGCAGGGATCGAACCTGCGTCTTCGGAATACCGTCCCGACGCCTTAACCACTGGGCCAACGAGCCTACTGCTCGAGCAACCAAATTTCTTCTATCCTTCTTATCTTACGGGGACGATTCTACGTCATCTGTCGTCAATGCGAGCAATATCATTTTTCTTCTTTCTAATTATTTAAAATCGTAATTATTTTTTAAACATTCTCAAAACCTGGTTTTAGCGCAGATGTTCCAGTTCCTTAGAAATAACTTTAAAACTTGGAGTACAATCTGGAGACTTTGGTCGTATCCTTATGGAGCAGTATGTATTTATAAGCCAGATGATATAGCGGTACGAGATTTTTTCTAGCATTTATCTTAAATTATTTTTTAACGAATACTTTTTCTGTGCCTTTATTACTATTTCCTAAAGAGCGCTTTGTTTGCAGATGGTAATTTCTACTTTGAAACATAACAAGAAGTTTATTTTTTATGACTTCTTAAAATCCTGGCTACAGAATGGGTTACTTGTGAGTGACGGTAAGAGCCCAAAAAAGATATTAAAGCTTAAATCATACACGAACATCTAAAGGATAGATTTTTGTTAATAGGTGAGACATGGCAAAAGCGAAGGAAGATTCTAACTCCTGCTTTCCACTTCAGTATATTGCGGCGATTCTATACAATTTTTGATGTAAACAGCCAACGATTATCTCAGACTTTGAAAAAAAGTGAAGGAAAACCAGTCGATGTGCTCGAAGTTATATCTGAATTTACTCTACACACAATTTGTGGTAAATATCCCAATCTTCTCCTATAGTTCCTTACAGTTGAGGTTAATTTCCTTTTACTTAACACCTTGACCTACTTATAGTTACAAACAAAAGATTTAATTTTTAGAAACAGCTATGGGAACTCAGCTCAGTAAAGACAAAACTTTTGGAAAATCATACAAAGAAGCACTATGCGCACTTGGAGGTATATTAGCCTATAGAGTCTCCCGAACGTACCTTTACATTGACTCCATCTACAATTTAACTAAGACGGGAAGACTCGAGAAGAAATATTTAAAGACCATTCATGATTTCACTAAGAATGTCATTAATTTAAGAAGAAACTTTATAGAAACACATGATTTTACCAAAGAGAGTTCTAAGAGAGGGAAAATTCCCATGCTTGACCTTCTTATTTCAGCAGAGAAACAAAGATTAATAGATAGTAATGGGATTCAAGAAGAAGTGGATACCTTCATGTTTGAAGTAAGAATACAAGGTTCTGCTCGTCCCTGCTTTCTAGGTAGTATTACAAATATATGTCCATAAAAATATATGATCGAAAGCAATTCATATTTTGCAGGGCCATGACACCACAGCTACTGGCTTAACATACCTAATTATGTATCTTGCTAATGACAAAAGCATTCAGGTCAGTACCAAAACCCCTCAAAAAGATTCAATGTAAGACCTCGTCAGATTTAAAAGTAAGTGTTGAAGGATTAATTATAACAATTGTAACATGTTCAATTCACCTTCATGTTTGTTAATGATTGTTTATAGGACAAACTAGTAGATGAATTAAAGGAGATTTTCGGTGAGACAAAGCGAAGTGCCACCTTAGAGGATCTTTCCAAGATGAACTACTTGGAGCGGTGCATCAAGGAGTCCCTCCGGCTCTACCCACCAGTTCCTCTTATTGGTCGTATAGTTGGCGAAGACGTAAAGTTGGGCAAGTTTTAAAATTTTATTACAGTTCGTAAACTATCGTGATCGTAATTACTTTGGTAATAATAATTAATTTTATTTTTTTTCGTGAGTAACCGTTTGTATACAACATTGTTATATATTAATAATATGTAATAACGGTTAAGTCGCGGAAAAATTGACTTATATTTTTCGGTTTGGGGTTGCGGTTGGGATTTTCCGAGAGATTTCGTGGTAATTTTAATTCGTTATAAATTCATAAACTTTTAGTTTGATTATATGAGCAAGCCTAATATTCGAATGCATTGGTGGGTATACTTCATTCACCTGGGGGTAAGCAACACGCCTGCCCTGCCCATTAGTGATATCTGTACTTTAAATCCGATTAGTATAGAATTTTAATTATGGAAATATTACAATCCTGAACTTCGGGTCTACCTATTATTATTATTTTTGTGATAAATCTACTTTTGGCCACCATCTCACCTGATGTTAAGCGACGATGTGGCCGAAGATGGAGCACGTAGATTTTGAAGATACCTATTCACTCTAGCCTTGCAGATACCCCAATTATAGCTATCAGGAAACAGAGAAGACGGCAAAGAGTTCCATTCCTTAGCAGTACGCACTATAAACGTCGTGTAGTTAGTAATAAGTGATTTTTATTATTTTTTTAGCTGAGTACGTTATACCGGCGGGGGTGTATTGCCTAATTAACATATTCGACGTACATCGTCAAGAGGATATTTACAAGGACCCGCTGGTGTTCAACCCTGACCGATTCCTGTCTGAAGTCAGTTCGAGCCGGCATCCGTTCGCTTACATACCTTTCAGTGCTGGCCCTAGGAATTGCGTGGGTAAGTTATTTTAGCTTTAAAAACCTGTTCATTGATTGCTAACTCCTTATCAAATAATTGACTTCAGAATTATATAATACTAGCTGTTTCGTGCGGTTTCACCCGCGGTTTTCCGGGAGGAAAGTAACCTGTACTTTTCTTCTTGGAAACTAGATATATAAAATTTCACCTTTTGATGATGTTTCCGATCATTCGATCCGATCAGTAGTTTTTCCGTGATTTAGTAACAAACAACTATCCGTCCATCCTCACAAACTTTCGCTAAATATTAGTAGGAATAAGAATTTGGAGGATGTGGCGACCTCGCAGTTGGTCAAAAGGTACCTACGCTTGTGGCATAACTTGTTAATTGCAAAATTTGTTTTAATTTAGCATTAAATCACCAATGATCAATCTGGGTCGCTTTAATAGTTCCTAAATAGACAAGCTAAAGTGGTCAGACTAGGCTATATTTTTTAATTGATATTTGACAATTATGACATAATGCAATTTAGTCGCACCATCTGCTAACTAAAATAGGAGTGACATATTCAAAACAATCTAATTGGTAGGAATTTTTATTACAATGTTATTTAATTATTGGCCTCACCACCTACTGAGTAGTGATTACTCCGAGAAAATACTTTAAAAACAAAATTTATTTTATTTTATTGCAGGACAAAAGTTTGCCATGTTGGAGATGAAGTCAGTGATTTCGGAAATCCTGAGGAAGTTTGTTTTGCTGCCAGTTACAAAGCCTGAAGATATAAGATTCACAGTTGATTTAGTTTTAAAAAGCATAGACCGTGTCTACGTTACTTTTGCTAAACGAATAGACGAATATTAAAAACCTATGGGGTAGTAATTTATATTATAAGGTATAATATAGGTACCCGATATTGTATTGTATTAATTTGGTGACGTTTTATTTTAATTTTGTTTCTTTTGTGATTTGTATTGATAAGTGTTGGTTACTTGAATAAACAACTTATGAATTCGAATAAATATTTTCTAGGAGATTGGTTAATTAGAAGCCCGGGCAACGTGAATGCCATGGGTAAAGCGGATTGGCTTAGTTATGACGAAATTTGACTAGATAGAGTTACAAGCCTCAAGCAAATTGCGAGCTAACGTCATGACAGTTCGATAAAACATGTCCCAACTCGCGCGTTATATTATGTATTGTTTTTGTGAAGGAAAATCAATTTTTGCGTATTTTTTTCGAATTTCACTAAGGTGAATTGCTTGATTAATATTAGTAATGTTGCTTAACCGCTGTGAATTTTATTTCACAAGATTTCTGTCATTTTAATTGTTTTATTAGAGCCTAAAATAGTTTTCATGTTGCTCATACAGATTCGATTGATTGCCATTTTATGCCAAAAAGGTATTTCGGCAACGGATGGGAGCAAAGTGGATGGGCCATCCTCTATGAAGAGATTTATCATATAAAAGAACACAGATTGCTCAAAACGCTGAACGCGCAAACTACCTACTACTACTACGAACAAGATGAGTGTTTTTGTTTAGTGTGTTCTGATCAGTAAGCACATTGAACATTGATCCGCCATATGAAGGCTGGATTCAGTGCAGCCAGTACACCAAATGGGCCCATGAAAGATATCGAAAGTATTGAACGCTATTTTTCTGATGAGTGTAAGGATTAGTGCCGACGATTTGATAAATCCTCACACACATCATAAATTTGACACAATTTGCTTAGTCCGCACTGTGCATCTGCTTTACCCGGTGATTTCAGGCAAAGTGGATAGTTTCTCTTACTTTAGTTTTTGATTGCAAAGTATTTGAAATGATTAAGTTTTTATTTTTTTCTTATTTTATGTAAAAGTTTTTTTTTTTTTTTTTTTTTTTTATCTGTTAATTGGCTTGCGTTTGACCACTATGTCACCTGATGGTAAGCGACGATGCGGTCGACGATCTAGCACGCTTACCAAGATAGTACCCGTTCACTCGAGACTTGAAGATTCCCAGATTATAGCTATCGGGAAAGACTGACTCTGGCAGGGAGTTCCACTCGTTAGCAGTACGCATAATAAAAGTGGAAGCGAAGCGCTTAGTACGCGCGGGAGGAATGTCCACCATAAAACGGTGGCGTATTGCCGTACGTCTTGTAGTCCGATGATAAAATGGGGTTGGGGGAATTAGTTGGTGCAATTCCGACGCACACTCACCGAAATGTATCCGATAAAAAACTGATAGCCTGGCAATTCTGCGTCGATGTTCAAGACTGTGTAGTCTTGACTCGAATAGCGCGTCATCACCAATGAGTCTCTTGGCTCGCCTCTCGATTGATTCAAGTGCCTCAAGTTGATATTTAGCTGAACCATCCCAAAGGTGAGAGCAGTACTCTATACACGACCGGACTTGCGCTTGGTATAGATTCAGCAGCTGTTCCGGTGTGAAGTAACTCTTCACCTTTGCTAGGATGCCCAGCTTTTTGGCAGCCAACTGAGCCTTTGACTCAATGTAGGTCCCAAAATTGAGGGAAGACGTGAGTGTAACGCCAAGAAGTTCTAGGTGGTTGGTAATTGGTACGGATACATCTCGAAAAGTTGGAGTGAGATCAAATGGACTCCGTTTAGCGGAGAATAGACACGCTTGGGTCTTTTTGGCATTGAACTTGACCAAGTTGGAGTCGCCCCAATCGGAGACTGCCTTCAAAGCCACGGTCATGCGCTCAACCATCGCCTCCCGAAGACTCTGGATCGTGGCACTACTGGCTCGAGCATCGGATATGTAACTCTCTACAACAGTGCTGTCATCTGCGTACCCAAAGATACCGGGCTTTAACAGATCGTTAAGTTATTTAGATTAAACAAGATATCTGATCTCAATTTTAAATTATTCTTTTTATTTATTAAACCTTAACACATCCGCTTTGCCTGGGTTTCCCTATGTCTTAATAATAATAATAATAATAAATTTTTATTCAGATAAAAGATCCATTTTTGTTAGTAAATTTCTTAGGCTATGTTAGTAAATACATTTTTGCCTGTATGCCCTAAGCTACATAATGATAACAGTTAACGAACATAAGTGTTGTGCATCATTATAATAATGTACAGTGCCATGTGAAATATCTCATGTCTTCAGTCAAATTGGTATGAATGTCGAAAGTGACTAGGATTTTCAGTCATGCTCACTCATGGATCATGGGAAAAAAATGGGTAGACATGCCTTCCCTTTTTTTTCAAAGTCATGATATTTTGAGTTACAATTTTTAACGAATTTTAATTGATTTGTATTATGTGTACCTACCTATCAGACTTTTAAAAGTACACATTTTGTACACATCTTTTGAATTTTGACTTATTCCAGGTTCTAAAATACCTATTTCTACAATTTCATCATAATATGTGTAAAATATTTTAAACTTAAAAAGGAGATTCTATCAAAAGCACCTGCTTTAGTACTTGGTACTAGTTGGTACACGTGGTCTTCCAACGCGCACGCACTCATCGCAATCACATGGACAAATTTTGTCGCATAACATAGTTGTTTGTATTCGCAAAATACTAGCTAAATATAGGTAGACGGAATCCCGGCTAATAGCATTTGGCACTCCCACTGGTCGCATATTTATAACCGACTTTATGAAGAAGAATGGCTCAGTGCGGTGTGCGCGGAAGAACAGTACGTTTCATGAAAAACGCGCTGCGTCAGTTTGCGAGAGGACCGGCGCAGGCGCAGCTTTCCATGCCAGTGCAGATGCGCAATTTGGTTGACAGCGGATTCGAGGATTTCATAATGGAATGTGAAAATGGTTTTGAGGTAATTATATTTTGTGTGTTATTAGATCAGTGGTGTAAGTTTCATGATTTTCATGTACTCACTCTCCATATTCGTAAACATCAATGAAGCGTTTATGTTTTCTGCGTTTAAGCGTTTTTTTTTTTTTAGCGCTTGTTTATGTTTTCTTACCCTTTTTATATCGTTCTTTCTCACTGGATAAATGGGCACGGTATCTGAGGTAATCCGTACTAAGTATTCATTACAAAGACAAATTCAATACATGAGATAATTTTACCGATCTATAAACAACAAGCAGAAGACGCAGGTTCGTACCCTGACGGCGCAATTTAATTTTTCTGAATTCATTAAAATCTTAGATGTTTCATTTTTATCGCTTAAATCAGATTGGTCAGATGAAGTCGGGCATCGGCTTTAAGCAAATGTGTATGAAAATTATAATATGAATTTTCTAAAAATTTTAGCAAGTTTAGATATTTGTGCCCATACAATGTTTTTTCTTATCAGCAGCAGTAGAATAGAAATCCGAGGAGAAAAACATTTTTGTACATTATCGATTTTAGACAAATTAGTTTTTTAAGTCCTAAAATGTAGTTTTAGATAGTTTTGAAAAGCTCTGGATAGATTACAAATTATTCTAATCTAACGGTTAGGGTAGTTGCCATAGGGATCTCTGTTCAAAAACTTACCTTTATGTATATAACCACCAAAAATAACTCGATTCAAGCTGGATCACCTAAAACATGGTGACTATCAACCTTTTGCCTAGTTAAAAAAAACAACAAACAACGCTAGCTCCAAGGAAAAATCATCTCTAGCGGCGCGGTTATGCCCCGCTTGAACCATTTTTCGGAATAATAATTATCACATGTCCCATTCCAGGATCTAAAGTAACTTTACAAAATTACATGAATATCCTTTCAGTAGTTTTTGCGTACTTGAATAACAAACATCCATTCTCAGAAAGATTTGCATTAATAATAAGTACCTACTATAGTTGGTATAGTAAGTAGGATAGGATTATTATGAAGTAAATTAGGATTAACTTAGCATGGAGATTTTTAAGGTTTCTCCAGCATAAGCAGTGACATAAAAGATAGTAAATGTTTACCTATACAATCTTAGTCTTAGTTGATCAAACAATTTACTTTATATTTATATTGCAGAGTTTTTTCTGGAACTTCATAATAAAAGTTATGAGCAGAGGTTATTTCAGAGGTTATCTTTATCAGTTCTTAAATAATTATTAATATAATAAGTATATTATACATAAGTATATTATTTAATTATTAATATAATAATCTTGCTTTATTTCTTTAGTTATTGTGTACAAAAAAATGAAGGATCCTGTCTCCGATCTTAAACTTCAACCTATAAAAATACGGCTAGAATATTTTATGTAAATTATATTTTGAAACGTAATCCATGTTTCACGTAACAATATCAAATCGATTACGACAACATCATTAATCGGTAGCGATTAAGCAAGGTGAGCTCAGTGTAGGTATTTATACAAGCTATTGATTAAACGGATTATGGGCCTCGCCCCCGTCGGCAAACAGCTACCAAAATAGCAAAGATTCGGTGTTGCCGAGGTATCGGGTAGGTACGAGAGTAGCGTGACATGGACATTATGAATTTCCCGTAAGGCACGTCACAGCCATGTAAACACTAGACATGGCGAGATAAGCGGCAGAGGCATAAAGGCGGCGTCAGTTGGCGCCTGCGCGTCGGAGGTGCACTTTATAACGCCTGCGTGGTCTGGCCGTCGCCACTCGCCGCCGATACTCAGGGTGGTTCGAAGATTCCGGAGGTGCCAGTGTTAGCCATGAATGCCCGTCAGCTCCGCCGGCTCACGAGCCCCATCAAACCACTATGCGTCTGCTTCAGACAGTACAGTCAAGTAAAGCCCAACTATATAATCGATAAAAATGACGTGAGTGTCCGTTTATGTGTTTCTTCAATGGTGAGGGATTTTTGGCATCTAAAATCCTCTACATACGTTCTACACACAAATGTTCACAAGGTCTCATAATATGGAGCATTTATAAAGAGTTTTCGTCGTTACAGAAATGGCGCAACTCGGCACCTCACTTCTACGCGGTTCAATCCATCGACATGACGAGGTATGCATCATTAACCGTCAATGCACAAGTGCTGACACTTAATTGAAAACAAATTGCCCCAATAAACCCATGTCCACTCTTATTGATCTATTGTAACTCTCAACGGCGCCTGTCGGGTGCTCGTTCAATTCACTGATGACATCGGTACTTCTCTAGTGCTTTTATAACTACTCTATAAGAATTGGAATCAGCAGGGTTTTCGATAAAATCTGTTAAGAATATACGAGAACTGCTTACGCAATCATGACAATCATGACATGATTCATGACATGAATCATGAAATTAATTTTATGTCTGTGAAAATTTGTACGCCTGCAAAGGCAGAATAAGAGATCTTTTTTTTGACACTAACACCTGTACCATACCTTATTTTATGCAAATAAATGATTATGATTATGATTATGATTATGATGATATGACAATAGTAATGACGTAAACTATATTAAAATTAACAGCAATTCTTACATTAGTTTCTAAAGTTACCAGTTCTGTTGATAATCAAATCATGTAACGTTGTTGTAATCCCTTCAAGATATTTAGCAAGCACGTAACGATTCGTATGACATCGCTGCAACTGATAAGATTGTCTCCTAAAATATATTTTTGTTGATTTCACATGGTGCAGACGGTATTCATTCGTGCATAACATCGATCCTACATCGTGAGTATAGGGGCAGCTCGTTTGCCCGGTTGTGTTGCATGCTTTAGTGTACCCTGTTTATTCTTAGAAATTAGTAATTATGCCGTTTTGATTAGTTTGGTTTGAGGATTTAATAATATTTCTATCAGTAATATGCCTGAGCTTAAAGTTTTTGTTATTTATTACTCTGAGTGTTTTTAATATGTTTTAAAAAAAAAAATGACATTTTGGTAACTAAAATAATTTTTTTATGAGATTTTTCTAAAATGATAATATACATAATTACTTTCCACTGGATGAGAGAGATATAATATTGGTCATAAACGAGGAATCGTACCCAGTACCGCTTGGTAGAGATATCACCATGCCTTCGAGTTTTCTCGTGGTTCTTGAACAGTCCTCACAATGTTTTCCTTCACCTTTTTTAGAGCGAGCGTGAAAAGTCCGCACGTCATTGATGCAGGTATATACATAGATCGATGGATGTAACGGACGCATCAACTTATAATAAAGTAAATACATTTTTTCATCGATGCATTGCGGGTGACGACAAATTGCCGGGAGGTGGGAGTGTCGCTTCTTTACGTAGTAATATTTAGTTTTTTTTTGCCGTAACTCTACATACATACCTACATACATATCTACCTCAAGGGGATCGAAAGCGAAGGCCCAAGTATTAGTTACTATTAGTCTACATAATAGGTACCATTGTGTTTATTTAGTTTACGTTCAAGATTGAATCAAACTTCATTTTTGTATTTATGAATTTATGAAGCGCGCTCGCGACAAAATAATAATATAATAAAAATAATAATAAGATAGTGCTAAAATTTTAATCGCGCTTGGAAATTATTAGACGCTATCGTTAATCAATGAATAACATGCAGTACAGTGATTGATGCTGACTTCTGACTGTTATAGATACATTCGTTCTAGATTTCAGTGTATCAAGTTATTGTGTAAATATGCACATTTGCAGAAAAACTTTCCTTGGCAGTTTCGCTAATTACACCATGTGATATCGTAAACAGGCCGACGGCGATGGTGAGCGGTCGGCGGGCGGTCACACGTCGCGGACACACCCGTCGCGACGTCAACACCTGCCTACGATATTTTATTATTAGATCACTTTGCTCGTGACGAACTATTGTAACAAATTACCATCCAATCCAAAACGTCTACAATGTACACCAAACTTATTTATTTTTTATTAGCAATGATACTCTAATAGATTTTGCGCCTAAGTATTATTGCATGCAATAGCATAAACAGATTTACTCTCGACAAGTCTTATCTAATTCTTCTATTTGTGTTCCAGGGCGCGCGAAGGACCACACAAAAATGCAGACGATGTGCTATTTGATATGTTCAAAAATGAAGACACTGGACTACTTCCGGTTGGAAAGTTTTTGGCTGTGAGTACCTTATCTTGCTCGTTATTTTTTTTATATCTATCAAACTCTAATTATGATCATGGTAACTATTTATTAGAAAACGTATTGAGGTGGTGTGATGGTTTACAGGAAAGACAAATAATTCCTAGACAAATAATCCGGAATGGATCTTTATTAAGTCTACTTTTAAAAGTGAAGTAGGTAGTGTATGCCCATTGTTAATAGCAGGTAACGTTCTCTATAAAATGGCGTAGAGTGTGCCCCATACGGTTAATCCCACTACCTGCTTGTTACTATCTACTTGGCACAAGCGCTTTATCGGATCGCTTAGTCTCGACAAAGAACGATAGCGACAGGTGACATTTATGCTTCCTATATTACTTTTACAGGCCTTGAGGACGACCGGCATCAGGAAGAATGACTCGCGAGTCAAGGAAGTCATGCACAACCTTTACAAAGTCCACAAGGAATCCAACTTCGAAGGCGGTTCTCCAGAAACACTTAAGCTGGACAGGAAAACGTTCAAAGAAGTAATTTCGCCCAACATTGTTCTGATCACAAGGGCGTTCCGCAGTCAATTCGTTGTTCCAGATTTTCAGGACTTCATCAAGGATATAGAGGAGATGTACTGGAGTGCCAAGAGCAATACTGACGGCAAAGTGGCCAGTTACATTCCTCAACTTGCTAGGGCTAGCGCTGACAACTGGGGCGTAAGCGTGTGCACGATAGATGGCCAAAGATTTTCGATCGGTGAGATTAATTAGACAGTTAACATTTTTTAGTTCTTATTTATATTACGTGCCAATTGTGATAGTATGTATTTTGCGTAGGTGATGTGACTGTCCCATTCACTCTCCAATCGTGCAGCAAGCCGCTGACTTACGCAATGGCGCTTGACACTTTAGGCCCCGACACGGTACACAAATATGTTGGCACAGAGCCTAGCGGCCGCAACTTCAATGAACTCGTGTTGGACTATAACAGTACGTATCAACAGCCGTGTTTATCTGACGATCATCGTGTTCTTATCGCACATCGCACACACATTTATTCCTTAAATGAACATCATAAATAACTTTTGTCTATACATTATTTCTCACAAATATATATTTTAGATCAATATACACAATACGTTAGAGTGCTAATCGGATGCCTAACATTAATGTTTATTTATTTTCACAGTGAAGCCACACAACCCTATGATCAATGCGGGAGCTATCTTGGTTTGCTCATTGCTCAAGAGCTTGGACAAGCCTGAGATGACCCTCGCCGAAAAGTTCGACTACGTGATGTCTTTCTTCAGCCGGCTCGCGGGCAACGAGGTCCTCGGCTTCAACAATGCTGTATTTTTGTCCGAACGCGAGGCTGCCGACCGCAACTATGCACTTGGCTTCTACATGCGAGAGCACAAATGCTATCCTGAAAAAACTAACCTTCGCGAGTGCATGGACTTCTATTTCCAGGTACGCTAATTACTGACAAATATTTCTGGTATTCGCCTAGCCAAAAAAGTGTCTTTGAGAAGTTAAATTGTGCAATATTGCTGTTTGTATTGTAAAAAAATGTCACATTGTTTTATTTCCAGTGCTGCTCGATGGAAGCGAACTGTGACATCATGTCAATCATGGCAGCGACCCTCGCAAACGGAGGAATCTGCCCAATTACTGACGAAAAGGTCCTTCGTCCAGACTCTGTGCGCAATGTGCTCTCTCTGATGCACAGCTGTGGAATGTACGACTACTCCGGCCAGTTCGCGTTCAAAGTGGGCCTTCCAGCAAAGTCAGGAGTGTCTGGAGCAATGCTCATAGTGGTGCCTAATGTCATGGGGATTTGTACCTGGTCGCCCCCGCTCGACCCGCTCGGAAACAGCTGCAGAGGATTGCAGTTCTGTGATGTATGAATTATTTTATCACGAACATGCAGTCAGTTTTTTGGGTATTCCTTGTTTGAACTGTTATCTTGTATTACAGGAATTGATCAATCGCTTCAACTTCCACAAATACGATAACATTCGCTATGCAAGTCACAAGAAGGATCCCCGCCGCTACAAGTTCGAATCTACTGGCCTCAATATTGTCAACCTTCTGTTCTCAGCTGCAAGTGGTGATCTCAGTGCTCTCAGAAGGTAACATTATTAGCAAACACACTTGGTTTTATGACAGTATACTTACTGTTGTAAGAA
Organism: Petrophora chlorosata; assembly: GCA_951640565.1. Classification (NCBI taxonomy): domain Eukaryota; kingdom Metazoa; phylum Arthropoda; class Insecta; order Lepidoptera; family Geometridae; genus Petrophora; species Petrophora chlorosata. The sequence goes on from OX621190.1 coordinate 8,095,411, forward strand.
AATTAAAATTGTCTTGTTTTTATCAGCGCTCACTCCAGTAATTTTGAAAGTACTGAAACAACTCCAGTACCGGTGAAACCTTCAAACTAAAATTTCGATCTACAAGTACGCGTCTCTCAACTAAATTCGTAGACATGTTGCTTGAAATGCCACGACTCACGGCCTTGGTCTAAAATCGTCATCCTAGTTTTATTCGCATATTTATTTTTGGGTTACTGTTTCATCGTCACCGATTGATGCTTGATTCGGCTGTTTATAGGCTTGTTCATATTGTAATTGGCTCCATGTGTTTTTAGCGCAACTGTCACTAGATAGAACACAGGATCATTTTCACATGCTAGGACGTAACACAATTGTTCTTTCTTTTAGGCACCACCTGTCCGGAATGGACATGACGCTCTCGGACTACGACGGCCGCACGGCGTTGCACTTGGCTGCTGCTGAGGGGCACCTGTCTTGCGTAGACTTCTTGCTAGCGCAGTGCAGTGTTCCCCACGACCCACGCGACCGCTGGGGCAGCCGACCCCTCAACGAAGCCGAGACATTCGGCCACACTGCTGTGGTACAGTACCTCAAGGAGTGGGAAACGTCTCACCCGGAGGCCAAACCCGTAGAACCCACCGCCAACGTCGACGACCTCCTTGTAGTAAAGCCAGACGCCGACGACGCAGTCAAGGATCCGAGCATCCAGGAGATTGTCACCAGGAACGGGGACAAAGTCCAATAAAGCTGAATCTAATTTTCAATGGAATTGAAGTTCTCATTTATTTTGTTGAAGTATTTCCACAATCATACATGTATGTATTTGGTTCTTCCTAAAACACATGTCAATGCAAGAAATGGAAAGAAAGGCAGAGAATTGTATTTGGGTACATATTAAAAAATAAAAATAGGTACATGACTTGCTGCACTTTAGATGCAATGACAAAATCAGCTGAAATAGATGTGCACAATGCATTTTGCTTTTTGGAGTTTGTACATGTTTATGGAGCTTGCAAACTGCTTATTGATGTGAACAGTGTGCAACTATTTATAGAGAAATGATTGGTTAAAAAAAATGTGATTCGAAGATAGATATTTTTTTTAATGCTTTCAAGTGATATTATGTTACTTTAGTATTTTAGGTTTTACCATTTTACATGTTGATTACTTGTAACATAGATAAGTAGGTGTTGTTTGTCAAAGTAGTGCATTACAATTATTATCCGGTGACTTTATAATGAAAATGCACACAATTATTATTATCATAGAGATTCTGTATAACAATATCTCTAATAAATTGTAAGATTCTGGTATTAGAAATGCCAAATTCATAATGTACTTTTTAACATTCCAAATGGTCAGAACAATACCTACATGCATGCAAGCAGATCTTTTGAAAATCCAAGAACAAGTCGTAAAATTCACTAAAACATTTGAAGGTTCATCATTTTCATCATAAAAAAATAAAAAGATTAATACTTCAGATCTTTTTGATATTTAAATTTGTCATGTTTGTATACTCTGGGCCTGCTTGTATGAAAATCATTGCATAGTTAGCCAATTTTTGATGACTTTCTTAGAAGAAACCTTTCTGTGTCCAGTAGCAATAGAGATTCTAAAAGCATTCTGAAACTCCTTTTAGAATTTTAGGAAAGTTCTAATAACTACCATTGCTGTATTTTTAATAAAGACAATAAATAGATATGTGAAATGAATTATAATTACTGTGTAGGTAGTATAGAGAGAATATAATAATATTTAAAATGTATTGTTATGTGTGTATGTTCATGTCCAAATGTACGAAAAAAGTCAATTAAAAATTGTTGCCACATTTGAAGATTTTTTTTACTTTCAGAAACTTTTCCTACAAATATTTATCTTGCAAATTTTAACCTTCATTTACCCATTTTCCTAACTTATAATATAAAAGAATAGTTAAGTATACTATAATAAAAAGGGAATCAAATCCAGAGGCTACTTTTGAAATCAACAATACTTTATTAGAACTAATAGATAACTACTCTACATACTAAACATTACTTTGCACTTACTGCTGGTCTCAGGGGTGTGGAAATAAGCCCGAGTAACTTACAATCAGCTTCTAGAAGCGTCAAGTCAGTACTTGAGCCAAGGAACCGAGAAGAAAGTTCTAAATCTTTAATCTGTATCCTGACCCTGGCACCTCTAACATACTCGTCACCGCGGTTAGTAGGCCTTGTGCAGACACAGTGGAATTTCCAGCCAAAGTCAATGTATAAATCGTCTTCTACAATGTGAAATATCTTTCCAGTAACAATTTTGTCAACTGGGTCGCCCAACTGAAATAATAAAGCCATGATTAGATCACATTCCATTACAATTATTATTCTACAACATCAAAAGCACTCAACAAAATGTTTAATACAGAGTAGCTAAAGCCCACATAGGATTGGTGAGTAAATTTGAATGCAATATAAGCATGTACTACTCACGTCCATCAGCTTCGAATGCCGGAGTAAAGACACGAACGTGTGATTTTCTTCACCATCCTTGGTCTCCACAATTTGAGCCTGTTTCTCATAGGCCTTCGCAAAGCCTCCTGTTTTGATTACATCTGAGTTTTGTTGAGCTGCTTGTTCCGCGCTACTTGTATCAGGCCCAGAGCTAAATGTACGAGAACATATCGACTTTCTAAAGTGATTAGTTATTCTTGTAGTTCCAGTAGCAGATCTAAGGAACGGCGCTTTTCTTATAACGATTCTTGTAGAAAACATCGTGTAGCACTTTGTTTTATTGTTGTCACATAAAACAAAAGCTTTTAATTGGATTTTTTACGAGAAGAAAAACAAAACAGTCAAAACAAGATAAAATAACCTCAATTCTTGTTTAATCGAATGTCAATGTCAGTAAGTTTTGTTTGTCAAACAAATGTCTATTCTCTTTGCGGTTGACAATGTAATAAAATAGTAGGTTCACACCTTCACAGAATTAGTTTTTGTCTGTGTAAATCAAGTATGTACACAGACAGAACTGTATTTTGTTCACAAAACAGCGAGCGAACACACAACAGAGTGCTGAATAGCATAAACTATAAAATAGAACCAGATGGACAGTTATAATACTCTTTGACCAGAGGTTCTCAACCTATGGGAATGGACCAGCCATTCACGGTATCGTAAAAAATCAATTACGCGAGTTCAGCCAGTATAATCTGAGTTTGGGATACTGTAGCGCGAAATTGATAAAGGTTGGTATTGCATTTAATCAAATTGTATCAACATCTTTTTCCTTAATTATTTTTGCGGTACATTATACTCTTGGCCAGGGTTGTTGGTAAGATGTGGATAAGAAAGGCACAAGACTGGAAAGGGTGGCGTGATGAAGAGGAGGTTTATACTCAAGAGTGAGATAATAAGAGCTGAAATAGAAGAAAAAACGAAGATAACACTTTAAAAAAATAAGTCAACATACATAAAATTATAAAAAGGAGGGTGGAAAAAATGCATTATACAACTAGATGCGCCCCACGGTTTCACCCGCGGTTTACGGATATAGAAAGCCTATGTCTTTTTTAAGGAAAACCGACTATTCAGCTATATTTGTAGTCGGTGACTAATCGGCGTAGACTACTCGCTGACTATTAGTAGACAAATTAAATATTGTAATAAATTAAATAATAATAAATACTAGTTAATATTTAATACTGTCGTTCGTTATGCTTAAATGATTGAAATGAAATCGTCAACTGACATGATTCAATTTCAATCAAGTACTTTTACTGTATAAATATATAAGCTATATAAACTGTCTTAGCTAAGTCAATCACTGACTTTTGTTTTTACTTTTTAACAAAACACTTATAACTTATAGTAACGTCGGCACGCCGGTTTGTTCGCAAACCACACTAGAAAAAACGCAAAGGAAACAACAACCTGTTTCGATATGAATGCACAGCACAGTGGGTGCGAGCGACTCAGCTGTAAAAGAAGCACGGACATAGACGATGCTACCCAAACTCCACCGAAAGCAATGGTCAGCTTGGCCCGCTTGGCCGACTAATCGGCCGACTAGTCGGTCTTTTTGCAACCGACTAGTCGGCCCATGTCATAGCATCGCATCGGTAGATAGCATCGGCCCATCTCTAATCTACATACAAAATTTCGTCAAAGTCCGTTCAATACTTTTTTGCTTGAGTAATGAGTAACAAACATCCATCCATCCTCACAAACTTTCGCATTTGTAATAATTATTAATGTAGGATTTTTATTTTGATTCCAAAAGATCGATAAGTCAAGTATTTTTACCCGCCTCCTCCTTTTCCCTTCCCAATAAATCGTTGTAATGTATAGCTTGTCCTAGATTAGATTCACACCTCCTTTTCACTTTTCTGTGACTGTGCTGTCATCTGTCACTGTCAAAGTCATATGTTTGTCAAACTGAGGAGCGCTAAATTGTCATGTCAAAAGGTCACCACGACACGGATTTTTGATAATGCTGTGCATTTTACTGGATAACTTCTAAAGAAATAGTGAAAATGACCGAAGATCAAGATGCTAAGGAGTCACATTCTGATTCAGGCAGCAGAACTTTCGTCAATAAGAGCAAGGACAAGAAATTGAAAACGCAACGTCCACTGACCAAAGTGATTGTGATCCATTGAGCGTTCTGTATTTAGTGTTTATGTAGGTTGTGTAACGTGTTTATGTTATTTTCAGATAATCTTGCGGCGACTACCTCCAACCATGTCTGAGGAATCGTTTCTGGAACAAGTTTCTCCTATACCTGAACATGATCATTTCTACTTCGCCAAACCAGACTCTTCGCTGGCCAATAACCTGTATTCCAGAGCTTACATAAACTTTGTGAACGTCGACGATATCTACCTGTTTAGAGAAAAGTTTGATGGATATGTATTTGTCGATGAAAGAGGCAAGTATTCTTTTTTGCAATTATATTAATAATGGTATGGTATTTATTTTATTACCATGGAAACTAATAGATTTGGTGTAGTGTTCATCTAAGGCTTATGGTTGAAAATCTTGTTCACTGTCACACAGTAGATAGCTATGTAACTATTGACCCTTAATAATAAAAACTTTAGACTGGCACCATAGAGGTAGAAGACTTTTTGAGTTCAGTACAGAGTAAATATTATATAGAATATCATGTATTAGCTTAGAGGAGACTCTTATGCCACGCTTTGTCTGCCTGTGTTGCCTGTTGGACATCTAAGAAAGCAGTTGGGCAGTATTCTTTACCCTCTAGAGTTTGGCATAAGTTTTTAAATGGTACACCAAACTTCTCTAGGCTTCCAGCATTTTATTAGTAGATATTATTGTAGCTGTAGGTCATGTTGTGGGAAATCATCTACCTACCTACTTTTTTCTCCCACTCTGGGTTCTCATATTTTTTTGGCATAAATACTTTCTTGAGTCTGATAGGCATCTGGTTTTTCTTCATCTGTTTTGGCCCATGTGTGTTGTTTAATTTGTTCATATAAAAGAAATCAAATGAACAGATAGTAGGTACCTAGTCAAAAATCCATTTTATAAGTGAAAGTCTATGCCACTACAGATGTAGGAAGAAGTTCCTATGGGTATAAAGGGCCTAATCACAGACTGGGGAAATCCTCATGGACTCCCAAGAATGGAAGCTCCAGGTAGTGTTCAGGTGCAGATCCAGCCATCCAAAAAGGTTGTGGTCACAGCCACCCTAAAATCGGCCAAGTGCGAGTCCGAGTATGATCTCGCTCATGATCAATATAGTCCTTTCCTACAAAAGAGATGTTTACAAAATATATGACAGCTTGATCAAGATGAAGCCTATCAACCTCAATAAACAGTGAAAGTGAGTCGTCACTAGTCTATTAGGGTTGTGGGCATGCCCATCATGCCCACACTTGGTAGTGTAAGACATGGCCAGGCCACCTACTGGCTAAAACCATCTTCTATCCACAGACTATACGCCCATGCTATTTTGGTCACCTCTTTAAATATTTTAGCATTAGTGTATTTGATATTCCAGGTGTGGAGTATGTCGGCATAGTAGAGTATGCCCCTTTTCAAAGAATTCCCAAAAAGAAGAAAAAGAAGGATCCCAAAACTGCAACTATTGAGAGTGATCCCATATTTCAAGAATTTATTGAAAGTCTCAACAAAGACCAGGAAACTGAGAGTCAACCTAAGCTGGAGTACTCTTATCCTGTTAATGATCGTGAGTATTATGGGCATAAAAATTATGTCATATTAGTTTGTTTTGATTATTTAAATGAACAATTTTAAAATAACATAGAAAATTACATATAAAATGTAAAATTGTTACAATTTTTGTTATGTAATATTTAACATTAAATAAACTATTCTTACCCAGCTACATATAAAATTGTTTGCTCAAAGAATACCAATTAGGTAGTGATTCTTTTCTTAATTTTTTCAGCAAATGACAAAAAAGTGCAATCCACTCCATTGCTTGAGTACCTCGCCGCACGCAAACAGGATAAGCGCGGGAGAGACGAGCGCCGCCGCCGAGAGAACGATAAACGGAAAATGAGGATTGAAAGGAAAACAAAAGATGGATCTATCAAGGTAAGATTTAGTCTTGTGCATTTAGTGCACAATTTGATAGTTTTAAAATATTTTTAAGGCCTCTCTAGGCGCATGTTCTGAGGGTGTTGCAGCTAAACTAGAATAGAATAGAAAACACTTTCTTGCACTTAAATAGAAATCTTATAGCTAAAGAGCGATGTCTTCGACCAGAGCCAAGAGAGATATTACTGTATTGACGTAGGTAAGAACATTGGTGGTGTTCAATGACTGTCAGAGTATCATATAATACACCCTACCATAATATTCTCATCTATCTATAATCTAAATACTTTTAATTTAAAGAATGAAGAAATTATCTATATCCTCAATATGAACTTTTGAATAACATTTTGTCAATGTATTAATTTGTGTACCTATAGTGCAGTCTACAAAGGGTTATCTTTCCTTTACTTTATGTTAAGATCTATTTATCACCTCACTTGATGCTACTCAATCAATGCAAACATTGTAAGTTGTCTTCTAATAAGGACAAAGAGCATATTATAATGCAATTGATGTGTTAACTGATAGTTAGTTATTTTTTAATCCTTTGACTTTTATTCGATTTTACTATACAATAGCTTCACTATTGTTCTTTGTAAGTCAAGGCATTAATGAACTTTATCTCATTTAACTCATAATAATCCTGTAGAAATCGGGTGATATATCCGAAGATGAAAATACAAACGAAAACTGCGAACATAGTCAAACTGCTCACAATGTCTGGTTTGGGGAACAACGAGTTTACCACAAAAACAAATCAAAAAATCCTATTGTAAAAACTGAGCTGAAAACTCACCATGGCTCAGACGAATTTATAAGCACTGATTCCGACTGGGACACTCATTTTCCTGCTCTTGTTATGAAAACGCATAACACTTTTACACTGACTTCGGGTAAACTTTGCGACAAGAAAGAAGCAGAAGCTAGCCAGAAAAGTGGTGGCGATACTTGTTCTAAGGTTCCTGATATTTTCCTGGCAGTTTTTATGTACCCACCATACCTATTGTATTTTCTTTGTAGAATATCATTAAACTGTTTTAACTTAAGCAAGCAGACGGTACTTAAGAAGATTGTTAGATGGTAAACCATTAAATTAGTAAAAGTCATCCTGGCCTTTCATAATTGTAGGACAAACAAAATGTAATTGTAGCTAGTTCGTTATATATATTATACCTAGTTTTCTATACATTATTTCATAGTAAGTATGTACGTTAAATCTTAAAAACAACTATTAATAATAAATTATGTAAACAAAGAAACTTTAAAAGTAACTTTAAGTTTTTAATATTTCAGGAGGAGGATTCTGGTGAAAATGAGGTAAAAAAAATTAAATCTAGAGACTGGGAGAAAGATAACGAATCCAAAGACGATTATGACAAAGACGGAGGCTCTGTTTACGAATCTAAAACATACAGAGAACGCAAGGCATCTAATTACGTCGCAGACAAAAAGAAAAATTTAGATAGTGACAAAGGGAATAATTATGACGATGATGGAGACGATTCCGATAGAGGCTCAAGAAAAGCAAAAAGCGATAAGAATAAAGAATCTCCGAGGGAACAAAAGAGTAAAAAGTACAGCGATACTAGAAAGGAAAGGTTTAAAAGTGACGTAGGAAAAACTGACAAACAAGTAGCTATTAGCAAGATCATGTATTCAGATAGCAAATCTAAATCTCTAAATCATGACGATATCAAGCCGTTCACTCAACTGCCTCAAGTAAAGACTGATGATTTGACTAAAATTATTGACAGTATGGACAAGAAGATGAAAATAGAAGAGGCGAAAAAAGATTCAAGTGATGAAATAGAGAAGTCTATTCCTAAAGTTAGGCGCAGCAGTATGGGTTCTGCCGACGGCCTTGTTAGGGAAGAGTCTAAGTTGAAGAGGCAGAAGTCTTTGAGTGGTGATGACAGGGGCAAGTCCACTGATAGGGAGGGATCAGAAGAGAAGGAAAGGGGTGAAAATGCTGATCGCCGCACTGAGAGGAGAATAAGGAATAAGGTAACGCAAACTTAAATAAAAAAATAAATGAAGTAATTATTACAAATAACTTTGATGGCTCTTTGATCCGAAATTAGTCTTGCCTTCGACGTAAAAGTAGTATTAGCTGCGCTCACGCAAGCTTTGCTTTTCCCTGTCGTCCATTTCACTTCAATTAAAGGTGTCAGGAAAACAGCGGGTCTTTTAAACGCACGATTCTCTTCGATTCTTTAAATATAAGCAATTGTTCGTTTCTTTCTTTGATGTCGATCTTTTTAAAGCTCTTGTTCGCGCATGTACTATCGATTCTTGTTGACCCGAAGATAGGTCATCAGTGTTTTTATTATATGCTTGTCGTTTTTAGGACCGTCCAAGTCTCGTTATCTACCAACCAGGCATGGGCAAGTTCAGTAAACAACGCCTCGCCAAAGAGAAAGATGAGAAACTGCCAACAGCAAAATCCGTCAACGAAAGTGAAAAGAAAGACACTTGAGAACAATTCAACATTTCCCGAAACTTGGACAACATTCAACGGAATCACCTGAAGCTGGCAATGACACGTGTCTCGAAGGTTCCATAGACGAGGGCAGCTGAATGGGCCACCTCAAGGAACGCTCGTGTTAAAATCCTGTCTCTTTTTATTGTTTCATTTACCTTATTTAAAACACATTATGTTGAGTTGAATTTTTTAAGACAAAATCAACCTAGCCTAAAATTACTTATATTTTTAGCTTGTGACCATACAATTCAGTTTGTTATTTTCATTTAAATATAATTCAATTTTTTTTCAAACGGGATTTCAAATTTTATTTTCTACTTTTCAGTGTAGAGTTAAGGTACCGTTCGGGTTGAACTAGATCTGGCCGCACCGAATCGCTCTTTCCGATGCTTCTATCCTTTTCTGTCACTTAGAACCGTGATTTACTAAAGCGAGAAAGAGAGCGAACGAATCGACTTGTCGGTTGCACTCCCGCTGTCTTTTTCGCTCTAGTAAATCACGGTTCTAAATGACAGAAAAGGATAGAACTTAAACCAATGCGTCCAGCTTGCAACCGCGGTGGCGTGCACTGTTGCGATCAGTTGTTGCAATAGTCCAGCAGCCTGACTTTTGCACGCGAGTAGATCGCCACCGCGACCGCAGGTTGGACGCCTTGATTTGAGCGTACCTTTAAACAACAAACAACTGTGGTGTTTATAAAAAGCATTATATTTTCTATCACAGTGATTTTATACTTACCTAAAATTACAAAATATACAACAATATCATTAGCATCTTTTCGGAACATTAATGACTTGGTGTCAACATTATGAATAACGTCTTTGGCAAGAGAAGTTATTTTAAAAGTACTTAACAAAATATGTAAAGACATTAACACTTAATTATTTTTATAATAACATACAGTTATAGATATAACTTATATTTTTGAGAAATATAGAACATTAGAAAACTAGTCAGCCTTTTCAAGCCTCAATATTAAAAAAATGGTACACTTATAGTAACTGTGCAACAGTGTATACTTATGTGTACATTTGTCTTATGTCTTTTAGCAATATTCCTGCATAGTGTCTGCGATACATAAATAAGCATTTTCTTTATCGAAATGTGCTCGTGGTAAGAGAGTCCAAAGAAGTGATATAAAAATATTTTAACAAAAAAAACCGACTTCAATTTTGATGTATCTTCGAAGTCCAAGATCGAATATCGATATAATGGGACCGGTGAAATTTATATGGAACCACATTGCAGCTATACTGAACCCAACGCAAAATTTTCTAAAACGGTTTATAAATGACGGAGTTCTGAGGTATCCAACATAAAAAAAATACAATATAATTGAGAACCTCTTTGTTTTTTAAGTCGGTTAAAAAATTAGAATTATTTGCATTTTATTCGTAAAGTTGTAAAAGCAAAGTGTTACGAACGTGTCACTGACGTCTAAAATAAGGGCGTGCACAAGCGTCCATTTCACTTCTTTAGTAAATCACAACGGAGTAACATAAGCCTCGTTTAGAAGCAGAGCGCTGGCGGTTTTGTCGCCGTCCTTCGGTTTCTCCTTCAGCTTCTCGGCCGTGGTCTTGGTTTGGGCGACGTTGTGGCGATGCATCACCCACAGAAGCAGTATGAAGCCTATGAGGAAACCACAGAGGCCCCCGCCGATGGTCAGCCATGTCCGACGTGAAGTTCTGATGTTCTGAATCTGCGGAACAGAAATTGGTATGAGTTAGTTACCAACAGGCAAGATATTATACTTTTATGCCTGTTTAAGATACCTGCCTTATAATACCCAACGATCACACAAATAGCCCCTAACTAGAATTCCCTGTAACTAGGGAAACAGGAAGTACGAGGATCAAGATATCACAACATCCAGACACGAAACAAATACCTACTTGCGCTTTTTTCTGTGCACAAACATTTGTTTCATCGCGGGAATCGAACCCGCAACCTCTGTGGTGTACGGCTAGTACCTATCACAGAAGTTGTCTCTGTGCTTATAACGTTCACGAAGAAGTATTTTTCTAAATGTTGAGATTTTATATAAACCTTTATACACTCGAGAGCAATGAATCCGGGTCACTTAAAGAATGTTAAAAATCTCGGAAACTAAAAATGATAGGTTAATGCAATAAATTGTATTTAATAGACAATGTAATACTCCTTAAATGAAAGTAAAAAAAATATGAGTCACCATACATTTTATTAACACAAAATTACATAAAGAAAAAAACTGCTGATCTCTCCTTAAAACAAAAATAGGAAACATGAAATTTTTGAACTTTATTACGATTTTCTTGAATTTTAATACTTCGTATTGCCTCCTCGTGCTTCCATTACTGCGTTTACGCGGTTTGGCATGCTGTACACCAAGTTCCTTATACGATTTTGGGGAATATTCTCCCATTCCTCTGTGAGAGCAATTTTGAGCTCACGAAGCGTGATTGGGGGAGGGTTTCGTTGTTTTACGCATCTGCCTAGCTCGTCCCAAGCATGCTCGATCGGGTTGATATCCGGGCTGCGCGCTGGCCACTCCATACGAGTAATGTTCATCTCTTGAAGGTAGTCATTCACAATCCTACCTGTATGAGGTCGGGCATTGTCATGCATAAATATAGCATCCTCACCTAAATTGACCATAAATGGACCAACGTGATCATTGAGGATTTCTTCCACATATCTTACGCTAGTTAAAGAGCCGTTTTCTATGATCACCAGCTCTGTGCGACTTTCAGAAGAAATTCCGGCCCACACAAGTACAGACCCACCACCGTAGGCTACTTTTTCTTCGATGCATGCTTGCTTGAATCTTTCCCCTGGTCTTCGATACACTCTGTGTCTTCCATCGTGCTTGTAGAGCATAAATTTTGATTCGTCGGAGAACATAACTTTTGACCAATCTTCAATACTCCAATTTACGTGGCTCTGGGCATATCTTAGTCTCGAAATACGATGCCCACGCTCCAGTTTAGGGCCGTTTGCAGGTCTAAGGGGTTTTAAGTTAGATTCAGCAAGCCGACGTCTTACTGTCCATGCACTTGGGTTACTTCCTCCGAGGCGTCGAAACTGATTGGTGAGTTCAGTTCCTGTGAGAAAGCGATTTCGAAGCATGGTGTTCACCAAGTATCGGTCTTCTCGTGCTGTGGTACACCTGGTTCTGCCCGTTCCTGGTCTGCGTAGGTTAGAACCAGTTTCTTCGTAACGTCGGAGAACTCTTTGTACTGTTGACAGCGACACACCGACAGTCCTGGCTGTATCGCGCTGACTCCGGCCGGTTTCCAGCATTGTAAGTATTCTGGTGCATTCTTCAGGCGTAAGCGACATAATTTCAGCTTGAATAATGAATATAGAGCACTATCAACATGGTTTATGTACCCACATAAATGACAGATTACAAACAAAAGCAAAACCAAATGCTGTAATTTCGTAGTTCCATCTTCGAAAGTGGCCCTTTTTCAAATTTGATTTTTTTATGATATAACTTTACAATAACTAAGAAGTTTTAATACCTTCATTTAAGGAGTATTACATTGTCTATTAAATACAATTTATTGCATTAACCTAGCATTTTTAGTTTCCGAGATTTTTAGGATTCTTTAAGTGACCCGGATTCATTGCTCTCGAGTGTAAATTCATACCGATTGCGGATTCCGCCAGCGAAATTACTGAGTGAGCATATTTGAGATTTTGAAACTGACGACTGCAGCGCAGTGCGCAGAATTTGAACACAATTTTTCCAAGTTTTGCATACATGATGGTATATAGTTGCATGTTGCAACTACATAAGTACATAAGTACCTACCTAACAATGGTATGATAAAAGAAATTTATTAACTCACCTGAAGGAATTCAGATTTACACCTGTGATAAGTTGCGTTGTAGATTCCATCTGTCTCATCTTCCGAAGGACATCGATCGTATTCTGCGATAAAAGAAGACCTTGTAAGTATCTAATTCCTTTGGGTTTCTCTGTCTCGAGACTCAAGATAAAATGTCGATTTACATACCTCTCGTATTTAACCTCGTGTAGTCCGCCAATTGGAAGCTAATATGCTTCTCTTGGAACCAGGAGATGGTAGGCTTCAAGTTGCAGAGCTTAATTTCATTCAAGGACTCTGTCAAATCAACTCTTGCTAAATTGCACATCGCTGCAAAATGCATGGGATCGAGTGACGTCAGAGGATTGTAGGAGATGTTGTAGAAATTCATCTGAGGAAGTGTTCCCCAATTGGGCAACTCCTTAATTTTGCAGTCAGATAAGTCCATAAGTTCTAGAGGTGCCTTTATGGGTTTCGGCAAGTCGAAATTTATGAAACTCTTATGTAATAAAGGATTGCCTTTGAGGTAGAGTTTTCTCAGAGATGGCAACTGGAATATAGATTTGGGTAGTTCTAAAATGACGTTGTTAGAGAGATCCAACGTCTCTAAATAAGTGAGGGACGTGAGGCCGTCTTCCTCTATGAGATACAATTGGTTTTCGGCTAAGTACAAGTACTTTATACTTGAGTAGCCTGAAAATGTGTCTGCGTGGATTTCTTGCAACTTATTTTCACTAAAGTCCAAGATCTGAAACAAAAGAATCAGAGGTTGTACTGGAGGAAATTCTTTACATTTATATGAAGTTAGTTCGATAAGTAAGACGATGCAAATTTCTTACTATATTTCCATGAATGTCATATAATATCACTTTTATCTTTAAAAAATCTGTATCTATTTACTACAATTTAATCTGCCAGCTTTACTCATATAACTAGTAACTAGGATTATACTACGCTTTTAAGTATATGAATTTATTGGAATAAGTTTTTTAATCCGTATTAGTTATTGAGTTGATAAAAATCAACAACGTTTGTGACCACGTAAATTTTCCAAATATCTTTCACAATCAACATTCAATAGATTTGAATAGGTAAACTGCTTATCTGAGATTAGGTTATCGGGTATTGCTCAAGCTCACCTCGATGCCACCTCGTAAATTCGGCAGCTTGGTGAGCCGAAGACCGGCGCAATGGGCTCCATACATATCGTATGCATATTCATAGGTGCAGTGGTTGGGAGCAGCGCCGAGTACTTCGATATCTGTGAGCTCCTTGGCCCAGTTGTAGGACATACAAAGCATCAGCACCAATAATACGTCGTTTGTTCTGCGAATGGAAATATTATATGTTATCAGAATTGTTTATTAGATTGTGGTGATGTTTAGAGTCGATTTAGAACGTATGAATAGTTATCTATTGGTAGGGAGAATAAATCATAATGATATACATAAGTTCTTTGTAATAATTTTGTTGAATATTTTATATTTTCTTTGCTAGATAGATCAATTATAATTTCCGAGTAAAAAAGTAAAAATACTACCATTCGTGTAGGTGCATGTGCGTTTAGCAATTAATTAAGATTCAGTTCTATATCAATGACATTAATTGTAATATATTCAGATTTCAAGTGAAGACGGTTATCTCTTCATTTGAGTCATGTTAAATATAACTTTAGTCACACAGTTCAAGTTATTGAAGCAGTCTTCTCAATAGGCCTATTCTCTGTATTGATCTGCTCCAAGGGTCACGAGTTCGAAGACGCTCGCTCCTCGCTATAACTCACTGACATTACCATTTCTCAGTTATGTTCAGGGGTTATCTATACCTTGACCCTAGCGCTGACGATAATGGAATGACAAAATTATAAGTGCTGTAAAAGGTGGTAACAACTAAGTTTACGTAAAGCTCGAGAACTCGAGATCCGTATATCAAAATCTTTAAAATAAATATCTACCTATATTTGTCGTACTTGTAGGTAGGTTCATCTGCTGTCGTTTCCATTCGTGGCATGGCAACCAATGTTAAGATGACAAAACCTTCCAAGAGCCTGCCTAGTGTGTAAGTGAGAAACTGTCTGCTTTTCTCTAGGAAATGACTACCGTGAAAATATAATGGACAGCTCATAATTGTTATGCCACTCAATAAGTATAAGTATAAGAAAATATGCAACAGTCGGCTTAAGACAATAGGTACTAAGACACGTAACTAGCAAGTGTCATCAAGGGCCAAGACAAGACCAAGATACTATTTATAATTTACAATAGCGTCATAGCCATAGAAGTTACAATGATTCTCCTGAATTTCATATATAGTTAAAGTTGACTTAAACTAAACCTCTGCCATCATGAAACTAGTACGAAGTATCAACAGTGCTATTTTGCAGACAGATCTTTGGAAAAATACCTGCCACCACTATTACAGAGGGGGATTGAACTTTTGCCTTATACCTAGTTGGCATGTGTGAGATGTAATTATGTAATCCCCGTCTGGAATCGATTTTTGAGTATCAAATAAAAGAAAAAATTGATGATTGATTATGTTAAACAATGTTTGTACGTCCTAAAAGTCTCAAATGAAAATGTAGGTCCGCATACAACTCATATTATTTTACAATCTGTCGCATTCTCAGTGATGTGACCGTGTTTCAGTCTTCAGCGTTACGAAAACCTCGTCGTCGCGATAAGTCGAGATAAATATGAAAATGATGATAACGCGGTTAATTGCGTGTAGATAAAACAAATTATAAAATTATGTCGAAGGAAGGTAAATTGCGGACGTGGAAGGAGAGACAGTCACAAAATGACAATCTTCTTTATCAGCTACAAAGTCAGTAAAGGCGTTTCTTTTTACTAACCTATGCTGTCCCACTGCTGGGCAAAGGTCTCCCCCATCTCTTTCCACGCATCCCGATCCTCCGCTATGTCAAGCCATTCTTCTTGGAATACAACAAGATCATCTCGCAAGCGTTTTCTCGGCCTCTCTCGGCGCCGTCGCCCATCTTCTGGCACCCACAGCGTGACAATCTGAGCCCACCGGTCGGGATGCATTCGTGTCACGTGAACCGCCCAATCCCATTTTAATCTGGCTGCTTTCTGGCCAACATCCAGGTATTTTTTTATGTAACTGAATGACGAGACGAGCTGGTCGTTTGCCTGATAGTAAGCAATACGCCAGCACATAACAATATCAGCACCATCCAGAACTTTGTTTAGCAAAATCCTGCGCGGCGCTGTACTGCGCTCGTCACTCTGAGACAATTAACTGTTGAGTCTCATAATGCCCAGTAATTTCGCTGGCTACAATGCCCTTCAAGCCGGAACACAGTAATGCTTGCGCACTACCGCTTGGTAAAATGGTAAAATGCATAATTATAACTATTATCCCGTAAAGGTATAATTATAATTATTTTTTCTATAATAGGTAGTTAAGATAGACTACCTAGTTACTACCTAGTTCCTAGTTTATATAAATGGCCACGTTATCGCATCTCTTCTCTTCTCTAAATAATATAAAACAAAGTCTCTATCCGTATCCTTATTTCTGTTTCTCTGTTTACTTCTTCTAAACCACGCAACGGATTTTGATACGGTTTTCGCTGTCATTTAAAATCATTGTTTATGGAAGGTTAATATGTTCAATACGTTCTTTTTTTATGGTAGAGGACATTCAGTGTTTTGTAAGTAGGTAGTCAAAAAATTATACCACATTATTAAATTGCACCCGTGCGAAGCCGGGCCAGATCGCTAGTTAGGTATTCACGTTATGTATAGGTAGGTACACTGTTTTCAGTGTTATACTGGATTGGATATTTTCTAATAACATAAGAATTTTGCTATAACCGTTATCTTATGAACTTGGAAGTACCCATTATCTCACCTCCTTTAAATATATTCATATGATATCTGGGTCTCTTTGTCCCAGATCTCAATATTTAACAACACATTAGCCTTATATCCTGCACTTGGACTGAGCATTAATCTGATCATTGTTCTCATTATGGACATTAACATAATAGTTTCCAATATTGCCGTACTTAATGTTATCGGGCTCAAGTGCAATTATCGAGAGCGCAAATAGAGACGGCCATTATGGTCCGGTGTCACATCAAAGGGTCTTGTTTACTCTCGTTACCAGGCCTTTGGCCTGGAAACTTGAGAGGATGGAGCAACATGATGCTAGGCAGCTAGACAATGAAGAAGGCTAGACAAACGACAAACTGCATTATTTGATGTCGGGCAAATTTCTTGTCAGTCAGAGATTTTTTAAAATTGTTTAGCAAGACCTCCCCAGTAGGTATATGAGAGCGCGTACTACGAAGAAGTCAAGCTGTATTTTCGTAGTCACCCAACCGATTTTGGTAATATATCTGGGACTAATGCTAGCAAACCCTAAAACCGAGTTGAACCGAGTTGATTCGTTTAGCATTTTTCGAGTCTATAGATAATAAACTAACAGACAAAAATTCTAAAATCATGGATTCGTATTCAGTACCAAAGTGTTTTGAAAATACAAATAGTGAAATCCAATTATATAAATAATTATTTCTTGAGCAAAATTTATTATGTTTCGAAAGATAACATGTTTTAATCTATACTTCATAATATAAATGCCATACTCGCTACCTCTACATTATGTAAACGAGTATTCACCTTACTAATTCGAACTCAACTGCGTATTACCTATACTTAAATGCCTATGAGCACATGACGAATCCGGAAATTATTTCCTGAAAAACAGCACAACCCACGAATAAATACTTGCGAACAGTACCGCACCTATAATTTGCCTGCGTCAGAGTGGTGACAATGTAAATCCAAGTTATTCTTAACGTAATGTCAGCAGAGATAATGAAAATAATAGACGCAAAATAATATCAAATTAGAGGGTTTAAAGTAATGCAATGATAGTGTGGTGCAGTAGATAATGAGTGGCATCCTCGTAATGTCAACCTTCCGCGTCTGCCGCTGCCGCACCTCATTCACGTCAGGTCCATTCTATCATAGCTTTTGTTAGGAAAATTGCCTCTAACTACTTGTTTGATTGGTGTAGGAAGACCACTCTCACTGATGTGTTAAATTGTTCTGGTATACTTAGAAGTGGTCTCATGCCATGGCTGACCTATCAAGTTATTGCAACTTTATGAACTGAAACGGTCTCTAGATTGTTTTGCCTCGCACGTTGTAGCCTTTTCAATTTTTAGAAGTATCTGTGGTTTTATTTTATACTAGCTTTTCCCGCGACTTCGTCTGCGCTGTACGACAGAGGATAAGCCCATATTCGTTTTTTTTTACAAGACCATCTATCTTACCAAGATCTTCCCAGTAGGTATATGAGATCACGTACTACGAAAAGGTGAAGGTGTGTTTTCGTAGTAGTAACCAATTTTGATGTAATACTCTATTAGTTTGGGCTAATGCTACCAAACCCTAAAAACCGCATTAAAATCCGTTTAGCATTTCAGAGTCTATAGATAACAAACAAATAGACAACAATTCTAAAAATCGTGGATTTGTGTTCAAGTCCCTCTAAATAGTCGGTCCCAGTTGGTTTTTCAAAAATATCTTTAAAGTACTATATTGCCTCAGTTCCATTTTTGTAATAGTACAAGAAAAAAGAAAAGAAAAGAAAAAAGTGAAGACGAAACCGTTATAAAAGAATATTTTTTTTAATTTCCCTCTTTCATCATTACGTAGAGGTGCAAACTGCAGGTGACCTGATTTTGCTATGATTGGCCATGGCCTACTTTAACCAATTGAGATCTGATTGTTCATCACCGCACGGGTGTGTTATGCCCATGATAATGTTTTGTCTTCGGCGATAGCAAGATAAAATAACTTTTAACTATAATTTGACGTAGTCAAAAGATATCGTTCAAGGTTGAAGATAGCTGCTAACATTTTGCTGGTAAGTAACTAAATGATGTTTCAGCAATAGACGAAATATTATCTAATCGTATCAAATCTACTTGAAGCAAAATCTGTAACGATATAAACGATGACTCAATGAATTTCAAAGTATTTGACTAAGTTCAAATGAATCTACAAAAAAATTTTAAGGATGTAAATGTAAGTATTTCCCGCAACTATTGGAACTCTCAATAAGTATGACTGTGAAGACATTTACTCATTGTATCTTGCCAGCTAAGGGGTCTGGAGTTAACCGTCTTAATTGTTGAGGTCAAACTCATTCCTTTTAATTAGCGACTGATGGTCTCCAGGAAAACTTTGCGACATGCAGAATTGGCGCTTTAGTCATATATGCTCTTAGAACTGAACTGATAAAATGTTCAGTTAGCTTTTGCAGAAACTTAAAATTTCGCGTTGTACCTATACCAATAGTTCATCATCTATCTTCAGTTCATATAACATAAAGTTTTTTTTAACGCCCAACGATCACATACATAGGTCCTGACCCCTAACTAGGATTCCCTGTATCTAGGGAACCAGGAACTATGAGGACCATGGTCCCACAACACCCAGACACGAAACAAATGCTTGCGCTTTTTATTTTTCCGTGCAGAAACATTTGCCCGTCGCGGGAATCGAACCCGCTACCTCAGTGATGTATGAGATTTGAGCCAACATGCCCAACCACTACACCACAGAGGCTGTCAAGTTTTATTCTGTGGTCTGTGCATGAATAATTAATTATTTTAAGTCAGTACTTAGCTTACGAACATGAAGACAACGAATAAACTTTAGTTAGAAGGTTATCTTCTATCGTCCATTGTCGGGGTTTAAATTATCTTGCACAATTTCTCATCACCTTAGTGTTGGCATTATATTTTACAGGATTTCTTTCTACGAAGGTCAGAAGAATTTTTTATGGCAATACTATGAATTAGGACAATTAATACTTAGATACAAAAACGTAGCCATTAATACAGTTTGAACCTGATCGACTCGATCAACGGAAGCATTGTGCGACTGCGTTATTGTGAGGGACCCCTCCCATGTGGGCGTACCAAGGATCGTAGTTGGGGGGCACGACACCTTTATCATCAGTCTATCTACCTCAGCTGTTGGGATTTCTTTGAGAAGGCAGGATAATCAGACAATAAAAAGCTGGATAATATATTTTATCCTTCTTTAGTAAATCAGCTTTACCAGAAAATGAACAAATAAGCAAGAAACAAACTGTAAGATAAGTATATTATAACGTAACCGGCTATCAAATTTTTCTTTGAACCTTCAGTTTTTTGCAAAAACTTCAGTGTCTTTTCGAAGAAAGGTAGTAGTCAGGCTACAGTGTAATGTATTTATTTCCTGCTTTATTAAAGCAGCTTTATCAGAAAAATATGCAAATAACAAACTATATAAGTCAACTATAATTACAATACTTTCCGCAGCCGGTTATTCAACATTTTTTGAGACATCAGATTGCTGCAAAAACCTATCCAAACAATGTGCCTATATTAAAACAGTTATTTGGCTGCTTATAAGTGGTCCTTACAGACAGATATTGACAAGCAAGTATAGAGATTTATAATACGTAAAAAAACCGAATTATTACGAAATTGCGCATTTCAAAAGCCTTGGGGCGACCGCCCCGATTCTCCACTACCGCAGCTACGCCCATAGCCACTCCTGCGCATCGTGCGTGGCGGCCCCAATTGTCTGAATGATCTTTATGGTTCGCCCACGCCCTGCCAGTAGCAGAAAGATGTTATTTTATTGACTCATGTTTTTCAATTTCTTTGGCAAAGTGTTATTAAAAGAGACATTGGTCCGGCCGGAAAATTGCCTGCGCATGGGAATGCAAACTTCCATGCTCATTCATATTGAGTTTGTAATTTCTTAATCACAGCGCATTGCCTGAGTTAATAATGTTATTATCTGATGTCATTATTTGATGCCAGTTCTATGTTTGCTCTTTCAGGTTTGTCATCTAGATACTGCCTTACTTTTTCCAATGGTGATATTATTATGGCCTAGTTTATGGCCATAGTAGCCATGCATGCCTTAGGATCCTGTGCCAAGTGGCAACCTTATCCTAGACAATGTACTTCAAACATTCATGTTTGCTCTTTGATTTATTTGGTATCTATTGCCTAAATGTGTTTAAGTACGTAAGTAAATATTTCTACGACTTGTTTTTGTTGTGTTTTATAATGCCTCTAATTGCTTAATTTCCAAATCTATGTACATACATACATATATTGTCTAACTATTGTTTTGAGCTGGTTTCCTGCTTATCAATAAGATTTATTTTTGCATTGACTTTCTCTATATATTTTCATAAAGTTTCAAACTTTGCATATTTATAAATTTTATTTTTGTGCCTGTTTTGATAACTGAAAATAGGTAGGTACCTAAGTACCTACTCCAGATTTCAGCACCGTTAAAAAACCTTTAGTTATACTACATTTCTGTAGCATCTAAAACACTGTAGGTGCCTACTTAACGCTTTCAAAAATATACGTAGGTAGGTACCTCCCTATCTATGTAATATATAGATCCATATCGTTTTCTTTGTGATTATTATTATGGGTAGGTACTTACTTACTCGTTTTATTCTTAGACATTTGCAAATGTGCGTATACTATCTGCCAAACAAAATTAATCACACCTAATATCCAGATAAGCGAAGCATGATATGTATTCATTGTATTAATCAACCGGAACATGATTATTGTTATATTTGTACACAAGTTTTAATATCTTAAATCAATAAGAAAAATAAGAAAGGTAGGCATGCCTCTGAAAAGATGTAAATATAAAAAAATATTACATTTTTATTAATTTTCGAGTGAAAAACATAATTATTTAATTGTAGCTATATTACTTGAAAAAAAAACGCTGGGTCTCATTTGGCTACGTACGTGGCAACGTATCGCAATCTAACGGGGCTATACTGCCAGCATCTTGGGTACGCTCCCAGCCAACTGGTAGTGGTCTGGAGCATTTGGGCTATCTATAGGCTTACACATGTAAAAATGTTTACACATTGTATCAAAATATTATTTGTATGCCCGAAATGGCACCCTACTAGTATGTTTACTTATTAACCAAAAAAACCTATTTGTAAGAGAGAAATGCACCAACGCGCTGGGCCAGCTTGGTGGAATCAAACTCTCTCTCTCACTGAGAGAAGGCCCGAGTCCCAGCTGTGGGAACATTGATGAAATACCAATGTAATTTTTTTATTGCAATTCGACGCATATCACAGTGTACCTACTACCTATCACTTAGTGATAGCTTTAAAGTATATTAAGATACTTAAGTAGGTAGGTACTTTGAGTTAATGCACCAGGCAATAAATAAGTTTTAATAGATATAAATGGAAATTACCCAATCGCTAATTACCTACATTTAAGCGTTTATGAAGGGCTAGATTGGAAACCTAATTTGTCTGCAGGCTGTTTTATTAAAGTTAAGTACCTAATCAAGAATAATAATGAGTTTTTTTATACAATTCTACATTTCTTTTTCTAAATACGTGACGAATGTAATTTGTTATACTTATATACTATTGTATGATTATATAGGTATCTATCTCTCTTGGGCTCTAGAAGCTTATAATGATTCAATACCAGGTAGGTAGGTATGCACGTAGAGCACATCCATCACTGCAGCATGCGCTCCATGTTTTGATCCTAACTAAAAGAGCCCATTGGTGCACATTTGTTTGTTATTTATTATGTAACCAAGTAATTATTAGCTATTGGTAAACCATTAATAAGCATTATAGGAACCCGACCTTTCGCCCAAGTATCAATGTCTATCGGCACATTAGAGGAACTACTTATACCGAAATACAAAACTAACGCCCAAAAGCGGATGCAAAGGCGATTTTAGTTTACCTGTACATCTTGAATCTCTTTAATCCAGCACTACAGCATAATCCTTTTATTATTCACAAATTCAGTTTCACTTTACAGCACTTGTTGAATACAATACTCCACGAACTCTGCATGACATCGGGAGCGCAATCCGCGACGGAAGACGTTGAATTGATTCAATTAACGACCACTCGGCCAGATGCCACTTGACAATCACACTGAGGAGGTGTTTCCTCGGCGGTGGATAAACTGATACTGCTGCTATGACTCTGTAATCTTTTATCAGCTGTCCTGCGCCCGCGCACCCTATCTACTAAGACAATGGCTTCAACACCCGATCATTTGGGCCAGATACGTTACGCTCCTATCTATACGCTCCGATTGGTGCGTCGATTATGTTTATTTGGTAACAGTTCCTGTGTTTATTGAGGAAATTACTGTCTTTGTTTTGATTGACTCTAGCTAATGATAAGACAAGTCTCGCATAATGAGCTCATCGGTTAAGTGGATGCCTATCTAATTCGATTCGTAAAAATTCGTTGAATAACAAGTTACCTTATCAGATTCTGTGAAAATATTATGTCGGTAATATACCTACCTAGGCACGTCAAATTGAATTAGTTCTTTCTGCATTTAATCTTATGGGCTTATCATTCAACTTTCATATGGAGATATCTCCATAATATACTTATTTCATCTCCTGGGATCACACTTAAGGGAAACTGAAAACGACTTTCGGGTATAATAGATAGGTAGATAAATATTCATGTCACCAGCCTCGCTATATAGGTATTGTACCTACCTTACCTTCACCACGTGGTACCTAGTAGGTACGGTAGGTAAGGTATAGCTTCGCCGCCCCAAACGTATCAGCCAGATGGACTCCGCACGTAAGTATAATATAGGTACGTATGTAGGTACATTATTTTCTATAAACACTAGACTTGTTGATCTAAGTTACTAGCTGTGTAGGTTTACCGAGGGGAGAAAAAGGAAAAAAACCTCTGTTATACATACATTTCTTGAACTTCTGAAGTAAAACATGCCAGTCTAAAGTCGCGGCAAAATTTTGGGATCTTCAGGGTATGTAAAATGTATGTTTTTTTTTTATTTTTTGGGGAAACTTATGATTTAATCAGTACTCAAAGTACTTTGAGGGAAACATTCTTGATAGGAAATAGGGTCGAGAAATTAAAAAATGCAGCCTTTGTTTTTCCAAAATTTAACCAATGTAACAAAACTTCCTCACTGCAAAGGAAAAGGAACCAGTAGGTATAGCTACCTTTTCCAACATTTTACCTCAAATACCTACAGGTATATAGATACTTATACTTACTTAAGTTATATTAAGTCAGCAGTAAAATATGTGGTGTAAGTACCTAGTGGGTCGGCAGGACGTGGCCGTCGGCTTAAATCCCATACACCACGGAGGCTGCGGATTCGATTCCCGCTAAAGAAAATTTTTTGTAGACAGATAAAAACGCACGGGCATTTCCACGAAGTTTTCAGATTCCCTTATCTATAGGTTACAGTACACAGAGAATTCTTGTTAAGGGCTACTGTCTAGGGACCTATCTTTAGGCGTTAAGTATAGGATTTTTTTAAACTGCCAGGAATCTTACCTACTTTTAAAAAACTGCAACATCTTTTATATTTTTAACAGTTTAAATTTCTGTATTTGCTCAAAAGCTAAAATACATCATCTTTTAAAAAAAGTTGTCCCGTTTGGTATTTATCTATTTAACAATAATTATTATGTATTTTTATTAAGAGTGAGTGTGGCTCAGCGGGGACTCGTGCGCCTTTCGATCCGACGCACCTGGGTTCGAATCCCGACTCGGCCATGCACCAATGACTTATAGTTAAGTGCAGATTTTGCACGCTCGCTCTAAAACGGTGAAGAAAAACATCGTGATGAAACCCGTTTACGCTCTTTGGAGTGGTAGGCTCTGGCCGTGGTTGTAATACCACCCACCGAACAAAGCCATGCCGTCAAGCGACCTAGTCGTGTTTCGGGATGATATTCGGTGAACCATCGGGGAGACGGGTCCGAGCAGCCGCTCAACTGCCGTCTCTCTCTAGATCTATGTGCTTCATCTTAGGCACCATCATCGCTTCACATCAGGCAAGATAATGGCCAAACATGGATCTATTGAGCTTAAAAAAAGGAAGTCTTTTAGTGGTGGATATTGGACATTGATTATGATTAGATATCCATTACAACAGAGTGGGCACAAATAGTACAACGGAATTTTAAAACGTACTATGTAATTTATCTTATTCCTGCAATTATTATTCACTTTAACAAAATAAGTAGTCTAATTTTAATGGCTGAATAAAAACACGACATTGGTCTTTAAAAAAACTAAGTGATAACTGACACGTGACAGCCGTGAGTGATCGAGAGAATGTGACAGTTGTCAATTGTCATTTTCTGTCAAATTTGTGATGAATGAAAGCGTTTGCGGCTTTTTGGCTGGCAAAGTTAGTTTTATTTTTCGGTGTAAACAATTAATTTGAATGATAAATGTCCTCCAATTGACTCCTCTATAACCGTACAATGAATGCTACGAGTTTATACGTCTCAACGTGTCGGTTGATAATCCTGGCTGACGCAGCGGATAAAAGTTCTTGGATAGATTTGTTTCGCTTGGTTCCCTATTTACGACAATCTCTTTCTTGCACTGTTTGCGGTAATTTGTTAAAAGAGCCCTACACACCGACGAGCTCCGGTTGCCAGCACCACGTTTGTAAAAAGTGCAAAGGCGGCAGGAAGAAACTGAAGCCGTCGTGCGGTTGGTGTAAAGACTACGACAACTATGCGGAAAACTTGCAGTTGCGTATCCTTTTACAGTGTTATAAAAAGTTGTGCGAATACTTCATGGACACGGACGTGTACAAAACATTGTTGGAAGAGGACGAGATATCCGCGGGAGTGAATGGTGGGACAGTGGCTAGCTCAGGTCTGATCGATCTGATACAAGAAGGCGCTGGTTTTTCAGACGATTACAAAAGCACAGCGGGGCTCTCTAAGTCAGCATACAGTATTTTACCATGTGTCTATACAAATTCAGCCTCCACACAAACACAAGTAGCATCAACATCAACAAATTCAGAACCGAGATCTTCAAAAGATTCACCGAACTCGAGAGCTACCTCAAATGGATCTCCAATGTACTCTGTTATGTATGCAGGTTCTGGCAATAAAATTACTATTAAGAGGAAAGCTGTAGATGAAATTGATTCATCTCATAGTGAACCATCACCTAATAATGAAACTAAAAAGGTTTGTTTTAATTGATGTGTATTAAATTTGATATCGCCTTTTTTAATTTTGTCTAAAATGATAATGTTTGTTGTTTCAGTCTAATCAATTAGGATTTAAGAAACCTTCTAATAGAACTAGGAGTTCAACTAGCAATAAACGTAAAGGGTGTCGCTGTGGCAATGCAACGGCAACACCTGGGAAACTGACGTGTTGTGGACAGAGATGTCCGTGTTATGTGGAGAGTAAACCCTGCACCGAATGTAAATGTAAAGGATGTAGAAACCCTCATAGGCCCGATGGAATGAAGGTATTCAACTTAACTAAAGTAAAATCATGCATCAAATTTATAAATAATAAGT
Organism: Petrophora chlorosata; assembly: GCA_951640565.1. NCBI lineage: Eukaryota > Metazoa > Arthropoda > Insecta > Lepidoptera > Geometridae > Petrophora > Petrophora chlorosata. Next base: position 8,121,664 of record OX621190.1, read on the forward strand.
CTTACTATTAAAAATGTATTGTCATTGATTTAACCCCAAAAATAATTAACTGTGGTAAAAGGAATAGACAAAAATAACACTAAATAAATTTTAGGTAATATATTATTCAAATTTTGTACAAGCAACTGAGACACAAAAAGTGCTTATCTTATTTCTATGAATATACAGTATAATAGTGTTAATTGTTTCCAAAGCTAAATGTGAACACAGTGTTTATCTGTTTATCTTAACTAACTGTAATTATATTCTAGACTCATTGTAATTTGTGTTCTGATGGATTACCTAAATAAGAGAAATACAAAGGTATAAGTATAAATAAATCATATATGCCAAAGATATATCAGGTATAAAACACTGGCTACAATACTACTACTTATAACTACTTCTTTGGCAAAACTAAATTTTAGCGGCCACAACTGCTATGGGCAGGTGTGATGCTTACCATTAGGTAAATAAACCCTGTCTCTCCTCTTAGATACTTCCATAAAAAAGTAATTTGTGTGGCTTTCCATGAAAGGAACAATCTGCTTTTCTTGTCATCAATTTGTATAAAGAAAAATTATATTGTAATAATAATTAGTGTGACAGAATACTGCTCACCGATTTACATAAAAAAAAGTTACTTTTATTATAAATTATAATTTTTTAATTCGTACAAATGATTTATATTTCAGGTGAGACCGCACATACCGCAGTTGGACATGCAGCTAACCATAAACAACAATGCAGACAGTTCACCATCATGCTCAGGGTCTATAGATAGTTTAGACACCGACACCCTCACTATGGAAGCCATGGAGGAAACTCTTACTTATAGTACAGATCTCAAACCAACTGATATCAAAGGTAATTGTACCAAAGAATAAACTTAAAACAGAGTTGGACTAAAAATGATTAATTAATTGTACATAATTACAAAAATATTACTGGGTACCAGGGACTGATTGCATAAATTTAAAGATTATTTGCCTCATTTTTAAACAGAGTCTAATTTAAAATTAATTATTTTTTCTTACAGTTTTCACAACTCAAATACAAGATGTGTCACCGTCTTTACCAGCAACAATAATGATGGACGAAGAAGTGCAAGAACAAGAACATCAAGAGCAAGAACATGAGCAAGACGGGTCGATCGGTGAAGACGATACCAGTTCTCCCCAAGACTACACATTAGCATCCCCACAGGATGGCCAGGATGGGCAAATAGAAGAAGACGGAGAGGTTGGATCGCCACAGTCCAATGAAACACAAGAAAACAACAGTGACGTTGAAGTAGATGTATGACATACACCATCACCTGGCAGTGAATAGGGCACGGCCTTCGTCATCCTCTTGACGCTTGCACTGAGAACTGTTCGCTATGTTTCCACATGTTTGAACTCTTCTTGATAATGATAGTATTGCTAGTCACATTCGTGTCTAACTGGTATTAGGTGTAAGTTTTATTTTTTTATGTTTATGTGTTAAGTGTAGTGTATGTGAGCTGTGAATGAAATGTTTTGTGTTCTACTTGAAGTATGGTAGTTAATGAGTATGGCACCAAATTGTTCCTAAACATTGTGTTGAACATTATGACGTTGGTCGCATTGACACATCACTGATTATTCCATTTATTTATTGCTTTGACGAGTTTGCAATCACAAGTTGCTGTAATGTACATTTATGGTATATTTTATTAGTTTGTGTGACTGAAACTATTTTTTTATGTTATTTTTAAATCATTCTGTAAGTGTAAGGGTCCATAAAATAACTAATTTTCTGAGTGTTGTAGCGTTACTTAATCTCGTACTTAGAAAAATATCCAAAGTATCGTGTTATTATCCCATAATATAATTTGAGAACATGAAGGGAGACATACAAATGTAAAGCCTTGTAATTTTAATTAAACCTTTCATAATAATTATATCAATTATTGTAAATTATATTACTATTTGTATAAATTGTGTAAGTAGCTTTTACATTAGCCTGGTACGGTGATTTACATTTTTATTATGTAATATGAAATATATTTTACTAGATTTGTATGCAATCTCTGCCAGATTAGGTTTAGCCGAATAAAGTGTTTAAATGAGAATGGTAATGCACTGAGAAATGTGAGAATATCTTTTGTAAAAATAAACTAATTCGTATCTGTGATGCATTTATGTGTAAATGTGTAACTTTAGAGTATTGTCTGTTCTTGTATCAGAATTGCTATCGTTTAGACTCAAGTACGTTGAAGTTTTACCAAATATTTATTAGTGCCAAAATACTACGATAGAGGCGCTGTTGTGTACATGAAAGCTCAATATCAAATCAATTGTTATTTATATACGAGATTGTAAATCTGGCTTTAAACTGACTTGTACATAACTATTACTAGCGAACCTATGGATTGTTACATTAGTCTTTCTAGTTTTGCAATATGACTCGTAAACTGATCTGTTGCTAATGGGCACATAGTTAACACCAAAATTGTAGTCGTTTCGATGTAAAATAATGTGTAAACCACAAGTTTGCCTATATTCATGAAATGAACTGGAATACTGTTACAAGAAAGTGACAATAACTTACACTTTCACGTTTTCTAAAACTAATATTGAAAATGCGAAAGCAGACCACAAGTCAATTTATAGATGGTCAATTTGTTGAGGACATATCTGTAGTAGTAGTATTGTATGTGAATACTATTTTCTTGTCGTAATAATAATTTGTAATGCCTATAAGTTAGGGTTCTTAAGAAAGTTAAAGTTTTTGTATGCGACATGGTTCTAGTTAATAAAGTTGAATGCTTTAATGATAAATGAAAGAAAAGGCAGAAGACGATCAAACCTTTGTGTTGAGTTTTTGCGACCGCCTGCTGCTAATAGTTTACGCTTATTTATTTACTTTTAGTTCAACATTCATTACTTGTCTCATTTATTTACCTAGCTTATGTTACACAGCTTTAGAATGCATTCCATTAATCTTTCTCTCATTGTGATGTGGTCTGTTTTCGTATTTAAAATCTTAAAATTAGGCAAATGATATGCACTTGAGTACAAAAATTTAGTAAATCTACAATTTGTATTAAATTCTAATGTTATTGTAATGTAATAATTTTGAAAAGATAATCTCATTAGGCAGACGAAATAAAATCAGAATATGTTTTGTTAATTTTTTACTTTTATTTCTAGAACCAAAACGTAAACTCAATCCTAAGCTATTGCAACATAAACGATAATTAGTGGTCTTCTTTTATTTCTTCGTTGGTAGATTGCCACTTATCAGTTGGTAGATGTTGGACGTTGTCCCAGATTCTATCGTATTCCGCCTTCAACGCTTTGACTACCACCAGCTCTGAGGTAAGCATAGTAGCGTCTCTATTGCAATTAACTCGACCTGTCTCATAGTCCAGGGAGCCAATGACGGCTACTGCGTCTTCACACCCTCCATCGATAAGTATGAACTCGTGCTCCAGCCGCTCCGCCGCACTTATCACCTTTACTTCGATCCCGTTCTGAGCAAACGACTGCAAGTTGTGAAAGTCAGCACTATTATGAATGGTCACTCTGATTTTGATGTTGTTTTTTTGCTGCACGGCTATGAGGCACTTCGCTATGGTCTCACTCGCGAGGCTCGGCACGCACACGTCGATGGATCTACTCGCGTGGATAATCACATAGTAAATGCAGAAAAGATTGTTCAATCCCAATTGTTTCGTCCTCTCCTCGTCTTTGGTTCCGTAAAATAACACTTCGTTTATTGCATCGCATTGTTTAGTTTTATTGCCAAATATTTTGCAAACTATGCTGCTGAGTAATTCAACTATAGTTTTCTTATTCGACACACTCATCTTTCTGATTAAATGATAATGTTTTCAAATTAAGTAGCTGTACAACGTTATCTACAGTCGTAAATGCAATTTTCTAGTTGTAATGCCAATGATAAATAATTATTATTTAAATACCCTCACTTTTTATATGCTAATCGAATTTCATTCAATTGGGTCTCATTTCACTCAGAATTCAATAAAACTCCCAATTTCAAAGTTTTAATTAATGCTCCTTAGCTTCTGAAACGTTTTATTCCAAATCTTATCAAAGGTTTAAGAAAATAGTTTTACTTCAACCAAGCCAACTTGAAAAAGTAAAACTAATGTCAGAACAGTTGAAAACGCTTATTTTGACATTTACTTTTATATACTTATTTTCAATGTTTTACTAGGGAATTTGTTATTTGGCGTAGATTTTGTTTCTAACGAGGTTTCCATGCGGCCGGTAAGGGCAGAGTGATGTCGCAATCGCGCGTGCGAAAGGCTCCCGGAGGGAGCGAAGCAGGCAAGAATCGTGCTTCCACAGTGAAAGCATCAGGTGACAACGCGCCCTGTAGACCCAAGGAACAGAATCAGAGGAGCAAAAGCAAGAGCAAAATACCTAAGAGCATACGATATGAATTAGATAACGCTTTAATTGGTGTAAGTAAGCGCCTGTCTTATGTACCATAGCAAACCATTTTTTGAATTGGGGCTTAGGCTGGAACTGCATACCTAGTACTTTAGACTAATTAGTGAAAAATAAAATAGGTGTCAAAAACATTTATGACAAACCTGTATTGGTGTAAGTTAATTTAATTTGGCCATTTTACATTCAGCTTGTTTATAATTGAATGTACTTACTTACTTACCTATTAAATTTTCAGCTGTGCGATGTGTGGTTCGAAGAAATCAAGCCACACCTCATTCGGAACAACATTAAGCTGCATGTAGATGGCAGCAGTGGCGGAACAGTGGCCAGTGGGGACCACAGTTGCCTGCCCGCGGGGGCTCCAGGTTGCTCACACCTCGACCCAGGTGCTGCCTCCGATGTACGAGCCTTAGCTCCGACATCTATTCACACCACTTTTTCTTTTATGATTACTTGTACACTACACTTCCAGTTAGCTGATTTGTATGAAAACATTTTGTGATCATTCTAGCCCATCAAATATTTATTCTGCCACCGATTTTTGTTGGTGTCTAATGATTAACACTGTTCATTACATTACAATTTCTACGAGTATCTACCAGAACCTACCACATAGCTGAAATTATTTTGAGGCGCATACACCATTATAGGTAACCATCCTCCAACCTATGGCAGGCCAATACCAGCCATTGTCATACTCTTTGGTATAAATAATACATATACCTAATGTACGTTACTATTTTACCTAAACTATTTTTACACTGAGAGCTAATCATGCATTTGCTTCGCGCTTAACTCACCCTATTGTAAATACCTACTGATTTACTTAAAACAAGTGACGACACAAGTTGCATACTAAACAGCGGTATCAGCCGTCGAATGCCAACTCTGCCGGCTGCTGTTCAACGCCGCCAACAGTATCGAGAGCGCCGTGTCGCAGGCTGCCAGCGCAGCCTCTTCGGCCGGACCCGCGTCCGCAGCCTCCGTCGTCGCCTCCCAGTCGTCTAACAACTCTCGATTTGACGTTTCAGGTAAGTAACTTATTAACAAGGCCGTGTCAGCAATTTTTTTTCGCTCTTAGATCTGTGTCGGGTCACAAACTCGCCCGGCGACGCTGGCGCGAGGCAAGTGGTTTGTATAGTGTGTCACACCTTTTGGATTTGATCGCGGCGTTTGCATTAGTTGTTAGCGTTAGAGACGTCTTAATAAGAAGCTTTAAGGATCGAGTCTTTTACAACACTAGGTGCTCCTCCTCCAACTACAAAAACTTAGTCATTATTATTAGTATTCTTTACAGATTACAATTACATTGTCATAAATTAACTGTCTTCAGCTCTTGATCAACTTCAAAGATTCGGTGTGATACCATCTGTTACAGAATAAACTTACCACAAGACAGTCGCATTATTCTCCCAGCACTCTGACTCCCGAACTGTATTGGAACTGGCGAGTTCCTCGGCGCTGTCAGACGCATACCAGCTTGACGCCTACTGCTTCGCCTAGGACGATTGCGAGGACGATTGAAACTATTTTGCCTATATCAGCAACGCAGACGCAAGAAAATAATGTAAGTTAAAAAGTCTAGACTTATAGAGTATCTTTTTATATGCAATTGAGTGACGAGACCAGCAGGTCGTTGACCTGATGGTAAGCAAGATGCCTGCCCGATAACAGTCTGCACGGCGCTCGTAACCCTAAGACTAATTTCAATAATTTCACTTGACACAGTGCCCTTACAACAGAAACACAGTAAGTAAATGTTTGCACTCTGGACACTGCTTCGTGGTTGAATATATGGCAAGAGTGTGGTACTTCCCAAGGTGGATTCTTGTCCGAAGGGACCACTATAATATTATTAGTACCTAGTGCCTAATATTATATATTTTATGTTACATTATTACTGTCCGATTCAGTGCATGAGGTCAATTACTGTCCAGAAAGTATTAGTTATCAATATGACTGATACTGCATTCTCAGATTAGATATTTACAAATGATTAACACCAACTAAGTATATTGTATATTGCAGGTTCCATACCAAATGTTACGCCGACAAGACAAGGCTGATAAATTGTCCCAGACCGATCCAGTACCTATATTGTCTATGTTTCGCCATCGAAGTCCAGTCAGGCAGACAAAGAGAAATAATGTCAAAGTTAAAATCAGCGAGGTCCCTGTAACTACTACGCAAGTAGATTCGCGAAGTAAAACTCCTACTCCACAATATAATATCCCACCGTTGTGCCTCACGTCTTCGGTTCGAAAACACAGGCCTAATGTGTCCCAAAAGAGATCTATGCCGTCGCAACGCAGAACTTCCAATACCCGAATCTCGCAGTCTAGACCTTCATCCCCAGAAGATTTATATAGGCAGATTTCATCACAAAAAAAGCCTATGCTAACGAAAAATAGGCCCGTAACTTCTAAAGATAAGCCAATTGCTTCAGAAAATAGGCACACATATCCACAGGACCAGCATCCATCTTCACAAAACAAACCTAAATCTCCAAATATAAATAAACCAATGCAAAATAAACCAATAGCTTCACAAAATCTCGTGAAATCACTACAAAACAGACCTTCATCTCCTCAAAAAAAGTCTAAATCTCTTCATCCCACGTTATCTCCTGCTCAAAAGTCTGTAAATCTACTAAGTACGCCAATGCAACCTAGGCTATCTTCACAAAAGAGGTCAATTTCTCCACCAATGCCAGGGTCTTGCGAAAGGTGTCCAGCTACTGTAACGTTCTATCCTCACAGAAGTAATAAAATAGAGACGGTCAGTCAAAATAAGAAGCAGGAAAAACGGCAAAAAGATGTTGAAGACGGAGAAGTGCCACTTGTGCCACAGTTGTTTGCCAATGTAAGTGAATTCGGCTAGTATTTGTTGATTTTATTTTTGTTGCGGTTTTTGCTTCAATTGACCAATGCACCAAGACGTCAGACAGATAAGAAATTAGATATCATTCAATTCATAAAACCTGTCATTTTTATTGGCAATATTATGAACCAAATCCCTAACGGGAGGTTCCATTTGGTTAATATTGACCAAACCTACTGAGAGTCATTGTCATCTTATTGTGCAATCATGCTCCTGAAATCTTAATTTAATTATTTTTGTTATTTTTAAACATTAACTGCTATTGACGTTCCAGGAATTAATCGACATTATCGTCGACAAGAACGACAAAAGGTTGAGTCTGCTGTACCGAAGCCCAGAAAAAATAAAATCGGACTCCTCAACAATGCTAGTTTTATACTCTTCCCCTGAAGAAAAGCAATTCGAAGCACGCGTCACTAAGAAAACCAGGCCTTGGAGGTGAGAGGACCAATTCGAGAGCATTTCCTGCTATTAGCTTATTAATGCTAAAATAGTAAATGATATTAATCCTCTACAACAATTTCGTGTTGGACAAGTGAAATAGTTTGCATTATTGACTTAATAACCTCTCTGGTAAATAATTATTTCTATTGTATTCCTTATTTATGTCTAATAAGTTGTAGATTATTTTTCATTATACGAATAAACTTGACACTGAATTTTATTGTATGTACGATCTAATAGGATGTTCTTAGAGCACGAGCTAATTTTCAAGTGACACGTGGGAAATCTATTGTTGAGGTTCTTTTCCATACTTACAATAAGTCAATTTCTCATACACTTTTGCCACCATTAGTTACTATAAACAATGAACTTACCTACTTTATGCTAAACTGATCTATAAAATCGTAAATGAGACTCGATTTTTATCTACTATTAACAGATTCTTTATGGTCCTACAACGTATAAAAAATGGCAAGTAGATGTTCCTACTGATGCATACTTACGTTTCGATAACTATTTTAGATAATACACGTAACAAAGTCGTTCATTCGCGTCTGTTTGTACCTATATTTGGTTTGTATTTCTAAGCTAGTGGTGTTTTCATTATAATTACTTATTTGATTTGAGGCAGGTTTAGGTGATAAAGCATTCATAATCTATGTAAATTGCACCCAAGCAATTCTTGGGCGGGTCGCTAGTACACATATAATAAAACAAAGCAAGAGTAAACGTTTCTCACACGACACTTTTAATTGGTATATAACTTACGACTATGTCCTTACTTACGACTCTTTACAAAATTACAACAGACGTATCGACTACAAGGCAGTTAGTTACAGAATGCTTTTCACACAAATAAAATAATTTACAAAACAGTCGAACATATACATACATCACGCTCACTAACTAAATAAATAGCTCTTTCATCACCACCGGGCTTCGATCGCGACCGCGACAGCGCCGCGCGCCGTCCGACCGGGGCCGAAGCGCGCACGCTCTTTGGATCCGAGATAAGTCTATGGAACGTCCTCGCGTCAGGCGAACACTCGCGCCGGCCGCGGCGGCACTAGTTTGTGTGCTTCACGTAATCCGTCTCGTAGTAGGCGGCAGCGCCGTGCGCGCCCTTGCGGTCCAGCGCGCGCACGCGGACGAACAGGAAGGCGGCCACCAGCGACGCCACCACCAGCACCAGCAGCAGCATCACCAGCCCCGCCACGAACGATGGCACCGACATACAGATGGTCTCCGGGTCCGTGGCCGGCGACTGGATCACCACTGTCTCGTTGCCCGCGGCGTTGTTCAGCGCGAAGTTGACGTCGCCCGGCGCCACCACCTGGATCGTGCGGCTCGTGTTCACGTCCGTCATCTCCTGCGCGTCGCGCTTGTAGATGCGCGCGCGGCCCGCGCCGGCCGACGTCTCCCGCCGCCGCCGCGCGCCCGCCAGGCTCTCGGGCAGGCCCTCGACGGAGCGCGGCCGGCCGCCCAGCGTGGCGAGGTTCGTGTGCCCGTCATCTTTCCGCTTCACGGTGTTGTAGACCACCCTGCGGCCGGGCGGCGGCGGAGGCGGCAGGTTGACGTCGTCGTCCTCGTGCGCCGGCGCGGGCGAGGACGGGCTCGGTGCGTTGGGCGTCGAGGAGACCTGCGCCTGCGGGGGCGGCACAGCGTCGTCGCGCTTCTCCGAGAAGGAGCCCGAGGCGTCGGCGGGGTGTCGCGGGTCGGGGAACGCCGGTGGCACTCCGTACTCTCCGTGCGGTGCAGGCGGGGGCGGCCCGTACTCTGAGTGAGGTGAGTTGGGCGCGCCGTATTCGCCCGCGCTGAGTGTGTTGCCACCCAGCAGCGGTACTCCGTAGTCGGCGCCGAGTCCGCCACACTTAGGCTCGGGGCAGTTATATCTGCACACTTGAATTACGCACTGGAAGTGTACATTCATGGAGTCTGGGAATTTGAAAGCTTGGAAGTATGCGAAAGATACGACTGACGCGGACGGTCCGAAGTTCTTTATCTTCTGGAACTTGCTCATAATTTTGGGCCTCACCACGCATCCGTACTGATCGACGAGCTGTATGGGCGCTCGTTTGCCGTCGTGCGCTACGCAATTCCTGACTAGCATGTCGAATTTGTTTTCATCGTCCTTTATTGCGAGAACCATCGTCATCGTTTGTCCGATTTTGACGATTCCTGACACTTCAGAGGCCCAGGGTCCCTTGCCGACTTGGATCTGCATCCAACACTGCAGGTTGTCCCCGAGAAAGTTTGCCGTGACTGCGTGTAACATATCCACTTGGAAAGGTCTGAATGTGACTGCTTTCTCGTAGAAGTCGTACCACGTGCATCGCAATTTCCTCGCCTGATCCCATACCTCCTGGACGTAGGGATCGTACTGGACGATGATGGTGTTCTCGACGTAGGAGCCGCTCGGCGTGGGGCTGCCGTAGGTGGCCACGTTGTGGTTGGCGGAGCTAGACATGCCGCAGCTGTTCAGGAAGATTTCGAAGGTCGCGCTGAGGTGTCCCGTGCCGGGTTTAAGATGCATGCAGTGAGGGTCGCTGTAGAAGCCCTTGGAGAATATCATGCCGTAGAACGGTCGGTCAAATTCGATGTTGACGCGCATATGTGTCTTCTCGCATTGCACTTGTAGATGTTTGATCTTGGGGCTGTCAGGGGTGGCGAGAGGCCAGGGGTCGTCGGCGTGCGCGGGCGGCAGCGGCGGCCCGTAGCCGCCGGCGCCGCGGTGCTCCAGTGGCAGCGACGCCGAGTCCACGGGGGGCTCGCATGATGCATCCTGGAATGACAAAGTTTAATTTTATTTTTAATGGCACTTTATGTTACACTTAGGTATATGGAATACAAGACAAAAAAGTCAATTTTTTTTATTCGTTCTAGATAGAGCTCGTATTTTTGGTATTCATCGCAGTTCGAAATTGAGGTGATAAAATTAGCTCGATATATTTCAGAAAAGATGTACTTGTATTTCCGCGTAACGTTTCAGTCTAGATACGGCGCGCCACGCGAGCGCGTGCGGCTGCATCCCGCGCCGACTTTCTACACTGATGGATAGCTCGCGCGACCAATTATAATATTAATCAGCGCAATCTCACTGTTTAGATGAGTTCCACAAATGCTTTCACGATACTACCGCTGGCTCTCCGAGCGAACTCAGTAATGTTAATAACTACGTTGGTGTCAACGTTGCCACATTGGATCTAACGCATCATGTAGAGATGGATGTCTTAAAGCCCGTAGAAATCAATTAAACATTCCCGAGTCGCGGCTAATATCTTAATTGAGTGAGAACAGAACGAACCAACTGGATGTGCTGTATTTGGGCTTTACTTGTGGAGCATATGGGGCGAGAGCTGGCGCGACAGGTGCCGGCCACTGGGCCAGCCGGTGCGTATGTAAGAATAGCTGCGAGCTACCCGTTGCCCGGTGCGTACCGACGCTCGCGTTTTCTAAACCGGTTAGAAATTACCCACTGATCGAGATTGTCAGTTGCGGAAGAAAACACCAGACCTGCGCAATTCTGACGGGAGCTTTCTTTGACAGTTTGCATAGTACAGTATGTCGCAAGAACCCAGTCGAACCCGTGAAGTGTTAATATACCATACATGCCAACGTTAAACATTAAAAAAACCTAGTAAAATCAAAGTTATCAGCGTAACTAATCATTATCATCATCAGCCCATCACGTTCCCACTGCTGGAACACGGGCCTTCTCTCATAGAGACAGTATGGGCCATAATCCACCACGCTGGCCCAGCGTAACTAATACCAACTCAAAATATTTAATCGCAGGGCCACATGAAGCTTGCCAGGCGCGAGGTATAATATATTTTCCCGTGCATCTGCGCTGTCGAAATTAACCAGGTATATAGAACATTCTCAAGCTATCGCTATGACTTTCAATAATTTCCATCATGATGAAATATCCGATGCTTTTTTTTATCCGTTATTTCTTAACTGACATTAAGACATTTTTAGACTTTAGAATGTCTAAATCATTGAGGTCGTGTCATTCCTCAATGGTCTAAATCGTCTATCATGTCTTTTTGAGTATTTGGTGCTGCAGTTGCAGATTTTTTCTTTACCAGTTGGCATCTCCAAGTATTTGTGTATTTCCTTGTTTTTCTATACGATGGGGCAACAGTGAATTTCCTAAACACATTATTTACTTATAAGAAATTATGTATTACCAACTGTAATTCAAGCAAGTCATTCGCCTGGTGGTAAGCGCTACGCCTGCCCATAACAAATGCAGTGCCATCCAGAACTTTTAATACCATAAAAAGCACTGCGTAGCACTCATTGCACTCATCACCCCGAAATATTAAGTCTCATATGCCCAGTAATTTCGCTGGCTACAATGCCCTTCAAACTGGAACACAGTAATGCTTGTGCACTACTGCTTGGTGGCAGAATAATTGGCAAAGCTGTGGTGCCTACCCAGACGGCCTCCCGCATATGAGAGACCTACTACAAGTAAAAAATGTTGGGGTGGCTAGTAGTACCCCATAGCTCTATGCCGTATGTCCAGACTGGTTTTCTCTCTCCGACCGGTCCTTCATGACTGAAGATCGTGATCACCATGTGTCATCCAGTTACTTACCAGCGTCCTTGTAAGGCAATCTACATCTCATAATGTAACAATGGCAGTCGTCTTCGTGATGCTTGTTGATGATCCAGCATTACATATTATTAACTTAATTTTATTAATTCTTAATCTGTAATATTTTTATAATTCATTAATACTGATATTATTATTTATTCATTTGGACTATCAACTCAACTACATGATTAAATGCAAACAGTTTTGAACTTAAAATTAGGTATTACACATAGTTCTAATGACAGATAGCCTCATCGTGCTCCTTAGAAAGTGCATAAACATTTAGATTCGTCATTGATAATCAACTAAATTTAATTTTCCTAATTTAATTTAACTATATGTACAAGAGCCAGAAAAAAGCTGGGAAGAAGCTAACTGCCAAGATACAGGTGTGTCAACACCTAGTTTGGTGGCTAGAGTCGCAACAAATTGTAATCTGTACTATTATGAAATAAATATTTTTTTAATATTAATTTTTAATTTTAATATACATTGCTTTTATTTTCTATTTCATAATCCACCCATTCACTTTATTGAGATGTATTATTAGTTGCTCTGATGCAGTTATAGAATTATTGTGGCTACTCTAGGTTGCTGTATCGTCTGCAAAGGTTGCAGATCGGACATTTTTAGTTTCTAGTAGTTCGTTATGTAAATTGTGTAAAGGACTGGGCCCAAGAATATTCTTGGGAAACTCCAGCTGCTATTGGATAAATTGCTGAATTTTCATCATTTACTTTGAATCTAAATTTCATACGTTTTAGGAATTACTTTTGTATATGTGGAATATATTTTTTTAGTTTAAAGACCCTTAGGCCAAACTTTGTCAAATGTCTGCTGTACATCTGATCAGTATTCCTTATCTTCTAGAGACAGAATTACTCATCATATGTAAAAAAAATCGATTCTGAAAAGCTCCTTGCCCTTGAACGATCCTACAAGGCTTATGTTGCATGTTGTATACTAACTGCTGCCCGCGACTTCGTGCGCGTGAGATTTGGTCATATCGCAACCCCTCCAAAACCGCACGTGCCAAATTGGGATAGAAATTATGTTTTTTTCGTTTTGGGGCTACAGGCTATCTTTGTGCAAAGTTTGACCAAGATCGATTCAGCCGTTTAGTCGTAAAACGGTAATAAACAGACAGAGTTATTATATACCTATAATATAAAATATATAGTGTAGATTCTCTTTGGACAATACGATCCGAGGTTGGGTTGAAGGCGCATGGAAACATTAACTCTACAGCTTAGCAGTATTCAATTGTACGGAATTACTCGAACGATGCCTTATTTGGTTAAGTACGTGAGTTTAATTGTGAGAAATTGCTAAAACGTGATTGGGCTCGCGCATGCGCAAGGCGACAGGTGCGTCCGCCGGCGCCGGCGCAGGTGAAAGTATCCGGCTTAGCTGCATCCGCTAACACCCCAATTTTATGACAAACTACCAGCGGTTTGACTCTTCATGTTATATTAGCGTCATCTTTTGGCCCTTAGCATTTTGTATCGATCTCAACAGCTTTCTAATAACTACTGGAAGACATCGCAGCTAAGCGATAAGTCCGCCCATTGCTAGTCTCTGTGTTGTGGTTGAACTAGTCAGCTTATGCTTCGTGTGTCGGTATTGTGGGACCATGATACTGAAAGATACAGAAAACCTAGTTAAGAGCCAGAATCTACTGTACGTGATCGTTGGGCGTTTATTTATTTTTGTGCTTTTATTTCTACAAACTTAGCAATAAAATTTTATTATCATAGACATATGATAATAAAATTTTATCGTTGCGCGTTGATGTCTTTTGTATGGTGGAAAAGTAAAAACCTTTATTTATTTAAACTTTTCAAAGATATGTCATATCAAACAACAATATTCCTTCTTATGTTCATTTCGAGGGCTTTAACTTGTGAGATGAGCTCATAAGTGAAACTCCATTTCTGTGGAATATCCTCATTATGGATCTTTTTTTTGCTTTCCAACTGCGCCTGTGCCAAACGAAATGTCAATTCAGCTCGCGAAACTTTCTAGTAACAATGAGGAATTTGGCAAATACCACGGTTTAAAATTCGATGTTTCGCCAACTCGTACTTTAATCCGACACACGACTAAAATACCAGCTATATACAAAATATGGGAAAATAGGTGGCAGAATAACAGAAATTCTTTGAAATTGGTAGTTTCTATGACTGATGAAGATTGAAGACATTTATTACTGTACCGTAATAACTATTTTTCATACTAATATTAGCACAGTTAAGTTAATATATTCGTATAACGTCACACTAAAACTCATCAATCTTATACAGCTTTCTAATTTTAAAGAACGATTTGGCATAAATAATACCAAGACACCGACGACACTAGTTCAAAACAAAATGCCCCAATGTTAGGCATATTCTTCTGTGCTAGACTATACTAATATTATAAAAAGGTAAAGTTGTATGTAAGTTTGTAGGGGTAATCTCTGGAACTACTGATCCGAATTAAACAAATCTTTCACTGATAGAAAGGTACAGTATACCAAAGTAACATAGGTTATATTTTATCATGTCATTGCGAACGAAGTCGCGGGCGATTGCTAGTTTTGGATAAATATGACCAAAATAAGTTTAAATGTACCAAAATATAAGCTGTGCTAATCCAAAAAAAACTTAAGTATTTTCGTGGCAAAAGAGGATTAAATATCGAACTAACAAAAACAAGATACCGTAAGTATGTATATTCTCGCTTATGTAAGTTGTACATACCTTTACACAAAAATTAGTACATCTCGGATGAAAGTTGTTAAGGAGCGCGAATTGAGTAAAACCGGTATTTTGTTTGGCATTCACAACTTTAGATGGCCCTAACAAGGTCGAGGTTGTTTATGGTTTTCTAATGGTTTGCGTAATGCGTAACGGCTTGAATAACGCTGCCGGTGTACCATGATTCCATGAACTATGTATACTCATGCCAGTCTAGACAGGCAAAAGTCGGCTTATCATTATCGTATAAGCGATACGATAGCCATATATAAAAGATGTTTCAAAAAAGTGTTACAATGCGACCTTGTCGCTAAAGCGATCTTTTCCAGGCACCTTTGGATGCAGAGGAATAACAAAATAGACGGAAAATAAACAACAAGCGTTATTATGGTAAATACTATGGCAAAGTTAGAGCTTTTTACAAGCTCTTATTTAACTTGCAATGTTTGTTCGGGTGGAATCTTGCAAGCAGAATCAGAAACACTTCCTCTAGTTCTACGAAGTTGAAATTTGGATACTTGTTAAAGTCCGATGACAATGCAATATTATGGAGACAGCCAGCTGATCTGATGATGGAGACGGAAGGTGGGCAATGGAACTCCTTGAGGGATAATCGTAAACTACTAGTGTTTGGACTCATTTTAATCTGCTCGCGTTTCCGATTACGAATTTGTTAAAAGCTTTTCTTTAAAAATATATTTTTCAACAAAAAAAATATTTAGAACTGAGTACTATTATTTAGATGTAAAAAATATGTATCACAAAGTTCATCATTCATAAAAATAAATCGTGTTTGTTTACGAAAGCGCTTTTAATTTTTTTTAAATAAGCTGTCTGAAGATGAGAGCTTGACAAATAAATTAACCTCGGCCATCTATCTGAAATGAGTCTATTAAAAGCTGTCCGACAGTTTGTAATGAACAGCCTAAAGCGCCGAATAAGCACCTATTGCAAGCATAACAGATCAATTTTACCCAAGTAATGGACATTAAACCGGTGTTAACACTAAAATTTATTCGCCGGACGAAAGTGATCGAGCATTTTACACTTTCTTTGAGCAATTGCTTTCTAACATGAATTAGCGAGACTGCGTTGTCACTTTACAAGAAAGTTCGATATTGCAAGCCCAAAAATGCCGACGACTACAAGAGACAGGCGTGTAAGAAACCGAAACATCGAACCGGTTCTGTTCGTGTGAATTCTATGATGAAAATATGCAGCCGATCTGCATCTGATTTGAATTTAAAATCTATTAACTTTAAACTTATCATCTGATCTGAAATGTAAGCTTCCGTTGATATCGTTAATCTTACTATTAGTCGGCTCTCGGACGAAAGGTTTGTGCCCGGGAGTGTTCATACTGTCCATGTACCTTTTCCTGACATCGCGCAACATTTCAATGGTATTATTTATTACTCACCTTTACATGCATATACACACCCACACACGCACCCTCACTCACGCACATGTACACATACATACACACACACACACACCCTCACACACGCAAACATCTACTTCTACTTTAAACGGCCTGCATTGATCTATATTCATTACAAAACCCTCTTTCGCTAAACTCTTTCTTTAATTATAGTTTTGTGTAATATATATATATATATATATATATATATATATATATATATATATATATATATGTATTACATAAGTTATATAATAGTACATCCGAATTAATTTTCGCACTATACATATTTTCTGAATCAAAATCCGTACCTGCCAAGTTCTGACCTGACCTGAGTAGATCTCCTTCCTCTATATTCACAAGTTTTTATACTTAGTTTAGAGGAAGGTTTTCAAACAGCCAAAACACACAGGTTTTTAATAAGTTTAAATAAGTATTTATTGTTTTTATTTTGTCCTTATTCTAGTATGTTCAGTGTAATGTTGTGTGATGTCCTGAATCAATGATTTTTTTTCTTTACCTACACTCTCGTCCTCTGCTTATTTCGGTCCGTATTGACAAGAGTTTACAATAATGATTTAGTTGAAAAGACTGATTTCAAGTCTGGTTCTGCTTGCGTACACTTTCTACGTACTAGTCGATCAAAGCGATTGATTGTTCTATGACTTAATACGTGCTGTAATAACTACTGCCATAATACTAACCATTACATCCAAACTAGCCACCGATCATCTATTTATAATAATCACGAGTAAAATGTCCGCATAAAACGATTGCATAACAGACTGAAACTGCGAAATTTTGTTCATCAGTGAAAGTGTTGTCGCGTAGAAAAAGGTATTTTAAACGGTCAATGACTTGACGTCGCAGCCTTTACCTCTGTTACTGTAATATCGCTGTTTATGCTTGTTTACATAATGTTATAAATATTAAACAATGTCAAATGCTAACTTTTACTCATAACTTGCATAAGGGGGATGTAAGGGGGCTTAGTCACTTTCAACTTCGAATAAAACTAACTTTCTAAGAACATTTTGAAAGTCCCATCGATCTATTTAAATGTAGATCGTAAAAACGTTTTACGTATTGCAATACTAATGAACTGGTAATTTAATTGAATGCAACAGATAGTTTCTTAATGACTGCAAATACCTTTAGAGGTCAATAAAACGGTGTCTATAAATCTTCTTCTAACGACCGGTCGTCAATCCTAGTTTTACGATATCAAAGTTTCACAGCAATATTTAATTAAGTTTAGAAATTAGGAAATGATTACACTATTTTAATATTAAGGCACTTCAAAAATGGTTCGTGATTTGAATAGACGGACACGGCACGGTCTAAAAATCAATTAGACGCTTCTGAATGTAGAGCTTAAACAGAATATCGTAAGATGTTTGAGTCCAACGAGATATTAAACAAATGTGCTATAAGTCTTGAAAATATTCTATACTTATTATAAACTTCTATGCTTTAGGCATATCCAGTACTTTAACGTTTTTAATATGTTTTAAGGTATGTATATAGGTATCTTAGTTTTAAAACATGGTGTACCATTCAATTACGTATTTGATTAACTACGTCAAACATTGATTTCTCTATCAGCATACGCAGTTAGTTTCCAATGGTCCGGTGTTTTGTGGATGTGCTAACGGAATCATTAGCCTAGTTGGCGAGATCGCGAGCAGAAAAAGCTGAATAATGTAGGAGAGGAGCGCACGCGCACACCACGCTCCGTCACACGTCTCTGTGCGGTAGACTGCTATACGCACCATCAAACAATATGAAATGTGCCTTTACAAACCCCTATTGGTAATCAAAGTTGTTTAGCAGTGTTTAAATTATAACAATTGAAGAGAAAAAAAACTCGAGGTCTCATCGGAACTCGGAAACCATTCCACATCCACAAACTTCAATCTATTCTCTGCACGTGCTTTAAGTCCTATGATCTACGCAATTCGTAATTCAAAGCAAGCTTGACCGCGAAATTATAAATCCTCTTCATTCGTGACATAGTAAGTTAGTATGCATTAAGAACGGGAACTAGAAATTGCAAGAAAAACATCTAAAAAAGTAACTTTAAAGTTACTGCAGCTCTTGGAAAAATGATGATGCTTTACACTCAAGTGGTAAACAGCATCAAGGTGGACTGTTATTCGGTCTGTTATAACGCTTATCATCAGATATCTTCCACATAAGCGAACGGTATTGCTTGGCCGAGTGCTAAATTCACCTGATTATGGTTAGGTACCGTCAATATGTATACAAAAACTTCTTTATTTTCTATAAACTTTAATTTTTATATTTATAGTTTAAACTTTGATAAAGTCACAAAACATATAATTTGAAAGCCGCAATTGAATTTAGTGGATAAATTTATTCAATCAAAAGTAAAATATTTTCGTAAAAAAGAAAATGGTAATTCAACCATTAGTAATAGATCTCATATTGATGCCTTAAATAATCATTCTCTTCAGAACTGAATAAGAAAAAAATAACTAACCTGTAATAGGAGCGTCGCTAAAGTCACCAACAATCGTATCCTCTTCATGGTCACAGTCCGGTCGATCAGCGTCCTGCAACCAACGAAACACGTTCAGGATGTCACACTACAAGCCCGGGCGCGGGCGCTAGCGAGGGCGCTACTGTGCCATTACTACCACCGCCGGTTGTTGCGACTGCAGAACCGAGAACACTGCTGCGGACGCTCACACCTTCCCCCCCACCCCGCACTCCCCTCGCCCTCCCGCTAAACCCCCTCTTGTTCAAGTGGGGCTGACCCACTGACCGAGTGCAATACGAGCCGGACGGAACTGCACCGACTACGCACAATAATCGAAGTAGACAGTGCTAAAGCTCACGTTTTCATCGTGAAGCTAGGAAATGTGATCAGTGCGGTGCAGCGGACGCATAATATACATACATGTACAGCATATTAAACCTGTATTTTTTGTAGCTACTTAATATCTCAGTCATTTGTGAATCGATTCTGATGATTACTTTTATAGATTATTAAGTTTGAAATTGAAAAGATTAATTGAAGGTTTAAATAAATTATTTTTAGTTGAAGTACAACGAAGAGCAGAGTCCAGCAACAACTAAACACTCTAACTGAGGAAATATTCATTATAGCTCCTAGCGTGTGTGAGTCAAACCTATAGGCAAGTTTAATAACTGCGTTGCATTCCACCGGCTAAGTGACTGCATCTTTCGCTGCGCGCGCCGCTCCCGTTCCGTCGAGAGGAAACCACCCGCGGCCTTCGCCTTATTACCGGGGCAAGGTCGTACTCACTTTGTTTGTACTTACGGTGACAGATTTGTACATCTATTTTTATTTTGTTACAGCGAATGGTGACGTAATACTTTAAAAGGTTTAGATCGTTCCGTTATTGTAATTCGGTTGTGGAACCGATTGAGGTTGTTTGATTTGTTAAAAACTTGACTGTTGAGTCACTGGAGATTTTCGGGCTGGATATTTTATCTGAGCTGGAGACCAATGATGAAAGAACTATATATAAACTCCTATCTGGTGACGGCGCGGCGTGGTGTTCAGTAGGTATGTTAAAAGATGACAAGGTAGTTTCGAGCCACCGGTCTAGCCGACTAGCATTTCATGTTTTTAGGGATTCTGTAATTTAAAAAAGTATATTAGTCTGGCAAGGTAAAGTGTGTGTGTTTAACTTTCCCTTCTACTGCAAAAATCAGTTGGAATAAGTTATCTTAAGTTGTTCATTCAGTACCTTACTCTATAGGTCTAAATGTTTACAGGTGACGGGAATATGAAATTATTTTGCAAAGCCAGTACTGGTACAAATTGCAATGTAAAAGCATGCAATTTTATGAATGGGTCAGTTTGACTATTAATGGATTGTTACAGCGTATAAGCAAAGAATACTAACTATTACTAGTAAAAGTGTGTAATTTTCTCGCGGTAAAACTGGCTTGTAGGCTGTATTTATCATTTTTCTACTTTCGAGACTGTGTTTTGTTCTGAATGGACTTGTATTTCGTTAATTTGAAATTTTAGAAAAAATTGACGATAGAAGACATTACTTGCATTTGATTATAATTTTAAGAGATATGGAGCATCAAGATATAATACACATCATGAGAAAGTTATTTTTGTTTGATGCAGTTTTGGTTGTCTTCATTTTACCACACACAAATACTTACACATCAAAATATATCACCCTCCTTTGTTGGCAATGTTATACTCATGACCTTATGACATGCTCTACTTTGCTGACCTATCTCTTTCTTTATTGAATGCGTTATTTCTGTCTTTTTAGTCCTCAATAAATTTGTCAACAACGAAACATATAAAATTCCTTTAAGTACTTTAGTTTGCTGCGGGTGCGCCGCAGCCGCCGGCCGGTGCAGCGGGTGCCCGGTGCGCAGGCGTTGCCGATTTCACCCCAGACACTCGATCTCTGTTAGAAAGCACACTCTCATCTGCGATGTAGCTGACCGTTAGAAATGACGCTGTGTTTTTAACAATAGCTATTTAAAGAAATTTTTTTCTGTTCTTAGGAAAATATGGAATTACATATGTTTTTATGGGAAATGATTATTAAACTAACAGCTTAGAAAATTGACGAAGTGCTAGTAAATAATGTACTAAATGTGAGTAAGTTAATATTATATTTTCGCACGTGAGCTATAATTTAGAGATGTATAGCCATCGGTGATTCAAATGAACCAAAGCAAATCTCCAACACTTAAACGTTTACAAAAGTATCACTGTAATAGCACCCCTTATAAAACCATTAAACTAATATCCAACTATTAACATCCTAGATTTATACGCCATTTCATGTAAGTTTAGTTCCTTTTTCCGCTGCACGTACTAAATAACTAGGCTAGTCTCGTAAGAAAGCGGCCCTAGGCCATTTTCTATTTTCTGCGATCTGCGGCGATATTATAATAATAGAGGCAGTAGGTGCCCGCCGCGGTCAATTAAGCAGCGCCAACAAGAACGGCGAATGTGGGCCAAACGTCGCCTTCGCCCAATCAATGTCTAAACCGTAAAAGTGGCTAAACCTTGTTCAAATTTTCACTACCACGAGATGGTTCTACAGCTGTTTAGGGCGTATCCCATTGCCAACTACTAAGAATCTTAGGAGCTATAAGTAAACGCGTGAGGTTATACTTTAAATGCTACGTTTCCAAGCGTTTCAATGAATACATGAATGGGTGACCTACAGTAGCGAGTGATGTAACACCGGCTACGGCGTAGAGCTTCGTAGCACTTGACAGTGACAAACCTGCCTCATTATTTTCTGATGAAATAACTATATATGCGCTTAGTAGTTTAGACTTGTGAAAAAGTATCCTGTTTTCACTCAGCCTATTTGAGTATTACTTAGTGCGCGTAAATACTGGTATTAAGCTGTTAATCTGCTCTGACAAGGCAATCCTCATAATTGTAAATAGAATCCTAATTAATTGACCATAAAATGAGTTGTGATGCAACATGTGAAACTTAGACATGAGAACAAAGAAAATAAGGTCGCCTCATTGAAGAGCAATACGATACAAAGCTACATTGTTTTCTAGATCATCAATCTCCTATGAGGCTCAAAGCCTGAGGGCTAAAGTATTATTAGCTAGAGACTAGAGTCCACTTTAGGCTCTTTAATTGATGTGTCAAAATAGTCATCTGTCGCGGAGAGCCTCGGATGTATTGCTCAATTTAATACTCATTGATCAACGTCCACCATAACAGAGAAAGTTACTCTAAATTATAAATTTATTATTAAAAGTTGACTCATTAATCGTCTATCATGCGAAATGGGTCAAAAGTTGATTCGCCGTGACGCTTCATAGGTAAATTATGCTTGGCATAATAGAATTCATTTGATTTTAATCGTAAAGAAATTTAATAAAATATTAGTGGATATTGAAAATTACTGAGCTGGTACTTAATGAAACGAGACGACAGCGGGACGTCTACGACACGGTTTTTTGAGCGATGTATTGTTTGTTGGCTGAGTGCTTAAGATGATTTTACAGCATTGTTTTTCGTCATTAATGGCAGTTTCGTACATTCAACAGGTGAAAAAAAGTAATGTTCTGATCTCACACGAGATGTTCGACAAGAAGGAGATTGACGATGACGTGACAGTAAACTTCGCGCAACTTTCGTTTTCTGCACTGCGCTAATTTGCAAGTTAATAGAACCAATTGATTTAGCATACCACTTTATAGCAATTACGTTTTTTTTGTTATAATATAACACCTCTCGCGTTTACATGTGTTACTAAATTACGCGTGTGAATTACACCGGTATACGAGTACACACTTAATAAAATGTACTATCTGTTCACTGATTAATAGTCTCACGCAAAGGTTGGCAATTACCTTAACACTGAATGCATAATGCAAACATGCAAAGCAGAGAAATGTACTCGCATACCTACTTATTATTTATAGTGCTGCGAGTACGTTACAATCCTACTAGAAACGTGTGCGATAGTAAAACAGAAAGTTCTGAAGCCGTTAAGATGCTTTAGAAAAAAGAAATAGCTTTATTTATTTTTCTCATTGCAGTATTTTCACTATTACATTTAATTTTTATATACTATAGGCATGGCAGCAATACTTGGTGTTTATTTGAAAATTGTTCTTTTTTTGTGTCCAGAAAGCGTCATATATATAGGTAGTCGTACCTAATATTAAATATGTATTTTACTTTAATGTTCGTTTTCTATATTAGGGTCATGTTAGAAGTTTCACTAATTGCTAGCAATACATATATACATATACACATATATTATTTACATATATACATATATTATTATTACATATATACATATACTATTTCGGCAATACTGTGAGTTATCAAAGTAATTAAGAAAACGAAAAGGAATCACTGCTGTGAGTAAACACACCACTCAGGGAGCCGCTTACGTCGAACCTCATCATTTAAACTGTTGTACAAAGAGCATTGATTAATGTATTAACAATATTACATTATAATACAACAACCATTGTTCTATCTCCGATGTATCCAAACTGGTTTTTGACCGAATAAAGACATTTATTTATTATGTATTATTAATTCATCAAATGAACAAATAGCTCTAAATTTTCATATACACGTTAGTACGCTATAAAAGACATCAACGCGCTACGGGGCAGCTATTTTACATCATAGTAACAATTTCGCGACAGGTTTTCTTACGGTAACTTATTGTGCCATCTGTCCCAGTGGTTCTTGAGACAGCCGTTGTAATAGTACATGTTTGCCGCGCTACTATGAAAGGCTATATAGACTATAGACAACAAAATTTAATCGAGTAAAGCTCAAATCACATTTAATAAGGATATTAATATACATATTGGTAAATGAAAGGGATTTCAGGGTACCTATGGCTAGTTAATTTAAAACTTTACATACTATGGTACTTAATCCAGCTTAAAAATACTTTTTGTAAGCAGCCAGAGACAAGACATGTTTTAGTTTATTTCGAAAATTGAAAAGTGTTAAATATTATTTGGTCGTTTTTGACTGCCTGCGCGTGCGCCGCTCGTGAAAGCAGCCGAGTCACGTAGAGTAATTACTCGAGAGATAGCATGCTCGCTTTATCTTCATCACAATATTGCCGTCTCGTCGGCCTATTGTCTTCGGCTCTGAAGTACACAGCGACGAGTATTCCGGACATTGTGTTACAATTAATATTAACAAATAGATACTTGTACCTGAATAATACAAGCTCTCGTATAACGAGAGCTTGTATTTAGGTATTGTGAGTGTGTGCAATGGAATGTATTGCGCCTAAATAGCGTAAATAAATTCGATTTAAAATTTATGTATGAATGAGCTATACCTAATTAATTTACTTATTCAAGCTTTAAAAACACACGAAATATTCAGTTTAGATAGCTATTGCAGAGTATTTGTATATGTATATTTATTGCTTTATGCAAAATTTCGAAGCAATCGACCAAGTGGTTCATAGTTCCAAATTAACTTGCAAGATAATAAATACATATAACGTTTAATATAAATTAAAAATAATTATATGTAATATTTATTACTTAAAACGTTTAATATTAAATAAAAATAAATAGACTTAATATTAAATACTTATAACGTTTTATAAAATCTCTCTGAATATTAAAAGTAGGTATTATGTTTGTTATTGACATTCACACGTACCTACCGTAAATATGACTTGCCTAACCGGTCGGAGTAAACCGAGAAAGTGATATTGATAACTAAATACCAATATACCTGCAGCCAATTTCCAATTGGTTTATCGAAAATACATTTCGAGATGAAAGCCGATTAAGATTTAATATATTTTATTTAATGATTTGAATGTTTTTTGTTCAATACAATATGTTACATACGTATTTATAGTCTATAGCCACGTATATTAATTATATGAATAGTATTTATTTGAATTATTATATTAAGTAATATGTATAGGTATTTGTATTTAATAGTACCTATATTATTTAGTTATGTATGATTGTTATTTTTATTTTTATTTATATTGATTATTTGCTGTCCACTACCGTCTATTCTTTTTTACATTTATCCAATCCATCCAAAAGTTGTCTGTAAGAGATTGTTTTATGCGATAAGGTCCGCCGATTGTATTACGCTAGCTAAGGTTTAATTAAATGTATATAATAAACTGTAATTGTATTGTATTGTATATTATTTATATACGTGTATTTATGTTTGGTCATTATCTCGCCTGATGGCGATAATGTGGCTGAAGATAGAGCACATATAATGAAGACGGCGGTTGATTGACTGCTCAGATCTGTTTTCTTGATGGTTCACCTAACAACATCTAGGTCGCTTGTCGATATAATATCGAACTGCCTTCAAAAATCAAATAGCTTACAAGGAAGCTTTAAAAACTACAAATACTTAATACTTGTAGTTCATAAAACTTAAGAAAGGTTAATATGAATACAATTAAGAATAATATCATTATTTATTTATATGTACTCGATCTAAATTATTTGTAGCCCGACTTCTGACGTTAAATTGTAAAAATAGAAAATAATGAAGTAATTGTATGAATTCTATAAATTCATAATATAATAACTGACGCTGTTATAAATATTACGCGGCTAAAAGAGTTGAAATTCTACAATTGCTATTATACCAAATATAGAGGCGTGATCGATCATCGAGAGATTTATGAACATCGAACATTGATATACGACTGTAAAGCACACGTTGCTAATCAAAACTTTTTCCAATGAATCATTGAACATTGTCCATTGAGAATTAGAAGACAAATTGCAGTGTTCACCGAGTCACTGGCCCTGATTAACGAGGCGCGGGCGCGTGTTCCGTGACTTCTAATTGACTGTTACTTTTACTCAAATAATGAATGAGAATAGTAGCAAAGATCAACCTCCCATCTCCATTATTCTTTTGGAGCACGTACACACGTAAAGGTTAGAAAGCAAGCGCTACCTATTTGTACTTGTGCAAATACTAATAGAGCTGGGAAATGTCCGGTAATTGTTTGTGAATGTAAATCGATGCATTGAATCGATCAGATCGCACATCGCGACAGATTTCTCCGCGATACGTAAAAACGGAAAATAATCCAGCGCTATTGAAGCGTCTCCAAGAAATGGCATAATTTGCAACGCCGCGGCGATAACGAGTGCCAAGCACCTTGATCTGAGAACGTACGTAAAACAAGCCATTGAAAACGCTTTGCTAGCTTTCGTTTCTAATGAAAAACTACTGCTGTCGCTTTTATTGTTAATTGTTCGCGGAGGTTTTCACTTATTGGGTCAATGATCTATGCCATGTGTAAAGGGAAACTAGCTGATTAGGGAATATATGATAAATTAATCATCAGTTAACTTTTGTTAACTAATTGAGGCTCCTTAAGATCTGTATATTATTTTCTCTGTATCGTTAGGTAAATCAACAGTAATTTGAGTGTTTGCTCAATCATACCTAACTTACTTAATAATACCTAACTTACTTAATAATACCTAACTAATAAAACTCTCACGTAGGTACTATACATTTCTGAAACACTATTTCATAGTGTTTAACCGACTTCGAAGGGAGGAGTTCAATTCGACGGTATGTTTTTTTTTATTTTTTTGTTTGTTACGCGATTACTCCGCCAATTATGAATTGATTTTGATGATTCTTTTTTTGTTTGGTAGGTAAGTTGGTGCCAGCCAAGTCTAGAAGGTAGTAAAGGTTTAGACTTGGCTGGCACCGACTTCAAATATATGAGTGGGTAGCGCTTATAATAATTATATTAATTTATTTTTCACTTTGGAGTGCTTATTTGTGGTTTTGAAGTCGGTTTATTTTTTTGAAAAATAATTTATGTCATTTTTACTATGAAAATAACGTGGTTTGGACACATTATTAATAACATTATTATTAATTGAGATGTTGAAAAAGACCACCGGATGTGGTTGAAACTATAGTTGGATTACTCCAATTTAAACGTGAGTGTCACCCGTAAATTATTATTGATAATTTATGTCATATAGTTTTACTAGTTTTATTTTATTTACATAGTATATATTGCATACTTTAATGCTGTTTTAAAATGTTGCGACATCTCAATATTTGTTTTGTAAAAGATGTAGGTACGGTACAGAACGAATATAGTATGAATCGTACATATTACCGCAGTTTTGAAACACGTGTTGCAGTACAATGCGAGATGGAAAGCCGGGAATCCGATCAGAAACCGTGGAACGTGCGTGATCTCGTAACGCCAAATTCTTGGTTCGATACCTCTATTGTGCCGAAATTTAACTCTTAATTTTCACATCACGTGCAAAAGTAGGTGACAAATCGATATATCTACCTCGATACATTTTTAGTAGAGCCAGATTCTTTACTTGCATACTTAATTTACTTTATTCAGTTTTATTTATTGTTTAGTTCAAATACCGGATATATATAAAAAGAAGTTGTGTGAAAAACATAAAACTTTATAAATGCAAAATTAATGTATAATTTTATAACAAAAAATAATACCGACTTCAATTCTGATGTATCTTTGAAATCCAAGGTCAAATATCGATGAAATTTATATGAGACTACATTGTAGCTATACTAAACCCAGAGCAAAATAAATAATATTTCTCCAAATCGGTGTATAAAAGACGGAGTTCAGAGGTAACCAACATAATAACAAAAATACAATGCAATTGAGAACCTCCTCCTTTCTTGAAGTCAGTTAAAAGTACGCTTTAATCCATTACTAATCGCTGTAAGTCGATTAGTGCGGACTTTTATTTGCACACGTCACATGACATACATAAGTTACATAAACGTAATGCGCACAGGATGAAAAAAGCTTCTCAATGTTATGTATGGATGATTGTGGGTGTCGGTGACTGGGGCAAATACCGGACACATTATTGTGACGTATCGATTAGGTGATTCGATGAAGTGCAACGCAGTCTCAAGGTTACGCCATAACACTTTCTCCGTGGCCGCAGTTCGTTGCTCTCCAAAATCTGCCGCACCATCAATGGCCAAGCTTGAACTTTGTAAAGCATGAAGAGCGAAATTAAACTCAATTGTTACGGTAACAAGTTCGAGTTTCTATTGCGACATACCATTCAAGCTCCGCCAAGATGCTCTCCGCTGACGTTTACGTTCAATGCCCGTGGTAATGGTATCGAGGAACGTAACGTGGCCCACTTTCTCTTTTAAGCACATGTCATCTCCTTCTCTCGTTCGGACCACGTCGTGTGCAGAGCGAGACGGTTGTATTTGTCGGATGCTGGGCTTGCTTTCTTCGCCGCACTTGGCATTGGATGTGTACAAAATCCGGTAACTTTCGATTGTGTCAATTCCAACGAAGTTAGTGCCGCCCACGCTCCCGTCCCGACTCGATACAATTAGCCATTGTGATGTAACGATTATTTATCAATTTGGTAACAGATATAGTTTGTTGTCGCCGATGACAATTTGAGATGTTATTACATTGTTACATAATGAGTATGGTATTGTTGTCGCCTTTTTATGACGCAATACATATTACGTTAACGACTCAAAGTAAGTACGTAATGATAGAAAACCTAAAGCTTTTTTGTACCTCTAACCATCATATATTATACGATTTACTCGTATTTCCATTTCGCGCACATTTAATATGCCAAGAATCAATATGTATAGTTTAGTCAAGTTTTAATTTTCAGCTAAAAATTATATGAAAATAGCTGTTTTTTGTAATACTTTCACCATCAACGGAAAAAAAAACTAAAACGCGGTAGTTTTCTTGTCAAGCTAAATAAAACGCCTTGATATTAAGTAATAGTTAGTATTCTTTGATATAACGTAACATACCGTTTGAATTTGTTGGAAAAAAAACGAAAACATTTTTTTTTCTAATCCACCAATTTGTCACCGGTGAGATTCGGTCGAGGTTAAACCACAGAATAAAAACTTTTTACCTTAAAATCTGATTACGTGAACATTTGCACTTGACCGAACTTGGCCCGTAAATTAACGCAATCAGCCTGCAATGACAGTGGCGGGCGGCAGCGTGGTGGCGAATCTGGGCTTCCGCATCTCGAAGAAATTGACCCGGTTTACCGAGAAAATTGCCTTATTTACATGGGGAGATGTTAAAATGTGTATCAACGATGTCGCTTGCGGATACAAAGCGCAATGAGTGCGTTTTAGATGTAAATGTGCGATTAATCTCTGTAGTTTGCAAATTTACATGTGCTTTTGTTGCGCTTGTACCTACGTAATGTTTTGTAGCTAACTTACTAACATGGTACTGGTTGTTTCCCAGTTTGAAGATATTTGTTAGTTTGCTGAATTGCCTTTCTTTAGTATTATATATCTTCTTTTATATAACTTGTAATGAATCTTACATATCGATATTATCAACTATCATTTTGACTATTTTTGTTCGCTCGACACTTTTGGATTTCATTACAAACGGAACTACGTTTTGAATTGAATTATTTTTTAAGTTTCAAGAACCCTGGAGGTTAAGTTTCTTTTTACAACTAAGGGACAAGATAAGCGGTCGAATTGCATGTTCGTTAACGTGCACGAGTGTAGGCAAATGAAACAAAATAGAGAAAAAATATTACTTGAGATGTTTGTTTGTTTGGGTTAAATCAGAACCACTTCCTCTTATCCTACGGAGCGGAGTTGAAATTCTGCATACTTGTCAAAGTCCGATGACGATGCAATATTACAGTGACAGCCTTGCGGTTCCGAAAACGAATTTGTTAAAAGCTTGTCGCTTCGATCATATCGAAGGCTTGTCGTGAAAAATATATTTTTCAACAAAAATCTTGTTTATTGTTTTTTTTTGTCACAATTCTATTTACATTTTTTATAATTTTGTTACAGTAATTTATATAGTCTACATCTAATCTCGCACAGGTGCTTCAATTTCCGTCCGCAAGCCGGAACTTCTAGAGAAACCTCGACTCATTGAGCGCACTTTTCCCTCGCGGTATCCGATACCGCGTAGATTGTGATGTCTAAAAGTCTCTATCTACGTGTCTAGGGTATACATTTAATGTTATTTTTAGAACAAGTTGCGATTATAAATGAAAACTGTGTTTACACTAACGTTGGTTGATTGATTTAGTAAACGTGACAACTGATTTATTGGTGAGCAATAGATTAAAGGTTCACTCCAATGTCAATAGATGGCGTCACCCTTAGACGGTTAAATAACGGAAGAAAAAATTTTACACTCGACTTCGTGTCTTCTGTAGCTCAATTGGGCAGGGCACTTCCCGTATTGAGGGAAGATTGAGATGAGGATCCCAGCCGTTAGTAGTATTCATTCTTTCCAAAAAATCATGTTTAAATATGGTATTTGGTAGTTCCTTTGAAATTCATCTAATATGATTTCTTATTATTCATATTTTTAATCTATAAATTCATTAACTATGCATATTTATTATCTATAAATTCTAGTTTAAATAACTGGCTAACGCTGCTGTTACTTGCTTCACCATACATAGCATACTTATCTCGAATGACATTAAAGTTATCTGTTCGCCGCCTGCTAACACTGTGTTTTCACGTAACATGGAGTTCTCGCATGTAATTTTGTAGGTATGTGTGTCACTAAAACAAACACATGCATCTAGCGCGGGACAAGCCGGTACGCGGTGCTTGCCGCTACACATGGCTACAATATATTTAATAGCTTACATGTTATATTGACACATGTAACTATTTTAAAATGAAAATACGTAGGGTATGTACACTTGACTTGTTGGGGCCTTTCGTCGTTGACGTTGATCCGGTTGTAGTTGTAGTAGGTAGTTATAATAAAATAATATATCAAACCAACTGTGCCATTAAAATGTTAATATGTTGTTTACGTTAAAAGTCTACGCCTAATTTAGTGTTTGAGTCGCACTAAGTTAAGTTAGGTATATCGACACATTAGCGCGTGACGGTTGTTAAGTGACGACTTATTGATTTAATAGTAATCATTAATTATTGTTTACCTACGCGGTATCGGAAAATTGCTGTACGAGCTATATTGGCTCACACATGACTTTTACTGTTTTCTTTATTTTCTGACCTTCCTTATGACAATTTAATATCCTTCAAACAAAGTTATTATCTGTGTTTTCGGCTACCGGGTGGAAAGGATACGGGTAGGATCGCCATCGGGGGAAACCGTAACGGTCCCGTTAAGTTTGTAACAAAGAGTTTATCCCAATTCGGTACCGTCATTTGTCCATCAATATTTTTGTCCATACAACAAATCCCAATTCGTAACAGTTTGAAAAGATATGATAATATGATATGTTTTATTTTAATTGGAAGTTACATAATGTTCTATTTATAAAATACTTCACAAAGGATTTTCTGTATTCGATTCGTACCTATGTATGTATGACTCAAAAAACGTATCAATACACATAATATAATACTATCTTACTATCTATACTATCTATATCTATCTTGTTTAAACAAATCTCCAATAAAAAATCACTTTACGTTTTTCCCGAATTTCACAATTTGCCAGGCAATTTTTCCAATTTTTCTTTCCATACGAAACCTAATCCTGAAAAATATATGTGCTTGCCAACGACAAGCATTTCATTTTTATTTATATAGATATATAAATTTGTAACAATATTATTGATATTTCTAGTTATAGAAATATATAGGTACCTACGTCAGGCTGATTAGTTTGAAATGTGCTTAAGTTTTTAAAAATATTTGATTCCATTGACGAATTAAATTAAGCGATGGATAAACCTGCGTATTGAATGATGTAGGTATACTAATTTCTTATTTATCACATACTAGCTGCGCCCCGCGCTTTCACCTGCGCAAGAAAGCACTTTCAGTTTTTTCCGAATTTTCCAGGCGATTTCACCAATTATTTTTAAGAAGAACCTAACTCGGTCTATTAAGAACATTAAAATATCAGCCAAATCGGTCCAGAGCCTATCTCAAGTTATGCGCTTACCATATATATATATCATTGATATAGACTAAATATGTGTTTTAGATAATTTAATATTACTATTTCATCAAGTAAATATTTAATGCTAATTCTAGTATAATACCAGTCTACGCCTGCCCGTCCCATCTCAGCATTATGGAAATCGATCGCAATTACAAACTCGTTCTTTTACTGATTAATAATCCTGCCTTAAAATACCCTGACAATTAATCGAGACGTCCAGCAATCGATGTAATCGATGTCGTTACAGTCAACTTATGTCTTATCCAGAATGGAAGTGTAGTTCATTTATAAGTCCAGTTAATTTCTATAAATGAGTCTTCATTATTTATAAATGCCTGTGCAATCAGAAAAAAATAGAATAACTCTTTATTATAACACCACAACACAGAACCAATTAAAAACTAAAATAACAATTAACATAATATAAGCGCAGTATTACAATACCCATTATAAATATAAACGGCTACACTCACGTTATGATTGTGTCGGAATTAACTCCGACCAGGTTTCGGACAATTAGGATGTCCTTCTTCCGGGAGTTTATTTATAATGAATATTTCCACTCATCCAAACCTTAGTATTACAAAACATAAAACTGTGATATTAGGGTCACAATGGGCGGTCATATCGCTCAAAGCGATCTCTTCTAGACAACCCAGAAATTGAGAAATGTGAACAAAAATATATATGGACGGATAAATAATACACAATAATATCTATTATATAAAAAGTGAAATAGTTCTGTAAAATATTTAACGTAATTTTAAATTACGAGTAGTACTATAACCGCATTATAACTTCTCTACGAGAATACCGCTATGTAAATGGAAACATTTACTTGCTTTATGGCATGTTTACACTATGTATATACGAGAAACATCGTATCAACTCCAACAAAACTTAAGATGCCTTAATTGACTACAATTTTAATAGTGGACGACATTTTTATTGACCCGAAGTTGTCACGGGAGAAGATAAAGGTCACCATAAAAGTGACTACAGAATTTAGACAAGCATCACGATAAACATATAAAGTGATCACATTACCAGTAGCCGCCACTATAAGTATCAAGATTAATTGTATCTTGTACTGGAGTATACCAATTGGGACCGCGCTAGGGGTCCTACTTTCAAATATTGTCATTAAACAAGAACCTGGTAGCGACGTATTCCGCTATAAAAGTCCAATCTGTCACCATAAAAACGTAACAGCTGTA
The DNA here is from genome assembly GCA_951640565.1 of Petrophora chlorosata. NCBI lineage: Eukaryota > Metazoa > Arthropoda > Insecta > Lepidoptera > Geometridae > Petrophora > Petrophora chlorosata. The sequence goes on from OX621190.1 coordinate 8,154,836, forward strand.
ATTAAGACTTATGCTTTAACATATAATAAGCTATCGCCGACATGCGTTTGTACGGTAGCTTTATCGTAGCCCGAGTTATCTCGCATCTTCACGGGTAGATAGCACGGTATTCGAGGTTCGTGGACTCATGGACAATGATCGATGGAAGCGGCGGCGGAAGAGAAAGTAGCGTTTCAGGCCAAGGACGAGGGCGTCGCTCCCTGCGATTGTGCAACACTGAGGTAATTGATGCCTTGAAGCCCATGGAATTAGGGCTGCCGGACTTTGCTTGAAATGTGTGAAGCGTGGGAAATGTTAATATCTTTAGAGAGTTGGAATTGACATAATTACCTACTAGAAATGGCTATAGGTTTTAATGGTTAAGATTTACGTCGAATCTACGAGGCAGTTAAACGATGACCAATAATGCTTTTGCAAATTAAACAGAGTTCGAAAACGAATAATTCAAATCTTTTTTTTTATTGATGTAACTAATTGTGTAATATTTTGTATTATCTAAATCCATAAGCTTTCGAACTATTGAAAACTGTATTACAGGAGCCAGATCAATCAAAAATTAAGAGTCTGTTTCGGAAGTTGAGCTTGTTCAATTTTAAAAATCGGATCAGTATATAGTTCCAGGGATTACCTCCTACAAACATAAATACAACTTTAACTCTTTATAATATTAGTATATACATAGATAGTGGTCAACCCTAATTCAAAGTTATCGCGTGAGACGATGAAATCACAAAGCGGATGCCATTTAAGGATAAAGCTAGTCTGCTTTTTGAACCATCATCTAAACGTCACGGACACGCTTTCACTTCAGATTCCTCACCTTGCGCAATATTGATGACTATTATACATAATGCGTCCAATACAAAAAAGCTCGCAGCGTATTTATTAATCTTCCGCTCAGTAAACATCGAGGAATTTTCTAACAACGACCTTTCAAATAATTTACATTTTGAGATGATTGATGAAATAAGCCCGCGTAACCGCTCCATAATCGTTCGAGCACCGATGATAATAAATGCGGGTATAAAAACGCATACCATAAAAAGGTGAGGCCGGTTGATATATAGGTATACAACCATTGTCCTTCAACACTTTCACTGCGCGTATCTCACAGTTTCACTGCAGTGGCTGGTCCTACAGTGATACAGTTGTTATATAAGCGCACGCAGACATGCGGCTTGTATTTAGACACTTCGTTCTTGCATAGGTAATTACCTACCGTCGGAGAAAGTAGATATATTTCGACGAGAAATGATCGAGTGAACACAAAATACGACGTTTTACATAACGAGCGTGTTGCGTAACAATATTTTACATCCGAAATTCGTTAACACCGGCCAGTTACGTAATGAAGAAATGTTTTTGTTTTGCGCGATATCATTTTCTCCGGTGTTTAAATTTGAAAAGAAAGTTGAATATCATAAATGCATCATGCACAAGTATATACGGTATAAATCTGCCAACGTCGCTCTATATGTAGCTAACTAGAGACCCACGTTTACACGCATCAGTAAATAATGTGGTGTTATTTTTTCATGACTTGATTACAAAACATTGAATTTTCTCTACTATACAAAAACTTACTTAGAACGTATTGTACTTACCTACATACTAATCTTCCGTAGAAAATTCTCTAAATGACAGTGAAAACCGTATCAAAATCCGTTGCGTGGTTCAAAATAAGCGGAGAAACGGAAACGAGGCTGCGGATAGCGACTTTGTTTACTATTTAGAGAATGTGGAGAATAAGGGCTATCAAATCTAAATTTGATAGCCCTTATTAACACCTCATTAGAGAAAACTATACAGAAGTACCCACCTTAGTTATATATGTTATTGCTAATTAGTTTTTGCACTGTGTTAATACTGTACTTCTGTACCTACTTACTAGATGCTATTTACGCGAAATGGCCAATAAAATAAATGAATAGGTACTTACATAAATTATCTCGGTGACATAAAGTCGTGTGTGACTCGTAACTTGAAAACCTGTAAATAAAAGTAATTATAATTAAAACGTGTTAATTTATTGGATGGATTAAATTAAAAGAGTTTAGGCACTGATTTGTTCATGCATCTACATAAATAAAGTGAATTTTATGACTATCTCAATAAGAAATTATAGTCTAGGTGATAACTACGCGTCTATTGACATATAATTAAGGGTTTATAATTGAAAGGAATGGTTGAGGGCCGTCGACCTTTTTAACTGGCCAACCTTGTAATGCAAATTAGTGACACCATTCGCCAAACCTTCCAGTATTGTCTTCAAAACAATACAAGACTGTAATTTATAATATTGGCAACCGCAGCCCATAATATTTACGTATCCTCTGAATAAGACATTAAGCTATTGTTTTTCTATATGATGTCACGAAGAATGATATTTTTACGCTGTTACTTATGTCGCCAATTTCCCGGGCATTGTAGGCAGTGAAACCGTCCTTGTGTTACAATGGTGGCAGTCCATGGCAGACAATGAGCTATTTTGCGATAACTCGCCTTCCTTTACGAAACTAGCGGAAAAGCGAAAGTGAAAGCATGTAAGGTAATAACTAAACTATTTGTGAAGGAGTTTACGATGTTGTATAGTTCAACCGTAAAAATTGCCCAAGTATGAAACTTAGTAGGTGGTCATGCATCACCCGAATATAGATTAAGTGATTAGATTTACAATAATAAGGTTTTTGACGTCTAAAAATACATTCTAATATAATGTAAAACAGCTACTATTTTTATTTTTTGGTTAAGTATTTATATATAAAAGATTATCTCCACAGATTATTAAGGGGGTACCTTCGTTGTCTTCCACAATTTACAGGCATCCTGTAATCACACATCGTCTTGCACTTTTACGTTTGTCAACATACAATAAACACATCATTCGTATGCAAATCGATAAAGTTACAAGCGCGGTTTCAACATAACGACTGTCATATTCTCGGACGAGACAGTTTTTCTCACTAGATCACTCGACGTCGTAAGAATGTGCGCAGCTAGGATGGATGTGGCTTGCACATACTCGTAAATACAAGATGAAAGTGGTGAAATCTTTAGACGGGCCGCGAGAAATCGACTCCATAATAAATAATGCACTAGTTCGGTCGAGCAAGCCCTTAAACCGACCAACTGGTTCTAATGCATTGATGTTTTGACAAGAAACATTGTAAGTAATCGGTACGAGTTTTTAACGGTGAAGTTACGCACCTTTCTATTTAGATAATTGCCGGAAGATAAAATATATTTGATCATAATATAGATACGGGTTACAAAATGAAAAATGATGGCCCTTGGCCAATTATTATGAGCAGTTTCCACTCTCACTTATCCATTAGTTTTGTAATAAATAAAAAGAACAAACATCATTTGAAAATAAATTGGTATTACGATAATTATAGTACCTATTATTTAGTACCTATTATTATATCTGATTACTCGTATTTTAAAAAAGACTAGTTAAACACGTAGCACAGTGGCTAATGTTAAAGTAGTGCTCGCAGCTGCTTTTTATGGTGGACATTTATATTTGTTAACACGCTCACTGCGTAACAGGCCGATATCGGCCTACCGCGGTGACTTCAGCTGGTGCGGACAAAGAAACCTTTGTTCCTCTCGCTAGTGCGAAACGATTAACTCAGGTGTTTGTAAAAATTCGATAGAGATAAATATATATTTCATGTTGCGGTAAAAATTGTAGGTATTCCCAATCAAAACATAACGGTAGGCTTTTATCGACCTACCATCGCACTGACGGTAAAAAACATCCGCTGAGTGCGGCAGTGGGCCTATTTCGGCCCACCCTCCCAACAGGCAGTTAGCGACCCGATACCGCACAGAGCGCGCGCCCCGCCAGTTAGTGTTGTGCTATCTAATTGATGTGACGTAGCGTTCGATATAATCAACGATGGCAAAAAATAACAGAAAAATACAAATTTTGGAAAACCGAATAATTCGCACTGCAGTTATTGAAACTGATAGTGACAGCAGTGAAGAAATATTTTCCACTAAAAAATATAGAAAGAATTTGGAAACAAATGTGCACGGAAAAAGAAGCACAAGCGGTAGGTACTAAGTTTTGTTTACTACCTACACATATCAACATATCATAATGACGTGGGGATTTTTTATGTAATACCATCCTTTATGAAAATTATTATTCCTTAATTATTTCTTTGTTTTTTTTTTTACAAAATATATGCCTACGTTTGACCACCATCTCGCCTGATGTTAAGCGACGATGTGGCCGAAGATGGAGCACGTAGATCTAGAAGATACCTATTCACTCTGGCCTTGAAGATACCCAGATTGTAGTTATCAGGAAACAGAGAAGACGGCAATGAGTTCCATTCCTTAGCAGTACGCACTATAAATGTGGGACCAAAACGCTTTGTACGAATTGGCGGAATGTCTACTAAATAAGGGTGATATTCGGCCGATCTTCTACTCGTCCTGTGATGGAAGGGGGAGGGTGGTTTTAGTGTTATAATATCTGCCGAGCATCTGTTAACATCTTTCCACATTTCATGTTTTATTTATTTTTTTACTTATATTACTGTAAAGTGTAATCTAAATCCGTTCAGTAGTTTTTGTGTGAAAGAATAGCAAACATACACACATCTAAACATTCACATTATAATTTTTAACATTAGTGTAGATAAATTTTATTCCACTTACATTTTTTGCATTACAGAATTTAAAAAAAAGCCTACACCACGGACTTCAAAAGGATTGTCTTCACCTTGTTCATCGTCAGCGGACAGATTAAGTATGCATAGCTCAAGAGGATGCAGTCCTTCGCTAACGGGTAAAAATCAAATAAAATCATCCGCTCTTTCTCAGTATAAAATGAAGCAGTGGTTTACAAACTTTAATTTATTTATTTATTTAATTCTTTATTGCACTATTACAAGTAATGTACAAAAGGAGAACTTAATGCTAAAGCATTTTCTACCAGTTATCCAGTGATGGTAAAAGAACCCTACAAAGCGTGCATCAAAAACGAAAAAGAAAAAAAAACTAACAGTAAAACAAAATAAATATCATAATAATTCTAAGACTTTTGGAAATCGCAAAAAAAAAAGATTTTTCATACAGATCAGTGTCTCATTTTGTATGAAAAACCAAATTTTTTTGACGAATTCCAAAAGTCGTAGAACAAAAGTTGTTCAGTAACATGGGCTGAGTTACCCCACGAGAGGTTTTGCGCATTTGGAATTACATGTTGTATAAGGTCATTTTAAATTAAGTGAAAATATTTTAAGGGTGTGGTAATAAACATGGGTCGAAATATGAAAAAATATTTTTATCTACTAAATCAGTCAGCTGGACGGCAATTTTGCATGCATGCTAGGCCCAATTATTTTTTCATATTTGACCCATGTTTCTTGGGGAAAGTTCTTGAGTTTCATGTGTAGACCTTATACAGTGTGTAACGGAAGGGGGTATCAACCCTGAAGGAGGTGAATGTGCTTATGAAACTGAACAACTTTCCCCAAAGAACATAGGTCGAAGTATGAAAAAAAACGTTGGACCTCCCATAGTAATAGTAAATCAATCAGCTGGTTGTAAATTTTGTAAGGGAGGACCAAATTTTTTTTTCATATTTCGACCTATGTTCTCTGGGGAAAGTTGTTCAGTTTCGCGAGTTCTGTGGTAAAACTCATAAATGGTTAATAAATTACACGGAATTAAGAAAAAAAATTTCATTTCAGAAAATCAAGTAAAACCTAAGGATGACCATGTCCTTGAGATGAGCGCTAAACGAAAAAATTGTGCAGGGTGCTACGACAGACTGCGTATAACCTTTAATAGTACCGAAGCAAAAAAGAAAGATGAGAAAATCAAAAAATTTTGCAGGAAATGCAATCTAAACCTTTGCGTAACATGTTTCCAAGACAGACATAAATAAAAACATTTTTCAGTTCTTTTACGATAATTCTGTTTTATTTTCGATATCCCCTTATTTTTCTCTATCCCATCTCTACTAAATCATCTTTCTAGTGCGGTTCAGGTCGATATCGGCCTGCCGCTTTTCCTGCTTTATTTCTCATTTCCTGTTAGGCAGATCCCTGGGCGAATCAAACCTAAGGAAGTTGGGATCAAGGTCATTCTAACAATATAAAAAAAGTGTATACATTATGTTTCCACATAGTTATAGCAATTTTTAATCTATCCTAGTGCTGGTGGGTCTAGAAAGACCTGCCACGCACTGGCGGAAATATCATTGGGGGCGCATTTTGGCCCACCGCCGCACCAGATGAAGAATTATGATTTTACTTGCCGCAGTAAACGTGTTAAGTTGATAAGGTGTGTTAAATGATGTGGTTGGTTTAATTTCTGAGAAGAATCTTATTGGTTCTGAAAAGGTCGTGAGAAAATCTGTCCGAGGTACGTTTTAAGGAGGGATCAGATAACATCTCTCTGGAAGACCGTGTTTCTACCTGTAGAACATCACTTAAAACTTAAAATGTGCCAACAGTGAACTTACAGTTAAACACCTTGATAAAGCGCTGTCAAAAAGATTTTACCTACACGATTTGTTTGTCTGATAAACTACAGGCTTCACCACATCAGTTTTAAATATAAAACTTTGACGAGCACTGGCATAATTATGTTTGTTCTGTGTATGCCCATTGTGTTCAAAGTTACTGGCCTGTGAATGATAAGTCCAAATCAAGTCAGCAGACTGCCGCAGCCGCGGGTGCCGCAAACTCACGACGAAACTCATTTGGCGTAACACGAAGCTTCACATCATAATTAGAGCACAATAATTTGATATACTTTCTCCAATTCAACGTTTAAATAATTCATAAAAATTCATAATATGTACTTGCATGTGCGACTTTAATTAATACTTTCGGTTTCTACTCTCGGTGCTTAAAAGAATTGTTTCTGCCAAGCACTAAGCTGTTCTAATGAGCTGCTGTATAATTTTATAACGTCTATAACAAAGTGAAAAGTTTGTCTAATTGCGTTAACTTAGAATAATTTATCGTTAATGTGATTGATTCAGGTGTGAAAAGCTATTCTTAAGTCAGACCGAAACAGTTTGCAGACACGGCACAAAATGGACAAGTCGGAAAGTCTATCATTTGTGCACTGATTGAAGGGAACTTTCGAACGTCCCTTCTAACAGATAGAGTAGTGAAACAAAAGTGAAATCAGTAGAGTTTCCCCGTTGAGCGTAGGTAGAGATTGGAAGCTTATATAGGGGCTCTATCATCTCGTTCGCGGCAGGCAATCAGGCATGCGGGTGCGGCTTGTTTGCAATCCTCGTTTATTATATGCATTACATTGTTGAGATATGGTACCACTTTCTAATGACACATCCTCATTATAATAAATGATAAGTGAATGTTATCATAACTGTTACGTGAGGAGCAGAAGTCGTAGTTTCGTTTAACAATTTACGATAATTTCTCTCTTGAACCTTGAACTTCTACTGCGGTCGTTGCAGGCAAAGGCTAGTGGAGTTCAAATACCTAAAAGCTTTTACGAGTATGTAACAGCAAATTTTCTAACTACTAGTCAATTTTACCATCGTTATCGGACCTTAGCTTCCGAAAAATGGTAGCAGTGATTGCAAATGATGATGATGATGATTGCAAATACAGCAAAGATTACTTAAAATTGCGCTTAATGAAACTGTTCCCTTAATTGACCAGACTAGGCGAGATTTGTGTGAACATTGTGGATTTCGTTGGAAAAGTTTCGCAAAATAATGTACAAAACCCGCAATGTACCGAGGTAATATATAGAGGCACCTCTATACAGAGAGACGTCGTCTTATCTAGACGAATGTATAGAACAAGCTTTACGTTTAACGACTTGCCGAATCACTGCCGCCGCCTGCGAATAACAGATCGCATTTTGATTTGTGATTGTAGTAATTGTTTGTAACGAGGATTTAATCGATACCCCGAGGCTTTGCATGGAATTCGAATCAATAAAAAGTGGATGGAAAGCTGACAGCTGAACACGCTGTACGAATAACCGCATTCTTTGTGAGGATCGTCACACGTAGAAGGAAATGTTACGTCAGTTGAAGATGCCTTCCAAATAGGCAGAAACTTGATAACTACGGCCTACAAAACGATACTTATTAAAAATAAACCGTTATCATTATGTTATAAAATTGATTAACACCTAATTTTTATTTATTTATTTGATTCATTAGGTCGTTCTTCAACTTTAAGGAAATAGTTTCATCGTAAAGAAAGGCGATGCATTTCACCAATAAATGTCCAATTTTGCGCCGATCATTAAAAACTTGCCGATATAAATATAAAAAAGCTGAATTATATTCTTCCAGCTAGTCATTGCACTAGTAAGGGAACCGTTCAAGTGCAGCACAATTAGTTACGTGACTTATTTCCCAAGGTAAAGAAAAGTTCCACTTCCGACTCCAGCGAACAATACCCCGATGCGATCAACTATAAGTAAAACAATAAAATGCTCTCTAAGCATAAATATCTACTCTACAAGACTTTGTTTTCTGATACTGAGATAACAAAATTCACACTTGTTAATTGTCTGGCTTATCAAATAGCTTTCATCGTATTATCGTACTCATTAACTAATCCGTTACCTACAAACAACGATTAAATTGGCAGTTGCCATTTTTGTTAATGTAGTGTATTATTATGCACGGTTAGAACGCCAATAAGAAAAACTAACAATACTTTTTGTGCTCATTATTTTTTCGAAACGTTTATTTTACTTTCGTCAAATAATTGTTAGATTTCACCACTAACTCTTCGTTTTTAAAGATTAAAATATATATTTCTTATAAACAGTTATGTAAACAAGTACTTGATAAATGCCAGTTCATTTACAGCGATATATTTCGCCGTTCCCAATGCATGCGCGAGCGCAATTACCCATGTTTATAGGACAGGCCTGAGGAACCGGCCCTGAGCTGTCATATTCTCTACCAGTAACCTGCATCCGTCGGATCCCTTGCTCCTCCCTTCTGATCCAGTTCCCTGACCCGACACGCTGGTGCTACTCAATCAGCTGACTGCTTATTAGCATTGAGTGGTTTATCTACTACGTTTCTATTTATCCGGTATTGATTTAAATTCTGCAACGCGTATTTTACGGCTTTCACTTTGTAAATAGAGTTAATTAAGATTTATGTTTATAGGACGTGTTTACCAGCCATTTCTAGGGAAGTTTCTACCTGTAGTATGTGAAATAAGAGGTATTCATGCAAAAGTTTGCAGGAAGACATTATCGTCATAATAATAAAGTAAGATATTTTAGTGATGTGTTAACAAAATAAAATCTCTATATTCATAATAGGAATATAATTCGGAAATTGACTTTGGATATTTTAATACGTTTTATTTAAATTAGGTTTTTTGAACATGAGCTTAAAGATATTGAGAAGCGTCACATACTCGTATAATAGTTGTACAAAAAGTTATGATAAAATAACTTAGCTCCTGGAATGCTCTCTACATTCCAAACACTGCAATCAGAATATCATTAACTACCGAAACATTCACAAGTCTCTTTACCAACCTATACAAAGGCCCACTCGTAACAAGCGTATTATTTAAACAGTGATCAGGTGTTCAGCAGAGAAGGCCTCAGAAGGCAGAAAGACTTGCCCCTTGGACTTGACACACTGACTCGCTTTCCTCTCGCGCCGATGTGCCGATGCCGTGAGTATCTGCACTCGCGTTTACACATCTCACACTACTTGTTAAATACGATACAATAGTCAGTTTAATAAACGCAACACGCAACCAGACATGTCGTATTAATTCTGACACAGAAATACATTTGCTTAAAGGATACGACTAACTGCAACATTGTTGTCTCCGCTTTTAGATTTTTGTTACTCGTATTTGTTTTTTATACCACGTACTGGCAATACAAAGTAAAGATCAGGTTTTATTGATTGAAAAGTTTATATTTTTGCTACCATTTAGGCTTTATGTTTTTTAATTTTTTAATATCTTAAGTGCCGCATCTGATGCTCGTCAAGTTATATAAAGATTTAAGTCGTTGGAAATTAAAACTGGACATGCTCATTAAGGCTTTCTCCGGTGCGTTTCCGTTACATTATCTCGTAAACATGAATCCTATACATTCGGAAAGTGAAAGTGACAATTGGATATAAATATGTGACATTATAAATCGTCTGTTAATATCTTTACTGGTCAGGAAAAACTGGCCAGATCATTTTCTAGGCATCTTAAGTTTAATTTAAATACCATTACTTTAGCAGAAGTTGAATTAAATTATACTTAAAGTATGAGTTATAGAGACCATTAAAAGCATTCAATCGATTGGGCAGTTAAAATATTCTCAGTAAAGTCTAATTTAACTTTATTAACATACTTCCCATAGCAATTGTTACTAACCGCTACGACGTTTGCAATTATTTCGTAAACAAACAAATTTATTCATGACCTAAAAACTTTTTAACTTGTCACATAAAGTAACAAGCAAATTCAATTTTGTCTCCACTTGTAACGAGTTACTGAGTTGCGTCACTGCGCATCCCTGAATACGGCAAGACACCGTGACGCTCGGCGCTCTTACAAAATCTTAATGCACCCAAACAATAGAATAGGAGAACTACCAGTTTGCGTACACTTTTGCAACAGTAGCCATTAGTTACAAGTATGTGTGTCTCGCATCCGTTCCGGCAGATAAGGATAATGCGAAAACCGCGAATTCATTAACTTAATAGCTCAGAAAATGTATCTAACCTGCAAGGTAATTTTTCAGTTGACACAGCACAGATAACAAAAAAATAAGAAAACTAGTATTTTTCATTTTTACTTGTCATTTCTTTCTTTGTAACGTGATGTTGGTAAAAGTACGGGTACTTTCGTGACGTATTGCAGTTTATTTATTTGCTCGTTACGTTTTGAAAGCTTTACAATGGCTTTAATTTCTACCTGTACCTAAGCCTTTGAAAGTGCGATTAAGAATAGTCAGCGGATTTACAGTTAGTGTTACTAAGCGTATTCTTTAACTTTGTAAGACGAGTACTGGCCTATTTTATCTAGCCTTAATTAATTATAGTTAAAAAATAAATAAATTGTTTATTGTCAAAAAAGTACACCTAAACGATGAGTCCCAAACTAGGTGAGTAAGTCTGTGTCTTGGGATTCAGAGATACCATTTGCAAAGTAAAGAATAGGTCAAGGATGATACTCGTACTATACTTTGTGACAATACTATTTTATGAAATAGTTACTAAAACACTAATTAATACATTATAACTCAATTGGAAACTGTGTTGGAAGTCACAACAGAAAACGTAATCATATCAGAAAACTTAACATTTCGGACAATCGTTAGTTCTAATTCTTGAAAGCACATTGTTGATTATCGCAAGTTAACTCAGCAGTTAAAGCGAAAATTAACATAAAAGTGCATTTTCAGCGCTATTTACTTCAATTTCACATTATGCACATTGCTATTAACGTAAACGAGAAACCCCACGGGTACACCTATAAAATGCGAGCTGTGTGACGCGCGACCTACTTTCCTCGCACCGGCTTCGCCACATGTCGCTTGTATACGAGCATCTTGCACATACAGAAATAAAGAACAAGTTCCTTTACATACAACAAACAAGCGAAACAAGTGCGTTCTCAACGTACAACAAAAACCGCTGAACATGCAAATTGTGGTTCAAATATTTCGCGAGGTTTTGGCGCGAGTGAAAGTAAAATTATGCAACTTTCTACAGTTAACAAAAGTTAAGGAGATAAGCAACTTAAATACATAATTCGATTTGCATGAACATTTTCCGTTGTATCCTGTTGTTGTGCCTATGACAATCCTGCTTAACATGCGTTACCTATATTTAAAAAATAAATTTATCATCGCACTAGCTGCGGCTCACGGTTCCACCCCCAATTTCCCGGGATAAAAAGTAGCCTTTGTGCTATACAAAGTCCTAAAGTACCTACATACCAAATTTCATCAAAATCGGTTCAGTAGTTTTTGCTTGAAAGATTAACAAAATCCATACATACAAACGTTTGCGTTTGTAATATTAGTAAGGACAATAGATGTCTAATGCTAATTTATTTTCTTATATATTTTATAACAAACGAATTGGTGTTGTTCATAAAAAAACACCGGTTACGTAAAATTTAGTTTGTTCCAGGCACAGGTAAACTTTTTTAATTAAGTGTCCAAAAGGGCATCATTGTCTTAAACTTGTTAAATTAAAGCTTATATTTTTCATGCAATGAGTACTTGATGATATTTAGATAAGTATTAAACAATGAATGCCACTTTAAAAACTTGCGGATACTTAATTTCAGTAAGCACACACTTAATCATTAAGCAAATCGATAAAGTATCAAACACGTTGCAGAAAATCCACCAATCCAGTACACTTTCCAAACACATCCAAGAGATAAACACGGAATCCAAGTACCTTTCCAGGCGAGCTTTCAAGGCGGCACAGAAACGAAGAAACAGTTCAAGGATAACAACGGCGGCTACCGATCACTGTTCCAGAGTTCACACACACTGATGTCACAGTCTGATCCGTGGATCTGTCACTTTCGTTTTCGCGAGCGCGTGAAGCGTGGTGTGCGCCGCCGTGCGTCGTGGCTCAAAGATGGGTGGCTCACTGGTCGCGCCGGCCGCCGCCGCCGTGGTTTTATACGCGTGAAAGTTCTGCCGCAGCAGCGCCGGACCCACCTATCCCGGACCGTGGTTTGGCGAGGATTCCAATTTTGAAATCCTTGCGACATATTTTGACGTCAATGAGATGACGGCTGGGTGGTGGAGTCATCGCGCGAAATGCTGTTGAGCAAGCCAAACCAGCTGAATGTTTGGTCACTTTATTTGAGACAAGACCACAAAGCAATGCATCAATTCTTTGACTAGCTGTTGTTGATTGAAATTAAATGTTGTGGAAACGCAGCTAATAGTATAGTTGAGTGCATAGTGCGACTCCCTTCAGGACTTTTAAAAACCTACAACCCCATTTATAATATTTATTTGAATTACGTCCTACTATATCTAAATATTAATTATCTGCATTTAGCTATGAAGTCAGGAACCGCGAACAGGTCTCACAATACACAGGCCCGAAACAAATACTTGACCTTTACATCTGTTCACGAATATTTGTCCCGTAACAAGAATCAAACTCGTATCATTCGCGTTAGTTGACCTTCTCACCAAATGCACCACAGAGGCTGTTAAGTTTGTTTGTACTGGTTGAATAGCTGTCATCAGCAGAACTTCTTTGAAATGGTAGAAAAAGAGTGGTTCAATAGAGCGAGTGTGGCTCAGTGGGGACGTGTGCGATTTTTTATCCAACGCACCCGAGTTGAAATCCCGCTGGCCCCGCACCACGGACTTTTAAGTTATGTGCGGATTTAACACTCGCTCTAAAAGCGGTGAAGGAAAACATTGTGAGGAGACGTGAATGTCCAAGAATTAATCACAAAAATTCAAGAACATGTGCGATTCACCAACCCGCACTGGGCCAGCGTGGTGGATTATGGCCCATACTCTCTCTATGAGAGAAGGCCGTGTCCCAACAGTGGGAACGTGATACGCCGATGATGATGATGATAGAGTGCTAGGCTCTGGCAGCGGTTATAATACCACCCACCGAACAAAGTCATCAAGCGACCTAGTCGTGTTTTGGGATAATGTTCGGTCATCTACGTGGGCGAAGGGTCTAAGCAGTTGCCGTCTTCCTACAGATAAATAATAATAATAAATATTTTAAAAACCTTAAATTTAAGAAAGAAAATAAATAACGTATTATAAATTCGTCCAACTAAAACCTAGATTTTGGCTCCTAACTAGGATTTCCTGTATCTAGAGAACCAGGAACTACGAGGACCATGGTCCCACAACATCCAGGAACGAAACAAATGCTTGCGCATTTTTTTTTCTGTGCACAGACATTTGCCCCGTCACAGAAATCCAACCCAAAGTTGTATGTGATTTGAGCCAACCTGCCCAACCACTAAACCACAGAGGCTTTATGTATGCTCCATCTTTGGCCACATCATCGCTCATATTTTTTTAAGTAACTAAGTGGCAGGTCTTCACCTGATGGCAAGCAATAACACTCTCTCTGTGAGAGAAAGCCGAAAGTTCCCAGCAGTGGGAACGTGATGGGCTGATGATGAAGCAATAACACGCCTGGTCATAACTGTTGCAGTGCCACCCAAAAGTTTTTTTTTGCTGCAACTTGCACGGACATGTACTGCACTCGCCATTCTGAGACACTTATAATGCCCAGTGATTCCACTTGAAGCCACTAACTAACCAGAACAAAGTAGGTTATGTTTGCCCACTACTGCTTCGCGGTTGAATATCTGGCAGTGGTCTGATACATCCCAAGGTGGACTCTTGCAGATAAGACCTACCACTACACACATATCAGACGAGATAGTGTTCAAACATAAATCTATAAGAGATAAACATCTCCGCCGTACAAAAGACATCAACGCGCAACAGCGTAATAAAGCTATATTGAAAAGTATTGGATTTGTAGTAATGAAACACGTGAAAATATGAATATTTTAGGCCCATTTATTACATTATCTACTTTTAGCTTTTATACCTCTAATCTACACATTTAAAAGGAGACCGAAGAGCTGGCAGCTGGCAGAGAGGCGAGGGGGAGTGTATACGTTTATTATGTACCTACCTACCTGCAAAATTATCTTAGTAAAACCGTCCATATATATTTTTGTTTACATTCCTCCACTTCCGAGTTGACTGGAAGAGATCGCTTTGAACGATAAGACCTCCCATTGTGACACTAATATTAAGTTAGTTGATATTTTAGTTTTTAAAAGATATATAAAGAGTTATTCTATTCTTCTATTCTATTCTGCATTTGTGTTTTATCTTTTTATTATCAATATTGTTGGTTTTCTTGGTCTTGTAGCTCTATTACGAAATAAAAACCATGTGTGAGCGTACGTTTCCCTAAACCAAGTATCGCGATGACTAAATACAGAACAGAAATATGAAATTACGGAATGAGTGAAATCGCATGAATTGCCCATTGTCTCGGTGAGCAAGGTGTACGAATTTGGTGGGTATTACTTTCTGTTTCCATCTGACCACGTGCGAGTGCGACGCCGGCGCAGGCGGGTGAACGATCGCGGGTGTCTGTGATACCACAGTAAATGTTCGGCAGTTGCACTATTGTAGCGCTCGTAGCGTCGTAGCTCGAATAACCGTTCGTAACAGATCTTCTAGGTTAAGCAACATTCGCAGCGGTCACAACTGGATGGGTGACCTTTCGTGTGGTATTTACATCTGAGCGCTATTGTGCTTCGGAGGGCACTTTAAGCCGTCACGTATACACAATGTGTCACGGTTATTGTCAAAGACAACAGTCGCTAGGTCATGTCGGAGGCCCTTGCGTCGGCTAAAAACTCCGACGCCAGGGTCGGCTACACACCCAGACGAGAGTAGCAGAAGAAGAAGTGTTGCACATGCAATTTTATGCATAGGCTTTAATATATTTGCTTTGGAACAATTGGTACACAAAGTCTAATGATATGATGATAGGTACGTTAAGCTGGCCAGTTACTATCGTTGAGTGGCCAACTAATTCGACAGAACAACACAAGAATTGTAAATATAATTAACAAAAATTACGCTGGTTTTTGTTTCGTAATAATATACTGATAGCACCCACATTTTCTTCCTGTAAAGGGAATCGCAATGAGTGGAGAATCTTCTTATAAATGGCACAATTATATTTGGTCGAGCAAAAGCAACCATTCATACAAACACAAATACATTCATACAAACTTTCGGTTTATAATATTAAGTAAGGATAGTCTCCAATTTCTATTTTCAGTTTCTTGCCGTATCTTCTGAGTAGTGGTTCTTTTTCCGATACGGTGGTAGAGTCATTGTAATAATTGACATTCATAAGTGCGTCTGTGACGACAAAATTGAATAAAGAACTTTTGATTGATTGATTGATTTACTTTTACCTACTGTTAGCGTTACTGTGTCATGTTCCAAACTATGAGAATCAGTAATCCAAGCTGAAGTTGCTGTTCACGCGCCTATTATCTCCGCTGACGAAATCGAGTGAGAGTAATTTCTTTATTTAACAAAGGTATGTGTAACGAGATATCAGTCTCTGCTGTGAAGATTATAATGATCATTGCACACCAAAGCCTATAATTTTTCTTGTGTAATGGATAAGTCGTGAGTAGTGGTGAGGCTAAGGGCTATACTGAATATCAGTACTGCCGGCTATATCGTGTTGTGATGTGATATATTAAAGTTCACCCATAAAACTTTTGAGTTGGGGTTTTTGAAATTTTCGTGTATAGCCAACCTATGCGGTTAAAAAGACGAAGTATGTTTATTGGGTATGGTTATGAGATTTTTTCAGAAATTAAATCTGATTAATCCTTACTTAGTACATGAATGTCCGAATTTTCGACCCCTACTTTTAATAACGAAGAATCAAAATTGTGAGAACTTCGACCAAAATAAAAAGGTAACCCGCGTATCCAAATATGACAAAATTGATGGAGCGAAACTGATTATGTCCCATACTCTCTCTTGTAAAGATGATGCACTAAAATACTACTTTATTTCACAATATTACGTAGTTCGGAAAAATAACTCTTAAAACTGATATTGACCCAAAAATACTCACAACCTCACGTCATTCTAGCTCAAAACGCAAAAACGCCTTGTTATACGCACAGATCCGCTTTGCATAACAATACTGCGTCAACCATAGCTCCGCCACTTTCTTGTAAACGGAACAAGCAGCACCAAAGAACCGCTCGTACATTCGGGTCATATTAGTCACTGTTACTGCCAAGTGGAGCGATTTACATAAGAAGCTCAGCTGTCTGAGACTTATCATTATTGCAAATGTGTCAATACAGTACACAATAGGTAGGTAGGTAAGTACCTAAAGCTTGAAAAGTGAAAGTGGGTGTTATGGTAATTATATTTTCGCTTTGTAATAGTAGATGTCATTTATTATTTATCAATGGGCACAGGTTTATAAGTTCATAATAACTTAATACACAATACGTGTATGTGTTAGATATTATCTAACACGTGCAAGTAGGTAGGTTAACTACACAACGCGTAGAATCCTGAGTATTGCTGTACACTTCTACGATTTACTCAGATCAAACAGTAACTACTAAATGATACGCTTTATGACGACAATCATCACTATTGCAAAAAAGCTTGCTATAGATATTCAGGTCAGTAGGCTAACTACGATCAAAGTGGGCTAGCATCAAAAATGACGAATAGGCCATTGATCAACGCTTCCAAACTCACGCCAAGCCATTGAAACAAAACAGTGGCATGAGTAACTACAGCCGTAAGTCGTAACCGCGCGCCATTGACCTCTGTCCAAAAGTTATTATTTAGTTGTGCAAGTACTCGCGTCAATGCAGCCATTAGAATGGACGACGTGGCGGCGATTATCCAACACGGACGCGTTTGGAATGGGGGCGGGTAGTACTATTCATAACTTGGAATATGATGAGTTATCGTGGCGGATATGGAAAGTTACCCACGAAATAAGGCTGGGGAACTCTGTAAAGAGGAAAAATCATTCAAAGCGAAATATGCTTATATATTTTTAATTCTGAGGTCTATTTAGCATAATTGTATATCTGAAATGGGTAGGTAAATTGAAGATCTCTAAGATTTTAAGAGGGCGATGAAATATTTACCTATAGTGGTAGATGTTAAAGGCGTTGTAAAATATATACAGTGATATAGACTACACTTACCTACAGTAAAATTAAAAAGTAAATTTTAAGATAAAACCCAGAATTTAGGTTACCGTCTGCTGGTAAAGTGCCCACAAAGCTGGCGACGTTACCTCGTTGAATGGCCAGACTAATTCGATGGCCGAGGTAAGCGCCAGCTCTTTGGTCACCTGTTGTTTCTACGAGGCCTCTGGACAGATGGCAAAGTGAATGTTAAATAACAAAATGCTTGATACATTAGTAAAATCTTATTAACCATTAACAATAACCTTAAAGCGTGTTATTGGTAAACAGATACCGTTCATTGAATCCCATGAAACCGCATTTTCACATACCTACCCAATGTAATTCAACTTTCGCTCGCTCAAGAATGTTCGTATCTATGTGCGCATGCTAAGATAAACCAAGATCGTGTACACAAACAAGGGAATAAACAATTGTAACTACACGAATGGAAATTTATGTAAAAAGTAAAACCCATTGTTAATTCAATTAATACCTACTCATAATTCGAAGCAGTCAACGAGTCGAGACATTCATACCTAGAGATCTTACAACCGCGCGTTACGTCGCATATTTTTAATCTTTAGAGAGCATAAAGAAAGTTGAAGCATAAATTGAAATATATTTTAGAGAATTTCAACGCATTACTTTTACGTAACCATATGTAGTTAAGCTGATGTAAGTCACTTTGTCACAAGTTAGGAGTGGTTATTAAGGTAATCATGGGGCACATTAATTTTAAGCCTGCAGCTTCTTGCTGTTACAACTTAAAGTTATATAACTTGACGCTTTAATACTCAAGCCAAATTGTAACCGGACAGAATTACCTATATTATCATAAGTTGTAATGTCCATTAATTTAATAACTTTAGCTACGAAATTACTTTAATCATAATAGGTAAGCTGTTTTCTCTTCGTCTACGGACACTCCCAGATAAAACAATCCCTTATTTAGTTATGCGTGAATATTTTGGCGTTCATTCACAATCGTCCTCCAATTAAGACGTTTCTCTGCGAAATGACTTGTAATCGACATGATCTCCGGATTCCGTCACATGCCAGCGAGACATGGCGAAACATTTAACTTTTCTGAATATGACTATGACTTTCTCTATTTACTTACCTACGAATACCTTACCTTGATCTTGATTTTAAGTCTTAGGAGATTACTTGTTTTTGTTAACGGTTTACCAGATCACAGTATAACAAATTTACTAAAGATAGGTAGTTATATAGAGCTAGCGTCGTGCGGCTAAGAGCCTACCTACAACCTAGTTTAGGTATATAAGAGGAGTAGAAATAGTACCCCTAACCCTACTCTAGAATTTCGTTCTCAGAAAAAAACCTTATAGTTACATATATGCGTAGGTACCTATATACAATGTGCATAGCTACTTTCCTATTTTCTAAATGCACTGCACCGCATACCTACATGTAAACGATTTTTCTATCTGTGGATACCCCGACCTGACCCCGATTCCTTGTAGGAAACACAAAATAAATATGTAATATATTATTCTGTTTTTTAGATCAGTCTCAGCACCTTGTTTACTCATTGTACTCACTCGTATCGTACAATTTATATCAACGTCCTTCCGCCTTCCACACACCATAATATCCCGATATACCTTCGCTATTTATAGCATGAATGAGTCAGTATTTTTAATAAAGCAAACGCGGTCAGTTGCACAATGTGTTACGTAATACGCATCCTGCAAGCCGCGTAACCAGGTGACTCACGAGAGTGAAAGTGGCTTATTTTGGCGCACTCCTATTATTTCAGTGCGTTATTCAGATGCAGCCTTGACGGTCTGTAGGCGGAAGGCTGTTCGACGTTACATCATAATATTGTGTTGTTAAATCAAACTACATGTCTTGACGCCGGTAGCGTCGTGGATGTCTGATAAAGAATCGAAACACGACTAATGTGCCAACCGCAGAATTGTGAAAAGATATCAATAATTGTTTGTTGGTTTTTAGGTATTTTTGAGAAAACTAAGAGTTAATTTGAAAATGTAGCAAGTAATTAGTTTAGATTTGTTTGTATAATTTATTTAGCTTTGTATTAATTTAGCTATAACGCGTTAAAGAGTTAAGTACACCTGCTATGCTACTGCTTTCAATTTTGAGATATTCTTGTCGAAGTAGGTCAAAGGCTTGAACCTAGAAGCCACTTCAGAGGTCTACTTCAATATTTATCCCCTCAATACCTTAATAGATCCATAACTAATTTAAAAATTTTGCTATCTACTGTTTTTACTTGACTGCCTCTTTGGCGTAGTGGTTGGGCAGGTTGTCTCAAATCTTATTTAGTACCGAGGTTTTAGGTTCGATTCCTGTTACGGGACAAATATTTGTGTATCAGAAAAAACACAAGTAGGTATTTGTTTCGTGTCTGGGTGTTGTGAGATCCTGGTCCTCGTAGATCCTGGTTTGCTAGATGCAGGGAATCCGTGTGATATGTGATCGTTATATTATTATTATTATATTTATAATATATATATGCATATTTCATTCTAGTTTGGGATTCGGTATTAAGCCTTAATCTGATACATTAAGCTAAGCTTATTTGTTTTACTTTTGTACACAAATTGTTGTAACTGTTTTGCTAATAAAATAAACAAGTTCATATTTATTATATTATTACTAGCTGACCCGGCAAACGTTGTTTTTCCCATATAAATTAAAAAAAAATGTTAAGGGTGAACAACCCTTATCACTTAGGGGTATGAAAAATAGATAGTAGCCGATTCTCAGACCTACTGAATATGCATATAAAATTTGGTAAAAATCAGTAAAGCCGTTTCGGAGGAGTAAGGTAACTAACATTGTGACACGAGAATTTTATATATATGATTACACGCACTATATTTTTTGGTAGATTTAGGACTTCACAATAGCGATTCCTATGTTACAATATGATTTATATTAAGTACCTATTTAAATGTCCGAGATAATCAGGTGCATATGTAATAAGCAGATAAATCTTTTGGGTAATGGCTGGTTTTATGAAGTTGCTTTAGTTGTGAACCTATAGTTGCAGATATTTATTTTCCTGTTTGGTACAAAAATTATACTTTTTTGTATATACTAATAAGAGATAAGTATTGTTTATTACAATATTGTATTTTTCGTATCATACCTAGGTATTATTTATTTAAATATATATCTCAAAGATAATTCAAAATGTTTTCACAGTGATAAAACGCCGCTTCTGAACTATTGAGTTCAATTACAAAATAAATATATACATTTTAGAGCAGATACTATAGGTATAAAAAGAGAATAGAGTGGCTTTGTTGGCATAAGGAGAAGAACAATTCAGTGTAATCCATCTAATTAACTCACCACTCTCATCATCTGTTTTTAGCGGCAATACCTTCCAAGATCTCTATACGTATTTACACATCGGAGAGATTATCTCTATACCCAGATTAAATCTTATCTAAACCACCATTAATCACAGCGCCTGCAGCTTAGCTCGCAGCAATACGAAAATCCCAAGCTTAACAAAGGCCGACATCCGTTGCTCTACACTTTCACTGGCTAGAAATAGGCTTCGCCGATTGTTTATATCTCGCTGCATGTGATTGCGACTGGTAAGTGTAAGACAGTGCTTAAGATTTGAACAAAATAGTCTGGTTGAGCATAATCGCGCGCTTATAACTAAGAACTTGCATCAGCTAAGTTGAAATCTATGGTATGTGATTGTTGGCACGATCGTTAGGTGTATTGCTAAGATATTATTGAACTAATCTGTGTTACTTCGACTTTCTCCCTTTAATGACTTTTGACTTTTACATTAGGTTTATCCTAAAGTGTGCCGGTGCCGACGGAACCTTAGGTTTTTAGAGAAAATCTAAAGCAAAGTTTCGTCTCAGTTTTGAATTGAAGACCTATACCTATAAGCAAGCAGACCATAGAAGTTGTTTTGCGTCCTGGCGGTAGTAAACTGCAAAATGCAGTAATTACTACAACCGTAAGGCAGTTTTGCTGTAGAGGAAAGGTGCTAAATTATGGCCGCGTCTCGGTTAATTCATCTCAGTATCAGTTGCCTCCTCACTTTTTTTCAGTAGAAGACTGATACGGCGCCGTCGGCGTCGATAAGACTCGTAACGTAACTTAGTAACGAATAAGTGTAGGCATATATGTATAGTCACTCCGTAACATCCGGTTAAACCTTCGTTTCTGTTAACGTAAATGTTGTAACTGGCCAGATGTATCCGGCTGATGTGACGGTCGTTGACTCCTTTTCTAATTGTGGGTAATAACTATATATACTTACATACTATTAACATATATCCTACACCTGTTAAAATTACCCACAGAACCAGGTATATAAAGTATAGTAAATATCTTTGCTTTGTAAAATAAGAACGCACCTTACCGCGTTTTGCGAGTCGCAAATAAATGATGTAAGTATGAATAGTTACCATATATAGTCAAATAACTAAAATTAAATAGATTTAGGTAGGTATATGTATATATAGTATTTTTAATAAAAGAAACAGCTTGATTTCGCCAATTTTCGTTTATTCTCTCTTCAGATCATTACGACAAATCAACCCTGTTTAACAGCGGCGCTGTAGCTGTAAGGTCTGATCACACTGGCCTTTCCTTGGCTATCGTAGAAGGTAACCAGCTGCTTCACGTTTCCGTACCCTGGCGTGGTTACACCTCCTGGAGCGGCTGGCTTCGCAGGCACTGGCTTTAGGTCCATTTGGTTGGGCAGGGCCGGCTTAGGTTGTTGCGGCTTGATGGTAGTTGGGGTGGCGGGAGCAGCGACTGGCACAGGCTTGGCAGGTGTCGGTTGCTGAGCCGGCAATGTTTTAGGCGGCTCTGGTTGAACTACCTGTGGCTTAGTTGGCGCAGCCGTAGGGCTAGCCGGCCGGGCTGGAGCGGGTCGAGCCCCGCCGCCACTTTCCATGTTGATAAAATCAATGTTGGCATTTTTGTTGATTTGGACGATTTTGCGGCCTGGAATTTCAAACAAATAGAAATTTAATTTTCGTATACCGTGTTGAGCTTTTGTGTGAACTATATAGCATCATAGGCAGATGCAACAAACAACAAGACAAATCATTTATCACTATTAGGTTGGAATTGGAATACAATACACATTGTATATTATATTATTATTCCTGTATTCTACATGCTTAAAGACACAGGTGTAAATATATCTAGACCTAACTCTTTAATATAAATGATTATAATAGTCCATTAAGTCAAAAATGCTCACTATTAAAATCTCATGTTGTAATCGGAGTTCCAAACAAATAAGAATAGGTAGGATGTCTTACTTTCATCAGCTTTTTAATGTAGGTATCAGAAGTTAAATCTAACTTTTAGGTAAATCTACAGTGACTGTCAGTGACTAGTATGATTGAAATAAACACAAAGCAAAATACTCACATTCAATACTGCAGATTGCCAATAACAACACAAACGCTGCGGCCTTCATTTTGTCCAATATAAGTATGTCCTGACTTCTCTACACTTGTTCTGTTACTGACTACAAACGCCGTATGTGTTTTCGGCACGCACTTGGCTATACTATTTTATATATTTTTGATTACTCAGAGTAGATTTTAGTAGAACAAGTTATAACCAGGGTCAGAGCGAGTCAGGAGTAGCAAGATGGTCGACGGCTCGTCGTATTATACGTTGCGACCTCTCAGTATGATTATGACCTCATCCCGATAACGCTTCTCGGTATTTGTATGTTTTTGATTTAAATAAACTGAAATAATACGTTAGTATAATAATATACTTAAATCAGTACCTACCTATTAATAATTACACATAAGTAGTTACCTTATCTTGCTGTTGTTCATGCCGTTACTTAGTATAAGTTATTATTTTTTGTGGTTTTATACATATCGGTGACATTATGCACTGAGAAGCATTTTAAATAAACAATAACAATATTTTTACTAGAACTTCTGCTTCTATGTAATGTAAGATATTCATTATATAGGCACCTACTTAAACAGAATGACACATGCTTGATAGCAACACACAAAGTAAAATAAATAGTAAGTGAATGAATTATGTACCTATGTAACAATCCAAATCTGCATAAATACTGGCCAAGAGCAAGTCAAACTTCGGTAAATTAGACAGCTACTTAACGTTTTAAAGTGGATAATAAGTTTGTGGTACACAACCTATAGGTGTATCTATCTGTATTATCTCATTCAAATCAAAGTATCACTATACATCCCACAAAACAATAAAAATACCAATATAAAAAGGTTTATTAAATACAACTGTAATTCGACCACCAAATTGAAATCATAGAAGATATTAATTATCGTTTAGAATTCAACGTTACCATATGTTAAACTTGTTTAAAAAAATTGATGTGATCTCTCGGTTGAGAGTATTATTTTTGTATGGATACAAGGACGGACAACCAACGAAGAAATCACATCACGCTAATATTACAAATGCAAAAGTTTGTTTGTTACTGTGTTTGAATGAAAGTGTGTTTAGAACCTCTTCTCGCCGCAACGGCTCTACAGATTTGAGTGAAATTGGGAATGAAGATATACTACTCATACCCTGAATTAACAACTAACCAATTTATCCCGGGAAACCGCGGGTGATACCGCGAGGCGCAGCTAGTATATTATATGGAACAACTATTTTGGACTGGCTTTGCAATTATAATATCAAAAGTTCATTGTAGCCAGCGAAATTGCTGTGCAGATGAGACTTTATATCTGATGTCTCGGGGTGATGAGCGGAATGCAGCGCTACGCAGTACTTTTAATGTTATTATAGGTTCTAGGTGGCACTACAATTTTTATGGGCAGACGTGGCGCTTACCATGACCAGCTCATCTCATCACTCAGTTTAATAAAAATAAAAAGTTCTTAAAACGCAACGCTATATTTTTAGATTATGAGTGTACTATGAACACCGCGCCGCCGGCGCCGCAGCCGCTACCGGACATGCAAATTGGAAATAATCTACTTAAATAGGTCATAAACGGTAACATTTTATCATCATCAGCTCATCATGTTCCCACTGCTGGGACACAAGCCTTCTCTAATAGAGAGAGTATGACCCAAAATCCGCCACGGTGACCCAGTGCAGGTTGGTGGATGTCACATGTACTTACATTTTTCTGATTAATTCTTGGACATTCCAGTTTTTTCACGATGTTTTCCTTTACCATTTTTGGGGCGAATGTTAAATCCGCACATTACAAAAGCAGTGGTGCGGGCCAGCAGGATTCGAACTCGGGTGCGTCGGGACGAAAATCGCACGAGAGATTAATCTAAAGTCTAAACAACAGCAAAACTGATTGTAATTGTTTTGGTACCACGTTCTTTAATTATCATCAAGATTCCTCTCCAAGTACGGGGTTATCTATAAATAACTATTTAACTGCACCACGTAGTAGGTATATGCTGATTTTAAAAATATTGCTAAATGAGTTACCTAGTACCCTAGTGCGGGGACCATTAGTAACCACATAGTATGTACTTAATTTATTGTAATTATTGTATTTACTTGTAAGTTCTTTTTTTGGTAAATAAAAGTTTTTGTATTTTGTATTTTAGTTAGTTAACTTGAGAATTCTTTCTTTATAGACGTTATGGATATAAACAGATTTATCCTGAGATAATCAAGCGAACACTTAACTCACTCCCAAATGTAGATTATTGATATCAATCGTAATACTGCTCAAGAGAATTACCATCCTAATAACGCATTCCTTACGGTCCGTACAGTTCTATAACAGCACCATAGTGGCGGATCGGAGAGCAAACCATGCATTAAACATGGGCTTGAGATTTTACCGCGGTACCGCTCGCTTGCGCCTGCGCACGCCACTGCATTGCGCGCGCGCACTCGCCCGCGACGATACGCTTTGATAATGTCTCTTTTCTTAGGACTTTCTTTTAAATTTGTATTATGTGGAATCTTAATAATTATTGTAAGCATCTATTGTAACCGGATAATAATTACAACTTGGACATCCCGCAGAGATGACCGCCTATGCATGACTGCGCGGTAGAGATTTTTTGCAGGTAGTCCGTAAACACTAAAGCATTACTTTGTAGCGGCATGTCTGGAAGAGACCGCTTATTAGCGATAAGACCGCCCATTGTACTGTTCAATATTATTATGTTCTACTTTTCTTTTGTTTAAGTTATCGGTGTACAAAAGAGTGTTATCAATCAATCAATCACGACGACAACTGCAGTCTTGCTTGTGTACCTATACAACTATACAGTCATATAAGTACATACATACGTAGGTACTTACGGAATAGTCAAATACGCAATTTCCTGGAAAATGGATCGTTACAAAATATAATAGATATTAATTAATTTAATAAATATTTTGATAATAACTGCCTTACAAAAACAAAATCAGCAAGCGTTTAACACGCCCTTAAAAAGTTCAACATAAATCTGAATGTACCTTAGTGATAAAATAGGAATTTAGTCAACTAATCGCTTGCATCATTATCATTGGTTACCTACTTGCAACAAGTCTTGACAGTAACGCCTTCAGCTAAATATCATACACATTCATGTTTACTTGTGGTATAGGTCTCTCGTATGCGGGAGGCCGCCTGGGTACCACAGCTTTGTCAGTTATTCTGCCGCCAAGCAGTAGTATGCAAGCATTACTGTGTTCCGGTTTAAAGGGCATTGTAGCCAGCGAAATTACTGGGCATATGAGACTTGTATATCTGATGTCTCAGGGTGATGAGCGCAATGCAGTGCTACGCAGTGCTTTTTAGTGTACTAAAAGTTCTGGGTGGCGCTGCTGGCATTGTTATGGGCAGGCGTGGCGCTCAGCATCAAGCAAACGACTTGCTCGTCTCATCATTCAATTCCATAAAAAAAACCACTTGTTTATACTTACTTTTTGTGGTAGGTATTAGTATAACTTCATCAGCTTGCTCTCGTCAGTCATCATTTTCATAAATTGTTATGTAGGTGTAGCAAATTTTCGCAATAACCTTCAGTGACTGCTAAAACAGCTCATCACGATTAATATGGAGTTGGACTTAGTACCTAACTATATCAGTCAGGCAGGTTGATTATAATATAATCAATGGATGAGGAAGAAGTGATCGGCCTGGACCCTATGCCAACACCGCACCGTGCCAAACTTGATTTGATTCTGGTGTCAATCAACTTTACTGCGAATTACGTCACCTTCGGTATTATGGGCAGGTAAACTGCAGAGGAATCGTGTAACATAAACACGCATCCCAATTGCTTACAATTTCAAATTTGGAAGGTGTTACCATCCTTTGAACTGCGATATCGAACATTTTTAGCGATCGTGATTGGGATTGGGATGCGGACTTTGAGTAGTAAAACTAAACAATTTCACTAACAAATACCGATCACGAGATATCTTTGAAAGCGATCGAGATCGATGTTCGAGTTAGACGATTCCCTTGCTGGGCTTATAATTTCACATAGCCAGTGAGAAATTGTAGCACGATTTGAATCTTTAATCCTTCTTGTGACAATATAATATAAGTATAAACACATTCCTATTAACCGAACCCGTTGTAAATGTAGAAGAACTTATATGTACCTACTTACCTAACTCTATTGTATTTGACTCTGCCTTATTATAAGTTAAATACAGCGTGTTATTTAATATTAAACTTGTCTAGCTATTTCCTGTACCTGGTACGAATGATTTCATTGCAGTCTGGTTCACTAGTCGGACGGAAGACGCGAAGGTCAATTTTGTTTACCAAGGTACAGCATGCATATCAAGTTACCTGTTAGGGCAATCACAGTCGCAAAAACTGAGGTCTTGAATCTTAACAACATGCCGTATCTATACATACGAGGCTGACGTCACCCAAAGGTCGCGCAGTATCGGCGAGGCGCGGGCGCAGGGATCACTAGTGCGCCGCGACCGCGCTAGACACAACGTACAAACTTTACTCCAAAATGAGGGTTACTGTAGTGTTTCTTCTTTGTTTGGCCGCTTGCCGCGCCGACGACATCGCGCACGCAGCAGGACAGATCTTCCAGCAGATCCTGCCCGGTCTGATTAGCAACCAAGCGACGCAACAACAGGGTAACACGGCCACCAACGCTCTACAGAACATCGGAACAGTCGTCAGTGGCGTTGTCGACTACTCTAAGAAGAAGAGCTACGAGGACCTTCTTCGCCAAGTGCAAGACCAGACCAGCGATGACGACCTTCTCCGCCTTAGCGAGGAGATGTTCAACGCAGACATCAACAATGCGTTCAACTACATCCAAATCAATCTGCAAGGCAAAACTACTCCGATGTCGAAGAACGACGAAGCACAGTCCAAGTAAGGCCTTGTTTATATTCTAATCCATGATCTAACATTCGTGAATGAATAATGTAATTTGTGTTTCGTTTAAGTAGGTACCCATTTGTACCTACTCACGGTAGATGATAATATTGCGAATATAAAGGATTATTAAAATCTATTGCAGCCTTCTGAACGTCCCTGAGAACGTATGGAACGGCCCAACAATAAGGCCTTTTGTCGCTCTCTTCGACAACTACCACAAGAACGTGATAAGGCCGGAATTCGTCACACCCAATGTAAGTTGACCTGCATGAATGCATATGAACCTTGCACACATACAAACAAGCTACGCAATCTCTCACACGATGAAGTAAACTCACGATGATATCATTTGCAGGAGGAATCGGAACAAACCACTTACATCAACACGATCCTCGCCACAGGACCTATAAGGAGTCTTATGACACACTTGACCAGCAAAGGTAAGAGATCCGATTCGATCACAGACACAAAAGTAGAAGCAAACAAATCACATCAATGTCGAGTACACAATGTCTGTTGACAGCATGTTTGTAGGTACCTCGAACTCAGGTGGTATTGAGTAAACAAGTTTCCTCATAACTAGCAGGAAATCGCTAATTTGTATTACGAAGAACGGTCACACTTGCAGGTATACAACGATTACAGTGAGCGTAATAAAACAAGTGATAACTATGTACCAAATCTAAACTATCCAAATGGCAAACTAGATGACCACCACAATATTATTCTTACTTACTAATGTATTTAACTAGTCGTTTCTTCTCACTGCTATCTAAGTGAATGGAGGAATGGAGAGTAACTACATTTCACACTCGGCCAAATATTTCACACTAAAGACATTCTCTTCTTACTCGTACATTCTTCACACATAACTTTAAACTTTCACCGAGATTTTACCAACACGATAATTTTGATAAAGTTGAGGTAATTTAATTGCTATATAATTTTTATTGTAACATAACTTTTTAATGAGGTATAATGCGTTGCGCACTTTTTCACAAGTTTATGGAGTAGGTATACGGTGCTCGAACATAATGATTGTACCTACCTCGTAAGCATCAGTTTTAATGTATTACACTTGGTACATTTATTTCTTAGATGATTGTTTTGCTCTACTGTGTTCAAATATATTGTAACAAATTTACCACGTGTTTCGTATGTAGCACAAAATTATTTAATGTATGTAGGCAGGATGCTACTCGTGCCTATTATTGTCGCGAGCTATTCATCTACATGCACAGATCAGAAAAATATAAATTTAAATTTAGATGAGATCTATGATGAATATATAGAAAACCTATATATATAAATAGATACCTAAATATAATAATATGTTCTTATTATGTTATGTATAAATATAATATGTTCTTTCAGTTCCTCTTCTCCTCCCTGCCACTAGATCTATAATCCTATCCTAACCCATTGACATAGTCATTTATTATTGCTGGTATATGTCTTTTTATTTATGTAATGACTTAGGTATATATTTATTATGTATATACTTAAGTATATATTTTATAATTAGGCTTGCATAATATGCCTATACCTATTATGTATATATTAAGTTTATGTGGTTTAATATTTTCTATAACACACTTTACTGCACCGCTACCATTTTTTCTTGCACGTCCTGGATGACTGGTAGAAAATGCTATCTTGCATTAAGTCCTCCATGTACAAACTGTTTTGTGCTAAAGTATAAATAAATAAATAATATAAATAACTCCCAACGATACATAGATGCTGGCCCCTTATCTAGGATTCCTTACTGTATCTAGTAGGGAACAAAGAACTTTGAGGACCATGGTCCCGCAACACCCAGATACAAATCAAATGCTTGCGCTTTTTTTTTCATCGTTATCCCGTAACGGGAAACGAACCCGCAATCCGTACAAACTTACCTACCCAAACACCACACCAGTCTGTCAAGAGGGTAAAACTATATCATTACATAATTAATTTTTAGAAAAAAACAAAAACAGACTTCAATGTATCTTCGAAGTCCAAGGTCACATATCGATAAATTTTATATGGGACCACTTCGTAGCTATACTGAACCCGACGCAAAAAGAATTTTTCAAATCGGTTCATAAATTACGGAGTTCTAAGGTAACAAAAAAAATAAAAAAATAAATAAATAAAAAATACAATCGAACAGAGAACCTCCTCCTTTTTCAAAGTCGGTTAAAAACCGGAACATATTTAAGTAGGTGCCTTTGTATAGTATCGGGTGTTAATACCCATACCCAACTTTTTTTATTGGGAATTGGCTTGCGTTTGACTACTAGGTACCTATGTCACCTGATGGTAAGTGACGATGCGGTCGAGGATCTAAGCACGCTTGTCAAGATAGTATAATGTTTACTCGAGACTTGAAGCTTTATTTATCCCATATGAATCTGAACATCTTACATTCAGGTCTCACTCAACTGAATGAGTACCAAGAACAAGTGGAGCTTCTGAAAAAGATCTGGTTCACGAAGTACGCGCGCCACTGGACCGGCCTGTGCAAGTGCAGCTGCGCCTTCGAGAACATCTTCATGGCTGAGCTCAAGTCTAACGACGTACTCGGTAAGTTTATTTAGGTAACACCACCTATACCTACTTATAGGAAGATAGGGGTTGCGTTAATGCTTTGAGTGCCGGTTACGCCAACATGAAATCGAGGTTCAATTTGTGAGGTTAAATTGATTTTTGTATGAAACTGTATTATTCTAAAATTATTTAATTAGGCGCAAGTTGGCCGTGTTGCAGATTACAGGTGTCCATAGCCGACAGTTTCTATCATGCGTTTAGCCTATTTGCCACTTACCTAAATAGAAAAACCGTAAACAGGAATAGATTTGTCTTTCTGTCGGTTCCTTTTTTGAATAAAAGGATATCGTCTTGTTTAACTAAGGAATCGCAATGGCTCAGCGACCCAGTGAATCTTGGTCTCCAGTGTTTGTGTGTGTGTGTGTTTGTTAGCATTTAGCTTCATAGGGACTGAACGGATTTTGATGAAATTAGGTATGTGCTTCAGGTTATAATACAGGTGCGATAGGTACTTTTCATCCAGTAAATACCTCACTTACCTTACCTTCCTTACTTCCTACCTTGTTCCTTAGCTCCTTAGAGAGCAACTATAACGCTAATTCTACGCGGACAGAGTCGCGGTGGCTGACTAGCAGTCAATAAAGCTAATTTTATCATTTTGCTCGTCTGGTTTCAGGTCTTCACAGTTGGTTGTTCTTCGCCAAACGCGAGTTGGACCACAAAGCCAACTATTTGGGTTACGTCAATAAACTCGACCTTTCTGGCGTAAGTATCACACATTTTTAAATCTTTCGTTCTATCAAATTATCCGAAACAATGGAAAATCTATTTTATTGAAATGGTAAACACCTAGAGGAAAGTTCTTGGCAATTTTCACGGAACAAACTATTAACATACCAGCATAACATAACCTTCGCTTTCGCTTGAATGTACAATAAAGCATTCTGTATTGTATACCATGGATGGTCATATCATCAACTTAAGTTCCATATGATAGTAACCTAAATACACACTAATACACCTTTCAAGCTCTGCAAACAACATAAGCTCGACTAAAACCTCTTGACTGTGAAAACCATATTAATATCATCATAGGGTTTATGAACATATTATATAGATTCAACGATATACATATGTATAAGTACTTAAGCAGCAATATTCCCTTGCAGAAAGGCATGATCCTCAAACAGCACTCAGTCCTGAGCGACACTAAAGACGCACCAGAGATCAACATGTTCGTGGGAACATCTCCTGAGCTGGAGACTGCTCTCTACACCCTCTGCTTCATGGCGCGGCCCGACCGCCCCTGCAAACTACGCTACAACAACATTCCCTTCACGATCCAAACCAAGACTTTGAAGGCGGACAATATCCTGCTTATCGACACTGCTTACCCTATTTTCTAAGTAGTCAATTGTTAATTGAAGCTATTTATGAACATCATTGTGCCATGTTGAAAGCGAAGATGTGATACTCACTACTCAGTTAGGCATAGCACTATCGCATTGTGAATTATTTCTAAGTAAATTAATTTTCTATCTTTCTATTTCAAGAGGCAAATAAGCGCTGACCTTTAACTTTGATTAAGGTACAGTTAAGTTTATAAAAACAGTCACAATAAAAGCTTTATTTACCGTACAGCTCTCTATGCCAGTACAAAACGTTAAATAAATAAATTATTTACAATATTGAACCGCGTATAACTTGACAAAATACCGCTTTATCTAATTTTCGCAGGTCACGCCCTCGACAGATAACTTAGTACCTAGAAACTTAACACTCATTAAACTGGAGTATCTCGGGTATTTCAGAAAAACGACGGGGATATAATGTAAACAACTCTTTATTACAATTCTTGAGATATCTTTATTACGACATGATTTCTTAACTTCGTCTTTTAAGAGATAATTATAACGATTTAGTTATTGTCCAGTGGATAACGGCTAAGGTTATCAATGTAGCAATATACTTGAAAATAATAACTTTAAGAGACTAAATCGACTCACACAAACATAAGTCTACATAGTATTAACAGCCTCTGTGGTGTAGTGGTTGGGTAGCTCGGCTTAAATCTCATACACCACTGAGGTTGCGGGTTCGATTCCCGCGACGGGATAATGGTCCTCATAGTTCCTGGTTTCCAAGATACAGGGAATCCTAGGGAACCCTTAGGGGCCAGGATCTACGTATGTGATCGTTGGGCGTATTTATGATATCGGACTGTCTTTTTAACCGCTTGTAGATCTGTTTTGGGCTGTACCTCACATGATGTTTACGACGACTTGGCCGAAGTTGGAGCACAGATCTAGAGGAAGACGGTAGTTAAGCGACTGCTCAGATCCGTCTCCCTGATGGTTAGCCGAACATCATCCCGAAACACGACCAGCCCCCCCACCCATATGTCCCTCAAGCGCCAATCGAATATCGTGTTGAGTTCAGTTTAGGGTATAGATTCGCTGCGACAATATTTTATGATGCCATTTATTGTCCCATTAAGTTCATCTCAACTTTTAGTTATCATATTTTGGTATAAATGAATGAGATTAATTCGATTTCTTGCCTGAATCGATAATAATTAGTCGGTATCTCATTAGTCGCAGTGAAGCTATACCTTAATTTGAGCTCAACACGATATACGATTGGCGCTTGAGGGACATATGGGTACGGGGGCAGGTCGCTTGACGTGGCTTAGTTCGGTGGGTGGTATTCCAACCGCGGCCGTAATCTACCACTCAAAATAGGGTTGCCAGAAGCAAGAGTGACATTTAAAAGTAATAGATGGATGTGTTGGTCTGATAGCTTTTTCCAAGTATTATTTCTACAAGTATATTGTGATATATATTAAAATGAACACACTTTAAATTAAATAGTTCTTAGTAGAATACTTTAATTACTAGAATAACAACTTCTTATTGAGGCTTTCACTAGGTATCCATATATACAGATATCTACAGGTATGTATAGATACATACATATACCTACTAGGTATACTGTTTTGGATTAAATTAATAATTTACTTTTTGAGGATATATTTTACTTTCTATGGTAGACATTCGATATGCGTGCATTTTTACTCGTATTTTTTAATTTTGAAAATACGACTGGTACATTACTAATACTACGGCTAAATCGCCAAACTTTAAACTTAAAAAATATATAAGTAGGTAATGTAAAGTATGTATTTCTTAAAGATTTTTTTAGAATGTAAAGTTTACAATATTCACTTTAGTAAACAATGACCCGTATTCGTAGTAGGCACTCTTACCATAACTATATCAGATTGATTTGAATAATACTGACAACCTTCTCAGAACTATTTACAAAACTTATATAAGTAATCAATAGTAAAAATAACATAAGCTTAACAATTTGAAAAATTACAAAAATAAACATTATTCTTTGGCCGATACAGATATAACGTCGCCGATACACTCACCGATATGAAGCGACCTATGGTGCTTTTCATTAACAGATTCGGTCGACACGTTACTGATAAATCGTATTCGTGGTAGGTCTCTCGTATGCAGGAGGCCGTCTGGGTAGGAACCACCGCTTTGCCAGTTATTCTGCCCCCAAGCAGTAGTGCGCAAGCATGATTGTGCTCCGGTTTGAAGGGCATTTGAGCCAGCGAAATTACTAGGCATATGAGACTCAATATCTGCAGGGCGATCGCGTAAGTCTGTTGCAAACGTCGCATGTTGCGAACCTACGTACAATAGAAATTTAATTCAATCGATAAAATGTCACGTCAATGTGATCAAAGAAAGAAAGAAACAATTTATTTTTGACAAAACTGCACACAACAAACAACGCACATACACAAGTGCAGGAGGACAGAATAAAACAGGTTAAGCAAACAGTCACAGCATGTGTATGGACATCGCTGCCGTGTACAGTGCAGTCAAAAAAGGTCTGAGCTCAGCCTTATGTTGTGAAGAATCCACAACGCTGGTTTTCAGCGCAGGCCCTTACGATCACGTAAGTTTTGGTTTTTTTTACCGGGGTAATTAGCGCAATGCTGTGGTACGCAGTTCTTTTTATGGTATTAAAAGTTCTGCAATAGGGGATCGGACAGAAATCGAGAAAAAATCTAAAATGTAATTAGAACAAATGTTCGTCAAACCAGAAAGATCATTCAATCAATATTTATGTGAAATAATAATGATTTATATTTTTTAATCAATAAATAAAATCCAATAATTCTGACATTTTTAATCTGTTCCGAAACACCAACACAGTGCATGACGTCATTTGTAGGCAAATGCCGTGAGTCAAGCTTGTGTTTATTTTACGTTTTTGCTTTCATAAAATGTATTTTTGCTATTTTTTTGTTCTTTTACTACAATATCATCCCCAGACTTCACAAAACGTATTTAAATCTCTTTGCGAGTTTTATTTCGAGTTTTATCAAGAGTTTGTCGTTTTCTACCTACATATGACGTCACAAGTTTGAGGTGACCTTTTGCGCGGCAATATTTGAAACATAATATTTAAATATAGTTTCAGGTACTTTTAGAGCGTTATTTAATTAAAATAGTATTTTTCATGGCTATATATATTGATTGTAGTTAATATAAAACACTTTCTGAAAAGTAGTCCGATCCCCTATTATGGTCAGGCTAGCTTTTTCCCAATACACCACATACCTGGTGGTATGAGGCGTCTGAAATTCACCACCGATGTCAGTACCGTGTCGTTGAATAAAAAAAACTTCACGACAATATCGGTGTCGCTCCGGCATATCGGCGCCGATATATCGTTATCGCAATCGGCCAACGAAAAAGAGCTCTTATAATAAAAAAAAAGCTTCGCTGCCACAAAACAATCTTTGACTAGAACATCGATGGAACTTTTGATATCGGTGATTATTTAACCAATGTTAGGAATATTTACAACTAACTGAGTCACTTTTAAAACTTAAATTAAAATACAATTACACTTACCTAGCTGACTGAACTGATTTTATGTACAAATACTGCATCGCCAATAACAAAACAATGTTGATTAATAGAGGATCGGACAGTAATCGAAGAAAATCTAAAATGTAGTTAGAACGAATGTTTGTCGAATCCGAAAGATCATTCAATCAATATTTTTGTAAAATAATAATTATTTATATTTGTAAATCAATAAATAAAATCTAATAACTCTGGCATTTTTTATCTGCTCTTTATCTCAAACGAAACAGCAAACACAGTGCATGACGTCATTTGAAGGTAAATACCGTGTGCGAAGCTTGTATTTATTTTATATTTTTGCTTTTTAACTAAATCAAAACAATGTTTTTCATTCCATGACGACACCCCTAAGTCTTTAAACTTCACAAAAACGTATAAATCACTTTGCAAGTTTGCTTTCATAGAGCTTGTCATTTCGTTTGCCTTCATATGACGTCACACGTTCTGTCTGAGGTGACATTTTGCGCGGCAACATTTGAAACATAACATTTTTAACATAGTTTTAGTTACTTTTAAGACTTTATTTAATTAAAATATTATTTTTCTTTTATTATTTACATTACGGTTAATTTTAAACAATTTCTGAAAGTTATCCGATCCCCTATTAAATAAATTACATCTAACTACTTATCCAATGGCTAAGATAACATGGTATATCTACTTACATTCATAACTTCAACAATTGAAAATACATAATTGAGTTGAGCTATGAAAGTAAAATCTCATATATATACAAAGTAATTTGCTTCCATAAAAATATCTACACATAGATATAGGTACATATAAATACTTAAGAACTAGTCCATGAATTAATACGTCAATTTACATACACTTATCACTCTGGTAAGTTTAGTTTGTCTCAGTTTACACTTTTCTCCGGTAAGAGTCAATGTTTACGATTTTCAATGCTTTTTTTAAGCCTTTGATTTGATGACATCAATAACTGAATGCAAGTGAACAGTAATGTTTTTTGGCGGTTATTGTATTGACGTTTGATCTCAGTACGTAAATCAATACAATCTATGAGGATATGCTGTAATTCAGTTAACAATTTGAACTGGTACAATGGGACAGATTACGTCGCTGCGTAGTTTTTTTGGTATTTTATTATTGAGGCTTATTTGGAATGCTGCCACCAAAAAGCTAGCATACTGTAGGCAAAATGTTAATTTCAATTCTAATTACAACTTATTTGTATGACAGCTAAGTGTCATGTCCGAAATTTTAAGACTAGTTGGGCAGTTGTCTGATTTACAGCATTATTCTCTTACAAAACCTTATCCTAAACAAAATAAGAGCCATATTCGTGTGGCATAACACCACGTCTGGGGTAGAAAGTGTGCGTCATGGAATACCTTAACAAATTCGTTATATTTGACGTGTAGATATCTGCAAATCTGAATAGTCTTCGGGAAAAGTATGTAGGGTTGTGATACGTACGGAACACGCTACCGAATTGTGGGTTAAACACTGCCTTAATTTCGTTCCTGGAACCGAGAATATTACTCCTACATTGCAAGCATGAAAACAAACACAGGTAAAACACAGTTAGCACAATTTACAGCCAATTGGGTATTAACAAACAAATACGGTACACAACATGGCAAGTCTGAAGAAGCCAGCTTTAGTATGGCATATTTGACACATAAAGTCTTAGCAAAGCCGCGAAGCGACGTGCCACGTTTTTCGCAAATAACCGCAATAATTTTGAATAATTTTAGCAATTATAACACAATAATGCAGCCATTCAAACACCGTACAGACATCAAGACATTTTATAGATATTACAATACAATACAATTGCATACCATAAACACAATTTCATGATAAAAATATAAACAGACATTCAACAGTCATACTTTATATAATATTGGTAATAGCATGTAAGTACTTAATTGAGTCTTAGATTAAGATAAATAGCGCAGTGTACGTGAGTGTATATAGCAAATAAACCGGATCTGCGCTTTTCGCGTTATACCTACAATTTTTTTATATTATACAACTGAGTGTTTCTTGTGGTATCTTCCGGGTATTAGTTCCTTTTTGTCAAATTGGATCAGTATTTCCGGAGTTATCTCCCTACATCCAAACAAACTCACAAATTGTCAAATTCGGATCAGTTTATCCGAAGTTTACCCCCTACATCCAAACAAACTCACAAATTGTCAAAATCGGATCAGTATTTCCGCAGTTTACATACAAACAAACTCATAAATTGACAAAATCGGATCAGTATTTCAGGAGTTTACCCCTACATCGAAACAAACTCATAAATTGTCGAAATCGGATCAGTATTTCCGGAGTTAACTCCCTACATCCAAACAAACTCACAAATTTCAGAATCGGTTCAGTATTTCCGGAGTTTACCCCCTACATCCAAACAAACTCACACGTTTTCAAAATCGGTTCAGTATTTCCGGAGTTAACCTCATACATCCAAATAAACTGACAAAGTTTCAAAACCGGATCAGTATTTCCGGAGTTTACTCCCTACATCCAAACAAACTCACAAATTGTCAAAATCGGATCAGTATTTCCGAAATTTACCCCCTACATCCAAACAAACTCACATATTGTCAAAATCGGATCAGTATTTCCGGAGTTTACTCCCTACATCCAAACAAACTCACATATTGTCAAAATCGGTTCAGTACTTCCGAAGTTTACCCCCTACATCCAAACAAACTCACAAATTTTCAAAATCGGATCAGTATATTCGGAGTTTACCCCTACATCCAAACCTTGGGGCGCAGCCAGTATGTGTATAATTTTACCTGAGAAAGTCTCGTTCCGCCATCCACTCCCCGAGTACCACCGCGGAGGCCGGGTCCTTGTACTCCTGGTGGTCTTCGATAAGCTGCGTGAGCATCTGCAGCCAATTCGCGTTTTGCTTGAACGACTTAGTGTTCAGGGTGTTGATCTCATGCTGGAATGTACAATAGTAAACTTGTTTTATTAATAACTGTTTCCAGATAAACTTAAATTATCAATCGTCAAACCTGTGTATAAGAAAGGTGATAGCAAGAATGTCGATAATTACAGGCCAATAACGTTGATTCCTGTTCTCTCTAAAGTAATAGAAAAGGCTATGCTAAAAAGACTGCTGGATTTCATGGACAAATTCAACATCCTAAGACCAGAGCAAAATGGATTTAGGAAAAATAAGTCAACCACCTTTTAGCAGTTTTTAAACTAGTCAAATCAGTAGTAGAGGGTATTTCAAATAAGGAACATTCAGTGGCTTTATTTTTTGATATGAGTAAAGCCTTTGACTTTGTCCACCACAAAAGATTATTATCCAAACTATATAAGTACGGAATACGAGGTTCAGCTTATAACTGGATCTCAAGTTACTTACATAATAGACTTCAACGTACAGATATTACTAATATGTGCAATGAATCCAGGAACTTGACTAAGAAAGTGACGTTCAGTTCTGATCTAAAACTGAACCAATATGGCGTCCCACAAGGAAGCATATTGGGGCCCGTATTATTCTTATTGTATATCAATGATTTACCGTCTTGTACATCAAATGAAACAATTTTATTTGCTGACGATACCACAATAATTATAAAATCGAAGGATAAACTGAACCTTGAACGTGACATTAATAAAACTATTGAAAATGTAATTAATTGGCTAAATGATAATAACTTACAAGCTAACTTAAGCAAGACTAAAATGATGAAATTTCATACTTATAATTCTAAACCTTACAATCTGCATGCAATCTATAAAAATACCGTAATCGAAGAGGTAGATTCCACCAAGTTCCTTGGTATTGAAATTGATAATGTGTGTAACTGGAAAACCCACATAAACACCATGTGTATTAAGATTAACAGATTTGTTTTTGCACTCAAAAGAATAAGGCAAGTGGTGTCAAAGGAAGCGGCACTTCAAGCGTATTACGGATATGTAGCTTCCGTTCTACAATATGGATTGATTCTTTGGGGAAACTCTACAGACACGGATAGAGCTTTCCGGGCACAAAAAAAATGCATTCGCGCTATTTGCGGCTCACATTATTTGGAACCCTGTAGACCTCTATTTAAAAGCCTTAAGCTATTAACTGTTCCTTCCATGTACATAAAGCAGATGGCTCTGTTCGTTAAACAGAACCCTGAGCTTTTCGCAAGGCACGAGGAGATGCGCCACCGTCAACTCCGTTCTAGAATAAATAAGCGACTTTTCCTGCCATCTTGCAAGTTGTCTCTACAAAAAAATTCTCATTTTATGGCTGTCAAAATTTATAACCACCTTCCTGAAGATTTAAAGAACGCGACTTTCAACATCTTTAAATATAGATTACATAAATGGTTGCTTGGGAGATGCTTTTATTCGGTCCATGAATTTTTTTCTATTAAAATAAATATATAGTTGTTTTAACTTTAAAATTTTGTGACTTAATTTATTATTATTTATAAAAAGCGTAAAGGCTCGACGTTATCAATTATGTTCTATTTTTATTGTATGACACTTTTGGAATTTATTTGAAACATTGACATTTTAATAATTATAATTTTATTTGACTTTTTAATGGTGTTATTAAATCGAATGTTGTAATTGTAATGAAATTATATGGTGTATTGACATTTCAAATAATTAGATTTTTATTAAATACAATATTATAAACATTTGCACGCTGATAAAGCAATAAAACATGTGTAACTACTAAACATTTAAGACCTGTGTAATTTAATGTACCATGTTTAACGCGAATAAATATTTTGGAATTTGGAATTTAGCTTTTTACCGCGACTTTGTCCGCGTAAACAAAGTTCAAACGACATAAGAACCCCATATTCGTATTTTTTCCAAGACCATCTTAGAAAATCTAATGAGAGCGTGTACTACGAGGAGGTTAAGCCGTATCTTCGTAGTCACGCAACCGACTTTGATACAACATACCCTATAATCTAAGTTGGTTGCTACTAAAACCTGCAACCCAAATTAAAATCCGTTCAGCATTTTCAGAGTCTATAGATAACAAACATACAAACAAACAGACAAAAATTCTAAAAACCGTGGATTCGTGTTCAGTCAGTACCCTCTAAATAGTCAATCCCAGTTGGTATTAAAAAAATATCTTAGAATTGGCTCAAGTTCATATTTATAATAGTAATAGACTAGTGACCCGCCCCGGCTTCGCACAGATGCAATTTACTAATGTGGTATAATTTATTGACGACTTGATTACAAAACATTGAATTTTCTCTACTGTACAAAAAAAATACAAAACTTAATTAGAACATATAGTACATATTACCTTCCGTAAAAAAATCTCTAAATGACAGTGAAAACCGTATCAAATACTATTGCGTAGAATTATTTAGAAGAATAAGCGGTGAAACAAAAATGAGGACGCGGATAGTGACTTTGTTTTATACTATTTAGAGATAGAGAAATGTGTTGCTGTCACAGATATAGATAGACCTAGATAACGCAAGTATCTATATCTGTGGTTGCTGTCGCTTATTTATTCTTTATTTCAGACAATACTAGATAAGTAACAGATGTAATTTACTTATTCTACGGCCCATATATTCAATTCAATTCAATTTATTTAAGCAAAAAAAATGCAATACAATATAATATCTTAATTGTAGTATTGTATAAAAATAGCTCGTACATAATTCTGACACATAAAATAAATATAAGATAATCACCAGCGTTCGTACTAGGATAGACCTGTGTTACGATGCTAGTATATAAATAGTATATAGTATATAAATATATACCTTAGAACAAATATTATGTCCATCTGTCGCAGACCGTACAGCAGCGGTACTAGAACCAATATGCATACGTCCATTTGAACTAATTCGATTTCAACTTCGAAGTGGCGCCGAGACTTCTTGAAAGAACTAGTTTTAAAGACCGCTATTTTTTTTAATAGTTTTCAGATGCTTTACAAAACAGGTACACATTTTATCAAAAAAAAAACCGACTTCAATGTATCTTCGAAGTCCAAAATCAAATATCGATGACATTTATATGGGACCATTTCGTAGCTATACTGAACCCAACGCAATAAGAACTTTCCACATCGGTTCATAAATGACGGAGTTCTGAGGTAACAAACATAAAAGATAAATGTAATCGAATAAAGAACCATCTTCTTTTTTGAAGTCGGTAAAAAAGAACGCGAGAGGTAAAAATGTACCCAAGTTGTAGGTTTAAAACGAAAAATTTTCTTTAATTGTTGTGTACGTTTTAGATTTTTTTCGAAAATCCAATCTCATATTTGCCATAGGAATCGCTGTTAAAAAAATCACCCTGTATTCAAAATGTACTTACAGTAAGTTCATTGATGATGGCGCCGGTCCGCCAGCCGTGCTCAAGCGTGACGTCAGCGAGGTCGCTGTAGGGATGGTCCCCGAAATACAGCACTTGGTGTCCGCACCAGCCGGTCAGATCTTGCAGCTGCTTTACTGTACCCTGG
Organism: Petrophora chlorosata; assembly: GCA_951640565.1. Lineage (NCBI taxonomy): Eukaryota > Metazoa > Arthropoda > Insecta > Lepidoptera > Geometridae > Petrophora > Petrophora chlorosata. Next base: position 8,196,842 of record OX621190.1, read on the forward strand.
AAAGGAAAAATTCTATCTATACTAATATTATAAAGGGGTACAAGCGAATTGCAGTAAACTAAAATTAAAATAACCCCTGACACAAAAAACCTAATAAAAAGTAAAAAACGGCTTAACTGATTTTGATAAAACATGTCTAAGAACCACCGCTAGAACATCTGCTTTCTAATAAAAAGCCGCATCCAAATCGGTTCACCTGTTTAAGAGTGTCAAACTTATAACACCCCTCTTTTTTGGGGTTAAAAATTGTATGTATGTTTGTAGGGGGTAATCTTTGGAACTACAGATTCGATTTTGAAAATTGTTTTACTGATAGAAAGCTACAATATCTCTGAATAATATGTTATTCAGAGATATTGTAGGCACAGTTTTATTATGTCGACGCGAACGAAGTCGCGGTCAGTTGCTAGTTTATAATAGGTGAGAGTTGAACGCTTAGAAGACAGAATATGTTTTATTACTCTGAAAACTAGACAATATGTCAAATAAATTAAAGGCGCAGTCTTGCCTTACTTGTGTGCACTTACTAAGTTAAATACCTTTTTTCTGCAGCATTCCAAAGTATATTTTTATAACAAATTAATAAAACACAAACTGTTTACGAAACTTTCGCAGACGTAAGTTTAACAAGCAAAACTACGAACTATTTATAATATGACAATATACAGTAGGAGATAGAACTTAGGAGATAATCTCCAAAGATTCGCGATGAAAAATTTGGGTTTGTTGGTTTTGATTATCATCACGACAAAAAGTAGCGACCAAAGCCTTTCAAAGTGGCCGAATCTGTCATGAACCAAGTTTCACGCATGAATTAACGAGATTCCCACTGTCCCTCCCTATTTATATTACTAATAAAAATAAACCAATATAATCACCTCATAATAAATAATTCCCTTCTCCAGCGCCGACACCTTTTCCCATATATGCGTGTTAGCGTTCTTGTCAAACACCCTTATTGGTCGAGACACTTCCGTGAAGAATTTGGGTTTGTTCGCGTTCACAATGACTACATCGAAGAATTCACGCCAGTCGTGGCCTACAAGCATCTCCATGCCGGCGTTACTGGAAAATAAAAATTATAAATAATGCCACACTTATTAAAACTTCAATTTTATTTCTGTTATTATTTATCGATTCCAAATGCTCAAAAATTACGACGTGCATCTAAGTTCCGGCTGACGAAAAATCACATGACTGCCACTGACCACGCACTGACCGCATATTTCTATTAAAATTCCTGTCCATCCAAACGTTGCCCCTAAGAAATTGCGCATAGCGATTGAGCCGCCCGTTGTACTGTACGTTGTATTGACTATATTGACTACTGCATTCCTGCGCATTTGGTATTCAATAAAGTATTAAACATACATACATACACGTGGGCCCGAGTCAAGTATATCTAAAGTATTATATCTCTACATAGACGACTTATTTTTTTTATGGTACTGAGTGATGATAAGAGCAAGTCGGTTGAGCGTGTGTGGCTCAGCGGGAACTCATGCGCCTTTGGATCAGACGCACCTGGGTTCGAATCCCGACTCGGCCCTGCATCAATGACTTATAGTTAAGTGCAGATTTTGCACGCTCGCTCTAAAACGGTGAAGGAAAACATCGTGATGAAACCCGCTTACGCGCTTGGGAGTGATAGGCTCTAGCCGTGGTCGTAATACCACCCACCGAACAAAGCCATGCCGTCAAGCGAGTCGGGTCTGAGCAGCCGCTCAACTGCCGTCTCTCTCTAGATCTATGTGCTCCATCTTAGGCCACATCATCGCTTCACATCAGGCGAGATAGTGACCAGATTTATTAAGTGTAAAAAAAAAGTCGTTCGCCTGATGGTAAGCGTCACGCCTGCCCATAACAATTACAGAGTCACCCAGAACTTTTAATACCATAAAAAGCACTGCGTAGCACTGCATTGTGCTCATCACCCCGAGACTTCAGATACTATGTCTCATATGTCTAGTAATTTCGCTGGCTGCAATGCCCTTCAAACCGGAACACAGTAATGCTTGCGCACTACTGCTTAGCGGCAGAATAACTGGCAAAGCTGTAGCTACCCAGACGGCCTCCCGCATACGAGAGACCCATCACAAGTAAATGTACATCCTAAGCGAAATAAAAGCGCATGTTTTTTTCTGCCTTGACACATAAAATAAATTCGCTGAAATAAGACTGAAATCTTACTTACACAAAATGATAAGGACTATTCGTAACAAGGAACAGTTTTTTGTCGCTCTCCATTAAGCTTTCGAAGTACCTCCTCAAGTCCGGATTGGGCCTGATGTACTCTTCAACGTTTTGAGCAACGATCTTGTGCATTATTGGGTGACAGCTTTGCACTGAATTCTGAAAATAGAATAAGTTATAGTTAAACAAACGACATATTAGGTAAAGTTTTGGTATTGACCTAAGATTAGGGAAGATAAACAATTTATACAAATAAAAGACGTGTGGCACTCGGAGACTGCCGCGGTAAAGCTATTGCATAGCATTCGGAGTGGGGGGTGTTAGGTTATTTTCGTTACGGAATTTCTGGATTCGGTCTCCACGCTCAAGGCCCGCGATAGAAGCTATGCAATAGCTTAAAAACATCCGACCGCGGGAGTTAGGCATATTGTTTTTATTGTCACTTAAAAACAAATTATTTATGACTAGCAACTGCTCGACTTCGTTTGCGTCGACATAATAAAATATAGAATATGCCACTCAAGGATATTGTAGCTTTCTATCAGTGAAAGAATCTTTAAAATTGGATCAGTAGTTCCAGTGATTACCTCGTACAACACTTTCAATTTTAGCTCTTTATAATATTAATATAGGTATATAGAAGTACAGATAGTAAGTCTTGCACTTACGTTCCGTTTAGGTGAATTGAGCATTTCACTCGCCAGCACGATGTTGTCACATTACATATATACACATCAAATTACAAAACATTACAATAAAGTAGACTTAAAAGAAAATCAGCCTGTGGGTAGCCATTTCACTTAAATTCCTACCTCTTCCAGACAATCTTTTGCAAAGGTACTTGGTAAAGAGTACCGAAATTTCAACGAATTTCAACTTACCTTATTTAATGACATCGGCTGAGTCGTTAAGACATTACGAGAGGGAATAAAAACTCACATACCTACCTACTTATATACAAACATGAATTCAGAATCAACAACACTCCTTTATACGCAGTAGTTTAACCAAACAATAGGCACAGTAGCAACACGTAATACCATCATGTTATTTGTTTTCGTTCCAAACATTTCAGCTATTACATATATCATGATCGACGGCAACCATAAGTGTTAACGACCACGATCATTAAAAAGCGGGCATATTTCAGGAAATTACAGATTGACGCCCATCGATATCGCCATGGACATAAATTGTTCTATTTTTTTATTAAAAAAAAAAGGTTCTCTTTTCGACTGTATGTTTATATGTTTTGTATGTTTGTTACGCGATTACTCTGACAATTATGAATTTATCTTGATGATTCTTTTTTCGTTTGGTAGATTCATACTTCAGAGGTGGTCCTATTTAATCGACATTAAATCAGCGCTTTTTGAAAAAAAGAAAAGAATATTTAAAAAAATGTAATGTACACAGATGGCGTTTTGGTTTGTGTTGTTTGTACAGGTAGATTGAAATTGTTTTTTTTTTCACGTTTTAAAGTGTCGTCTTGTACGGGTTAAGCATCGAAAACATACTCGTGCATGTAATACAATCTATTGTTTTTTCTTTTTTCCTAGTGCGTACATACCTTTACGTCCAAAAAGAGAATTTCCGGATGATAATCAATGTGGTTCTTAATAAAATACTCGGCAACATTGCAAAGCAGGCCCATTTCCGGTACGGAAAACAAATCTGCTAAGTGCACCATCTTTGCTCTGTTTGGCTGAAAAGAAACCAGATTATATGTTAACAATGTAGGTACCTACTTGTAATTGTTGGAGAAAATGTATTGTAAGAATTATTTTTAACCTCTAGTTAAAGTTATATTTTACAGATGTTTGACATTTATTTTTCGCCGTAGAAAATACCATTATTTCATAGAAAGATTTTTTTTACAGCGAGAATCGAAGACGCGCATTGCCACGTAGTATTAGGGGCTGCTCAATCACTACGCCACGTAAGTTGCTAAATTCATTATACCTTTTTCTATCATTCGTATAACAAAGGAGACATCCTAGCCTGCGCAGTTTACAACTAGAAGTAAACAAATACAAGGCGAATACTGCGTCAGACATGTGGCCGTATCAACACATCTATACTATTAATTATTCTGTGACACAGCAAGGGGAGCCATAAATGAATGATTGCCTACAAGTGCCACTGATTACTCTGAGCTAGCCTCTATACATGTAGCTACTATATGGGTAATGAATGTGTCAATGTCTCGCAGATTAATGGTTTTGAGATGCAGTTGCATAGGCAAATGAGAAACTGCTAATTAAAAATATGAACGAAAGTACTAACTACCTAATGCCACAGAATAAAAATTTAATATAATCTAATAAAAAATATCTAATGCCTCGTTCTAGTAACATTACTTATAAGAATCAAATCAAAAAGTGTCCTTTGAAAAACTACATTGATACCTTAATATTTATAGATATTTATGTATTTCTTGTAGATTGAAGGCCAAGTGGTTGTGCTTTCAAAGCACCGCAGTTTTTTTCATTCATTACCAGTTCAGTCCCGCACAAAAACATTGTGAGGAAACCCCAAAAAATTATCAGATGACATGAGATCTTCATTAAGCTTGTGTGGTAGTTAGACCGTGGCCCTATCTCTCTCTCTCTCTCTCTCTCTCTTTGTCTCTCTGAATAAAAGCAGACAAACTCAATAAAGAAAATTTAACTTTCTAAACAATAATTAAAGATATGAATCAGCTCTTGGCTATAGGATGCTATATTGAAAATCTACAGGTATCAAATCAATGTAGTATTCTGATAACGCAGATAAAATAGAAAAAGCATACTTTTTTCTACAGAAGCACAAATTTATACTTGTGAGTCAATTCGTATTTAACATTTAAAAAAAATGTTAAATACAATCACACTATTGAACTAATCACACACAGTATAACAACTATTCTATGTTACCTCTTTAAATGTGTCTCGCTGCAGAAACATTACACTGACTTGAGTAAATGAGATCTATGAAGTCAAGACTGATGCAAATAATAAAATGTCTTAAAACAAATAACTTGTTCCATAACAATTAATGAAATAGAGCAATATTAATACTCTTAGAAAGAATGGAGAGTATTAAAATAAAAGTTAGGCACAAAATGTGATTATTAAAATTGAAAAATGTATAATAGGTCCACTAAAAAGGCTTTTAAACCCAGTGAAATCCAAGCTGTGCTTGTAATCATAAGGTATTTGATCTCGAGCGAGATGCCGTTGGGTTAAAGAACTTTTGTTGACATACATTTTGTGCAGAGAAAATTACAACTTTGCATTGAGAGATAGAAAACTGCGTGGAATTAGATATATAAAGCTAAAAATAGAACTTGGCAAGAGCTCCTTAGTTATTAGTAACAACAGTCTAACTGTGTATTGTGCACAAATATATTGGCTTATGCATGTGGTGTGTCTGCAGTGTGTAAACAAGCTAACATCTCCATACTTTATAAATTTGTAGGACATGTTTTTAGTTAAATTTGTATAGATTAATGACAGTAGAACACACCACCATATATAAATTATAGAGGTAGGTACATACTATACATGACTAGTAACTCACCTTATGAGCTCTTGTATCTCCTTCCACGTAAGCAATAGGAATAATCCTGTTCTTATACAGTTTCAGTACTTCATCCATAGACACCGGTGTAAGGCCTCTATAAACCGCACCAAACTGGATTTGCAGGAATGAGTCCAATTTTAGGAGCAAACCTTTTTCTATATCATAATGGAGACCCCTAACAGCAAAGTTGGGTTTGTACTCCAATTTTAATATTTCTGCTGGATACTGTAAATAATATTTAAAGCATAGATAAATCTAAATTGTGTTCCCTGAGCACTTTATGCACACTTCTCATTGATAGAAATGCAACTTATGAATGACAGTGAGAAATCTAACCAAATGTGTCAGTGGTTAAGAAATCAAAAACTATACTGAATCACATTGGGAAAGTTCCATCACATAAAAAAAATCCAGAAAATGCATCAGAAAAACAATTAAAAATAAATACATCTTAAGCAGATGCTCATAAACAATAAACAGTAAATAAAATTACCTTATATTTTTCCAGCAGAATATCTCTTCCCAGGTTGTACAAAAGATGCTCCAGAGTAGGTTTGTAATGTGCGAGGGTGTAGTCATAGTCGAAGCCATATACTTTGACTTCTGAGAGGTCCAACTCATTGCATGCGAACACTCCATATGGATTAACATCCTGCGGTAACTTTTTAGCTAAAATATAATTACAAATTATCTCAAAGTTGACGTTTAGGTTTATATTATACAAAGGTTGAAATTACTTTAACGCAGGAGCCAATTAAATAAACTGTAAGTACAAACATATAAATTACGTAGGTACTTAGTCAAAGAAAAGTAATTATTAAGTTGAAAGAGAGTTACTTCTAAGGGAGAACTGAATTCACTTTATTAATTAAAGTGTGAAAGCTCAGCAATACAATTTATTGAATAAAATATGTAGTAATGAAATACTTACATCGGCATTTGAGTTTAGTCCGGCAATAAGCCTCCTTCAATAAATCACGCGTAGATAAATCTCTGTTCGTGATAACAGGACCCGCACATCGTTTTCGCCCTTTTATAAAAATATCTAACTTTCCAAATCTCCCCATAAAATTATTGCACACATTTACTAAAGACGACATTCTCCAAAAATAGAAATAATTCTAGACGAATTTTAAATAATTTTATATCAAAACTATAAAAGAAAAGTTACATAAATAAGCTTAATATATATAAAGCTTACTTAACTAAGTATAATCTTGTTATTCGTCGTTATATTATTACGGTTTTTATTTTATAAATCGTTGCATAATTCATAAAGATTTCACAAAAATAAAATACACGTTCACATTCGACCGCCGCAAAAGCCAAAACTCAGTGTAGCCGGCCGTCAAACAAGAAAAGCCCGAAATTAAAACAAAAATAATATGTTGTACTTACAATGATAAATACATACCGACTTTCCAGCTATATATGGCATACTTAATAAAACTTTTTTCTTAAAATCTTACAATTTTCCTCTTTCCGTACAAAATGCATGGGGAAAGATTTTAGAGATTTGTCATTTCTAGTACTCATACCTCAAATGATCCTACAAGAAACAGGATTGGCACAAAAAAAATATTATTGGTATTTTAACATTTTTTAGCTGGCTGTACATTTTTTCCAAAATCTGTGAATGCTGTTCAAAACATCTCAAAAAGTTAGGATGTTCTCCTAGGAATTTTTCCTGTAAATATAAAGGTTAAGGTTTATAGGTACAAAATATAATAAAATTATTCTAAAAGGCCTAGAATAAGAATAATTTTATTATATTTTGTAGTATAAACAGGATGGATTTTTGAGACGGGACAGTGAGGGCAGATACCTTAACCTATGGTGGAGAGGAAAGTGCCCGCCGCATTGCCACGCTGAATGACTATGCTGATTTTTTGACCTAAATATGAGCCAGCGTTCTGGTCACACGTTGCCTCCACCAGGCGTTTTGCCAAGTCCCTATAGATTTCATGGGTGCTCGGCCCCCACGCCACGGTCCTAATGTTTCTACCCCAAACGGCACAAACATGCAAGTCGGCAAGCATGTTTGTGCCGTCAATGTCATGCAACATGCTCGGTCGAGATTTGTATATTGGCGCCGTTTGAGGTTTTCAGCTTTGGACGCAGCTCCGCTAGCCCAGACAACTGTTTTGTTGTAGCACTTCACAAAGAAATAGATGTATCATAGGAGTATCATACACACAAGGAAGACAAAAAAATTTTTTTGTTAGCGAATATAACCCAAAATTACCCGGCTGTCATCGTTACCCGCTTATGGGCAAAATTATCCGAAATCGGGTAATTTTACCTGCAGCGGCAACAAACTCAGCTCAAAAAGCAAAAAGTCAAAGTCATAACACAAGTGCAGGCGCGTTCAGTACCTACAACTCAGACCTACAAGCTCTGACAGCAACGTCACGCAACTTGCGTAAAGAACATAAACACTCACGTATCGTTTAGAGATTTTTAGTGGATGTTAAATTTTGTTTTATTTTCCTGTTTATGAGGATGTTTATATTAGATTAGGTAGGTACTTATAAAACACGTATAAATAGCACGAAGTATTATGGTTATTTTTTTAATTTAAGCTACAGAAGCAACCGAGGTGGTTCCGTATCTCAGAGCGAGGTGGAAAAAGGAAAAACACACTCTGAGCAGAGTGTAGGTATTGAACGCGACTCAATCGTTCTTTTTTGTTGAAAATAGTTTCGTTACACTGGTTACACCAAAGATAAAATAGTTTTTAACACTTTGTCTTTGGGTTACACAGATTGTTTCGTTAGGTGTCAAAAGGTGTGACAACAATTTTTTTTATAATATTTTTACTGGCCTGGATACTCAGATAAAAAGCCCGGATACGATTAAGCCAAAGAAGTTATGACAGTATACTTCCTAGTCTGTGTTGTGACAACAAAACACAACAAAAACCATTGAGGTCTTACACTATAGAGGGATAATTACGAAGTTTTAGTGCATGTAAGATTTATTATTTAGTTGTTTTTATTTAATTTGAATTATCTCTGTGATTTTGCAGTTGCACATCATCATCATTATCATCATCATCAGCCTATACGAATCCACTGCTGGACATAGGCCTCTCCCAATGACAGTAGTTAAAATTGATGTACTTGGAGAAGCTACTAAGTATTTTCCCTCAGTTTCTTGCCGTATCTTCTGGGTAGTGATTCTTTTTCCGATGCGATGGCATTGTCATTGTAATAATTGGCGTTAAGTGCGTCTGTGATCTGCTTCGACAGTATGATATTTAACTGAGCATATTGTCAAAAACAAAACATAAAATATTGTAATTTGTTACAAAAGTTCTAAAAAACATGCCCCTAACTTTTTTGGCGTATCTTCCGAATGGTGGTGGTTCTTTTTCCGATAGTTAGAGTCAGTGTAATAACTGACGTTCATAAGTGCGTCTGTGATGCGAAAACTGAATAAAGAACTTTTGAACTTTGAGACACTATGCTATTTAGAATACTTCGAGTTGTTTTTTTCATGTACTTTTAAGGTTTTTATAATATGGTTTTTTATGAGCATTGAGGTTGCGGGTTTGATTCCCGCTACGGGACAAATTTTTGTGACAGAAATAAAGCGCAAACATTTGTTTTGTGTCTGGGTATTGTGAGACCATGGTCTTCATAGTTTTTCCCTAGATACAGGGAATCCTAGTTAGGGGCCTTTTTGTTTATTTATTTTATTTTTATTTCAACATTGTGTTTATTTACCTATATCCTAAGTTTCAGTTGTGCTGTGGTCATGTAAATTATGTCAAATAATTATAGTTCTTTAATTATAAATTCTATCTGAATGGAAATAATGAAGTTTATTGTATTAATGTATCATCTATGTATTTACTTTAATTATTTTTATTATCTGACTGGTTTAATCCTAGACAAAAAACTAGTTACCAACAAAATATTAAAATGATTGCACGAATTTCATAGATTTTGTTGCAAAGGAATTTCTCGGAAGACTGTCTATGAGGCTTTAAGTATTGTATTTATACATTCACTATGAAGCGTGCCGTAAAAAATGTAGGTACCTATCGCATCTCGTTCGTGTTCTGCGTTGTAGCGCCGCCGCCACTATCGGCATCACATGCATATTCCCTATTAATGCTGTAATTCGTAAATCATCGTGGTACTTATCTTTCACTCTGGGGTACAGAATAGTACAGATGTCCTACCTTTTACAGACCAACTACGAACTTTTGAAGTTATAGTGGCTGCAATGCAACGCAGAACACGTGACATTTTCATTCAAGCGAATGGGAGAATTTTTCATAGGTATGGTGAACACTCCAAAAATACTGTCAAAAAACTATTGCTTTCCAAAAGTGTTACGCTGTCAAGGACTCTATAGTGTCATTCCTCAATGACAAAAACATTCTCTGTCTACGACAAAAACGTAATTCAAGAGCGGCTCCATCTTAGAGAATGAACATATGTAGTATATCTTACTAGTCTGTGGAATGCTGGAATGCTAAACATGAACAATCATTGGAACTCAGATTCCTCTGAGCATTGGAATGTATTGGAATACATTCTCTTCTTTGATTGGAAGAGAACCCTTACAGTGAGGCAAACTTTACATTGTATATATTTTTTTTAGCTAACAGTACCTAATAAATGTCACAAATTATAGTAGGTACCTACCTATCTATGCCTCCTAGGTGCGCCATGCGATTTTGTCCACGTGGTCAATAGGGAATCGATTCAGAATTGAATACTAATAATTAAAAAAAAATGTTTTAGAATTTTACGGATCACTCATAAATAAAATAATTAAATGAAAACGCGCCGTTTGCGTATGACGTCAAACGGTAGGGACCTAGGATCTCCTCATTGGTCCATCTATGCTACAAGTGTGTGTGTGTGCCCATAATTTTCCAATAGAACGGGCTCTATGTCAAAAACTGACCAATAAGCAGCGAGACGCGTGACGTCAGAGAGTGGTTGCACGTACTCAAGCGTTTTGCAATTACGTTCCGTTTCTCCAAAAAAAGGGAGAAAAAAAAATATTGAAATACGAAAAAAAATTCACAATTAATAATAATTATTATATCACTACTTAATGTGTACAGCAGTAATCTATCGTAAAAGTACTTTCCAGATTTTTCGACAACACATGCATATTCTTATTTCTTTCGGGCTAAAAAGTATCCTAGAATATACTCCTATCTACCTGCATTCGTATAATGTGGCTGAATGAAATTATGCTAGTTTTAAAAAGTTAATTGAATTAAAGCCGGTTTGAAACTGCCACTTTAGTCCGCCTGACCTGTCTGTACGCAGCATATTATAAGGACTCACTTAACGAGCATGAGAAGTGAAAAATATATAATTGGAATTGGTAATAATTTGTATTAAGTATACTTTTATTCATTTTACAATAATTTTTCATTTGTTACATTACTACAATGAAATTAAATTAAAAAAAATTAAGACTAAGTAGAAATACTAAAGCATTCAAAGTAGGTAGATCGTAGTAACACATTTTTTAGTAATTAAAGTTAGAAGGAATTTGCGGGTAAGCACTGCCAATAAGGTTTTTACTGCGGTAACGGAATGTGTGCGTCACAATATCAATGTCATTGTTAGCGAGTTTCAGCTTGCAATCACTGTCAGCGCGAGTGACGAAGCAGAGAGTATACAAAGCTATTTCCATTTCAGGAGATGTTCCGATCAGCATGCTGCCTACGGGTTTGTCCACGCCTTGCTGGTTAAAATGTAATTTTATCACCGCTCCTTTCTGAAAAGTTAAGGAATAATATTCTTCTATTATTTAGTATTGAGATATAGGTAACTACTTCATCAAAATACAATTTTAATGTACCTATGGAATTTATGAAATCTATTTATTTTATTTTATTCTTTATTGCACTAGTACAAAAGGATAACTTAATGCTAAAGCATTAACATTAGACATCTATGTCTTTAAATTTATCAATAAATGGACTGTAAAATTCATAATATAACTTGATGACAACTTTTTATACTCACATCATTTAATTGCACATACTTCAGGTAACCCAAATAATTAAGTCTATTTGCTGCTTCTTCTTTGGCAAAATAAATCCAGCTGTGCAGCCCTGGAAAAAATAAATCAGAAATGACGCGCCACTGAAACCATACTAATGCAAAATGTAGGTTAATGTTTGTTAATTTTAGTTACTAATTAAAAATAAACAGTTTTGGTTTTTAGATTGAACGTGTCTACATAGTTAAAATACTATGTTAGTGGTTGATATGAATATAAAATTTAGCTACTTAATCTGAAGACATTTTGAGCTCCCGTCGATGCTTGATGATAGGTCCGTCAAGTGCATGATGAATTATTTTTTATGTTTTAATTGTTTATTAAATTAAAGCATTGTAGGGCCTATGCAATTATGAGTCTGTCTTATTGATCAAAATAGATATTATTCTCACCCAAAATGTCATGGCCATTTTTTAGTTCTGAAGTAAAAACGTGCTCGAACCCAGAGCTACTAATTTTTCCTTTTCCTCTAGAGTACAAACTAAACCATATTTGCTTCAAGAAGTCTCTTTGCTGTCTTGGGTCCGGGGTAACGTAACCTGTAGCATAAACAAAAAAAAATTACTATATTTTTTTTTAATAAATGAGGTTCGGACGGAATCATGCCAAAGTTATCAAATACCTTTGTCCTTGAAAAAGTTCATCAGGTGTCGTATAACAGAGGTAGCCATGATAGCATCCATAAATGCATTTTCTTCGTTTCTTTCCTAAAACCATTAAGTACTCGTATAACACTTTATTATTACCAAATAATTTGTTGCATTGCAAATTGGAACATGAGTTATATAGTAGATAAAATCGTCTGTTTCGTAGTTAGCTTTTTGAACAACTTGCAATTGGTTACCTGTGGTGTAACATATTCATTGACTAGCGTATCCCTTTCGTAATTATCCAAAAGCGGCACAAACTTTTGAATTGTTGGAATGCTCCACGCTTCTTGTGATATTGTTAGCAATCTGAAACAACATTTTCTTATCAACATATCGATCTTAATTAGACTGACTCATCTGATGATAATGTCCCGTTTTAGAAACTATCGAAATAACAATTAGATAATAGCTATGTACTAACTACCAACATAATGGCGATTTTTACATAGATAGATTTGCTCATAAGAATAAAATGTATACTAAGTAACACGTTCCACGTACATGTAGTTAAGTATACCTACTAATATATAAGTAGGTAAAGTTCATATCATTTTGTGATACGTACGGGCCAGGAGCTTTATCAGCACTCGATTGTGAAGTGGTCTTTTCTTGGTAGTTCACAGTAACATATTTCGCAGCGTTATTTACATCTTTTCGTAGCAACTCTTCGCTTAGTGTTTGCAATTCCAAGTCGGTCGGTGCGTTACTATTTGCTTGATTTTTATTCCTATTTACTATGGAGCTAGGTAGTACTGGGCTGCCTGGTCTCAAAGTATGAGAGTTGGAAGGAACCCTCGTCGAAGGTTTCGCCGTTGTCACAGTAGTATGTGCACTCGGAAGCTTTGAACCAGATACAACACTACTAAAACTAAATGGTTTCGTAGGACCTGAACCTGGTTTTGGAGTTGTTTGCGTAAACATAGATGTAGTTGAGGTAGATCCAGGAGTGTTCTTATTGGTTGAGCCTGATAATATAGAGCTGTAGCTAGGCATTTTTTGAGGACTTTGATTACCGTGATTGCTATCAAAAAAATTTATAAGATCTTTGACTTTGCCGTTGGCAGGCTGAGTAGTTCCTTGAGCAGGTTTCACGGTTGGGTATTGTGGATTAACATAATCACGTCTTCCTCCAAGACCCTGTGTACTCGAAGTGCCTGATGTAGGAGATTTTGGTGTCACATTAGAAGCTTCAATGGGTTTAAGTGTTGGAATTTGTGGAGCGACGTAGTCACGTTTTCCTCCTGCAGATTGAGTACTCCAAGGGTTAGCTGTGGGAGATTTGGGTGTTACTGGAGATGTAGGTTGTGGAGAAGGCGCTACGTAATCCCTCTTTCCCGAATTCTGATTGTTACTATTCCCAACAGTGGAAGGTTTCGTAGTTGTCGGTGGTTTTAGCTGCGGAAATTGCGCCATATAATCTCGATTCCCACTATTTTGATTGGCATTTTGATGTACAGAGGAACTAAATGTTTGAGTATTTGGGTCTTTGTTGGCCCCATTTGTATATACACCGCCTTCATGTAACAAAAAGTCTGTACTTGGATTGTATCGCTGTTGCTGTCTACTGTATTCCAATGCTGGAAATAAAAACATTTATTAAATAAAAATAATCGTACCTTTATATGCTATAGCTTAACTACAGTAGGTATGACTAACTAGACGTGGTATAACTACTATAACTGTTATTTTATTGATAAGCGTATATAGATATTATAAACAAAGCCACAGATACTTCTTGATTGTACTGTTGAATTAGTTTGAAGGCCTTGATTTGTTGGTCAATGATTGCGAAGTATACGGGGTCGTCGCAATTTGAATGCAAGCTGTATTATAAATGTTACTCTATCAAGCTGATGTTTTTAGGCTAGATGTATACCTACAACTATAATAGTCTCGGACAATAGCATAATGCCACTTTACGTGGACACTCACTTATTCTTAGTTCAAGTCATGAACTCTATGGAATCGGAGAAGATAATTTAAAATAGTGGTAATAATCTCCTAAGTCATTACATTCAAATGTTCAATTTTATTATTATCATAATTAATAGTAGACCGCTTTTGTTTCTTATCACATATATACATAGGTACCTACGCGAGATATAATAGCATGACACTACGAAGAAGCAAAGATGCTACTTTTCATAAGGAAATTAAGTTCACAAAAACAAGATGATAAATTAAACGACTTACTTACCTAAACAACAATTTAATAGAATGAATATCACACATAATGTAGCATCACGTTTCTGCATTTTTAACTTATTTTTTCACTGGTGTTACACTAAAACTAACTACATTGATTGGACGCAGAGGACGAGTGAAACGAGTTCAATGTAGGTGAAATGACTAATGCGTATAACAGTCTGCTTCGAGCACCGGACCGAGAATGTCTAAATCAAGACGCGATGTAAACTTGATGTAAGTAAACATAATACTGAGGCTGCGTGGCGTGACGTCATCGAACATATCGGGACTAAAACCGCAAAAACTTAAATTAAGATCAAGGAAGTATTTAACTATTTATATGAACGTTAGCTAGCCTACGAAATAAATTGGCTAATCGTTTCAATTGATCTTTTTTTCTGGATCAATTGAAATTATTAGGCTTCTAGAACATTAGCTAGGTAAGTAAGAGCCTCAAGAACATAGTTACCTAATACTAAGAAAACTATAATAAATTCGTGTGGGGGTAGTTTACTAATATAATCTAGAATCTTATCGGTATTCACAATATACCTGCAAGTGAAACAAAATACCTAATCACAAAAACCAATAAATATATCCTATTCCTTCTATATCTGGTATTTTACTGTATATTTTATGCAAGTACTTACCTACCTATTATAATAAAAATATTGCATTAATTGTTTTTAATTTGAGGGATAAAACACTGTCCGTTGTATTGCAGGTATAACGCTATCAACAGGCAGAGTTTTACACTTGAGTTTACCACGTAACTTGAAAGACTTGAAACATTTTATTTTATTATTTATGTAGTTATTTGTATTTTAATAATAGATGAACAAAAATACCATTGCGACGATATATTAAACTCCGCCCCGCTTTGTAAGGTTACAAGTTAGGTACCTCAAACTCGACTGAAACACATTACCATCATCATTTGGGTTTCCTTAAACTCGATAAGAAGCCATTGCAAGTATTTTAAATTTAATTAAAATTTTATATTTACAAAAAGATACCATATTTAATCTTAGCGAACTTTTTAATGGCAGTCAAGGGTCGAGCGAGATGTACAGGATGGTCTAATATCTTAGTATTTAGGATGTGGTAGTGTTTCCTAGGTACATTTATTGTAAGGATTTTTACCATGCATTTATTTCTGAATTTCTTTTGTATGCATTCGAGAACGTTTTTTTATAACAATGTCATCCATGACGAAATCGGCATGGACATTATTATAAAAAGTAACAACTTCTACGATAAAATTAATTGAGTAATTTTGGCTTTTTTAGCTTTTATATGTTTGCGTTTGACCAGTATGTCACCTGCAGAGTTATTCTAATTCATTCGACTCGTTTGTCGGAAGGTCCCGCCATGGAAATGTTTACGAAGAAAGCTTTGTAATGGTAGAAAACTGATTTCGTGGTAGAAAATTTGATAACGAGAAATCTCAAGTAATTCTGCATTTTAATTTCAAAACGTTTCGCTTAAATTTCAATAACACATATTGTAAGTCTCAGATATATACTATTTGTACCTACTCCAAACAAAACTTTGTTTGAAGTAATTTTAAAACAAAAGTGCAAAGTAGCCTCGTGAATGTCAACATCGGATTTCGGAACATTCCGACGGGTTTCCGAGAAACGTTATTCTCAAATCCAAATTCGGAAATGTTTGACACTCCAATTCGGATATTATGCGCAAATCTTTCCGAGGGCAATTTGATGTCGGAAACGCTTACGAAATTCGGAAATTCCATATTAATCTAAAAAAAATAATTAACTACGGTAATTATATTGTGAAGTTAGTGTTGAATCAATAGGGGTTTACCCTCTGTTTTGTGGTTTTGCAAATACTGCATCGTATTTGGCTGCCTAAATACCAACAAGGACCGGAATCTCTCTTTTTTTGCACTTCCGAAGGACATCGAAAGGCAAGTAAATGTACCTACACCATTTTAAGAAAGTTATATTAGGTATATCTATTTTTAAATTCTGTGTTCTATGTATCATATATATGTATATATAACAAAGAATTGCCTACCTACTCAAAACTTTTATTCTGATATAAATGATGAATTTTATTAGTAGGTATTAGGTATTATTATATATAGTCTGTGCTATTTATTATCATTATCAATGTTAGTTTCTTGTCGCGTGTTAACAGATCTATTCAGGTTCTTAGACTGTACTTATATAAGTGTACATAGTGTTTGCCTAGTTATCTACTTAGAAAATAAAAATATGCACACTTGTAGAATAGTTGTAGTTAATACCTAACACTACTTGTATTAACTACAACTATAATTATTAGGTATTAACTACAACTATAATTATTAGGTATTAACTACAACTATCATTACTAGGTAGAATGAGAATAATAGTACCTCATAGATAGTAGAGATATAGATTGCTTGAACTATTCAAATTGATATTTCATCACAACACAAGTATCAACCCTAACGTTACACGTGCCGCGTGCGCGCTGTAGGCAGTGGCGTAGCTACCGGAGGGCTAGACGGGATAGTGCCCCCAAGCTCAAGGGGCCACACGGACTCTGACTTACAAACTATAAATTGAACTAGTGAAAGTTTCTCCCACATTCGGAATAAAACCAAAACAAGTTCCACGAACGCGACTTTAATAATGGCAACTTATTTGAAAAAAATACAGGGGTTTTCCAAACAAGTCTCGAACATTTTTGTTTGAAATTTGCAGGGAGTTCCCCGCAAGTTTCTGATGACGAATCTGGAGTACGAACTGGAGTAGAACAATCGACTTTAAATAGTTTAGTTAGGGCTCTTGTTTATTTTTTGCCCCAGGGCCTTTGGTTACCTAGCTACGCCACTGTCTGTAGGTTAATATGACTGGTAGCTGGTAGGTATGCAGCGCTACGCGAGCTGAATTGAATTTTATTGCGTCACAGCAAGTGTCGCTATTTGTTTAAATTTCTTTGCGGAGTGCTGCTTCTGTTCCTTTTGTATTCTGTGGTTGTAGTCAGGAAACACAGACGTTGGCAATGCATTCCACTCCATGGTTGTTTGTAATAGTTTGCATGATGAACGTGGTAGCAAAACGTTTCGTTCGTATAGAAGGAATATCTACCATATTTTATGGATGTCGCATAGCCGTACGTCTGGTTGTCCTATAATGGGCAAGGTGGTATGAGGTCATGCAGCTCCTGAACGCACTCTTCAAAGTGCACTCGATAAAAATAATATTGAGAACACGCGCGGCAGTTAGGCAGTATAATAAATTAAACAGTTATGAAGTTATTAATTAATTAATTCTCTTTTTGTTGTAACCAGGTCCTAAGTATACCTTATATTTTTTACTATGTCCGGCGGAGGTATTGGTAGGCGTGAAACACAAACAAAATGCCAAAACCAATGTTTTCCAATCAAGAATAGAACTTCTGAATGTCTATGATAGGTTATGTTCGTTGAAAATAAAATTACATCATCGGACCACCCCGTTAATTGAATATAGACATTGATAAAAAAAAAAGATAACTTTTAAGTTTGGTATGACTTCAAGATAAGAGAATACTGATAACCTTATTCTATTTTATAACATGTTGAGAATGCTGGTTATACACCCGGCCTAGATGTAGGTAGATTTAGTCATGAACAAATCAGTGAAGAGCCCACTTGCTTACAAGGAGCAAGTTATTTATTGGTTTGGATATATAATAACTTTGTGGTATTTTTTCTATAGTTATTATTCTTCACAATGTGGTAAATATTCATTTTATTTATATTCTTATTAATTAAATTATCATTATTGAAACTAAGTTCCTTATATCTATAGTTTTGCAATTAACTATAATTCGTTTTTGTCAAATTCACATTTAAATTATTTGTACTTATTCAGCCACTTTGTCTTTAGTTGTATTGTTAAATTTATTTTCATAATTACTATCACTATCGTACCTAACATGAAATAATTATTGAAATGACATGAGCAAATAATGTACATTTATGTTTTATTACGTCTGGAAGATCATTTATATAGAACAAGAAAAGCAAAGGCCGTGGAACACTACCTTGGGGTACTCCACATATATATATATATATTATAGTCTGATTTGTACTTCGTTGCCACAGCCTTTTGGTTTAAGCTATTTATTTCAACATACTATTTTCTATTTTTTAGATAAAGGTCAACCAATTTAAATGCTGGTCCCCGAACGCCAAGATTTTCCATTTTGTTCTAGTAAAATGGGGTTTGATACGAAATCAAAAACGTGTGTCATACTAAAAATTTTTTTTTCAATCCCTTTGAAATCCATTTTGGCTTCTGATAATCATTTGTTATTTTAATTTGCGTAATAGGAAAGCATAACTTATAAAATAATGAAAAAATATCATAAAATATTTGCAATTTTAACAGATGCTGAATTTATATCGGTATTATTGTAAACTTCCGAAAACGTTTAGTGAAATTTACATAGGTATATTCTCGTTAAAGCTAGACGGTATGTACCTATTTGAGTCTTGCTTTTTATTGAGATAAGTATACAACATTTGGGATATATTGAGGTTTGAAAGGCCAAGTTCAAATAACTTTCCAAAAGCACCTCTAATATTGCTAAGTAGATGGTCTATACAGGTTTCTTGCCTCACTTTCCTGGTTCGTTCGATCATTTTACGTTCGTTTTCAATAATGAATTTACTTTAAGATGTATTCGAATTCCGAATATTGTTACGCGTACCTACTTTACATTGTGGAACGAATGGTACGATATCAAAACTGTGGAACGAATCGTTCGTTCTTTCACTGTGATGCCACACCATCAATAAAAGATCATTCATAGTACTTTACTGTCTCATTTTTTAAATTATTATTCGCTATTAAATAAAACTAAATGCTAAGACGAATTCATGCAAACGAATTTTCCTAAATACAAGTCATCTTACGCCATAACTACACGTGCTAATTTTAGCATCCGCAATTGATGCTTTTTCGATCAAGTTAAGGTTTCGCTTTAACTAAGTTAAAAAAAAGTCGTACGGTCGTGCACTTTAGTGATTGCTAGGTACATCATTCGCACGGGCATTTTTTTCGGTCGCGGCATCGGCAGAAGCAAAAGCGCGCTATTTGATCGCGGTATCAAAATAGCTGCGTTGATGTTCGAATGTATTTCGTCGGCTTCCGAAAACTAATCGATTCCTCAATAGCTGCTGCTAAAATTAGCGTGTGTGGTAAGGGCCATTTTTTCTTCAACGTTGATCTAATCGTTTTTTATTTAAAATTGTATGTACTACACAATAGTACTAATCAGTAAAGTAAACAGAGGAGCTGGCAGCACTGACCACTTTGCCGTCAAATTCGAAAGATAAACAAATCAAAATTTCGTTTCTTTGTGAAATTCATAAAATTATTGAAAAAATCTTGGTGCTTTTGTATGACTACATCAAATAATTTTTAAAATGAAAAGAGTGATAAATTCATATGAACTCTTTTTATATTATTGCATTTGGTCCTCAGTGATTATTACATCAATTTATTCATTGTATAATGCTCAAAATGGTATATTCCCTTGTTTTACTGATATTTTGAATTAAAATTACTATAATTTAAGCTTATTTATTGGTTTTGTTACAGCTATATTCGAAAACAATCCGTATTTGCAAAGTTCATTCAGAGATCTCGCGCCTGGCTGGGCTTTTTTACATAGAGAAAAAGATATCTCTGATATTGAATGGAGTTGCTGGAAGTACTACATAAATACATCATGGCTATATCTGCTGATTCAGTTTTGTATTTCCGAAGCCCTAAGGAAGTTTAATATCCCGATACTTAAATACTGGTATATAATATCCAGTATTATTTTCATATTACTTTACATGGGAGTGAAACAGCTGGCAATAATCCTAGTACAGCCAGTAATATTCTTTATTCTCCTAGTTTGTGGAGGAAAAACGATGAGTATATGGATAACCAGTCTTGTACTACTTTTAAGTTACAATTCACTGAAGTATAAATATTATTTGTGGCAATTTTTGGATGATGGAAGCCTGCAAGATGAGAAAGTATTTCTACTATTATTTGCCGTGGCATGGATTGAGTTGAGATGTATAAGCTTTTGCTTAGAGCATGTCGACAGACAAAAAAATCTAGAACCTGATAAAAAAAGACACTATCAAGCAAGTTTATTTGAAAATTTCATAAATATGTTCAGTTATGTGTTATACTTGCCATTACTGTACATCGGGCCCATAATGCTGTATGACGAGTTTGAAAACAGTTTCCAGTATAAAATTGAGAAGCTATCAACAAGATTTAAAAGATTTGCTGTGGATATTGCCCT
This sequence comes from Petrophora chlorosata, assembly GCA_951640565.1. Classification (NCBI taxonomy): domain Eukaryota; kingdom Metazoa; phylum Arthropoda; class Insecta; order Lepidoptera; family Geometridae; genus Petrophora; species Petrophora chlorosata. The sequence continues at coordinate 8,217,787 of OX621190.1, forward strand.
GTTTCTAGTTTACTCATGTGTGTTGGAATTGGCTCTCCATTATATTTACTTTTGTGCAATGCATATGGATATGAAGGTACAATTTTTGTTTCTATTAATCCATCACTTCTGCAAAGACCTTGTGCAAACAATTTATAATTTTGATGTCATATGTAAAGGGCTAATATGTTTGTTGCTTACATTTTAATTTCTTTCAGGTTATGAAACAATTACCTACATTATCCCTTGCCGGAGGAGGACTTTGGATGGGCTTCCAATTCCATATGAAATATGTGATATCTTATGGCACTACATCAGCATTTGCTCGATTAGACAACATGGAAACTCCACCAACACCACGGTGCATAGCTAGGATACATGTCTATTCCCAAATGTGGAGATACTTTGATGTTGGCCTCTACAAATTTTTAATCAAGTAAGTGAGAATCCTATAAATCTTGCTAACTGAAAGGATTATGTCAATGCTAGCTGAGCCTCACGGCTTAACCTGTGGTTTTTCAGGATAAAAGCGACCTATAGTCCTTAACTAGGACCGAAAATACCTACATACCACTTCCAAATTTGATCAGTAGTTCTTGCCCAATTGAATATCATACATCCATCCTTACAAACTTGCATTTATAATATTAGTAGAATAGGAAATAGGACTGATAATTTGTTATATGCTTTTACAACAGAAGACAGTACAACTTTTACTTAAACCACAGAATACTTAATAGTACAACTTAAACTGCTTGATTACAACAATTGACTTACCAGTAACCCATTGTTTTCCTTGTTCCAGATACATTTATAAACCAGGCTACAGTACATTATGCAAGTACATGAATCTGTCTAAGGTCATATACAAGTTATTGGCATCTTTCTGCACATTCTCGTTTATATTTTTATGGCATGGAACTGCTCTAAACATTTTAATTTGGTCAGTTTTGAATTACTGTGGCATTGTATTAGAAAATGCAGCCAAGACTGTTTCTACAACTGAATTGTATAAACTGTTTAAGGAAAAAATCTTAAAGACTGATGCAATGGAAATCCGCTTCATTGCAGCTTTATGTGCCCCGTTGCTAGCAGTGTCAGCAATGTCTAATTTTTACCTGTTTGGGGGTACAGATATAGGAAATATGTATGTTGCGCTACTTAAGTGGCCTGCACCAGAAAATGTCATGATATATTTGTATGTTCTAGTATCAACTTATTGCTGTTGTCATGTATCCATGAGCCTTCTAGATATGCCATCGAGAACCGACGTGAAGAGAGTCAGGGTTAAGGCTGATTAACCCTAAGAGTGACACTATAGAACCAAAACCGTGCCTTCCCTCCACGTCAAGCTAAGCAATTTTCATATGTTTTAGTCTGCTCAAGCTGACCTCGACGTAGAGAGCACTTTTTCGTATGTCGAGTATGGCGGCTTTGGCGGTTTTTAGGGTTATAATGTTTGTGTTCCTATTCTACTAAAATAATTTTCTGTGATAAGATTGCCTTTTTTCCAATCAGTGGTATTTGTACAATTAGGCTATGAAATATTGACTATTTACAGCAACAGCCGGTAACTGTTGCATCTTTTATACATATATTGTTTTGATACTAAAATACAAGATTAAATTAAATTATCCAATATTAGAATCTCAATTTTGTTCATAAATTCATCATCATAAAAGCAGAGGAACTAATTACTTGCTAAATTCAAATTCATGTTTAGTTTGTAATAAAAAACAATTGAGTATTTTCTTATTTATTAAGATAATTTTCATTTATATGGCTATTAACTGATATGTGTTGGATCCTTTAAGCAAAAGATAGGAATGTATATGCATTGCCTCTATGAGGTCATTGGGATCACCGGCCACGCCCGCAGAATTGTGAATCTGAATCAGCTCGTGTTTCGTGAAAATGTCTTTTCCTAATTGATGTGCTCTTCTTGTCAGAACGTCCAGAAACTTTTTCAACTGAAATGGAATTTTTTTGTGTGAATTTATTTTTGTGTCTGTTTTAAAATTAACATTATACACATTTTTAAATATGCGGGGTTTTATTGCACAAGGTTTTCAAGTTTTCATCTAATGGTGTTTTGTTCCAAGAGTCAATTTGAGCGAAATACTTTTAAGAAGTCACTGACAACTAAAAGTAGATTGTTAAAAAAAAAGAATTGAAGAAGGTATGTATAACTTACTTTGCTTCTGGAGCTGACTCCTGAACCATTGATTGACCTTGACAGCTGTATGTTTCCAAACTCGTCACTGAAGGTATCAATCAAGCTGTGTTTGACTAAACTGATGACGTCACTCGCATCTTTCGCAGTCGCTTCCTCTCTCAGATCTACTCTAGCACGAGCCTGAAACAAATTGATAAATCGATAGTACACTATCAAAACCTTGTTTTGATCAATGTATGATCTCATTACCTTTACAGAAAACAACGGAAACAAAATTGATAAGTAGTTATAGTAAGCTAAAAGCACGTAGTGTCGTCTACTGTGTACATATATATATATATATATATATATATATATATATATATATATATACATACATATGTATATCCAAGACAATGGCTATCATAGGTAGGTGTACTGCTATAAAAAGAGTCTATGACTTTATATCTTCTTATCTATAAGAGTTTAAGTAAAGCAGTCTATTCTTGCAGCATCAACCCCCTAAGGTAAAATTAAACTAAACCCCTAAGGCAAACGTGTCACATAAATATATTAATATAAATTATATGTACCTATATTAGTTCTTAGGTACCTATATATTTAAATGGGCCATAGAATAAGTAAATTACATCTGTAACTTATCTAATGTTGCCTGAAATAAAGGTTTAATAAATAATAAAAATTGCAGCTTGCTGCATTTTCTCTTCCGGAACAGTATAATTTGACCTTAATCCTATCGGTATCGCGAGTGCGAATTCCTTACGAAAACGCGTATGGCGGCGCTGTCAACGGGTTAATTAGAAAATGTTTCTCTAATTGAAGTAGGTACCTGCGATAATCTAATACAAGCTTCAAGCTGTCGAGTTGTAATAGGCGTCCCGTCCTGCGTTCCACCTTGGTGGTTATGCCTCAGTTCTAAGTAAAAGTCTTGCAGTACATTGGCCGCTTCTGTACTAATCTTAGGGTGGACGTATCTTCTAGCGTACGCAATGTATTTGCGAAGTAAAACTAAAGGCAAATGGTCGATCACTTCGCCGGGCCGCAGACGTAATCTCTGGCTAGAACATACGCATGAAAAATAAAACTGTTTTCAAGAAGCAGAATCTTTGTAAAGTCAATGTTTTTTTAATTGGCAGAAACTTTACCTCCCATATAAAACTGAAAATTCATATGTATAGGTAGTTTGTGACATACTTGTTTTTCTTTCATTGTTTCATTAATATCAAAGATGTATTTTGTTATTTCAATTATTTAAGATTAGACATACCTTAGCGACTTTTCGTTATTGCTTTGACTAGTCATAATGCTCCCATTTAAATTAGTCCTTGAAGTTTTACTTTTATGTCCGGTGTGCAAAGCGAGAACATGCTCTGACAACATCGCGTCCATTTTCTAAAACAAACAAGAGATTCCTTATGCCCGCTTTAATAACTTACCTACCGGTTACATAATTATGTACCCGTCTGTATTATCTATCAATATTAGATATATAACAAAATCGCTAAACCGCGTCAAAGTCGCTAATACAGATGTGGCAAAATTTTGGGACCATCAGAATAGGTAGCTATTCGTTTGCAGTGAGGAAGTTTTGTTCTTAGGAAACATCGGATTAAATTTGAAGAAGATAAATAATACATTTTCGGATTTTTGTAAAAAGTATATATTCAGGATAAAATATGTTGGTAATTTCTCAAACAAAAACCAACATGGACAAATTCTCATCAGGAATGTTTCCCACAAAGTAACCCATGAAATCAAATCGTCCGTTTTTGAGATACCTAAATATTATTTTTTCCCGCGAAATTGCTCTAAATTGCATTGTCTTATAGGTTTACGTGCACAGTATATTAATATTGTAAATACTTAAATAGTACACGTGCGAAGTCGGGGCGGGTTGCTAGTAATTACATATAAGAAATTGTACAATTTTATACCTCATCTGGTTGATCCAATAGTATGAAAACCAGATCAAATCTTGATAATAATGCGGAATTTAGTTTCAAGTTTTCAGCAACAGTTTTAGCTCTGTAAGAAGGAAATAAGTTAAAAATAAATATAAAAAAAAGATGTGTGGCACTCGGAGACTGCCGCGGTAAAGCTATTGCATAGCATTCGGAGTGGCGGGTGTTAGGTTATTTTCGTTACGGAATTTCTGGATTCGGTCTCCACGCTCAAGGCCCGCGATAGAAGCTATGCAATAGCTTAACAAGTTCACCGGGTAGAGCCCGCAGATTTCCCCCCGCCCCATAACGCATCCAGCTAAAAACCGGTGTGCTCACAAACGGGATCCGCGAGACCGGTCCTGTTGTCATGGAAACGAGCTGCAAGAATGAATGAATAACCTTATGAGCGTCTTTGTTTCCCGATTCTAAAAACTAAAGACACCCCGTCCTTAAGTCTAAAAGACCGCGTCGTAACTTTCCATCAGGTGAAACTGCGGTCAAATGCTTGCTTATCAGTTTAAAAACATCTACAAAATTGAAAATGGAAAAATCACACGACGTTTGAACATTTCGTAGCGTCTTCTGGCTCCTCAGGCTCGATTGGATATAACCTATCTATGTATAATAACCATCTCAGAAACCGAGCATCGAAATCGGTTCAGCTATTTCGAAGATAAATGGGAACATAAAAATGTGCATTCAAACACAGACCGTGGAACCATACAAACATACAAGCCACCTTTTCCCCTAAGTGTTACCTTTCGTTCCATCATGGGTAGAAATAAAAAACAAATAACCTATTATAGCTTCCCCCGGAAGGGTTCGCCGCGGCCAAAACGGTAGCGCGAGCCGCCAAACTGCACACCACCCCGCCTTTAGCTACACTCACTCGTCGCTGCTCCATCGCTTCCAACAAGCTGCTGTGGTGGGCTGTCATCTGAGAATAGGGGAACCAGTGTGCATGTAAGATAACACTGTGCGAACAAATACAAAACTATATTGTATACAATTCAATACAAAAATGCTTTATTGTACACCATCGCAAAGAATAACAAGTTACAGAAATTGGCTTAAAACTACAATACAATGGGCGGACTTATCGCTAAAAGCGATCTCTTCCAGTCAACCTTTGAATGAAAAGGACTAACGGAGTGAGAGAAGTCAGCTGTGCAAATAAATCAAAATAGTAATAGCTAAAAAATAAATAAGAATATTAATAATTACTATATTACATATATACCTGAGATCATACTATAAACTTATATTTATATATATATATATATATATATATATATATATATATATATATATATATATATATATAACTTATATATATACAAATAAAATAAGTACACGCAAGGAAATTATTGATATAATATATTGCCAGCAGTGTCAGTGACTTGTAGGCAGGGAAAGGTATAGGTTTTTAACTTGATTAAAGGTTTTATGTTTATACCTACCAGTCAGCAAAAATAAGTAATAACAACAAATCCCTAACTATATCGTAGTACAATGTACAATATGGTATCTTATCGCTGGCTGCTGCACGAGCGCAGCCAAAATAGGAAATAGTTTTCAGTCTTTTTAGTGTCAGTTTTTGCTACAAGTTAACGCGTTCCACCGTGGCCGCTTAAACGCGTAGTAGCGAAGTAACGGGTTAAAGAGATTATTTTTGAAATACCCCTCCTAAAATAGTTAAAATGGGTAAAACAGCAGTATAATTTTTTTTTATGCGTACTAAATCGCAAGCAAAAGCGAATGGGTAGTTTTATATCCCTGCAACATATTACCAAGGTTGGCAACGAAACTACCTAAATGAAAAAAATTCTGATTGCAAAGATGAAATGCCAAAGAATTAACGCCCATTTATTAGGTAATTTTGGGAGGCATCGCTATTTCGTTTTCAATTCGACTCATCAGGCGTGGTCAAATGTCTGAAGATGTGTCAAGTAATTGTATACCTTGTCAAGTTCATCGATGCAGCAGACGCCCTTGTCAGCCAGGACCAGAGCGCCGGCCTCGAGGGCGAAGTCCCCGCCCGCCTCGCGCCCCAGAGCCACCGTCAGCCCGCCCGCTGACGCTGACGCACCGCACACATACACACCTGATACCAGAAGAATGAAAACTCACACAGCAACAATTATATCACAACAGTTCCGGCTTATATTATAAATGCAAAAGTTTTTAACGATGGATGGATCTCGCAAGAACCACTGAACGGATTTTGATTTTGCGTGATCGAGTAACAAACAAACATGCATCCATGCTCACAAAACTTGGCATTTATAATTTTAACAGGATTACTAGTCAGTTGCTTCGAAACTCACCTCTCGGCGCCGCATGGGCAGCCGCTTGCAGCAGCTGTGACTTCCCCAACCCAGGATCCCCGACCACCAACACGTGTGGATTTGACCTCGGTCCGTTGTCTAATTCCGTTCCTCCAATCAGACCAAGAATCAAACCAGCTTTCACCGCCTCATGCCCAAAAATGGTGGGGCAAAGGGAGTGGACAAGAAGGCGAAATACGTCTTCTGAAGCGTGGATTTCCTGGAATACCAAACCTATGCGTATATAACAAGATTTAATTAAAAATTAATAAACCCTCTACACATGTTGATAAAACATATCTAAGAACCACCGCTAGAAAACGTGCTTTCAAATAAAAAAAAACGCATCTAAATCGGTTTGCCCGTTTAAGAGCTATGGTGCTACAGACAGACACACATACTGGTCAAACTTATAACACCCCTCCTTTTGCCTCGGGGGTTAAACACTAGCAGCCGCCCGCGACTTTGTTCGCGTCGACATCTATATCTATACTTATAATAAAACTGTAACGAGGCGGTTACTGTACATCAAAGATATTTTTGTATTTGGGAGCAACAGAACCCGAAAATACAGTTTTTAAAATTGTTGTCTGTCTGTCCGAGATAAACTCAGAAACTGAGGCACGAAATGAAATGCAGTTTTTTAAAATATTTTCTGTAGAGTCCGGCGCTACACATAGGCTTTGTTTCATCAAAATCGGTCCAGGAATATTGAAGTAATGGCGCAATTTAGGAAAAAAAATGTATGTCCTGTAAATGTACTGTAAATTTAACCCCGGAACATACCGGATCCTTAGTGCACAAGGCTCAGCTTAAACTGGTTTTCCTTACCTTGAGAAATAAAAGATGGGTTGACACGCCGTTTTCTAAAAAAATATTTTGTTGAGTACAACGAGACAGGATGGGATCGAGATAGGAGCACCATGGTTACGGGATACGAGAGAGACGTTAACGGGATTGGAGCGGGTAGGTCACAGGATAGGAGAAGGGTGGTAACGGAATACGACGGGATATGAGGGGTTACCCGGAACCGTTCCGAGTTAGGAGGGGTCGGATCGGGATATAATGAGGATAGAAGCGGGATGGTAATGATATAGGAAAACGACGAGATCTGGATAGGAGCGGGACAGTGAAGGAATAGGACGGGGACGGGATTTGCATAGGAGTGGAGCGGAAGCAGGAGCGGGATTAGGGTGGGATGGAAAATTGTCGGGAACAGGTTAGATTACTTCACTACGCGTACGAAGTCGCAGGCAACAGCAAGTGATAAAATATAGCCTATGTTACTCAGGGATAGTATAGCTTTCGATCGGTGTAACAATTTTCAAAATCGGAGCAGTTTCAGAGATTATCCCTACCAGTACACACACATACGAGTACATACACAAGGTTACAACTTCACCTTTATATGATATTAGTATAGATGGCTCCTAAATTCAGAGTATAAGCTATCTCCATTCTAAATTTCATTCAAACCCGATTAGCATTTGCGGCGTGAGGAGATATCACTCACTTACACACAAACACACTAACACACTTACATACAAACTTTCACCAGGCCTAGCGCACTCCGCACTGTAGGTACGAAGCTATAAGTACATAGGCGGACACCGACGGCGGGTAGCGCGTCGTTACACGTGCCGCGTCAAAAGAGATAAGAGCTATGCGATATAAAGAGAGGCGCTCTGTAGGTTAATATGACTGGTAGGTATGCAGCGCTACGCGAGCTGAATTGAACTTTATTGCGTGATGGCAAGAGTCGCTATTTGTTTAAATTTCTTTGCGGAGTGATGCTTCTGTCCCTTAGTATTCTGTGCTTTCACTTATAATATTAGTGTGATGAAACGATATCAGAAAATTATCCTGTTTCGTCCAGCACGAGAAAAAATCACATTACGTATGCTTTATAGCATATACTTACCTGTATAGCATAATAGTCTTTCAAAGTGAATGACAAAGTTGGATTGCTCAAATTTCTCTGACTATGAATAGACACAGCTTCTATGTATAGTTGTAATAGCCTTGCTGCTCTTTTTCCATCTTCACCTCCTTTGCTTTCGCCTCTGACCTGCAATATGTAATTTTTTTTTGTGTTACTGAATGACGAGACGAGCTGGTCGTTTGCCTGATGGTAAATAATACGCCAGCCCATAACAATAACAGCACCACCCAGAAATTTGTTTTGCATAGTCCTGCGCGGCGCTGCACTGCACTCGTAACCCTGAGACAATTAGCTTTTGTGTCTCACAATGCCCAGTAATTTCGCTGGCTACAATGCCCTTCAAACCGGAAAACAGTAATGCTTGCGTACTACTGCTTGGCGGCTGAATAACTGGCAAAGCGGTGGTACCCACCCAGACGGCCTCTCGCATACGAGAAACCTACCACCTTTTAAAATATGATTTTATATGATCTTTATTTCATAAGATTAGGTTGAGATTTGAATGGTAGGTACCAGTTCTAGAATATGTATATAGAGTATGTATGTGAGTATGTATATGAGGCAGGGGCCTCAGGCCGTATTTGATTGATTGTATTGTGATATGTATGTACCTGTACAATACCAGTGACTGATAATACATCCCCTGGACAGGCTGTGCCAACTAAATCACCCTGTAGCTCAATTTCGACACTTCTAGGAATCGTACCTGATATGCTCTGAAACAATTAGAAAGGTAAGGCTGATCAGCATCAAATCTTGGCCTATTGAATTGATTGAGTATATTCAGAGTTAGAGACATTTTTTGGTCAATATTTTATACCTGTGACTGTATTTCCTGTATTTTAGCAACTTGCCAGTCTATGGTGTTTGTGAAAGAAGAAGCTTGTAAGGGCTCGAATTTGGACCCTCCATTGCAACTTTGGCATATGCTTGGAGCTGAAATCAAATTGTGTTATACTCATAGAGATCTTACACTATAGAGGGATAATTACGAAGTTTTCTGACCTAAAAAAGGATAGCGCGCTATACAACAGGCTCTTATAAAGAACGAGGCACAACTATTATCATATTGTCTCTATCGCGTAACCCATTTTCATAACATTGGTCATGACGTGTTAAGTCAAAATAGTGGTCAGGCAGGATCGGCTTGTGGTTTTTTAATTTCTGTTGTGGTATTTCTTATTATTTTTAAGTGAATCTTTGTGAATGTGTACTAGAAACAATTTAGAATTCAATGTGAAAAAATTTTCGGGTGTTCCATTCATGGTGAAATAAAAATTGTACTGAAAGATTAAGTTTTCAAACGTATGTGTTTTTCTTGTCTTCATTGATGTTTTTCTGTATAGTAGCTGCTGTGGTTTTCTGTACAGTGTATAGTGGCTGCAATACAACGCAGAACACGTTTAATTTTCATTCAAGCGAATGGGAGAATTTTTCATAGGTATGGTAAACACTCCAAAAAAACTGTCAAAAAACTATTGCTTTCCAAAAGTGTTACGCTGTCAAGTACTCTATAGTGTCATTAGAGTTTCAGATATATTATGTGATGACATGATGACTTAACTTACAGGTATGTATATGTTATGTGAGACGTACGTAACTTACAGGTACAAGTGTTTACCTGTAAATACTCCTTGTGGCTGAATAACCGCTTGAACACTGTGGCAGCTTGAGCATTCAAATGCCATAGATGTGCAGATGAGGCCAACACTGCCTACTCTTATGACAGTGCCTTTGATTGTTACCAGCTTTCCTGTAAAATGTTGGATGCAATTTAAAATTTACAAACTATCCTATATAGTCCAGTCAATTGGTACGTTTTTTGCATAAAGTCAATAGTTTTGGCTTACGAGCGCTGCAAAGTTCAACGCAACGCACGTGTTGGAGTACACTTTGCGGCGCTCGTACGCCAAAACTATTGACTTTGAAAAAAAGGTACATACATAAATTGTAGGTAATTGTCTCTAGTTTCATTTTGTATATAATTTTTATCGTAAAATAATTCGGAAAGAAAGTATTGTCAAAAAACTGCTTTAAGGCGCCATTTTTTCAATACGGCGGCGCGACCGGCAAAAATATATGGTGGCAAAGTTGAAATTCGCAAAGAGCACATCAATATCTATTAAATTACTAATTTTCAAAAGTCCCGGAAAACATTCCAGGTAACTACTAATTTTCGAACCAAATGACTGTTCTAATATGTGCACATGCTACATATTATCAACTTATCAGTATTAAGAATCAAATCAATTAAATTCATCGTATCAGAATTATGTGGACCAGCAGTGGCAAAATAAATGAGTACAGCTGACTTACCAAAATAATTAACCTTCAAATTGGCTATTGGTATGACTGGCTGATGATTTAGTACTCTGACTTTAATCTTCGCTTCAAACTTGAATTTCTGAAAAAAATAAAATTCCTTAGCCTTTTAAGTAACACTGACTATAACAATGCCATATTATTACAGTTAACAGGTTTATTCTAGGGGAGTTTGCTACATCTTCAACAGGTGAAATAGGTGTCAAATGTAAGCCCATAATCTATTAAAAATATAACAAGACAGGCTTGGGTTTTTTTGTTCTTTAAAATAACTCCTATAGAACAAAAGATTCATGCATTGTTGTGAATGAAAAGTGTGCGACATTTGAGGGGTTAAAAAAACAAGCTTCCTAGCTTGCCTAGCTTGTTTTTTTAATGCTTTTATGATGAACCAAATTATAAATAGTTAAAAATTAGTATGCTTATTTTGCTTTACAACTTCAAGAAACAGTCTACCTCATGAAGACAGTATTCTAACAATCTCAAAGTTGTATCTGGGTGTTCAAACAAGTCACTACTAAAATTAGACCAGCCAGCGGTGAACTCTGTATCACTCAGCAAGTTTTGTATATCAAGTGGAACACTGCGAGTCTGGTCAATCTTCTCTAAGTCGAAGAGGTTCCGATTCTTGTCAATGAATGAGTTGAAACAACTCATGTGTTCTGTGACTTCAGGGGTGCTTGGGTGCCCTGAAATGAGAAAACATTTTGTCAGTAGTTTTTGTGTGTTACAACTTTGTTATTGTGGTGATTTTTATTTATGGTAAGGACAGCAAAATGCAAATATTCAAATAGATTTAAATATATCATGGACAGGTAGTGATGTGAAGTTTATTCTGGTCTGCCTACCCTAAAGAGCTTTTACAGTGATAGTTGTTATTTGAAATAGGTATAATCGATACTACTAATACTATAATCATAAATAATATTAATAAAATAATTTATTTTCAAAATGCTTATAAATATAAAATGGCAAGATTACATTATGATTTTTAGCGAAGAGACGTACACAGTTTTATAATTATAGATTTGGTTGGATACTAATATTATGAAGAAGTAAAATTGTTTATATGAAATGTTTTTAGGGGGTAATCTTTGGAACTACTGATCCGATATTGAAAATTCTTTCACTAATGGAAACACTATCTTTGATTAACATAGGCTATATTTTATAATGTTGATGCGAACGAAGTAACGGGCGGTTGCTAGTCCCAAATAAAAAGCTATTTTAATAATAATTTAGTATCATTAAATTAATGTTTTATTTGAGATTTTGTGGTGCACACTAATCTATATAAAATCTAAATAGTAACCAATGCAGGTATAGACTAACATATGAAATTTTCGGAGGATGATTAGTGGTAGATCACCATGATTGAGGCACAGAATACATAATAGTACACTGAGGTTTTGTTTATTTTGATTTGTTTAAATAACTACCTCTTGAACTACCCTATTATAGTGGTTATTTTAAGAAAGTAGAATTTAAATATTTATCTAAGCCCTTACCTTCCAAGGGAAAATAAAGTTTCCACACATTATTTTCAGAATTAATAGGCACGACAACAGGCAGTTGATTTGGGGGTGCTCTTGAAGAACCAGCCGTACTCGGCATGCGGGCCGGCGCAGTCGAATTATTTAAGCTGGTGTTATCTGAACTGGTAGTCGGTCTACCGCGACCTCGATACCAATTATTTCTATAACGACCCTTCCAATTACGACGCATTTTGTTCGATTCTCTTCTCTCTTTGCTTTGCGCCGGCTGCACCGTGCCAACATAGAAGAATGAAGAAGGCGGGAGAAGCAAGCACAGACTAGGAAGCAAGCAACCTGTTGGATGTTTAGTTGTTTACTTTTGTCCAAGGCAGGGTTGCCAGATGAGTGTGAATGAATTATCGTATCTATATTAGAAAATTATCGTACCAGATGAAAAATTATCGTACAACTGCCAGAACCGCACGAAACGCTATTTCGCAAAACTAGCAATAGGATTGATATTGTAGAAAGTTTTCAATTAGACAGAAATTAAAAAACTTATTTTTTTTTATAAAAGAGTTGGATCATCGGAATTACTATTTACTTCTACCTCTGCAGCAGCGCCACCCATTTTTCACTAACTTCAAAAAAGGAGAAGGTTCTCTATTTGATTGCATTTTTTTATTCTTTTTTATATTTGAAACCTCAGAACTCGATTGATGAACCGATTTGGGAAATTCTTTTTGCGTTGGGTTCAGTATATCATCAGTTCAGTGCTCAGTGTGACGCCAACCGAGCGACACGCGACAAAAACGATCTTCAAATGGGTAAATTCGTAGTGAAAGAGTGCGATTTAAGGTCACAGAAACATAATACATGAAGCGGAATTACTTTTCACACGTAAGTTTACTGTTTATGCATTTATATTAACATAGATGACGCAAAAACTAAAATAAAACACCGAACGTAGTAATTTAGTTTCAGTGTTTACCATTACAAAAAACCAACTTCAATGTTTCTTCGAAGTCTAAGGTCAACTATCGATGACATTTATATGGGACCAATTCGTAGCTATACTGATTGATAGCTGCACATATGGCTGTGGCCATATGTGCAGTGGCAACGATTTGGCGCGGTAATTACTAATCTAGTGTAATTATATCAATGACATTTGTCACGATTTATTAAAATTATTTATAACAAGTAATATAATCCTACAATTGCATTTAGGTACCTATAAAAATAAATATAAGGTTGAGCCAGTATGTCGTCGGCTGAATGGAAAAGCCTACGCGTTTTAAAAAAAAAGGGCAAAAAAAAGGTGACTGGGCGGGAAGAGAAAAAAGACAAAAAATTGAGAGGATTAATTTAATTATATATGATTACACATATGTTTTGAGGGGAATCAAAGTTTAATTGTAATGATAAAATAGTTAAATATATTGAGATACGGATTTAGAAATAATAAATTGCCCCTGACACTATTCAGACGAAGTTTTATTAAACATTGAAGGTGAAAATAGCTATCCAACAAAAAAAACATTCTCATAGTGGTATCATTACTAGCTCTCCCCGTGGGTATTAGGTATTGCCGCATAAGCGCCGAACAAAGTCGACTGGGCCTAGTCTTTGTACATAGGTACCTATCATTGAGGAATTGGTACCTATACAATTATTATTTATCTGATTTTTTTGCCGTGGCCAAAAAGGTAAACAAAGAAATGTCACTGTCAAAGTGACAGGCCAGGGAAGCAAAACCTGTTATTCTCTGGATCAATAATACTAATACTCAGCCAGTGACTTCACTTATGCGGATTATTTATTTCACTACATCTAGAGTGCTTCATTTGTCTCTTATAAGAACCTACCATTCTAAAAAGGCGGCGGCAAGACCGTAGACACGGGCGGATGTGTTGAAAAATACTGTATAAACATTTATATATTCATGTCCTTTTGACAATTTTAACAGGTATTAATATAGTTACAAAGCAATCCACAATCCACAGCAACTAGAAAAAGCTATATGATGGTCAATGATAAGTCAACTGTTCAGATATGTATGTCTGAAATCTGAAAGTTATCATCTAATAACTGTTCAAGTTTCAGACATATCTGAAGCGCTTTTGGATTCGGAATCTGATTGATAAATATTTATGATGAATCTATCTTTTATGTTATCTATAAAGTGGTTGAATGGTTGAATTTTTCTGTTGCACTCATACACTTTTTAGGTCGTGTTTTGGGCGTATAAATAAGTAAAAATAAACATAATAATATAATGTACTTTAGGTACTTTACTTATTAACTATTGTTTGGACGTCAGCAAAACCTTGGTTGTATATTCCTTGGAAGAAAATATAGAAAAATTCTTCCAAATAAATCAAGGGCAAATGAATCCGACTGCTGCGTGCCAAAGCGCAAAGCCTTCGGGCACAAAACAGAAAAGTACAGTTGTCAATCTGATGTATGTACTTCACTTTTCATATCTACGCTCGGTGGTCGCGCTAGGGTTGTTAAATTAAACGCGCGCGACCAGGTGCGGCAGTGTGACGTCACGACGGTTACTCGGACGGTGCAGAAAATTTTTGGGAGGTCCAAAATTGATTAATTTAATAAAAATGACTGTACAGTTAATATTATATAGGTAATAAAGTTTTTTTGAAGACAAAATTTTAAAGCGATTAGTTTACATTTACATCTTCCTCATTAGATTATTGAACACAAGGCTAACGCAGCTTATACTACAATAAATATCTAATATCAATTGTAAAAATATAATGACAAGGCCACAAAGTCATGCTCGTTTGTTCGGCGCGGGCCCGGGGGGCCGGGGCGCTTACCTATCTACCTAACTATTCTGTGTTACGTTAAAACGAACTATCGAAATACAAGCAAACACGTCCTTACCTCTCTGAAACAACTGGTACCTTAAAAAACGACAATTCACCGTTTAATGTTGAATTTAAACAACCGTCCACTGAACAATTATATTAAATTTTTTTTGTTGCTCCATTTTTGCACAAAAATGTTCACAGACGCGTGTCTCAAGCGGATGGCACTCGCGCTCGCATCGCATATACTTTATCTGAGCATCGCACTGATCTCAACTGTGCCGAGATATCGTGTCCGTGAGCGGTGTCTATGTGTGCGTTGCTCGAGCGTACTTTGTATGTAGATTGATTTCTGCACTTATCTGTTTTGTGCTTCGGGTGTTGCTGTCGCTCTTCGGCGGCGGGCGGCCGCCGGCGCGGCGGCGGGCGGCGCGGCGGCGGGCATATATATATACGTAGTATCTCTTACTAGTCTGTGGCGGCGGGCGTGACCTTGGTTTGATCGATCATCCAACCGTGTGGCTCTAACTTATCAAACATTGAGGAATCAATGTTATCAAACATGCATGTATTCTAGTCTGTGGTTCTGTTTGACTTTTGTAACATTTGTTTTGTCAACAAAATCAGCTGCTGTCCATTTTTATTTTTGAAATCAAAATAAACAGTCAAATTTTGAATTTCGAATAGTTTTCAATCAAATGAGTCAAACAGGATGAATTTTATATTCGTTTTGAATTGATTTGTTTAAGGAAGCAGATTGAAATAGATTTTTGATATTTTCTTCATTAGTGGAAATCATGGCTGAAGAGGGGGGCGCAGATCCGGCGGTAGCCGACGAAGCACCTCCAGTAGCTGCACCGGCTGATACACGTTCAACGGAGCAACTACGTCGATCTTCCGTTAGGATTGGGCAAACTATGGGTAGAGACAGTCAAGGATCTTACACTTACAGAAGACTCGGACCATCGCTTGACACAAACGAGAGGGTGATAATTGACCGGACTGCTCTCGAAGCCATCCTCGATGTCAGCTCACGTATACAAAATATACAGAGGAAAAGCCGACCGTCCATGAGTACACTAGCGTTAGCTCATGAGTCTTACAAAGACAAACAAGTAAATAAATTTCCCGAGTAAACATTATATACTTATTGTTTCATTTCTAAATGTAATCAAAAGCTTATGTTTGGATGGTTGTAGGCTAAGGCTAAAGAAGCACGCAGTAATCGTATGGGAGGCTTGAAAACTCAGAATAGATTTCTTCTTGAGAATGCGGCGTCTATATTAAATAGAACTCCAGAGTATGTCCTGGTATGTGGTCAACTTGTTCAATATTTCAACGATTTCTTTGGCTTTATACTAAACAATATTTTTATTATAGGAAGGGGTTTATGATGCTGATATACACATTGAGCTATTGGACAGCGCCGTAGCAGAAGGTGGTAGAAACTGTGTTGTTTTGTGTGATGCACTGTTACCACCTCTAAAAATGGGTAAGGTCATCCAATTTTTAAATGGTAGTTTATTTTTAGAATTATAACGATGCCACAAAGATTAGCAACAGTCTGTATTTATGCCTATTACAAATATTACTAGCAGTTACCTGTCACTGTCCATGTAAAATTTGGTTTATAGTTGTTGCCTAAGAAGCTGTTCATTATTCCTGGATAAAAAGTAACTTTTAATTCCAGTACCTAAAGTAACTATATGTATATTATATAATAAAGTTTCATCAAAATCTGTTCTGTCATTATGAAGTTAAGTGGTAACTGACACACACTTTCACATTTATAATATTAGTAGGATATTGTACAAAGCGCTAGAGGACATAAAAATGCATTGTGTCGCAGAATCAGCAGTACAAAATATAATGTAATGGATTGTTAATGGCGTAAGTGGAAGTTTAGTGGTAATAATAATGACCTAATTATCCTAGACAATGTAATTGTCTTATTATTTTATATTATTTAATTGAATTATTATTTTATATTTCCATTCAGAATCTGGAAGGTTCATACACCAACAGAAAGGCAAGATGGAAAGGACATACATATCTGACGGATCCTCAATTGTTACGGAGGGCCAGTGTGTCGCCATGTACAGATTAAAAAACAAGGCTGTTGATGCTAAGAATATTGCTGATGTAAGATGATTCTCTTCTAATGCATTTCACATTACTAGTTATTCATAATCGTAATTGGGTTTTTGAAAAAAAATATTTTTTTTTATGTATTTTGAAACTTTATTAAGTATTAATAATATTGATATTGATATATAATGCAAAAAACTTAAAAAAAATATTTTTCAATGAATTATAAACAGTTAAAAGTTTTTTTTGCGGCGGTCGTATTTTTTCATTAAATTCTTCAAATTATTTTTTTGTGTAAATAGTGATCAGTTGAGTAGTAATTTGTAGTTATTTTAATTTTTAGTGTACTATATATTCTGTTTATTTGTGTATAGAATCCACTGGTAAGTCATTTTTGTTAATTTTCATCGAAGATGAAAGACCCTCCGGACCCCAGGGGCAGTGTGCCCCCGGTTGGTTGTAATGTTACTATATTATCGAATGAATCTGGTATGGAAACGGACAGCTCTATCAGTTTCCGAGCAATTAAGCGTGGCCGTCCTTATAAGGTTTGTAAGCATTGTAACTAACGAAGGAGGAAATTTAATAGTGAACCGAAACCTTACGGACTGCCATTATGAGATTGAATCTATTGTTGAAAAACCGAACGCAGCTCCTGCAGTTTCAAATAATATTGTTAACCCCCCACGTTCGAATCCTAGTCCTGTTGTTTTGAATGACATGGTTAACTCTTCACGACCGAACCCAGTTGTCCGAGTTTTATATGAGCCTACAGATAATGCTATGTTGTTCATATTCACAAAATAAACACTGACCCAAATGATGAAACTACTCTCCACCCAATTGCTTTTGGAAAATTCTTAAACAAGTATTCCATTGCAAATATTGTGAATGGTAGTTTAAAACGTATTGCTCGAAATATAATCTCCATTTCTTTCTCGAACCATTTGAAGAATGCGCTTGGGCCATGTTTGTAGCCCATTGCATCTTTCGAGACTGCATATTGTGGACTCTCCTGCCTGCGCTTGCGGGGAGGATGTGGGGGATTTAAATCATAAGAAAACATAATATTATTATGTTTTCTTGTTCGCAATACGATAAATCGTCATTATTTAAATCTTTGGCTACACTTAAAATTCCGTTTCCTACCAATATTCTCTGTCTTCTTCATAATGCAGATCTTAATGTATATATGGCAATATCTGAATATATTATTACTAATAATATTAAATTGTAAATATGTATGTAAAATTGTATATTATATATTTATTCTGTGTATATGTATATTATTTATATTCCAATTATCCTTAGTTTTCATATTCCGAAATGCTTACTCACTCACCTGATCCTTTCCGTTGAAATTGTCATCCTTGTTCCACTATTATTTACATTTCCTATGATTTCTCCGCTTTAGTAAAAAACCGAATATGTACATAAATAATAAGTCTACGAAACAACAAAAAACAAGACGCTGGCAAATGCACAACGTGCGACGCCAAACTCTTCAGAAAGAGGAATAAAAAAACAATTAAAAACTAATGAAATTTCAAAAAAGATCACGTGACTATAAACGCGCCATGATTGAATTGCGTTTTTGACAAAAACCCAATTCTGCTCTCATTTTAATCTTGTGGGTGTTTTGAAATGTATATCTATCTCTATAATAATATTGAAAAGACCTTAACTTTCTAAATCAGATGTTAAAATCATCTTTTCCAGGATTATTTTTTAGTATTATTTGACATGAATCAAGAGACAGAGAATGTGGTATCTGGCATCTACAAGACCATGCTAAGAGCGTATGTGCCGGCACTTAAAGAGTGCAGAGCATGGGGTGACTTAAACCCACCCAATCCTAACAGCGCTGACATCATTAAGACCTTTATTTCTAAGATTATGCTGTTTATTGACTATCTCGCTAGTAAGTTTTTTACGCTTTCGAGAGAATTTTAGTAGTTCGAAATTTTAAATCAAATCTTAGTGGCACAATCCAAGTAAGTGGTAAGGCAGGGGTGCTGACAGCGAAGTTTGACTGGGAGAAATCGCCATATGGGTAAGATTAAAATTAGTAATGTTTAGCGACTTTTGTCGTCTCTTGCCGCGAATGTCGCAGTGCCACGGCGGCGGCGCGGAGCCATACTTACTATACTAGGGCGCGACGCCGCAGTCACGCGATTGTTTACGTAAATAATAAAATATTCTTGCGTTTTTATGAATGAAAAGTGTGCATGACATTCTAGGGAAAGCCGGCCGCATCTAGGAAAATTCCGTAAAAAGAAATTTTGTTGCATCCGTTCCTCTTTTATTTGTGTATGGCGTGATAAGACGATGTCAAATATTTCCAGAAACCAAAATCGACTTGGACTGCTGCACAAAATTCCAAATAAACCTATCATTGTATGAAGACGAGTTGGCGGATGCGGACAAAATGAAACTTGCAATAACTAAAACTCATGTGCTGGAAGAGATTTGCACTTATGTGAAGCAGTGGGTCAGGCAGATCACTATGGTATGTAAGATGAGAAGAATTCCTAGCATACACTTTTTCTAAAGTGGTTGCGTGTTTTTAGTTGCTATCTCTTCGAGCTTATGTCCCGGCAGTAAGAATAATATAAACTTAAGCTTTTTCCTTCATTACCTAGATGAATGAACTTGTTTGCAGATTTGCACAATGACACATGCTTTTATTTATAAATTTGATTTGATTTGATGTCTGAATTTCAATCACGTGATTCCGACTTCCGACTTCCTCCTTTCCTCAACTTGAGTCTCTATTTTATAAATCCAAATTATTTATATATCTATAGATCCTAATCACAATTCTGATTTATTTATGTAATAGTTTTGCGCTAAAGTGGTACAAGGAATGACTTACTGCTCTACCTACCAGTCTTCTAGGTCGTGAAGGAAATATAGGGGGCGTGCGGCAACGTTTGAAAAAATACGAGCCAAATTACCTTGATCTACGATGATGATACCATGATGACGTATGTTACTCGGAAACCGTCGTTCAGACACTTCACATTTCGAGAAGTATCTTCTTCACTCCATACGAAAATTCCAATTTCCATCTCTTCCAGGTGTTAGTCCAAAGTCAGCAACTCCGCCGTGAGCGCTCGAACATCGGTCCCCTAGCGGAGTTGGACCACTGGCGCCGACAACTCACCACCTTCACATCCATCATCGAACACATCAAGAGCGAACCGTGCATGATGTACATTCACACTCTGATACGAGCGAAGTCGAAACTTATTAAGGTAAGATAAGATAAAGAAGTTATTTCTCGAGTTATATTGTCTTGAAGAGATCAGTATGAATCATGAAACTGCCAATAGGGGAGCGACAGTAATCGAGAAAATATCTAAAATGTAGTTAGAACGAATGTTCGTCGAACCAGAAAGAACAGTTAATCAATATTTGTGTGAAATAATAATGATTTATATTTTTAAATCAATAAATAATTCTGACATTTTTAATCTGTTCTTCATCTCAAACGAAACAACAATCACAGCGCATGACGTCATTTGTAGGCAAATGCCGTGAGTCAAGCTTGTGTTTATTTTACGTTTTTGCTTTTCATAAAATGTATTTTTGCTAATTTTTTCGTTCCATTACTACAATATTTACCCATTACCCAAACTTCACAAAACGTATTAGAATCTCTTTGCAAGTGTTATTTCGAAGAGTTTGTCGTTTTCTACCTACATATGACATTAGTCCAGTCATTATAGTAAGTTCACCTCGGAATTCGAGATACCCAGCTGTAAGTCTGTAAATAGTTGTATATTGACACCCTAAAAGTTGTCTCAAAACCTACATATGGTAGGGTGTAAGCAACTATTAAATTTCAAGGTCAAAGGTCACAAAAATCGTTTTTTTGCGCTTTTTTTGGAAATATCTCATTTCCTATGGGTTTTTTGCTATTTGTATTTATTATCAATATTGTAGAATACAAAATTCTCTACAAATTTTGTTTAAAAAAATTTTTTATACGGTGAACCGTTTTCGAGATAGAGGGCGGAGAGTGCGCAGTCACCGCATCACTTCAGGTCAACCGGTGCCTCCGGTCGAAAACGCGCCATATATAGTTGATGAACTATCAATAAATCAATGATTATAAATATTTGTCAATTTTTATTAACTATTATATTATATTTTATCATTTTCTTCATGCATTAAATCTATATCTATTCAATAATACTGATAACCGTTTACTAAAATTAAAAAATAATTAAGAGAAAAACTTAAATCATAATATAATTATATTCCCATTTACACTAATGACATTTTAAATAGAAAAAAATGGTATGGGGTTGGGCAATGCGAAATGATTTTCTGGAGCCTATCATGACAATTTTACCACCTGCTCCAGAAGATTTGCTAAATACAATTTTCTGCAACTGCAAAAGTGGTTGTGGTTCGCGATGCGGATGCAGGAAAGCGGGCTTGCAATGCTCTTTAGCTTGTGGCCAATGTAATGGGCAAGCTTGTCTCAATGCTCAACCATATCAGAGCGACATTGACGAAGATGGAACCTTTGATCCCGAAATCATGGAAGAACTTGAGACAAATGTCGTTGAAGACGATAATGAAGACCAGTTTGAAATTTACCAGCAGCCAGAAGACGACGATGAAGAGGAAGAAGATGTTTAAAATTATAAATTGTAGTTTTTGTACCCTTTATTCCATTTTTATACTTTCAATAAAAAAAAAATTATTCAATGATATTTTTTAATAAAAAGATTAATTCATAATTTATTTGTTTTTTTTTTCATCATGTAAGAAGTTATTAATATTAATTAGGTTAAAATTCAAATATAATTCTAATATTTTCATTAAAAATTCTGCAATTACATGGGCAGGTAAGTTAAATAAATTAATACTGAATAAAAAGTGGATAAGTTAGGAAAAAAATGATATAATATAATAGTTAATAAAAATTGACAAATATTTATAATCATTGATTTATTGATAGTTCATCAACTATATATGGCGCGTTTTCGACCGGAGGCACCGGTTGACCTGAAGTGATGCGGTGACTGCGCACTCTCCGCCCTCTATCTCGAAAACGGTTAACCGTATAAAAAATTTTTTCAAACAAAATTTGTAGAGAATTTTGTATTCTACAATATTGATAATAAATACAAATAGCAAAAAACCCATAGGAAATGAGATATTTCCAAAAAAAGCGCAAAAAAACGATTTTTGTGACCTTTGACCTTGAAATTTAATAGTTGCTTACACCCTACCATATGTAGGTTTTGAGACAACTTTTAGGGTGTCAATATACAACTATTTACAGACTTACAGCTGGGTATCTCGAATTCCGAGATTTTTACCTAATTTAAGCTTAAATGACTGGACTACATCACAAGTTTTGAGGTGACCTTTTGCGCGGCAATATTTGAAACATAATATTTAAACATTGTTTTAGGTACTTTAAGAGCGTTATTTAATTCAAATAGTATTTTTCATGGCTATATATATTCATTGTCTGTCACTGACTGTCATTTTAAAACACTTTCTGAAAAGTTGTCCGATCTCCTATTGTAACAGATTCTAAATAACAGGAAAAAAATATATATTGCTCGGACAGGGCTCGAACCTACGTCTTCGGAATACCGTCCTCAATCGAATTGTGTGTGACATCAATGCCAAAAGTAACGGCGACTAACCCAAAATAAACACAACCCACCCGCAACATTCTCAGTTCTTCGTGATCGTGGTGCTTACGTGCCGTAACATCGAATTTCACAAAATTAATTAAAAAACATTGAAAATATCTTGATTTTAAAGTTCATTCTGAAGTAGGCTCACTATACCGTTCCGAACGGTCAAGCAGTCAAGCTACGGCAAGCCGTTCACTGACTGCAAGGTATTATAAAATAACGATTTCGCTCTAAGGCCGTATTTTCAATCCTCAGATAGGCGAGGTGGATAGTGGACGATCGGATGAAGTAATAAACGCCAAGTCAAACATACTTTGTTCTTTTCTCGCATGTTGAATGCTGCATAAGTGCATCTCACTTGTACACTTCGCAGTATATTCGGCTATAGCTGGAAAATCTGCACTAAAATATTGTATTACTTTCAGAAATGGAGGGCCCTAGATAATCAAGTAACAGATTATTATAACGAGGCGTTTGATAACGTGAAGTATTTGTATGCCTTGGAAAAATACTGTGAACCATTGTACAGGTGATAAACATATTATTTTACGAAATAAATTTTCCTTTAAGAATTTTGGTGCGTCAGGTTGATAATCACATATCACCGGTTGGGCTTTATTTCCTTTTTGGACAGCTTTTGTGGCGCAGTGCAGTGGTTGGCGGGTCGGCTCATATTTTATACACCACGGAGGTTTAGGTCCCCGCTACGGGACAAAGATATATGTACATATAGAAAAAGTTCGTATCTGAACATATTCCATCGTCGCAGTTCCTAGTTCCCAAGATATATCATGCTAATATTATAAATGCGAAAGTGTGTTTGTTACTTCTTCACGCTGTAACTTTGCTCACGCTGGAAATTCGGAATGGAGATAGCTATACTCTAGACTAACATACAGGTTAATTTTTATTCCGGGTGAAACCGCCGGGCGCAGCTTGTGTTTATACTAATATATATACTATACTAACATACAGTGTATAGTTATAGACTTAATATCTGATGTCTCGGGGTGATGAGCGCAATACAGTGCTAGGCAGTGCTATTTATGGTATTAAAAGTTATGGGTGGCACTGCAATTGTTGTAGGCAGGCGTGGCGCTTACCATCGGGCGAACGACTTGCTCGTCTCATCACTCAATTCCATAAAAAAATAAAACTATACATTATTTTTACAGATGTGATCCATACACGATGCAGCAATTCATTCCAGGCTTACTATACACGGTGCGGATGATTTTCGCGACCTCCCGCTACTACAATACCACCAAACAGATATCAACGTTGCTGGTCAAAGTGACCAATCAGATACTCAACATGTGCATGGATTTTTTAACCAATAATGGGAAGAAGACTATCTGGAATCAGGATAAGCTTAATTTCAATAAAAAATCTAGGGTGAGTTATATAGTTTTTTGTGGTTAAGTTTGTGAATTGATGGCTCAGTGGCGCCATCTAATTTTTTGGCTTTCAAATGTTATCTGACTTCCTTCTATTGTGTTGGCCTCTCAGACCTTTAGATAATAAAGCATGTAATATGGGTATTTTACATGGTATGGTATTGTATTTTATCTAATGATCTAAGAGAGTTATTAGTTTACCACAGTATACTGTAAAATGTAAAGAGATACATTAAATAATAATTATGTTTTTAACAAAAAAACGACTTCAATTCTGATGTATCTTCGAAGTCCAGGGTCGGATATTGATGAAATTTATATGGGTGGTCCCATATAAATTCACCCTTGAATCTATACTGAATCTAATGCACGAAATTTTCAAATCAGTTTATAAATGACGGAGATAACGCGTACCAAACATACAAAAATACATTCGAATTGACAATCTCCTTTTTAGAAATCTGTTAAAAACAGTTAAAAATTTAATTTCAAGTTTCACTTGGCATTATTATACAAAAGTGTACCTATCTTAACAACGTAAAATTATGGTACTATTTTGTTTGCAGCTATGTCTAAATCTCTACAGCTTCTACCGAGAGTGTTACAACGAGACTCAGAGAGAAATGATGGAGGCAGCCGACGAGAGACCCTTTGATTGTTCAGAGATGTATATTTTCGGTAAATTTGACACGTTCAAAAAGAGACTTTTAAAGGTAAGCTTCATTAAGATCATAATGTAAGGATACAGAGGTGTTCATGAGCACGGATAATAATAATAATTTCTTATGAGGTGGAACTGGCAGGTGCCGAGGTCTCATTTCATAGACCGGCTCTCATCCATTAAAAATTCACTTCAATAGCCCAATCATAAGTAATTTTCATATCTTCAATAATAGTCCTCGCACTTATCGGCGGCTGTCTTTGATTGCATCTTATTAATGTTGCACTTAGAGACGGGCCCCGAAGTGTTGCCCATTACATATCTAAATTAAATGCTCTAAGAGGCCTCTACGTGTTGGACTCTAGGACCATCCCACAACACCCAGACACGTAACAAATACTTGCGCTTTCTTCCTGTGCATAAACATTTGTCCCTTTGCGGAAATCGAACACGCAACCTCGGTGGTGTATGAGATTTGAGCAAATCTGCCCAACCGCTACACCGCAGAAGCTGATTGGGGGCGATGCTTTGACATCCACATCCGTTATCTTAATAGTAGAGTTGACGTATTCTGACGAGATAGTTCAAACAGCTGGTAGATCATGGTCCAGACTAGCACGGGAAAGGGAAGGTTTGAAGGGGTTGGAGGAGGCCTTTGCCAAAGGGCACACAGATTCTAACCGAAACAAAAGGAATCGAAGCAAAGTACAATAAACAAAATTGAATCTGACACAGGCTATAAATAAATAAATAAGACGTATTCAACTATTTAAGAATCCAACTACTGGATCTATCCAACTTATTTATTTACTATAAATATTTGGATTAAGTGTTTTTGTGGTACTGATTGATGAGACGAGCATGTCGTTCGCCTGATGGTACGCGACACGCCTGCCATAACATTGCAGTGCCACCCAGAACTTAATTTTAATACCGTAAAAAGCACTGCGTAGGACTGCATTGCGCTCATCACCCCGGCACATCAGATATTAAGCCCATCATCATCATCATCATCTCATATATGCCCAGTTATTTCGCTGGCTACAATGTCCTTCAAACAGGAAATCAGTTGCGCACTACTGCTCTGCTAACTACTCTTGCAATTAAGTTCTAGTCCTTGTATTCTTCGTTGCATGTGTTGAGGTTAACCTGATAAGAAACAGTATACTGTAATACCTAGTTATTGGAGACATACAAGTGATTATCCGTTTGCTTTTCAGATAATAGATCTATTCCAAACGTACATAACTTATTATGTCTTGAACAAGACGACGCTAGAAGGCATTGAAGAATTCGCCGCCAATTTCAACAAACTTTTCAAAACTATATCTACGAAAGGTTATGACGCTTTAGATCACAGGTAAGTTGCCTAGATACTTTTACTATTATGAACTTTAATGCATTCGGCAGAACGTTGACATTACATAACCATTTTTATACAACTATTTTAGATATAATTAGATGATAGTGTACTTGATGATAAGCGTTGAATTGTCCCAAATTTTTAAATAGCAATGTTCTGCTCGGTATCCCGCTTTCGTCGCTCTTATAGACATCAGTTTTTAAGGCCCAAAAATCGTTGCGTGGCAAAAAATATCTTCAAAGCGAAATGCAAAAATGTATGAACTCTACTTTGTGACAATACCTGAACCTCGAGTGGTCAGAATTATTCCAGTGCACTCTCCAGACAAGCACCTGTAAAATCCCTTAGCCGTGTGACACTACGGGCACGTTTTGAAAGTAGCACACAACGCCCGAATAACGCATTAGCCGTTCCGATATTAGCTGCGGCCTTAATTTCTTTTTTTATTTTATTTTTAAATTAAAGATTTAAAAAGTAATATACATAAATTTCTTAGGATACCACAAAAACCAAAGGAGGTTGGTCTTGGTACGCACATTTGCTCTTTACTGCCATTAAAAATTAGACTATAAGATAAGATAATAATATGCCAATACTGGCAAACAACGTTAACATAATCAAAGATTTCTTCAATCAATCTGTTTACTTGTGTAAGTTTTTATGGGTAGTCTCTGCTACCGTCCACCGAGCCAATTATTTTAGACGAAATATAGCCAACGACTGCAGACCGGGTATGGGGAAACGGCGTCGCTCGTCGCGGTTCATATTAGCGGCGTCTTTCGGAAGAGTATTGAACAACCAGTTCAATATTATACCATCATATCAGTCCCCTTTGAATCATGTCCATCTTCCAGTTGGCTTTACCGTAATGTTTGCTTGCAGACGTCCTGATTTTGATAAAGATTATAAGGTCTATAAAGATGCTGTTGCCAATCAAGAGCTATTGTTGGAGAACTTTATGATAAATGTAACTATTTCACAGTGATATTCCTACGCTTCATACCTCTACACCCTTTTGGGAACATGTATTGCAAATTTCATGTTTCTGATCATTTCATGTTTGATGACTTTGATCTTCAATGGTTTAGGCTGTGAGTTGTCATGTCTGTCAGTTCGTCACGGAACTGTTTTATATGTTTAGAAGATGATAAACAACGTCCAAAGATTACACAAAATAGGTCCAGGCCTGCTTCTAGGATTCCCGACATTGTAGGAACTACGAGGTTTATAGGGGTCCGACAACAGCAATATCCAAACACGGGAAAAAAATTGCTGCTATTTTTTTCCGCGTACCGTGTGTCCCGAAACAGTTATCAGAGTTTTATTATGAGTGGATTTGCCCATGCACTATTAAAACCTCTGGTATAGTGGTTGGGCGAGTGAGTTCAATCTATGCGGAGGATATGCGTTCGATTCTCGCTGCGGGACAAATGTTTGTGAACGGAATAAATGCGCATGTATTTGTTTCGTGTCTGGGTGTTGCGACTCCACGTAGTTTCTAGTTTCTTAGATATAGGGAACCCTAGTGAAAGGCAAAGAACTACGTGTGTGCTCGATAGGCGAAAAAAATAAAGAAAAGGATGTATGGAAGGAAATAAGGAAAAGGTGTAAGTAGGTATCTATAATTGACGTAATATATGATACAACTTGACCTTATATCGTACACTATTGTTTTCAGAGTGTCAACAAATGTCCTACTACGGAAATAGCATTGTACTTGTTATCGAGATTTGAAAACCTGAAACTTGACTGCTTGTACCTTGAAGATCAGTACTACGACTTGATCAGTACATACACTGCGGAAATTGAATCTATTAGAGACAGGTTAGTCCATTTCTTTATGTAACACGTCTACAGAAGCAGCATCACCTAGAATAATGTTATACACAATCCATCGTGGCACAGCACTGCGCTCGTCACACCGAGTCAATAGCTCTTAAGTATCATAATGCCGAGAAATTTCGCCAATGTTAATCTTTTGTTCATAATCGTACCGGACCCCTCATGAAAGTAAAATCAAATAAATAAAATTCTCTTTTTATTCGCAAAGCTCTGTTAAAACAATTTTTAAAGGTACAACGAGGAACGGGAGAATCCAGAGCTACCAAGAAACATGCCACCTGTAGCCGGCAGAGTTATGTGGATAAGGTTCTATGATAAGAACATTAAAATGCCTATGAGCGTATTTATAGAGCACCATGAAGTTATTACTCATATGGTAGGTGCTCATAACTTTAAATAATATATATTTACTAGCCCCGCTCTACCCGCGACTTATGCTGTCTGCGTAGAATTCCGTTTATCGGACCTATAGTACTTACAAACAAAATTTCATCGATATCCGTTCAGTTGTTATGGAGCCAAGTTTTAACAAACAAACACATGAACACACACTAAATGTATAGGAAAAGGTTTATTAGATTTCTGGCTTTTGTGATACCTATACCTCAGTTGGTTTGCCAGAATCTTTTGATCTCTATTAGGAATCGGATCGATTCACACCATAAAAAACATTAAAATTAATTACCCATTTTACTGATGACTATTTTTTTATAATCTGTAAATGCAGTTTAAAATAACTTCAGATAATATGGATAGCATCCTAAGAACGTTTTCCTGTAACCCAAACGGTACAAGAAGCGGCTTTTCATGCCCTATCTCAAATGTTCACTCTGTATAGTATAGATAGGCTTTGAATTCCATGTGTTTATTACTTTTTTAACATATTAGAACATTGTATGTGTTACAGAATACACAACGATGTATAAAACTGTTCAACGTAATGAGCATTGTGTTCACGGAATTTGAACTAATATATCACAAAGCATGGGCTGAAAATGTTGGGCAGGTAAATGAAACATTTAATTTATTTTAATTTTTATAATATGATTCTCTGAATATAATGAACTTGGAACTAGGAAGACCTACAACACCCATACGCAGAACAAATACTTG
This sequence comes from Petrophora chlorosata, assembly GCA_951640565.1. NCBI lineage: Eukaryota > Metazoa > Arthropoda > Insecta > Lepidoptera > Geometridae > Petrophora > Petrophora chlorosata. Next base: position 8,246,915 of record OX621190.1, read on the forward strand.
CGCTATTTTTCTGTGCACGAACATTGTCCCGTAGTGGGACTCTCCGTCATAGAATAGATAACAGTACCTCGTACAGAAGGTTCATTCCACCATGACGTTGCACGCGAAGCATATAGATAGCTACTCTCGCACCTAGTGATAAAGCACAAGTTAGCTCACAGTACTTCGAATAACTTTAAACAAAGAAGTGAACCAGGCCTGTCTCCGTGGTGTATGAAATAATTATACTTGACTTCCTTCTTTTTGTAGCACAAGCAACACGCTAATCTATTTTTATTGTCCCAGGTCAGGTTAGGTCTAATCGCGCCTCTCTTAATTCGTCACCCAGTCACAAACCTTTACATCGTAAACTTCAGTATTTACATTCCGGAATGCATCAGAGAAGTTGAATATATGTGGCAGCTGGGACTTTGTTAGTAAACCTTACATTAAAAAAAAATTATGATTTTCAATACATGGTGTACACGTTACATTAGAAATTGAGGCTAAATTGGACTTCCTAAGACTTGTAAATGCTGTGCTAGACACTTACATTTTTTTTTAATATTGTGCTTTAAAGTAGTTTTATAATCCCTAGTACTTTTCGTAGCAGTTTCAGACCGCGGTTGCGACATATTTCGCTTCGCGGTTGTGACATATTTCGCTTCGCGGTTTCTACATAATTCGCTTCGCGGTTGCGATTAATTTCGCTCTGCGGTTGCGACATATTTCGCTTCGCGGTTGCGACATACAGCTGTTGCGACCTATTTTGCTTCTAAATGTATCATGTATCAAGGTGTTAATAGAATTTATCGATTGCAGATGTTCCTGATAGTGCTCAAATCGTGGCCTTTTGTAAGGACAAAATATTCGGAAACTACGAAAGGATTTTGCATCTTGTTGAAAGAAATACTCAAATCAGAAAGTAAGTCAATTACCTCTTTATAAGACCTTGATATTTTATTTCCAGACAGTTTATGTACTAAAGCTATCTGACACATGAAAACACTAAGATACGATTCGTCTCTGACGATTAGAGAATCATATAATAATCGAAATAAAATGATCCGGCATAGAACTAGAGTATCCGAGATAACTCAAATAATAAGCAAGCTCAACCAATGGGGTAAGCGAGTTCTAGAGTAAAGGCCACGTTTAGACAAACGTAATGTAGAACGACCTCTGGCCAAAAAGAGCGACAACCTGCGCAAAGTAGCTGCAGCAATTTCATGAGGAGAGTCGAAGTTCGGGCTTGTCGTTGACCTTTTGATGATGATGATATAATCTGTTATTCATTTACAGGAGTATGCCAAAACTCTACCTCCCCCTTTTACGAGCGCAGCTGATAAAAATGGAGAAAGCATTCCAAGCCGGGTTGTCCACTATTACTTGGACTTCTTTGGAAATACCGTCATATTGTGACAAAATTGAGAGGGTTTTGGCTGAAGTCGACTTGTTCGTCAAGGAGGTAATTGTCTATTCTTATTTATTATATTTATTACTATTATAAAAAGGATAATTTTTAACCGTTCACCTAAAATACTGATTGTGCACCAAATTTGGTCTGTTTTTAGCATTAAAATATATAAGGGACAGCCCCCGGTAGGTTAGGGTGCGGCAGGGGTTGCCCTAGGGCCACCCCAACACCGCGAACATGTAATATTCATAAAATAGGTGCTCATTATGAAATATATTAATGAGCATATTTTGGTGCACAATCAGTATATTTGGCGGAAAAAACGGGAATAAATTGAGGTACAGTAAGCATTAGCCCCAACTTAGATTATTAGAGTGTTACTTCAAAATCGGTTGGGTGACTACGAAGATACAACTTGACCACTTGTAGTACACTTTTAAATACTGGGGAGGTCTTGCTAAGGTGGTCTTGGAAAATATACGAATATGGGCTTCCTGTCGTTTGAACTTTTAACATTGAACTTTGTTCACGCGGACGAAGTCCCAGGAAAAATCTAGTTATTGTTTACTGACCGGCTACACTCACGAGAAAAAGTCGAGACACTCGAATTTCAATAGGGACTCCGGTTGGACACTACCACCCGCTTGGACACCACTTCTTAATGTTGCCTCGACCAGTGCTAAACCTTTCGTTCGCGAGTTCGATACAGTGTGCGATTACCCTACTCGGTGTGTTGACGTTTGTGATGCAAGTGGCAGTGACAATGACGGCGCGTCTGCTCTGTCACCCGAGCGACGTTCGCCGCCCGCGCCGGCGCCGCCTCTCTCGCGGCGGGCGACACGAGCACTGGCCCGCAGTTCGCGCCAAGCGCTCGCCGCGACCGCACGTACTCCGTGAAGATGAGCGTCTGTACCGCTCGAACACCGGTCGAGTGTCTCGACTTTTTCTCGTGAGTGTAGCCGGTCAGTAAACAATAATATGAATAATACTCACGCTAGTTTTAATAATAATATAAAATCTAGTTAATATGTAAAATGACAACTTAGAACTTATTATCGGACAGCTACGGCAGGTTTAGATCGCTGGCGCTACTTTAAATGATGTAAACAATATATAAAACATCTTAATGTCTAATACTTAGTTATTCGTACATATGTCCACAAATGCCTGCACGTGGCTAGCTTTGAAGATAGAACATCACCCTGACGTTTCACTTTGTGAATGTCTTTAAATTATTATTGTTTACGCAGGTTGTGGATATGAAAGAAGCTCGTATCGATTATATCCTGCAATCTATAACTAAGACACTGCTGGTATATTTGCCTGAACAAGCGGTCGAGCCTTCCCTTTTCTACGAGGAAAACCTTGTAAGGCGCGATGAATTAGGTAAGCTAACGTCACAGTTCATAGAACAATATAACTTGTAATTCGGGAAAAAGGCAGTTCTTAACTTCTCAGTGCCAAACCTTGATAAACACTCGGTTATGGATTTGGGAAAAAATTAAAGCTATTAGTTGGTTTACTCGGGCTTCTAAATTAACTAGCTGCACGTTCTTTTCATATAACTAACTAGAGACGAGCAATTGTCTCAGGTTGACAAGGGTAGTGCCGCACCAGACTGCAAAACAAAGTTCTGGGTGGCACTGCAACTGTTCTAGCCAGGTGCGTTGCCTACCATCAGATGAAGACCTGCTCGTTACGCCACTTAGTTACATAAAAAAAACTATATCTGGTCCGTTTGGGATGACATTTCGAGACCCCGGTAGTGGTCAAGCCACTCGAGCATAAAGCAGTCGTCAGTCAGAAATAAATCAATTTGAGATTGTTCTTTTTAACCCCTAACGCAAAAAGGAGGGGTGTTATAATAAATAAGTTAAAAATAAAGTTAAATATAAGTTTGACAACTATGTGTGTCTGTTGTGTGCTTGTCTGTGACACCGTAGCTCTTAAACGGGTGAACCGATTTGGATGCGGTGTTTTTTTATTTGAAAGCAAGTTTTCTAGCGTTAGTTCATGTTTCAAAATCGGTTCAGCCGTGTGTTACATTTTATAGCTATTTTGTGTCGGGTTTTTTTTTAATTTTAGTTTTTTTTTACGACAGACTGGGTCTGCGTTTGAGCACAAGTTTGATCACAAGTTTATCGAGATTGTGGTTTTTGAGATTGTTGTTCTTTTTCACAGCTCTGGATCTTCAAACGAAATCGTGTAATGCGGAGATCGCTGTTATAGAACTGATCCACAAATTCCTTGACAGCGTCCCTTCGAAGCAAATTCGGGATTTAAAGGATCACTGGTAAAGATCTCACAGAACGAAATGTGTTCTTCCTACCTTTCTTGTAGAAACTTTGGCGATAAAAAGAAGCATATGACTACTTACCACTGAGTGGGTCCCACACAACGTCAGACGACAATGCGGCAGGCCCAGACAGAGATGGCGGGATGAGCTGGACTCCTACTAGAAGGATTGGCCACAATGAGCATTAAACCGTGAGGAGTGGAAGAAGGGTAGGGAGGCCTTTGCCCTGCAGTGGGACGACGAAGGCTAAAAAAAAAAAAATATGACTATTTTTATAATCCCTGTTTTGAAACGGTAAAAGAAGTCACTCAGCTCTTTCGTTAAGACGTAAATGAAGGACAGCCAAATGTCCTAACTAAATAATAAATGAATAATTACGATTAACGATCATAGCTTTTTTCTGTGCACAAACATTTGTCCCGTCGCGACGCGGGAATCGAAACATCAACCTCATTAGTGTATAAGATTTGAGCCAACCTGCCCAACCACTACACCACAGAGGCTGTCAACTAACTACTTCACTACTCACATAGGTAAAGTTGTATCCGTTCGTAAAGAAAGTGTTTACTTTTCAGGCTCGACTTAGAAAGAGCGTTGAAACAAGTCACTTCTGCCACGAGAGTGTTTCCTGAAGACGCAGGTAAGTCACAACTTCAACAAATTATTGATTACGGTCTCGGGCGTGAACATAATAGGTACGTATTGAGATAGGTATTGAGCTATTATTACTACGTTATAGAGAATACACCGCACATCAGTACCGTGTTTCGTTCTAGTGCAGCCGTCCGGCTGCACGTCATTCAGTTGCTTGCTAGCTCTTGAGCGACAAACTCCTGTTTGTTTTTAAACGAAAAAACGTTTAAACGCGTTGACTATGCCCTCGTGTGTGTTAAGATGAATTCAAGTAATACGGCGAAGTGTAAAGGAATAACTTACCATCGGTGAGTAACTAGTCAAACATTTTAAAATTTTAATTTAAACATAATTTTAAGCGTACGCCATGTTGCGTCATTTGTCATAGACTAAAAGTTAAGATGTGACATTGTGTAATGTTTGTAACAAGGGTAGGTAAAATTAGTTGACCTGTATTATTATAGCGAAAAAATAATCAAACATAAATTAGGAAAATAAATGTGGTGATATAATGAAATAAAAATATAAAAAATTTAATATGCAAATTATTTGTTTTATAGTCAATAGTTATTTATTCATAATAAAAATGACACGTCAAAAATAATAAATACGATTAAAAAAAAATTGTAAAAATCTTTATAAGAAAATAGTGAAACAATAGTTCATTTAAATTACGTAAATAAATAAATCAAACTTAATTCTTATACTTTAATGTTATTTGCTATTTAATTAATTCAATTTATGATTAATAAGAAAACAAAAACAGAATTCTAATGAAGCTTGTTAGGTAGAAACAAAGCTATGTCAGTTCTGTAGTCAGTCAACCAACTGTTTAGTCTATAGGTACGACAAGCTGTTGCAGAACGTTGGAAAAAACGCGTATGTGCTATGAAAAATCACGGTGCTTTCGACCTTTTGTTCGATAGAAAACTACAACATAAAAGCGCTCTATTGCTGCGTGTTTATACTGTTAGGTTCGACGGTTATTTATTGTTTCAGCGCTGCAGCGAACTTAATTTAAACATTTAACAAAGTGGAGCATGATCTTTGCTTATGATAGCTTCTCTATACGTAGTAAGAATAGCTTAATGTAGGTAACATAGTTTATTTCATTGGCAAAAGAGGAAGCGGTTATTGACTCAATTGTTATCGCCGGAAGAAAACAATAGATGTCGAACGCTCTCTATACATTTATTTATCGCTACTTTGTCGATAACTCTTCTAGCGCGTTTCATAGTAAGGGGTTACTTAAATAAACAAGAAAATGGCAGATAAAAAATAACTAAAAACTACGTTTTTATGCGCCTTTTGAGGTTAGGTCGGCAGTGCATGCTAATATATTTACTTACAATGCATTGTAATTAACTTGTGAGCTACCCTGAAATTTTCAGCCGGATAGCTAATCGGGAAGTACCTACTAGAAATTTGAGTTGTAAGATTCCATCCGCAACGATAGACAGTCTTTTCTGTCTGTCGTTGTAGACAAACGAGACAAACGAGACAAACGAGACAAACAAAAATGTGACTTAATAAAAACGTGGTAAACAATAAAGCTCATACAGCGTCTTGTCGAACTTTATTTAGGCCTGTGTTCAACGGTTGTTTATAATATGTTTGTGCTAAGACGGATAAAGTTTAAAATGTTAAGATCTAAGCCCGCTTTCTCATTGGGTCGGAAGGATACGACACCTGCCTTGTCGATGTCTTACCGATATCGTACCGCGTACATTTCTTTGTCGACACGATTCGGGATGCGGCGTGCAAATTTTTACAAATAGTGAAGCTTTCGTATTTCTTAAATATAGTACAAAAATGACGATGTGACATAATAGTAAAGAAAAATAATTAAATAATTTGAATTTGAAAGTAAGTAGATGCGATATGTCGAGGATGCGTCGTATCGCTGTCGTACAGACCCAATGAGAAAGCAGCTTAAGTATAAATTAAAAATCGATTATATAGATTATAATAAGGTTAATGCTTTAGCTATATTGTTTTATTTACTAACTTTACTGCTTTCTCAGCGTTCTTGGAAATCGAGAACCCGGATCGTTTCGAACCTCAGCACGCTATGAACGAGTGCAACGAGCTGTTTGCGTATTTCGCTACCAAATGCCTGGAGTCGCTCATCAAGTGCACAAAGCAGAGTCTTGACTTGTTGAGAAGGAGAGCTTCTGTGTCAAGGTAACAATTTTTTCATCAGGTAACATTCGCAAAAATCAATACGAAATCGTATAATGCGCAGGTCGCGTGGTGCGCTGTGTCGCGTTAGCAGCCACAAAGCTTGGCGCGAGGTATAAATATCTGTTTCGGTCGTAAAGTGTTTTTTTTTGTTAGCATTAACATATGTCCTCTTGCCACCGACCTAAAACTATTGTTTTTTCCCTATTTTATCCATTAGAACATGGTTTATGTCCCGGTCCGTGCTAAGGAGGCTGCTTAGCGCTATGTTATTTATCTCTATGTTTAGAGGATCTGCCGACAACGGCAAGAGTTCACGGGTTCCTTCTCCGTTCCCAGTCAGGTCGCATTTCGTTTGTCAACCCGGCATCCAACCAGCGCAGCGCCGGCGCTGCCTCGCCTCGAACGGTTGGAAATTCTTAATAGAAAATTCCATATATATACACTTACTTATCAACTCCGGAAACATCACGGGAACGCCTCGTAAGCGATTGGACCACTCGATGACAGCCCGTCGCCCGTACGCTTGCCCTGCGGTGACCGCAAGTTGATGTCGTACGGGTCCAGCCCCCATTCGAGCTCAACACGATATACGATTGGCGCTTGAGGGACATATGGGTAGAGGGCTGATTGAACCGCGCGCTGCCCGGGAGTGGTTTGTTTCCAAAATGTCGTACACCTAGTTAACGCCGCGACGTCAACACGCCGACCGCGCGATGACCACCCGTGCTTAACGAGTGGACGCCGAGCGGCGACGCGTTGTTGGTTGGGTGGCAGGTTGATTAATGAGGGATTACCTTTATACTGCGAAATATATTATAGATAAGTTGTGTATAAAAAGTCATCTAATATAGAGTTTATTTTCACGTTTCATCATAATCGTGTCATTATTTTTCAGTTTCCTAACAATGACGACAGACCCAGAAGAACAAAAGAAACTAAGACCACTCATGCTGACAAAAATGTTTTTGCAAATACCTAGAATCTTAATCAAGCCAACGCTGGAAGAAATACAAACTGCCTTCTCACAGGTACCCATTTAATTCACTCCATTCAATGGTTACTTGGAAGGAATTGATGCGATGCGATGCTATTATTATATTGTACAATGAAAAATTATCCAAAACTACAACATGCAGAGATTTTCGTAAGTTCTTCTTTGCTTTGAAGTGTTCCCTAAGAAAAGATATATAGCAGTTCTTACGATAGGTATAAGAAAGAACAATATGTCTTCTTTCTTTCTCGAGTCAACGTGTGGTTAACCCTGTTGTCGAAGTTACAAGCCGATTGAAGGCCTCCGACATAGTCTAACTATACTATTGTTATCCTAAGAAAACAATTGGAAACGACGAAGGCCCGGGCACGTGGCCTCCGAAGCATGGTAGCGCTCACATGTAAATATTACAAAGACGGTCACCCATCGAAGTGGTAACTGCAGCGAACGATCTCGATAGAGCGAACAGATCTTTTACGAACTGCTAGGCGAGCTTCACAACGAGCGCTACAAATAGGGGAAGTTAAAGTAGGGACAAGATAATAGGTCACTTTTGACAGATGTCAGTTTTATATTCATAGTGAGGTGACCTGCTTAAAAACATCGATTAAATGAATGAATCGAATGAATCGATACAGACTTGAAACATATGTGAATTTTAAAAATGATCATGCGAATCCCTGTCCCATTATTATTTTTTCTTTCATAAATTAAAGGAGCAAAATAAGACAAGTACCTACGTAATTTAACAAAAAAATTGCTTTTATTCACTTGAACTATCGGAACTGCTATCTTCATCACTGCTGTCAGCACTCAGAGATATTATTAATTCATTTTCAATAATATTGTCTATTCTCACTTCTCGTTCAAAATCTTGTAAAATTATTTTCTTTGTCTTCTCCACGACTTTTCGCCAGTCTTCTGTAGTGACTTCTGCACATGCAGTTTGTAGCAGAGTCATCATTTTAGCAGTACTGAAGGGTGGTTCAGTATTGTTCCGCGCTGCATGACCCTTTATTTGTGCCCAAATAAGCTCGATAGCGTTATACTGGCAATGGTAGGGAGGCAATCGAATAACTTCGTGTCCATGCTCTAGGGCTAGTTCATCGATTACATAGCGGAGCTTGGACGGCTTAGTTGCTTTTACCAGATTTAACAACTCAACTTTTAATAAAGTTGGACTTGCCTCCACACCATTTCTTACCAGCCACGAGACAATTTCTTGCTTTTTATTTGCTTGAGTTGGTGGTTTATCAACTTGTACAGAATGATACGGAGCATTGTCCATTATAATTTTCGATGGGTTTTCTAAGCTGACTAGCAGCTTCTCAAACCACTCTTTAAAAACATCAAAGTTCATTTCCTCATGGTAATCTGTTGTAGTTTTAGAGGCGAATGCGAGGAGGCAGTCTGGAATAAAACCTTGAGAAGCTGATCCCGCGTGACATATAATAAGTCGGGCTCCTTTTCCCGATGGAACTTTTGAGGAGGAGGCCGCTGTATCATCGGTCCATGTCCGCGCAACCGTATGGTTCGCATTCAACCATGTTTCGTCAATAAACACGACATTGTCCCAATCCGTAATTTTATTTACCTGACGTAAGAATGTTATTCTCTTCAAAATAATATCGTAGCGTTCTAGCAGGATTTTCCGCTTGTCGGATTTTTTAAATCTAAAGCCAATCGATTTCAAAACCTTTGATAGAGACGATTTGCCTCCAAAAAATAAGCCTGCGCCTTTTTACGAACTCAATAGCTTTTCCCGTGTAGGATATTCTTTTCTCGAGTAATATCCATAAATGTGGTTGCGAATTGCAGCAGCATCAAAATTATCAACGTCAACAATTTTCTTGTCCCTCTTTCGTTTTTTCGGTGTACGTAAAGTATTATCTTCTGAGCCTGATGGTCCGTATTTCTCTTTCAGAATTTGAGTTACTGTCTTCTTCCCTATTCCCAATGCTTCGGCAACGCGTTCTCTCGGTGGTTTCAATGATAAAAGAGGCCCATCGTTAACTGATTCACGTCCAAAATAATTGTACAATTTCAGCACTAGTTCGCGAGATTGACTGTTTAGAGTTTTCCCCCGTTTCGACATAGTAAGACTGTAATGTTTTTCTTGTTTAATAATCGTTAAGCAATCGGAGTCCAATTTATAGCCAGGTAAACGTAGTCAGTAAGATCAGGTTAAATGAAAAAGCCGGATCAGAAGAAAATAACAGAGAGCACACCAAAAACGCACAGTCACTTCGCACAACAACAAAAGACTGCGTCATCATCATGTAATGGCGACATGACATGCGTCATCGACAGGCACTGGTGTTGCCAGCAACATCCACCTAAATTGCACCCAACATCAATGACCTTTCTATTTAGTTATTTTTTTGTATTTTTATAGTTAGTTAAAAGAATAATAAATATGTATAATTAGGTTTTATTATAATCACAACGTGGTTATAAATTTATGGTGATTTTTCTTCACAAGTAATCATTGCATTCGATTCAACTTACAATCCTATCAGCTTTCGATTTTTAGAGTAACATCCCTAGTGTTTAAAAAGAAAAAGGGTTGACTGACGCAACTTTGTAACGACGTTCAGTTCTTTAGATCAGAAATTGTTTATTATGTTTAGAATGGTTTATTAGTGAAAGCAAATCGTAAAATTACTCGTATCGGTCATTATTACAATAAATATGTAAACGTAATTGAAAAAAGTTAAGCAATTGTGCAGTTCTTATTTTATGCCCGCCGTTACAAGGTTACGTTATTGAATTTTGATGAAATGTCAAAAGTGACCTATTATCTTGTCCCTACTTTAAGTCACAGAATACCTATTAATACACTACGGGGCCGGGGTCAAGTTGTAAAATATAATCGACCTTTTTTCTATTTTCAAATTGTTTTTTAGGACTTTTAATAGATAATTTAATTTAGATAATATATATTAATTATTAGTTTTAATCTTTTAATATGAATAGCTTATTATATTTCGAGTTTCAAGTCCTTCATGCTCCGTCTTCCAGCGAAGTATTAAGAGACGTTCCTGGCTCCTGAGTTTTGGCCCGAAGGCATAGTATTCCGGCGCTACAGGGAGGCGAAGCCGAAGTTATTTCCCTAATCGTAGCTTTAGTGTTTATAAATTGTATATATTATGCTAGTCTGTAAGGTATGTATTTTTGGGCCTCTGGTACTTTTAATTTGATAACTGTATTATTGCCTGAAATAAATGATTTTTTTATTATTATTGTTATATTAAATGTCATATTTGCCAGGTGGTCCTGAACTGCATAATGGATGTTCACCGCAACGTGTTCCAGTGGGGCCAACAAGATGCAATAAAGGCCGAAAAATTAACGGGATCCAACTTAATGGCTCGTAGTATGAGTAGTAAGTTTTTTTACGGAGCTATTGTAGATCAGAAGATTTGTATGTTATTATATAAGTATAAGTAGTTCCAGTATAATTTTTCTACTTGTTAAAAGCTAGCTACATTTGTACCTACATATTTAATAAGTTAAAAATAATAATATTAAATTAATTTTTATTTTTAAAATATTTTTTGTTTTTATTTTTGTACCTGCAATTTGCATTCTAAAACGGCTCCTATATAGTCCGCTCGTACTCACAGCATATAATTATTCCGCACTTTACGAGCATGATAATTAAAAAGGTTTTTATTTTCATCAGCCGGTTCTAGATCAGGCTCGAGTTTGACTGGCCTAAAGTCGTACTTCCGAATGGTGTCGGAACACAAAGACGTGGTGAGAGCGGTTATGGCACTACAAGGAATGATGTTCATGTACAAACCTGATATTGAGAAGCTATTGAAGGTGAGTTTTGGACCCGTCGTCGTTAATTATGAATTATGTCAAACAAGGACAACAAAATACGGAGTGTAGGTAATTAGACAGAAAAGGACAGACAGCATTTTTCTTGACTACTTATAAACTATGCTCTATGATCTTAATCCATCGGCATTGCAAGGTCGAATTACTTACGACACGCACGGGTCGGATTTCAATTAGTAATAATAAATATGTAAAGTTTTGTATAATGTCCCTATTTATTTATTACATTGATGCTACATTGATTACATTACACATTACATTACTTACGTTGATTTTACATTGGTGTTTTCTAATGATTTCTTCTAACTTTAAAGTTGATAAAGAAAACAAGCGAATTAACCGAGGAAAACTGTGAGGCAAGCGTGTCTCCTCTCTTTTCTTTTTCTTTCCATAATCGTTGCACCATGTACTATAGTTGTACTTATCTGTGGGAAATTGTTGATCATTTTTAACCGATTTCATACTTTCGTCATATTATATATTATAGGGCTACGGTCGATTTGCGCATCTCTGGGCAGAAGATAGAACGCAGCAAGTGCAAGATTTCGTTGATTCCAACCCGCTCAATGTGATCATAACAGACATGCTCAAGAAGTACGAGAAGCAGACCGAAGAAGTGATGAATTTGCCGAAGAGACATATTATTGGATCTATTCAGATTAATATGGGTAGGTTCATATGAAAGTATAGCATGTCCAAAAAAAGGAGACAATAATTGACCATTAAATAAAAATTATTTTGTAGCTCTGTAGTCATGGTTTTATCCTCCTTGGTTAAGGTACTCACCATGTTTTTTCTGCTTCTCAAAATCCACATTTGCTTTTTCATTTTTCTGAAGTCGCGTGTACATTTTTCCGATTTCAAAAGTTGTCCAAATTTCATCCCAATTCATTAAGCCGTTACGGCGTGAAGAGGTAACATACACACAATTTTCGCATTTATAATATACAGGCGACCCGCCCCGGCTTCGCACGGTTATTATACATATAAACCTTCCTCTTCAATCATTCTATCTATTGAAAAAAAACCGCATCAAAATCCGTTGCGTAGTTTTAAAGATTTAAGCATACATAGGGATTAGGGACAGAGAAAGCGACTTTGTTTTATACTATGTAGTGATGATTATCTAGCTGCTGACCGGGACTTCGTGCGCGTGGGATTTGGTTGTATTGCGATCCCTCGGGAATCACGAGTTAAATTGGGATGACAATTATCCTCTGTCCTTCTGCGGGCTAAAGGCTCTGTGCCAATTTTCATCAAGATCGGCTCAGCTGTTTAATCGTGAAAAGGTAACCAACAGCACAGAGTTACTTTCGCATTTATAATGTGATGAGTGTGATTAATTCATCCCTTGCTTGGCAAGGCTACAGGAGGGTTAACGTATTTTGGCACTAACCAACTGCCCTTCCTTTTCCTCCCCACACCCCATTCCTTAAATGACTGGCAACACAAACACAGATCATGTCCTCGTCTGATTGTTCGTGATGTCATGGACAGGGTCCGACTAAAAATCAATGTACTTTGAAACAACTTAGTGTGTGCTGAATTCAGAACCTTTTCCTGACTCCGCGCAACATTTCACTGTGTTGTATTTATTGTTTTTGTTTTGCCCTTGCTTTAGTATGTTCAGTGTACTTTTGTCTGATATCTTGAATAAATGTTTTTTCTTTTTTTCTATCATAGAAGTCTTTAGACGACGTTGACCGCTCTCCATCACCTGCTTGTTTCGAGTTAGGACCAAAAAGCGATCCCATATAATATTTTTGACGATTGAAAAACTTATGCTGTTTATGTATTTGTATTTCAAAGATAACATAAAGATGGGTCTACATGTAGAGTCGATAGAATGGAAGAGGATCCTAGGCAAATTGCTGAGTGTAGCGTACAAGGAGCGCGTACAAAAATTGATGCAGTTCATAAACGACCGCATGAAGACAATGGGCAAGAAGATAAAGGATTTGGATGACGTCAGACTCGCCATGATGTGTCTTGAGCTTATTCGAGAGGAATTTATTGGGTAAACATAATTAAATCTTATCATCGTTGCTATACCATCAAACAAGTTTGAAACCTAGGTGTGTCACTACAATGAGAGTTCATGAAGCAAGAGTCAATACTCTTTTATCTCTGATTGTTCCCAATGTATGACAAGGGTATACAATTAATATTAGAAATCGACTAACAAATAAACGTTAATTTAGTGTTATTGCATTTTTTACCTCTTGAATGGGCCCGCGCCGCATGGCCATGTTTACGCTGTGGCTTCGATCCGGCCGCGGCCAGGCTACTTTAGACTGTATTCCAAATGTTTTGGGTTAGTTTTTGGTTGAGATTTTGCTTCACCGAATCTTTACGGGACACTTGCAAGGAAAGACAAGGGTTAACACTATTTTTGTTTTATTTTTAGTATGGACATGGAATTGGACCTCATCGAAGAGAGCTACGGTACGTTTACCCAATTCAACATCGACATACCGAAAGAAGATGCCGATATGGTGTACGGATTGCGATATGCTTTCCAAAATATGCTTTTGACTGTAAGTTGGTACCTCTTCCTCGTAACTCCTTGTTCTCTACATAAAAACGTATTTAGGGGCCAGGATGTAGGCACTATGTATATGTTCGCTGGGTGTAATTTTTTAATTAATTTTACTATACATGAATGTACATCGTGCTCAGATGGCCTCCTGCATACGAGACCCCAAGTAAAAGATCGCTGTCACACTATATTTTTAACCCCTGACGCAAAAAGGAGGGGTGTTATAAATGTAAGTTTGACCAATATGTATGTCTGTCTCTGGCACCGCAGCTCTTAAACGGGTGAACCGATTTGGATGCGTTTTTTTTTTTAATTTTAATGCAGGTTTTCTAGCGGTGGTTCTTAGTACATGATTTACTGTGTCGGGGGTTTTTAATTTTTTTAATTAAAATTTTGTATATTCTATAGTCGCAGCAAGTCCAACAACGTATCGTTGACATGCAAGGACCACTACAGACGGAGTTGACTGATGGCGTATCTACCTTCGCCGAAGACGTGCTCAAATTTGACGCAGACTACGACGCGTTTGGACCTATGACGCCCGGACTGACGGCGAGGGAAGCCAGCGACAGGTACTATTCCTGTTTGTGGCGGTACAATAATGAGCTACAAAAGTTTAAAAAAAAGTTAAATAGTGTTTTAGGTAGGGACCGGGACGGTGAAAATGCGATGCACGCACCACCGCTCGCTGCTGCCGTCGAGAACGGGGCTTTACGGTCGCATTTCATTTGTCAACCCGGCACTCCAACTAGCACCTCTGCGCGGTTAGGAATTCTTTTTATGAAAATCCATACTTATCGATTCCGATTCAGACAACCAGCCGCGCCGCCCGTACGCTTGCCGCGCGGTGACCGCGGGCTGACAACGCGCGGGTCTCGAGTAGCCTGCGCGCCGCCTGCGAGTTGTTTGTTACGACAATGTCATGTTTCCATGTATATATTTTGGTCTATGTTGTCATAAATAAACGAATACGTCCTTCATGGGCAATTGCGTACGTTTTTACAATAAAATTCCGAAATGTATAACGGAGCTCACAGAATGTAGATTCAAATTGCGTTTGAAAAATATTCTAATGAAAAAAGCATATTATAAAGTTACATAGAAGACAAAAATTCATGGAACATTCCGCTTCTGTCAAGCAGCCAACTGGTACATTAGAAACATAATATTGTCAAAAACAAACAAAATACTGTAACAGTTCTAAAAAAAATGCTTGTCTTATCTTTTGAGTAGTGGTTCCTTTTCCGATAACGTAGTCATTGTAATAATTGACGTTCATAAGTGCATCTGTGATACCAAAAATGAATAAAAAACTTTTGAACTTTGAACATACACCTCGTCGACGACGCCGCGCCGTCTATTCGCTGATACTCGATGATCGCGCCACACCCATGGACAACGAGTGGACGCCCAGTGGCGAGGCGTTATCGTCGGTCGGGTGTCGGCTTCATTAATGAGTTATGACCTTTGAAGGCGCGTCCGCTTTATGATCAGATAAAATTTTATTCCGTGGCTTCTATTGGGGATAAAGACGTATAAGTAGTAAACACAAAAGCGCTGCATTAGTTCCGACGCTCGTGCATCTTAAAACATTTTGACTAGTTATGAAAATCAGCTGCATTTAAATAATAATCATAATCAGTTCCTTTGACACATAATTTGATATACCTTAATATCTTTCTTTCAGAGTAATTTTGTTCCAATCTCGCTTTGACGAGCTATGGAGGCGATTCGAAATGTACTCCAATGGTGAAAAATTGTTCGGAATGGAAGTCAATGACTACCCTATTTTACATCAAAAGAAGAAAGAATTCAACTTGCTGAGCAAATTGTAAGTAATTATTGTAGTATTGTATTGTAATTGTGGTTACACTCAGTATCCAACACACTTTTTAATGTCATTGAGCGAAGAGATAAGTAGGTCGTCCGCCTGACGGTAAACATTTTACTCGTGGTAGGTCTCTCGTATGCGGCAGGCCGTCTGGATAGGTAACAACGCTTTGCCAGTTATTCTGCCGCCAAGCAGTAGTGCGCCAGCATTACTGTGTTCCGATTTGAAGGGCATTGTAGCCAGCGAAACTACTGGGCATATGAGACTTAACATCTGATGTCTCGGGGTGATGAGCACAATGTGCTAGGCAGTGCTTTTTATGGTATTAAAAGTTCTGGGTGATAGTTTAAACCCTATATAAATTAAATAAAGATTAAAAAAAAAGTTCTGGGTGGCACTAAAATTGTTATGGGCAGGCGTGGCGTTTTCCATCAGGCGAATGACTTGTTCGTCGCATCACTCTGTAACATAAAAGAAACACGCTTGTCCATAACAATTCACCACCCAGATCATTGTTATGAAAATCCACCGCACCACTGCATTGTACTCGTAAGCTCTTATGGAACTGAGTATTGAGACGAACAAGTCGTTCGCCTGATGGTGAGCGCCAAGCCTTTCCATAACAATTGCAGTGCCATCCAGAACTTTAATACCCCGAGACACCCGAGACATAGATATTAATTCTTTCTTATATTATGCCCAGTAATTAGTAGTAATTTACCAACGAATTTTATGAAAGTCAAAGATATTGTCGTACTATTGTCGACATTGTGTTTAACAGTGTTACAAAAATAAACGTGTTTTGATTACAGGTACAATCTATATTTGGCTGTGATGAACTCGATCGATGGTTACTTCGAGACTCCCTGGGTCGAAATCCAAATTGAAGAAATCGTCGCACAGCTGGCTGATTTTGATATAAGGTAGGTAACTAGCGGATACCTGGCGTGTGCCACTACGCTAAAAACATGAATGGACCGAATGTGCCTAATGCATTGTTTTAGTGGTCTAAAACCATCTTCGCATTATTGCCTTTCTAAAGAAACCGGTTTGGGGCACATCAGTTGGATGGTTTCAAAGTCTATAACTATAACGGACATTTTTTGTGTTTTATATATAAGATTAGATTAGATAACTCTTTATTGTTACACTCAATGACAGTTTCAAACAGAGGAAGACGAGTGATACAGTTTCAAAGATGGACCTTCTCAGGTGTGTCTAGCGACACACTTGCACTTAGTCGCGCTTAGGCCACAGTCGTGAACGCTTGTGCCTTACTTGGTCGTACTTTCAACAAAAACTCATTAAAGATTCCTGCGTGCTTGTATAGAAAGTGTTATAATCACTTAGAAAAGTAAAATAAGCCACATGGGATTACTTTCCATGCATAGGTATGAAATATCTAAAATATTTTGATAAATAATAAAATGTTAATATTCTTGCTCCTCCATATTTGTGAGAGCGAGTTAGCCAATTGAAATAGAAATGAGAGACACGATACTCGATATTATTCGATAGAAGTTTAATTAAATCTCGCTCGCACGCATTGACTGGCGCCTCTACCCATCCTTGTTATACACACTGCCTACTTGTGTAGTCGGAGTCGGAATCCTTCGTGGGCCACCGCCGCCATCGAGTCGTAGCCGGTCTAAGAAACTGTTACCTGTTCTGTGCCGCAGCAAGCCCAAGCTTTTAAATTACAATATTAGCGCGTCACTCGTCTTCCTCTGTTTGGTTACACCACCTGAAATTATTACAACAAAAGAAAAAATACATACTTAAAAACTAAAGTTATTATTATTATACAGGGTGGGGCAAATTTTTGGCCCCTTAAGGGTAGCTACCTTGTTTTTTGTAGTTAGAAGGTTTTGTTCTTAGGAACTTTCTGTTTTATTTAAAAAAACTAAAAATGGCAATACTTTTTTCTTCAAAATTTTGGTCCCACCCTATATAGATTACATTTATTTATTTAAAATAAGCAGAACGGCAACATAAGTCATTAACGCTAACTTTGGCTCCTTCAGCTTGTCAAATATATGAAAAAAGTTTTATTGAAATTTCTTCGATTCGATTCCAGATAATGATGGGTTACTTTAAGGGAAACATTCCTGATAAGAAATTAGTTTTTAAACTAAATGGAATGATAATATCGTGATTAATTATTAAAATAAGTGACCGATAGAATTATTGATGCAAACTATTTGAATTCAGCCGTTTTAGAAAAACTATGAAACATAGAAACTATTCATGCAACGATTGTTCTACGTTCGCTATTTAGGTGTCGTAAGTTGCCGAAAGGCATGAAAGATTGGCCCGCCTTCATTGAATTAAAGAATAAGATCGATGACTTCAACCAAACCTGTCCGCTGTTGGAGTTGATGGCTGATAAAGCTATGAAGGACCGCCATTGGAGACGGCTAGAGGCCCTCATGCGTTAGTAACATTCGCTATACTTATCTAAAGAGATCACCGAATTTTCTAGTAAAGCAGCTAAAAAACCGGTAGGTATACGAAATAGCGCGGCAATTAAACATTATCCGATTGCTTTAAATTAATTAGTTAATTTAGTTTTAGCGTTAGGTATAGTAAGTAGTCTGTAGTAATAAATACATTCGCCCATTACATAAAAACTAAATGTCATCCATATTCATGCTGATTCTTATTACCAATCGACTTCTAAAAAGGAGGAGGTTCTCAATTCGATTTTATTTTTTTATGTTTGTTACCTCAGAACTCCGTTATTTATAATTATTTTATATATTTTGCGTGGCGTTCAGCATAGCTTCAAGGTGGTCCCATATAAATTCTTCGACGTTTGACCTTGGACTTCGAAGATACATCAGAATTGAAGTCGGTCTATCTCTGCTCTAGCAAAGAATACTAACGCTCTAGTTTGTGTCAGCCTGATGGTTCAAGGCTAAAAATGTAATAAATGGTAGGATATGGTAAAGTTAATAAATTACAGTATTGTAACTGATAAAATCGCCCTTAAAATTATTTATTTAGTAGTTTTAGATTTAAAAGCTAAGTAACGGAAAGAGAGAAAGAAATATGAATATCATAGTTACGTCAGCTAAAGCAAATGTACTTATTTCACATTTTAAAATCATTTGCAGACTGTGTTTTGGACGTCGAATCCGATTCTTTTACTTTGGCGAATGTCATGGAAGCACCGCTACTGGCAAATAAAGAAGATGTTGAGGTAAATCACATAAAACATTGTAATTTTACTCGTTCCTCCTTAATATCAAACCGCACTGCGCCCGCGAAGTAGATTATTTATCCTGACTTTTGTCTATTTATTTCATTTCAATCTTTCTATACCCCAAAATGTACAAATTCAAAATTTGCAAAAGACACATGATTCTACCATGTCAAAATATTACAAAGTAAAGTAAATTTATAATGTACCTCGCAAGAGTACTCTGAAATGTACTGATGATGACGAATATATTTATTTGCAATCTAAAGTTTTGGGTGCTAACATTCAATTCAAAAGTTCTTTATTTCAATTTAGTCGTCACAGTCGCACTTATGAACGTCAATTATTACAAGGACTCTACCACCGTATCGGAAAAAGAATCACTACTCAGAAGATACGGCAAGAAACTGAGGGGCATATTTTTTAAAACTTTTGTTACAATATTTTATGTTTGTTTTTGACAATATTCTGTTTCTTATGTGCCAGTTGGCTACTTGGCAGAAGCGGAATGTTCCATGCATCTTTGTCTTCTATGTAATTACTAACTGTAGCTGAAGCTAAAGGAGCGGCGCGGGTGACATGTGTGGCCCGCCGCGCCGGTGGCTGGCTTGGGATGTTTTCTGTATGGAGGGTAAGGGTAGTGGATATGTAGGAAGGTTGGTATAGGTTTCCACTGTAAAAGTGCCTCTATTTAATAAGGAAGATCTTCCAACCGAGGCAGGTGTTATCAGCCCCGGGGGACAGCTGTCCGACAGAACCTACTTGGAACTTGTATAGGTCTTATCTGTCGGGCGAAATTCGTTTGCGCGATGTGGGACTTGTATAAAAATGTGCGACTTTGTATGGGCGTTTATGCTACTTTATGTCAGTGCCATCTGTGAGCATGTCGTTGATATATGTGGCGGTGGAGGTCGCCACACCTGGATCTGGTGTCTCCAGATTCATGTTGTCCTTGTATTACATTAAAATTAAAATTTCTCAAGAACAAATTAACTTTCCATTTCCTAACTATTCGTTACAGGATATCTGTATCAGCGCGGTGAAAGAAAAAGACATTGAAGCGAAATTGAAGCAAATCATTTCTGATTGGGCAGTAATTGATCTAACGTTTGCACCGTTTAAGAATAGAGGCGAGCTTCTCATCAAGGCGCAAGATACACTAGATATCATCACTATGCTGGAAGATTCGCTGATGGTTCTGAACTCTTTAGCTTCTAATAGGTAACGAATTTGTTAGTGCGTATGTGTACGCACTTTTCATGTAGATTTTTAAGCTCGGATATTTACTATTTACGTTATTTAAAAAAATGTTTCAACAGTAATATTTATTTTCGGCACTCTTCAGCCGCAAAAAAAAAAATACATAGTTGTATTCATTTGTTATTTGGAAAACCAACATTCTCGATTGTAACAAACAATTAAGGAATGGAGAAGAAGCATCTCTTGGTTTAATTTTAATATTATGTTCCCCCAGTTATTTCCACAAACCTCCGATTCTCTCTCGTCTTTGGTACAAATGAATTCAATGCTCTGAACAGGTACAACGCACCGTTTAAAAGAGACATTCTTCTCTGGATCAATAAGCTTGTAAGCACCACTGAGATCCTCGAGAAGTGGCTTGCGGTACAGAACCTGTGGATGTACCTCGAAGCCGTGTTCGTAGGCGGAGATATCGCTAAGCAGCTCCCGGCGGAGGCTAAGCGATTTGCGGTGAGCAATAAAGTCAAAGTCAAATATCATTTATTAAATAATCACAAAAGTGCACTTTTAAAGGTCATAAACACATGATACAAATAAAATTAAAAATATGTTAAAAATTGTAACTTATGTTAACATGACTTTGAACTGTACTCAATATAAATAGGTATGATAGTAGCAGTTGAGTGACCAGACCAGACTAGTCCCCGTAAGCAGCACCCGTTCACGAGTATGACTTGTGAATATTTTAAAAAAAGGACACACTCATCTGTCCTAGCGACCCATAGAAAACAGAAGGTTTGCTGTAAGGTGTAATAGTTGTAGATTACCAATCAGCTTCTAACCCTTTCAGACCATAGATAAAACCTACGTAAAGATTATGTACCGTGCCCGCGACATTGTCAACTGTGTGGAGACCTGCACATCGGACGATACGCTCAAACAAATGCTGCCACACCTGTTTGACCAGCTGGAAGCTTGCCAGAAGTCTCTCACTGGATACCTGGAGACGAAGAGATTGATCTTCCCGCGGTTCTTCTTCGTTTCTGATCCGGTACTGCTGGAAATTCTGGGACAAGCCTCCGATCCACATTCCATTCAGGTTTGGAACAGCTGCTACTTTTACTATTTGAACAGCTGGAAGTGTGTTAGAAGTATCTTACTGGATACCTGGACATGAAACGGTTGTCGCGAAATGACCTGTCCTTCCGACGAATGACGCTTCCGTATTTTTTCCACGCTTCGACCTCTCTTCACTTTAGTTGGCAACACCTCGGAAGGAAACACCCACTGGGCAGACTTCTTTTGGTTTCGGGATCATAACAGTAAATCCAGCTTTCGTCACCCGTAAGTATTATGTCGAACACAGCATTTGAGTCACCTCCGTTAAATCTTTCAAGCATTTCACGGCACCAATCAACACGACGGAGTTTTTGGGCCTTTGTCAAAATATGAGGTATCCACCGGGCACAAAGCTTCCTGACCGCTAAATGTTCATGGAGTATTTTGTGCACTTGACTCATACCGATGCCTAAGCTTGTCCGAATCTGCTGATAGGTCACTCTTTTGTCAGTCTCTATCATACGACGCACAGCACAGATGTTATCTTGAGACAGCAGATATTAATCATCGGAGCGACGGGTCTGAGCACCCGCTCAACTGCCGTCTCTCTTTAGATCTATGTGCTCCATCTTAGGCCACATCATCGCTTCACATCAGGTGAAATAGTGGCCAAACATAGATCTATAATAAGCTTAAAAAAAATAGGTCTCTTATGCCCAGTAATTTTGCTGGATACAATGCCCTTCAAACCGGAACACAGTAATGCTATACTATATAACTGGCAAAGCTTTGTTACCTATCCAGACGGCCTCCCGCATACGAGAAACCTACCACGATTAATACGGTAATGTTTCCACAGCCTCATTTACCGAGCATTTTCGACGCACTGTATACCGTTGACTTTGATGATAAGGAGAGGATTACCCATATGAACTCCGACAACGGCGAGACCATACCCCTGGACAGACCTGTCCCGTGCATTGGTGGTGTAGAGGTAAACATAACCTGTTTGTCTGTATAGTAGTCGCCGTGTCTGCTGCGCTAAATACATATTGACCCCATTAGTCGTATATATATATGTATGTAATATTTCATTTAAGTGTAACAACTATTGCAGTTGCTATCTGTTTCCTTGCCTAATGCCATACCTAATAAGTTAGTTTTTTTGCTACCTACATTTTTTTTGTATTTTAATTGCCCGATATGTTGTAAACAATCCCTACCGTCATTCCGATGCTCAATGTACAGCATGTGGTTCCCAAACTTATTTTGTCTACTGCCCACTTTGAGAATAAATATTTTTTTAGCGCCCCCATTTTTTTACCTATTTAAAAACCACTATAACTTCAAATTAAATTAATTAATTATTGTGACCTATATATGTATATTAACGGAGAATTCTAAACGAAACTTTTACTATAACCCGCAACTTGAAACCTGAGCGCAGTAGGTAACATACAACGGCGCTTAGGTCTCAAGTTAACTCTTACGGGCTGAAACACAACTTTATAGTATTAAAACAGAGTATCTTTTATTAAAAATATAACTAAAATAATCAATCCTTATATAAAAACTTATGTGAAGGATGAATCTGATGTTGTTTAATAAGTTTGTTGATATCAGGTTCCAATTTACTCAAGAACAGTCGCAAGTCGCCACGTTCGGTAACAAGCAAACGATTTCTCTTTTTAGTAAGCAGTGTTGTCACAGCACTAAATCCACGTTCACACAAATATGACGGTGGGAATGCTATCAAGAATCGTTGAACGATTGACCACAATCCAGGGTACAATTGCGGGATCGGTTTTGTAGCCAAAATTCTTGGTAACCATTTTTGAACTTGATTTTTATTTCCTCGTTTGTTGTCAATTCTATAAGTTCTTCTTCCAGCTGAGGTGACATTGCTGTGTTGACATTTGAACACGGATCCAACACCCAGTCTGGTATTTCCAAGTTCAAAATGTCCTGGTATCGTTCGGTGAAGTCAATGTGGAGGTTTTCCAAATGTTGGCAGTAGGCAAACAATTCGTCGTTACTGCATGATACTGATAAATTTGGAAAATTGTGAAACTCACGTCTGCCCAGATTCTTTTTGTGTAGCAGCAGTTTGGCTGCGAAAGCGGCAACGACGTTTTTTGTTTTAATTAAATTTAGTTTATCGCCTTGCAGTTGGAGATTCATGTCGTTGAACAATTTATAAAGGTCTGTCATGTAAGCTATATCATTCTTTGATGTTATGAGCTTGTCGTGCAATTCTGTATCTTTAGTTTCCAAGAACTCTATAACAGAGTCAAACAGGTTGTAAAATCGAGTCAGACAATTGCCTCTTGATAGCCAACGAACTTCACTATGAAACAACAAACGGTTGAAATCCTCGTCATTAGTAACACAAAGCTGATGAAATAATCTATCATTCAAAGAGCTGTTGCGGATTTTATTGACTGCTTTGATGACATATTGCAGTGATTGAAATAGTTTTTCACTTAAGTTTCTAGCAACTAAATGTTGTCTATGAATAACGCAATGTACACCAAGGACATCTGGAATTTTATTTTTTAACTTCGCGAGTAGTGTAGAGGAGGCGTAAGTACTGCTCATCTATTGCGCGCGAGACCACACATGAAAATAAAATAAATATTACATTGTTTATATAGGAATGCTTAAGCAGCACGCACCGACAGGAATAAAACAAACATGCATAAACTCGTTTATCTCATTCGACGCTCAATCGTACTCAACAAGTCCGAACAAGTATTCAATGAACCAGCCGACTGATACAGGAATGCACAATTCGGGTTATTTAACAAAAACTTGTTAAAACATGATAGATATCTACGAGTACTAATAACTATTAAAATGCGAAAGTGTGTCTGTTGCCTTTTCATTTGTTTGTTTGTGTCTACTTTCATTACGAAACGGAGCGACCGATTGACATGATTTTCATTTTTTCTATATTCAATAAAATAGGACAGATATATGAACTACGCGGAGAGAAATATAGAACCGAGTTTGAGCAATCTTTTAATTCATATTAGTTGATGTTCACAAGTTGTTGTTGAGAGTCGAGAGCTCTTGCAGTCGTTGTTTAAGAGGCTCCTAGCTAAATAAAATTACAAATCACTCCCCCCCCCCGCCTCTACACAACGCCCCCATTTTCTTTCTGGGTCTCTTACCGCCCCCCTTGAGACCTGCAGCGCCCACAAGGGGGCGTTATCGCCCACTTTGGGAAAGACTGATGTACAGTAATACTTTGACTTACGCTACCCCGTTTCATGCGAATTCGGAGATACGCGGTTTTTCTTTTTGATCATCGCGCGCATCGGCGTGTTCGGTTTACGACAAGTTCGAACGTGTTCCGTCTGGAATAAAAATTCCGATTCCGTAAAACACAGTACGCAGTGCAAATTCGGTTTTTGACAACAGAAGAACAGAAGGCCTCAGTACAATAGGGGATCGGACAGTAATAGAGAAAAAATCTAAAATGTAGTTAGAACGAATGTTCGTCGAACCAGAAAGATTATTCAATCAATATTTTTGTGAAAAAGCAATGATTTATATTTTTAAATCAATGAATTAAATCTTTAATCACATTGACATTTGACATTTTTAATCTGTTCTTCATCTCAAACGCAACAACAATCACAGCGCATGACGTCATTTGTAGGCAAATGCCGTGAGTCAAGCTTGTATTTATTTTACGTTTTTGCTTTTCATAAAATGTATTTTTGCTAATTGTTTCGTTCCATTACTACAATATTTACCCATCGAATTCGAAGAGTTTGTCGTTTTCTACCTACATATGACATCACAAGTTTTGAGGTGACCTTTTGCGCGGCAATATTTGAAACATAATATTTAAACATAGTTTTAGGTACTTTTAGAGCGTTATTTAATTAAAATAGTATTTTTCATGGCTATATATATTAATTATAGTTTATATAAAACACTTACTGAAAAGTTGTCCGATCCCCTATTGAAAAGGGGTTACAAATTTTAGAAAAAATAGATTCCAATGAAGAGCGCGTGTCTTTTACAAAACGTGAAATAAAAAAGTTACTGGCATGCTACGAGGAAATTTTACGTGAGAAGAAGAAAAATTTAACTCGTCAGGCGACATTGTTACAATATATGAAGCATTCGGCATCAAAATAACTTTGATTTACGTTGTTTTATTCCTACTAATGTAAATTGTTTCAAATAACTAACATTTTATTAAACATGTTTCTTCTAAATTATTGTTTTCTTTAGACTCTGGTCCCGATTACACAAACTTTATATGTATTTATATGCAAGTTTGAACCCCGACTTACGCGAATTTGACTTACACCTTGGTCCCACCTATCGCGTAAGTGTTACAATTAATCTTAAATTAACTTTTATTTCTTGAGTAAAGTGAGTTACTGCTAAATTATATATCGTAATATATATATCTGTTAATCATATCATATCTGTTTGATATAATATAATTATATATAATGTTTATCGTATTTTATATTTATGTATTATTTTGTTTGCATTTATTATTATAAAAAATTTGCGTTCAGTTCAGTATAGCTACGAGGTGGTCCAATATAAATTTCATCGATATTTTTTTTTAAATATCGCCCTAACTAGGATTCCCTGTATCTAGGGAACCAGGAACTATGAGGACCATGGTCCCACAACACCCCGACACGAAACAAATACTTGCGCTTTTTTTTCCTGTGCACAAACATTTGTTCCGTCGCGGGAATGGAACCCGCAACTTCAGTGGTGTATAAGATTTGAGCCAACCTGCCAAACTGCTATACTAGAAAGGCTATTATTTTCAATGGCATTTTTATATTCTAGATTTGGCTGAACACTTTATTAGACACAATGAAAGAGACTGTCAGGAATGTGATCGCAAACATCGCACAGACCATATCTGGTGATCCAGAATTCGAGTTCTTGGTTGGATTTTGGCATTTCCCTGGCCAGGTAAAAATAGGTTATTCATTTATTAAGCATATTCAGCTCGCGTAGGGCTGCATACCTACCAGGTTGTTGTCTTAAGACAACAATCGTCAGGCCATGTTTGCCCACACACCCACAGGAGAGAAGAAGAAGAACGATTATATTGATTTATCTTTTTAAAACCCTTGCAAGGAACGGAGGGAAACTTTAGCGTAGCTATTGGACATTACGTAGGTAATGTTTATGTATTTAGGAATATCTGCTAATGATAATAAAAAAATGCCTCTTCTATATATTAAATCTCTGCTTCGAACAACACCGCTTCTCCCCGTTTTGGTGGATTGGGTTAATATACATAACCCCGAAGACATTATTAAGTTTCATTATGGTCAGTGCTGCTTACGATTATATTGATTAAGATTTAGCTATTGGACAGTAACGACAGTACGTAATGCTTACAGGAAAAAGTTAGTCTCCTCTTGATTAGCATTTGTTGTCAGTTCTATTTATTAAATCCCTTCTCCAAACAACACCGTTTCTCCCCGTTTTGGTGTACAAGAATTCAAATAATATGGTTGCTAGACAAAAGACAGAGTTAAATAGGATCAAACTTAGTACGCGATTTAGTCCTGATACAAGTAAATGTGAATTTTTGCAGGCTGGACTTTTAGGAATGCAGATAATATGGACGAGCGATGCAGAATATGCGTTGAAGAAGGCCAGAGTCGATAAGTACATCATGAGGCTGACTAATCAGAAGTTTCTGGATCTATTGAATGGGCTCATCGACATGACTGTCACAGACCTCACTCCTTTAGACAGGACGAGAATCGAAACCATGATCACAATCCACGTACATCAAAGGTAAAGTTTTGAATGGATGGATGTGTTGATGTTTGTTACTCCACTCTACTCAAAAATAACTGAAAGGGCACACTACTGTAGCTTACCATCAAAGGAATGACCTGCTCGTCTCGTCACCCAATTACATAATAAAATCTGCCGTCTCTCTCTAGATCTATGTGCTCCATCTTAGGCCACATCATCGCTTCACATCAGGCGAGATAGTAGCCAAACATAGATCTATAAAGTGTAAAAAAAAAAAAAAATCCCAGATACAAAAAAACCTATAAAAATTATAAAAAACGGCTGAACCGATTTTGATAAAACTTGTCTAAGAACCACCGCTAGAAAACCTGCCTTAAATTAAAAAAACCGCATCGAAATCGGTTTACCCGTTTAAATGCTACAGTGTCACAGACAGACACAAAGACAGCCACACAGTGGTAAAATTTATAACACCCTTTTTGCGTCGGGGGTTAAAAAAAGAAAGAGTTTTGAAAACATTTTGTAAGTTGGTAATTTAGATTATGTCTTAACATAGAGTTTTCGGGTAGCGGGATCTAGCTAGTTTTTCATGAAAGCATGGACTAATAATATAGTCCATGATGAAAGTAACCTTAACAACAACTAAAGATTGTTAACTTTACGTTAGGTCGTAAGACCTAAACAAATAAAGGTTAAAGTTATCTTTGCAGATGTTTTTTTATGTGGTTTTTGTGTTCCAGAGATATATTCGATGATCTAGTGAGAATGAGGATCAAAACTCCCGGTGACTTTGAATGGCAGAAGCAGGCCCGCTTCTATTACTTTGAAGACACCGACGACTGTATTGTCTCTATTACAGATGTAGATTTTCTATATCAGGTAAATACTTGTATCTAAATTTTATGACAGCGGTAGGTTCTTAGTGTAGGCGTAAATTAATTGTGTGATACATGAACGGTAGGGTAAGGATTACATAGTCGGATATTGCAGTTGTTTTGGCAGTGCAGTGGTAAAGCTTTTTGGCAAGAGCACATCTGGGATATACATTCCCAATATCAGATAACCCATTCATTTATTTTTACATTCGGTTTAGAGGACACTGGGGAAAACGAAATCTATGTATATTAAACTTGTGGCGTTCAGATTTAACTCCTAAAAATTTTATTTTTTTTAGTATACTTAAAACACCGTAAGAACCACAAAGACCACTTGCACCAAAGTGAAATAGAGGTTAAACTCAAGGGCTAACTTGTTTTTAGTATGTAAAACATTAAACCCGACTTAAACACGCAAATTCATGTTGGTGCAAGACTGACTATAGGTTAAAACATATCTAAATAATTTTATGTAAAATGAAATATACTAATTCCTTTCTAGAATGAATACCTCGGCATCACCGAACGGCTTGTAATCACGCCGCTAACAGACAGATGCTACATAACGCTGTCGCAAGCTATCGGCATGAGTATGGGCGGCGCGCCGGCCGGCCCAGCGGGGACCGGCAAGACTGAGACCACTAAAGACATGGCCCGGACACTGGGCAAGCTTGTCATTGTGTTTAATTGCTCGGATCAGATGGACTTTAGAGGTTAGAAGCATTTCTTTTTAGAGATACTATAAAATGAATAAGAATGCATAAGGTGCTTTTTTATTTATTCATTCATTCATTGTGTTAACGGCTCTGCTTATTGTTTTCATTTACTAAATAATTTTATTTATAAAAATATTATTTTACTTATTAAAAAAGTGGCCAACAAGCCGTACTGCCGTGCTGTAGCATTAGTAAAGCCAGAACATGTAACCGCAGCCATTTGACCATATTTTGGACCTTAAAGCTGATCAAATCTTTAACCCGTTCACTGTCCATCTGGTAAACCAATGATGATTCGAAAATATCCAAACAACCCGGTTCTAAGTCATCCAGTTTCTTCAAAATCAACTAAGGTTTAAAAATCTCATCTTATCTTGTTTTTTCTAGGACTGGGTCGTATCTACAAGGGGTTGGCTCAATCTGGCACATGGGGTTGCTTCGATGAGTTCAACCGAATCGAACTGCCCGTACTATCTGTCGCCGCACAACAGATCTATATTTGTCTTACGGCGAGAAGAGAAAAGAAAGACTTCTTCATTTTCAGGTGATAATTCTGTCTCTTTACTTTTTTAAACGTTGCTGACAAGTAAGCCGGTAGATAAAGATTCAAGAACACATGATGAGTTTTTTTTAAGTCTGGTTAGACCTTTATCCTATAGGTACTACAAAACTGCTAAAAGATTCACGACCTCTGTTTTCGCGACAAATAATACGAATTTCCAGCTCGTTGATACAGTTCTAAATACATACCCTATGTTTTTCACAAATTGTGCTGCTAATAAGGATCAAATTATGCAAAGAAACGTGGCACATTAAACAAAACATTATTTTTGAAAACAAGGAATGCACAACTACCGCTAAATTTATCTTTCATTTGTCAGTGACGGTGACTATGTAACCCTAAACCCTGAATTTGCGTTCATCATCACAATGAACCCTGGTTACGCGGGACGGCAGGAATTGCCTGAGAACTTAAAAATACAGTTCCGATCCGTGGCCATGATGGTTCCGGACAGACAGATCATCATCCGAGTCAAGCTGGCCAGCTGCGGTTTCAAGGAAAATATCGTGTTAGGTAAAACCCATTATATCTTAATTCTACCGACTGCGCCAGGTTTTCAAATAACCACTTCACACTATTACTTAGCTTTTTTAGCGAAGTGTGCACTAGAAGGCACAATTCTGATCCGCGGCATTGATGGTGCCTGACTGAACAAATAGAAAGTATCATATCGAGTTCCAAGTTTGAAAGTTCCACTATCCTACCGACTGCGCCATTTATTAGTTCATTATTTTCGTTATGACTTAAAGATACTATTTTAAAGATATTGTGCCGACACCGCTATAGGTTATATACAGGATATCTAAAACCAGTTTAGAGTTAAGAAATAATTTTTAAACATAGTTCGGTAACAAAATATGAAATACGACGGCGACTACGACAAACAATTTAAAAGACCGAACAATAAAGGTTTTTTTTACTTTTATTGATTTAATTTGAATATCTGTTTTATATATTACTTCCAGCTCGTAAATTCTTCACTCTATACAAACTGTGCGAAGAGCAGTTATCAAAACAAGTGCACTACGATTTCGGTCTCCGAAACATTCTGTCGGTACTCAGGACTATGGGGTCGCAGAAACGCGCCAATCCAGACAACACTGAGGAGAATATCATGATGAGAGTGTTGAAGTAAGATACATTACAATAACACTTTATTGCACACTAACTAAACAAAGACACAATACAAAAAACACATTTACATCGATTTGATGGGTACAATAGACATCCTTACCGCTTAGAGCGATATCTTCCATTATGTTTGCAAACTGTATCCTTCTGCGTAAATGAGTATTTGAAAAGATTATACTCCACATGAGTTTATTAAATATTTATAAGCCAGCCGTTGTATTAAATATTTATAATGAATCAAACACACGTAAACTTTCATACTAAGATTATACTCGATTGCAATATAAAAAAACTAGTAACGAACCCCTACTTAAATCTAAAGACTCTCCTCAGGCATCAATAAACCACATTAATAACTACTTCGCAAATGTGGGAAAAGCTTTAGCCAATAAAATTGACAACTCATCTCAGAGCCTTCTAAATAAAACCTTTACTCCACCACCCTCACAGGTTAACTACCTGGGTTTATTGGAAGCTGACGATTTTGAAATCTTCTGCCTGGTAAAAAAATTGAAAAATAATTGTGCTGTAGGTTTTGACGGCATCTCAACTAAAATTATTAAGAATCAGCAGCTATTTTGGTGCCAATTATAACGCACATCTGCAATATAACGCTCAATTGTGGAAATATTCATAAGGGTGGCAATAAGAACAGAGTCGTAAATTATAGACCAATTTCAATACTACCGGCAATTTCAAAAATTCTTAAAAAATATAAATAATCTGTCGACAGAAAATGCTGTATCTGAACTAACAAATTTTATTGTGAGCGAGCTAGATAAGAAAAACAAAGTCATTAGAGTCATTCTTGACCTAGCAAAGGCCTTCGACACTGTGTCTGTTCCCATCCTAGTGAAAAAGCTTGAATTTGCTGGCGTTTGAGGTGCCACCCTCCAACTGCTCGAGGACTATTTGACGGGAAGGACCCAAAGGACTAGAATCGGCACTGTGACTAGTTGTGATGAAGCAGTTACCTACGGAGTCCCGCAAGGTAGTGTTTTGGGTCCAACCTTATTCCTAGTCTACATGAACGAACTCTGTAACCTAAATCTTATCAATGGAAAAAAATTCTCATACGCAGAAGACACAGCATTGATATTTGCTGGCAAGACCTGGGAAGAGACTAGGGCCTTTGCGGAGACTGGTCTTAAAATAGTTACTGACTGGTTACGTGCTAGCTTGCTGGCTATAAATGTGGACAAAACTAAAGCTCTCATCTTCACAAATGCACGTGGCAGGACTCCTATTATCGACATAAAAGTACATACAAATTGCTTAAAGACAAACTGCAGCTGCCCAAAGTTAGAATGTGTCAATAAAATAAAATACTTGGGTGTCATCTTGGATAGCAGGATGACATGGAAACCTCATATTGACACTCTTTGTTCTACAGTTCGAAACCTTATGTATATTTTCAAAAATTTAAGAGATGTAGCCGATCGGAATCTTGTATTTAACGTATACAATGCACTGTGCAGGTCTATACTTACATATTGTAACACTTGCTGGGGTGGGGCATTCACTACAGATATGTGTTGTTGTAGATATGTTAGAACGAGCTCAGAGAGCAGGACTAAAGGTTGCAACTTTTAGGCCCTACCGTTTTCAGACTTCTGAACTGTACAAGAACTGCGGAGTTCTGGCTGTGAGGCAGCTATTCATACAGAGTCTCATCTTACTACAGCATAAAGAAGTACCTAGAATAGACAAAGACAAACATAATAAAAAAAGGAGAAAGGACATCGTTTTTGAAAAACCATTATGCAATACTAAATTGGCACGCTGACACTCATGTTTTCTAGGGCCTCACATATATAATAAAATAAACAAAATTTATCCAGAGTTTCACAAAAACCAATAGAGAGCTTAAACTTACACTTGTCACTTGGTTGAAAAATCTCAACGTAAGTGATTCCGAAGACTTCTTGAAAACAATATAAGGTAACATAATACACGGTTAGGACTTATACACACAGCACTCACACACACACGCACCCTCTCGTACGTACACCCTCACACATACCCTCTCTCACACACACCCCCCATACGTCCTTATACACTTACACGTATACACACTAACACTTAAATATAGCTGTTATGTATATCTATAAGCTTAAACTTAATTTAATTTAAAGACTAATATTATAAACTAGCGGATGCCCGCGACTTCGTCCGCGTAGTGGAGTATTCATCCTGCATCCGAACATTTTTCGTCCCATCATATTCACGTTCCAGTTCCCGTCCCGCTCCTATCTCGTTACAGTGTCCTGCTTCCGGGAGTTTACTCTTTGGATTCGCGGCGCAGCAGATTTTTTTTCTGCGCTGCGAATCCAAAGCGTAAACTCCAACAGCAACAACATAGTTACATTAACGTGAGTGTAGCCGTTTATATTTATAATAAATATTTCGATTCACGATAGTTTCCAAACTTTATACGTTATAAGAAGCGATGATGTGGCCTAAGATGGAGCACATAGATCTAGAGAGAGACGGCAGTTGAGCGGCTGCTCAGACCCGTCTCCCCGATGGTTCACCGAACATAACATATAATATGCAATTAGAAAAGAAAATTACTTGCTAGCCGACCACTTTTTACTAATATTATAGACTTGAAAGCTATTACGACGATTCTCTACTTGTTGATACGTACCGGCTGTACTTCCCTCATAACAATATTCCTTTATACTAAATCAACTCAATCAAACTGACTTTACAGAGAAATGAACGTGTCGAAGCTGGTCGACGAAGACGAGCCGTTGTTTGTCTCCCTGATCGAGGATCTGTTTCCGGGCATGAAGCTCACTCAAACTGTACAAAGGTAGAGTCTTGGATGTGCAAGAAAACAGTAGTTTGCAACTTTACAGTGCTTCAGTTTAAATAGACTTTACAATTAATGAATAAATAAATACGCCCAATGATCACATACCTACATAGATCCTCGCCCCTAACAAGAATTCCCTGTGTTTAGATGTTCCCACGACACCCAGACACGAAACAAATGCTTACCCTTAATAACCGAGTTTAAAAAAAAGAGGAGGTTCTCAATTCGAATGCATTTTTTTTCTGTGCACAAAAATTTGTTCCGTCGCGGGAATCGAACTCGCAACCTCAGTGGTAAATGAGATTTGTGCCGACCTGCCCAACCACTACACCACAGAGGCTGGCCATTTAAGTTCTGGTATTTCCCCCTAACCCTTTGTAGGCGCGCTAACCGTGCAACCGGTAGATGACATGACGTGCTCGTCGTAATTCCTTTTTTAACCGACCTCAAAAACGGAGGAGGTTCTCAATTCGAATGTATTTTTTTAATGTTCGTTACCTCATAATTCCGTCATTTATAAACCGATTTGGAAAATTTGTTGCGTTGGGTTCAGTATTACTTGTATTCTGTGGTATTACTGCAATGCGGTCCCATATAAATTTCATCGATATTCGAGCTTGGACTTCAAAGATACATCAGAATTGAAACCGGAATTTTTTTTGTTTAAAATGAATTATAAGCAAGAAAAGTCTTTCCAAAACAAGACAATGAGTGCTTACCTATCGTATTTCAGAGAAATGCAGCGAGCTATTCTAATAGTGACAGAACGGACGGGTCTCATCAACCATCCTGACTGGAACCTCAAGATCATTCAGCTGTACGAGACGTCTCTAGTGCGTCACGGCCTAATGACGATGGGACCGACTGGCTCGGGAAAAACCACGTGCATACATAACTTAATGTTTGCACTTACTGAAATAGGAAAGCCGCATAGGGAAATGAGGATGAATCCTAAGGTAAAATATAGTTCTTTAAAATGTACTGGAACATGATTAGACTTTGCCAGCTCATTTGAAATGTCATCTCATTTGAGAACAACATATAATATTCTCGTCCGCACCGTTCGCGACTCTTTTATTGTGTAAATCGGGTTTAAGGATTATAGAAAAGTATTGCCTACAATGCCTATGAGTGAATTTTAATTCTTTTGTTGTGCGAGTTCCTACTGAACATCTCTCGACCTGCTTGCAAGCGTCACCGCTGACACCGCGTAGTTGCGTCAACGTCGCCGGCAAAACATGTCACATAAATAAATATTTTAATATAAATTGTATGTATTGTTGTTATGTTCTAACGTATATATCTATATGGGCCGTAGAATAAGTAAATTTTATCTGTAACTTATCTAATGTTGCCTGAAATAAACAATAATTCAAAAAATTAAAATAAAAGTAAATGCAAACATGCCTGCCATCTTTAAGTAATCAAACCATCATCATCATCAGCCCATTGCGTTTCCATTGCTGGGACACGGGCCTTCTCTCACAGAGAAAGTAATCCACCACGCTGTTCCAATGCGTGTTGATGGATGTCACATATCCTTAAATTTTTATGATTAGTTCTTGAACCGGTTTCCTCACGATATTTTCCTACACCGTCTTTAGAGCGAGTGTTAAATCCGCACGTAACTTAAGAAAGTCAAAGCTGCGGGGCCTGCGGGATTTGAAATCGGATGCGTCGGATCGAAAGTTGCATGTGCTCCCGCTGAGTCAAACTCGCCAGCCAATCAAATCATGCTGTATTTCTTTGTTTTCTATATCTGTATCCTCTGTGTAGGCTATAACAGCACCGCAAATGTTCGGGCGTTTAGACGTTGCAACCAATGACTGGACGGATGGCATATTCTCTACACTATGGAGGCGGGCTCTAAAAGTCAAGAAATCGGACACTACTTGGATTGTCTTAGGTAAGTGTCATTATTTACGTGTAATCTTGCACTGGATGAGCATAAATAACAGTATTAAATTTAATTTCGACGTCAATGACAATGATGATATGATTAAAAACAGAAAATATTATTAGTTTTTTAATGACTTAATCTATGCAATCATCAAACACTTGTTATTTACATTTATATATATGTAGCCTATGGCAGCTACTGTCATTAGCCGAGTCCACACGTTCCGATCCGCGATGAAACAATTGCTTAGTTTGGTTCGTTACAGATTACTTATTATTACTCACTACGTAACGTCTCTCTTTTGTCGTTTGGATCTGGCGAAGCGCGTTCACGCCTTTGGATCGTGATTCTGCTGCCGCGTTTTGGAGCGACCGTGGATCGGACGGTGTGGACTCGGCTGTTAAAGTTTCCAAGCAAACATCTCCACATTTTATAATTTCAGACGGTCCAGTCGACGCCGTGTGGATCGAGAATCTAAACTCTGTACTTGATGACAACAAAACCCTTACCCTTGCAAATGGAGATCGTATTACGATGGCGTCTAACAGTAAACTAGTATTCGAACCGGATAACGTGGACAACGCATCGCCTGCTACCGTCAGTCGGATGGGCATGGTGTTTCTATCTTCTTCTGTGCTGAGGTGGCAGCCTATATTGGAGGTATTTACACGTGTTAACCTGATTTACCATCGAGTTTTAGGTGGCAGTTTCACGGCATGATAATCGCTTTCAATTAATATAATTTTTATTAAAAAATAAATAGCAAAACGTAGGAGATTTTTGGAGAGGCAGACTCCGGTAGCGGTTGTAATGCCACCGAACAACTCCATGCCGTCAAACCACATAGCCCTGTTTTGGGATGATGTTCGGTTAACCATCAGGGAGACAGGTCTGAGCAGTCACTATCATCAACCATCTTTCTTTAGATTTATGTGTTTGACCACATCGTCGCTAACATCAGGCGAGATACTGGCCAAACATATACCTATAAGCTATACATTAAATAAAAAATTTGAAAATCCCCGACACATTTTGATAAAACATGTCTGAGAACCACCGCTGGAAAACCTGCTTTCAAATAAGAAAAAACCGCATCCAAATCGGTTCACCCGTTTAAGAGCTACGGTGCCACAGACAGACACAGTGGTCAAACTACACAACAATAAACCACTTATAACATAATTTCCTTTTTGCGTCGGGGCTAACTTAGAAGCTTAGTTACCTTCTGGGAGGTTGGGCGGCCGACAAAACTAATTCCGATAGTAACGAACCAGATAGAAGATACCGGCCCAGTCTAGACTTTTTTCCTTGCCTACAATATAAACTCACGCCTTAATTTTCTGCCTTGCATTTGCAAATCAAACGTGAAATGTTCTGATAAGTTCAATAGCCGGGCCCACACTGAGCTATCCACGTTCCTATCCAAACATTTGCGTCGTTTGGTTCGTCGACATTACTTACTAGTTACTACTTAACGTCTTGTTCTTGTGTCATTTGAATCGGGCGAGAGGCGTCCACACCGACACGACCGCGCGTTTGGATCGTGACTCTGCCGCGCGCGTTAAAGCGGACGTGGATCGGCTGGTGTAGACCCAACTATTAAGTTAGCGAGTGAAATTAAAAATTTTAAACTAAATTTGGCTTTGTTTTCAGGGCTGGCTCAAGAAACGGCCCCAAAAAGAATCGGATGCATTCCGTAATGCATTCAACAAAGTATACGACGACGTGCATGCATTTGTGCAGCAGAAACTACCCGCGAAAATGAAACTTCTCGAAGCTATTTATATCAGGTTTGTTTTATATGCTGTAAAGTTAGTAATATTAACTAGGATTCCCTGTATTTAAGGAACCAGGAACTACGAGGATCATGGTCCCACAACAACCATATACAAAACAAATACTTTTTTCTGTGCACAAACATTTTGTCCCGTCGCGGGAATCAATCTGCAACCTCGGTGGTAATATGTGATTTGAGCAAACCTGCCTAACCAATACACCACAGAGGCTGTCTAGGCTGCTGAGTTATTTGCTCACTTGTTCTATTTTGTTATGTATTATTGATGGTTTATTTCAGACAATGCATTGATGTTTTGATTGGACTATTGGAAATAGAAATTCCGGGAGGCAGTAAGTTTATTATTTGCAAAAAAATTTAACCCCTTCTGTTTCGTCTATATCCCAGATAAATAGTAATAGTATAGTATACTTTCAGGCTGAAAATGTCTAGAGTTCTTCTATCTTAGACCGCATCGTCATTAACAGGCCTTAATTTTTCCTACAATATTTTACCATAAAAGTTTTTGCTCACACTCAAACATTCTTTATTAAATTTTGGCGCCACTGGTTTTGGCGTCGCGATGGGACAGTATTCCGAATATGCAGGTTCGAACCCTGCCCGAGCAATTTTATTTATATTTTTTGCTAAGTTTTTTTTTTATTAATAGGGCGGCAAACAAGCAGATGACCCGCATTATTTACATATAAAATATTTCCTTTTAAACGCTTCGTTTTTCCAACTACTTCTGAACTCCGTCATTTATAAATCGATTCAGATAATTATTTTGCGTGGGGTTCAGTATGGATTCAGGTGGTCTCACATAAATTTCATCTATATACCAAAGTCGTTCCATTAAATTTATGTGAAAATTTACTTCGAAGATACATCAGAATTGAAGTCGGTTTTGTTATAAAATGTATGCTTGTTTTCCAACAATATGTTACTGTATGATTGTTAACTCAAACCTGTGCTCAAACTCAAATATTGCTCAGCTTACTTTAATGTTCCCGTCAATTATACATGTCAACACTTACCATGATAAATTCCTCGGCTGTTTAAAACTGTGCAATGGAAGAGTTAGCAGATACCTACGACACAAGTTTATTCTTAGTGTAGTGTCGCGAGTGCGAAGTAATATAGGTAGGTAAGATAACGCTGTAACCAGCTATAGCGTGCTATAAGTCACGGGAGTGAGGTGACGCGCGGGCAGCGGGTGCGCTCGCTCGCCCGCGGCATTGACGTACGGGTCGGCGCAGGAGCAACATCGGTGAGTGACTCTGTGTGTAATCTATGCATGCATTACCAGATCTACCAGTTGTTGCGATGTGTATCAGTTTAACTAGCTGCCGATGCTATCGGCCTGTTTGCGAACAGTGACCAGATTCAGAGATCAGACCGACCGGTATCAGAATCAGACCAGACCATCAGTTGCGAGGTTCGGGGTGGCTATAGGGGAGGTTGGAGGCCACTGGGGGGAACCCCCCCCCCCCCCTATCCTATTATGCGATCAGTATTCAGTACCAGACAATCAGCAGAAATCAGTAAACAACTAAGTCTTACCTATCCTAAGTAATTCAGTTTCAATATCAGTGTATTTCACAGTGACGTGTTAACCTATTTAGATATTCGTCAGAAGGTACTTGACGACATGTAGGTTCTGCGCACCAATTAATGACGTACACTACAAGCTCAGCTTACTGAAGATCAAATAAAACTATGTTATATGTGTACAGCTTTTGTTAAAAAATATTTTTTCTATTTTCTATTTTCAGAGACCCACACGGACCGCCACCTCGAGCGCCTGTTTGTGTTTGCCATGATGTGGTCCCTCGGGGCAGTACTCGAGCTCGACGCGAGGACCAAGATGGCGGAGTACATGACCAAACTCCCCGTGAAGATGGACTGGCCTGGAGCCAAGTCCAAAGAGTGGGTCATGCCGTTTGACTTCTTGGTGAATGAGTTTGGCGCGTGGCAACATTGGTAAGATACAGAAAAGACTTGGCTGCTAGTGCTCATACCGGGATCACTACCGGAATATAAGCGGTTTTTATTTACCTTTTTTGTGGAACTGAGTAACGAGACGCGCAAATCGTTCGCTTGATGGAAAGTACCACGCCTGTCCATAACAATCGCAGTGCCCCAGAACTTTTAATACCATAAAAGTACTGGGTAGCACTGCATTGCGTTTATCCCGAAACATCAGACCTAGTATATTCCCGCACAAGTCGATACCCGTGGCTATCGTCCGCATAAAATTAGGTGTACTCCGTCCAAACATTTATTTATCTTTTGACAGCTCGATTAGTGTCCTAATTGCGTTACTGATTCCATTTCTGAAAACAATCGAATTTATTTATGAATAAGTTTTAATCGATTTAACAAATTGATATTCCATTTTTGCTCAACGTTTTGTGTTGTTTTATAGGAATAATCAGGTGTATGAATTTACTGTATTGCATGTATTCATAAAAATATTAAATTAATTATTTTGGGTGTTTTATTTGACTTTATATCTTAATATTTAACGTTTTATACGAAAATATTTAACAACACTTTATATTTTTTTATGGAAAAAATCACATTAAAAATTTTGGTTATTTATTTATTTATTTATATATATTATATCTTTGGGTGAGCATTACAGTTTCCCAATTCGCCCACCCAAGGTTCAAAAAATACATTTTATATAGAAATTATCACCTAAAATAAACAACATAAGAATTTGAAATTACCTAAAAAAATATATTATATATTACATATATTCGTGGAAGCCTCCAGAAACTCCATTACCGTTCCATGAAACTCAAATAAATCCAGTTGTTGGTACCGGCGTAGCACAGCGTTTAGCAGGCGAAGCGCACGCGGAAGAGGAGCCTGGCGGCCCAACTCACTTCTGCACCACGGCACAGCAAACAAATTGTGCCGTCGTCGAGCCCTCCGATAATTGTCCGGTACTGCTATGTTTATTCTCTCTAACAAAGGTGGATTGCACCTGCGGCCTACTATTACGTTAAAAATATATTTTGTTAGAGAGACAAGGCGTCTGATTTCAAGGGTATCCCATCATCCCAAGTAAAAATTATAAAACTTTGGGCTCAAAAAATATCGAAGATAATGAGCACTTCTCGTTACTATTCTAAAAAAAAACAGTGCCTACAAAGTATTGCATTTTTTACTAAGGTTCATCACTTCAAGAATTACGGAACTTCATAGGCGTGCATATCTTAAAAGTTAAATAAATGGTTGGACGGAGTATAGTTATTCTCTCAGGAACTGTTTTACGACGACGAAAAGTATCATACAAGTATGTCACTCTCAAGACCTCCATCAATCCCTGCGAAAAAAAAATACGTTAATCAGTTGTTCCGTTTTGACGTGAAAGAAAGACAAACAAATACACGATAATAAAGATTGGTAATAAAAGGATTAAGTTGTATGCTAAAGTCGCCCAGAACTAATAGGACATGCTCTTTAAAACAAAAACGCAATTGACATACCAATTACCAATAACCAGGTCCGACCTCGTAGAAGACTACCTCTACCCAACCGACTCGATTCCCGAATACGCCTCCATCCTAGTTCCAAACATAGACAACGTGTGCATTTCCTTCCTCATTTCGACGATTGCGAAGCAAAACAAAGCGGTGCTCCTGATTGGTGAACAGGGAACCGCTAAGACAGTAATGCTGAAAAGCTATATGATGGCATACGATAACGAGGTCAAACTGTTCAAGGTGATCAACTTCTCGTCTGCGACTACGCCTAATATGTTCCAGGTGGGCATTTTACCTCTTTTTACGCGTATTTTCCTCCATTTTATGAGCACTACTATTCAATAAATTACCAAAATCAATTACGCAAAGGCAATCACTAAACACATTTGATAAACCGCTAAAAGTACATATCTTGTCTAACGAATTGTCACTTCTGCAATAATGTATAGCTGCTTACTCATAGACTTGTTTTTGTGATCATATTTTTTATTTGTCTACCCTAGTTAAAAATAAATATTTTTGCGTTCGCCTGCATGCTTAAAGCCAATTAAAATAGTAAGTACCTACCTTATTTTAAGTTAGTGTAATTTCTCTTTAAGTGAACTATGTTTTTTTGAGAAATAAATTATCTTAAACCAGATTTAGAAAGAACTGTGCTTTTTTACCAGACAGCGAAAACGTACGCTAATCTATAAATAATGAAAAAAGCACGGTGGGGCTTGTCTCTGTAGGTTTTACGTAACTCATGAATATTCCTTTAAATATGGATGCAACAATTTCAATCATGACTCGATACTAATCTGATTTCTACAAGTACTTTAAAATAGCGCAGTCGGTAGGATACAAACCTACAGCCATACAGCCATTCTGGTTTTTA
Organism: Petrophora chlorosata; assembly: GCA_951640565.1. NCBI lineage: Eukaryota > Metazoa > Arthropoda > Insecta > Lepidoptera > Geometridae > Petrophora > Petrophora chlorosata. Next base: position 8,288,008 of record OX621190.1, read on the forward strand.
AGTTCCAGTCCAGGTATTTCAACAAAAGATGTTTAATATTAGTATTTTTATGTTTCACAGAGAATTATCGAGTCGTACGTAGAAAAGCGAGTGGGCATGACGTACGGCCCGCCAGGCGGGCGCTCGATGACCGTATTCGTAGATGATATCAACATGCCCGTCGTCAACGCATGGGGTGACCAGGTAAATCTCGAACCAAAAAAAAAATCAAGTACCTACCTAGTAGGTATCTATAAAAAACATTTATTATGACGAAGCTCCACACGCTATACGGTACGAGTAAAACAAGAACAACACATAAACGGATTAAAAAGAGGTAAAATGATTAATCAACTAAAATTAACTAAATATACAATCTTTAAATCTTGTTAGAGTCTTCATGACTTTTCCGTTTGCTGCTGTGTCCTTTCGTATTTACATCGTTTGACTTCGTTGTACGTCATCGGTGTGTTTTACTTGTTATAAAAGAAAATACTATTGTTGAGTTTGTTGTTCAGGCCCTTAAAGATAGCCGAAATTCATCTGTCTATGTATGCATACATTTTTAATAACACATTACACTAATATTATAAACTAGCTGCGCCCCGCGGTTTCACCCGCGGTTTCCCGGGATAAAAAGTAGCCTATATGCTATTCCAATTCCTAAAGTACCTATATACCAAATTACATCAAAATCCATTCAGTAGTTTTTGCGTGAAAGATTAACAAAGGTACTTCCATACATCCATTCTTACAAACTTTCGCGTTTATCATATATATAAAATTCTCGTGTCACAATGTTAGTTACCTTACTCCTCCAAAACGGCTTTACTGATTTTTACCGAATTTTATATGCATATTCAGTAGGTCTGAGAATCGGCTACTATCTATTTTTCATACCCCTAAGTGATAAGGGTTCACTTTTAACTTTTTTTAATTTATATGGCAAAACAACGTTTGCCGCGTCAGCTAGTAATATTATATAGTAGGAAGTAGCATACGAAAGTTTGTATTATAGTGGGTAAGTGTGACTGTGCCCTTTTTTCGCTACAACGGCTTTGCGCGATATTCGGAATGGAGGTAGCTTTTATCCTGGATTAACACAGGCTGCTTTTTATTACTGAAAACCGCGCGCGAAACCGCAGGATGCAGCAAGTTATTTATAAATCTTGTAATTTCTAGGTGACGAACGAAATAGTGAGACAAATGATGGAGTGCGGCGGATTCTATTCGCTAGATAAACCCGGTGATTTTTTCATCATTGCTGACATCCAGATGTTCGGCGCTATGATTCATCCCGGTTAATATTTTTTATATCCCAATGAGACTACTACAGAGTTATGTTTAGTTATTTTAAAAATAACTATATACATTGAAGCCACGTTATGAAGGTATTAATTAAAAAAAAAATATTACCTTTAGTACCTATACTTCTAATAGGTTTAATATAAGATATAACATACTCTTAAGTATTTACAATAAAACTTTTTTATATACACGCTTGTAGTTTTCGTCCAGGCCGAATTCTAAGCCATCATTTTATTTATTGAAGAAAAACATGGTCAAGGAACCAGCATTGTCCAAGAATCAAAAAGTTCGAGGAGTTCCAGGTGGTAGGTCTCGTATGCAAGAGGCATTCTGGGGTAGCACCGCCGCTTTGCCAGTTATTCTGCGGCCAATAGTGCGCAAGTATTACTGTGTTCTGGTTTAAAGGGCCCAGTAAAAAATCTGGGCATATAAGACTTGAAATCTGATTTCTCGGGGAGATGAGCGCAATACAGTGCTCCGCAGTACTTTGCTCGGTATTACAAGTTCTGGATGGCACTATAATTAATATGGGCAAGCGGGGCGCTCACCATCAGGCGAAAGACTTGTCTCATTGCTCATGGCGCATAATAAAAACGTGTGATATCCAGTGAACGGAAGGAAACACCGTTCACTGGTGATCCACTAAGGCACTGAACCCGCATGGTCGATTTCGACCCATGCTTTGTCTGAAAGTTGACCAGTGTTTCAGCAGTCGGAACTTACCTACTGACCAGTGCTGATGATGCTGTTGATGATGATGATGATGTTGATGATGGGTGATGAATCTTTTACAGGTGGTGGCCGTAACGATATTCCACCACGATTGAAGCGACAGTTTAATATTTTCAATTGCACATTGCCAAGTGTTATTTCAATGGATCGCATATTTGGTAAGTGTTCTAATTTCTGTCTTATTACAGCATAGCCAAAAAGGTTATGGTTTGAGTGTACCTATATTGGTGCTTCAATCGTGTAAGGTTAAGGACACGTTTACCAAAACTATATATTAAGTTTTTGTGATACCTAATTCTAATGAACTTTCTTTAAATGTAGTACCTAGTTATAGATGTTTGATCCTCAGCCACGCAAAAACAACAGAACGGCTTTAAATGAAATTTGGTATGTACAAGGACATAGGATACTTTCTAACCCGGAACACCGCGGGGAGCAACTGATCTTACATGTCTAGGTTTACGTAGATTAGCATACATACCTAGTGTTATAAACGCGTCCTTAATGATTATCGGTTATCTGCAGAGACCATAAGTGCTGGTTACTTCTGCAAATCAAGATTTGATAAGAAGATCGTGGATTTTATGCCAAGACTGGTGCCGGTTACGCGTGTCATTTGGCAACAGACCAAGGTTAGCGAAGGTTTAGTCCATTTACTCTTTTAGAATCTTTCAAACGTTTGAAAAGATAATTAATTTATTATGAAAAATATTTTTGTCATAATACTTCTCTCACTCCGTTAGTTCTTTCCATCAAAGGTTGACTGGAAGAGATCGCTTTTAGCGATAAGTCCGCCCATTGTACTGTAGTTTTAAGCCAATTTCTGTAACTTGTTATTCTTGCCATGGTGTACAATATACCATTTTTGTATTTGTACTTATATATTTCAAAATGAAATTAGGTGTTTCATTTATTGCGTGTATTAATAGTATTTAGTACCCAATAATAGAAAAAAAATTATGATGTGTCTTAAATTTTAGATATACTTACTTGTTGTTTTAATGCCACTGATATCACTTTCGCAAATCTGATTCATAATGGTTGGAAATGAATTCAGTGTCCAATTTCGTACGATTCATAAAATAATGCCTAAGCGTAGCATAGGTATACTAGGACCATAGTCTAGCTAGTCCTACTTCCTACTAGTATTATAAATCCGAAAATTTGTGAGGATGGATGGATGGATTGAAGGATGTTTGTTACTCCATCACGCAAAAACGACAACGAATTTTGATGAAGTTTAGTATGTAGGTTCTTTAGGTCCTGGAAAAGGACATCTATAGGCTAATTTTTATCTCGGGAAACTTCGGGGCGCAGCAGCAGCTAGTAGGCCATATTTTATTGTGCTACACCTAACTAAATACATAATAGATACGTAATGTATAGACAAAGATGCTGCCAACACCAGCGAAGTTCCACTACGTGTTCAATCTCCGTGACTTGTCCAGGATCTGGGAGGGGATTCTCTTTATCAAGAAAGAAGAGCTTCCGAGCGTGAAGGTCGCTCTAAAGCTTTGGTTCCACGAGTGCACGAGAGTTATTTCTGACAGGTGCCAAACAGTTTCAATTATCTTAATATTTTTTATAGGAATTTAAATTATGAACAGGGATCCCTATGGCAGCTACCCTGACCGTTAGAAACAGAATAATTTATTGTTAGAAATCCATCTACTTAGTTTTCCAATTTTAGTAACCTATTGACCTATAGTAGAAAAGAATTTTGACGTACCTACTTATATTATCATCGAGTTAAGACAGAAAAACGATTTTATCAAAAAATCTAAAATGCAGTTTGAATAGGTTTAAAAACTAGAGTTTTCTAAATACAAATTACACCCTGAACAAAATCTCACCCTGCATACCTATATAAAGAATGTGTTTTGAGAAATATATCTAGAAATTAATGTGCGTAAATGTTCGGAAGTAGAAACCAAGGCATAGGGACTAGTAGTTTTTGTTAGATAAAAGGAACAGCACAATGCATGCTGGTTTCAGGTCACCGTTGCATAGACATCTTTAACTGTGATGCACGATTTAAAAAGTATTATAATATACCAGATTCACAACATTCGAAGACAAAGAGTGGTTCGTCGCAAACTTCTGGAAGACGGCACATGCAGAATTGGCTGAGTTTATCAATGAATTCCCAGAAGAAGAGACTTTCTTCGTGAATTTCTTACGAGAACCGATTGATCCAACGGGAGATGAAGACGAGGACTTCAGCACAGATGCTCCGAAGATTTACGAAGAGTTGCCTACGTGAGTTTTTTAACCGACTTCAAAAAGGAGGAGGTTTACAATTCGACGGTATGTTTTTTTTTTTTTATTTTTTTTTTTTTGTGTGTTTGTTACGCGATTTCTCCGCCAATTATGCATTGATTTCGATGATTCTTTTTTTGATTGGTAGGTAATACTTCAAAGGTGGTCCCATATAAATTTTATCGAAATTCATTCAGTAGTTTTTGAAAAAAAATAGCAAAAACAAAAAATATAAGTTTAATCTTCAAGTCGGTTCTTGTTTTTTTCGTAACCAACTTTCTAAAGGTGGAGGTTTGTATTCGACTGCTTCACCTGCTTCACCTAGGGTTGACTTCCGGTGAGGGAACTCCTCAACGGTGAATAGTACAGACACAACATTTCGTAAATGGATTTAACCATAATAGCCTGTTCTAAATTCCATCATGACATGGCAGATACACCCAGGATTGACTTCCGGCGAGGGAACTCTTCAACAGAGATATAGGACAGACATGACATTTTTTTGTACATGCATTAAATTGTGATAGCCCGTTTTAAACTTCGTCATGATGTGGCTTCTAGATCATAAAAGCTTGTCTTTAAAAACTTTTTGAATTAATTTAATTAAAACTTGTTTTTCACTAAAAAGGGTAAAATAAATTATTTTTCAAAAAAAACTAAACCGACTTCAAAACCACAAATGGCACTCAAAAGTAAAAAATAAATTAATATAATTATCATAAGCGCTACCCACTCATATATTTGAAGTCGGTGCCAGCCAAGTCTAAAAGGTAGTAGATAGATACTACCTACAAGTAGTACTTACTATATACATATTTATCTGCTACCTATTAGACTTGGCTGGCACCGACTTCAAATATATGAGTGGGTAGCGCTTATGATAATTATATTAATTTATTTTATACTTTTGAGTGCCATTTGTGGTTTTGAAGTCGGTTTAGTTTTTTTTGAAAAATAATTTATTAACATTTGGTTTACACGTCACCATTTTACAATGGAGTGTTAGATATAATGCATAGGTACCTATGCACCTACAGTGAGGTAGGTACACATTTAAATTCTGGATTGAGTAAGTATGAGGTAACTATTTAATCAGAATAGAATAGAAATACTTTTTAACTCGGTGTGGAGGGCACGGTATTGCTTCCATAGCATAGCGCTCAAAAGGTTACAATATGTACCTAGGTAGTTAGGTGCATGGACAATTTCTATAGGTAGGTAGGTAATCTATCCCTACGGCTGGGCTCATCAGATGTGTGATCATATGTTTTATACTCCCCCCTAGGTCTTACGATATGTATACCTTCTACCGTCAAGTTCGAAACCCTAAATTCAAAAAGTTTTGTATGTTCGTTACAGCAAGTTTTTTTATGTGAAATATTAGGTTACCTTTGGAGTAGATGATACACTGCATTACGTGTATGACTAAATACTAAATGAGGTAGTTAGCTCCTGTTTGCGTAGAATGAGTTTATTATTAACTTAAAGAGGACATAAGAAAACAGATTGGTGAGCCGTTGACTTAAATAATAGAGGTACATTTTTGCTTGAGCTCTAGTTCAGCGAGGTTAGCCTTCGCTTTCGCATGGTTAATTTGTTCTAACAGCAGCCGTTTCTCATACTGATGCAGCTTGTCTTGTCTGCGTCTCCGCTCCTGGTACTCCTTTTCTAACAAATTCATGTTTACTTTGTTTACTTCTTCGTTAGTGGCAGGTTGCATTATAGGTGTTGTTTCGGAATCGGAATGTATTGATGAAATTTCTTCCTTTACGTCGATAAATTCCACGGAAAATGCTCTTCCATCAGAGCCAGTTATGGTGAAGGAGTTGTGTTTTTGAATATTTTCTAAAAATGTTAAAAATCACGTAATTACCGCCAAAAGATGCTGTGACATTATTGTGAGAACTAATACAATGTTACGAAACATTTTTATCATATTGAAATATATAGGAAAAATATACGACTGTGTTTATTAAATTCTATACCTTCAGAAATTTCCTCTTTGATAGTTGGTATCGAGTTCTCGCCATCTCCAATATTAACAAGAAAAGGTGTGCTAATTTCTTTCTTAATTTCGGCTATTAATTCGTTTTCTACGACTATTTCCGCATCTAAAGTCTGCTCCAGTTTGTATAAAGGCAGATTATAACGTTGCTTTAGATTAAACCATAGGCGACGTAACTGCTTACTGGTAGCCTGTAGATAAATAGAAAATAATAATCATGTATTTCTTGAAAAAAATTATAGGTACTACAGACAGAAAGTACACCTCTCAGATGACCGTGTGATATCAAACAAACAAGTAGTAGGGCTGTTGCGATTGTGCGAGCGCCATTAAAATAAGTAAATAGTTGCGGCAATATTGTATTGGAAGGGATTGATGTTGAAATAGAAATCAATACGCCATACGTACCTACGTAAAAAGAAGGAGTTGATGACTGACCGATGATGGTTGATTCTACACATTTCAGAAGGTATTAAATATACCTACAGTCGTAGTTTTACTGCTAACTTAATATTCTTCATTTATTGCAAAAACGTGTCACATGATACAGTTTGTTAGCGGGAATTGTAATTTTTAACGAAGACCCTGCAGGATACCTACTACTGCGTGCAAGTAAAATAAAAACCTACTACGGTAAAAATATTATTTATTGACTCGCTTGTAACGCTACAAATAGGACTGAACTGAACGAAATTTTTGAACATTTACTAGACTGAAAAAAGTAAACTGTTCAGAACACTGTCTGATCTACTGCAGATACTGATTTTGCCTAAGCTCCACCTCAGCCAGGTTGGCTTTTGCTCTAGCCTCCCTGAGTTGCTCCATCAGTAGTCGTTTCTGAAGTTGATGCAGCTCATTAAGTCTGCGTCTGCGGTCCTGGTATTCTCTCACAAGAAGGTTATTTTTTACTCGTTTTACTTCTTTGTCTTCAGGAGAGTGCTGTACCACCGGTTTTTCGTCTTCCATGTCTTCGATAAACTCCACGTCAAATGCTCTCCCTTCATTGTCGGTCAAAGTAAAGGATTCATTTTCTTGATTGTTACCTAAAACCATTTAAAATAACGTAATTCTCACCCTTTTTACAGCTTTCCTATCTATTAGCAACACAAACACATTAAAGGAGAACAAAGTATCTTTCAATAAGTAGTATCTATAGTAGGTAGTTTCAAAGATTTTAAAAATTTGCTATGTAATATAATTCGCAACGACTGTTTATACCTCCTGAAATTTGCGCTTTGATAGAATCGTCTTGGTTCTCACCACTATGAACATTAACAAAGTAAGGCGTATTGATTTCTTCCTCAACATCTGTGGCTTCCAAACTGTCCTCGATAGACGGTCGAGGGTATGGTCTCTCAAAGGTCTCTTCCAGTGTGGCTACAGCCATTTGTTTCTGTTTTACCTTCAGGTTGAACCACAGTTTACGTAACTGTTTACAGGAAGCCTGTAGATTAATGTTTATAATGTTATTTTTGTTTTTGCTACAGTAAATCTATGTCTATTCTATTCTATTATAGTGCTTATGGCAGTATGTACCTACCTAATTGTCACTTTGTTACTCAATTACCAAAAAACTACTGAACAGATTTTGATGAAATTTGATATGTATGTACTCGGATCCAGGAAAAGGACACAGTCTACTTTTATCCCGGGGAATCGCGAGTGAAACCGCGGGAAGCAGCTAGTAGCAAATAAATAGTTGAATATTTACCGGATACGGGTTGATAGGGCTAGTGTTGTATTCGCAGGCAATTCTGTTCCACGCAATGGATTTTCGTCTCGATGTGTTGCCGTCATTGGCTTTAGTTTCTACTATAGAACTATATTTTTTCAATATTCTCAAAAACTCCCTCTTCTCGACTTGCGTAAACGGATGTTTCCTCTCCATTGACATTGTGTATAAATTTCGGCGTTTTTACGGAAATATGACCTGAAATAAATAATATTTATGAAATTACGTAGGTAATTACTTTATTCATATGATTGTACAAACATATGTTGATTTAGATGATACTCATTATCTACCTACATATTATTAGGCTTAGGTATATATTGTATACCTATAGTCCTACAGTGTAGCTTTGGTAACCTGCTATAACACCTTGCCATCTTTGTACATGCATACTGAACATTCTTACAAATAAATGAATTGATTGATTGATGTCATACAAAGGCCTGCACACTACGTATAAGTATTATTATTATTATTTTGTATTATTTATTATTACTTATCTATTATGATATTCATATTTTTATATTAATATTATAAATACAAAAGTAACTGTCTATTTGTTACCTTTTCAAAAGTCAAAATATAGGCGCAATGGGCAATAAATTGGCACAAAAAATGCACTTTAAAACGCCATATACACATAATACAAATAAATTGAAATACGTTAAAAAAATGTACATTAAACTGAACTGATACGATTATGATGAAATTAGACAGATATAGCCTGTAGCCCGGAGAAGGACGTAGGTGACCACTAAGCTGCAATCGCGTATCGCGGTCTAAGCAAACCCTATGCGCACGAACGACCTACGAAGACGCGCGCGACGACAGCGACGGACGCCGCTCGCCGCCGCCGCCGGGGTGGGGAAGGCCGGTGGTAATTTGCTAGCTAGTAGCTACATTACATTTCCCAGTTTTAATACTCTACTGCTGTCTACTTTGGTAGGTACCCATATTTAGTAGGTACACCTGCTCCTATGCCGTTTACGATTGTAGTGTACACCTGGTTAAAAGCTCTTCAAATACAAAAACAAATTATAATGACAAGTATCTGTATGTCCAATATTTAACACTTAAAATCATTATTATAAAAATAGTAGGTACATAGTTAAAATAACAGCACTTCTTAGATATTGTCATAAATAACACATAAGCACATGACCCTACTACACAAGTAATATAATTTTTTTAAATCACAGTTTAGTTTTTATATGAGAGTGGCATTCACCCAATTTCAAATGTGGCGAAATAAATATATTGTTTCGGCAAAGTTTCCTTACATGAACCTCTCACGTATAGGTTTGATGGGGTGTAGATAGATGGCATTAAATTTATTTTCATAGTACTTATTTCTCAAGGACAGTGGCGCCATCTACTAGAATGCTGTGGAAATAATCTGTTGCTATAGTAAGCGTACATTATAACCTCAGTTTAACTTACCTAAGTCGGTGCACTTAAGAACGGTCTCAAACCATTTAGAAAGCGTACTATATTCACGTAAACATCACACTTGTATAACGAAATTTTAAATTTGAACAATCTCGGTACGATTTAAATGATAATTATTATCTTTTAAGTTAATATTTCGGCTAGCAATGACGAGTAGCGTCTCACAGACTCCATTACTCCATAAAATGGCGGCCGAAAGTAAAATTATTCGTTGTCTCTTGCTTGGCTCGGACATTAGGCCCGAAGCTACACGACCACCGCGCGCGAGCGAGAAAGCCACATTCCGAATAAACCCGATCCTGTCGACTTGCATGTGCTTAGAAGGTGAAACACGAGATTCAAGACAAGAACGCGACTGATATGAGCATAGGTATGGCTTAGGCGCTATTCTAGCTAAATTTGTACTTTGCTACTAAGCGTACTAAGCGGGCATTTTATACGCTAGTATTTCAGAAATATTAAGTATAAAATTAGTTAAAAAGGCAAGGACCTGTCAGTATTTTTTGTTTTAATGAAAATGTTTGCGTTTGCTTTAAATTACTTGCTCGATGTATTAGCACGTATTAGTATGATGACTGGCGTACATTTTGTACTTTTAAGTACTATTGCTGTTAGGTAGTTAAAGTGAAAGATTAGAACTATAAGGTCGCCCAATTAATTTTAATACTTATTTGAGCACCTACCTACCTATTTAATTATTTATTTAACTACGTCTGCCGCAGCAGAATTTTTGAAGGAAACCTATGAGCTATGGGTTTTTCTATGTTATTGATTGACAAGACGAGCAGGCCGTTCGCCTGATGGTTCGCCTATTGGTATGAATCTCGCGTTTCGTTTCGATATCTATAACATTTTCTTTCGTTGCAGATGGGACTTCGTGCTTTTTAAACTTAAACAGTTCCAAGAGCAATTCAACGACCAAATACGAGGATCGAGATTAGACCTTGTGTTCTTCCACGATGCGATGGTTCATTTGTTTATTATATCGAGAATCATAAACACGCCCCGGTTAGTGCCACTGTAACTTACTAACCTACCTATCCTATTCCTTCTATTATTATAAATGCGAAAGTTTATAGGGATGGATGGATGTTTGTTACTCAATCACCGAAAAACTACTGAACGGATTTTGATGAAATGAGGTTCTTATATAGGTAGTAGGTACCTACTTTAGGTGCTGGAAAAGGACATAGTTACTACTTTTTATTCCGATAAAACGCGGGTGATACCGCGGGGCGCAGCTAGTTTGGTATAAAAAGTTACACCTACGACGTCATTTCGACGTTGAAAGCGGCACCGCCGCCGTCAGTAAACGCCATGTTCATGCGAATTCTTGTCACTATGATGATGATGATGATGCATTCCTAGCCGTTTTCGGCTACGGCGACTGACTTACTTTAATTTACTGTACGTGTTTGGTGCATCCTCACATGACTGACGTATCCAATTTTAGCTGTAAACGTACGATTACATGTAGGTACTACATGTGAGGACACCGTTCACCTAATTATAAAATATGTTTTAAGGAGGTTTACTTTCGAGGTGGTCTCGTTTCGCATCAAGGTCTCTCCTTCGTTTGTTTTCAAATGTGTATACATTTTGCTGCACTGATCGCCTCCATTCCAAACGGTTTTCAGCTTTTGTTTCCAATTCGGTAGACACAATTTCAGACCACAATTTCTTGTCACTATACTTGCAGAGGTAACGCACTGCTGGTCGGCGTCGGTGGCTCTGGAAAGCAGAGCTTGACTAAACTGGCCTCCTACATCGCTAACTATTCCTTCTATCAAATAACGTTGACACGGTGAGGATAGAGCTATTTCTATTTTCCATACAAGTTTATTCAAATTTTTGGATTAGCCTTTTCATTTAAATGGAGGAGGTAGAAATAGAACTAGTACTTATAGTTTGCCCTGAACTAGCGAACTGAACTGAACTGGCGAGCTTCATATCTTTGCAACCCCTTGACCGATTTGCTCATATTCGAACATACATTTTTTATTTAGGTACATGAATTACTTGCTTACAAAATTTGCGTTTGTATATACCTATAATTTACTGGTGGTAAGCAGTAGTGCGCAAGCATCACCGTGTTTCGGTTTGAAGGGCATTGTAAATCATAAATCATAAATCATAAACATTTATTGCTAGAATATAGGTAGGTAATGTAGGTGTTACAGTAATAATTATAATGTTCCATATAATCTACCCTATTTAAGGGTGTGCAATACAATTCACATAAAAATAATTTAATTAATTTACAAGATATAATTTTATTATTTTACATTCTTGGATTCAAAGTAATCATAAGAAATAATTATTAGTTATATTAAGTGTCAAAATTTAATTAATTATTTTCATATGTCTTAGGTAGGTATAGGTTATTACAAATTTTAAATGTCAAATTTATACAATTTTTAACTTGTCTATTTTAACTGTAGGTATTCATTTACAGAGTAAAAACAATTATTTAATAGCCATTTTTGTAGTTCTAGTTTAAATTTATTTTTATTAAGTGTTTTCATTTCTTTTGGAAGTTTGTTATAAATTTTGATTGCCATTAAAATGCCAAATGTAGCCAGCGAAATTACTGGGCATTATGAGACTCAACAGCTAATTGTCTCAGGATTTTGCAAAACAAAGTTCTGGGTGGTACTGTTATTGTTATGGGCGTATTGCTTATCATCAGGCAAACGACCAGCTCGTCTCGTCATTCAGTTACATTGTTACATAAAAAAAACGAGCAGTTTGCACACAAGGTATGTACAGCCTGTGCTCGCATTACGTTTGCTTCGCGTATTATTGGCTATAATAAGTATATATGGGGTGCGTTAAAAAAATTAAATATTCAAAGCCTAATCTATGAAATTCGTATTTAATCATTCACACTCACAAATGTTCACCTTAAGTAGAATAATAAACGTTTCAGATCATACAACATAAGTAACTTTATGGACGACATAAAGATCCTCTACCGCATTGCCGGGCTTCAAGGGCGTGGCATATCGTTCATATTCACCGACAACGACATCAAGGATGAACAGTTCCTGGAATTTCTTAACAATATCCTCAGCTCGGGGGAAATCGCCAATTTGTTCGCTAAGGACGAAATGGGTAAGATTTCGGCCGCTTCATCAATGGGTCTGTATGACAGCGATACGACGCCTCGACACAAAAATGATGTCGGAATACGATTATGTTGTTTACCAAATAATAATAATAAATACCCCCAACAATCACATACATAGATCCTGTCCTCTAACTAGGATTCCCTGTATGTAAGGAACCAGGAACTATGAGGACCATGGTCCCCCAACACCTAGATACGAAACAAATGCTTGCGCTTTTTTTTTCTGTGTACTTTTTTTTTGTCCCGTCGCCGCGTGGCGGGCATCATATCGAATGATAACACAATTAAAGATATTCATATCAAAAAATTAAAAAAAAATATCTTCTGTAAAAAATTTACCTACTACTTAATACTTACTATGTAATGTAGACATCTTGTAAACCTGTGCATACAAAATAAATGCATACCAATTATTAATTATCTGAGGGAAGAACGCGCCTTTGTGAGTGAACAGCCCACCCTAACCATATGTTCCTCAAGCGCCAGTCGTATATCGTGTTGAGCTCAGATTAAGGTGTAGGTTCACTGCGACAATGTTTTGTGATACGGGATACCATATATTGTCCCATGTAACTTTATCTCAACTTGCAGTTACCGTATTTTCGTGTAAATTAATGAGATTGATTCGATTTCTTGTCTAGATCGACAATAATTAGACCGCATATCATTAGTCGCAGTGAAGTTATACCTTAATTTAAGCTAAACACGATATACGATTGGCGCTTAAGGGATATATGGGTAGGGAAGCAGATCTTTAACGACGTCGACACGACACCAAAGCCGACGACAACATTATTCAAATTTTTTGATTGTAACGAGGATACAGCATACATACAGCTCAACAGTTCAGCATCACGTCTTAAAAGCCATTTAGGTAAACGCAAGAACTTATTTTCACAGATGAAATTTTGAATGAGCTTACTCCAATAATGAAGAAGTATGCACCGAAACGAATACCCGTGCCCGATGTCTTGTACGAGTATTTCATCATACGATCTCGCGCGAATCTGCACGTAGTGCTGTGCTTCTCGCCGGTAATTTTTACTAACAATATTATAACAATTTTTAAACTTTCGCGTTGCGATCACATAGTTTACGATAGTAAAATGGGACTTAATCGCGCTAAAAACATTACCTCGACGTTTCGACCAAGTTGCAGTTTTCCCGTGACCTCGGCCAATGCAACCTGGTCAAAACGTTGAGGTAAATAACACATTTTTTTAATTTATTTTATTTTATTTATTTTTGCGCGATTAAGTCCTTTTTAATTATAATAGTATTATCGTCATGATCACCGTTATCACCATCATCTGCAATTATTATGGGCAGGTGTGGCGCTTACCATCAGGCGAACGAATTGCTCGTCACGTCATCAATGAGTTCCAAAAAAAATCTCATTTTCACCATCAGCGCCGCGGTTGAAGAAAACCATGTCATGTTACGGGTGATATTCGTTGAATTACTTTCGGGGAGACGGGTCTCGTCAGGCAGCGATTATTGGAGACATCATCGTCTTGAGGTCATCTTAACGTTGACGGTGGCGGTTATACCTTCTACATTTATAAAGAACTTTGTAGCACTAGTCAATGGTGAATTATTATATTCAGGTGGGTGAGAAGTTTAGGAGCAGAGCGTTGAAATTCCCCGGTCTTATTTCCGGGTCGACGATGGACTGGTTCCAGAAATGGCCCAAAGAGGCACTGATTGAAGTAGCACATCATTTCCTTTCGGAATTTAAAGTTAGTATCAGCATATTTAAAGTAGGTATACATAATAATAATCATATAATCATGACCTACGGAGCCGAGTCGTGAACACTCACGGTACGGCTGATCCACAAATTTAAAGTCGCTCAGCGGGCTATCGAAAGGGCTATGCTTAGAGTTTCTCTGAAGGATCGTTTCCGGAACGAAGTAATTCGACAGAGAACTAAAGTCACCAACATAGCTCACAGGATTAGCCAGCTGAAGTGGCAGTGGGCCGGCCATATTAGCCGTAGAACCGATAACCGTTGACAGACAGACACGTTCTAGAGTGGAGACCACGAATTGGCAAACGTAGTGTAGGACGCCCTCAGGCTAGGTGGAGCGACGATCTTCGCAGGGTGGCTGGTAGCAGCTGGATGAGAGTGCGCAATGGCGTGCAATTGGTGAGGCTTATATCCAGCAGTGGACTGCGATAGGCTGATGATGATGCCATAATAATATACCTAGGTAAGTAGGTATGTTATCATCATCGGACCATTATGATCCTAATGCTACTTCTCTCAAAGAGAGTATGGATCATAATCCACCAAATTGGCCCAAGTCTTTAATAATATTTATGTACTCGAATTTTGTGATTGGACATGGACATGCCGCTATCCTTACAATGTTTTTCATCACCGTTTTTAGTGTAGGTATGTACTTGTATTTACTTCTCGTTTATTAGAATGCAGGTCCACCGAGGCCTAGCAGAGCGGAAAGACAGTATCGGATGAAATTAAACAGTTAAGTTTAGTAAATTGAAATGAAAAAAAATAAATGGAATTAAATAGAAATTTTTGATCATACAACTTATCCCAATTTGGTACAGTTTAAAAAATATTATAATTTAAAGAATTGAATTGAAAAAAACATTTGTACCGAATTGGGACTAGCTCAATTAAACCAATAGAGTTGAGCAATGTCTTTTAATTTTCAAACAAAAGTGAATCTACTATTCTCGTTTAGGTTGAAATTTCTTCGATTCGGTCCGCAGTTTATGTTGCACGTGTATGTTTATGTTACCCATATACATATATATTCCCTATATTTCAAGGTTGTATGTTCCGCCGAGACCAAGACCCAGCTGATCGAGATAATGGGTATGGTCCAAGACAACGTCGCGGATACTTGCGTTTCTTATTATGACAAATTTAGGAGACAGACGCACGTCACTCCTAAGTCTTACCTTTCATTCTTGGAGGGATACAAAGAGCTTTATAAGGAGAAACATGTGAACATCGCTGAGATGGCTAGAAGGCAAGTAATTCCACGTAGATAAAGGTCTATGTTTAACTCAGTCGGGTCCTTCAGTATACAGGTGAGATTTTGAACACGGATCCCCGATGGCAACTATTCGTTTGGAATTGAAATGCGTTTGGAACGTTATATAGGAACAAATGTATAAATATACAAACGTATAGTAGGTTTGTATTTTTATACGTTTGGAACTAGATGGATTTCTAACAACAAAATGTTCTATCTCTTCCAATTAGGGTAGTTACCATAGGAATCCCTGTTCACAAACTCATTCCTGTGTGTTACATGCGCGGTGCGCGGGGACGTCATACTGTAAAGCGAGATGACTAACTGATTCTAAAAATCTGACGCGATACCTCGGTCCGGTGCTTCTACAGCGTTTTGTCAACCGTCATCCGTCCTGCATCGGTCAGGTAGTTCTACCTGAGACGACTGAGTTTAACGCGAAGGGTTTTATAGCTTGAAACCTAAGATTGCGCCGCTCTGCGCACCTGATAATAAAGACAATAGGCAATAAGTCGAAGTTTAAGCAAGTAAGAGTTTAGCACAACATACTTGTCTTTGGACTGGTAGGCTACGGCCGCGGTTCTACCGAACAAAGCGATGCCGTCAAGCAACATAGTCATGTTTCGGGATGTTGTTTAGTGAACGCCGTGCCAACTATAAGCAATAAAAACTACGATTAAAATATCTTTCAACAGAATGACTACAGGGTTAGATAAGCTAGTAGAAGCTGCTGCCAGCGTAGACATACTAAAAAAAGAGTTGGAACTGAAAGAACTGGAAATCAAAGCTGCTACGGCTAAGGCTGAAGAGGTAAATATGTTAACAAAGCGTTTTAATAAAATTGCTGATTGCCACTTAGCTGATTGGGCAAAAGTCTGTTGGCTGAGAACATAGAATTTATTTGGAGTAATAGGTTGAAGCATAGCAAACATCAGCCAGCTTTTCCAATCGTTTGCTTGCTAATCAGTGCAGCAGCATTGTTTTGAACACAATTTCTATAAAATATTGCTACTATACTTCATTCGTTATTTAGGTGCTAGCAGCCGTAGCGGAGTCAGCGGCTGCCGCCGAAGTTGTGAAAGCCGAAGTACTGGAAGTAAAAGATCGAGCCGTGAAACTTGTGAGCGTTATCGCTGCCGAGACCGCGGTCGCAGAAGAAAAGCTGGCGGCTGCAAAGCCTGCTTTGGACGCTGCTGAAGCGGCTTTACTGGTAACGTACTCATAAAGGTTCAAGTGTTGAGAGTAAAAGCCGTGAAACTTGAGTGAATTTTATTTAGAATCTTATCTCTTCCTTGGATAAACTTCGACATTTCAGATAGCGCCCGGTCTTAGCCTTTCATAAAACTTACATTCCAGCTCCTGTTTGCTATATATGCGGCTTCCACCTGGCAATATTAGTAATATTAGTACAGAACTGAACAAACCTCATCTTTCTTTTGCAGACAATTAACGCAGCTGATATCGCGACGGTGCGAAAGCTCGGCAAACCACCATTCCTCATCACCCTTATCATGGACGCTGTGATTATACTGTTTAGGAAGAAGATAGACCCGGTCAAAGCTGACCCGGAGAAGAATTTCTTAACGGCTTCATGGGGAGAGTCGCTGAAGGTAAAATAAACTAGAATTGAGGTTGATTGTAGGATTGACTTATACATACAAATATATGAACGGGCTCAAAGTTTCGAAACTCAAGAAGTGATAGGTATCGTATGGATTTTCTGACAGCATCTAAAGATAGTTGTTGAATGTACGGTGATGCCTATGGAGTGCAAATGGCTTAATAGGCGACAGTGATTGCCTATTTGAACTAATTACAAGAAATTTGGCTTAACTTTAAAAGTTATTCTGTTTCAGGTCATGGCTGATTCCAGATTCTTGAATAATTTGAAGTTTTTCCCTAAAGATGAAATTAACGCAGAAATGGTGGATTTGCTAAAACCGTACTTTAACTTCCCGTAAGTTATTGATTGAAAGATAACGCTTTATTGTACACCAAAAACATAACAAGAACAAATAAAAATAGAACTTAAAAATTGATTAGTACATAGTAAGCGATCTCGCGAGTTCTATTATTTTCCTTGCTTTATTTATGTCATGTCATGTCCTTATTTCCTCCAAATTTTCTCTTTATGCGCTTCCTCGCACCTTTTACACCAGTTGTACTAGCGTGCATCTTTTTCTGGTGAACTAAAAAACTGACGAACTTCTTAAGGTTTTGTAAGCTTACCGATCGTGGTATATATATAGGTACGTCTAATTTTTAATTTAATATGATTTCCTCCGTTCTTATTTAAGTTCTTTTCTCAGACCCTTTTCGTAGGTTTGCACATAAAAGCGTAAAACTGAAATTGCTGGTTGGATCGGCAACGCAGCGGGGCAAATATTTGTACCTAAAAAAGACAAGTCCATAGTAGGTATTAGGACCGAGTAGTTTTGAACTGTTTCCTGCTCATAGTTCTGGTTTCCTAGATACAATCTACACTAATATTATTAAACTACTGGACTGATTTAACTATTTCTGAGTGACGTAGGCTATTTTTAACAGACTTCAAAAAAGGAGAAGTTTATTTTTTTATGTTTGTTACCTCAGAACTCCGTCATTCATGAACCGATTTGAAAAAAAATCTTTTTGCGTTGGTGGTATAGCTACGAATTGGTCCCATATGAATTTCATCGATATTGGACTTCGAAGATACATTGAAGTCGGTTTTTTTGTTTGATAAAACGTATACTTGTTATTATGTCGACGGAAAACCTTGATGCCTAAAAACTGACAAGTTCAGAAAGGACAACTTTGATGCCTAAAACTGATAAGTTCCGAGCAGTGTCACTATTGCGCAGTCGTTGTTTCAGGCGCAGTAGTTGAACTGTTCGGAACTTCAGTTTTTTAGGCGTTAGTAATTGATGCGCAGGGTGTATGTATGTGATCTTAGGGCATTATTTATAACTTTATTATTACAAGCACCAACAAAGTTTATTCCCTTACCCTCAGTCAATACACATTCGAAGCGGCTAAGATCGCTTGCGGCAATGTCGCCGGTTTGATCTCTTGGACCATCGCTATGGCTCAGTTCTATTCCGTGAACAAAGATGTGCTGCCATTGAAGGCCAACCTGGCCGTCATGCAAGGGAAGTACCAGGCGGCCAAGCGTGAGTTGGACAGCGCTGAGGCGCAGTTGGCGGCTAAAGAGGTAATGAAGGAACGGTGATGGTAGGTTGTTTAGTTGTTGATAGTTATTTTATTTAGACAGAAAATATATTTATCAAATACAAAAGAAATTTATCAATTTTCTTAACTACCGTACAATGAGTACCTACACTTCTAGCGAATCAGAATCAGAATCAAATAATTTATTGATTAACTGAATAATCATATTATGTGCTAGGTCATAATGCAATATATAGTAACATCAGCTTCTCCCACCCTCATAGAGCATTCAACAATTATAAAATGTACATAATTAGTTGAATCATATAAGAAATTTTACATTCGAATTTCAAACAATAAATCCTTAACTATATCAAAACATTCCAGAAAGAGCTGGCCGGCGTGCAAAGACAGTTTGACGAAGCCATGGCCTTAAAACAAGCAGTGCTAGACGACGCGGCCAAATGCCAGCAGAAAATGGACGCCGCCACCGCACTTATCAATGGACTGAGTGGGGAGCGCGTGCGTTGGACAGAACAGTCTGCGTTGTTCAAGTCAGAGATAGAGAGGCTGGTGGGAGACATCCTGCTTCTCACTGGGTATGTAGTAGATATATCATGACCATGGGCCATGACGTCATTGCGCTCATCGACGGGATGAGCGGCGAGACAGAACAGTTTGCACTGTTCAAGCCTGGTGAGGCATCCTGTTTGTCACTAGGTAAGAAGATTACGTAGGAGACCTTTCAGCACAATAATCGTTATCATCGCCCCTAGGCTGTGCTATTACGTTCCCATCACAATGCTAGCATATTGCGGACGTAATAATTTATCATGCACCTAGCATACTTCGATCTTGTCCTTCCTTTTAGTGTTAATAATCTGTATATAACGCTGGGATTTTCGTATGTTGGATCAAAGGACATGTAACGTCTGACCACACTTGCTCTTCCGCCCTATTGATTTTCCAAACTTTATTAATAAGTCTTTATCTTATTGTAACGTTTTATACGTACATGTATATTTCTAAGTCATCGTAAGGTATATTAATCTTAAATTAGAAGCTTAAATACCTACGAAATTATTTACATTTAACTAAATATTTACAATTAAACTTAAAAACTACTTACTAAATAATAATTTAATACATCATCAACACGTTATATATTGAAAGTAGCATTTTAAAACGTCCAATGGACGAATCTATTGTTCTCCGCATCGCGCGATCTTGCGTCATCGGTGGAGTCACAGTTTAATGTATAGTACGCTGCGCAGGCACACCGGCCGTGCGCCGCACTGGTCGCCGCCCGGCCCACAGACGCCCGATACTTGCCAAGTCGAATGCACGTCGCTTAACTCGGTCTCTGCTACGTTCGCAATTCCTTAAAATAATTGTTTTTCGTAACCGTTTTATAGTTGACGTCACTAGCGTTCCTTGGAACCTTGATTTTTAAATGTCCTAAGTGTAATTTTCAACCCCAGATTGGGTAAGTGGTGCACATTTTTCTAAATGATAGGTAGATTGTGTGACTTAACGTAGTTTCTTTTCTTTGCTTGGGATTTTTTAGCAATTCTTTATAAAGTAATAACCATTTCGTAGTAACCATTTAAATCCATCATTTACATATTATTGCTACAGTAGATAATGGTTTTCTATGGAAGTGGCTTATTCACTCTCTTCATTTCTTTTCACTTCATTTTATTTCCACCCTCGCATTTTCACAAAATAATTTAATGTAGTATTTCCTTTTGTTTTTATCTCACAATCATTATTGTAATCTCCGTTTCTGATTGTGAACATCCACGGCAACACCACTACTTTCCTAGTGCTTTCCATCTGCGGTTGCCGTGGGCGCTCACAGAAGTACTGGGACAGGCCTTAACGCTTTTTTTAATGGCGCGTTCCAGGGTTCAAAGATCGGACTCCGAAATTTGGGTTACATAACCGAACCCACCTGCCATCCATCCATCCTGCTTTGCTTCCATCTGGACTGTACAGCAAGCAGAAGCTGCAACCCTGATCCTGGTCTTCACGACGAGCGCCCACCTACATCTGCGGCCGCCTAAAGGATAGTACTGGACCAGTGAAGGAAATTAGAATCAGCGTACCTATTGTATGTCGCTCGAAACCCACACTTGTGACCCCTCTGGCCGAGCTTACCGCCTTTAATAAATTTGTTGCACGAACTCTGCCTTCTCACTTAAACTCCCAAATACACAGGGTAGTTAGGAGGTAGGGAATATATACATACACGTGACACTATTTTTACCTTCATCCGTTATAGGTTCCTGTCCTACTCTGGGCCTTTCAACCAAGAGTTCCGCACCATACTGACTACCAGCTGGCTCGGCGAATTACTTCGAAGGAAAATACCGGTGTCCATGAATCTAAATATTACAGACCAGCTTACGGATACTGCCACGGTATATTGTTAAATAATAAGTAAAAATGTAGATACTGAGAAAATTACAGAATGATTTTAAAACTCGAAAACTGATTCATCGATTTTGGTTTGGCTTTCAGGGTTGGGTAGCATAAGTCCCAACTTAGATTATAGGGTATGTTAAATCAAAAGCGGTTGAGTGAGTACGAAGATACAGCTTGACCTCTTCGTAGTAAACACTCTTTTAAAAATATTTTTTTGAAAAAAACAGTAGCCGACTTCAATACCAAACTTATATTTTTTGTATTTGTTATTTTTTCCAAAATGTGCTAAATCAATTTCGATAAAAGAATTATGGGACCACCTCTGAAGAATGAATGATGAATCTACCAAACAATAATTAATTAAAAAAAAAAAACCAACTTCAATGTATCTTCGAAGTCCAAGGTCAAATATGGATGAAATTTATATGGGACTACTTTGTAGCTATACTGAACCCAACGCAAAAAGAATTTTCCTAATCGGTTCATAAATAACGGAGTTCTGAGGTAACAAACATAAAAAAAAATACAATCGAACATAGAACCTCCTCCTTTTTTTTGAAGTCGGTTTAAAATAATCATCAAAATCAATTCATAATTGGCGGAGTAATCACGTAACAAACATACAAAAAAATAGCATACCGTCGAATTGAGAACCTCTTCTTTTTTGAAGTCGGTTGAAAAGTCTTGTCATGAGAAAAACTACTAATTGGCTTCCTCTGTCGTCGACGCAAAAACACACAAAGCCGCGGGAAAACCTAGTACTGAATAAAAACCATAAGTATAGTAATTTAACTGTTTATTTCCAGCTTAAACAATTTAAAATGTACTTTCCCAGATCGGTGATTGGAACTTATGCGGCTTGCCCACAGACGACTTATCGATACAGAACGGTATAATCGTAACGAAAGCGGCTCGATTCCCGCTTCTGATCGATCCGCAAACTCAAGGCAAGATATGGATCAAGAACATGGAGAGATATAACGATCTAATCGTGACTACGCTCAACCATAAGTATTTTAGGTGAGTACTTATTGAAGGAAGTCTAAGGGCAGTGGATGAGGCTCGCACATGACCAGGAATAGTAGCATGAACGCGAGACGGCCTATACCCAGCAGTAGGTGAATACGGGCTAATTAAATAGATATACTATTTACTCGTGGTAGGTGTCTCAAATGCGGGAAGCCGTCTGGGTAGGTACCACAGCTTTGCCCGTTATTCTGCCGCCAAGCAGTAGTGCGCAAGCATTACTGTGTTCCGGTTTGAAGGGCATTGTAGCTATCGGAATTTAAATTACTGGGCATATATCTGATATTATGGGTAGGCGTAGCGTTTACCATCAGGCGAACCAGTTGCTCGTCTTATCACTCAGTGCCATAAAAATCTATTATTTTATATACCTATATATATAAAATAAAATAATTAATGATTTTTTTAATTTTGTTGTAGGTTAGTTCTGTTTTTTTATCACTGTATATATTTGTACATAATTGTTTCTAATTATAACATTATATGTTTTTATATTATTAAAATGGAAAAAAGCCAATTCTGTACATTGAAGATATTTTTGCAAAACCAACTGGGATGGACTATTTAGAGGCTACTGAACACGAATCTATGGTTTTTAGATTTTTTGTCTGTTTGTTTGTAATAATTATTTTTGAATTTGATGTGTGCTATAATTACAATAATGATTAGAATTGTTTGACGTAACTTTTATAATATTTGCATGCCTCCTGGTAGAATATGGTTGAACTTATAATTATGTAACATCATCTATTTAACCATATTCACAATTAATTTCAATTTGAATCAATTACTACTACATACTACTAAAATGGCGCAAGCGATCCAAAGTGAGTCTTGGCCTCCGATAATAAGAGTCTCCACCTGGATCTGTCTTGCGCCACCAATTAGCATATACACTCGAGAGCAATGAATCCGGGTCACTTAAAGAATCCTAAAAATCTCGGAAACTAAAAATGCTAGGTTAATGCAATAAATTGTATTTAATAGACAATGTAATACTCCTTAAATGAAGGTATTAAAACTTCTTAGTTATTGTAAAGTTATATCATAAAAAAATCAAATTTGAAAAAGGGCCACTTTCGAAGATGGAACTACGAAATTACAGCATTTGGTTTTGCTTTTGTTTGTAATCTGTCATTTATGTGGGTACATAAACCATGTTGATAGTGCTCTATATTCATTATTCAAGCTGAAATTATGTCGCTTACGCCTGAAGAATGCACCAGAATACTTACAATGCTGGAAACCGGCCGGAGTCAGCGCGATACAGCCAGGACTGTCGGTGTGTCGCTGTCAACAGTACAAAGAGTTCTCCGACGTTACGAAGAAACTGGTTCTAACCTACGCAGACCAGGAACGGGCAGAACCAGGTGTACCACAGCACGAGAAGACCGATACTTGGTGAACACCATGCTTCGAAATCGCTTTCTCACAGGAACTGAACTCACCAATCAGTTTCGACGCCTCGGAGGAAGTAACCCAAGTGCATGGACAGTAAGACGTCGGCTTGCTGAATCTAACTTAAAACCCCTTAGACCTGCAAACGGCCCTAAACTGGAGCGTGGGCATCGTATTTCGAGACTAAGATATGCCCAGAGCCACGTAAATTGGAGTATTGAAGATTGGTCAAAAGTTATGTTCTCCGACGAATCAAAATTTATGCTCTACAAGCACGATGGAAGACACAGAGTGTATCGAAGACCAGGGGAAAGATTCAAGCAAGCATGCATCGAAGAAAAAGTAGCCTACGGTGGTGGGTCTGTACTTGTGTGGGCCGGAATTTCTTCTGAAAGTCGCACAGAGCTGGTGATCATAGAAAACGGCTCTTTAACTAGCGTAAGATATGTGGAAGAAATCCTTAATGATCACGTTGGTCCATTTATGGTCAATTTAGGTGAGGATGCTATATTTATGCATGACAATGCCCGACCTCATACAGGTAGGATTGTGAATGACTACCTTCAAGAGATGAACATTACTCGTATGGAGTGGCCAGCGCGCAGCCCGGATATCAACCCGATCGAGCATGCTTGGGACGAGCTAGGCAGATGCGTAAAACAACGAAACCCTCCCCCAATCACGCTTCGTGAGCTCAAAATTGCTCTCACAGAGGAATGGGAGAATATTCCCCAAAATCGTATAAGGAACTTGGTGTACAGCATGCCAAACCGCGTAAACGCAGTAATGGAAGCACGAGGAGGCAATACGAAGTATTAAAATTCAAGAAAATCGTAATAAAGTTCAAAAATTTCATGTTTCCTATTTTTGTTTTAAGGAGAGATCAGCAGTTTTTTTCTTTATGTAATTTTGTGTTAATAAAATGTATGGTGACTCATATTTTTTTTACTTTCATTTAAGGAGTATTACATTGTCTATTAAATACAATTTATTGCATTAACCTATCATTTTTAGTTTCCGAGATTTTTAACATTCTTTAAGTGACCCGGATTCATTGCTCTCGAGTGTATTATTACTTCCCTTTTTCATTCCATCTTTTCTTTCTTTTTTTACCTTCCTTTCTGTGCTTGTACTATTAATAATTATTCTGTGCCATTGCATGAATTGTAATGGGTGAAATAAAATTCAGTACATTTTTATTTAAATTTCAATTATATACAAAAAATATTTATGCAACTTGGCATCTAATTGTCTCAGGGTGACTAGCGCGGTGCAGGATTTTGCAAAACAAAGTTCTTGGTGGTGCTGTTATTGGGGCTATTGTTGTTTTAAGGGCTGGCGTATTGCTTGCCATCAGGCAAACGACCAGCTTGTCTCGTCATTCAATTACATGAAAACAAAAAAAAAAACCTAGGCTAATCAGTAGTTTATATTATAAATACTTAGTTATAGTGTTATATGTTTGTATATATGTTAGTCTATAAGGTATATATTCTATGGGCCTATGTTAATTTTACTTTATTGTACATTAATACTGCCTGAAATAAATAAATAAATAAAATAACATATTTAACTTAAACTGATAAATAGACTATTCCCTATTACTTACAAAGCATCCATTAACACTTTTCTTATTGTCTCTAATAAGGGAAAAGACAGTTTGTGTGGAGACAATGATATAGTGATCATTATACATTCTACCTAATGAACCCTTCTTTTTAGAAACCACATCGAGGATTGTGTGTCATTAGGACGGCCTTTGTTGATTGAAGACGTAGCTGAAGAACTGGACCCCGCTCTGGATAATATTCTTGAGAAGAATTATATAAAAATCGGTTCTACGTATAAAGTGAGTATGAGTACCTACTTGGCTAGGTACAGAATAAAATGAAAATATAAGTATACAGGGTGGGGCAAATTTTTGACCCCTTAAGGGTTAAGCTACCTTTTATTTTGTAGTTAGAACAGTTAGAAGGTTTTGTTATTAGGAACTTTCTTTTTTATTTTGAAGAAAAAAAGATTGCCATTTTTGAAAAAAAGTACGGTTCACCCAAAAAATGACTTTTGTCAAAAAGAACAAGTTGGTCGTAATCGACTCTATTTCCAACCAGGAACACTTTTTCCAAAGTAACATACCAAATCAAATCGTAAGTTATGGCAATAATTAAAAAAAACCATTCCCATACATTTTCTATAAAAAAACGAGTAAGTGAAAACAACAATGTCACTCATTCAATGGTTCTTAACTTAAATTCGCATGAAACTACTTTTTTAAGTTGGTAGGCTAATTTTGAAGGCTTATGTCCCTACCCATGTTCGCTCTAACGACGATGGTTTATAGGTAACATACCTACCTAGTTACTTCTTAGTAGCAAAACACACCCATTTTATTGAGTTTAAAAATAATTGTTTGGTTAGTAAATCATTTGCTTTTTAATAAAAATAAAAATAAGTAAAAATTTAATTCCTGAGATGTTCAAAGTGTAGACCATTTACTTGGCTACACAGATTGGCACGCGATAACACACTTTGCGTAGCAGCCCTTACCTTCATGTAATGCATATTTTGCAATGCACTTAGAATGCCGTCTTTCAGTTCGGCGGGGCTTTAGAAATGCCCAGCGTATACCTTATCTTTCAGGTAACCCTATAGAAAAAAATCACAAGGGGTAAGGTTGGAAGATCGTGCTGGCCACTTGACTGGTCTGCTGTGCGTTCCAATCAAGTTCATACCAAAGTGTTGGTCAAGATACCTTCGAACTCTTCTGCTATTATGGGCACCTGCCCCATCTTGCTGATAAATCATGGCATTATGAACTGCCACTGGAAGGTCTTAAAGGTCTTCTCGTAACTTCTCTAGCACACTAATGTATTTTTCGGTATTGAGCGTACCGTTGTAGAATTGCATGGATACTAAATTGTTATCCATGATAGCACAGTGCACGTTGAACGAAAAGTGTTTCCGTAACCAGGAATGGGTTTTCGCGAGACCAGACGTGAGAATTTCGCCTATTGTACATTCCGTTGTTGCTTAAGTTTGTCTCGTCTGGCCAAATAATTCTTTGAAGAATCAAGCGGTTCGCTATTTCGTTCGACCTTATCCAATTGCAGAAACTCATCCGTCGTTGGTCGTTTCCCAGTAACAATTTTTGGACCAGACGTCCTCGACGAAAGCACTTGTATTTATACCTAAAACCATAAAACTGTCTTTAATTTTTCAGGCTTAGGTAAGTAACAGTAATTATGTCAAATAATAAGACCGTCTATGTAAATAAAGTTAAATAATAACGCTACATAAAAGTTCCAGGTACTTAATACCTAGATAACTACTTGCTTGCATGGACGAAGTGTTGAGTAGAAGCGAAGCGAATCTACAATAGGTGACTTTTACTAATATTAACCTCGATCTCTAACCTCCCCCTCCACCTGATAGGGCCTTTTTTACAAAACTGAGTGCCGAGACGAACAGGTCGTTCATCTGATGGTTGGCAATATGATATAATAAATAATGGGCCCGCATTTACAACAAGTCGCAGCGTCACACGGAACTTTCTATAGCAAAGTCTCGCGGCACTGCATTGCGCTCGTCACACTGCTAATATGAATTTTATCTCTTATAATGATGGCTGGTCCACAAGTCATACTCGTGAACGGGTGCTGCTTGCGGGGACTGGTCTGTTCTAGTCACTCCTACTGCTACTGTCATACCTACTTATATTTTATTTACACTTTTCTGTTACTGATACTATGACTATGGGACATCTCACTCGCATTTCTTGTTTTACATTCTGTTAATTCTAATTTATACGTAATTGTGCTGAAAAAAGACATCCCCGCAGAGTTTCTTGGTGCTATCTTCTCTAGCGGGGGCGTATTTCCGAAGCACTGGTAGAGTCAGTTTTCGCATTTCTTTTCAGCACTCAGACTTCAATTTGAGTATAGGAAAGAAATGGGTAAACATACTTACCTTTTTTTTCAAAGTCATGTTAACATAAGTTACAATTTTTAACATTTTTTATTTGTATCATGTGTTTATGACCTTCAAAAGTGCACTTTTGTGCCTATTTAATAAATGATATTTGACTTGGAAATGCCCAGCAATTTTGCTTAGTGCCCATTCTCTTTATCAAATAAGATTATTTTTCTTGTTTTAGGTAAAATTGGGAGATAAAGAAATTGACGTGACAGCTGGGCATAAAATATACATAACAACTAAACTTCCGAATCCCGCCTATACGCCCGAGATTTCCGCGCGTACCTCTATCATCGACTTTACTGTGACCATGCAAGGTAACAATAGCCGACCTCTCTTTTGCTCTTGCTAGGATAGACAAGGACCAAAAACTGCATTAAAATGGTAAGTCTTTTTTAAAGTTTCTTTCTTATTGCTAACGGACCCATACTGGATAATTGACCCAACTAACAGCAAATACCTACTTAAACTGTCGAAAACTGTTGACCGGTTTTTTTAAACTACTTTTGGGCGAAGCGAGGTCTTAGTGACAACTAAATGTCTCGGCAATTAAAAGCCTATGTATTTATGTTAGATTAAATTTGTTTCGAACGCTTGTTCGGGTTTTTATGAAATTTGGCATAAAAGTAGACAACAATAGAATTTACGACTTCGAATTGAGTTGCGAATTAAGTTTGGAGGTTGTTGAATTTTAGAGGATATAAAAGGATTATTTATTTATTTATTTATTTATTAGATGATCTACAGCTTATACATAAATGTGAGTTACAATCTTAAGTTATCATAATATAGGCCAATGACAGATCTTCCTAATTATTACAATTATGTATTTTATACTCTCTAGCACAGAGGATTCAAGTATGTATTAAGGGTGTATATGTGTGAGGGTCTGATTGTGTGTGTATGTGCGCGTGTGCATGTAAAGTTGACTGTATGTAGATATGTATGTTTAGATTAGTTAAGTAGTAAATTTACATATTAACATTATTGGTAAGAGAAGTTATTTGTCTTGGTATCATAAATTTAAAGCTTTGTGTCTGTCATACTTTAAGTCGTGTATATTTGAAAAATTGTGACTCATAATATTATTAATTTTCACATGTAATTTATTTGCATTTTTTACGTAATTTCTGACATTGATTTAGTGCCATCTGTTTTGATATTAAGTACCTATTTATACTAACAATTAATATTTGCGTGGCTAATACACAACAATCATAGTATTATTTTATAACCTGTACCTACCATGTTTTTATGTACTAAATAAGTTTTTGATTATTAATAATAATTTACGGGTGACACTCACGTTTAAATTGGAGTAATCCAACTATAGTTTCAACCACATCCGGTGGTCTTTTTCATGGTGAGTGCGGTACGCTCGCGAACGCGTCATGCCTCGCACTGCGGGCTGCTGCACGCTCCGCTCGCTGCGTGAGCGTCGACGCTGGCTGGTACGGGGGGCGGGGTATTGTTGGGTCCGTCGGCACGATCGGCTGCGAGTCGTCGTCGTCACTGAACTCTCCTTCAGTGCCATCTGGGACCACCCGGCAGACCGAAATCACTGTGTCACCACTAGTACCACTGATAACACTAGTATACGCTCCACGAAGACATGACCTCCAAGTACCCGGGGCAGGGTCCATCCTCCATCCCTGTTGAAGTTGGGGCGTCTGCTTATTTCGATAGCCTCGAATTTACGCACGGGCACGTAGAACTTCTCACGTGACAAGACCTGAGCCTTGTCAAAGCGGATGTAGTGGCGTGTATCCGACTGCAGAGAAAGTTCAACCACCGCCGAACTTTTGCTATCAAGATTCTTCATGGAGCGTATGTGTTCCGTGAGCCTAGTTGAGACGTTCTTTCGTGTTTCGCCGACGTAACACTTCCTGCAGTCACAAGGAACCATATAGACACCGGGGACGCCTAGTGGGTCATTATTCTTGGGCGAGCGAAGCAGCTGTCTAAGCTTTGTTAGGGGACGAAATATTGTCTGAATGCTGTACCTCCGGCGTAACAAGTTTCCAATACTGTCCGTAACCCCTTTAATATATGGTAGATATGCTTCCGCTCTGTCCACCGATGCCGGACGCTTGTTAGACGACGAGTTTGCAACACGCAATCTCTGTCTCCATTGGTAAACGTAAGTGTCACCTGTAAATTATTATTAATAATGTGTCCAAACCACGTTAATTTTCATAGTAAAGTTTTTGATTAATTGATCGATTGGTACTTTTTTTATGATTACATGGGCTCACGTTTGACAACAACTCACCTGATGGTAAGCGTAGTTGCGGTCTAAGGTGGAGCACGTTTGCCCATGAGGTGCCTAATCACTCTTGTCTTAAAGAGACCCAGGTTGTAATTGGAAGGAAATAAGTATTCTGGTAGATAATTCCACTCCTTATATATTGTCCTAGGTCTGGAAGACCAGCTGCTAGGTCGCGTTATTCTTACCGAGAAAGCTGAGATGGAGGCGGAACGAACTCAGCTTATTATGGACGTAACCGCCAATAGGCGTAAGATGCAGGAGTTAGAAGCCAATCTACTGCACAAGCTGACCACCATCCAAGGGTCGCTGGTGGAAGATGTGTCACTGATCCAAGTGTTAAATGTTACCAAGAGTACGGCTATGGAGGTATAGTTATAACATTCTTACTTCAGACAGACTATCAATTAGATCGAAAGACGTTGACATCAATGACGTTGATAGAAACCAGACTACAAAGCTTGGCACATCGACGTGAAGTCGCTAGCCTATCGGTATTCTACAGAATACATTACGGAGAATGTGCTCAAGAATTGCACAATCTGGACCCCTCCATCAGCATCCCACCATCGGACAACTAGACGACCGGCACAACGGTAGAAGTTCCTACATGGTAGAAGTTCCGCCTGTTCGTACTAAACGTTTTGGGTCATCCTTTTTAGTGCGAACGTCAAGGGAATAGAATGCCTTGCCGTCATCTGTGCTTCCACATAAATACAATCTGGGTGTGTTCAAATTAAGAGTAAGCAAGTATTTACGGGGTAAGCGTGTTACATCTTCGATCACATCGTCACTTCTCATCAAGTGGGACAAAAGCAGACCCAGTTTGTTGTAAAAAAAGATTTTTTTTATTAACATTTGGCAAAAAAATATTTGTAAAATCAAGTTATCCCAATTTTTCAGTTAGCTCTTTTTTGTCAACTTATTGTGTAACAAATTAATTGCTCGTCGCACATAAATATGAATTTGGCTTATTTTTCTTCTGGCGCATCGCCGGCCGCTACTACAGCATTCTCGCTTTACTCGCTTGGCTCGCAATGAAACTAGGGCGATAAAGTATTTGGGAATTTTGCCCAAAGGGCAGTATACCTTGCACTCTACTACTTGGCGGCAGAATAACTACGCTATCTTGATTGCATAGACAAAGTTTAGTGACGATATTCGACGCCAAATTGCGGCCGCTATGTGGCATCACCGCTGCCCAAGCAAACCCTAGCTTAACTTTTTCTTTTATCTCCTTACTAGGTCAAAGAAAAACTAGACACCGCTAAAGAGACTGAAATGAAGATCAATGCTGCTAGGGAAGAGTTCCGTCCAGTTGCGACGCGCGGTTCCGTTCTTTACTTCTTGGTTTGCAATATGTCGCTCGTCTGCAATATGTATCAAACTTCGCTGGCGCAGTTCTTGGAGCGATTCGATATCTCTATGGAGAGATCTCAGCCCAGCCCTATAACTCTGAGGCGATGTGGCTTCATTATAGACTACTTGGTAAGTGTTTGTAACACTTTGTAACTCGATGCTTTAGGAGATATCTTTATTGAAAAATCTTCATACGTTCAGTCACATTTTGAGGCAATGTGGCTTCATTATTGAGAACTTGGAACATTTGAGTAACAATAGCTGCGCCCCGCGGTTTCAACAGCGGTATCCCGGGATAAAAAAACAAACATACTCGTACATACTCACTTACAAACTTTCGCATTTATAATATTAGTGCGATGTCGCTTTTTTACGCTTAATAGATCTATGTTTGGCCACTATCTCACCTAATGTGAAGCGATGATGTGGCCTAAGATGGAGCACATAGATCTAGAGAGAGACGGCAGGTGAGTGACTGCTCAGACCCGTCTCCCCCATAGTTCACCGAACATTATTCCGAAACACGACTAGGTTGCTTGACGGCATGGCTTTGTTCGGTGGGTGGTATTACAACCACGGCCAGAGCCTACCACTCCAAAGCGCGTAAGCGGGTTTCATCGCGATGTTTTCCTTCACCGTTTTAGAACGAGCGTGCAAAATCTGCACTTAACTATAAGTCATTGGTGCAGGGCCGGGTCGGGATTCGAACCCAGGTGCGTCGGATCGAAAGGCGCACGAGTTCCCGCTGAGCCACACCCACTCTTATATTACGTTTATAAAATTTATCGCTCTTATATACTCTTATACGCTTGTGTGCAAATGAGCAATGAGACGATCAAGTTCGCCTGATAGTAAGCACCACGGTTACCTAGAACTCTCGACGTCCGTATTTTTACAGCTAAATCAATATCAATACAATATTCTTGCAGACTTTCGACGTATTCAAATACATATCGCGAGGTTTCTATGAGGAGCACAAGTACTTGTTCACGCTACTTCTTACGTTGAAAATCGACTTGAACACGGATTACATAACTTATGATGAGTTCCAGACTCTGATCAAAGGTTGCTTTAGCTTTTTTTGAAAATCCTATTCAACATTGCCTACAAAATTAAGTTTATATCACAACCAGAATCAGTAGGTAGTAATTCATTATCATCATTAGTCCGCCGTTATCGCCTACTGCTAAGCATAGATTCATTACCAGCCTTGGATGTAGTCTTATTTTAAGTAACTGAGTGACATGACGAGCTGGTCGTTCGCCTGATGGTAAACAACATGCCTGCCCATAACAGTAGTTGCAGTATCACCCAGATCTTTTGCAAAATCCTGCGCGGCACTGCACTGCGTTCGTCACTGTCTACAGCTGTTAAGTCTCATAGAGCCCGTTATATCACTGGCTACAATACTCTTCAAACTTAAAATACAGTAATGCTTGCGCACTACTGCTAAGTGGGTGAATAACTGGCAAAGCGGTGGTACCAATCCAGACAGTCTCTCGAATACGAGAGACCTACCACGTAGTATTGTTTTTGCGACTTACCACTTAGGTATGTGTTTTAGAACTGGTTTAGGAGGCCAACTCCCTTCCCCGTATGGGTTCGGCAGACGTCGGTGTTGCTCCATTCCGTCAGGAATGGAATCGTCTAACTAGAAAACCAATCCCGATCTCATTCAATTTCAAATTTGGAAGACGTAAGAATCCATCAAACTGCGATATCGATAATTTTTAGCGATTGTGATAGGGATTGGGACACGGACTTTGAGTACTTTACAGAGAAACAATCACATTTTTTTTTAATTCAATTCCAATTTTTGATAAGCTTCATTTCAATCTAAGGTGGTGCCGCATTGGATTTAAACGCGTGTCCTCCAAAGCCGTTCAAATGGGTGACAGACATGTCTTGGTTGAATTTAGTGCAGCTATCAAGCTTGCGGCAGTTTACCAACATTCTCAACCAGGTCGTGAACAACGAAAAGGGATGGAAGACTTGGTACGATTGTTACTTGACTATGTTTAATTTTTTTTATGTAATTGAATGACGAGACGAGCTGGTCGTTTGCCTGATGGTAAGCAATACGCCAGCCCATAACAATAACAGCACAACCCAGAACTTTGTTTTGCAAAATCCTGCGCGGCGCTGCACCGCGCTCGTCACCCTGAGACAATTAGCTGTTGAGTCTCACAATGCCCAGTAATTTCGCTGGCTACAATTCTCTTCAAACCGGAACACAGTAATGCTTGCGCACTACTGCTTGGCGGCTGAATAACAATAATAGCAAGGTTTAATATAATAGCAAGGTTTATCTTCTAATCGAACTAAGGAATTCGTTTCTACGTAGGTACTTCTTTCGGCATCTTTTTTTTATAATCATGATCCTTGCTAATACCGGTGCTTCAAGCGCGTTCTTTTCGTATAAGTACACTATGTTTATTTTTGAAATCCCCATACAAAATTAAAATGATTTTTATCTCAGAAATTTGCAACAACCCTAACATGAATCAGTGTTACTTATTATTGCGTCTCCTGGCTAGCTGCTAGGCACAAACATAAGCTTCTATCACACTATGTCACAAAATAAAAGTTAAAAGTCCTTAGGATCTTATGCATTTAATAAGTTAAGTAAGATATCATGAACGTTTTTACAGAAGCAACAATTAAGGAAAGTTATAAAAGATTAGGTACCTAACTACGTACCTTTTTACTGGTCTCCTCGGTTGGCAGTAGCTAGGAATACGGCCTATCATTAACTTGATTTATCACTGCATAATCATGACTTAAACATTGTAAATAAATCATTGTATGTATTCACAACTCAATGTTGACACAATTCACTGCATAAGTGCATAAATATCACATAGGTATTTAGACTAAATTCGACACTATTT
This sequence comes from Petrophora chlorosata, assembly GCA_951640565.1. Lineage (NCBI taxonomy): Eukaryota > Metazoa > Arthropoda > Insecta > Lepidoptera > Geometridae > Petrophora > Petrophora chlorosata. Next base: position 8,322,099 of record OX621190.1, read on the forward strand.
CATCACTGTTTACTAAATTAATTGCTGATTTTAACAATTTTAAAGGAAAGGCTTGATGTCCCTTCCATTACGAAGGAAGCAAGTGTCTGACCTGCGAGCCACCGAGCGCGATGCGTTTCGAATCAGTTTAGGGCCTCGCACGCTGTTATGATCGCAGACATCGTAATCATACACAGAAATTCGTGAATCGAAGGATGCATTCGTAACGAATGCAGGACGCAGGACGAGACTAACTCCATCAGTGACATCAAAGACGTCCATAAGGCCTAGCGCACACCACGTATTTTTTGGGACGCGATTTCAAAATCGTTCTGTAAAATATCGCAGAAGACACTGCGCACATTACGACGAGAAAATCGATGAATTGTTCATTTTCAATATGGATTTCGTACAAGTAGCTTGTCTTATCTTGCTCCTTCGGAAAAGGTGGGGGAAGAAAAATTCCTTCACCGCTGAAAGACATGTCAAAGGTTTTTTATTTGAAGCACAATGGTTTTCGACTCTACTTCAGAAAATTGTTTGGCTACTAAAGAATGAAGTTTCAAACATTTGACAAGTTACTGAAAATTGTTGGACTTCTACGGGCGCCGACATTTTTACACTTCGAGAGTGGAACGCCAATTTAGTGCGAGCTTGCGATGTTATGCGCGCACTAACAACCCATACGTTACATTTCTGCGACAAACTTATCGCGTGACATAAAACCGTGGTGTGCGCTAGGCCTTAGTTAGACGATAGGTTTTGCTGTCAGTTTTGCCAGGCATTGCTATGATTGCTACCGTCTAATGTAAAGATAAAGAGGTCTTATGTCGTTAATACATTAGACCTCGTTGCATGAATTTGAATGATGAATATCTGGGGTGCGTTTATGCAAGCCAGTTGTTGGCTGGACAAAATTTATACGGGGCACCCTGAAATGGGGTCATAGCTTTATGTCAATAATTTCAAATAATTTAATAGACAGGTGCAACGTAACGAGACTAAAAAACCCATAAGTACTTCGTCCGCATAGAATTCGGTTTGTAGCTGTTTCCTGGGGAACTGTTCGTATTTTCGGGATAAAAAGTATGTTCCTTGTTTAGTTTACATTTTAACCGGTAATTTTCATCTCTTGGACACTCTAAACGGGATATTTCATATTTATCTAGTGTAAGTTTTATTCAAGTTGGCTGTCCTAAACGCACTCCTGGCTGTCATGCAACTATCATATCAGTCGTGACTTTTAAATGAACGTGTGATGGCATTTTGTCAATCACGCGTCTGTCAGCGTCCGGACAGCGGTCATACGTCATGATTGGCCTACGTCATCCATACTAAATAAAGACTAACTACAAACAGAAGTAACAACTTTTATTGTCGACTTAATTAATTGCCTAAATAGTTAATTATTACAAGTTTTTATTTTTCATGCAATGTTTAGGTCAAATCTTGCAAGTTGAATCAGAACCATTTCCTCTTATCTTACAGACTTGAAATTTTGCTTACTGGTCAAAGTCCAATGACAATGCATTATTATGGTGACAGCCAGCTGATCTGATGCTGAAGCTGATGCTCGCGGTTCTGATTACAAATTTGTTAAAGCTTGTCTTGGAAAAAATATTTTCAACAAAAATCTTATTTTTGATTCAATCTTATTTCTGATCTCGTGGTACCACGTGTGTATGGCGGAGTACTGGTTGAGTAGATTGGCTTAAGACACGGATGGTGTGGGCTCAATTCCCGTGGCGAAACAAATGTTTTGAGCATAGGAAAGAATGTTAGCCAAGTAGACAACAACTTCTGTGATGTAGTGGTAGAGTGGGTTGCCTCATTATTCGTATGGTGCGGGTTCGATTCATTCGCAGATTTAACTAAATCGCAAACGCTTGTTGGTGGTAACCAAACCGCAGACACAAGTTTGTTTTAACAAAAACGCAACACCGTTTACACTGACCACGTTACCACATCGTGAATGAAACGCAGACGCTTGGTTATGGCAGTGAAGTGAGTCTGATTAGGCCCACAAAACCACCTCGAAAATAGGCATATTATTCAATGGTGGCACTTCTGTTATTAACTGTTCACATAAGATGAGAACAATGACCTTGAGCTTGTCACAAAACAGCTGTTATATGGTTATCACGTTGTGTTTTTTACATTCCGCGGAAAAAACTTTACGAGAACTTTTCAGGAATGAAAAACTACGAAATTTCAAAACTCGTGGAACAACATTGTTTGCCGTGACGTGCAGAATTTGCATACTTCGGGCTTATTCACATATTATGATACGAATTGTATATATATACTAGTATTTCGCCGCGTGCGCGAGCTGCTAAAGCAGCTCGCGTGGGGGGGGTGGCTGCGGTTTTTTTTTTAAAAGCTTCCTATCGATTACGGTTCTAAAGTTTTGTTTACCCTTTTTGTTCTGAAAACAAACTTTTGTATGGCGGCCATCTTGAAAAAAAGCTGGATTTCAAGTGATTGTGTGGCGTGCGCGAGCTGCTAAAGCAGCTCGCGTGGGAGGGTTTTGCTTTTTTTTATAAAAGCTCCCTATCGATTATGGTTCTAAAGTTATTTAAGTTCAGTTGTTCTGAAAAAATGACTTGTAAGGCGGCCATCTTGAAAAATGGCGGAATCCAAGTGATTTTGTGGCGTGCGCGAGCTGCTAAAGCAGCTCGCGTGGGGGGGTGTTGCTTTTTTTTATAGACGCTTCCTATCGACTACGGTTCAAAAGTTTTGTTTGGCATATTTTTCCGGAAAAAAAACTTTTGTATGGCAGCCATCTTGAAAAATGGCGGAATCCAAATTTTTTTTTCATAATCGTAATCTACGACCCAGAAAACCCCCCTATGCAAAATTTCAGTCGGATCGGAGCAACTTTCAAAATGGCCGCCATTTTTTTTTCTTTTTTTTTAATTTTTCCAACTTTTCCGAATTTCCCCTGTCGTCCTCTATGACATTTGGTCGAGCACCCTATACCTATCTCTAACCATTCAAAAGTTATTTACATTTTTATTTTGTATGGCGGCCATGTTTTTTTGTATGGCGGCCATCTTTTTTTTCAAATTTTCAAAAATGGCCCAAGTTTTGGGGCATATTTAGTTCAAGCGGTACCCCCATCCGATTTATAGTTTCCGAGATCCCTTGAGCAGTTTCATCTCGGAGACACCTTTCCATGGATTTCGGATTTTTCTGGTTGGTTTCAAAACATCCTCTATCCAACAGTACCAAACACTACCCCCCACCATAACGGCAAGTGGGAGATCAATTCTGTCAATATGTCAGTCAGTGAGTGGTCTTTTAATTTTATATAATATAAAACTAGTATTTCGCCGCGTGCGCGAGCTGCTAAAGCAGCTCGCGTGGGGGGGTGGCTGCTGTTTTTTTTTAAAAGCTTCCTATCGATTACGGTTCTAAAGTTTTGTTTACCCTTATTGTTTTGAAATCAAACTTTTGTATGGCGGCCATATTGAAAAAAAGCTGGATTTCAAGTGATTTTGTGGCGTGCGCGAGCTGCTAAAGCAGCTCGCGTGGGGGGGTTTTGCTTTTTTTTATAAAATCTCCCTATCGATTACGGTTCTAAAGTTATTTAAGTTCAGTTGTTCTGAAAAAAGATTGTATGGCGGCCATCTTGAAAAATAGCGGAATCCAAGTGATTTTGTGGCGTGCGCGAGCTGCTAAAGCAGCTCGCGTGGGGGGGTGTTGCTTTTTTTTTATAGACGCTTCCTATCGACTACGGTTCAAAAGTTTTGTTTGGCTTATTTTTCCGGAAAAAAAACTTTTGTATGGCAGCCATCTTGAAAAATGGCGGAATCCAAAATTTTTTTTCATAATTGTAATCTTCGACCCAGAAAACCCCCCGATGCAAAATTTCAGTCGGATCGGAGCAACTTTCAAAATGGCCGCCATTTTTTTTTCTTTTTTTTTAATTTTTCCAACTTTTCCAAATTTCCCCCATCGTCCTCTATGACATTTGGTCGAGCACTCTATATCTATCTCTTACCATTCAAAAGTTATTTGCATTTTTATTTTGTATGGCGGCCATGTTTTTTTGTATGGCGGCCATCTTTTTTTTCAAATTTTCAAAAATGGCCCAGGTTTTGGGGCATATTTAGTTCAAGCGGTACCCCCATCCGATTTATAGTTTCCGAGATCCCCTGAGCAGTTCCATCTCGGAGACACCTTTCCATGGATTTCGGATTTTTCTGGTTGGTTTCAAAACATCCTCTATACAACCGTACCAAACACTACCCCCCACCATAACGGCAAGTACCACTTCTATTTCTGTCAATTATATGTCAGTCAGTCAGTCAGTCAGTGAGTGGTCTTTTAATTTTATATAATATAACTAGTATTTCGCCGCGTGCGCGAGCTGCTAAAGCAGCTCGCGTGGGGGGGTGGCTGCTGTTTTTTTTTAAAAGCTTCCTATCGATTACGGTTCTAAAGTTTTGTTTACCCTTTTTGTTCTGAAAACAAACTTTTGTATGGCGGCCATCTTGAAAAAAAGCTGGATTTCAAGTGATTGTGTGGCGTGCGCGAGCTGCTAAAGCAGCTCGCGTGGGGGGGTGTTTAGCTTTTTAATAAAAGCTCCCCATCGATTACGGTTCTAAAGTTATTTAAGTTCAGTTGTTCTGAAAAAATTACTTTTGTATGGCGGCCATCTTGAAAACTGGCGGAATCCAAGTGATTTTGTGGCGTGCGCGAGCTGCTAAAGCAGCTCGCGTGGGGGGGTGTTGCTTTTTTTTTATAGACGCTTCCTATCGACTACGGTTCAAAAGTTTTGTTTGGCTTATTTTTCCGGAAAAAAAACTTTTGTATGGCAGCCATCTTGAAAAATGGCGGAATCCAAAATTTTTTTTTAAAAATTTAATGTCCGACCCAGAAAACCCCCCGATGCAAAATTTCAGTCGGATCGGAGCAACTTACAATATGGCCGCCATTTTATTTCTTTTTTTTTTTAATTTTTCCAACTTTTCCAAATTTCTCCCGTCGCCCTCTATGACATTTGCTCGAGCACCCTATACCTATCTCTAACCGTTTAAATGTTATTTGCATATTATTTTCACCTATTTTGTCCTGAAAAAAAACTTTTGTATGGGAGCCATCTTGAAAAATGGCGGAATCCAAAAATTTTTTTCATAAAAATAATGTGCGACCCAGAAAACCCCCCGATGCAAAATTTCAGTCGGATCGGAGCAACTTACAATATGGCCGCCATTTTATTTCTTTTTTTTTTAATTTTTCCAACTTTTCCAAATTTCTCCCGTCGCCCTCTATGACATTTGTTCGAGCACCCTAAACCTATCTCTAACCGTTTAAAAGTTATTTCTATATTATTTTCACCTATTTTGTCCTGAAAAAACACCTTTGTATGGCAGCCATCTTGAAAAATGGCGGAATCCAATTTTTTTTTTCATAATCGTAATCTACGACCCAGAAAACCCCCCGATGCAAAATTTCAGTCGGATTGGAGCAACTTTCAAAATGGCCGCCATTTTTTATTCTTTTTTTTTAATTTTTCCAACTTTTTCAAATTTCCCCCATCGCCCTCTATGACATTTGGTCGAGCACCCTATACCTATCTCTTACCATTCAAAAGTTATTAACATTTTCATTTTGTATGGCGGCCATGTGTTTTTGTATGGCGGCCATCTTTTTTTTAAAATTTTCAAAATTGGCCCAAGGTTTGGGGCATATTTAGTTAAAGCGGTACCCCCATCCGATTTATAGTTTCCGAGATCCCCTGAGCAGTTCCATCGAGGAAACCAGTTTTTGGTGATATCGGATTTTTCTGGTTGGTTTCAAAACACCCTCTATACAACCGTACCAAACACTCCCCCCCACCATAACGGCAAGTGGGAGATCAATTCTGTCAATATGTCAGTCAGTCAGTCAGTCAGTCAGTCAGTCAGTGATGGTCTTCCAGTTTTATATTATATTAACTAGTATTTCGCCGCGTGCGCGAGCTGCTAAAGCAGCTCGCGTCAGTTTGTTCTGAAAACAAACTTTTGTATGGCGGCCATCTTGAAAAATGGTGGAATCCAAGTGATTATGTGATGTGCGCGAGCTGCAAAAGCAGCTCGCGTGGGGGGGGGGTGGCTGCTTTACTGACATAACTGTATTTTTATTTTATTTTGACATTATCGAGGTACTGACAATAACTAATAAATAATCACATGTGTTAAATTAAATTATGACATAATGAATTTAATCATTATCATAAATATTTGTACACCGAAAGGTAGAACATGATGTAACCTATACCTAACAAATCTCAACATCTTTATCTGTACCCATGTTTCAGACAAATAAATTTATTTCATTTCATTTCATATTATTCCAGGGAACAGTAACATTCTTTAAATGTGCAGTTGGTAAGTTCCTATTTTTATTCGTACTTACATTTTGTAAATCTATTCATGAAATAAAAGTTAGTAGGTATGAATGTCAATGAAACATATAATATTTTAAATGTAATATTTTAATATAACGATTTTACTACATATCAAAACTTATATATTAAATTATATACAATTTTAAGATAAGTGTAAGCACTACAAACTTAGAAAATTTGCCCTAATTTTATTGAATTTTTATATATCAATACATTTTCTAACTACAGGGTAATTTCTTTATATTCTAACAACCTTATTATAACTACAAACTATAGGTATCTAACTACTTAAAATTAGCATTGTACATGTAATATTCATAATATAAGAGCCAATTCCGCAAGATGCCGCCAATCTGTAATGAAAAATCCTGTTTTAGATATGTAATTGTTGCATGGATATAATAAGTGTGGATGCAAGTTATGGAGGATCATCACATGATGACAATCACCCACTGAAGACCCACATAGAAGAACTAAGCAACAATGAGACTGTGTGGCTTCTTGGTAGGTACTTACACATTTTCATCAATTATTTAAAATTATCACACATTTTACTTTAACCGATTAATTTAATTTTATATACTTTTAGGTGACTCCGGCTATGCACTAAGGAAGTATATGATGACGCCTATTATTGATGCTAACCCTGGATCTCCTGAAGCCTATTTTACTGAAGTGCATGTGAAAGCACACAATACAATAGAACGCACAATTGGGCTCCTTAAAGTTTATAATATACCTGTGCAAGATCTTACATCTGAGGAAACCATACAATGAGCTACTTGTATGGTTTCCTCAGATGTAAGATCTTGCACAGGTATATTTGCACTATTGCAAATGTTGTGTAGTATCACACAAGCATTTACAATTGCAGCAGCCATAAGTGGCTCATAATGTAAATTGCAACAGTTAACTCACCAAGCAAGCACTTTTGTAGAGGCACAAACATCCATCAACTCAGATCTTCAGGAAGGTATGGCAGTCAGGCGTAACCTTATATGCCAGCTGTGGACAAGACGTCAGGCAACCTAGAACAATATGTAGTGTTTTAATATAGGTATAAGTATAACAATAATGAAGTTAAAAATATAGTTTTAGATTAAGATAGTAAATACTTTATCATGTAGTTAGTTTTTTGTATAATAATATAATGTATGTGTTAAATTTATTATAGAGAGCATCTTATTTAAATGTTAAGTAAAATTAATAACAAATACTAAACCAAAAAATATTAGTCAATTATTTACCTTCTCTCCATTCTTTCTAGCGTTTCTGCAATACGAGTAAGGACTCGTTCAATTCCCCTCAATGTTTGGGAATTAATGGTCTCATTTTGTACCCACTGCTGGCTGAAATTAACTAAGGCCTGTCGAGCAGCCACTTTGATAAACGGCAGAGTGCGTCTTTGCCGCCTTCTACAAGTAGGTCCAGTTTCGGCCACCACCCGAGATTCTGTATTAACAGTCCCAGTTATTCGAGGTTCTGAAGTAGGGACGGGTATCTCTGATTCCTTTCCACCATCAACATCCACTTGTTGGATTTGAATTTCAATAGGAGATGGTGCCAATATTATTGAAGGAGAACCTTCTGTTGGTGCCTGTAATTAAAATCAATTTTATTGTTATAATTTCTATTTGTAGTAATGATAGTTTCTATGAGTAAAGATAATATTACTACTATCTCATGAATCAAAATATTCATATTATGCATTTACTTTTAGATACATAATAAAAATATATACTTCGAAGAGCTTATAAAACTTACATTAGTGTCAGATTGGGGGAAAGGATCTATTTGTACTTACCAGGCAAACCAGCTCCAAAGTCCTCGCCTAAAATAATCATGTATTTATTTTCTATATCTGTAAGCTCTGGAACGTCAGAAGGCCTACCACCCGTCCGATATTGAGAATTTCGTAGGGCCGCACATTTCCTTTTTAATTTGCCCTTATAATAGACCCAATCCTAAAAAATAAAAATCAGAATAAATTACAGAATCTATAGATACGCACTTACAAATATATCATAGTTAAGCTTTATTATTTACTTACTGCAGACCAGCCTTTCCAATCTTTGTATGCACTTTCTCCAAAAGCATTTAAAGTTTCCGTCACTTGGATCCATACCTTCTCATATTTTTATACTCTATTATTATAACCCATAGCTATGTCCCTATGAGTGTGCGTAAGTAGGTAACACAACGGCGAGATGTAGACGTGGACATTATTCGAACTTGAATGAATAAGAATTCTGATTTGGAATGCACTTTCAAACTATTCACCCTCATACTTAGAGCACTTGAGGAGGTAACGCGTAGTTTTATATTATAAGTGCACTTAAGATATGCTCATACACATTTAAGATCCGATAAGCTTGAAAACTAATAAAGTTTGTGATTTATGTACGGTTTGTTTTTTGTTTACAAAAGTTGTTAAAGTTCACTTGATCTGTCATCAGCTGGATGATAAGATTTGATGCGTTCAAAAACAGTTTAAAAATATTTACGTATTGTGTACGATATTATATCACTGAATTCTAAAGATGTACAATAAATTAAACTAAAATGTATAATGTAATGTGTTAAAATTTGTTGATTCCACATAATAGTATCGTTAGAGCTTCCGACAATGCCGCAACTGCTTCTTAGATCGTGAAATATATTGCAAATAAATAATGAAACGATTAGAAAAAACCGAACACTTGCCGATTATTAAGTTTATGTTTGATGATGATGTTTTAGAACGTAACTTAAGCAAACAAAATATGAAGGAGACGGAGCTATACGAAAGTCGTATGGCACCATCCCTTACGCACAACCGGTCAGAGACAATGATTTTTTTTTCTCTTTCTGAGGAGTTTGCCAGACAATGATTTACGGCCCTTCCTAACCCTTAACAGGTCAAATACATGTCATTTTATTATCGTTTATATTAATTATTTGCTGTGCACCACCGTCTATTCTTTTAACATTTGTCCAATCCATCCAAAGGTTGTCTGTAAGAGATTGCATTACGCGATAAGACCGCCAATTGTATTACCCTAGTTAAGATTTCTATTTTGTTCATGTAATTATGTTTGTGGTATGCAATAAAGTGTTATTGTATTGTATTGTATGTCAGCAAAACTATGTTCATGGTACCATTTTTTGCAGGTTAATTCCAAATCCAAATCCTCTAATTGAACTGCTCGGAACATGGCAGGTATTTTAAAAGTTTATGGTAGGCCTGCTGGTCAGTTTCAAAGCACCCTCTACACAACGGTGCTAAACATATTCCCACACCATATAACCTTGTGAAACCATTATGTCAATAAAAATGATTTAAATTTGAATTTGAAATATGAACCTGTTCATTGTAGTAGACCATACTAAACTTTGTAGTTATGGAACGCGTAATAAAGTTCCAATCCTCTACAGTCATGTATGTATGTATGTGGTAGGAACGTATGTGCCATCCGAACGTCTTTTCTCGTTGGCCAACCACAGTTTAAATGAAAGCCGCGATAGCCTAGATCCAGAGCGGCTATCAAAAATATTAATTTTACGTACCTTACCACTCAAAGATTGGCCAATGTAAAAAAATATGTTTTTGTTTCTCTATCAAAATAAATTTTGTTAACATAAAGACAATATGTTTTATTATAAAATCGATCCAATAAGTTGTATCGAATCAGTAGTATCGATACAGCTTATTACGATCCGTCCAAACCACCTGGATCGAGCATTCCTAGATCTCCGGAACGTATCAGGCCCTAGATAAAAATTGTATATACGGAAATATCAGGCGTTTATTAACTTTCACATACAAAGTACATTGTGACCGCGGAGAATCTTACCACCGCGAGCTAACTCGATGCAAACGCCATCTAGTTAATATCGGTGTAATAAAAAACGTATGATTTACGAGATCGACGCTAGATGGACAGCATTTAAAATTTAGTTCATATTGACTTTACTTTAAACTAAATCATATCATGACAATTATGACAATAACAGTTAAATATAGACAGTTTATATAGAACAATTTATAATAGGTATGTACCGCAATGTCAGAAAAATAAAGCAGTGAGCCGCTACACGTCGCATGTGGTTGCGTTATGCGGTTACGTTTCGTTTTTCCAATATACAATAGAGAAACATTGATATAAACAACTACGCCAATACTAATCTAACTACAGCTATCACTTTTCTAAAACTTTTCGCCTCGATTCCAAAGCACTCTATAGGTTTTTGTATTAGAAAACTACCACTCCTATATTGTTACAAAATGAATTTTGTACACGCAAGCCGGACGACACCTTTGCTTTTTGCTTGCTCTAAACATAAGCACCTAACGTTTACCTACTTAAAAATTGAAAGCAAATGCTGAAAATTGTATGTGACCTCACGAAATATTTTAAAAATATAACACAAATTATAGACACATTAATTTTATTCTTTAATAACAATATTTCTATAAATGTAGTTATAAAGTTGTATATATTGACTACTCAGTTTCCGTCGTCAGCACAGCCGGAGTAATAGCACAGAATAATTAATTATACAAGTGTAATATATTGTAGGGTGGGTACATGCAAAACTAATGTTTTTGTCAACTACCTTGAGATAAATAAATCAGTCTTGAGTTTACGTCGTTGTGGTTTTATTGAACAATTACAAGTGGCGCAGTTTAATTGGAAATTTGCCGGAAATATCGAACATGCCATTCGGGAAGTTACATGAATTTGATATTCATGGTCGTGCGAATTGGGATGCGTATGTGCGGCTCGTAGAACAGTTCATTTTATTTGAAGGTGCGATATGACTCCGTAAAGAAATTTAATCAATTAGCGACTTTTGCTACGACGCAATAAAGTTCAATTCAGCTCGCGTAACGCTGCATACCTACCAGTATTGGGCAGGTTGCGGGTTGATTCCCACGACAGGAAAAATGTTTGTGCACAGAAAAAAAAAAAGCGCTAGCATTAGTTTCGTGTCTGGATATTGTGGGACTGGGGGTGGTGTAATTTTATACAAATTTACTCTATGTGCGTCCAGTGGTCGCCGCGATCTCGCACTGGCAGTGTAAACTCGCCCCTTTATGAATAGCATATGTCCAGCATTGGATTGCAATAGGCTGATGATGGTGACAAAGGTGCAGTTGTCAATTGCGTCACAGAATAATTAATAGTAGTTGCAAGAAGATATCCTATCTATTATATCCTACTTAGGATAGTAGGTATTTAGGTAAGAAGTGTAAACATATACAACACTAAACATTTACCTACCCGGAAGATATAGCTTTAAGCGATAAGACCGCCCTTTCATCATCAGCCCATCACGTTTCCACTGCTGGGACACGGGCCTTCTCTCATACAGAGAGTATGGGCCATAATCGACCACGCTGGCCCAGTGCGGGTTGGTGGATGTCACATGTCCTTGAATTTTTGTGATAAATTCTTGGACAGAGATCGGTAGCGGTAAAATGTGTATGTTTGTGCTATATATTATGTGTGTGCTGAGTGCTAATAATGTGTGTTTGTGAAAAAAATCCGTCCAGTAGTTTTCGCGTGAAATAGTAAAAAGCATTCATACATCCTCACAAACATTCGCAATAAAAGTATATCAGTGTACATGCGCTAAAGTTCGCAGAGCCTATGTTCAGACTCGCCAAGATACGTCGGCCGTATTGTACCTACCAGTCATATTAACCTACAAAGCGCACCTCTTTCTATCGCATAGCTCTTATCTCTTCTGACGCAGCAAGTGTAACGACGCGCGACCCGCCACCGGTGTCCGGCTATGTACTTAAGCTTCGTACCTACTTACAGTGCGGAGTGCGCTAGGCCTGGTACTATTAAGTATTCTGTGGTCATACCTACACAGGCGGCGCCGGCGGTGTCGCCCGACATATAAGGCGTTGCGTGGCGTGCATTACATTGTGAGGTTTCTATTATTTTAATAATATATTGATATGATGCTTGTATAAATGTTAACTTATGGTATGATCAATAATTAAAAAAACAATTATCCCTGTATCTATTCTAGTTAAAATTATATAACGACCAAATCTAGAAGTACCTAGATACCTACAGATTGCTGCAATATAACATGCAAAAGTGTAGTTAAACCTAGGTACCGAACCAACATACTTACTACACAATATTTAATAATACTATGGTTATGTGTGGCATAGGTACCTGGTCTGGAGGACTATTAGGTACCTAAATTGCCTGGAAGAGATCGCTACACACACATGACACATATCGAACACTTTCTTTTTAACCGACTTTAACAAAAGAAGTAGGTTCTCAATTCAATTCGTTTTTTATTTAGGTTTTTACCTCAGAACTTCGTCATTTATAAACCGATTTGAAAAATTATTTTTGCGTTGAGTTCAGTGTAGCTACGAAGTGGTCCCATATAAGTTTCATCAATATTTGACCTAGGACTTTGAAGATATATTGAAGTTTTTTTTTAGTGAAGTGTATACTTGTAAAAAATATTAATTTTCTGTGATGTTTCGTAATTTGATATTTGCGATACAATAAAGTGTTTATCTATCTACACATATCGGTAGGTATTAATCTAATTATATTAAGATACCCAAGTAAGTAAGTAAGTTTTAAGTAGGTGTACCTATATGCCATGTTCATATGACCCCTGTTGATGTGACACATTTATTGTGGTAGCATAATAATAAATAATAACACAGTAGAACGGAATCTTCTTTGATCGAGTCTCAAACGCCGCCATTTATATACCTACTTCCCCCTTCTTGTCGTTACGCCCCTCTGTCGTCCAGGCGTGTTGCCAAGATTGCTTAGTGTTATAAATTGCATACGTCTAAAGCTCAGGTAAAGTATCCACGTCGGACCACGAAGAAATGGTCCTACCGACTGATTTCGTAATATTTTTGTAATTTCACGGAACCACGATTCACGATTCCACGATGTCTGGAAGAGATCGCTTTAAGCGATAAGACCGCCCTTTCATCATCAGCCCATCACGTTGCCACTGCTGGGACACGGGCCTTCTCTCATACAGAGAGTATATTATAATAATCGACCACGCTGGCCCAGTGCGGGTTGGTCGATGTCACATGTCCTTGAATTTTTGTGATAAATTCTTGGACATGCCGGTTTCCTCACGATGTTTTCCTTCACCGTTTTTAGAGCGAGCGTTAAAATCCACACATAACTGCGTCGGATCGAATGTCGCACGTGCTCCCACTGAGCCACCCTTTGCAAATTATATTGTTAATTTTGTCTTTTTAATTTTGTCCTAACATAGCCTATGTACCAGTACTTTTAGTTCATGTACTTTTAGTTCAAAACCTACAGGCCTAGCGCACTCCGCACTGTAGGTACGAAGCTACAAGTACATAGCCGGACACCGACGGCGGGTCGCGCGTCGTTACACGTGCCGCGTCAGAAGAGATAAGAGCTATGCGATTGAAAGAGAGGCGCTCCGTAGGTTAATATGACTGGTAGGTATGCAGCGCTACGCAAGCTAAATTGAATTTTATAGCGTCTCCGCAAAGAAATTTAAACAAATAGCGACTGCTGCATACCTACCACTGGGCATACTATAAACCTGGGTTCGAATCCCGACTCGTGACCCTGCCACCAATGACTTGTTCATAGTTAAGTGCAGATTTTGCACGCTCGCTCCAAAACGGTGAAGGAAAACATCGTGATGAAACCCGCTTACGCGCTTTGGAGTGGTAGACTCTGGCCGTGGTTGTAATACCACCCACCGAACAAAGCCATGCCGTCAAGCGACCTAGTCGTGAACCGCATCCAAATTGGTTAACCAGTTTAATTCAATTCAATTTCATTTATTTCAATCAAAAGATCATATACAATAGTTATATTACAATGAATTCAATTAAAAGAGAACAAACATACAAATAAATAACAAATAATTAATAATAACAATAATAATAAATGTCACAGAATCATATATTATATATTCATTATAAATTATCATATTATTCTCCTGTCACATTTTCATCATTTGTTTATTAGTCAGTACATGAACCCTACAGCAATGGTTTATGTACTGACAGTCAAACCTGTATGATAAAGTTGTTAGGATAGTGTTGGGGCTGGCCCGGACCCTGCGCACCAGGGATGTGCACCGTTTTCGCATGGTCGTGTAGAAACAATCGACCCGCGACTCGGCAAACATTCCCGATGCGCTACAGTGCCGGGGCAGCCCCATCAGTATCCTAAACGCATTATTATATTGAACCCGAAGGGCGCTGTACTGTTTCGGCGTATATGCCACCCACAGGCTGCTCGTATAGAAGGACGTACAAAATGCTCTGAAAAGAGTAATTTTGACGTCCCTCGAACAACGCGCAAACCTGCGGGCTATCATATTGGCCCTCACAGACAACGCCCTTCGCTCCCTCTCTAAGTCTGCATCGTCCTTCAGGTCAGAGGTTAACACATGCCCAAGATACTTAAACTGATCGACCCTTTTAAGTTCGGTACCGGTTTAGGACAGTCACAAGGTGGCAAACTTATAACACCCCTCCTTTTTGCGTCGGTGGTTAAAACCCTTAGGGGGTTTTAACCCCCGACACACGCGAGTTACCTATCTATCATTTAGGTATTTAGGTAGGCACTGCGATTGTTTTGGGCAGGCGTGGCGCTTGCCATCAGGTGATTTCGTGGTATTTTTGTAATTTCACGGAACCAGTTTTGGTATTTGTTCATATATCTGATGTCTCGGGGCGATGAGTGCTATTTAATTGTTATGAGCAAGCGTGGCGCTTACCATCAGGAGAACGATTTGCTCCTCTCATCACTTAGTTTCATAAAAACAGAATAAATAATAAGTACTTTTATTAAATAGGTAAACCTGTTTTATTAAAAAAAACGCTAAATCATCGCGAGATATAATTATGCAGTAGTAGGATTGTAGTATGCTTACGCACTACCAATTCCACTTATAAAAAGTCCAAAAAGGAATTCCCTCGGCTGAGTTCGAACTCGATTATCTCAGCCTTCGAAACCGTGTTTCAAACCGCTAGGCCAACTGACTGTTAAAGAAACTGTCGAAAATTGTCTATATATAATTATAGTCTCGAAAACCGTTCATTTATTAAGTAAATCTCGGAAATTACTGGTTCGATTTGCAAAATTCTTGAAGTAATAAAAAGCTAGTTTATCCTTGAGAAATAAATGCTATTTATAGTTATTAATTATTTATAATTAAACACGAAATGACCGTATCTATGAATTTCAAATAAGCATATTTTATATATATCGGCGTGCGCTGCCAAAACGGCTTGGTATTAAGGTTTAAAATGTTCAGCCAACTTATTTGTCTTAACGTGCTCTATAAAAAAGTCCGCGACACGATATATCTATCTAACATATTTGAGCAAGAATAAAGGTATTTATGTTTAAAGAAAAGAAGAAATTCAAAGCCGTCTTTTTCGATGTCATTATTAGATACAACATATTAATCCTTATTAAATTAAATACGTTAATCGTAAAGGAAATTTTGTATAGATGAAGTTTGTCCTTTGAACCATATAAATCGAAACTATAGTTTAGGAGATAACGTGAAATGAATGAATGCCTATCTATAGTAACGGCACAGTTTATTTAATAGTTTGTATGAAGCTGTAACCGTTTGCCGGTTTTCTATGTATTTTAACCAAATCTCGTAAACTACACAACTTATGAAGCTGAAATTTTCAGAGGAGGTTCCCGGTAGGGTGTCCGTATGCGCCGAGAAAGGACAAATTCACAGGGCCGGATCGAGGTGGTGAAACGGGGGTTCGAAGGTTAAATATATGAAATTTTCATGTTTTTTCAAAGAAAAGTATTAACTCTATATCTAGTATCGAGTAGCACTTGTGATTACCCGTGATCGACTCATACACGCCGACCCGCTAGAGCGTCGACGAATGGCTGAAAACTCGATTTGAAAGTGTGGCAAAAAACACAATATTTTACCGAAACGCCCCCGGGGCGTTCAAATTTTTGTTTTTTTTTATTTTTTTATTTTTTTTTATACACTGCAGGATACTGAAAAAATTTTTGTACTGCAAAAAGACGGGAACGGCAAAATCGCTCGAACAAACCGATCGTCCAAATTAGGGTCCGACAATTTCAAAATTTTGTGTTGTAATTTGCGGCGGCCATCTTGAATTTTATGCCATTTTTTTTTCAAAAATCGTAATCGGCGCCCCCGTTTTACTCGAAAATGAACCCCATATTGTCACGTGACATGGACATTTTCGAAGATACGACCGCCATGATGGCCGCCATTTTGTTTTTTTAACATTTTCGATTTTATTGCTGAGAAAAAGGACATTTTCTATACGAATACGTATAAAACGTTATCCCACCGGTACTCCTTCATAGAAATACTTAACGTTAGGCGCCTGTTTTCAAAAATCGATATCTCGCAAAGTAGCCGGCCGACAGAGATGAAAATGCTCAAATGTCATTTTCACTAACGTCAACTACCCGGTAGTGTGAAATTTCTATTCAAAATACTATTATTTCTACTTTTCATGTTTTCGGGGTAAATCTCCAAAATTACCCTAAAAATGGGGAAAATTTTTGAAAAGGGCAATACCTCTCGCCGTCTTCCACGACCGTCTCATACAAGTCGAGCAGCTCCGATGTGAGCTTCTGCCTCGAAAATAGGTTTGAAAATGTGCAAATTTCAATCGTTTTCCAAAATGGCCCCCGCGGCGTCCGCCATGTTGTTTTTATTTTTTGATATATTTTTTTTTACAAACGTCAGAACATGATTGATGTTTCTGTATCAAAAACGTATCAGAATCGCGAAATCGCTTGAACAAACTAATTTTTCAAAGTAGGGTCTCGTGGTGCCCGTTTTTCGAGTTGAAATATTCGGCAGCCATCTTGGTTTTTTTGAAAAAAAAAGTTAAAAAATCGAAATGAGCGTAGACGGTTTACTCGAAAACGACCCCCATATTGCCACTTTTGATACATTTTTTTTGAGATACCACCATGGTGTCGGCCGCCATTTTGATTTTTTGGAAATTTTCGATTTTTCTGTCGGGTCGATTTTGATTCTCTATACGAATATATATAACACTATATCGCACCTCTTCTCCTTCATGCTTAGAATTTCTGTCAATGTGTTCGTTTTGTGGTGGTAATTGAGCTTTATATATAGGGGATCGGACTAGTATTTCGCCGCGTGCGCGAGCTGCTAAAGCAGCTCGCGTGGTGGTGGTGTTATTTTTTTTTATAGAAACTTCCTATCGATTACGGTTCTAAAGTTATTTAAACTTTATTGTTCTGAAAAAATAAAACTTTTGTATGGCGGCCATATTGGAAAATGGCGCAATCCAAGTGATTTTGTGGCGTGCGCGAGCTGCTAAAGCAGCTCGCGTGGGGTGGTTTTGTTTTTTTTTTATAGAAGCTCCCTATCGATTACGGTTTTAAAGTTATTCTCTTTGTTCGGAAAAAAATCTTTTGTATGGCGGCCATCTTGAAAAATGGCGGAATCCAAATTATTTTGTCATAATCGTAATCTACGACCCAGAAAACCCCCCGATGCAAAATTTCAGTCGGATCGGAGCAACTTTCAAAATGGCCGCCATTTTTTTTTCATTTTTTTTAATTTTTTCAACTTTTCCAAATTTTCCTCATGGTCCTCTATTATATTTGGTCGAGCACCCTATACCTATCTCTAACCGTTCAAAAGTTATTTGCATATTTCTTTCACCTATTTTGTCATGAAAAAAAACGTTTGTATGGCAGCCATCTTGAAAAATGGCGGAATCCAAATTTTTTTTTCATAATCGTAATCTACGACCCAGAAAACCCCCCGATGCAAAATTTCAGTCGGATCGGAGCAACTTTCAAAATGGCCGCCATTTTTTTTTCTTTTTTTTTAATTTTTCCAACTTTTCCAAATTTCCCCCATCGCCCTCTATGACATTTGGTCGAGCACCCTATACCTATCTCTAACCATTCAAAAGTTATTAACATTTTTATTTTGTATGGCGGCCATGTTTTTTTGTATGGCGGCCATCTTTTTTTTCAAATTTTCAAAATTGGCCCAAGGTTTGGGGCATATTTAGTTCAAGCGGTACCCCCATCCGATTTATAGTTTCCGAGATCCCCTGAGCAGTTCCATCATGGAAACCACTTTCTGGTGATTTCGGATTTTTCTGGTTGGTTTCAAAACACCCTCTATCCAACGGTACCAAACACTCCCCCCCACCGTAACCGCAAGTGGGAGATCAATTCTGTCAATATGTCAGTCAGTCAGTCAGTCAGTCAGTCAGTCAGTCAGTCAGTGAGTGGTCTTTCACTTTTATATAATATAACTAGTATTTCGCCGCGTGCGCGAGCTGCTAAAGCAGCTCGCGTGGGGGGGTGGCTGCTGTTTTTTTTTAAAGCTTCCTATCGATTACGGTTCTAAAGTTTTGTTTACCTTTTTTGTTTTGAAATCAAACTTTTGTATGGCGGCCATCTTGAAAAAAAGCTGGATTTCAAGTGATTGTGTGGCGTGCGCGAGCTGCTAAAGCAGCTCGCGTGGGGGGGGTTTTGCTTTTTTTTATAAAAGCTCCCTATCGATTACGGTTCTAAAGTTATTTAAGTTCAGTTGTTCTGAAAAAAAGACTTTTGTATGGCGGCCATCTTGAAAAATGGCGAAATCCAAGTGATTTTGTGGCGTGCGCGAGCTGCTAAAGCAGCTCGCGTGGAGGGGTGTTGCTTTTTTTTTATAGACGCTTCCTATCGAATACGGTTCAAAAGTTTTGTTTGGCTTAATTTTCCGGAAAAAAAACTTTTGTATGGCAGCCATCTTGAAAAATGGCGGAATCCAAATTTTTTTTCATAATCGTAATCTACGACCCAGAAAACCCCCCGATGCAAAATTTCAGTCGGATCGGAGCAACTTTCAAAATGGCCGCCATTTTTTTTTCTTTTTTTTAAATTTTTCCAACTTTTCCAAATTTCCCCCATCGTCTTCTATGACATTTGGTCGAGCACTCTATATCTATCTCTTACCGTTTAAAAGTTATTTGCATTTTTATTTTGTATGGCGGCCATGTTTTTTTGTATGGCGGCCATCTTTTTTTACAAATTTTCAAAAATGGCCCAGGTTTTGGGGCATATTTAGTTCAAGCGGTACCCCCATCCGATTTATAGTTTCCGAGATCCCTTGAGCAGTTCCATCTCGGAGACACCTTTCCATGGATTTCGGATTTTTCTGGTTGGTTTCAAAACATCCTCTATCCAACCGTACCAAACACTCCCCCCCACCATAACGGCAAGTGGGAGATCAATTCTGTCAATATGTCAGTCAGTCAGTCAGTCAGTGAGTGGTCTTCCAGTTTTATATTATATTAACTAGTATTTCGCCGCGTGCGCGAGCTGCTAAAGCAGCTCGCGTGGGGGGGTGGCTGCTGTTTTTTTTTAAAAGCTTCCTATCGATTACGGTTCTAAAGTTTTGTTTACCCTTTTTGTTTTGAAATCAAACTTTTGTATGGCGGCCATCTTGAAAAAAAGCTGGATTTCAAGTGATTGTGTGGCGTGCGCGAGCTGCTAAAGCAGCTCGCGTGGGGGGGGGGTGTTGCTTTTTTTATAAAAGCTCCCTATCGATTACGGTTCTAAAGTTATTTAAGTTCAGTTGTTCTGAAAAAATTACTTTTGTATGGCGGCCATCTTGGAAAATGGCGGAATCCAAGTGATTTTGTGGCGTGCGCGAGCTGCTAAAGCAGCTCGCGTGGGGGGGTGTTGCTTTTTTTTTATAGACGCTTCCTATCGACCACGCTTCAAAAGTTTTGTTTGGCTTATTTTTCCGGAAAAAAACTTTTGTATGGCAGCCATCTTGAAAAATGGCGGAATCCAAAATTTTTTTTCATAATCATAATCTACGACCCAGAAAACCCCCCGATGCAAAATTCCAGTCAGATCGGAGCAACTTTCAAAATGGCCGCCATTTTTTTTTCTTTTTTTTTAATTTTTCCAACTTTTCCAAATTTCCCCCATCGCCCTCTATGACATTTGGTCGAGCACCCTATACCTATCTCTAACCATTCAAAAGTTATTTACATTTTTATTTTGTATGGCGGCCATGTTTTTTTGTATGGAGGCCATCTATTTTTTCAAATTTTCAAAAATGGCTCAGGTTTTAGGGCATATTTAGTTCAAGCGGTACCCCCATCCGATCTATAGTTTCCGAGATCCCCTGAGCAGTTCCATCTCGGAGACACCTTTCCATGGATTTCGGATTTTTCTGGTTGGTTTCAAAACATCCTCTATACAACCGTACCAAACACTACCCCCCACCATAACGGCAAGTACCACTTCTATTTCTGTCAATTATATGTCAGTCAGTCAGTCAGTCAGTGAGTGGTCTTTTAATTTTATATAATATAACTAGTATTTCGCCGCGTGCGCGAGCTGCTAAAGCAGCTCGCGTGGTGGTGGTGTTATTTTTTTTTTATAGAAACTTCCTATCGATTACGGTTCTAAAGTTTTCTAAGCCTTTATGATCTTAAAACAAACTTTTGTATGGCGGCCATATTGGAAAATGGCGCAATCCAAGTGATTTTGTGGCGTGCGCGAGCTGCTAAAGCAGCTCGCGTGGGGTGGTGTTGTTTTTTTTTATAGAAGCTCCCTATCGATTACGGTTTTAAAGTTATTCTCTTTGTTCGGAAAAAAATCTTTTGTATGGCGGCCATCTTGTAAAATGGCGGAATCCAAATTATTTTTTCATAATCGTAATCTACGACCTAAAAAACCCCCCGATGCAAAATTTCAGTCGAATCGGAGCATTTTTCAAAATGGCCGCCATTTTTCTTTCTTTTTTTTAATTTTTCCAACTTTTCCAAATTTCCCCTATGGTTCTCTATGATATTTGGTCGAGCACCCTATACCTATCTGTAACCGTTTAAAAGTTATTTCCATATTATTTTCCCCAATTTTGTCCTGAAAAAAAACCTTTGTATGGCAGCCATCTTGAAAAATGGCGGAATCCAAATTTTTTTTTCATAATCGTAATCTACGACCCAGAAAACCCCCCTATGCAAAATTTCAGTCGGATCGGAGCAACTTTCAAAATGGCCGCCATTTTTTTTTCTTTTTTTTTAATTTTTCCAACTTTTTCAAATTTCCCCCATCGCCCTCTATGACATTTGGTCGAGCACCCTATACCTATCTCTAACCGTTCAAAAGTTATTTACATTTTTATTTTGTATGGCGGCCATGTTTTTTTGTATGGCGGCCATCTTTTTTTTCAAATTTTCAAAATTGGCCCAAGGTTTGGGGCATATTTAGTTCAAGCGGTACCCCCATCCGATTTATAGTTTCCGAGATCCCCTGAGCAGTTCCATCACGGAAACCAATTTCTGGTGATTTCGGATTTTTCTGGTTGGTTTCAAAACATCCTCTATCCAACCATACCAAACACTTCCACCCACCATAACGGCATCTGGGAGAACAATTCTGTCAATATGTCAGTCAGTCAGTCAGTCAGTCAGTCAGTCAGTGATGGTCTTCCAGTTTTATATTATATTAACTAGTATTTCGCCGCGTGCGCGAGCTGCTAAAGCAGCTCGCGTGGTGGTGGTGTTATTTTTTTTTTATAGAAACTTCCTATCGATTACGGTTCTAAAGTTATCTAAGCCTTTATGTTCTAAAAACAAACTTTTGTATGGCGGCCATATTGGAAAATGGCGCAATCCAAGTGATTTTGTGGCGTGCGCGAGCTGCTAAAGCAGCTCGCGTGGGGTGGTGTTGTTTTTTTTTATAGAAGCTCCCTATCGATTACGGTTTTAAAGTTATTCTCTTTGTTCGGAAAAAAATCTTTTGTATGGCGGCCATCTTGAAAAATGCCGGAATCTAAATTATTTTTTCATAATCGTAATCTACGACCTAAAAAACCCCCCGATGCAAAATTTCAGTCAAATCAGAGCATTTTTCAAAATGGCCGCCATATTTCTTTCTTTTTTTTTAATTTTTCCAACTTTTCCAAATTTCCCCTACGGTCCTCTATGATATTTGGTCGAGCACCCTATACCTATCTGTAACCGTTTAAAAGTTATTTGCATATTATTTTCACCTATTTTGTCATGGATAAAAACATTTGTATGGCGGCCATCTTGAAAAAAGGCGGAATACAAATTTTTTTTTCATAATTATAATCTACGACCCAGAAAACCCCCCGATTCAAAATTTCAGTCGGATCGGAGCAACTTTCAAATTGGCCGCCATTTTTTTTTCTTTTTTTTTAATTTTTCTAACTTTTCCAAATTTCCTCCATCGCCCTCTATGACATTTGGTCGAGCACCCCATATCCATCTCTTACCGTTTAAAAGTTATTTACATTTATATTTTGTATGGCGGCCATGTTTTTTTCTATGGCGGCCATCTTTTTTTTCAAATTTTCAAAATTGGCCCAAGGTTTGGGGCATATTTAGTTCAAGCGGTACCCCCATCCGATTTATAGTTTCCGAGATCCCCTGAGCAGTTCCATCAAGGAAACCACTTTCTGGTGATTTTGGATTTTTCTGGTTGGTTTCAAAACACCCTCTATACAACCGTACCAAACACTCCCCCCTACCATAACGGCAAGTCGGAGATCAATTCTGTCAATATGTCAGTCAGTCAGTCAGTCAGTCAGTCAGTGAGTGGTCTTTCACTTTTATATAATATAACTAGTATTTCGCCGCGTGCGCGAGCTGCTAAAGCAGCTCGCGTGGTGGTGGTGTTATTTTTTTTTATAGAAACTTCCTATCGATTACGGTTCTAAAGTTATCTAAGCCTTTATGTTCTAAAAACAAAGTTTTGTATGGCGGCCATATTGGAAAATGGCGCAATCCAAGTGATTTTGTGGCGTGCGCGAGCTGCTAAAGCAGCTCGCGTGGGGTGGTGTTGTTTTTTTTTTATAGAAGCTCCCTATCGATTACGGTTTTAAAGTTATTCTCTTTGTTCGGAAAAAAATCTTTTGTATGGCGGCCATCTTGAAAAATGGCGGAATCCAAATTATTTTTTCATAATCGTAATCTACGACCTAAAAAACCCCCCCATGCAAAATTTCAGTCGGATCGGAGCATTTTTCAAAATGGCCGCCATTTTTCTTTCTTTTTTTTTAATTTTTCCAACTTTTCCAAATTTCCCCTATGGTCCTCTATGATATTTGTTCGAGCACCCTATACCTATCTGTAACCGTTTAAAAGTTATTTGCATATTATTTTCACCTATTTTGTCATGAAAAAAAACATTTGTATGGCAGCCATCTTGAAAAATGGCGGAATCTAAATTTTTTTTTCATAATCGTAATCTACGCCCCAGAAAACCTCCCTATGCAAAATTTCAGTCGGATCGGAGCAACTTTCAAAATGGCCGCCATTTTTTTTTCTTTTTTTTTAATTTTTCCAACTTTTTCAAATTTCCCTCATCGCCCTCTATGACATTTGGTCGAGCACCCTATACCTATCTCTAACCGTTCAAAAGTTATTTACATTTTTATTTTGTATGGCGGCCATGTTTTTTTGTATGGCGGCCATCTTTTTTTTCAAATTTTCAAAACTGGCCCAAGGTTTGGGACATATTTAGTTCAAGCGGTACCCCCATCCGATTTATAGTTTCCGAGATCCCCTGAGCAGTTCCATCACGGAAACCACTTTCTGGTGATTTCGGATTTTTCTGGTTGGTTTCAAAACATCCTCTATCCAACCATACCAAACACTTCCACCCACCATAACGGCATCTGGGAGAACAATTCTGTCAATATGTCAGTCAGTCAGTCAGTCAGTCAGTCAGTCAGTCAGTCAGTGATGGTCTTCCAGTTTTATATTATATTAACTAGTATTTCGCCGCGTGCGCGAGCTGCTAAAGCAGCTCGCGTGGGGGGGTGGCTGCTGTTTTTTTTTTAAAGCTTCCTATCGATTACGGTTCTAAAGTTTTGTTTACCCTTTTTGTTCTTAAAACAAACTTTTGTATGGCGGCCATCATGAAAAAAAGCTGGATTTCAAGTGATTGTGTGGCGTGCGCGAGCTGCTAAAGCAGCTCGCGTGGGGGGGGTGTTTTGCTTTTTAATAAAAGCTCCCCATCGATTACGGTTCTAAAGTTATTTAAGTTCAGTTGTTCTGAAAAAATTACTTTTGTATGGCGGCCATCTTGAAAACTGGCGGAATCCAAGTGATTTTGTGGCGTGCGCGAGCTGCTAAAGCAGCTCGCGTGGGTGGGTGTTGCTTTTTTTTTATAGACGCTTCCTATCGACTGCGGTTCAAAAGTTTTGTTTGGCTTATTTTTCCGGAAAAAAAACTTTTGTATGGCAGCCATCTTGAAAAATGGCGGAATCCAAATTTTTTTTTCATAATCGTAATCTACGACCCAGAAAACCCCCCGATGCAAAATTTCAGTCGGATCGGAGCAACTTTCAAAATGGCCGCCATTTTTTTTTCTTTTTTTTTAATTTTTCCAACTTTTCCAAATTTCCCCCATCGCCCTCTATGACATTTGGTCGAGCACCCTATACCTATCTCTTACCGTTTAAAAGTTATTTGCATTTTTATTTTGTATGGCGGCCATGTTTTTTTGTATGGCGGCCATCTTTTTTTTCAAATTTTCAAAAATGGCCCAGGTTTTGGGACATATTTAGTTCAAGCGGTACCCCCATCCGATTTATAGTTTCCGAGATCCCTTGAGCAGTTCCATCTCGGAGACACCTTTCCATGGATTTCGGATTTTTCTGGTTGGTTTCAAAACATTCTCTATCCAACGGTACCAAACACTACCCCCCACCATAACGGCAAGTGGGAGATCAATTCTGTCAATATGTCAGTCAGTCAGTCAGTGAGTGGTCTTCCAGTTTTATATTATATTAATTAACTAGTATTTCGCCGCGTGCGCGAGCTGCTAAAGCAGCTCGCGTGGGGGGGTGGCTGCTGTTTTTTTTTTAAAGCTTCCTATCGATTACGGTTCTAAAGTTTTGTTTACCCTTTTTGGTCTGAAAACAAACTTTTGTATGGCGGCCATCATGAAAAAAAGCTGGATTTCAAGTGATTGTGTGGCGTGCGCGAGCTGCTAAAGCAGCTCGCGTGGGGGGGTGTTTTGCTTTTTAATAAAAGCTCCCTATCGATTACGGTTCTAAAGTTATTTAAGTTCAGTTGTTCTGAAAAAAAGACTTTTGTATGGCGGCCATATTGGAAAATTGCGCAATCCAAGTGATTTTGTGGCGTGCGCGAGCTGCTAAAGCAGCTCGCGTGGGGTGGTGTTGTTTTTTTTTTATAGAAGCTCCCTATCGATTACGGTTTTAAAGTTATTCTCTTTGTTCGGAAAAAAATCTTTTGTATGGCGGCCATCTTGAAAAATGGCGAAATTCAAATTATTTTTTCATAATCGTAATCTACGGCCTAAAAAACCCCCCGATGCAAAATTTCAGTCGAATCGGAGCATTTTTCAAAATGGCCGCTATTTTTCTTTCTTTTTTTTTAATTTTTCCAACTTTCCCAAATTTCTCCTATGGTCCTCTATGATATTTGGTCGAGCACCCTATACCTATCTGTAACCGTTTAAAAGTTATTTGCATATTATTTTCACCTATTTTGTCATGAAAAATAACTCTTGTATGGCGGACATCTTGAAAAATGGCGGAATCCAAATTATTTTTTCATAATAATAATCTGCGACCCAGAAAACCCCCCGATGCAAAATTTCAGTCGGATCGGAGCAACTTACAATATGGCCGCCATTTTTTTTCTTTTTTTTTTTAATTTTTCCAACTTTTCCAAATTTCTCCCGTCGCCCTCTATGACATTTGCTCGAGCACCCTATACCTATCTCTAACCGTTTAAATGTTATTTGCATATTATTTTCACCTATTTTGTCCTGAAAAAAAACTTTTGTATGGGAGCCATCTTGAAAAATGGCGGAATCTAAAATTTTTTTTCATAATAATAATGTACGACCCAGAAAACCCCCCGATGCAAAATTTCAGTCGGATCGGTGCAACTTTCAAAATGGCCGCCATTTGTTTTTCTTTTTTTTTAATTTTTCCAACTTTTCCAAATTTCTCTTATCGTCCTCTATGACATTTGTTCGAGCACCCTAAACCTATCTCTAACCGTTTAAAAGTTATTTCTATATTATTTTCACCTATTTTGTCCTGAAAAAACACCTTTGTATCGCAGCCATCTTGAAAAATGGCGGAATCTAAAATTTTTTTTCATAATAATAATGTACGACCCAGAAAACCCCCCGATGCAAAATTTCAGTCGGATCGGTGCAACTTTCAAAATGGCCGCCATTTGTTTTTCTTTTTTTTTAATTTTTCCAACTTTTCCAAATTTCTCTTATCGTCCTCTATGACATTTGTTCGAGCACCCTAAACCTATCTCTAACCGTTTAAAAGTTATTTCTATATTATTTTCACCTATTTTGTCCTGAAAAAACACCTTTGTATCGCAGCCATCTTGAAAAATGGCGGAATCTAAAATTTTTTTTCATAATAATAATGTACGACCCAGAAAACCCCCCGATGCAAAATTTCAGTCGGATCGGTGCAACTTTCAAAATGGCCGCCATTTGTTTTTCTTTTTTTTTAATTTTTCCAACTTTTCCAAATTTCTCTTATCGTCCTCTATGACATTTGTTCGAGCACCCTAAACCTATCTCTAACCGTTTAAAAGTTATTTCTATATTATTTTCACCTATTTTGTCCTGAAAAAACACCTTTGTATGGCAGCCATCTTGAAAAATGGCGGAATCCAATTTTTTTTTTCATAATCGTAATCTACGACCCAGAAAATCCCCCTATGCAAAATTTCAGTCGGATCGGAGCAACTTTCAAAATGGCCGCCATTTTTTTTTTCTTTTTTTTTAATATTTCCAACTTTTCCAAATTTTCCCCATCGCCCTCTATGACATTTGGTCGAGCACCCTATACCTATCTCTAACCATTCAAAAGTTATTTGCATATTATTTTCCCCAATTTTGTCCTGAAAAAAAACCTTTGTATGGCAGCCATCTTGAAAAATGGCGGAATTCAATTTTTTTTTTCATTATCGTAATCTACGAGCCAGAAAACCTCCCTATGCAAAATTTCAGTCGGATCGGAGCAACTTTCAAAATGGCCGCCATTTTTTTTTCTTTTTTTTTAATTTTTCCAACTTTTCCAAATTTCCCCCATCGCCCTCTATGACATTTGGTCGAGCACCCTATACCCATCTCTAACCGTTCAAAAGTTATTTACATTTTTATTTTGTATGGCGGCCATGTTTTTTTGTATGGCGGCCATCTTTTTTTTCAAATTTTCAAAATTGGCCCAAGGTTTGGGGCATATTTAGTTCAAGCGGTACCCCCATCCGATTTATAGTTTCCGAGATCCCCTGAGCAGTTCCATCACGGAAACCACTTTCTGGTGATTTCGGATTTTTCTGGTTGGTTTCAAAACATCCTCTATCCAACCATATCAAAAACTTCCACCCACCATAACGGCATCTGGGAGAACAATTCTGTCAATATGTCAGTCAGTCAGTCAGTCAGTCAGTCAGTCAGTCAGTGATGGTCTTTCACTTTTATATAATATAACTAGTATTTCGCCGCGTGCGCGAGCTGCTAAAGCAGCTCGCGTGGGGGGTGGCTGCTGTTTTTTTTTAAAAGCTTCCTATCGATTACGGTTCTAAAGTTTTTTTACCCTTTTTGTTCTGAAAACAAACTTTTGTATGGCGGCCACCTTGAAAAAAAGCTGGATTTCAAGTGATTGTGTGGCGTGCGCGAGCTGCTAAAGCAGCTCGCGTGGGGGGGGGGTGTTGCTTTTTTTATAAAAGCTCCCTATCGATTACGGTTCTAAAGTTATTTAAGTTCAGTTGTTCTGAAAAAATTACTTTTGTATGGCGGCCATCTTGGAAAATGGCGGAATCCAAGTGATTTTGTGGCGTGCGCGAGCTGCTAAAGCAGCTCGCGTGGGGGGTGTTGCTTTTTTTTTAATAGACGCTTCCTATCGACCACGGTTCAAAAGTTTTGTTTGGCTTATTTTTCCGGAAAAAAAACTTTTGTATGGCAGCCATCTTGAAAAATGGCGGAATCCAAATTATTTTTTCATTATCGTAATCTACGACCCAGAAAACCCCCCGATGCAAAATTTCAGTCGGATCGGAGCAACTTTCAAAATGGCCGCCATATTTTTTTCTTTTTTTTTAATTTTTCCAACTTTTCCAAATTTCCCCCGTCGTCCTCTATGACATTTGGTCGAGCACTTTATATCTACCTCTTACCGTTTAAAAGTTATTTGCATTTATATTTTGTATGGCGGCCATGTTTTTTTGTATGGCGGCCATCTTTGTTTTCAAATTTTCAAAAATGGCCCAGGGTTTTGAGCATATTTAGTTCAAGCGGTACCCCCATCCGATTTATAGTTTCCGAGATCCCTTGAGCAGTTCCATCTCGGAGACACCTTTCCATGGATTTCGGATTTTTCTGGTTGGTTTCAAAACATCCTCTATCCAACGGTACCAAACACTACCCCCCACCATAACGGCAAGTGGGAGATCAATTCTGTCAATATGTCAGTCAGTCAGTCAGTGAGTGGTCTTCCAGTTTTATATTATATTAAATAATTAATAATTAATTAATAATTAATAAATAAAACGAATGTTTGTATGTTTGTCCTCTATGCGTTCCTAAACCATTTATCTGAATGTGGATGGATTCTTCTGTGTACACCCGCGAGGGTTCCTGACCCAATAAATCTGGCATTGCAACACAGGCCGGGTACAGCTAGTATTATATTTTATTTCATATAAATTTTATATTTTATTTCCCTTTATTTATTTATTATTAAATATTTTGTAAATGAAAAGAGAGTCAATAAGGAAGTGTAGACACATTCTTAATATTAGTTTATCTATCAGTTTAAGTTAAATGTAAATTACTTATGGATCGTACCGCCACACCCTAACCTACCGAGGGCTGCCCTCTCACTTATCCATTGCTTATTAGCCTAATCAATTGGCTAGATTGTAATAAAAATGGGAATCATAATGACTATGAAACCATGCAAAGGAAAAAAAAATGTAAATAAAATTAAAATAATCACAGGTTCGACAAAGAAGCGCCAGAAGATGAACCGTTGCCAGATGGATACCACACTCTGGATGTGTTCAGAAAACTTCTGGTTGTGCGCGCCTGGTGTCCTGACCGAACACTAGCGCAGAGTTTGTAAGTCGAAAATACTGTTACAGGAACTTAAACAATGGTTATTCTTCCTATTTCAATATATATATATACCTATGTATCTCTGATGCCTGTTGTCCGGCAACGTGCCCAAAAAGCTCGCGCCGCGCCGGCGAGGCGTTGCCTCGCTGAAGAGCGAGGCTGATTCTTTGGGTAAAATACACGCCAGCGTTTTGGCCACGTGTGAACTCCGCCCCGCCAAATCCTTATAAATTACGACCGTTCCAGGTCACCAGGGGCCTAACGTCTCTACCCCAAACGGCACAAACAGATTACCCTCTTTGGAGACCTGACTATTTCTATTGACTATTATTTTTATTTTTTCTGACTATTTGCGCTGTTTGAGGGATTCTGCTGCTCTGTAGCGGCGCCACCTATAGATTTAAATACATTTATTTATCTACGTGTTCTGATATTTTGTTGATGTGTTTCAGAAAATACGTAATACATTCTATGGGATCCAAATTCTCTGAAGCCGTGATTGTTAACTACGAGGTAAGTTAAATGATGGTGAAGTGAGTTAGACACTTCGCGCCTAAATTTGTTACTCTTGCATATATATTATTAAAAATGTTATACCTTTGATTATGATATGAAGAGTAGGAGCTTCTGCGGTGTAGAAGTTAGGCAAATTAGTAGCAAGGAGGTTGCAACTTCCCGCTACGGAAAAAAAACATTTAAAAGCTGTGAATATCATTTTATATCTGGATTTTGTGAGACGATAATTCTCGTAATTTGTGGTCTAGACTGGATTTCGAATCTGGGATCTAGGTGAGGAAAAATAGAACTTGTCGATATCCTTAGTCTTAAAGGTATTTAATATTGTTCCTTTCCAAAATATATATTTTCTAAAATGTCTCTTGGTAAACTATAACGTCTAGTATAGGTACTTTATTGTTAATTTTCTTACAGCACATGGTGCTAGAGTCTAGACCTCTCGTGCCACTAATCGGCTTCCTAGCCATGGGTTCTGACCCTACTCCGTCAATAGAGACAACAGCCAAGCGCATGGAGTGCATGTGCTCTTCTATATCTATGGGGCAAGGGCAAGAAGTGCATGCGAGAAAACTTATAGATAAGGGATTGAGAGAGGTATGCTAATGAACTAGATAATGCTTTCTGCCTGAGTGATTTCATTTTTCTTAATTCTGAATATTTTGTATCTTAGCGAATGATTGTTCTGCAAATCGGTGATCATTGAGAAGATTCTTTATGCAAATGAAGTCCAACTAAATTTTGCTCTTGCTGAGAGATTGTGCCATAAATTAGAATAAGTCAGAGGTACTTTATTCTATATTGAATCCGAAACCGAACTGGCATTTAAACGAGCGAAGCGAAGGACTTCAAAGTAGAATTCTGAGTCACCCTGATCCTTTACTAGATGTGATTGCGAAACAGTTTTAATTAATAAACACGAAAAGATATTATGCTCATCAAAATGTTTCTTACTTTGTATGTTTCAGGGCATATGGGTGTTATTACAAAATTGCCATTTGGGCTTGGAGTACATGGTGGAGGTTATGGAACAGTTCTCAGAGTTGGAGAAGGAACCCGAAAAAATTCATGAGTTGTTCAGGTAATTATCGTGACTTATACTCGTAGTAATTGGTAATGGTTCATTTATTAAAATAACTCAACGAGCTCTACTATGTTTCACGTTTAGTTATATTTCGGTTGTGTTTAGTTCGTACTCTCATAGTTAGTTTGTTTTAGGCTTTGGATCACAACAGAAGTACATGAGAAATTCCCAATCACACTGCTACAGATGGCTATTAAATATACTTGTGAACCGCCTTCAGGTGCGTATTTCACAATACTTGTACAAAAAGTAATGTTTCTTATGGCGTTTCTCAGGGCAGCCTTCTTGGCCCTAGTTTATTATGATCTACATCAATGACTGTTTTATTGAATGATCGTACTGAACCATTTTTTATATTTGTAGGTATAAAAGCCGGTCTGATGCGAACTTACGACTCAATGAGTCAAGATTTCTTGGACTACAGCGATAGTCCCTTTTACTTACCTTTAATATACACCATCTCTTTCTTGCACACCGTGGTTCAAGAGAGACGGAAGTTTGGGCCACTCGGATGGAATATTCCATACGAATTCAACTCGGCTGATTGGTTGGCGTCGTGCATGTTCGTTCAGAATCATTTGGAGGCTTTGGAGCCGGGACAAGGTGTTAGCTGGACTACTGTTCGGTAAGTCATCAGGTCTTTATCGGAAAATAGTATGTCCTCACTAGTCCTTGGTCCGATCCTCAAGAAAGTTACTATCTTACGGTAACCGAAAAACCCAAGATTAGTCATACAATGCTCTTACGAAGAGTTTTTATATGGCCATAATTGACACGTTATATGGCCATAATTGACACGTTATATGGCCATAATTGCCATGTTACGTACTTCTCTATTTTATTTCCGATACGTCCACCCTTACGTTGTTTAATGAGTGTACACCAAAGAGGTCATAAAGTATAAGAACCTACATAAAAAAACAAAAGGTTCTCATTGGTCCATAGGCAGTCCCATAAGCCTTTCTGGAACTCTAAACTGTTGAGACGTCACACGACTTAGGAATTGTACAATACAATGTCCATTTAATCACCCCTATGTTAAATTTTCAGTTACATGGTCTCAGCTGTCCAATACGGTGGTCGAGTCACAGATGACTACGACACTCGCCTTCTTGTCACATTCTGCCGCGTGTGGTTCTCCGACGCTCTCTTCTCTGATGAATTCCAGTTTTATAAGAGCTACGGCATTATGAAGTTTAAGAACATTCCAGAATATATTGAGGAGATTGAGAAGATGAAAACTGTTGATCCGCCTCAGGCGTATGGGCTGCATACGAACGCGGATATTACGTAAATATACACCACAACAGATTTAACCTTTTTTGCAAAGACCTTTTTAACAGTAGCAACTATTTATTAAATTTGTATTGGCGTCAGCCAATACAAATTGAAGATACTAAAACAGCATCACGATATAAAATTCTAACAAAAAAAAATATACATGCGATTCGTAGTTAGAGGCTCCTTAAAACCTAAAAACTTAATGGCCTCCTGCTAGAAAGTCGTATCTCTTGTGTAAACATTTTTGTAGTCGGATGGAAAAGAAACGAAATACGGCAGAGAGTTTTGTTGATCAAAGGTTTTAATCCATGAGTTTATAGATGAAGTAGTGTATAAAACTGCACATAATTAAGTAATTAAACTCGCGCTCGAGCTTTACTAACCGCATTTAAGCACCATCAGTTTCATATATTACTATTAATAAATGTTGGACTCCAGATACCAACGCAACAAAACTCAGTTACTACTGGACACGATGCTGTCCATCCAGCCGAAAGAAGCCACGGGCGGCGTCGGCGAGAGTCGAGAGGCGTCTGTATACAGACAGACGAAGGAAATGCTTGAAAAGGTCCCGCCCAACTTCGATCCGCATGAGGTTAGGGAAAGGTAAGCAATCGAGACTCAAGTATATAATTTCACATATATCCTAGCCCCTAACTAGGTTTCCCTGTATCTAGGCAACAACACTATGGGAACTTCGTATAGTCCCACAACACTCCTGTAGCAATTTTTTTTTCTGTGATATATCACAGAACCAGTCCCGCAGTGGAAGCCAAACCCTCAATCTTTATGATATATGTGTTTGAAAGTAACAACTCAGCCACTTTAATACTAAAAAGACTATGGTTTCTGGGTACTATGCTCTGTCTAATGTCCACCTATTCTATTTTGTGAACGTTGACAACAAATCTGCAATGTGTTGCAAACGTCCAAGCACGACGGTGACAGCTTTCTTTCTTACTCAATTTGCTAGCCTGGAGTGCCTCATGGTTAAATAAAAGTGGGCCCATCGACATCCAAGCAAGTTTTGGTCAGACGGACTGTCAAAATTTGAATTACTCTGTGAAACTTTGAAAAGGGGTTAATATGATTCCAATGAGAATAAAATTACTCTCGAAGCACCTAAGCTATCCTCAAAGAATTTGATCACCACCTCAGCTTTATGAGATGTCTAATTCTCTTGCAGATTGAAACTTTACGGAATGCTGAACTCGATGGTGATTTTCTTGAGACAAGAAATCGACAGAATGCAAAAAGTTATCATTCTGGTCAGAACAACGTTGAAAGATTTGCTTCTCGCTATCGATGGGACTATCATTATGAATGAGGTGAGTTTTTGAACTATTAAGGTCGTTATCATCACCATCATTGGTTATGACATCTGGCCAATGTCTTTATACTACGGCAAGAAATACGGATGACATAAGTGGAGCGCCACTGTTGATGTTGAGACTTGAGATAAAGGGGCTACTGAACATGGATTGAGGGTGCGGCTTTGACTTTAGCTATACATTAATGTTATCATTACAAGGTAAAGTGCACGTAGCGCTCAAAGCGTAGCTCACCTACCTAGTAGTTCGTATCAGATCTGTTAGGTTAACAAACGCTCGCTGCGGTTACCACTTGAATGCGTGACCGTTTGTGCCGTATTTACATCTGAGTGCTATTGTGTTTCGGAGAGCACGTTAAGCTATCGGTTCTGGTTGTTGTCTTAGGACAACAATCGTTAGGCTATATCGGAGGCTTTCAGGCGAGGCGGTTTCCTTACTAGGATGCATACCCACACGAAAGAAGAAGCTTTTTTACTATATGTTTGTCATGGTTATATGATCTTGTTGACTATATTAATGGTAACTATTAGTTTTAGTTGTGGTTATGTACATTTAACATAACATTAAAATGTCTTTATTGACATAAGTGTTACAATTTTAAGAATAGAATAAGAATAAATTTATTCGTCTAAAGAGAACATTTAAATGAGCCATTGAACATTTAAATTCATATCGAACATTTATGAAGCTTTTTTATCATAAGACCATAATATATAATAACTTCTTGCGGATCCCGTCATCAATTTTCAACCTTAAGAACCTTCAAATTTCTTTATGCAGGTATTTTTTTTATATGACTAATAGGCAAACAAGCAGATGGCCCGCCTGGATGGTAAGCAGTTACCGTCGCCTATGGACACCTGCAACACTCGGGGCATTACTGGTGTGTTGTCTACCTTTAAGGACCCTTTTCACCCTTCTTTTAAAGTGCTCCATGTTATAGCTCTGCGGAAAAACCTCGGGCGGTAGCCCATTCATATCTTGCAGGTGTGCGGCAAGAAAGATCTAGAGAATCGGACAGTATGCGATTTCCATAGATCTATGGTATGTGGATGGGCTTTCGCACGACACGTATTTAATATTATTCCTTTATATTTTCCCAGGCGCTTCGTGATTCGTTAGACAGCATTTACGATGCAAAAGTCCCCCATATCTGGAAGAGTAGTTCCTGGTCATCGTCTACGCTAGGGTTTTGGTTCACGGAGTTTTTGGAGAGAAACATCCAGTTCTCTAACTGGTGCTTTATAGTGAGGCCTAACTCTTTCTGGATGACTGGCTTCTTCAATCCTCAAGGTAGGAAGGTAGCCGAAGGCCTCCGACATGGCTAGCCCTGCATTTAGGCTATGTCGGAGGCCTTAGGGTCCATACCTAACTCCGACTCCATCTCTCGACCATCTATCGACTCGGTTTATTTATAGGAACGATAATTATGACATCATAATACTATACTGGGGCAAATTTTTGGCTCCTTGCAATGTATGAAACTGTTTTTTTTTAATTATTGCCAAAACTTATGATTTGATTTAGTATCTTACTTTGGGAAAAGTGTTACTGGTTGGAAATAGAGTCGATTAAGACCAACTTGTTTTTTGTGGCAAATGTCATTTTTTGGGTGAACCATACTTTTTTCAAAAATCTAAAAATGGCAATATTATTTTTTTCTTCAAAATAAAACGGAATGTTCCTAAGAACAAAACCTTCTAACTACAAAATAAAAGGTAGCTACCCTTAAGGGGCCAAAAATTTGCCCCACCCTGTATAGTGTGATGTGATGTGAATCAAAAATGTATAACGGAGCTCACAGAAAGTAAATTCAAATTGCTTATAAAGACTGTTTTAAAAAAAACCTACTAATACTCTTCGTAATTGTAGAGAACACAGACGCCGGGAACATTGCAATTCTGCAAAGTAGCCAACTGGTACTTAAAACCTAAAAATTGTAGAAAACCAATAATAATAACAAAACTTCTAAAAAATCCATTTTCATGGTTTCTTGCCGCATCTTCTGAGTAGTGGTTGTTTTTCCGATACGGTGATAGAGTCATTGGAATAAATTGGCGTTCTTACGTGCGTCTGTGATGCCTCGACTGAATAAAGAGCTTTTGATTGATTGATTAATTGCTTTGGGCACGTTTTAAATTTACTTTGTGTCTAGGTTTTCTGACGGCTATGCGTCAAGAGGTGACCAGAGCACACAAAGGCTGGGCTTTGGACATGGTGGCCCTACATAATGATGTCACTAAATTCTCCTTAGAAGAAATCAAAGTACCGCCACCGGTGAGATTATCCATTCAATTTATACACACTTGTTTAAAAGAACTGTGTTACTTTTTGAAGGGCTCTGTAGTCAGCGACATGAATTAGCATATCACTCTGATGTCTCGGGGTGATGAGCGCAATGCAGTCCTACGCAGTACATGGTATGGTATAAAGAGTTCTGGGTGGCACTGCCATTGTTATGGGTAGGCGTGGCGCTTACAATCAGGTAAATGACTTGCTCGTCTCATTACTCAGTTCCATAAAAGACACAAAAGGCGCATAAAAACGTGGTTTTTAGATTTTTTAATCCGTCACTTTATTTTTTTTGCTTTTGTTTATAGCTCAACAATCAATTACATAGATCCTGGCCTCTAACTAGGGTGCCCTGTATCTAGGGAACCAGGAACTATGAGACCACTGTTTCACAACACTCAGACACGAAACTAATGCTAGCGCTTTTTTTCTGTGCGCAAACATTTGTCCCGTCGCGGGAATCGAACCCGCAAGCTTAGTGGTGTATGAGATTTGAGCAAGCCTGCCCAACCACTACACCACAGAGGCTGTCAAAATAATATTCGTTAGTTCGTTACATAAAATAAGTAGTGATTTTCTTTACTTTTTAGGAAGGAGTATTCGTTCACGGCATGTTCTTAGACGGCGGCGGCTGGGACAGAAGGAACAGTCGACTCTGTGAATCCACCCTAAAAGTGCTATACACTGCACTTCCAGTAACTCATATTTACGCTATCAACTCCACTGCGCCTAAGGACCCTAAACTGTACCAGGTAATCATACAATTATTCAGACTAGCGACCCGCCCCGGCTTCGCTCGGTTATTATACATATAAACCTTCCTCTTCAATCACTCTATTAAAAAAAACCGCATCAAAATCCGTTGCGTAGTTTTAAAGATTTAAGCATACATAGGGATATAGGGACAGAGAAAGCGACTTTGTTTTATACTATGTAGTGAAGTAGCGATTTACTGTTCGAAAACGATTAGGCACACTAATATTATAAATTATAGATATTATAGAGCGAGTGTGGCCCTGTGGGAGCACGTGAGACTTTCGATCCGACGCACCCAAGTTCGAATCCCGTTGGCTCCGCACCACTGACATTCTTAAGTTATCTGCGGATTTAACAGTCGCTCTAAAAACGGCTAAGGGAAATATCGTGAGGAAACCGGCATGTCCAAGAATTTATCACAAACATTCAAGGACATGTGATATCCACCAACCCGCACTGGGCCATCGTGGTGGATTATGGCCCATACTCTCTCTATGAGTGAAGGCCCGTGTCCCAGCATTGGGAACGTGATGGGCTGATGATGATGATGAATATTATAAATGAGAAAGTTAGTATTAAGTATGTTAGTGTTTGTGTGTTAGTTACTTGTTCACGCTGTAACGGCTGAACTGATTTGAGTAAAATTCGGAATGGAGAGAGCTTATACCCTGGATTAACACATAGGCTACTTTTATTCTGAGAAATCGCAAGTGAAACCGCTACACGCAGCTAGTTTAATAACTGTTAGCCTTTCTTGCTGTCAAAACTACTGTTCAAATCAAAATTCCTTATAGGTAGTGTTATTACACCCTACGGTTTAACCCGCGTGGAAAATTTTCCGGGATAAAAAATATCCCATGTCCTTTTTGCGTGATGGAGTAACAAAGACACTAACAAAGTTATAGGCAGGCGTGGGGTTTACCATCAGGCGAACGAGCTGCTCGTCTCATCACTCAGATCCATAAAAAAAGTTCGAATTTATATCTCATATTAGTAGGATCAGAAGAATTTTTTTCTTCGCTCTGCGCTTGGTCTTGATGCATCCTACTGCGTCTCAATTGGTTTATTACTCCATGACTACTCTCTCGGAGCGAAATGGATCGATGATTATTAAACACGTACGAGTTAAAATTATCTATTTAAATAAGAAGTTGCATGAAATGAGCAAGCAATAGGAACATTAATTTATTTGTTCTATTAAATACGATCTTTTTTGAATAAAAACTTTTAAGAACAAAGCACCTCAACCAATACAATTAAAAAAAAAACTATAACTCACTAGTGAGTTATAGTTTTTTTTTGCAATGAAAAAGTCACAGTTTGATTATAGGTGTCATTCTGTGCCTAATTGCGGTGACCATAGAGCCACTTTATGAGCAAGTGTGTTGAAAATGTTATAATAACTGGTTTGAGCGTGTGAATACTTAAAAAAAAAAAGTACTAGAAGGTTCTAGTCGTTTTTTTCTTCAAACGACAAAACTTAAAAAGCATGCCTCGTAATAAGCACAAATGCATTTTTTTACGATATTTGTGTAAGTCTGTCATGATGGGCTGTGTTTTGAAACATGAGTTTGAAAACATGTTTCGATACTTTGTTAATCTATCTATATAAAGTTTGTACATCTATCTATGTATATAAAGAAAAACTAAATGTTGTCCGTAGGTAGGCGCATCACTTGAGATGGGCTTGTTTAATGTTCGTAATAGGCCGAATAAGTTTTTTATGGAAAGAAATGTTGCCCGGAAATTCGAGAAAAACTGGCAACATCAGTCAGATCAGCTAGTTGTAAATAAATAAAATTAAAAATAAATATAATACTTCTTCAATTTCAGTGTCCAGTTTACAAGAAACCGGTGCGTACCGACCTAACCTTTATAACCCCGCTCTGGTTACCCACAGTCAAAAACCCCGACCACTGGATCTTGCGGGGTGTTGCCATCTTGTGCGACATCAAGTAACACGTTTTGTTAGTGTTTTTTCTGATTATTTTTTTTTCATAGTTCAGTTATAATAATTGTGTGTATTCTGTATTATTGATAATTTCTTCTGAATGTAGCCACAGTTTGACAAGCACTATGAACGATTTTTTTATGCAACTGATTTTTAAGCAATACGCCTGCCCACAACTTTTTGTTAACTTTGTTAGGCACTGCACTACGCTCGTCATCCTGATTGCATTTAGCTTTTAAGTCTCATAATGCCCCCTAATTTCGCTGGCTACTATTCTTAGAAATCGCTGAAAACTGAGAAACTTGTGTATCACAATACTTAATCATAAATGGATACCTGATTTTATAATAGCTACTTATTAGGTATATCTCTGGTAAATCAGGCTCCTTACTAAGTCTTCAATAATTTTGTATTCCTAAACGACATTTATATGCAATCAACTTGTTTCAATGAATTTTTTATAGGAACTTCTCTACTGCTTGTTTTACTGTGGTCAAATGTTTCTATTAGTTTTTTCTGTGATATTATTATGATCGTGTTATTTTGTCTACTCTAGTCCTGTGTTGTGATATTTTGTGTTTATTCGTGTTAGTATGTAATTTTTCTTTGAAATATACTTACCTTTATAATTGGTATTTTTGTTCAAATGAAAAACTTAGAAAGAGGTATTGCAATATATGTATAGAACATTTACAAAACATTTCAAAATGTAAAATACTGTGGATGGGTACCTATTAATTAGATAAATAGATACGAGGTCGGCCACTGGATGGTTTCGGCGATTATGTAAAATACAAATAAAAAACATACAACAAAATATAACGCAGGACACAATCTACAAATTAATATGATTGTTAACAATATCATGGACGGAGCACATTCGCTGATATTTTATTAACTGTCATCACATTGTACATGGAAGCATTTTATATATTTGAAACGAAGTATATATTATTCATAATGATTTTTTAAATATATGACGCTACAGATCCACCATACCACTAGGCGTACCCTGGTGGGTTTAGATAATAAAGAGAGAAAAACAATAACATGTCATCAACCAATCATATCACATACAGATATAGGTGAAAATGTAACGACGCTAAATGAAATCTCTGAAGAAATTCCTAAAAATCTTCACATCAAGAGATTTTTCTAGAATTTCTAAGATGTAGTAAACAAAAGCATTTCTTAGATAATAAGACAATGGTTATAACATAGTTACAGCAAAAAGTAGCGGAAAAGAGAAAGATATCTATAGATTTTAAATAATTAAGAAGAAGAAGCATGATATTGCTCGGGCAGGGAACCTGCGTCTTCGGAATGCCGTCTCAACGCCTTAATTAACCACTGGGCCACCGAGCCAACTGCTCGAGCAACTAAATTTATTTTATCCTTCATATATCGTCTTACGGGAACGATTCTACGTCTTATGTCGTCAATTTTCACATTGATTAACCGAACAAGTCGATCCCTGCCCGAGCAATGTAAAATTTTCTTCTTCCTATTTATTTAAAATCATGAGATTTTCGCCTAGCATGCGCTAATGCATTCAGTATCAAAAAAGATATCTACAGTCTAAAACTTTGGTAATCTCATAGGTACATACAAATATCAGTCTGATTTAGTCTGTTTCGGTTGTCTTGCGTATACAGTATGCCACAAAACCCCTGTCGGACCCGTAAAGGGTGTCACATTTTAATAAATGCAAACAAAAATACTTTTATGGCTAGTTAAATCCAAGTTACTCTTATTTATAACCAAAACCAATGAAAATATCGGATATCTCACCTGCAGCGCCACATGAAATATGTCAGGCCAAAGGCGCATTTCTCACCGTGTCGCCTGCACAGTCGAGACCAGGACCCCAATTGACTATGACAACTTGGCGAAATAACGTCGATTCCTTGCTTCGAAATCACGTCGATTCCTTCTACATCTCTATGACGCATTCATATATTCATATATATGACGCCTCATAGAGACTACAAATATCGCAGATGTAGTTTATTAATGACGGAATCGACGTTTCCTTGAAGCAAGGAATCGCCAAGTTGTTACGGTGAATTAGGGCCCAGAAGCAAGTCCAACTTTCTCAAAGTATCGTAATAATTTTTAGAACTCAAATTAAAAAGGTTGTTCAGGATTCAGTATCGATACTGATAAGCCTCTTGACGCATCCGACTGGGCGCATGATACATAATGTAGAAGGAAAAAATATAGATACCATCAGTGAAAATGTCTAGATACCTACCATAAGTTTCAAAATCAGGGTCCGAAACCTATAGCTCTACTATCTTTACTTATTTGATTTAAATAAGACAAGAAGTACACGACTGCTATACAAAGGTCCGAGTAGCACTGCGATTGTGCGGCGGGTGTGGCGGTCACAAATCAGGCGGAAGACCTTGCTCGTCTCATTCCCTAATTCCACATAAATTAGACAATTGACGCAAGTCACAAAAGCGTAGAAGCGACACAAGATCACACGAATCTAAACATGGATGACGTTTATTGACCCTTTCAAACGTGGCGGTGACGTTGAGACTCATCGTGATCAAATATATTGCTGTGGGGTGAACACGAATTCTTCGACAGTGCGTAACGTTAACGTATCGAGATCACAAAGATCAATAATCATGATGTCTTAACATAAGGGACACCTTTGTCGCCGCAGCTTAGTGTCAAATAGTGATGAACAATGAGTTTAAAAATTGCTATCCATAACAAAGTTTATGATAATAAATTGGGACTTAATCGCGCTAAAACATTTGTTTACCGTCAGTCCGTGATACCGTCAGTGTAGTGTGCCGTGGTGACAACCCTATGCTTTTACAAGACCAAGTGCGGGTAGTTGGTGACAACGCCCGCCTCTCTCGACGCTGCGCTGATACCCGCATTCTCCAGTCTTCTCGTGACCACGGCCAATGCAACTTGGTCGTAACGTCGAGGTAAATAAAACAAATGTTTTTAGCGTGATCAAGTCACGTTTTATTAACATAATATAAACTATGTGTTCGAATCGCGAAAGTTTAAAAAATACTATTGCTATCGATAACGTTCTCGCAAATGGCTCACCCCACTGAACATAGATGACGTTTATTAGCCGGGTCCACACCGGCTGATCCACGTTCGGCAGAATCATGATCCAAACACGCGGTCGGTGTGGACATGTCTCGCCCGATCCAAACGACAAAACAACGAGTTGTTTTATTGTACCTAGTAACTAATCTGTGACGAACCAAACGAAGCCAATGTTCGCTCGTGGATCGGCCAGTGTGGACTTTGGCCGTGTACATCCTTGTCGCCCAAGTTTTTCTCGAAGAATCAATTTGATAATAAGTAAAAGAATCAAAGATAGTCAACATATTGATTACGGACCTTACATTGAGGCAATAAACGAGATCTAGCATTCCTAACGTAACAATAAGGCCGAGATGAATAGATGCTTCAATGCATTGTCTTAGCACTCAACTTAGACTTGTCTTAGTCATGCTAGTATTAACATGTCTTAATTTAGCATGAAATTGAACTCAATCGAAAGATGAAGCAAAATAATGCGATTTAATGGAAAATTCATAGCATATGCTTAGACGCGTTCTTATCAACGACTACTTATCCCGGCCTAAAGTAATTCCGTAACATAGTATAACAATTAATTTAGGTTAACTATATAGCTACAATACATACAGTCTTATTCATATTTTATTCTATACAAAGCTAACGAAAATGTAGCATTTTATAATAATAGAAATTATTCAAGTCAAACTTTGCATATATGCTGTATGTATCATAATTCATAATATACTTAAATAGTACGTCGCTAAAGCAACAAAACACTAGCGTACATTTGCTTACATTCGATAATACAATATTCTAGATTGTTCCATCTAGAAGTAGAATATTTAGTTACAGCGATGATTAAATTACACATTCAGATACTTAACTTGAAACAATTGAATAGCGTCTAAAGAATGCCTTTGGCTAAATGAACAAGTAGAACGAAATTATTGCACACTATTAACACAATTGTCTTTGGGGTGAAAGGGGATCATTTCTTTTTTTCATTCCCTTTTGTGTTCACTACGAAAATTTCCGAGAGGCTCCACGGATCTTGACCTAGGTGCTCTGCAAGAAAAAAAATATATTTTATGGTACATTTTACTTCTATGACATACATAATTCCTAATAGTGATAGGTAGAGCGGTAGAGTTTACCTACCTAGGTAAAGCAACACAAGAATGAAATTGTATGCCGTTTATTGACGGCGCAACTTTCAACGTTCGAGAGTTATTTTGACCTATGATATTGCAGGAAATAAATAGTTCCACCTTTGACCGTGTTCATAAATATCTTTTTCGCACTATACATAATAATATGATTGTGTGTACCTTCGTCTTGAAAGCGTCAATTCTATTTTCCCTTCCTTTACTTGTTTGAAAAGCGATATGGCCCCAGCATGGCTAAGTCCACGTGTCGGCACATTGTTTACTGACAAGATCTCGTCACCTGTAACCAAAAATAAAAAAACATAAAGATATTATTCAGTTTGTTCATAGTTTCTTTTAATGGTAGATTTGTTACAAGTCTTACCTTCAAAAATAGTACCCTTGTCAGCTGCTTGTCCGTTAGGGAAGACAGTTTTCACGAATATACCCATTTTACCCTTTGGTGAATCTGTTCCGCCAACGATACTAAAGCCGAGGCTTTTATGTCCTTGTCCTTTCCAAAACTCTGCTCTATTAATAGAGCTATGCGCGTAATGCCCTCCTTGTGGTTCTTGATGGAGCGAAGCGTTGTATTCTTGTTGCCTCGATATATGTTGGTTGGGAGAACATCTTTGCGACCCAACTCTGTTGAAGAACCTACTCCGACTGCTGCTCCTCAACTGCTCCGGAATACTCTCAAACGACCTGTTCTGATATAGCCGCGGCACGTGTTTAATGTAATGCGAGGTTTCTTTTACTTCATTCGAGGAATTGTTATCGTTATAAAACTGGCCAACGATTGGTGGAGGTCTAGAACTGTGCAGTGATATCGGTCGGTAATTGTGGTTAATCGGCCTTGAATTTGGAGACGGTCGCATTGAGATTTCAATATTTGTTATGTTCTGCAAAGAAGCAGGTGATGGTGTATAACAGTTCCGTTCTAACAGTTTTTCGTCATCGCTTTTCTGGTTCTGGTGTAGAGGTTCGTTGTTAACTTGAACCCCGACCTCACACTTCTGATGAACTT
The DNA here is from genome assembly GCA_951640565.1 of Petrophora chlorosata. NCBI lineage: Eukaryota > Metazoa > Arthropoda > Insecta > Lepidoptera > Geometridae > Petrophora > Petrophora chlorosata. The sequence continues at coordinate 8,366,071 of OX621190.1, forward strand.
GCACTCTACTTGGGCTCGTATTATAACATCGATCGTTTGTTTGATGCTTAGAAATATTTGCTGCTTCATTACGAAATTGATTATCACTAGGGAAATGAGTTTCTATTGTTATTTGGTTCGAAGACGTCGGCTTATGCACTGTCTGGGAGATGAGATCAGGCGGATTAGGCGTTGTGGGTTTAACTGTAACATTTTCAGGTGGTTGTTTGTTTATTATTCTACTTAAAGTTATTGGGGTTATTTCGTCATGGGCCATTACTAGGTCCACCTGGTATCTCTGATAGAGTGCCCCATCTTCGAGGGATGCTTCTGTAGAGCATGAATTGACAATATGTTGAACTTCTTTTAACGATGACAAACCTCTGAGCACTCTGCCATTTACATTAACTATCTCGTCTCCTATCCTTAGTCTACCGTCTCTATGAGCAATACCATCGAAGTCCAGTTTAACTACTATGTAGCGTGCCTCATAATTAGATCCGCTATTGTCGAAATCCACCCTATGCTGCGCAAGGTATACTCCAAGGCTTTCGTCCAATCTAGATTTCAATAGTCTTATTTTTCTAAAACGTTTTGTGCAAGGTCCTCTGCCCAAAAAGTCCACTTCAGGAATCTGTTGCATTCTTTGTGGTTCCGAAGTCTGAAGATTGCTGTCTTGCATTTGGTTAGAGGCATTTTCAACAGGTAGTAATTGGGAATGTAGAAATTTTATTTTTCTTGTTTGAACACGTTCGTCTAAAGTTATTGTTTTATAGACATAAGGGGGCTTTTTGTTGTTGATAGTTTTCTTTGGAAGAGGTGGTGGTTTACCATCAGTCTGGTCAAAATTATGGTGCGTTATTGAAACACTCGAAATTTTGTTCACAGTTTCCGTATTCTCCTTTTCATATTCATATTGAATGTTTTTATTTATAGGAAATAGAGCGCAAGGCGTGGAACTCCGCCTCATAGGTACTTGAACCCTGTTCACATTTATCTTGTGGTTGAAACTTAATTGTCTTGAAAAATTACTGTGATTTGTTTCAGATTTTGATCTCAGAGTTTCCTTTAGAACCGAGCCGCTAGACAAATGGCACGGGTAACCTGGGGGAGAGTGGTTACTGTGTTCATCAGTAGGCCGTCCATCACTGTCATACCCGGACTCGTTAGAGCTTACATAGTTGCTCAAGCGGTGCGCCTGTAGCTCTCCGGCTTCAGGCCGGTGTATACTATGCGTAGATGAAGCTAACTCACTTTTCAAATCCCTCATAGAACCAAGTAACGAATTGTACTCATATACTGGTAAGCTATTTCGATTTCTTGGTATAAGCATAGGATCGTAATCTAGAGGCCCCCTGTGTGATATCATAGATGATCTCCTTGGTACATCGTCCATACGTGTCATCGGGTAGACATTGGTATCAAAATCATTAATACATCTCATGGAACTCCTCGTGTAGTCAAACTCATTTCTAAGCGCAGCATTGAGAAGCATACTATCTTCATGGATCGATATGCTGTCGTTGCTTTGATATCGTTCTTCTGATCTTGAATTTGACAGATATAGCCGCTCTCTTCGGAATTTAGGCGACTTTCGGTCTAGTCTTTCTGAAAAGCTTTGTCTGACACAACTGCCTCTCTGTTGAGCGTTCATGCTGTTTTCTTCCGGCAAAACCGACAACTTTGATCGTAAGAATGCGTAAGGGAAATTGGGCTTTTTACAAGCGCCATTATTCGATTGGCCATCATTCAAATTGGGAATGTTGTCGCAACTGATGGCTTTTGTCGACGAGGTTACGAGGGACTCGTCAGACAATACGTTATTGTGTTTCGAAGGTGAATTTTTGTTTTCATTGTCTGCGTTTTGCAAATCTATGTCATCCGACGGGTCATCCGCCTTTACGTATGTGGACAGATGTGAAGTTGAGCAACTTCTATACAATGAAGGTCCGTTTGCAACAGGGTAGGTTTCCGGTGGTTTATGCATGTTAAGTGATTGAGATTTGGAAGAGTTTAACATTCCAGTTGAGCCCATTCTGTGGAAGAATGACTTAAATGGACTCGGAGATCTGTCTCTCGAACCGCTTCGTACCGAATTAATCGAATCCGTATCGTTGTCTTTCTTCAATGACGTAGAATCTGAACTACTTCGTCCCATTTTCCAGTTCTGTTTCTTTTTATATTGACCAATCACAGGAGTCTTCTCCATATGCTCTCTAGGTTCCTCCATAGGTGGCGATTCCTGAGTCGTTTCTTTCTGTTCGGTCTTCTTTAACATTTCTAATTTCTTGCCCATTCGTCGACCCCACGTGGCGAACACTGCAAAAGAAAAATGTAATACTTATAATTCGATATTGCATATTAATATCATCTGATGAAAGATGTTAAGATCAGAAATAAGCAAATGCCACAACTAAAATTTGAGAAATTTTGAATATGATTTGACATAATTCTGGTACATCTGGTAACTCTGTGTTTGTGACCTGGAAATATCACATAAACTGCTCACGCATTACCCTTTTTCATCTCTTTAACATCATCCTCCATGACCATGGCTGGTAGCGCGGTGACGATGGTGAAGTCGTGCGTCGGCTCGGCGTCGGCGACGTCTCGGCGCGGAGACGGCGTCGCGACAGCTCGCGGCCCGGTCACTTCCCTGCGCTTCGGCCCGCGGAAGAGGCGCATGATGACCGTTTACGCAACCATCGCGCCACGCCGCACGCGCCTAGTCTGAAAAAAGATGGAACCGTGGATGGTGATTGGAACTTATGAGATTCTATGTACCATATTAAACTATACCTACTTATACTTTACTATTACTATGATATTTTTACAGTCGTATCTAAAGTTGCATAGCTAACTCTTTTATCACCAGTGCTTACAACTCGAAGACGCATAAAAAAAATTTATAGTAATGCTCAACTGTTTTAAAGTACATCAAACTGGGCATTTCCGCAAACCTACTGCCTCGAGTTAATTGACGTGGACAGCAAACCGCAGGACAAGATCGAGGATGCGGACTGCTGTTAGTTAGCATTAAATCTGCGTGATTGACACACGAAGCAATTAAATGGCTCCATTTGCTCTTGAAGTAATAACATGCTAATACTGACAGTTACGACAATCTCGTATGACTCAGAACTCTCGAATGGAATCACCGGAAATCCATGCGGCTCTCCGTTCGTTCTAATAACTAGCTGCAAGACGCTCCTGTTCTACTTCGTTTACTTTTCACTTAAAACAGGTACCTAGACGTAATAGTATACCTATGTATCTTGAGTATCTTCGCAAAACGCTCAATCTAATTTAAACGCGCGTCCGTTAACAGGAAACGGTAATGAATTAAGAACAACTTGTCTCGCTCGACCGGCCAGCATACGACATTTGATTACCACGGGATGATAACTGAATCTTCACTAATCTCAAAAGGAGCCATCGATATTGCCCAGACACAGAATTAATATACGGATTTCTGTGTTTATTTGGTAAAAGTAGAGTAAATACCAAATATACGCATCGCGCGCCGTACTCATAAAGCCGGTTATTTGTAAAACCGATTTCAAGTGCAGTAAACTTTTATCTTTCTTTAACTACATTAACCAGATATGTTTTGGATGTTTTTATGCTAAAACTCCGTCGGTGATGCAACGTGGAGGAAGTGGGCTTCTTCCGGCCGGACGCGGTCACAACTTTGGTCGATGCCATAAACAGAAACTTTATTATAATGCTGTCAATGTGGTAGCTATAATATAATATGATGAATTGCAAAATGCTAATATAAATTTATCTACATCCGTTGACGGAAATAAGCACAAGAAATTATTATAATTTAGCGACACACATCTGGCACTGCTATAAACAATTTGTACTATTTACCTCGAACTTAACGAAGTTTTTACAGTAAATTTCTCGCATGCTATGTACAAACATGCGTACCTTGTGTAGGTACCTACTCACCGGACGATAGCATTTAATAATTCAAGGTGGAATAGTTGCTTAAGGAATTATATGGCCAATTAGTCGAACCTTTGATGAATTAACATCGTTAATGAATTTACTGTAAGGATGCACAATAAACCAGCAAAGCATATAAAACTAGCTAAATTCCTAATTAGATAGGTAGGTAGAACTTATACCTGCCTAAAAGTTATAAACTGATGCCGTGCAATACTTAGAGATACAAAGTGTGAGACGTCACTACAATTCTTATAGGCAGGTTACCACCAGGCGAACAACCTGTTCGTGTCTTCACTGGTTTTCAAAAGCCTCTTATAGAACAATTTAAAATTATAATTAAGACTGCAATATGACTTATTTGTCGTCTCAAGCACGGTAGTGGGTACTACAGACTGGTCGAGCGGCATTCCTATTTCTATTAGCACAAAAGATGCCAGAACGTACGTGTATGTGCAATGAAAAAATAACTTAGTACCTACACACGGAGTTAACTATAGTATACACACATTCCATTGTGTATAGATAGATATGTACATACCTAAGTGTACTAGCTTCGTGTAAATATGAATGTAATTTTTCAATGGATCAGTCATTATCGCTAATAAAACACTATTCATAAAATAACTTCTACTACTGCTAATACTTACCTACGCATTTAGGCTACCTATTGACTATACATTCGGGTTATTCAGTTTCCTCCAAGAACCCATTGTTCTCGAGAAATACATTTTCATACACTGATTCCTGTTTCCTCCACGACATATAAATATTTCATTCCTTTTTCCTACAAAACAGCTAAATACAGTTGAGGCGGTATAAACTTATAATTTGTGCAGAAATATAACTTCCATAGCCTTTGGAGTGCATCATGAGATCTCGAATTTATATGTGACAAATTTGAACTTCGACAACTCGAAAATATGTCCAACAGTTGCTAAAAAATTAAAATCGGCTCACGTAGAAAAACGTTATGGCCGTCTCTCTCTTACATTTTCTAATTTGCGAACAGAACTAATGTTGCTAATTAGTAGCGTAAATAAGTTTTATATAGGTTTGATGGTACCTGTTGTATTTAAATGAGATATGCAAGCTTATATTTAAAAATGTAATAGTAGAAAGTAAGCCGTGAAAAATGCCATCACTAAAGGATAAGGTTTCTGTTGTTAACTGTATACCCAATTTAGATTTTGCAAGAGAGGCAAAATTAAAATTAAACGTATGCATTAATATTCTAATAAAATATGTAGGTGACAGTAAATGTTTTTGGAGGAAACGGAATAACCCATTCCTATGGATCAGTTGGCACCATAGGTACCCAAAATTCTGGCTATAAAGTTGTACCGGGCTGTTACAACAAACCATCGTCTGTTTATACTTCTCACTTTATTAAAACTATGTATATACATATTCATGCACGAGTATGTTAAAGAACACCTGGCCAGGCGGAGTGACGATAGGTGGAGTAAGGTACTGACTGAATGGTGACCAAGACAGGGCAAGCGTAGCTTTGGGCGTCCGGAAGCAAGATAGGTCGACGATTTTGTAAAAATCGCGGGCGAATGGCATGATATGAGAGAGGCCAGCCGTGGGATGTAAAGGGCTGTGGGTGATGATGATGATGGGATGTTAAAGAAAATAATAGAAATAGAGTAATTTTATCATAATCTCTGCACTGAACGATTCTTTCAGATTTTTTTGTTTTAAACTGTTTACTAAATTTACGCACAGCGTAGCGGCATTCTACCTCTAAAATCTAGATGATACCAAATAAAATGCAGGCAACGGCGCAAGGAAGCTAGGCTAATTATTGTATACGTGCGAATGCTTTTGTTTACGCACTGGCGTAATGTTACACAAGCGCAATTTTCACGTAGGTATGCATGTTATAATTTATAATGGTTCATCGTTATGCGACCCGCAACGCACAAATGTAGCAGCTTGCGCCACCATTATAACCTCCATAAAAAGACATACTTTTACGAATTCACAATATTCTTTTGGGAGATGCCTCACACGCTTAGAAGAATGCGCCTTTTATAAGTGAATAAAGCGTGTTCTTCAGAAAGTAAGCTGATAGTTGCAAGGTTCTTATATGATCACCCATTGCACATCCTGGGAGCCATTGCGAAATTCAAAGCATTCTTCCTGCCTGACGCAAGACAAATATTTGCTAGGATAATAGCTCAAATATTCCCCAGATTGCTCCCACTTAAAATTCCTAGCGGGCCCGTATAACCACAGATCATTCAACAGTTTGTACGTAATACTACGTAAGCCTCCATTCCTGGACCTGATTTGTTTGCGTATGCAGTAATTACTTTTTTCTAATGGCGCCAGAGCCTGCCAGGCAATTACACTAAGGCCCTACCTTCGCGCCTATTTTATAACGCCGGAAGCATTATGAGCTAAATTGTCGGAGTCGATTAGGTATATTGGAAATAATTTTTTATTCGCCCTAATTGACTATTCATGTGTTGCCGCGGCGGTTAGAGTAAAAAAGTAATTGAATGCCGAGAATTATTAACAGCTTGTGATTTTCACGACTTTGACCACGTGTAACATGACATTAACAAACGTAAACATCGAGGGAGCTTACATAAACATTATTAACATTCCACGTGTTCGTATTACATACTATTAATAATGTATTCTCAAGATAATAATGTATTCTCGGTGATTTACATTGAGAATAGTAGCTAAGGAAGAGTCCAAACGTTATGTAGGTAATGGTTTTAGTAGAACTAACTTTCTATGACATTTTAAGATGAGAAGCTGCAAAAGGTTTTATGCGGGTTACATCATTAACTTGTGCATTATTTACATCAAGTAAGTTAATCCTCTGCTATTATATGCCACAGATTAGATGCCTCAATATATATAACAACTGATTATTCGCCGTATAACATCTATGACCCGTAAATTATTTTGCTGCCACATTCTACTTTATTCTTCTATATACATACGCGTTCGTGCGAACGCTAACGTCACTCTTTTCATACGTCTGCTGGACGGCTGCGTTCTGCGCACGCTCGTGTATTACTAGCATTAGTAAGCGAACCGCACCTGCGCCTGCGCCGAGTTACGGCTCGATGTCAATGTCCGTCATACGCGACCCTCGCTACCACACCGCGTGGTTTATATTGTCGCCATTTGGCGCACAAACTACTGACGATATTAATAACTAATATTTTACAATTCAATGAGAGGACTAAAATCTAATTGGTAAAACGTGTAGCCTCTTACAAAAAAAGAGCCATGTAAAGCAACATTTAATGTGATGCAATTATGAATTTTTACGGTAACTTACTCGATTTTTCTATTTTGATAAGTACTAAAAATGGACCTGGAAGAGATCGCTTTTAGCGATAAGGCCGCCCATTGTAACACTTTCTTTAATTGTTTTTATGTAATGTCTTTAATTTAATGTTTGCAATAAAGCGTTTATCTATCTATCTATCTAAAAATAAAAAGTGCAAACTTATAAATATTTGATATTTATTTTTACAGCGGTTACTTGAAGATTAAATCTAAATAAATGCACCTTACAAAATAGGTACACCAAGCGAGTATAAGTAGAGCGTACCCTTTCCACAAGGTTATAGGTATGTATAAACCTTCCTACGAGTATGTACTCGTATTTGTTCATTTAATTATATCTACATATATCGAACAAAATAGGTCAATCATAGGTTTGTCTTCGTCAGTGCGATACTCATCTTAGCTATTAACATCCTCACGTAGTCGCATGTTGCACGTCTCACAAACAACACGATAATTTCATGCACTATCAGTGGGCAAATGCCTTGCAATTAGTCTATTATACTAATTAGAGAAGATCGTAAGCCGTCTCGTGAGCTCCCTTATGATTATCTTCCCGCTCCGAAGGTTAGTTATATTAGGTACAAAGATTTTTTTTACTGTTTATAGGCTTGCGTTTGACCACTATCTCACCTGATGGTAAGCGACGATGTGGTCTAAGATGTAACACGGTTACTTAGAAGATTTAACTAAAATTAAATTAAATTTGAACTTTGGTTCGTACATAGAATCCAAAGCCAAAGTTGCTGCAAAAAAGCTTGGCATTTTGTCAAAGGTTAAGCGGTACTTCACTCCAGGACAGCTTCTTAATCTCTACAAAGCACAGATCCGATCTTGTATGGAGTACTGCAGCCACCTCTGGGACGGGTCAGCCAAGTACCAGCTTGAGGCTTTGGATTTGATTGAAAGACGCGCAAAAAGGCTCATTAACGACGACAAGTTGGTGGAATCCAAAGTCCAAAGCATGGTTCATCGACGTGAAGTCGCCAGCTTATCGGTATTATACAGAATTATACTACGGAGAGTGTGCTCAAGAACTGCACAATCTGATCCCCCCATCACCTTTTTACCATCGGATAACCAGACGATCGGCACAACGTCACCCCTACATGGTGGACGTTCCGCCTATCCGTACTAAACGTTTCGAATCTTCCTTTTTGGTGCGAACGTCGAAGGAGTGGAATGCCTTGCCGTCGTCTGTGTTTCCACATAAATACAATCTGGGTGTGTTCAAATCAAGAGTGAACAAGTACTTACTGGGTAAGCGTACTACATATTCGACCACATCGTCGCTTCCCATCAGGTGAGATCGTGGTCAAACGCTGACCCAGTCAGATGTAAAAAAAAGATACCTGTTCACTCTCGATTTGAAGTCTCCCAGGTTGTAGTTATCAGGAAACACAGACGTTGACAATGCGTTCCACTCTTTGGCTGTTCGTAAGATGAACGTGGCACCAAAACGCCTACGCTTAGAATGGAAGTTCCTTTGGAATTGTTTTTCTTTTACTTTACAGGCACTTGGGAACATAAATATCAATCTACTTTCTATCGTAAAACATTTTCTGTTAAATCTATTCAGGTGATGTACTACAAAGGCTTCACTTGTCACATGTGAACATATAAAATAAAGTCAACTAGATTCTAGACTATCGGCTTAGTACATTTTTACAAGCTTTTATTTAACTTGCAATGTTTGGGTCAAATCTTGCAAGTTTGTTCAGAACCACTTCCCCTTATCCTAGGAAGTTGTCACAGTAAATAATATATACTTGAATGCAATATTATGGTGATAGCCAGCTGATAAAAGGATGGAGACGGAAGTTGAGGAATGGAACTCCTTGACGGATAATCTTAAACTACTAGTGTTTGGGCTCATTTTAATCTGCTCGCGGTTCCGATTACGAATTTGTTGAAAGCTTGTCTTGAAAAATATATATTTAATAACACAATCTTATTACGTAGGTTATTTATTGTCGCGCAAGTATTGATCAATAATTGTAATTGGTTGTATTGGTCAAGCAGGTCGTTCACCTGATAGTAAGCAACACGTCTGACCATAACAGTTGCATTGCAGCACTTCTTTTGCAAAATCCTACGCGGCACTGCTCTATCTATTCCTACATCTGTTTTATTCTTGCCGACATCTTCACAGGAAACGATAGTTTATATGCATCATGGTGACTGGTGACTCACGCAGTATAATAGGTAGGTAGTTTTCGCATTTACGGTGTGTATGGTGCTTATATTTTAACTTTTCAACCGTAGCATATCCATTATTTCAACCCTAATGAATAATAACAACAAATAAGTTTGTACACCTATAGCTTGACATCGTGATGGTGGATGTCATGAAAGCAAAGGCTGATCACGATTGTTTACTAGGCTGTTTGTGAATTAAAATTACTAGTTTTATTTTGGCTATTGTCACAGTTAGGTTTCTTTATTACGATACGACATTTGGAAAAACCATTATGAGAAGCATCTCGTATCGCAACTGACTATTATATACTATAGTCTGTAAAATATATTTAACTTTATATAACGTCTGTCCTACTATCCGTTTATCCCTTTCTTGAATCGATCGTGGTAGAGCTTTTGGATATGTTTTTTATTTGGCCCCAATAGTTTTACTACTTAGGTTCAATTCCGGGATCCTAAGTAGCAAAACTTTAGTTCTACAGCTCAAGATCTCACACTTTTCATAGTAAAATTACACTCAGTCTAAGTAAGTGTAGGTTTAATTTAAGCAGAGTGACTCACCTCACACAAGTGCACATGGGGCCGCGATGCACGCGAGCGCAGGCGAGACGCTCCTCTGAAAATAAACGTTACATGCTTTACTTTAACCCACTGAATAATGAAACTACTTATAAATAATGTATACTTCAATGAGTGTGAACGACATTACAACATTGTAATATTCCACGTACTTCGGACTTTTTATTAAACAACTCGTCAGTTTGGTAGCTCTTAAAATTCTTGTAAAACTGGACTGTTTATTGAGTTTCGATTCTGAGAAATCAGCTGATCACATGCATTTGCATCGACAATTATTATTTAATGTTTACAGATAACGATTAAGGTATTTTATTCTTATGGATCAACTCAAAACTCAACGAGTAAGTATCGGAAGCTCTCTTTATACCATCTCGCAAAAACAGCTTGGCTATAAACCACTTCATAGAGTATTAAAGTAATAGCATAGCAAAAAGTGTAGTGGGATTTCCGCCTCATGTTAAAATGCAAATTTTACAATGGGGGAAGCTGGTTAGAGGAGCTTCCCTCTTGCAAGTCTCTTGTGATTTCTATACAAAAGGGACACACACTGCACTTATCTTAAATACGGAGATACTGTTAAATAGCGAAATTAAATATTCAAAGCAAATTGGATTAGAACATGTCTTCGAAGTATTTCAAATGTGTGACTCTATTAAAGAAGTTCGACTTTATTAAATGTGGTATTTGTATACATAGCATAAGGTTCATTTTTGTTGTTTTTACTTGTATCAGCTCTCGCGACTTCCATCTCTATTGAATAGGTGCTCATATTTGCACTACTGTAGATAAATTCACATATGTTGAATTAATATAATCGATTAAGATAACATGAGTTAGAAGACGGGCCGTTAAGTGACGAACAGTAGCAGCTACTGTTCATTTTAATGTAGAAAATTATCATACTTTCACAATAAATAAGGGTAATTTAGAAAATTGCTGCCAGAACTCAAACATCAAAGTGAACGAACGCTGATGGGTGGACACTTAGTCATAAAAGTCCGTATAAATTTTAATAAACATTCCGCGTGGTTATTATTTATATAAAGAGCTTTTATTATCACAATGCCAGCGGCGTCTAGGGATCGGAAACATAAAAATTCCATCACGTAGAGAATGTTTTATCGCCATCTATTGAAGGACAATAGGGCCGCGTTGAAAGTGTCTAATGGTAGAAGCCGGACCGCTCACCATGACATGCAAATACAGAAGTATTGGAAACATTTTGCCTCGTAACAGTTCATAATTATATCAGAAGTTCGGTCTTAGCAGCAATTTTTGGCGCGGTTTTCCAAACGATACGTAAGACTTAACGATCTTCTTCCGAGCAATTTTGTCAAAAAGAACAATACCTTGGTCAAATTCAAATGATTTGTGAATTGTTCTGTAATGCCAAATGACGCAATGTGATAATACAAGCTGGAACTCGCGACCTCGTCCGCGTGGAATTAGGTTTGTAACTATTGCTTAAAGAACTGTTCTTTTTTTTCTGGATAAAACCTGATGTTTTATCACGAACATTTGATATAATAACTTAATGCACTTTGAGCCCAATTAAGCGTAAAATTTAACGAACAAACATACATACATACGTGCACTTGCGGATTTTTAATAGATATAAGTTTAAAAGTTAGTGAAAATATATGTAGGTAAAATCCGAATGGTTTTTTTATGGAAATGAGTGATGAGACGAGCTAACCGTTCGCCTGATAGTAAGCGCCATGTCTACCCATAAAAATTGTAGTGCCACCCAGAACTTTTAATACTACCATATAAAGCACTTCGTAGCACTGCACTTCGCTCATCACCTCGAGACATCAGCATCATATGCCCAGTAATGGTATGGTTTGAGCTAACGTCATAAAATAATACCTAATAGTGTGATGGAAGCAAGGAAAACATACCACAGCAAAATTCAATTCAATTTAACTTTTTGCGTAAGCTACGTCAAGAATTATCATAAGGATATTGCTATGCCTTATGATAATTTCTTGACGTAATTGACATAGCCGTCAGCACTTCATGTATTAAATGGGGTCATTATTTCCTTTTTGCAATTAAAAGCTCTCAAAGACTACGATTAACTCAGCATATTTAGAAATGGTAATAATTAAAAGCATTTATTTTATTCATGTCACATTTTTTTCGTCCTATCACATTTTGTTTGAAATTAAAGATATCTACTTAAAGTGTCTGTAATTGAATCAATGTTATATTAACCTTGGAATTCGGAAAGACCAGACAAAGACTGTGTAGGTACATACTCATTTATAAAATTATAACTGTACTTACTAAGCAATTTGTGGCATCCTACCACAAATTAGTAAGTACCTACAGATATTTTATTACGATGGAGTAAACAAAACTTCAATTAGGCCATAAGGGCTGCTGAAACAAATATTAATTTGGCAAAAAACGGTGGTGACTTCATTACTAACGTCCCAATATAAATGTGCAATAACATCTTGGAAGATTTCTCATACTTAGGGCACGGCTCACACAGAAGGGGGACATTTCTTGTGCGTATATTTTCCTAAGAAAACCCAAATGGCCCTTAGTGAATCTCGGCTAGGCTGCGTATGACAAGTACGCGGCAATGGGACGTGATTAAACGCAGTCCGGTTACGGTAAAAACGGCTAGGGCGACGGGACATTGGGGGAACAACGGTAACTTCTATGCAGCTCCGTATATCATCATTACGTGAAGGTGGAGCATTACGAATTTTGCCCGAATAAACCTCAGGCGGAGAAAAGCTCATGATTTGTTTTAACGCTTACTCACAGGCGTTACCTTTGTTTTAGTGGCTATATTGCAGGACAATATCAGCAAGGAGTAACCATTCAAAAATAAATTGGTCTTAAAGAGGGCCTGATGAGCAATGGGTAAAAAAATTGCGTAACGAACGATTGATAAAATACAATTTTGAGACCCGGTTTGATTGAAAGTAAAATAAAATTAGCGATAAAATGTTTCCTATTTCATACAAAAATCTTAATGAGGCTTCATCGAAAAAATGGTTGACATTGCTCCTGCCAGAATAAAGCGTTTCGTTTCAACTTTCATAGTACAAACAGCTAAGGAATGGAACACCTTACCAGCGTCTCTGTTTCCCAATTCTTATCGTCTAGGTGTCTTCAAGTCCAGATTGAATCGGTATTTTCTAGGCAAGCATGATCCATCAACGACCGCGTCATCATTTTCAATCAAGTGAGACTGCGGTCAAATACGTAATAAAAAAAAGCTTGCAGTAAAAAGAAACGAAACTCCTTTAAATAAATGACGGCACGAACTGTGCAACGGAAATAAGACATTTTCGACTGACGCTGGTGGTATGTTAATTATAAACTGTCGTGATATTTAACAAATTGTTCAGACCTCGCTCGAACACGCAAGGTAGTTGTAAAAAGCAAAGTGTAGCGTATGAAAGGAACACCACTTAATACCTAATAAAAACAACAGGTGACGTTTATAATATTACCGAAGAAGGGTTGTTATGCGCTTATTTACAAAGGTTTTCTTCTTACGCACCTACTTGAATACGTAGGTACGTAGGTAGGTTTATGCACTATTTGGTTTTCATTTATTCGACATACGAAAATCGACATGTATTTTTATGTTAAAAGTGTGTGGATTTCGATCCGACGCACCAGAATTCGACTCCCGCATGTGCAGATTTAACATTCGCTTACAACCATCGAAGGAAAACGAAAAATTCAAGGACATGTGACGGATTACAGCCTATACTCTCTCTCTCTCTCTCTTTGAGAGAAGGCCTGTATCCCAGCAGAGGGAACATTGTTTATAATGTTTTTTTCTATTATTATTTATAGGGTTGCGTTTGACCGCTATCTCCTGTTGTTAAGTGTTTAAGCTCCTATAAACGCTCATAAAAGAAATTTCAGTAACACAGAATCAAAGAGAATCCAATACCTCGTAAGATCCAGAACTTTGTATTGCAATGACATCAGCGGCACTATACCGCGATCGTCTCTCATATAAATATGTATTTGATAAAAGCTTTCAATTCTCGAATTCCCATACGAACTCGTATAGATCAAACGTATTCTGAAACGGCTTTACCATGAGTCGGGATACTATGTTTAATATTTACTTTTGTCCAGCGTCTAACACAAATAAAATAACATATTGTAACCTAGGGGTACAATAATATTCGAAGCGACGCGACGCTTTGAAAAATGGTAAGTAAGTACGAATAGGCACTTTGGAGTATTCATGCCCATAAAATGTCATGCAAATCACTATCACTACGTATTTATTGATTATTAGCTTGTACCCGCGACTCAGTACGCGTAGAATACGGTTTTAATACTTGTAGTTGTTCTCTAAGGAACTGTTCATTTTTCCGGTATGAAAAGAAGCCTATATTCTATTCCAGGACTTAAACTACCTTCATACCAAATTTTATTAAAATCCGTCCAGTCTTTATTAAGTTTAGTCTACTTATTTTATTTTATTTATTTAGGTAATCCAACAGCGTCACATAATAATACAAATTAGAAACAAATAAACTTAAAATAAGGCCAAAACACTTAACTTCATAACAACAAACACAAACACATAAACATACACACGCACACACATTCGCATTTATATTGTTAGTAGGATTTGGCACAAGACGCTGGGATTTTCTCGCTTTATTGAAGACTGATTCAAACAAGAAACCCACCTCCTTGTCACATAAATATATTATTTACCTACACATCATCCTTCGACGAAATACCCTTTCATATGTTTTTTATACCTATTATGTACCGTTATAAAAATGGAACTATGGATGTTTGTTACTTATAGACTCGGTTTTCAGGGTTTTGTAGCATTAGTCCTAACTAAGATTACCTATAGGGTACATAAAATCGGTTGGGTGACTACGAAGATACAGCTTGACCTCTTCGTAGTACGCGTTCTTTATACCGAGGAGGTCTTGCTAAGATGGTCTCGGAAAATATGAGTTGTCTGTCGTTCACGCAAAGTCGCGGGGAAAAACTAGTATTAAATATACTTGTAGGTTTGGTCCATGATAATATCTATTCAAGTTAGTTTTCATAGTAATTTAACTACACACACATCTATATCATAAATGCGCAGAAGCGTAACTACGCACTAATTGCTCTATGAAAGCTACGCTAAGATGAAGGTTTCACTGGATGACCTACAAGTACCACCTACATACCTAATCATCGCGGCCGTAATACGAGGAGCCCGGCCACCGCAAAGGTGCACGATACAATATTCGTGGTCAGAGCCACGCACCACATTTTCATTTTGTTTACTTTGTGAGTAACAGACAGTTTTATGAAATTGAAAATTTTGAAAATCACACGATAGTCGTATGAACTTTTTGTTATGTCCTCTGGTAGTAGTAACAATGTAACCTATCTAAGAACAATCTCCGACACATTTTAAAGCTACTATTGAAAACTGCATCTAAATTACTGGGCATTATGAGACTCAACAGCTAATTGTCTCAGGGTGACGAGCGCTGTGCAGCGCCGTGCAGGATTTTGCAAAACAAAGTTCTGGGTGGTGCTGTTATTGTTATGGGCTGGCGCATTGCTTACCATCAGGCAAACGACCAGATCGACACGTCATTTAGTTACATAAAAAAATGGTTTAGCCTTTAACATAAAAATATGCACAGACACACAAACTAACTCTTACCCCAAACGCTTATACCTTCTCCGCTCCGTCAAACAAAACAACACAATTTCACCATTAGCCGCACTATAGACGTGAAATAGCGAAGGGTAAGCCTGGATAAGCCATATCTGCTTATTGTAATAAATAACCCCCTTGGGATCCCGTGGGGTAGCCATGGTTGCTTTCCCCTAAGAGCTTAACGTCTTACCCATTGCGGTGTGTTATCGTTTGAAATCTAAATAAATTATTAGGGTTGTCTTTTAAAATAAACAAATGTATTCATTTGAAAATACGTTTTAAAACAAAGATTTTTATAAAACAACATCAAAATACACATTAATCTGACTAAAATAAGTTAAAACAGCTAATGCACCACCAACATCACCAATGCTAATGTTACCATCGTATCAATTGCAACTTCATCAGCAGCTCTTAGATAAAGCTTACACTATCTCATCGAAACAAAATATCAAGAAGCGGTCCATTTGTCCCACTAGAACTCTTTAGCTTTTAATTGTAAAACCAAAGAGGAAAGGAACTTTCAACATTTAAACTGTTACAAGCGGTGACTGTGATATCAGCTTATCCTGGTCGAGATCGTAGTATTGAGTTTCAAGTTAAAAGCGGCATTTATAACACTGACTAGCTTTTGCACGCGCCTCTGTTCACTTTTAAACAAAACGTTGTCGAAATGAATGATTAAATTTCAAAGAAACGAGGCATGTAGATTTTCCACTTATTAACTGGCCTGGTTTGTGATTTTTTTTATATCTCACCGAATTTTAATATCCATAATGTAGATTGCCTCTCATTTTGCTTTTTCATCATATAAAAAGTCATACCTAGCTAGCATTTTTGAATCACATAACTACACTTCTGTAGTGTTGCCTGCCTCTCTTTTTGCTTTCACAAAATATAATAAGCAATTCCTAACTAGTATATTTTTAAACAGATACTCTTCCAAAATCGTAGAGTATTTTTAGCTGTTTCAACATATTAATGAACAGACATAAATACACTTTGTTTTTCATAATAACACGAAGAGAAGGTAGAGATTGTATTTCCGCAAATATTCAACAAGGTTCTTACATTGTAACACCTAACGGTGTTTGTCTATTTTTCTTCATATTCTACTTATGCGAAATTCCGTAGAGTCAAGTTACTTGTTGTACCTATGGAATGTTAATGAATATGAGCTTTTTATTGGAATAACTATGAATAGTTTAAAACGGTGGTTCCCAAAGTTGACTGGACCACGACCCATCTAACAAAAACTTCCAAATTTGGCACTCACCTCTTGGTTTTCAAAAGGAAAAAAAACATTTCATTCGATTTGAGAAACTCTACTTTTTTTTGAAGTCGGTTCAAAAAAGGGGCATAACTATGCTCATATGAATGAAGGACTATACAATCAAGAAAAAAAAAAATCAGATCCAATCGAATAAATTTATACTTAAATACAAGGAGTGCTATTTTTAATGAGAAGGATGCATCTGTTTCTTATTTTTCGTCATTATAGCTTTAGCATCAACTTACATTTTATTTATTTTTAATAGCAATGAGTTTGATACGACCTATTTATTCCGGTATGTAGTTTATCTTAGCCGAAAATTCCGTCTCACATAGGTATGGGGTATTGAAGGGAAGGAGGACTTTCATAGCTTCATCAAACAGGCAAGAAGAGTTGTATGCAACTGAGAGCCAGAATTTCGTTAACTGCTTGCGTATGAAACTATTTTTTAGTGACGTATCTTCTGATAAATAAATGAGTCGATGTAGTCGTATCCTATATTTCAGGGCCCAACAAATATTCGCTCGCGACCCACCAATGAGTCGCAAGTCGCAACCCATACTTTGGGAAATGCTGGTTTAAAATATTATAGCAAATTGTAAGTTGATAGGTGTGTTAGGTATCACTGCTACTGAAGTGGTTTCATAACGCCGATAGAGTTGGGACTCTAATTCTAACTATAACATTAACATTCTTTCATATTATTTGAATACTATATACAAACTACAGAACATTAATTAATACACTCGGTGACGGGCAAATACGTATTAATAAAGCCACCTTTTCCTATTTTTTTCAAAGCAGCGTCAAATATTGTTATTGTGACAAAGTACTAAATCGCTATGTATTAAGCAGTTTTACGTATAAACCGTTTGTTATTTGCACATCATTAGCGTGGTCCCGTTAAGCAAAGAACTGGACTCTGAAGTAGTCAAAATATGCACACGCTACATGCTCAAATATTTCAGTGGTATTTTTTAATTGGTGGTAGTAATTTGAATTACATGTGCGCCAATTTTATAAAACCTTACCTCAAAGAAATAAATAATAATAACAATTTCCACAATATTTGCTATTTTAATTGGCAGTTACAGGTACAGTTTTGTAATTTTAACGTTACAAACATTACAAATTAAACTATAAATAAATATTCTAAATTAAGAAGTCTCTAGCTCTCCCTTTCGCATTTTAACTGATAAATAATTATTAAAGACGAATTTTATTTTTTACTTATTCGACCGTAATAGTAAAAGACCGTAAAAAAAGTCAATTTTGTATTTAGAAAATTCGACGTTGCTAAAGGTACACCATAAACGTATTGTCAATGAATTACGATGGGCCCTAATTACTATAATGACCAATCTCTCGATAATTTCCAATACATAGCGGAACCACAATAGAACCCAACCTGTTATGAAAACTCTATAAATCTTGTATAGATTCCAGCACGTGATTATGAATAACTAGCCCATTAAATAAAGATTAAAGGACTATTATGTTGTATGGTTGTAATTTGTCGCCGGTACAGTTAGCGACGATTTAGTGGTGTGTGGGCGGGCGGCGCGCGCGCTCCGTGGGCGGACACCATTGACGAGGAGCACAATGGCAATGTGGAGACAGTATTGAAACTTTTACTTTAAGAAGTAAGTAAGTTTATTGATTACACTTATAAAGTTATTTACTTTTTTTATGTAACTGAATGACGAGACGAGCTGGTCGTTTGCCTGATGGTAAGCAATACGCCAGCCCATAACAATGACAGCACCACACAGAACTTTGTTTTGCAAAATACTGCGCGGCGCTGCACTGCGCTCGTCACCGTGACACAATTAGCTGTTGAGTTATCTCATAATGCCTAATCTCTGGCCACAATGCCCTTCAAACCGGAACACAGTAATGCAGTTATTGTTATTTATCAAATAAATACTGTTTTTGGACGATGCGTTCTCTTCAATGATTGTCATTCTTAGAGCTTGTTGTGCATTTCTCCCCTCAATCCAAGCCGTCCTAAATTTTCATCGTGACGCAGGAGACTTCATAGCCGCAATATCGAAGATACAAGTTCCGTAGTAGGTATACCTATGTAGAAAGTTACAAATAAATGGATCGATGTGTAGAACCTATCATCTGACGCTTGATGTAGATAGGTATCTATTATTACCTACATATAATATAACGGTGATCAGTACTAATCGCATAGCTCACCTGGCTTGAGACCATAAACACATGCTTCCAAGTGTGCGTGAGTAAATGAATGCCCTGAACTTACCGTCTTAAGTCTTAACAAATACCCTCCAAACTACCCATCCACCCACACCCAGATGCGGTTTACGATCCACAACAAAACACACCTTAATAAAACTTTAACACGTTTACAACATCACCTTTTTAAAGCTCAACAAATATGACATTGTAATGGCGAGGATTTAACGACATTGTTTGTAAACCGATCTTTTGTTAGGTAATATTTTTCTATTGTATGGTAAGGCTGTTGTTTCTTTCTGGTCTGGTTATTAACATCTGTTTTAAGGTTTACCATGAGATTAGAAACAATACTCAAGGGCCTTACTGTTTAAAACGCTATCTCTTTGTACCATACATTTACCTCTTTAAAGGGCTAAGGGCCCAGGAGGGCTAGGAACCTCCAAGCGGACCCCAGTATGTGAGTGACTTTTTTTGTGACTTATCCATTCACCTCGTTAAATCTACTTAATATTATAAACTTGAAGGTTATATATGTACAAAATTTATATTCAATCAAAATTTAAATTGTAACAGAAGTTCTAAAAAATATGCCCCTCAGTTTCTTGCCGTATCTTCTGAGTAGTGGCAGGCCTAGCGCACTGCGCACTGTAGGTACGAAGCTACAAGTACATAGCCGGACAACGACGGCGGGTCGCGCGTCGTTAGACGTGCCGCGTCAGAAGAGATAAGAGCTATGCGATAGAAAGAGAGGCGCTCTGTAGGTTAATATGACTGGTAGGTATGCAGCGCTACGCGAGAGCTGAATTGAATTTTATTGCGTCATCGCAAGAGTCGCTATTTGTTTAAATTTCTTTGCGGAGTGATGCTTCTTTCCCTTAGTATTCTGTGGTAGTGGTTCTTTTTCCGATACGGTGGTAGAGTCATTGTAATAATTGATAAGTGCGTCTGTGACGACAAAATTGAAATAAAGAACTTTTGATTGATTGATTGAATCCCGAACTTGTGCCAACTGTATTTTACTACCAGATAAGAATTCTTAGTTGTCAGGATCACAAACGATTTCTGAATAGTAGACACGACAAAAAGAAGTAACATCTGGTCGAGATAAGAATGAATTTACTGTTGTCCACACTATACAAGGGCGAAATACTACAAATAGATAGAACACGTACACCCGACAAAAACTTATGAGAACATAGCTAGGTCACTGACATAAAGACCAGAAAAACTAATTCAAGACTTGCAGAGAACAACAATTTTATCAGATTAGATCTTTTGACATTTTTTAAATATTTGTTTTGCTTCTCGCTCGGTGATTCTGAGCTTCATTTCAAGTTAATCAAGAATGTTGGGCTAAAAGTTGAACGCGAGCCAAGGGACTAACTAACCACGCAGCGGATGCAAAAGCTTGACCGAAGTTATTCTGAACACGCCGACTCTGAACGACTTCACTTCAGTCGAATGAACGACCGGAAGAAGAAAATAGATAACCTCGGTGGTCGTAACAGTTGATTAGATAAAACCGATGCACCATGCAACGGTATTAGTACTAGCTCCATCTTCTTACGTCAACCGCGTAGGTAAATCAACCGTGGCCGGTATGAGACATTAATAGTCCGCAATAAAACAAACTCGAATGTTTCCTGTCACAGAAATGGATCTGAAGCACTTCGCGGTGAAGATATTTACGATTATGAATTAGCATAATGCAGTTAGACTTCCAAGATTGATGTTGATTTGCAGATTATGTAAGATCATTAGTTTATTTATTAGTTATGTTATTGATATCCGGAATGGACTAATGCCCCAGATATGAATCCAAGGCATGTCCTACTCGTATCCATCAACACCTTTCGCCCTTATAATTTGGCACAAATTTTATATGACACACGCACCACTTTGAGTGGTGTCTAATGTTTGTACATAATTATTAGCCGTGACTGGTGATTCAATTAATTTTACTGTGGGAAACTTTTATTGTCTAATATTTTTTTCTTTTACACGAATCTTCATAATCGTCTTTCAATTCGTATTTATGCATCACATCACACGTATCGCCAATTATTAAACTTATCTTCTTTCAAAATTTTAATGGGTTTCTAGCTTCTACCTGCCTCTTGATCATTTTCACGTCATGATTTAATGAACATGTGATTTACAAAACAACTAGATCGGATCACGATACCTGGTTTTATTTCTTGTTCTCCGGAACTTGCGAGATTTGTTCCACGAGTGATCCGCTCAGCACAATTACTGAAGCCATCATTTTAGCACTTTATACGTTATGCTTCGTAGTCACGAAATATTTTTTGCAAATGTTCTTTAAAAAAAATGTATAATACAAGTTAATATTGCCCGGTCATTGCCCAGTATATGCTAACCTTGAGCCAAAAATGAGTCTACTTATAACTAATTACTTTGCTTACAGTAAATCAAGATTGAATTCATTAAAGCTTGTTATTAATGTTGCAGCAATTATACTTTCATTATTACTACCTATTTCCAATTTAATATATAGTGTATTATATATTAAAAAATTAATTACGTGGGTAGAGTCAGTCACCTTAAATGGAAATACTCAAGTACTCAAGTAATTACGCTGTAAAACAAATTACTTTACTAGTTTTCTTAATAACTTCAAAGCCGCAACTTCAACAATAGCTCAAAGATTTGCTATACATTAATGAAGTCATCTACAACTTGTATTTATTACCTAAATATCGTTGCGTGCTACATCGATTGTAACAACTTGTTAGTAGATTCAGTGAAAGCTGTTGCTTAATTCACGTAACGGCCAGAAAAACAGCCCCTGACCGCCGCCGCCGCCGGCGGCCATCATTAATTAGTAAAAATTAAAGATACCAATTATTTCTTATACTTATACTCGAGAGAACCTGTTCGCTTCCGGAGTTACGCGAAACCAGTCTAAGTCCCAATTTTTCCATTTTGAATCTTTTTGATTTTGTAGCCAAGATCTCTTTTTGGATAAAAACTAGGTATACAGTATCTGTTAGATACACGGGAGGTAAAGTTGTAAGCGCTAGACCACATACAGGCTGATAGACATAAACGGAAATTTACGAGTGTAGTCATTAAAATTATTAATAATCTATTAAATCGACATAATATATCCTATCAAAGTGGAAACTTCTAAAGTTGTATTCAAATAATACCTAAAGATATAAAAGATAACAGTTAAATAACAGACCCTTCGGATTAAGAACATGTTAGAGTCAGTTGTGCAACAAAGTAGACTACTGGTTATGCGAAATTAACTAATCAACAAGTCCAACATCATCTTCATTGCTGTTATCTCATTGAAAGGACTCGTACGCAAGTAAAAGCTTTATTTTGTAACGACGGGTTGCTCGATAGGGGAAATAAGCTGATATCTACAGAAATATCATTGCAAGTACCAATAACAATAATCATAACTTTATTGATATTACATTGATGATACTCGTTAAATAAGCGATCGCTTCGTAAAACAAATCAAGTGACAATTTATCACCCGGATCTTTCCGTTCTACTGCATTAATTTGTTCCACGAGTTCATAGACGATCGCTCCTGATTATAATTTTTATTTTACTGCTTAGAAATACATATTGGGTAGTAAATTATTTTATTGGATATTTCTCATGTCTATTATCTTTTAGTGCGCAATTACTTTGTTGACTGACACGTATTGCGTTTCATTCTAGTCCATCGTATTTGAGTAGCGAAACTGGCTATTTCAAGTTTTTTCGTCAATTACAAGTGTGTTCTGTGAAGCGGCTCGAGTCAAGATGTTTAATTACCACGGGCGATGTTGATGAATTGTGCAGATTACCAGCGAGACGGTCTGGTGGCATCCAGGTCACAGATGCGCGTGCGCCATTGCGGACGCACTCAATGAGCTCTGTTCAGCAGTCAGCATCACGCAAAAAATCATATACTGCCAGATTAGCTCTGTCGCCGCATACAATCCCACTTCTGATGTACTTTTTTTCTCTCATGTCAATTAGTTCCATAATTTCTTAATTTTATCTCTGTAGGTTTTTAAGCTGTTACATTATTGTTATTAGCTTATAATCGATTAAAATATTATGTTTCTACATGCTCTGATTACCATCTGTCACAATACCTTAACTAATGCATAAAATAAGAAAACTATTATTTAAATTACTACTACTGTCTTGTTTAATTAGCAGTAATTATTTAAAATTGAGCGGTGCATTGGAGATTACGATTTGTCGTGTTTTTAATGACACGACCTTGGTTAAGTGTCACAGCGTTTCAAGGAAAGAACGATAATGTCGACCACGTTTCAGAACAAGTTATTATTATATTATTCGCTTGATCAACTTTTGTTTATACTTGTAAAGTGACCAGACGTTGGAGTTTGGTGCGCAGAAGTTGTTTTAATATTTTGATGCGTTTTATCAAGATGCAGTTCTGGTAGTGTTCTTTTTGATTTCCTTATCTGGTCATCTTTGTGAATCTGTTTATGAAATCATGCTTTTCGAGTCGTTGCCCATTTTTATCTTAATTTTCGAAATATTTGACGTTATCTGATCTAGCACTAAAAATGACGTGATATTATTGCCAGACTTATTACGTGTTCGGTGGATCATCTTCTGTTTGTGTGCTTCCTGATATTTATGTTAGCTTGAAAGTGGCTTAATATTATAAGAGATTACCTATAGCACAGTAACAGTTGAGTTCTCCGTACTTCTCAGTATAGCAATCGCGGCCACCTCGTGTTTATTATAATCTCTTACGGCGCTTATAGCATAGCAATCATTAAGGTGGATAGTAAATATGCTAGTCACATCAGTGACTGCACTTGATGGCTTGATGTGATCTTGATTCTCGATGAACGAGAATAATTTTCAACGGGTTGGATGATGAAGGTTGAAATAGGTTAATGATAATGTGCTTCGTAAATTAATGAATATAAATCAGGACTCTGAAAAATCTGCGCTTATTATGATTAACGATATGCTGATTCAATATTTTATTTTGATCCGGGTTTTTATGGTGATTATTACTTGTAGAGCAAGGGCTTTACGAGAATCGACTAAGGATGTTTCGGAAGTGTTAGCCCTTTTATTTATTTTCTTCACCATTTATACTGGGTCTTTGCTGAGTACCTAACATAAAGGTACCTCTAATTATATCTATGTATTTTAAACCTTTATACAAACATGTAGGCGAAATACCTTTCAATAAATAAATCTTTAGTAGTGAAACCACGCGTTTTTTGTTAAAATCAGCCGCTTCTTTTGGTAGCACTTTAATGTTCGTGTCTAAGCGTAAAAATATAACATGTGTGTTGACGGTTGTAACATCTGAAACTACATACATTCTTAATATAGGTATCCTTTTATAGCTTTGGTTTAAATTCAATGCGTAGACTCACTCTCGACGCTTGGATTGGGCATTAGATTCTGCGCATGTTATTTTTTCATTCACGATCCACAAAATGATAGAAAGAACGCATTTCGAATGCTTTTTAATGTGTTATTGTACCATTAACATAATTCTTTTCAATATATCTGTCTGGAACATTAACACTAATGAGAATTTTTAGTGCCGTGATAAAATGATTTAATCCATGTCATTTATTAAATGCCTTTGCAACAACCGAGAAAGGCATTGAAGTTTTTAACCAAAGCGTGTCTTTTGGCCTAGTTAGTATCTTACACTTTTTAGTTTATATTATTTAGTTTTTTCATAACATTAGTAGTGGGTGGGAAGTCTATAAATTGTGAAAGTACAATTTCTAGCGCTTAGTGATTCTCGAGTGTCTTATTTTATGACTTAATTGTTATTTAATTGAAGGGCGTTGTACCTTTTCTTATTTTATGCTTTTTTGTTATGGTCTATTGATTTGTATGTTTAAAACTAATTGTTTACGTGAGTTTGGAGGTAGAGTTGTGTAATTGTCCCAGCTTACGAGTACCGTTAATCTATTCTACTGTTACATCAATAACTTTTATTATAATAATTTATAGGTGTTTGTTTATACATAGTAAGTATTTATCTTTAGTAAAGGCTGACTACTTATTAATATAATAATGATGTGTTTGTATATTCATAATAACAATTTAAACTAAGTTTTTACGTCGTAGTTTTTGGTCATTATCATTTTTTAGGTACTCTACATATACCGTAGCTATTAAATTTAACCACAAATAAATAATTATTTATTCGTATCAATAACAACACAAAACAATAAATAAAAACTTACAATAAATATACAACTGTCTAAAAATCTTGAACAAATTCCTTGGAACCCAATCACATGTTCATCACAACACTATCTCGGGTCACTCGAGTCACAAAGTCACGCAGTTCGTTATCAGTGCGGGGGCGATCGATCGGTGTAGTGATAAGAGAACGCGGGACAGAACCGGCGGCGGCGGTGCGCGCGACGCGACTGCCCGGCTGGCGGCGGCTGCCGGCTGGCGGCTGGCTGGCCTGAAGGAGCCGATGCGGCATCAGTCCGCTTTTGGATGTAAGGCTAGACGCATTGCGAAGAGCTTTGGGAAACTTAAACGATTTCGTAGATTGAAGATTTTTCAATAAGTATTATAAAACCAAATACGCCCTGCGATCACATATATCCTGGCCCCTTACTAGGATATTTTGTATCTAGGGAACCAGGAACTATGAGAACCATGGTTCCTCAACCCCCATACAAACAAATGCTTGTGTTTTTTTCCATTGCACAATCTTTGTCCCGTCGCGGGATTCGAACCCGCAACCTCAGTGGTATATGAGATTTGAGTCAACCTGCTCTACCACTTTATTACAGAGGCTGACATCTGCGCGTTAGCAAAGGTGATAAAGACTGTTTTGCAGTCTAGATGATGATCCAGCATTAATCTTACATTCAGTGCTAAGCCTGACGTATTTTGTAATACATATTCTAGATACGAATTTTGGTGGATGAAATTTACGCTCAGAAGTTTGTAAACATTTGCTAAGTAGAGAAATCGTTTCAATGATCTTGTATTATAGGCTTACTTATATTACATACTTAATTATAACTGTATATTTATAACTTTTCAATTCCAACGAAACAAAAATCTGACGAAATAAGAAAGCCGGCGTTAAAAAAGCAGTCTAAATAAAAATCTGCGGCAGTGTGGCGTCAGATGGTTAGGATATGCTCCTCTCTTTCATTATGCTAGGGAGCTTAGGATGCAATTACGCAATGTTGTAAGTACCTATAATAAGTTTAGAATCTAAGGATGACTCTAAAGTAGGTACCTATCTAAACTTTAGATAAGAGTCATCCTTCAAAATACTGAAAAATATGAGGTAGCGAACTACTGCGGCGTAGGCACAGAAATCTAAAAAGGTACCTACTTTTATATTTTTGGGAGCGTAGGTATCTGATGGGTACAATAATTGCGTCACGTTTTTCAGATCAAGTCGATATATAGGCACATTAATACATAAAAAAAATATAGAAAGATTACAAAAATAAAATATAGTACAAACAAAATCATGACAAATGAAATCAAAATTATGTCATTTATCAATAATATGTGGCTAGCCGAGCTGCGTGTACAACTATAGGGTCACATCTGCCAGCTGCAACACGTAGAACGCTGTTTCATTTTTATTGAACTGAGGGATGAGACGAGCATGTCGTTCGCCTGATGGTAAGCGACACGCCTGCCCATAACAATTGCAGTGCCACCCAGTACTTTTAAATACCATAAAAAGCATTGCGCAGGACTGCATTGTGCTCTTCACCACGAGTGTCCCCGAGACATCAGTTCGGAGTCATCATATTATGTCTCATATATGCTCAATCATTTCGCTTGCTACAATGCCCTTCGAACCGGAACTCAGTAATGCTTGAGTTTTACTGCTGGCGGCAGAATAACTGGCAAAGCTGTGGTACCTACCCTGGTGGCCTCCCGCATACGAGAGACCTACCATGAGTAAAATGGTGGTTCGTGTTACTGCCTCAGACATGGCTTAGCATTGAAGCGGCGTGTTTGCACGTATGGCGTGAATATAATGTTAAAAAATCAAATTAAATTCTTCAATTGTGATATACGTATATGCCATGCTATAAATATCTATTTAAAAACCACACCGCGACGTAGTTCCGACGCATTGCCCCGAAGTGCTTATGCAAGCGATACTGCGGTTCTACGGATAATACGGATGATGCATCGCTAATCGCTATGTCCTGTATAATAGTAACGCTTAGCTTTCGCATAGCTAGAAAAACTGCTTGCACAACGTTGACGAAAGGAGTGTAGATTGAAGATTCCACATTTCAGAAAGGCTATATTATACTCAGGTAGCTTGGTAGAGCCCTATGGACCTATGGTAGAGCCCTGCGGTAGAGGCATTAAATAAATAAATAAACGCCCTACGATCACATACATGGATCCTAATTAAGATCCCCTGTATCTAGGGAACTAGGAACTACAAGGACCTCCTTATACCTCTCAGACACGAAACAAATGCTTGCGTTTTTTGCTGTTTCGAACACATTTGTCCCGTAGTGGGAATTGAACCCGCAACCACCGTGGTGTATGAGGTAAAAGCCGACCTGCCTAACCACTACACACCATAAAGGCTCTCAAATACAATTTGATTTGTCAATACAGTTAAATTTGTACGTCACTCTTATTAACTGTTATGGAATTCGGCTTGACGTTGCGGAAATTCATCTCAAAACTGAAACGCAATGAAAATATATAGTGTAATCCCGCTGAATAAATATAATATTTTATTCAGTGTGATTACACTACATATTTTCATTGCGCTTCGGTTACCCTTATTCATAAAAAAATTTCATAATTTTTGTCACTTTCTGACATACATTTTGACGCAAGTTAAAGGGTGGCAAACGATTTTTAACAACGTTTTAGTCATATCGTCTGTTTATGATAATGTCACCCATGTTAAGTAGAGCATCCGTAGTACCGGCACGAGAGCACCCCATTTCAATGACAATGCGATCCGGTAGCAGCTACACAAATACTCAATCCAACACATGCAAATTAGTTCTACTCCACCATTCACATAATGTACATACTCCACTCAAAAACCCATAAACCTACTTAACCCACATACCAACTTAAAACTATTCTGCCGAAATTGTTTTCTGTTCGGAATAACAGCACAGAATATGATAACAGTACCTAAAATGTATAAAATAAAAGTACGTGAGAAAGGATAAAATAACTTTTTTGTTTTTGTTTTTTTTTTCAAAAAGTGTTATATCAATTTCGATAAATTATATGGAACTACCTCTGAAGTATGACCTACCAAACAAAAAAAGAATCATCAAAATCAATTCATAATTGGCGGAGTAATCGCGTAACAAACATACAAAAAAAAACATAACATCGAATTGCGAACCTCCTCCTTTTGAAATCGGTTGATAAAAACAATAGCTTTATGCGAATCCCAGAAATCGAATATGTGTCGTAGGTGCGTACCCTGATAATATTATTTTGAGCATCCCATGAATCCCAATCGAATTTTATTTAAAAAGGAATTAAAATTTGCCTTTTCCAACCAATAAAATAACAATATGATGCAGATCTTTCTGATGTATCTACCGTGAGGTCCATGATATTTATTCCTTCATGTTTTATCAAATTTATCATAAAGAAACTTGACTATCACCACAGAAGAGGCAAAACTATATGATTATTGACTAAAATACTTAGCTTTGTTGTTTCATGTTTAAAATTGCAGTTCTTCGCCGTTACAAGTCGTTAGGATCGTGGTCCATACTCTCTCAATGAGAAGGCCCGTGTCCCAGCAGTGGGAACGTGATGGGCTGATGATGATGATGATCCATCCATTAATCCATTCTCACAAACTTTCGCATTTATATTAATGTAAATAGGAGTAGGATGGATAAGATAGGTACACGAAATGGTAATATTATTGGTAATGTGAATATTATTTGTCCGTTGCTTGCACTAGATTTTTGCAAACTCAGCATGAGTAGGTAGGTACCAAGTACACAAGCCGCGAATACAATAGCGTTATGTAATCTGTATACCTACCTACTAAAGCGAAAATTGATTCTGGTCAATTATCACAAGTATGTAGCAACTGTTACCGTTTTATAGGAGAGATTTAATTGGTCTTCAAAAAGTCATTAATAAGTAAATACGTTCTCTTTGAGATTTTACACACCTATTAAGTTAGATGATAAACTGTCATCCGCCATTTCATTACTGCTAGAGACATTGCCCAATATAGTAAAGTATAGTACAGTAAAACATTTAAAATTGTTTTATTTTATATTTATCTACTTAATGCTTGTGATGTGCGATATATTATACCAAACACACGTTTGTCAAAAATAATCATATGAGTAAGAAATTAATTGATTAAAACATTTTTCTTCTTTTTATTAGAGACTTTTGCCACATGACAAGCCAGCCCCATCATACCCTAAAACTATATTTTTTAAAAATAAAAATTGAGCAGCTTCACAGGCAGGTGATGCTAAGATACCCATTAACACTCCTACATCTAAGATATTAAGCCAAACTTTTCGATCAGAACAGATTCGTTCTCTGGAAAGATTTAAACATGATAAAATTATTCACATTAATATTATCGACGCGTGACCAAAATGCTGGGACTTATTAGGCTCAACGTATCAGTATTGTAATCCAACGGGGCAATACTGCCAGCACCTTGGGTACGCTGCCAAGTGGTAGTGGGTTAGAGCATTTGCGCTTAATAGTCTATGGGTTGTCCAATTGCTTCTCCTTGTAAGTAGTTAGTTTAGTTTTAGTAAGTAGAGTGTAGAGTTGTTTTCAGTAATAAAAGCATACGCCCGTTAAAAAAAAAAAAAATTAAATGCAAAAGTTTGTAGGTATGTAAGTGTGTTGTTACTTCTTCAAGATCTAACGCCTCTATCCTCTAAGCTTATTTCCTTTATCACATAGGCTCCTTTTATCCCGGGAAAACCGCGGGGCGCAGCTAGTAGCAGAATATACATAAATATATATTATATATAATTTTTTTCTAGTTTATAGGCTTGTGTTTGACACTATCTCACATGATGGTAAGTGATGATGTGGTCTAAGATGTATCACGCTCGCCTAGAAGATACCTGTTCTCTCTCGTTTTGAAGACTCCTAGGTTGAAGTTGTCAGGAAACACACATAAGATTAATAAAAACATAATGATCATCAAACTTAATATAACAGCTCTGGTGTCTAACTGACTTCCTGCCTTATGTAGCTAATAACAACCTTTCTCAAAGATTCTTAGTTCAGTGCTTCCCTCATAAAAATTTTGTTACCGATTTTATCTTACATTTACCTACTAGGTCAATATACCCGAACACATACTCCCATTAATTAAGTATTACCTACAAGAGACCGTAATTAAGTACCTATCTACTTTATAGGGCGTCGTAAATTATGTTAACATCCACTTAATTGCTTATTCGGAATCTATATTTGAGAACATAAAAATAATTTTACGAGACATCATTAATATTTATTTTTCTCACTATACAGCAACTTTTAAAAGGTTTATTGGTTAGGAAGTTACTTTATGGTGCTGCGTTTTTATTGGTTACCAGTAACCATCTATCAGGTTGGATTAAGTTGTACAACTTATGCTTTTCAAAGCAATTGTTATTTTTTATTTTATTTTATTAGGGATAACAAACAGCAGAACACTTACGTATTAACTAAGACTAATTTACATAAAAAGTGTATATTAGTGAACCACCAACTACGCTATCCACGAGTTACAAAAAAATAATAAAATGGTAACCGAGATCTTGTTATTTTTAACTATTTTTAACCGAATTCAAAAAAAGGAGTACTAGTTCTCAATGCGTCTGTATTTTTTATGTTTGTTATCTCAGAACTCCATCATTTATAAACTGATTTGGAAAATGTTTGTTTTGGCTTCAGTATAGTTTCAACATCGTCCCATATAATTTTCATCGAAATTCGACCTGACTTCGAAGATACATCAGAATTGAAGTCGATTTTTTTGTTATTAAATACGTGTTTCAAAAGTTAAAGGAGTAGGAAGTGAAGTCCTACAGATTGCCTCTTATTGCCTAATGATTTGGTCATAGATAGTCGTAGTCATACACAGCCCCCCAACCCATATGTCCCTCAAGCGCCAATCGTGTATCGTGTTAAGTTCAAATTAAGGTATAGCTTCACTGCGTCTAATGAGATACGGTCTAATTATTGTCGATTCAAGCAAGAAATCGAATTAATATCATTCATTTAAACCAAAATACGATAACTACAAGTTGAGACAAACGTAATGGGACAATATATGGCATCATAAGATATTGTCGTAGTGAGTCTACACCTTAATCTGATCTCAACACGATATACGATTGGCGCTTGAGGGAGATATGGGTACGGGGGCTGGTCAGTGGAATAGATAGGTAAAAACTTGACGACTTGTCCTCAGATATTAGGTCATTTTCAGACTACAATCTGTCCATTGAAACGAAATTCACCAATTTTTATTTATTAGATATTTTTTTATGTAATGACGACTCAAATAGAAACCCGCCATTAGAATTACAATCTAGCCTAATAAGACTAATAAATAATAATTAATAACATAATTAAAATTTAACTTAAACTGCTAAGTAAAGTAAAACTAATAATATGTCCATCAACACTTTTCTTATTGTCTCTATTAAGGCGAAGACACTATGTTCTTGTGTTCTTTACAAGTAGCTATTATTAGTATTTATTAGATGTATCAATGTTTACTTATTATATGTACCTAAGTACATCGTCTCATCATTAGTTGTAAATATTTACATTGTTTTGAAAAGCCCTATATCAATATTAACAGGTGAAGACCAGTAAACGGAAATATAACAATGAGGACTACAAACCTATTATAGGCTTGCGACATAAATTTCAAATAAAATAATTACTTTTAAAGTACATTACCGGCTCTTCTGCGGTAAGTACCTCAAAAATATTTTCTAATTGGTTACAGCGAGTAACAAAAAAGGGATCTACATATATATGTATGTTTACAATTATGCACAAACAAACATTTAAAAAAATTCATAATCATAGAGGAAAATTTATTAAAAGTAACAAATTTTTTTTATTTTCTTTTATACATTATTGGCTTGTTTTTGACTACTATCTCACCTGATGGTAAGCGACGATGCGGTCGACGATGTAGCAGACTTGCCAAGATAGTACCTGTTTCGATTTGAAGGTCCTAGATTATAATTATCGGGAAAGACTGACTCCGGCAGGAAACTTATGAAAATGTTACGTAAACGATAAAAAAAATCAATGAAATTCAGAAATTCGCTATATTTAAAATAAATTCCTCTTACTATATGTCGGAATTTCAGGCGAGCCATCGCCGCATATAATCCGAGTCTACGTGCTTCGTGAATCGGTCTCCAGCTGTCTGCCACCCGCGCCGTTTGGGGCAAAACGCACGTTTGTTGCGGCAGTCACGTGCCCACATTACTTTTAATGACCTCACTGATAACGCTATTCGTTTTCCAATGCACTTGCGTGAGAAAGAAATGTACTGACCATTACGCATAATTGTGTATGCACTAAGCACCAGTCAAAACACCGTAGAAAGGTAGGTCAATCTTTTAACAAGACCGTTCACTCTTCATTCTTTTTATATGTAGTTCACCTTTGGTATTGAATGTTTTTGCGTAAAAGTATCACAAGTGTAGGCAGTATTTCAGTACCTCATTATTGACTAGGTACTACTTTTATATATTATCAATATAAATATAAATAAACAGTTGGTATAACGTTAAAACCCGGTTAAAAAGTGGACTTTTTTAAAATCTTAGAATATTGGATATACAATTATTCTATCTTTCAATAACACAGCACCTATACTTATATTATATGTAACCATGGAGTTAATAAATTATTTGTACCTATGTATATGTATATAAAGATAAGATCCGGTGACAATCCGATGATGATATTGATATGCCTCTTTGCCATTTTATAATAAATTACTAGCGAAGTGACTTAGGTTGCGTATAAAAAACTTTAAACGATTTATTATTTCCCAAACGTTTACTTCGATAAGACATTCCTCGCGTATTTCAATTTGCATAAACTAAAAATAAAATAAACAAAAACAACCTAAAATTGTCAAGGTTAGGAAGAGTTGGTTCATTCTACAATGTAGAGTTGAATTCGCATGTCGCAAATCCGTAATATTTTCGACAAAGTTAATGAAATCTGTAAGGAAACTGGAACAGCACTAACTGCTTTTTTTGTAATGCACTCGAATCCACAAAGCGTAAATATTGTAAGTATTTGCTTAAATACCTGCCAAGTTCCGATTACAATACTTAAATTGTTGAAAGTTGTTTGCATTTTGGATTACAGATGGATATGGATGGATACAGACTTAAAGGTACATTAACGATGGGGTTCACAAATAATGCCCTAAACTTGGCACTGACTCACACGAGAGCTCCACAACTAGGTCGTAAATAGTTTCTTAGTGGCTTCCTTATTTACCTGGTTTCGTTTACCTTTTTCGTTGTGTAATAGAAAAAGGAAAATAAATGTATTTCCTGCTTCTTTTACTCCACGTAACTCACCCCTCCTGAGAGGTGTTGTGGTTATGAGGAGAAAGTTTTATCTATTTTCAAGGATTGTTTGTTAGTTTAAGTAAACAAGTACCGTTTTTCCCCAGGCAGCCATCAACCAAAAGCTGGCCCATGAATGATGACATAAGTGTGTTATAACTACCTACTTATTTTATTATTCTATATCTATATTTACTTATTTTATTTGTCAGCCTCTGTGGTGTAGTGGTTGGGCAGGTTGGCTCAAATCTCATACTCTCCTACGGAAGATCAGCGCTGGTTGCTTCAGCCGGCATTATCCTGAGTAAAGGGTGTTTGTGTTGTGGCAATACCTACTTAGAAATTTAGTCATTAATTTATAGATCAGTAATTTTTCAACACACTTTTGCCTCAGTACATTTATTCACGGTTGTCTGGAAGAGATCGCTTTAAGCGATAAGAGCGCCAATTGTTACACTTCTGTTACGTTGTTTTTATTATTTATAATTTTATGTGTGTGTGTCAGTAAAGAGTTATTTCATTTTTCATTTTTTTCATTTCATTTCAATGATAGATATAAACTTATGTAATAGTAACTCTAAAACTTTTTATTAATTTATTTTTTTATGTATCTTGATGACAAGACGAGCTGGTCGTTTGCCTGATGGTAAGCAGTACGCCAACCCATAACAATAACAGCACCATTCAGAACTTTGTTTTGCAAAATCCTGCGCGGCGCTGCACTGCGTTTGTCACCCTGAGACAATTAGCTGTCGAGTCTCATATTGCCCAGTAACTTCGCTGGCTACAATGCCCTTCAAACCGGAACACGGTAATGCTTGAGCACTACTGCTTGGCAGCTGAATAACTGGCAAAGCGATGGTACCCACCCAGACAGCCTCTCGGATACGAGAAACCTACCACCAGTAAATTTACGAATACCTAGATATAACGTAGTACAATCTAGAGGTATTAATTATTTTGTATTACTCGCCGAACGACGTGTTTTGAGCGTAAGCTACCGTATTATTTTGCAGCAATTATCGGTTTTGCATTATTATTCAGTTAATATAGGTAAAAACTGAGCCCTCAGGAACTAATTTTTATATAGAGGTAGACCACGTATTGTAGAGCCGGCACGTTTCTTAAAACGGCACGTTTGTATGTATAGGGGTACGATGAAATGAAAAAAGTGCCATTGGCTAGTCGGTAGGGTGGACTTGATTTTTGCCGTTAATACTATTTTGTAAATATTTTCTATAACATTTTTTTTGTAATCGTCTTTTTTCTTTCTTTTGTGTATTTTTTGATGAAGTTGTCATGAATAACTCTATATTTACGTGTAATTTTACAAATCGTTTCCAACATCGAGTAATATTAATAATTTATGTAATTGTACAAGCTGCGCCCTGCGGTTTCACCCGCGGTTTAAAGTAGATAAAAAGTAGCCTATGTCCTTTTCCAGGACCTAATCTACATATGTACCAGATTTCATCAAAAACCGTTCAGTAGTTTTTGCGTGATCGAGCAACAAACATCCATTCATACTTATTATCTTTCGCATACATAATATTAATAGGATGACGTTGTATCTACTGTCATCTATTCTGTGGTATCACACTTATATACATTACTTATTCGTACCAATCGATTCTTTAGAAGTTCATATAAATAAATAAATAATAAATCAAATAACGTTTTTTAGTAAATATTCATGAAATTCAAAGAATTTCTAATGAGTGTGATACTTACATAATATATGCGACAGGAAGTTTATTTGCAAAATAATATTAGCGACAGTCATTAACCTGCATGACATAATATTGTCGTCAATCAAGTGTTTACATTATAAGGATAAATAATACAACATGTTATGTTATATTAAATGGTTATGCAACTATTCAATATAACGCATTATATGGAAGCGATAATAATAATATTTTATAGTAGGTATTAAAAATGTTGGGTGCCACTGCAATTTTATTGTTAAGGGCAGGCGTGGCGCTCACCATCAGGCGAACGAGTTGCTCGTCTCATTATCATCGTTTTAATTTATTTACATACTCATTTTTATTACGAATTATATGTTTATTTTTTATGGTAAATGTTTTTTTTTAAATCAGTTGTTTATTATAAATATCAGTACCATAAAAAAACCGACATACAATTCCCATCTAGTCACTAAATCAAAATAAATGTTCGAAGTCTACCTCAAATGAATATGCGTACCTAGAGCACAAAAACATGGTGTTCCACTAATTGCTACCAGAGCAAAAGTTTCCCCGTTCATTCGGAATTTTAATTCGGGGGAGGCTAGGGATATGGATGGACGTGTTAATTTTACGAAACGCTGGGCGACCGGAACTTTTATCTTGTTCTAGTTCGCTTTTGATCAAAATGTTCACTGAATTTGTGTTATTAAAAGTTTGTATTTTGAAAGGTTCAGTAAGAGGCTAAATAATAATATTAGGTATTTATGTACAGTCAACACTATTGGGTAAGATTAGAGGGTAGGATATACAAATTGATTTTTAAGGCAATTAGGCAGTATTTAATAATAAAATAAATATAAACGCGTAACGATCACATCACATATTCAGAGTACGTGTAGGTATATATACATAGTATATATTAAAAGTTTATATATTATATATTTAATTAAAATTTAAATCAATTTATCAGTTTAATTCTTACCACGAGACAAA
The DNA here is from genome assembly GCA_951640565.1 of Petrophora chlorosata. Classification (NCBI taxonomy): domain Eukaryota; kingdom Metazoa; phylum Arthropoda; class Insecta; order Lepidoptera; family Geometridae; genus Petrophora; species Petrophora chlorosata. The sequence continues at coordinate 8,402,521 of OX621190.1, forward strand.
TGTTTGTGCAAAGAATAAAAAGCGCAAGTACCAATTTGTTTCGTATCTGAGTGTTGTGGGACCATAATCCTCGTAGTTCCTGGTCCCCTAATATAGGGAATCTTAGTTAGGGACCAAGATCGATATATGTGATCGATGGGCTTAAAATACCCACGGTTGATTAAAATGGTAACTGTACCCGGTCTAAACAAGAAAAAGTACCATGCATATGTTCAATATGTGTCAGAGTCAGTGCAACAATTACGGGCTGGTGTAGCGCGTATCATCAGGTTTACTACCACATATATTAAAGCTTTTAAAGTTAGAAGAAGCAGATATTACACTACCTCCATAAATAGTCATTTAGCAGTTGGTTGACATCATATTTGGACTATATTATCAAATAAGTCGTCAAGTCGTCAATTAGGACATGGAATAGTAGGTACCATTATTATTGGGGTCCGCATTAATTAAATTATCTCCCAATATTTTCTGTTTTATTCTTAAGCACCACCCACTAAAATAGCGATTTTCAACCCAATATAGTACAGCTATGAAAAAAAAATTGTATTATTTATTTATTTATCTAAAACGAAATATAAATTAAGTTACAGTTTGCATAACCAATTCGTTAAATCAGTTACTTAAACCTACGGAAGTCAATATTAGGTGATTTTACCTAAACGATTTCTTAAAAATAACAAAAGTAAATAAACTTAATATCACAAGAAATTCTGCAGATTCTGTCCATTCAAAAGTTGTCTGAAAGAGATCGCTTCAAGCGATAATACTGCCCATTGTACTACCCGAATTAGCGATGTTTGGTTTATTTTTATTTTGTTCACTGCTATGGAAATAGTTGTGTTTTTTCATCCTAAACTTAATTCTACGTAAGCGAAGTCGCGGTGGTCAACTAGTACGTCAAAAAAAAAGATTACTACGCAGTATAACGACGGAGATATGCATGACATAGTTTTGGCTGCATATGATATGCCCCAAGTCAAAATATCACGTTACTCGTACCTCTGTCAGGTCTATTGTCAGTTACATTGTTTGAACAGTTGTTTCATATGTCGCATGCCCATTGTTAGGTGCCTCGGGTCACGGGCTACATCTCTGGCCCGAAATTCCCAAAAATTATCCAGTTGCGTTACTTCATGTTTACCTTGTACTGTTTAGGAATTTTTGAATTTCGTAACTTAGACCTGTTTAGACTTTGTGTGCTGTTTAAATTTCTTATTGCTCCAGAGTCCATTTTTTTGGAACTGAGTAATGAGACGAAGAAGTCGTTCGTCTGATGGTAAGCGCCACGCCTGCCTATAACAATTGCAGTGCCACCAAAAACTTTTAATACCATAAAAGTACTGCGTAGCACTGCATCACGCTCATCACTCTGAGACATTAGATATTAAGTCTCACATGCCCAGTAATTTCGCTGGCTACAATGTCCTTCAAATCGGAACATAGTAATCCATTCCATATGGGTACAGAGACTACAGAGTTTCAGTATTGCTATACAGAATACCTTGAACTGTTGAAGGTTTTGCGGTTAGTTTATAGTTGGGCAAGTTTAAAATATTACCAGAAAGTCTAGGTCAATATGGCAGTAAAAGTGCGTATTATGTTCACAGTTAGTTCAGTAATTTTATTCATGTTTAATTTTTTATTTATTCGTAAAGCCATAATTTATATTTAATAAAAAATTAAGTAAAAAAATATTATAATTCTAAACTAACATTAAAGTTAAAGTTGAGTTAAAATTAGGAGACCGTATTAGGAATACGATACTGCGCTCTAAAACGCAAATCCTGGGTGTTTCCCAGAAAGGCGCCCAGCTAAAATGGGACTGGGCTGGACACGTATGTCGTATGCCAAACCAGTTGGGGGGAAAAGTCCTTACAGACTGGGTTCCAGCCGGAGCAACACGACCACGGGCCGGGCCGGCCCCGCCGTAGGTGGCGCGACGACCTACACGCCGACGACAAGGAATAGCCCTTAACAGCAATGGACAGAGGGTCATAGAAAGAGGAAAGGGAGGCCTTTGCCCAGCAGTGGGACGAAACAGGCTCATAAAAAAAAACTAACATTAATAAATAGGAGATGGCGAGTTGAGCTGGAAACCTATTGGAAGGGGTTGTGAACAGTGAGAAGAGGCTGTTGTATGCCTATTCTAAGTGTATAAACCCGAAGGAGGTTTATTCCGCACGTCAAGGCGTACATCATTTGTTCAACGAGTTTTAAATTTCGAAGATTTTCATTCATGAAAAGTTTTCGTAAAGTTTACTCAGTGAAATGCAAATAACACAACTTGACATTCCTACACCAATACTACAGCTGTTTAAATGAGACTTATAACCCAGGTAGCTGGAGACGCAATAAAATATGCCATTTTCCACGACATAAGGAACATAAATACTAAATTTTATAAAAATTGTTCAGAATGTTTTGCGTAATTAAGTAACAAAACATTTCTCAATCTATCCATCCTTATAAACTTTCGCATTTATAATAATAGGAAAAAGTGGGATGTAACCAAAATTACACATGAGGGTAAAATTTAAACACCTACCTACCTATATCACAGTTGTACTATCCTAACTGTGTCTATATATTGCAATCGACTCTACTATACGCGTAAGTATATATGTTTGTATTGCTTTTATCTCTATAAATTATTCTTCATAATGACGTATTTCCGGAAATACCCTAGCGCAGCGGATGCACTCATGCAATAGGGAGATCCTCAAAGCTAATAGCTGATACTAAAGCATGTAAACAAGTTATAAAATTGTTTTGCGAAACATTTGTTACGCATAATTAGCTTTTTATCAAATCGTAAATCAGTGTTATCACGATGGATGCGAACGCTAGCTTCCTAAGGCCTGTATTTATAAATCTCAAGGAGACGAGAAACTTGGCTGGTTTTTAAGTGCCATAATACGTTTTTTAACTTGATACTTAGAGGTGGAACTTAAAATCAATTGAATTCCGAGCGGTACGTTACTGTCGTAAGGAATTCGATCTCGCGATAAGTTAAGCTACTGTTGCATAGCTAGATATCGAGTAACTGAGCTAGACATCTAGCCAAATAAATAGGTATATATATCAGGTAAGGTATCCAACTACGTGTTTGATTGGCCATGCATTTGGTGATTTTAACTATTTTTCTCGTATTTATTTAAGTTGCTTGCTGCACTTACAGTTTGGTACCAAAGCGTGCAGCAAGCCAGTATTACAATAAATACTCGTAAGTAAAACACACATTAACAAATATATTAAACCTCCAACGGGGCAATACTGCCAGCATCTTGGGTAAGCTACCAACTGGTAGTGGGTTGGAGCATTTGAGCTATCTATAGCTATCTGCTTCTCATTGTTTGTAGTTAGTTTAGTTTTAGTAAGTAGAGTGTTGTTTGTTTTCAGTAATAAAGGCATTCGCCGTTAAAAAAAATTAAACCTAATGAAAAAATGTCTAGATCAGGTTCCTGGGCAATCATTTTAATACCACAAAAAGTACTGCTTAGCGCTGCATTGCGCTCATCACCCCGAGACATTAGATATTAAGTCTCATATGCCTAGTAACTTTCTGCAAAAGGGGCACCAGTTATCTGCCTTTTTTATACATTACTGGCAAGATATTATCTAATACCTATATAAGTTCACTAGTGACTTGATACAGATTCAGATTTTTTATTGTTCTATGTATTCCATGTTGTACAAGATGCTATTTGGTAAACGTACAAAGTCTTATGTGAAGCCCGTCGGGCACAGCAAAATTAGAAGAGAGGCGGACGCAGGTATTGGCATTTCGAAGTCAATATTATTATTTTAATAATAAAAATAAAATATGGTTGAGTAATAAATATGGTATGGTATGGTATGGTTGGTAATAAAATAACATAAATTTACCGATTTCAAAAAAGGAAGGATTATTTATTTATGTTCACAGATTTCTCCAACTGTTGACCGATTTCAAAAATTATTTTTGCATTTAATTCAGTATAGCTACGATGTGGTCCCTTAAACGTCGATATTTGACCTTGGACTTCGAAGACACATAAAAGTTGTTCTTTTTTTGTAAAATGTATCCCTACTTGCTTAAATTAATTTTACTCATATTTTGTAATAATTCATTTGATTGTTTTAGTACAAACTTTACAATCTTTCTTTAATTCAAAGTTGAACATCCGCCCACATTCAAGTACTCGCTTGACAACGGACTACCTACAATTTATATGAGCTCAAGAATTTTGCAACCGCTAAAGAGGCCGGCCTTATACTTACAACACTGTTAATATCCTGTGCCCTACTATCTTTCTTAATATTTATATTGCAATAGGACGCGCACCATGTTATTATTTTGAAACAGAAAATAAGAGTGAATTTCAATAGAAACTTGTAGCTTTTTAAAACTGTACGGACATAGATGGATACTTAGGCAAATTAAATGGGCAGTGCTTTGAATTGATTTGAGAATCTAAATATGAAATGTGCACAAACATTCGACGCTAAAACAGCGCCGAGAATTTTAGTTCTTTTTTGTTGTTGTTAGTTCAAACTAAGATACTTATTTAATCACGATAGCGTAGATAGCGCATTTAGATATGTGCTTTATTATTTTTTACTAGCTGTTAATCTTTCAGTTGCACATAAAGCTAAGTTTAGTGCCTAATTCCTGCCTATTTCGACGATTTAGCAAATAGCCACTAGTGGAACTAGGTCGTATAGTTGCACTTACCATCCTGATTTATGTGAGCTGCGCACGCTAGCATAGTCAACATGGACTAGACAACGCGACTAGAAACCTCATAATATAATATATCAATCAATCGTTTACCAAAAATAATACAAGTGCAATTTTTCTTCTAAGTTAATTACTTATCTTAACACATAAATAAACAAATAGTGTGAAATATATATACACTTAGAAGTGTCGTTAGTAGCCGTACTAGGATTACCCTGTGTTACAGCTACTACGATTCTTTCCTCTGGACTACGTACAGGAAAAATATTTTTAATAATAAAGAAACGGTAAAAATTTTTTCACAGTTATAATAATACTGGCAGCGCCGCGCGGTATCACCTGCGATTTCCCGGGATAAAAAGTAGCCTATGTGTTAACCTAGATTTATCTATTCCACATTCACCGTAATCCGTTGAGCAGCGTGAAGAAGTAACAAACACACTAACCCAACTTAACATACAAACTTCCGCATTTATAATATTAGTGTTATGTAGTTTCAGTTTAAAATTTAAAGTCAAAGTCAAAGTCAAAGTCAAATATCATTTATTAAATAGGCACAAAAGTGCACTTTTAAAGGTCATAAACACATGATACAAATAAAAAATGTTAAAAATTGTAACTTATGTTAACATGACTTTGAAAAAAAGGTAAGTATGTTTACCCATTTCTTTCCTATACTCAAATTGAAGTCTGAGTGCTGAAAAGAAATGCGAAAACTGACTCTACCAGTGCTTCGGAAATACGCCCGCTAGAGAAGATAGCACCAAGAAACTCTGCGGGGATGTCTTTTTTCAGCACAATTACGTATAAATTAGAATTAACAGAATGTAAAACAAGAAATGCGAGTGAGATGTCCCATTGTCATAGTATCAGTAACAGAAAAGTGTAAATAAAATATAAGTAGGTATGACAGTAGCAGTAGGAGTGACTAGAACAGACCAGTCCCCGCAAGCAGCACCCGTTCACGAGTATGACTTGTGGACCAGCCATCACCCCCCTCAACCATATTGGAGGGAAGGGAGTGACCCGACACACAGAGCCGCCGCAAGCAAAGACATTTGAGTGAGCATGACTGTAAAACCTAGTCACTTCCAACTCAAATACAATTTTTATAGCTTTATTTGAATGACTAACTACATTAGACATCTCACATAGCATTGTACAATCCAAGAAGAAATGAAATATAAACATCATGCACACACTGATGTGTTAATCTTCATCATCATGGGGCTTAGGGCATACAGGCCATGCATTTTTGTCATTAACATATTCATTTATTGAGTAGTATGCTTTTTTCATAAGGTTTATTTTGATAAATGATTTAAATCTACGCATTGGTAATTTTCTGTAAAAAAAAAAGTTCTGTAAATTAGGCATCACAGACGTACTTATGAACAATTCATCACTCCACGACTCTGAAAAAGAATCACTATCCAGAAGATACGGCGAGAATCTGAGGCGCATTTTAAGAATGTTTGTTACAATTTGTCGGTTTTCTACAAAATTGTGTATCTTAAGTACCAGTTGGCTACATGGCACAAGCGAAGTGTTCCAGGAATCTTAGTCTTTATTAATATTATAATTACTAACAGTTAGATTAAGTCGGGCCTTGTCAATGCAAGAAGATTTTTATAACTACTTTTGCTGTTTGTTTGACGTATGTATGTCTTTGAAACTTCCTTAAATCTAGACGCTAGAGTTCTTTATCTAAAATGAGTACATTCAATGATTGTGTCAAATTGACACAATTAATCAACAATTAATTGTGCAATAAAATGGCCGCTGAAAATTGTATGGTGCTATTTGTCTGAGTCTTGCTTTAACCATTTAATCAACAGTGCATTAGCACATCTCACGCTTCTCACGCTTCCAAAAAGTGCTTTGTGACGAGTCGTCTAGTTGGGTTTCCTATGGAAGCAAACTATAATCCAATTTTGCAGGGTACTCATGCACCACAGACCACGTCGGTAAGCCTATAGGTAATAAGTAATCCTCTTTTGTAAGTGTGTCAAGCAAAGGTTACACTTTTGGCTTCCAGTAAATACAGAGTAAATAGAATTGACAAAAAGAAAAAATATATTACTGAAAAAGAAAGTGCACAGCTGATGTACGACTTCAAAAAATAAGAAGTGACGAAAACTCACGTTTGGTCCGTGGACAGACATAGCCAACGGGGGTTTAATCAGCAGGTGGCCCGGGCCTTCCTGGGTGTCCATGACATTTCCCCCATCTAGGTAAAAAAAAACAAATATTGTATTTTAATAAAAGTTAAGCTAAAATACAGCGCTGAGAAGTTTCGCACTTTATTATTTATTTGGTGAGGTACAAAGAGCAAAAAAATAAAATTGGAAAAGAAAAATAAATACCTACAGTTGTATTGCACAGAGATACCTGACCACGGTTTATAGTTACGTGTATCTCTACTAGTGCGTACTACTTGAGAAAGGATAATGAATAGAGCCTTGTATCCAATAACTTAATAACACTTAAAAGGGGTAAACTGTAAGGTTTCTCGGGGCAAAATTATTCAAACATATTCTACTAATATTATAAATGCGAAAGTTTGTGAGGATGGGCAGATGGACGGATTGATTGATGGATGTTTGTTCATCACGCAAAAACTACTATACGGATTTTGAAAATTTGGTATGTAGATTCTTTAGGTGCTAGAAAGGACACTTTGTATCCCGGGAAACGCGGGTGAAACCGCAGTACATCAGTCGCAGTCTAGAGGTATATTACCATTACAATAAACAATGTGTTAATAAAAATTGTATTGATTTGATTTTAGAGATGCCGTGATTCTATTAGTAGGTACATGTGTTGGCCTGAAATAAAATTTTACGTATTATTATGTCGCTCTTATTATTATTATTATTAGAAATATCCTACCTAGTATTTGTTATTATTATTATTAAAAGTAGGCAGGTAGGTAGTGTTTATTTAAAGTAGGCAGAAATGCTTTCGCCCCTTCACTTCTATCTTCTTCCCGCTTTTCCCTCCTTACAGAATTGCCGTTTCAATTGTGCTCTAGCTAAACTTTATAATGGTTAATTCAGCTGTTTACTGTAAGTTGCACGGCAACCCAATATTAACGGCAAATTGGCGAGTTATCTACCAGGAAACGAATACACTATAATAGCGTGTTTTTAACGAACGTAACAAAAACTGTGCTTATTATTTTATTTAGGTAATTTTTACGTAAATAAGATGATAAACGTCTAATTCAATATTATTTTAATTATTTCATGTCACCGTATTGTTTGAGGTAATTATGTGAAAAAAATTTGGTTTTAGGTAGGTGATATGTTAAAATTTAGTTTAAGAAGTGCAAATACATTTTGGTATTCGGAACCGGTAATGTTCTGCAGTGAAACTGGATGGAAACGGGCCTCATTTCCAAGTCTCATTTAGTAATAAAGTTCTCTATAATTTGCGCACTACCTTTACGTAATACATGCGTTAGCAATAAATGTAACACACAAGTGGACGTAGTAAGGATTCGATTAAAATGGGGGAGAAATTAAACGCAAAATAATGTGATAATTTTATGAATATTAATTATTTTAAATTGAAATATGTATACTATAAATAACCTTATGATAATGACTAGCGATAAGAAATTAACTCCACTTAGAACTTGTGCAGCGCCCTTACAGAGCACATGTATTTATTCTGTAAGACATTTTTAACACCTGTCTACTAAGAATTCGTTACATGTAAGAGTGAATAAACTCATATGAAAACATTACAACTCGTCGCCACGTTTATATACTAATTAAAATCCTACTACTGTTCTGTTACGACTTTAACGTATCAAGTCTTCTGGTTCGATGATTATAAATATATTCCGATAGTTTGACAACACATTTCTATCTTCTTCTTCTTTCTTTCGTCGTGTAGGTGTGTGACCAACCCTGGTACCTATCGGAGATACGAGTATAGACCACCCGAAGGCCTCCAACTTGGTCTAATGACTGCTTTGTCCTAAGACAACAACCGGGACCATATTTCTAAAATAAGTTTATTAAGCTACCAAAGTTGAAGTTTGGTAAGTAGATTTTTGATATCATTTTGAAATGACGGAGGAGGATAAAGCCCCCAATTTTTCCTTGAATACGTCCACGTACAAAGTTATAAAAGTAACGCCGCCGGAATGAAAGATGGTTTACTAAGATAATTTATTAATAACTCAGTAATTAAAACCTTTGTAACATTTTGTTTAAACATTCACTCTTCGCAATTTTTGAACTATCTTTTTTCCGTGTCGATATGCGTATCTAAAAAAACTGTTGGTGAACATGTGAACTTTTTTATCGCTTAAGTAGATCTATATCTAGCCATTCCATAAACTCGCCTGTACTGACGCTTTTTTTAATTTAGTATGTCGGCAACGGCCCGCCTAATGGTGAGCGGTTACATCTGCAGCACTAGAGACATTGCTGATGCGTTACCAACCCTTAAGGATTTTATTAATACCCCTTTTAAAGGACTCCATGTTTTAGCTCAAAGGCGAAATGCCGACATAGGTAGGTTGTTCCGCAACTTACAAGTGCGAGGAAGGAAAGTGCGACAGAAGTGAATGGTGTAAGAAATTACATGTACAGTTTTGTAAGATGTGGGAGTGAGCTTTTTGACGATGGCGAAGATGTGCTGTGGTAAAATTGGGAAGGCGGAAGCAGGCCAGGAGAAAAAGCTTTTCAGAATATTCCCCATTATAGAGATCCAAAGGAAGACGGTAGTTGAGCGACTGCTAAGACATCGTCTCCCTGATGGTTCACCGAACATCATTCCGAAACACGACTAGGTCGTTTGATTGTGGGTGGTATTACAACTGCGGCCGGAGTTACCACCAACTTCTTTCCTTAAAATTGTCTAGCACAGATAGACATAGACCCAGAAAAATTGGAGAAGCCACGTAAAAATTCTAAAATCTTATCATGTCTCTGTGTTAAGTGAAGTGAAGGGTAACAGATTTCAACAGAAGTCACAAGATACGGTGGTAGAGTCATTGTAATAATTGATGTTCATAAGTGCGTCTGTGACGACAAAACTCAAAACAAAGACAAATAAAGAACTTTTGAACTTTGAACTTTGAATACGATAAGACCACCCATTGTACTACCATAGTAAGGTACTATAGTAATTTTGTGCTATTATTACTTAATTTGTAATCTGGTATAAAAGAAAAATATTTGTATTCATATTTTTAAAACGCTGTCAGAAAACGCAGTATAAATTGAGTTACACTCGGAATTGTGATGAAACGTGCGATTAATCGAGGAATGTGTTACCAAATATCAAATCGGCGAAATTAAGTCGTTTGGTTTCTGTCTTAAATTTTTTTGCAATGAATGTTTTTATTTCAATATCTATGTGCCCATATATATGTATCGACTACCTAAATAATAGTACCACGTATATAATATAAGTTATTTATAAAATAAATAATACCTAGTAAGAATGAGTATTATAATTCACAGAAACAGACAGGGTAATAAATACAAAAGCACTTTTCAAAGAACAAGATCCTGAGAATGTGAGTAGGTAATTGAACCTTATACTTATTGAGAAGAACAATAGAAAGCTCCGATCCTTAGCAAATAACCTTGAATCTAAGGATCAGGCAATTTTAAGGACAATGATCCTGAATCCGAATGACTCGAGAGACATTTAACGAAAAGGTAAAATAAAACTGAAGGCAATTCACTCACAATTACGTGACCAAAGTAATGGTTACACTTGACGTACAAACAAGCTCAAATTAGGTGATGTATTGCGAGAGACAGGTGACCGCGACAGGATTCCATCAAGCCCCCGTCAAAAAACTATGAATTATATTCACGGGAGCGGCGTTTACTACAATTAACAGACTGAAAAATGTCGTTTGACATCCTCAGAAAATAAACCATAAATATCTAGACACCTGTCCCGGTCCAACGACATACATACCTAATAACGAGTCCTGATACTTGCTACAGATTTTTTGAAATCCTTTTCTACGTATTTTATTTTTGCATTGTCTACTCCGAAGCGTTTATGAGGCAGGTGGTGTTCGTGCTTTACTGGGAATGTGTCAAAGAATTTAATTGTGGGAAACCATTTTCATCGCGCAAACCTGTTTTATGTCTTTCGCTATGTTACATGTTGGTCTACATTTTCCCCGGCGTTTTTATCGTTTTATTATTTGCGGTTGACAACCGCGACGATGTGTTCCGACGTTGACAAATCGAAGAGCGAACTTATTGCGACATCTTTCGCGTTCCTTCGTTTCTTATTATCATAATTTATATCGAAAATAGGTACCTACTTACAGCCAATGATGCCAAAAAGAATTATTATCATGTAAGTACTTGTAACTATTCTTACAAATACCTTCTGTAGGTACACATACACAAGCATTTTTTATTATTAACTTAATGGGAGTTGCGTCAACCAGGGTATTCAATATATAGTTAACCCTGTCTGATAACTTTGTACCTATTGATAGATGTTAATATTAAAAAAAAAGTGATTTAACCCAGAGCTACAGAGCTAATACGCTTACCCTGGTTGACGTAAATGGGCCTTAGACGTAGAGGCTTTTTTCTAGAGCAAGCTTGGTGCTCTATGTATATTTGCGTTAAGTTCTGGTTCTATAGCTACACCCTTTTCCCTTACATTTATAGACCCAGGCTTATTTACTATCTGGCTTTTTTAATGTAGACGCAATGTGCTCATGAATAAAAACTGATTACAGACTAATTGATGTAATAAACACGCTTGTAGTCCATTAGTTAACTCATTTTGCTGCAGAGCTAAAAAAGAACGCATTTGTATGCCTTGAATCTCCGGTCTTACAATACTTGGTGTTGAATTTCACATTATGAGTGTGAAAGTATCTATTTTCATTTTGCATACTCGGACGCCGTAATATTTATACCTAAATGTTAAAATGGGGTACTCGCGTTGTTATATGTTTCTAATTATACGATACTCGCTTAGATTGGTAAAGTTATAGTCCCTTGAACCTAAAAACCAAGTCGTTCCCTAACAAAACTGTTTGATTTTCCAGAATTAAAGGTATCCTATATCCTGAAAAAAGTCAAATATGATCCTAAGACGTTTAGTTCTTATAAAGCTAAGTGTCAACAAACACATACACGTACATAACTACACATATTTCACATTTATAATATTAGTAGGATAGAAAAGGGTAAAGGGTAGGATAGGAAGTAGGATGAGATGGGAAAAATAGTGAGCCTGATGGTAATCGCCACGCCTTCCTTTGCAATGTCACGAGCCACTAGAACATTGAACTTGAGGGGACCGCCCGTTACTTGTACTCATCTCTTGTGTTCGATAAATTCAATAAAGTGCAGTACCTACTAGTGACAATAATGTATGTAATGGTGGTTTTTTCAGACATGCAGACATGCTTCTGCAAAAGCAATTTCCTACTACTAACTAAAATTCAAATTCATAAATGCATATCCTTTATTTCGCAAAAACACACAAGGTGCCCCATGAATTGACGAAGTCGCCAATAAAAACTGACATTGAATATTATGTACCTACTCCATATCTTTACGATCTCGAGATAGAATATAGAATTATCAATTAGCAGAGCTGGTTTGTTTACATCGTGTTTGCGTTATATAAACAATCTGTCGTGACTATATCAATGATCAATGTTATGATTGAATGCAATCTACTTACTAATTAGTCACTTGTGAACAAACATGCCCATATGAATATGCAAATTTAGACGCGTAATCTTCGGGCTTGCCAGCAATTATGTATTGTGCAAGTGCTGATGAGAACAATGAAGAATTGAAGCGATTCCAGGGATGGGGTTCGGATCGTCTTCTAGTTAAGGCCTATAACGCACCAAGGTAGGTAAAGGTTAGAGGAGAACGAAGGATGGATATACTTTTATGTCATTTCATATTATTTTGTTGTTAACTAAAGTTTGCCCGACGATCAAATATTTTGCAGAGATCGTGTCTGAATTTGGCATCCTCCGGGCTTTGTGTGCAGGAAAGTAGAGCACAAGCGCAGCAGTAAGTAATAAACGTTAAATACCTCCAATCTATCTAATCTATCTTGCCTCGTTTGTCAGAACCTATGGGTTTTGATCCTAATAGGCGAGTCGGTAGACAATGCGGCACGGCATTGGAGTGCGGATCGCGTACCGCCGCTCACGTAACATTCCCCCAAAAGGCCTGAACGCAGGAAGGGCCACTGACTCAGCGACCTCACGCCGACAGCGCGCCATTCCCGTCCTTACCCAGTCGCCTTTCACGATAGAGAATAGACCTTTATAACATGACGCAATACTAATTATTGATTTGCATCTAAAGCCTGCCTTATTAGGCGCGACAGGTGTTATTGTAGGCGTTGCAGAGTAATCGCGCATAACTCGCGATTCTCGTACTCCTTCCTCGATTGTAATAAACCCTAACTGTTATGGATCTGTGCGTGAGGCCGCATCTATTGAGTAAAATCAAATGGTTTGTTTGTGTAAGCAGAAGATCGTGGTCGAGCATCGCTATGAGCAAATTAATAGGGAACGTGAGTCGCGCGTCAGGCAGTTTGTTGCACTCGGCCGCGTTGTCCGTTGACACTGCTATGCACTCGTCAAGTCAGCTATCGACGTTCGAGCGTGCCCCGGCGCCGACCGCCGCAAACTTTCTACAATGATGATTCTCTCCAATTAACGGAATGATTGCCGGCTGCGGAGCATCTTCGCTGCGCACGCGACACACTTTACTCTTGTTACGAGTCATGCGATTTTTTCCTACGCCATCATCGGGAACGTGTTATTTCCGCTCATGCTCATTAGCAACAATGTGATCTCCTTAATTAGATGCTCAAGAACGATATGAGTAGGGATTTTGTTACGTTTTACTACATTTTTCGGGATACTTAAGTGGTGATACTTAAAACCAATTAAAGAACATAAATGCTACGCGAGTACTTGGATTAATAATTTATGTATTCGAACCATCGAGGTTGACTTCTGATTACCATTCCAGTGTTACCATTTACTTGTCCCTGATCTTTAGTAATCTGAAAGGTTTGACTGTACCTATATTGAGGGCTGAGAGAAAAGGTTCAAGATTACACTTTACATATCAAGCGTGGATTTTTCTTCTATTAACGATATGCTGCTTCACAAATCACGTGCTAACATACAAACAATAGTATAATAGTAGGTACTTTATGTACGTAGTAAGGTTATTTTCTAACACCAATGTATTCCGGCTGCGCATTGTAGCATAAGGTCATTTTAAAGGTAGTGCTTTCCCTTGAACTTTGTATGCACATAAGTGCTTATACACAGTTGTAGCAAATGTATATATAGTATATACCATTGATTTTGTGCTGTTTGTGCTCATGCTCAAGTTTCTTTATTTATAATAGACCAACTACAGGTAAAGATTTGTAGAGACGATAAGTATTCGTCTTTCGACTTATTACATATATCATAGCTATTCAAAAAACCATTCCATTAAAAAGGATATATACTCTGTACTTGTTAGCTATTTATCACGGATTACCATTAGGCCGAAGCTTTCTAGTTTTTCACCTATTCATGATGGAAATGAAGTTTTCAAGCAAAATGCTTATAAACCTACATACGAGTATATTACAAGTAGATGTTTATTATCTTGTAACCTACATACTAATGCTTGCAGACTCAGATGGCAACTTATTATAAGTAAATTCATTCGTGATAAAAGGCTTCCCCATTTGAGCAAATGACCGGCATTGCTGCAATATATTTTCATGTTATTGTAATCGTTTCATATCCGGAATGCTACCCTCGTTCACCCCGATATCCCGGGGACGTAGAGATGTACCCATTCTCTATATTATGACATTCGTTTATTTTTACGATGGACTTGACCATTGCATACAGACGGAGAATTCGGGTTGGTGATCCAATTATTCCAATGCTTGTATAAAATAACTATATTATCTTCATTCTTATATACTTTCTATTTACGATCATAATCAATAAGATTTTATCGAATCATTATTTTGTGGCGTCCGCCACAAAAAAAATCAGGTATGAAAAACAAAAATATATATATTGATATTTTTTGCGTGATATATAAATTATTGAGTTAATATAAACTATAATAATATAAAATATAAACTTACAGAATTTCAAATTCTTTATCTGGCTTTCGAATAACGTTTAAATTATTAACATACTGAGTTTTAGAAAAACTTTCAGAGAATCTAGTTTATTTTAAAATTCTACGTAATTTCCTTACGCAACCATTAAAGTGCAAAAAAACTTCAATATGGTTCCTAAGTACATAATCGCCAATTCAGCATCTCTAAATGATTGCGCAACCTCTTAAGAAAGGAAGCTCTCACATAACTCTCTATAGAATTCTTCCAAGAATCGTAACCGTTCAAGAGACGAGATAACCACATAAATAGCTGGAGACACCTGATTGACTTCTAATTAAAGGTATTTGAACAGTAAGGGCACGACACACCATGCGAAAGTTACACGGGCGATGATTTGCTGTGTAAAAACAGAGAAATGTTAGAGCCGTTTCAGTGAAAGTCCATTTATGCAAAGTTATAGATTTTTTTGTCGGTGGTCAGCATTTTTTCATTCATTCAGTTAAAAAATGACCAGAATCAAAGTTTGGCGGTGCGTGTCTTCTGCACGGTGTGCCGCAATACTATGGTATAGTCGTTTGTCGGGAGCTGAATCATCATTCTACCGATGGAATGTCATGATTTCCGGAATCAGTCAATCAGAAACTGGCAATGCGGATCTGATGATGATTTGGAACAAGATGTCGAATTCGATTTTTGTCGCTTTTTATAGTGTTGGTTTTTTTTATTTAAAAATATTCGCGTGTCTGTATAATATAATAGACCTTGAATTTGACGTTTTATGTAATAATATTTAATTGGTGTGTAAAATTCTAGGCAGGTAAAATAGATCTTTTTGTTTGACTTCTATCTTACCTGCCTAAAACATGACGCAGAGGATTTCAAAATAGGAATATGGGAAAAAAGCAATTAACATAACACTTTAATAAACAGAGAAAGTTTGTGCTGCACATGAAATTGCCTACAACTTGTTGTCTGCGCCAATATTATCATTGCGAAACTACTGTAGCATCTGCCAGAAACCCACATAAAAGACGCCTGTGCAGCTAATATGTCATGCCCATTCTTCCACCTCACATTACTTGTAATTAGCTGAGTCTGCGCTATGCGGAAGTGTCATAACTGCGCGTCTAAGCTGCGCTGGCTGCGGTTACCAACGCCCCGTCCTTCGAGGTCGCTGCACAAATTGGGAATAGACAGGTAATAGACAAAGATAACAGTTGATAGATTTTATTGGGAGCCATATTTATACTACTAACAGACCACATGTTAAAAAACTACATCAACTTCTGATCGAAATCACCATTTTCAATTCAATAACCAATCATTTAGACCTACCTTGTCTAAAAAATTTAGAGTGTCCTCGGAGTGAAAACGTTCCCTAGAACCAAATAAGGTTCAACCAAATTGGAAGAAACGTGATGTTTATTAATTATTATTATTTTACTAGTTAAAGGCTTGCGTTTGACTAATATATCACCAAATGTTAGTTATCAATCAACATTAAATAGCAGGAAAAGTGACGTACTCCATTATTCCATAGTAGCACTCGTTGCTATGCAAGTTTTGCGCGAAATTGTAAATCGCCATGAGAAATGAGTCATGTGCAGATTAATCCATACAGATTACACCGCACATTGGTCATTTCCTCTCGAACCCTGAAGATGCAAGTAGAAACGTCACTCATTTGATACGATCTTAAAATTAAAACGTGCCAATTAATTAGTAGACAGACATTACTCTGCGGAAACCATTTAATGTACAAGATGGAAAATAAGATAAGGTGCCACTAATTAGTTATGAGTTATTAAAAAATCATTTGTTTTGTATTTTAGCCCATACGTTAGAAACCGAACAGATAGAGACGAAATAAAATAAAATAAAAATAGCGCACTATTTTTAACATGGCAATCGCATAGCAACTTATATTAAATAACTAGCTGAGTCCCGCGGTTTCCCTTGATAAAGTAGCCTATGTGTTAATAAAGGGTATAAGCTATCTCCATTTCGAATTTCACTCAAAACTTAAATTGATTGGCCGTTGCAGCGTGAAGAGGGAACAAACACACTAACATACAAACTTTCGCATTTATAATACTAGCTGCGCTCCGCGGTTTCACCCGCGGTTTCCTGGGATAAAAAGCCAGCTAAAGCCAAAGCCAAATAGCCTATGTGCTATTTCAAGTCCTAAAGTACCTACATACCATTTTTTACCAATTTCATCAAAATCGGTTCGGTAGATTTTGCGTGACAGAGTAACAAACATACATCCATACATTCTTACAAACTCTCGCGTTTATAATATTAGTAGGAGTAGGATAGTAGGATTAGTGTGAAGTAGTTCATACCATATATACCTACGCTTTTGGTATCTATTGTAAAGACGCAAAGACACCTACACAAAGAAAGACATTTCAGTAAGGATGTAGCCGACGAATTACCCAATCAAGTGGATCTATCTAGCCATCTCTTTGGAATATCTCGCTAATACAAAATGGGGCAGGACATCCTCTATATCTTAATTGACATCTCGAGATACGTACGATGATTTATCTATCCTATCAAGTTCCCTATTAATATTAATAGGTACGTAGGTAATCACACTCTCTCTCTCTAATCCCGTTTTAAGTAGACGCGAAATTATGCCCAGCATTCACCTGCTTCGAGATAAAATGCTATTATAATAACTACATGGATTACAAATGAAAAACGAGCGGTAAACATTTTCTCGTTTCCATTTATAGGTGATTTGTTAGTTACGAGTATATTCTCTACATGCGCAATGCGCATCTATATTTGTAGAAACAGTTATTAACAACGTATTAATTGCTTTGAATAACCGTATAGAATTGATATTCAAATATTAGTTTCTTTATAACTTTCACACTAGCTGCACCATGCGGCTTCCTGGATAAAAAGCATGTGTTTTAATCCAGGGGTTATGAGCTATCTATTCTGAATTTCACTCAAATTGGTTCAGCCGTTGCGGCGTGAAGACACTTACACAAAGTGTTTGTGTGTAAGTGTTTTCACGTCTGCACATACACACACTTTGCAATATGTATGTATGTGTGAGTGTCTGTGTTTGTTACTAAGGTAAGTACCTCCATAATAACTGAATGAACGGATTTTATTAAAATTTGGTAATTTGGTACTTTAGGTCCTGGAATAAAACATACAACTTTACATCCCGGAGAAATATCAGTTCCCTGCAAACCAAATTCTATTCGACCGAGTTGCGAGTATGGGCTAGTTAGACATAATTAAAACAGATGTTGATGATGACAGATTGTTCATTTCTCAGAATAACAATACAATCACGTTGCGATCCGTCGCTTCGGTTACCAAGAACCAAATGCCAGCTTACCGCGCGCCATGGATAATAACAATTAACTTGCGGCTGTCGTTCTCATCCGCACAGATTTATTTCTGTTGTGGTCGATTGAAAGGAATACGCCGACTTCAGACTCAGGAATATAATTGAGTGAGAATTTCAAGTGAGGCGTCGAATTCAAACGCAATTTCGTATTGAAAATTCGAAGTTAATGATTGAAGGGTTGTCCTGGTAATAATGCTTATATTAGGTAGGTTCTTCCAAAATCTTTAAAAATGGGGCATAATGGTTATTCTTTTATCAACTGTCGAATTTTAACTGTTTTTTTATGAGCTGTGAAGATGCAAAGCCGCTGATTCATTTTTGCTATCTTTTCAGTGTCTTCTACTGTACATAATAGTTAACCGACTTCAAAAAAGGAGGAGGTTCTCTGTTGATTGTATTTTTTTATTTTTTTTATGTTTGTTACCTCAGAACTCCGTCATTTATGAACCGATTTGGAAAATTCTTTGCGTTGGGTTCAGTATAGCTACGAAGTGGTCCCATATAAATTTCATCGATATTTGACCTTGGACTTCGAAGATACATTGGAGTCGGTTTTTGTTTTTTTCTAAAAATTAATTATACATTATACTAGCTGACCCGGCAAACGTTGTTTTGCCATATAAATTTAAAACAATTATATAAAAAAAAAATAGATGTTGGCCGATTCTCATAGATACCGGATAAGCACAAAAAATTTCATCAAAATCGGTCAAGCCGTTTCGGAGCAGTATGGCAACGAAAACTGTGACACGAGAATTTTATATATTAGATTATAACATAATACCTACGAGTATATTATGAAGGTATTTGTATCTAGCGCGTTAGTACTAGGTACCTAATAAAAGATGCAGGCTCTATCTTGAGAAGCTTGAAACACGGGAAGTGGCGACATAGGCAAGATAAATCGGAAACATCGAATGAATCAAAACGGCGATTCCCATACATCGTGAGAGTGACCGGTGGATGACCAATTACATCTAAAGGCGTATGCGTCGGCGGCGTACTGCTGATAAAGGCCCCGGTAGAAGCGTAGGGAAAAACTCACGTTGACTTGTGTTATAACTGTAGGTCTCATAAGCTCTCTTTCTAATTACCTACCTACCTACCTAGAATAAATATATTAGAATAGCTGTCTGAAAACTCTCCTCATATATGATTTTTAAAGATGAATGTTTGATTTTATTTAATTCTTTATTGCACTATTACAAGTTATGTACGATAGGAGAACTTAATTTTCTACCAGTTATCCAGTGACGGTAAAAGAAAGTTACAAAGCGTGCATCAAAAATTTAAAAAGACTAACAGAAAAACAAAATACAAAATATAATGATAACATAGTGCTAGCAACAGAAAATATATCGTCATTGATAGCAACCGTATCATCATGCCGTCTTCATTTTATCCCTTTTTGGCATAGGTTTATGTTTTTGTTGAAACTAGAAGAAAAAGAAAAGAAAGAAAAAATCACACTACAGTCATACACTAGCAAAATAAAGCAAGAAAAGAAAACAGAATTACAAAAAGAAAAACAAATATATGAACAGTATAAAGAGATAATTAAGCTTAAATGACTACTACCTACCTATGTGGTGCTCTTTTTTTCGCTCAGCACAAATGTCAAGTGTCAGTATTTGACACCCGACGCTGGTTTATGAAACTCATGAGTTTATAAGGCTTTCAAGACAAAAGTTCATTTGTTTTGCTACATTACCACTTCATGACTCGGCGCGCTTTACTGCCAGTATAAAAGGCCCCTACCTGGCGCTATTACCTTCACGTGCCTTCGTCAGCTCATCAGTCGTCGTAATGCACGTAATCGTCCATTCTTCGTCCACCGCATTAGCGCCTAACCACCCTTGATGATGCAACGCTTCCGTCGCGTCCCGGACAAATCGATTACTTACAGTTATCTTTGATTTTTAGCAATTAGGTGCGATTTGTGATGCAGGATTTATTGGTCAGAAAATCAATGTGGTCGATTGAAAGTTACATACATGATACATTCTTTAAATGGCATGAAGAAATGAATAGGTGTGATTGTTGAATGGTCTTATCAATAGTAGCGTTCGTAGCGAAGCTCGTCTAACCATTAATAACAAATTTGAAGCAACTTTAGTAGTGGTTAGAATTTAGATGAGTAGTCACCCATCCAATATGTGTTGCAAAAACGGTCGTTTTTTGGTATTTGTGGTATTCATATCTGAGCGCTGCCTTACTTCAGAGGGTTACGTTAATTCGTTGGTTCTGGTTGTTGGACAACAACCATTAGGCCATGTCGGCCTTCGGACGGTCTAAAAACTCCAACAACAGGGTTTGCTACACACCCAAACGAGAAAAGAAAAAGAAGATCAACAGAGGTTGTAGTTAGGTCCCGATTCATAACTTACTTAACTGTAGATGTGCTGAATTCTCTGTTTCACGAAGCTTCTATCGTTCTAGCGTCAAGTTTCAAGATGTGCGAAGTGTATGAAATTTGAGGACTGAGAAACTATGCGAATAATGGCTACCGTTCGTGAGACACATACCTTAATCTTAATGCTGACTCCGTTTTATTATTAATATAAGGTTTATAAACCTTAATTATTTAGCTTTAGGTACAATAATGACTAAAAGTTTGTATAGATTTAGGGCGGTATAAGTAGGTATGTTTAACCATAAAAGAAACCAAGTATACATTTTATCAAAAAACCGACTTCAATGTATCTTCGACGTCCAAGGTTATCGATGGGTATCGATGAAATTTATATGGGACCACTTCGAAGCTGTACTGAACCCAATGCAAAAAGGATTTTCCAAATCGGTTTATACACATATATTACAGAGTTCTGAGGTAACAAACCTCCTCCTTTTCTTGAAGTCGGCTAAAATCAGATAGAACCCACAAAAAAGATTACCTACCATTCCAAAATCTTAAGAAAAACATTAAAATATTATAGCTTGAAGAGTGCAAAAAATCGAGGAACATTCAGGAGGTATTTTCAGATATCCTGGATGTGAGAAATTGAACGTTTTTTCACTATTCGGACCATTATACGGGAATAGTAGACTAGGAAAGTTATACAAACTAATTCTCATGGTACATTTTGAAAAAGCATGCTTTTTATCTGGCTTCAATTAAACACCCTTCATTGAAATGAGTCTGGTCTGATACCAAAAGTAGGCAGATAGAGCGTATCGTATTAAATAATACATATTTGTAACGTATTTTTAATTGATTTTTAGTATGTGTACACATATGAAGTTTAAAAGTGAAGTTTTGTGCCTTTTAAAAAATATCTTTTATTTGAATTATGTAGTTATTCAAAAACGTATTATTCTGGTTTCCCCTAAATATGCCTCTGTATATCAATCTTTACAATTATAAATCTGTAATTGAGCCGTGTCTGTAAATTAAAATAGATATTTAATTTAAGTGATTGGGATCTTTTATATTTTTGGGTCACTGGCCCTAAAATATTTATACTTTTTAGGATTTTGATCTTTTAAAAAAAATTCAATGCTCGAAAATTACTGGACGGATTTGGATAGGGTTTGGTAGCTTAGAATATGCGCTGTGGTTACATACAAATTGGTGGCAGTAATTACAAAGGTACAGCTTTATATAAGATAAAGATTAGATTAGATTAGATTAGATAACTCTTTATTGTTTCACCACCAAAAAACATAATAACAAAAAGTACAATAACAAACTTAAAAAAATAAAGTGTTACAATGGGCGGTCTTATCGCTCAAAGCGATCTCTTCCAGACAACCTTTGAATGGAGAGGACTTAAAGAAACTGGAAGAGACGGGGGTGACAACATAAATGACATAATAATCAAATGTATGTACAAAGAGTACAAACTATAATAACATATACTATATAAATTAATTCATTTAATTTTGGCAATAAATTATATATAAATTTATTGCCAAAAGAAAACTATCTTTTTTTTTACAAAATGTACAGAATACAACTTATTATCTGAAAAATGAGAGTTATCGGCGATCCCCAAACTAAGCACGAGGCCTGTGTCTTGGGGGTCGAGTGCACTTTTACCAAATTAATTTTATTTATGGGATTTATTTAAAAATATATTGTAACCAAAATTATTTAAAAAAGTTAACAAATGATAGTTTAGGCTGGATATAATAACTATGGTATATATTTATTATACCTACATTAAATAATAATACTAATTAAATAGGTGTGCAAGTAACTGGGCAGGTCTTGCTAAAATGGTCGCGGCGTAGAAAACCGACGAATAAGGACTTTTTCTTTGTCCACACAAAGTCGCGGGAAAAAGCTAGTGTACAAATAGCTGGGTACAATACAATGCATTAGCCTTCAAGAACGCATAATTAAACCATGGAACCGGCTTGTCGCTGCCATGCTCGACGGAAATTCATCGCAAATGAGGTCCTTGCGGCGTGTGCTATTTTACTACGTATCTAATGGACCTTACCGGTAATACCAGTGAAGAATAAAAAGATTTAACTCTTAGCTTATGTTAAGGACAGGGATTATAATTAATTAAATATGAATTTGTCAAGAAAGAAGTTCTAAGTATGATTTTATTTTGACTTGACCTAACACCAAAATGTAAAACAATGAACATTCCATATGTTTCCTCTGTCTAATAGGGGATCGGACAATAATCGAGAAAAAATCTAAAATGTAGTTAAAACTAATGTTCGTCGATCCAGAAAGATCAGTCAATCAATATTTTTGTGAAATAATAATGATTTATATTTTTAAATCCATAAATAATTCTGACATTTTTAATCTGTTCTTCATCTCAAACAAAACGACAATCACAGCGCATGACGTCATTTGTAGGCAAATGCCGTGAGTCAAGCTTGTGTTTATTTTACGTTTTTGCTTTTCATAAAATGTATTTTTGCTAATTTTTTCGTTCCATTACTACAATATAGTGCCCAATCTTCACAAAACGTATTAGAATCTCTTTGCAAGTTTTATTTCGAAGAGTTTGTCGTTTTCTACCTACATATGACATCACAAGTTTTGAGGTGACCTTTTGCGCGGCAGTATTTGAAACATAATATTTAAACATAGTTTTAGGTACTTTGAGAGCGTTATTTATTTAAAATAATATTTTTCATGGCTACATATATTCATTGTAGTTAAATTAAAACACTTTCTGAAAAGTTGTCTGATCCCCTATTGCTCGCCTTAATAAGACTAGATATGGAGCACTGCTACAAATATTTTGACAACTAGACCAATTGTACCCATATTTGCAATGAATAAATGATTATGATTATTATTATTATGGTTGAACTTCTAACAGAGACCTTTTTAGAAATGTAAAATGGTCTAAAAATAGTGATAAAATTAGATAACGCTACAACGAATTTAAACTCCTTGGCTGCAACTATGCAAAGTACCTACACAAACATTATTTTTTATTATGTCTTGAAGGCGAAGTGGGTGAACGAAGTGGATCATTAAAAAATACGGATCGATATTAACTTCTCCAAAGAGATGACAGCTTAAATGCTATTATAATTATAAAACAATCATGTATATTGTCAACACCAGATTGGAAGCGCTTCCAATTGGTCAACATACAATACTGTACATGTAAACCATAAAGATAAGTTATAAACTGCTCATACAGGTCATAACCATTAACTGTTACCGCTACCGGCGAAAGATAGCAAAAGTTTTATTAGCTGTCAAGTTCAATAGGGTGCTGAACTATTTTGGGCACATACGAGTATACAATTTTTTACGTGGGCGGTTCCAAAAATTGTTAGTGAAATGAAAAAAAGTTAGAACATGAAAAAAAGTTATTTATAGCTTTTCAAAATATTCCCCTCCAACTAATATAAAATGTATCTTTTGGGAGGTCGAAAAATAACCGCCGAAATGCTTCGACGGCCTCTTTTGCAGTGTTAAATTTTCGTCCACGAAGCATTTTTTTACCGTGGGGAATAACAAAAAATCAAACAAAAGAAGAATGTCAGATTATCTTTAAACATATTTATAAAAAGATCACATAGGTAGCCAATGATTTTCACTAAAGAGATTTGTATTGAAATTAGCCGTCAATTTAAAATAGTTACGAGAAAAAAGAGGTTGTATTTATTCTGTGGCTAACAATTTTCGGAACAACCTTTCAGCCTCAACATTGGCACTCGCTCAACTGGCGTCTTCCTCAAGATCTGTGTGCCATCTTCGACCACATCGTTTTCACCAAATAGAGATCTAAAAGCGAAAAAAACCACAAGGTACCATCGGTGTTCCTTAACTAAGCATATACACTGCACTATTGGAGTTTGGAGTACTACAGACTTGCTGTATTTGGGCTTAGTCTCAAATTCCTTGTAAGGTCTTCACTGTATCTGTGAGCTTCCATCAGATTTTCGCATCGTGTTCCGACACCTAACGAGGTAGAGTCGGGTGGCGATGCCGTATCAGAATCAAATCAATGCTATTGTATTGTGCTGTGTGATTCTAGTAGCAATGAACAACAATGCTTGCTGGGGTTATATCAAACACGATGTCATCGCAACAAAACTGTTCATGCTAAATCATACGTTGTTTTTATGCTCATTGCTCCAGTCTCAAACAAATAACTACTCTTTATTATGAGAGATCATCCAGTTCAAGAAGAGATTATGTTCACCAAAAATCGATTTTAGATAACGTAAGTAATTTTATTCTAATAAAAAAATCAGGCATAAATTATTGATCCAATACGCGCTTATTGCCATCAAAGTTGACGGGCTATTTGTTAACAATGATTCGTTTTCTTTTTATAACTATTTATGATCGTATTCACTTTGATGCAGATTGAACGATGAGAGATGATTTTTTCTTATTTGAAGTTTGAAACCGTTTCTTGGCTCGAGCGGCTGTTGTAAATCTTTTCAATTTATCTTGCGCGGAAACCTTTTTATCTTGACGGTTCTGGTTAACTTACAAAAGGAAGATGATAGATCGCTTCATTTAACTTTACCTACTATTGACTTCTTAAAGATGCGCCGAGTGCGAGGGTCTTTTTAGTTACTCTGAAAGTAGATGTAAAATATGTCTTAATTCTATCTAGCTGCGCTCCGCAATTTCCCGGAATAAAAGAAATCTATGTCCTTTTCCTCCTGGAAAAGGACATAGATTTCTTTTTAGTTTTCCTACAAAACCTACATACCAAATTTCATCTAAATCCGTTCAGAAATTTTTGCGTGATCGATTACGCAAAACATCCAAAAGTTTGTGAGGATGGATGGATGGATGGATGTCCGTACCAAACATTCATCTTCACAAACTTTTGCATTTATTATATTTGTAGGATATTTGCTTAGTCGAGATTTTATAGCGCCGCTGCCGTTCCGATTGGGCTTCAATGGTCTTGACTTTAACTTTTTAATTAATGTAATATGAAATAACATAGTTCGTCAATTAAGAGACCGATATCACCAGAATAATAAATATAAATATATCGATACTACATCTGAGTTAAGTACATAGGTACCTACTTTGAAATTACGTACCGAGTTTACGACAGTCAGGTGTACCTCTAGTAACACTGGATAGGATCCCGGGCACATTCCCGATTCGTTCCCTGTTGTTTTTGCGGCTAGGCATGCACTAATGGCTACTGGTTTGCCTCCCGGGCTTGGCCAGTAGGTACCACATAGTGTCCTTCGGGAGGACTTTTTGTTAATATAATAAATATATTAAAGAATTGCTCCTATCTAGGAGTCCTTGTATCTAGAGAACCAGGAAATATGAGGACCTGGACCCACAACACCCAGATACGAAACAAATGCTTACGTTTATTTTATTTTTCTGTGCACGAACATTTGTCCCGTCGCGGGAATCGACTCCACAACCGCTACATCACAGAATCTGTCCTCTGTGGTGTAGTGGTTGGGCATGTTGGCTCAAACCACATATACCATTGAGGTTGGTTCGATTTTCGCGGCGGGACTATGTTTGTAATAATAATAAAATGTTCAAACACCTTTAATTACGTTTCATGATTTTTATCCCTTGTATATTTTAAGACGCTTTTTTCAACCAACATTTTTTTTTACGCTTTATATATCTATGTTAGGCCGTTAGGCCACAATGAAGCGATGATGTGGCAAAATTCCAGGATATTTGTCATCCACCAACCCGCCTGCACTGGACCAGTGGTAGATTATGGACCATACTCTCTCTATGAGAGAAGACCCTTGTCCCAGCAGTGGGAACGTGATGGGCTGATAACGATGATGATAATGACTCACGTTCTCATTATATTCGTTGTAAAGTTAAGCATTACACACTTTCTAATCAGCGGTTAAACAAATGAAAAAAAATCATATACCCTTTTATGTAGGTAACCTAGTTTCATTGCTGGTCAATACAATACTCGATCCCTTAGGTATGATTCCTTAAATTATATACCTATAAGTACTCTCCACTTTTTTTTTACGCTTAATAGATCCATGTTTGGCCACTATCTCGCCTGATGTGAAGCGATGATGTGGCCTAAGACATATGTAGATCTAGAGAGAGACGGCAGTTGAGCGGCTGCTCAGACCCGTCACCCCGATGGTTCACCGAACATCATTCCGAATCACGACTAGGTCGCTTGACGGCATGGCTTTGTTCGGTAGGTGGTATTACAACCACGGCCAAAGCCTACCACTCCAAAGCGCGTGAGCGGGTTTCATCACGATCTTTTCCTTCACCGTTTTAGAGCGAGCGTGCAAAATCTGCACTTAACTATAAGTCATTGTTGCAGGGCCGAGTCGGGATTCGAACCCAGGTGCGTCTGATCGAAAGGCGCCTGAGTTCCCGCTGAGCCACACTCGCTCTAAAATTAGTTTAAAAATTAGAATATCCTCGGATTAAAAAAGGAAACACGGAGTGTTTATAAAAACTAAGTAATACTGTTGCTTCATTAGAAGTCGTTACTCCTGGCCGCTTAAATGTAAAAAAGTAGGTGGCGACTTGTGTTTTACTGTCGGGGGATAATTGTAACTTTAAACAGAAACGATGCTTAGTCATTTTGTACCTTGCGAGTTTAGTACTTTGTCGAAGTAAATATTGCTGTATGCAATCACGATAGTAAATAAAGTCCGAAAAACTGCGGAACAGTAAAAAAACATTTGTAACAAATAAATCGACTTTAATTCTGATGTATCTTTAAAGTCTAAGGTCGAATGTCGATGATATTTAAATGGGACCATGTAAAAGCTATAATGAACCTAACGCAAAATATTTTTTTTTCAAATCAATTTATAAATAACGGAGTATTGAGGTTACAAACGAAAAAAATAATAAAAAAAATACATTCGAATTGAGAACTTCCTCAATATTTTTGAAGTCGATTAAAATAGGAATATTTAGCATTGTTTTCCTTTTGAATTTCCAATTAAACTATTCCAACCTTTAAATTATTGTTCGTTTCAAGAAACTTACTTTCGTCTGCCGCCAAGCAGTATTAAGGGCATAGTAGCTAGCGAAATTACTAGGTACATGAGACTTAATATATCTGATGTCTCGGGGTGACGAGCGCAATGCAGTGCTACGCAGTGCTTGTTATGGTATTAAAAGTATACGCTGCAATGGCTATGGACAGACATGGCGCTGACCATCAGACGAATAACTTGCTGGACTCATCACTCAGTTCATATAAAAAACTATTTTCTAAGAAATTGCGACAAAGTCCATTCATACCTATGTATTTGCGCAGTAAAATGTATGAGTTTGGATCCAACTACTACAAGTGGCCACTAATGTCTACGGTGCAAAGATACTTATGTCTTCCCTTTTTGGAAGCAAATGCTTTGCCAAGTCTTTCTTTAGCTAAGACAGGTTTCTTCTGCTTGCCTAGCTTTCTATGTGCAATTATGTCTCTTTACGTCTGTAGGTAGTCCAGCTGTACTCAAATATTTCAATGTAATCATTCATTACAATGACTTATGTACTCTGTAACACCATTTCTAAGAATAATACGTACCTTCCAATATGTAATCTTGCAAATAAATAATTCTTATTCTTATTCTTATTCTTATTCTTATTCTTATTCTTATTCTTATTCTTATTCTTATCAGGCGAAGGACTAGCTCGCCACATCTCTCAGTTCCATAAAAAATTTAACCACTGCTTTCATATGAAAGTTTGTAAGGTTTTTTTAATGTACCTAATGGTTTGATTCAAATAAAGACCCGCCATTATTATTTTTTATTTATTTTTTATGTAACTAGACGAGCTGGTCGTTTGCCTGATGGTAAGCAATACGCCAACCCATAACAATAACAGCACCATCCAGAACTTTGTTTTGCAAAATCCTGCGCGGCGCTGCACTGCGCTCGTCATCCTGAGACAATTAGCTGTCGAGTCTCATAATGTCCAGTAACTTCGCTGGCTACAATGCCCTTCAAACCGGAACACGGTAATGCTTGCGCACTACTGCTTGGCGGCTGAATAACTGGCAAACCGGTGGTATCCACCCAGACGGCCTCTCGCATACGAGAAACCTACCACCAGTTATTAGAATTACAATCTAGGTATATACATATAGTCTAATAAGACTAATAAGTAATAAATTAAGATAACATAAAATATTGTAACAAAAGTTCTAAAAAAATATGCCCCTCAGTTTCTTGCCGTATCTTCTGAGTAGTGGTTCTTTTTCCGATACGGTGGTAGAGTCATTGTAATAACTGACGTTTATAAGTGCGTCTGTTACGACAAAATTGAATAAAGAACTTTTGATTGATTGATTGATTGATTAAATTTGACTTAACTTTTATTTTATGTACCTAGAGTAAAACTTAGAGTAGGTATGTCCATCAACACTTTTCTTATTGTCTCTGTTAAGGTTTATTGCGTTTGTGAGGATGATGGATGGATGTTTGTTACTCAATCACACAAAAACTACGGAATGAATTTTAATGACATTTGGTATATGGGTACTGTCAGCGACAAATTATCTGAACATTTGTGAATATTTGATTGACTACACTTTTAAAACATTGGCTTATTTCTCTGAATGTACCATTTAAAAACTCTGTTTATATCCTGTGCGAATAGGGACATTGCAAAAAATAGCATGTAATTTGTATATTGTCAGTGTTACTGTCAATTGAAAGATCGCAAAAGTTCAGTTACTTATGTCGATGCCTGTACCTACTTTAGGTTCTGGAATAGGACAGATACTTTTCATCTAGTAAAAACGAATTCCTTAGGGAACAAGTTTAAACCTAATTCTACGTGGACGGAGTCGCGGGTATCGGCTAGTTTAGGTATAAATATATAAAATGAAAGAAAATGAAACGCAATAAAAATATGTAGTGTGATTCCCCTGAATATTATGTAGGTTGTTGTTAGAATAATATAATATGTATGGGGATAGATATCAAACGTAAAATGAATAAAAATAAAAATCCCTCCGCTATTTTTGAAATATATAAATGAGAAAATGAAATGAAAGAAAATGAGTTTATTGCCTCAACATAACAACAATATTTATAAAATTAATTAAATGCGATTATAATTTGGAAATAAGGGGTAAGCTCGTAGGTGGGTATGTAGGATATATTTTTGATGCTTGAACTAAAACTATAAATTTTATGTTAGGTACGCAAAATGCGAGTCTACCGGACGATATCTGAACCCGTACCCTCCGCCTACAGCCACACCGCCACAGCCGCCACCGGGTGTGATACCTTCTGAAGGGTTTGTTGCCACTAGTTCGATTAATTTGTTCGATCGTCGTACTACTTCGTATTAGTCATACATAAGTACGGCGATGAGCGCAGCTAGGAGGAGTGTTAGGTTACTGGTGCACCACTACGCGCGAACCGAGCGAGCGAAGCGAGCGTGCTCCGGTAGCGGCCGGCGCCGGCGATACGCCAGAAGAAGTATAAGCAGGCCTAGCGCACTCTGCACTGTAGGTACGAAGCTACAAGTACATAGCCGGACACCGACGGCGGGTCGCGCGTCGTTACACGCGCCGCATCAGAAGAGATAAGAGATATAAACAAGGGTTTTTAAAATTTTATTATAAATTGTGTTTTGTTTCTCGATTAAAATAAGATAGACAGTGGAATAAATGAGAAAAAACTCTCACTAGTTCGACGATCAAACAAATGAATCGAACCAGTTGGAACAAACGTACTGAAGTACTTATCTAACCGCTCGCTATCCGTGGTAAAGAGCATTAAACTTGCAAACTTAGACGCTACATTAACAGTTTCCTCAAATCAAGATGAATCTGCATTTTGCAAGAATCTTTTGTATTGCCACGAAAGTTTATTCAAAAGCAGTGAAAGTTCTTTGACTGGAATCGAATAATGTTTCGTATAGGCATGGACCAAACAAGGTAATGTTTTGAACATTAAAGTTTCTCAATGTAGTTCGCTTTCGAGGCTATCAACACAATTTTATTGGAATATTAATTTGTTATCATGACATAAGTATTGCTGTAACAACGAATTTAAATGAAACCAAGTGCTATTAATTTATTAGAGGCGCCTTTATTTTTAGAGTATCTTGATGTCGATTCATTTTTGAATGTAAAACATATGAATGCTGTAGACTCACAACTAATTCATTCAACTTACTGATAACTTATGAGTAACATTTTAGGTTTTATAGTTTGATGTTTCTTTAAATAATATGGTAGAAAATTCTAAAGATTTCTTAGTATTATATCGTACCATCATCATCATCATCATCAGTCTATCACGTTTCCACTGCTAGGACATGGGCCTTTTCTCATAGAGAAAGAGAGTATGGGCCATATCCACCACGCTGGCCCAGTGCGGGTTGGTGGATGTCACATGTCCTTATATCGTTTATTATTTTCTATTATATTATTATTTTCGTATATTTTTAACCGACTTCAAAAAGGACTTCTCCTTTCTATTCGATTGTATTTTTTTATGTTTGTTACCTCAGAACTCCATCATTTATGAACCGATTTAGAAAATTCTTTTTGCGTTGGGTTCAGTATATCTACGAAGAGGTCCCATATAAATTTCATCGATTTTTTACCTTGTACTTCGAAGATACATTGAAGTCGCTTTTTGATTTTTCTAAAAATTAATTATTACACACATGTGTATGTTTCTGTTAACTCCATAATGACTGAACAAAGTCTGAGGTGTGTAACAGTAGTGCGGTAAACAAACACTTCCTTAGGGAACAACTATAAACCCAATTCTACGTGGACGGAGTCGCGGGTATCAGCTAGTACCTACTTTTAGAGTAACTGAATAACTAATAATATATAAATATTTAATAAAGCGCCTAGGACTCACATAGTTTGTCGAATTAGTCAAGCTAGGTCAGTGGTCGCCGCGATTTCGCAGCGTAAACTCGCTCCTGATGAAGAGCATTGGACATGCTGGAAACCTAGTGTACCAACCTAAACTACGTGAGTCCTAGCCGTTTTATTAAATATTTATAATGAATCAAACTCACGAAAACTTTCATATTAATATATATTAAATAATTAAGTTTTTGGCTTCTAGCAAAAATATATTTTTATCCAATAACAATAATAAAAGAGCGCCTTCGCGATAGAGTAAAAAAATTACCAAAACTGCGCTAATACTGTAATTATTAATCATCAGTTAACATTAAAAAGCAAAATTGCTTCTGCAAAAACCATGAAGACACGGTTAAAGAAGCCGTTCTTTTCTCTCACTTTCATGCGATCTAAATTATCGACTTTCCTTTTCATGTGTTCTACGTTTCTAGTGTACTTTGGAGCAACGAACTTTATACCGTGACTTCCCTTTTAACATATCACTGGGGAACTAAGAAATGTGTGGAATCAAGGGGATTTGGGGGTTCAAATAGGGCCTCCGCCTACTTTTAATACTTCCCTCACGTCACGGACATGAGGCTAGTGTCAAAACTAGTCGAACTGTGTGCCGTCATAATATGAGATGATTCTTTGAGATGGGTCAGAGAAATATTATGGATACAATTTGTACAACTATTTTAGGTATTTATAGAATATGTCGGCGGCACGTCATTAACAGTTCCAAATATTTTACCTCATACGAATAAACAAACTCACAAACATACAAACTTTACCAAGAAAATAAGTGATGTGATGGTATGATGGCTATAATATCCTTGTTAATGTAAGTAATTATATTATTTAAATAGAGAAAATACAAACTAGCATCGTAACACAGGTAAACATATTATTACGAATGCTGGTGATTATTTTATCCTTATGTTTTAGAATTATGTACGAGCTAAAATACACTAAAAAATTATGATATATTGCATTACTCTGTTTTTGGTTAAAAGCTAAGAAGTTTATTTTGGTGGACTTCGTTATCTTCCTTTGACATGTCTCACCGTCAAATTGTAACCTTTTATTTATTTCTTTAGAGGGTTTTTTAGGCAACTGCCTAAACACAACTATGTATAATATTACTTTTGATAAAGAAATATATTTTATATCTTAAAAGATTAAAATTATTATTACAAATTTTCATTTAGTTTTGTTTCCATTAGTTCAGTTTTAAATATTTAAGCCTTCTAAAAAGTCGTTTTTCGAACTAAAAATATTCCCCCTAATCTAATCCTTATTCCGTCCTTACCAAGTGTTAGCAGGACCATGGCCAGTCTTTGTTCCTCGTCTGGAACTAAAGGAGGTTCTTGGTTAAACGACGTCTCATTAAGACAGTAATTTTTTGTAGAGAAAAAAGTGGAATACATTTGTTTATATTATTTTTTTAAATGGTGTCCCTTTGTCCCTATTTTTGACGATGGCATTGTGGAAATGAGACGTAGTTAGGGTTAAGTGTGATTGAGTAAGTCGACTTGTTCGTCATTAATTATATAATATACATACGTAAATATACACAGCAGTTGGAGATATATATATATATATATATATATATATACCAGCTAGAATTCATTGATGGAATTTACTCGTGGTAGGTCTCTCGTATGTGGGGAGTCCGTTTGGGTTGGTACCAATAGCTTTACAGTTATTCTGCCGCCAAGCAGTAGTGCTCATTACAGTATTCTGGTTTGAATAGCAAAATAGCTGAATATCTAATGTCTCGGGGTGACGAGCGCAATGTAGTGCTACGCAGTGCTTTTTATTGTATTAAGTTCTTTGTAGCACTGCATTGTCCTGGGCAGACGTGGCGTTTACCATCAGGCGAACAACTTGCAAGTCTTATAAATTAGTAACATAAAAACCGTACACCTATTTGTTCAAGTGACAATTTTCTTTCCTAAGGGTTTGCTGGAGGAAACTCTTCTTAGGGTTAAGCTCGCCTTTGTACATGTACTTTATAATTCACGATGTAAATGTTCTGACAGTGTACAATAAATAATATGAGGATATAAGAAAAAAAGCTTTCTACTATGTTTTGAAATAGTAGGTAATTAAAGCTACTTCCTTGGATGACTAGACTTCCTTAGGTTCACCTGTGTGTTCATTTTAGTTTTAGTTTCCTTTGGCTAAGAAGAAGATTCTTCTTCTTTTCTTTATTATATTAGCTGATAATCAATCAAATCATTTATTTCAGAATAAATATTCATATATGGTTAGTAAAGAACTTATGATTATGTTAGTAGGTAATTTGTACAACATATTATTAATAACTAAAAATTCATTATATAAATCTTATTATTAATCATCGACATTATCAAAATGACAATTTGTATTACTGAAAAAAAAAATGTCCACATGAAATAATTCTACTACTTATACATTACAATACAATAAAATACAATAATACTTTATTGATCACCAAAACAGGAAACAGAAGTTTATAGTTACAAATAATAGTGGTAGAACAATGGGCGGCCTCATCGCTATGTGCAATTTCTTACAGGCAACCTTTGGATGGACAGGAATAAAATTGTAAAAATTTGCGGTCAGTTGGTGTATAAAGTAATTACCTAATATAAAAGATATAGATATATATATATATAAATATATATATATATATATATATATATATATATATAGTTATATATATAGATATATTATTTAGATAATAAGCTAATGTAGATAGTTTAACGGGTGCGTATTAATATGTGTTGTGAATTATTTTTAATAATTGTTATATCACATGGATATTTTATAGTTTATGTATGGTTTTCTTTTGAAATTATGTGTTTTGAATTTCGACCAAACGTTTATTATATGAAATTTAATATTTATTATTTTATATTTAATATACAAAAAATCGATCATATATTACTTAACCGTTTAAAAACAAATTGCAAGCTTTATTTTCTTTAACAATACTTACGGAAGGAGCTGATAAAAATGCATGATGCATCAGCTGTTGCGTATAGTATTTATGTAATGTAGCTCATGGTGATGGTAAGCCAATAATGCAGCAAGTCATCTGCGATAATGAAGGGTCCAGTTACACCGCGTACCACGCTGATGCTGTCATTATGGCGGTCGGTAAATTATACCGCAAAACAAATACGGTGGTATCGAGAGGTTAAAAGTATGGCGCATCATATTTATTTAGCTAGCTGCGCCGCGCGGTTTCACCCGCGGTTTCCCGGGTTAGATTCAGATTCAGATACGTTATTGCTTCCATATGTAGTACAAGTGGATTATGTAAGTATATATGACCGTAGGTATATCAGTATATGTAATATAATAATTAGGAATTTTTAATTTACTTTTTAGCTATTTTTATTCAGATTTATTCGCACCGCCGCGCCGGCGCCGACCTCTCTCACTCCATTATTTATTTATTTAATTATTCATTTAATCATTTTTTTTTCATTTCATTTTTTCATTTTTTTGCAAGACCAACAGCATTATGATAAAATAATAGTAATAATATTAAAGGGTTACACTAAAACAGCCAATTATAGGTCTCCTTATATAAATACAAAAGTTATTTCCTACATACAACTTTGTTCACATAGCTAATGAGTGTTCCATTAGTTCTTTTCATCCAAAGGTTGACTGGAAGAGATCGCTTTTAGCGATAAGTCCAACCGTTGTATTGTAGTTTGTAAGCCAATTTCTGTATCTTGATATTTTTGTTATGGTGTACAATAAAGCATTTTTGTATTGTATTGTATTTTACAAGGTGTAATTTGGTAAACGTACAAAGTCTTATATGGACCCCGTCGGGTACAGCAAAATTAGAAGAGACGAGGACGCAATTATTGGCATTTCAAAGTCAATAGTTGATTATTCAAAGTCAATGGTTGATTATTAAAAAAAGTAGTCTTAAAAAGTAGTTTACGAATTTTACTGAAATTCGTTTAGCTATTACAGCGTGAAGAAGTAACAAACATACTTACATACAAACTTTCGCATTTATAATAATTACTAGCTGACCCGGCAAACGTTGTTTTGCCTATAAATTAAAAAAAAAATTTAGGGGTGGACTACCCCTAACATTTAGGGGGATGAAAAATAGATGTTGGCCGATTCTCATAGATACCGGATAAGCACAAAAAATTTCATCAAAATCGGTCAAGCCGTTTCGGAGGAGTATGGCAACGAAAACTGTGACACGAGAATTTTATATATTAGACTAGCTGACCCGGCAAACGTTGTTTTGCCAAATAAATTTAAAAAAAAATTTAGGGGTGGACTACCCCTAACATTTAGGGGGATGAAAAATAGATGTTAGCCGATTCTCATAGATACCGGATAAGCACAAAAAATTTCATCAAAATCGGTCAAGCCGTTTCGGAGGAGTATGGCAACGAAAACTGTGACACGAGAATTTTATATATTAGATAGAAGAAGAAGAATATTAGCACTGTGGTTTTATTAGACTGTGATATTAGCACAGTTTTACAATTATGTATTGTAATACTGTGATATTAATGTGATCTAATCTTACTTGTACTATATTGTAAATGCGAAAGTTTGTGAGGTGGATGGATGGATGTTTGTTACTAGGATGGATCGATGGATGTAGGTACTTTTATCGGCCCAACGATCACTTTCATAGATCCTGGCTCCTAACTAGGATTCCCTGTATCTAGGAAGTTTAGGGAACTAGGAACTACGAGGTCCATGGTCCCACAACACCCAGACACGAAACAAATGTTTCTGTTCACAAACATTTGTCCCTTCGGCGTCGCGGGAATCGAATCCGCAACCTCCGTGGTGTATGATATTTGAGCCAACCTGCCCCACCACTACACCACAGAGGCTGGCATTAGGTTAATTTGGTATGTTAGCTCTGGATATATAGGATAGGCCCTTTTCATCCCGGAAAACGAATCCCTTACTAATACTATAAATGCGAGTTTGTGAAGATAGATGACATCAAAAACTACTGAACAGATTTTGATGAAATTTAGTATGTAGATACGGTCCTGGAAAGTGACATAGGATACTTTTTTACCTACCACCTACACTAACGAGGGTTCTATATTGAGCAGTCAAGGAAAACCACTTCCAATTCGTTTTAAGGCAGGCATTATTTGCTCTCCACTACAACTACTAGGTCTACTACAAAAGTTTATTAATTTATTTAAGGCCTTTCGTGCGCGTAGGGTGACGCGTACATTCTGAAGAATTTACAGAATGTAATAAGTGCACTATGTCGCTACATTTTTATCCCTGAAACCGCGGGGTGCAGCTAGTCGTTCCATAAGCAACAACTTAACGCGGACGGAGTAGGTGTCGGCTAGTTAGTAGACAAAATGTTGCAAGAGTTTCCGGCATATAATAACTTGTCTCATCTTGAGTAGATAATTAGCAAAATGGATAGACATAAACAGTATTATTATATGGCCGCATCCCTTCCCTACCGTTACAGTTTGAACTTTTGACATTTACTCCGTTCAATTTGATAGAGCTACTAAACTTTCCATATTATAAGTTTGTGTGATTTTGTATGATTACATTGTATGAGTAGCGAGTGTGGCTCAGTGGGAGCACGTGCGACTTTCGATCCGACGTACCCGAGTTCGAATCCCGCTGGCCCTGCACCACTGACTTTCTTAAGTTATGTGCGGATTTAACACTCACTTTAAAAACGGTGAGGGAAAATATTGTGAGGAAACCGCTCTGTCCAAGAGTAAATCACAAAAATTCAAGGACATGTGTCATTCACCAACTCGCACTGGGCCAGCGTGATGGATTATGGCCCATACTTTCTCTATGAGAGAAGGCTCCTGTCCCGGCAGTGGTAACGTGATGGGCTGATGTTGGACGTGTCTGTCTCATGTCAAATGATCTCTTGGCCAAAACCACTACCAAGTGGACTCCGCACCATCGCAAATGTAGATAGAGTCACTTACGCGCTTTGGAGTGGTAGGCTCTGGCCGTGGTTGTAATACCACCCACCGAACAAAGCCATGCCGTCAAGCGACCTAGTCGTGTTTCGGGATGATGTTCGGTAAACCATCGGGGAGACGGGTCTGAGCAGCCGCTCAACTGCCGTCTCTCTCTAGATCTATGTGCTCCATCTTAGGCCACATCATCGCTTCACATCAGGCGAGATAGTGGCCAAACATAGATATATTAAGTGTAAAAAAAAAAGTCAAATGAAAAGAGGGTAGGGCTTTAGCCCTGCAGTGGCCGGCCGTGACACAACGAGCTTCTATTAA
The DNA here is from genome assembly GCA_951640565.1 of Petrophora chlorosata. Taxonomy (NCBI): domain Eukaryota; kingdom Metazoa; phylum Arthropoda; class Insecta; order Lepidoptera; family Geometridae; genus Petrophora; species Petrophora chlorosata. The sequence goes on from OX621190.1 coordinate 8,440,285, forward strand.
GAATATTGAACAAAAACGGTCAATCAAAAGTGGCTTGTTCTTAACAATCCAACTTGCCAACAGCCAAGCTTTCTCATAGCCAAGAAATGTGATCTTAATAAGTACTTGTGATGTGAGGCACTTGCTCATTTGCACTAATCTAATGCAACGGAGGATCGTGTTTCAATTATGCTCTCATCGTCCTTCGATCATGTGTGTACGCTCATTTAGCAGAATGGCTCGGATTGGGTGTCGATCGGGAAATGTTGGGGAACTATCTAAGTTTCTCTATTTCGGTAAATGTTACCTTTATTAGATGCTTGATCAAGTTGGCATTTAGCCAATATTGAAGTTTCAGCACTTGTTTTCGTAGTGTCTCTAATCGATACTTCCTTCTGGCATTTCTCGACTAGGTAGTACTATTACTGTTATGTAGGTATTTACTGTTATGCTTATTAATATAGTGTAGCGACTCTTTCAATTGAGATAGTTGAAGTGTGCTGAATTGCGGTCAAGGTCTAATTGAGTTTAATTATTTGGCTAGGACCTGTCGCAGCACGGGGGATAGTAAAGCCGCTAGCTCACTGTAGCTCACTACAAGGATGGGTGAAATTGCCAGTATGTATGTGTTATCTAGAGTGAGTGTGGCTCAGTGGCAACACGTACGACTTTAGATTCAACGCACCCGAGTTCGAATCCAACTGGCCCCGCACCATTGACTTTCTTAAGTTATGTGCGGATTTGACACTCGCTCTAAATACGATGAAGGAAAACATCGTGAGGAAACCGGCATGTCCAAGAATTTATCACAAATAAAAATTCAAAGATATGTGACATCCACTAACCCGCACTGGGCCAGCGTGGTGGATTATGGCCCTTACTCTCTCTACGAGGAAAGGCCTGAGTCCCAGCAGTGGGAACGTAATGGGCTGATGATGATGTGTTATCTTGTGTATACGAATCTTTATTAAAGATCTCCATACGTAGCGTATTAATAAGTACCGCCTTTCCGTGGACTCTTCCACGAGCATTTGCACGTGCGAGGTGACGAGCGAGACTTCTGGTGAAGCCTACTTCACACCCGTGGTTGCCGTACGATCCCAAGCTGTAAAATTATTGGTTCCAATTGCACGCTAAAATGGGTATTTAATTTTGGTGATCATTTACTATTTTTGGCAATATAAAGTGATTTTTTACCGTTACATTTTACTAGATCTCTAAAAACGGTGAAGAAAAATATCGTGATGAAACCCGCTTACGCGCTTTGGAGTGGTAGGCTCTGGCCGTGGTTGTAATACCACCCACCTAACAAAGCCATGCCGTCAAGCGACCTTGTCGTGTTTCGGAATGATGTTCGGCGAACCATCGGGGAGACGGGTATTAGCAGCCGCTTAACTGCCGTCTCTCTCTAGATCTAAGTGCTCCATCTTAGGCCACATCATCGCTTCACATCAGGCAAGATAGTGGCCAAACATAGATCTATTAAGTGTAAAAAAAAAAGATCTGGTGGTTAGTTAAACGTAAGCCTTACTCTATCAGAACAACCACTTAGCATGAAGTATATTTAGGTGGTGGTAGGTTAATTTTTTTTAACCGACTTCAAAAAGGAAGGAGGTTCTCTATTCGATTGTATTTTTTTTGTTTGTTACCTTGGAACTCCGTCATTCATGAACCGATTTGGAAAATTCTTTTTGCGTTGGATTCAGTTACAGCTTAGGAAGTGGTCCCATATAAATTTCATCGATATTTGACCTTGGACTTCGAAGATACATTAAAGTCGGTTTTTTTGTTTGATAAAACGTATACTTGTTTAAAGGGTTCGAGCATTGATTCTGTTGGTTTAAATTTCGCTCGGTTTCGGCGTACCGGCACCATCACATGGGCGTAGCGTGGCGTGTCGAAATGGACTAATGCCTACTTATAATAAGATATACACTATATTTCTATACTTATAAGTACCTAAGGTGCAACCCACGAGTATAGTCACTTCAAGTTGCGGAAGCATACCTCCCAGCCCGGGGTTGGATGTAAGTGCAAATTGTTCAAATAATAGAAGAGTCTGAGCCAACCTGGCGTACTGCCAGCGTCGAGCGACGACCCCGCCTGGCACTTCCTAATTGGGACCAATTCTTCACATAAGGTACTAGAGACCGTCTTGGAAGGAGACTTATTGATGCTTTGATAAAAGTGTACGAAAAGGAAGAGTAAGTGTGGATGTTATGCATGAAACTGTGTTCTAGATCTAAAAAAACGTAGGTACTTTGTAAGTTTTTTATTATTTTTCCAGTAGTCCAGAGGAAGGATTCGCTGTAAGCTATATCACAAGGTATCTTAATACCGCTACTAACTACACTTCTAAGTGTATATTTCTATTATATTTGTTAACATTTTTCATTCAGCAATATTGCATTCATTGTTATTTGTACCCTTAACGTAGAATAAATTAATGAAAAGTATAAAAAAAAATTGTTTGTTGACTGCTCTTTTCTTCTTAGATTTATCAATGTTCCGATGTAAAGATTCACATGAGTGCGTCTAACTGTTTATTACCTATCGTGACTCACACTTACGACTTAAAACCACCCACTGTCCATCAGCGCAGTCCCAAGATCACGACTCGTCTTTACAATCACTGGCTAACTATAAAATTGGTGTAGCGAATGCCATAATTACGAGGTACTTTTATAACAAATTCATCGAATAGGGGAAAAAATGTATAGGTTTCCCAAAGAGAATTTTAACAATATACATAGTTACGTTTTATCCTGTAACGTGTGCTTCCTAGAAATCCACATATAGGTATGACTCCCCTGAATAGACTTTGTTAGAATACTATGATCTGATCAATAATGACATGGACTTAAATGATAAATATCTATAATAATATTTTTGTGTTTGTGTGTATTAGAATGTAAATATTAGCATATGTATATGATTATGTAGGTATTTAGTTGTAATTAGCAAATTTTGTTGTACACCGCCGTCTACTTCTTCTTCCGATACTGTCCATCCAAAGGTTGTCTGGAAGAGATCGCTTCAAGCGATAAGACCGCCCATTGTAACACTTTCTTTAATTGTTTTTATGTTATGTCTGTAATTTAATGTTTGCAATAAAGCGTTCATCTATCTATCTATCTATCATAGTTAAGGACTGTGTTTTTGTCTATTTCTTTAATTTGGTATACAATAAAGAGTTTTTCTATTCTATTCTATACTCTTGTTTATGGAGTAAGGGTCTAGGGAATTGAAGAGACCAATAGGAAACTACTTATACTAGAGGCCGTTGACGTCCGAACTCGGAGCATACTGTGGATCAAATTGGCTTAAGCCAAACATGACAAAAACTTTCGTTCGTTGTTTTCGAGATAACTAGACGTGGGAACTTGCTTGTATTTCTTACAATATATCCTATATATTACATATAAACGCATTGTAGTAGGTATATTGTTATTGTTTACTTTTTTAAGGGCCCTTGTTCTTGTCTATAAATAATTTTATTTCTTTCTTCCTTTCTTTCTATACATATTATAAAATATCTTATATTACGTAAAAATCTGGCAATAATCTAATATTATTTGAAAAATCTTCAACTGTAGCTAAACCACAGAATAATTAACAATCATGTATCAACGTAAAAGTTTTAATAAAGCTATATTAAAAGTTTTACGGCACTTGAGTCTCCCAACCACATGTCGCGCGTACTATCAACGTAAGATAAAGGTGCACTGGTTCAGCTTTAAAGTACGCTTGCTCCGATAACATTATAACTATGACCAGTCGCGCACTGATGAGCATTACACTGCACCAGCTTGTTTCATAATTATCATATGACATGTGAGCATGTGGTCGACTTAGATTTTACTACATATGGACGTCAAATGTAATGTGTTTGGCGCTAAGATATTATTCATAGTAAGCAATGCATCGTGCGCTGATCGGAGAATTATAACATTGTTATAAGCGTTTGCAGCATCGATAATCTTAGCTTTTGTAAACTGTCTTTTAAATCTTCATGAAGTTGTTTACACAGCCTTACAAAAACGCTATTTAATTGTTTCATTGTATTTATGTGTTTACGGAAACCGCAGTGCGCTCATCGTATATCGAAGATAGTGCAAAATACGCAAAACAAGTGCTCATCAACTATGGCTTAGTGTGGTGTGTTGGTAGCCAAAGTGGATTTGAACTTCCGATATAAAACAGTGCCATTCCTGCCTTATCTCTCGTCACCAACTTTTTGTCACTTCATTACTGTTATTGGTTAATTAGAAGCAACGGGTAAGCTCGCTCGTTGTGTCACTTCAGGCAACGTTTTTGGAACTGTTTCCTATTATAACCGTGCTCTGCTCACGTCGCGAGCTATTCTTAGCTGACGATGAACGTCGGTCAGGTTTTTTTATCCTCTCCATTGTCCGGAGGCACTTTCTGTCGCTTTATTTAGGTCATGTTGTGGTTTCTTTGATATTTAACGGTTGATCGGTTGGACTTCGCATTATAGTGATGATTGATGATCATTTACCACTCCAAAAACAAATAAAAATGCTTTTCAGTCTTTTTTATCGTTAGTTGTTCTAATTTAGGGAATTAGCGAGAGAACACAAGAACAAAGTGTCTTCGCCTTAATAGAGACAATAAGGAAAGTGTTAATGAACACATTCCTAATATTAGTTTATCTATGAGTTTAAGTCAAATGTAAATTACTTAATAGCCTAATCAATTGGCTAGATTGTAATAAAAATCATATTGACTATTAAACCATACCAAGGAAAAAAAAAGTATTTTTTATCGTTAGTCGTTCTAATTTAGGGAATTAGCGAGCTATCTTTGTAATAAAAAGACGCGGAAGTATCGTGGGGTCGATTAAGAAGATTAGAATTGCTGGACTGGATTATCTTGTTTATGATAGTATAGATCCAGGGCATTTCGAAGATATTTTATGTAGTTTTAGGAGTCAAGAATATATTTGTAAATTTAAATCTTCCACGATTGATGTGTGTCACAAAATGTAGGTGGAAAAAGATTTAAGAAAGAAGTTTCTATAGACTGTGTCTAAGGAAAATAGGTTCATACAACGAAATAGAATTACACGTTTATATAGAACGCTTGTGATAAAGCCCTCTTGAGAAAGCTCTTTATACTTTCAAAACAGTTCAAATATTTGTCGTAAAACAAACTTACCTGTCCAATTCAGAGTTCCACGTGCACGTTTGTAAATTAGGTTGAGCACGTTGGCACCACAGCAGTGCATCTTCAAATATTGACACAGCTTACGTACTAACTGCAGATGAATCTGTGGTACAGCGGCGACAAGCCACACAAGTATATTTGAACTAGATTTTAATTACGGAACATGTATGTAAAGTAAAGTTAAGAAATGTACGAGGTTGTAGGCCTCTGGATTACTGTTTTTGTGCAGTTTAAATGTTTGTTTACGGTGTAAGAAGTTCCTTATGATATGACATGTGATGGAACGGTAGTCGCATTATCTTCATAGCTTATATAGAACTAGCAATGCGGCTAGATATGACGGTTAAGACTGGTTTTAATTTTTGTAAAATATTCGCTATGCCAGGTCGAAATGAAAGGACATACTGTTTATAACCATACTCGTACACTCTCTATATAAGAGAATGCCCGTGAACCAACAATGGAAACGTAATGATGCTGCTGATAATGATGATGTGTTGAAGACTTAAAAACTAATGGTTCGTGGTGACTAAAACAGTACTGTGCCATCGGACAGCCTCTGTGGTGTAGTGGTTGGGTAGGTTGGCTCAAATCTTATACATCACTGAGGTTGCGGGTCCGATTCCCGCGACGGGACAAATGTTTGTGCAAAGAAAAAAAAGCGCAAGCATTTGTTTCATGTCTGGGTGTTGTGGGACCATGGTCCTCATAGTTCCTGGTTCCCTAGATACAGGGAATCCTAGTTAGGGGCCAGGATCTATGTATGTGATCGTTGGGCGTTATTACCTTTGCTACCAACAAATGTTCCAAATAACTATTGGGTATCACTATTATGCAAATTGGTTTGTTGCGTGATTATTGCCATCAAGCAAATGCATAGTAAGAATATCGTCACATCTGGTTTTTGGACTACACGTGTTTGATATGTTTTTTTGTGAATATTGATTGTGTTTATTTATATATTAAGAGGGAACGGCACGCTGAAATTTTCATACAAAAAGGGAAAACGTTTTTCTACCCCTAAACATTCACCAAATTCAATGAAATTTGGACATGTAAGAGATGTTACTATTATTGAGGTTTGTAAGTTTTGATTTTTTCGATAATTCCTTTAGAATTTAAATAAATGGGCCCAAAAAATTCGATATTTACTCGAAAACTTTTTTGAAGTTTGGAAGCTGTTAAATTTAAAAATAGACATAAACTTAGAAAAAAGAAAACCTACAAACCTAGTTTATTCTCCATTTAAGAAATTGAGACCAAAATTGCCAAATTTGGTTGAGATTTAGTGTGGTAGAAACGTTTTCTCCCGAAACGCTAATTTTAACCAAAATCTGAAATTGATACGAATTTAGTTAAATTATTATTATTATTTTTTTTAGTTAATTTACATAATTTAATTTACGCATTTTCTGCGAGACCGTAAACCATTATTCAAATACCTAGTGCTCGCTGGCCGCGGCTGTACCATATCCACTTAAACGGCTTTGTGCTGATTTCGCGTCCTTGGCCAATCTGATGCTGATTTAGACCATGACTAAAGTTTAGTAGTGCAAATTGAATCAAAGGAAACTTATAGGCATTTAATATTTGAATTTAATATCACCAAGGTTTATTAGTTTACAATAGGCCGATTTGTTGGCTCGTTACTAATTGAAATATAAATTGAAAACTTGAACATAATTATATTAATGTGACCGTAAAATATTTGCTTTTATAATCAAAGTTCAAAATTTAAAAGCTTTTTATTCGGTTTTGGCATCAAAGACGAACATAGGAAGTTAACTACTACAATGACTACCACTGTATCGGAAAACGAACCGCGACGAACCCAGAAGATACGGCAAGTAACTGAGGGAACTTTTTAGAGCTTTCGTTACAATATGTTTGTTTTGACAATATTATGTTTCTTATGTGCCAGTTGGCTACTTAACAGAAGCAGAATGTTCCTTACATTACTTTTAATGTAATTTTTATGCATTGTCTTCAATGTAATTATTAACGGTATAGTATACATTTTTCATTAGAATATTTTTCACACGCAAAATTAAGTTTAATCTTGATTATAAAAGTTGATAGTTTGAAAGGGTCGTTAAAGGTAGGCAACACATTTTTAATGCTCCGAAAGTCCGTATTTAACCATATTAGTATTTAACCTCCTACTAGCCTCAATAGCTAATCTTGATCTATCAATACTTAAAATTTCTGATTCAGAAAACATACAAAGATAATAAATCAAACTGTGCTGAAAAGCCGAGCTGTAAAGGAATCTGGGTTAAAAAGAATTGCGGACGACATCAATTTCTCGTGCGCCATTTATTTGACACAGTGAATGAATGCGGGGTGAAATGAGGGTGGCTTGTAAAGTAGGACAGCGTAGAGATTTAGCTTACAAATCGTGTTTTTTCCTTTATCAAAAAATTCACACAACTGTTTTCTGGGTCTTTTGTTGGAAAATGAAGGTTTGGCGGTTTTGATACGCAAACATGCAAAGTTTTTACGCCCAGATTTTGTTCCTGACTAGTCTATTTTTAACCGACTTCAAAAAGGAGGAGGTTTACAATTCGACGGTATGTTTTTTTTTTTATTTTTTTTTTTTGTGTGTTTGTTACGCGATTACTCCACCAATTATGCATCGATTTCGATGATACTTTTTTTGATTGGTAGGTAATACTTCAAAGGTGGTCCCATATAAATTTTATCGAAATTCATTCAGTAGTTTTTGAAAAAAATAGCAAAAACAAAAAATATAAGTTTTAATCTTCAAGTCGGTTCTTGTTTTTTTCGTAACCAACTTTCTAAAGGTGGAGGTATGTATTCGACTGCTTCACCTGCTTCACCCAGGGTTGACTTCCGGTGAGGGAACTCCTCAACGGTGAATAGTACAGACACAACATTTCGTAAATGGATTTAACCATAATAGCCTGTTCTAAGTTCCATCATGACATGGCAGATACACCCAGGATTGACTTCCGGCGAGGGAACTCCTCAACAGAGAATAGGAAAGACATAAAAAATTTTTGTACATGCATTTAATTGTGATAGCCCGGTTTTAACTTCGTCATGATGTGGCTTCTAGACCATAAAAGCTTGTCCTTAAAAACTTTTTGATTTAATTTAATTAAAACTTGTTTTTCACTAAAAAGGGTAAAATAAATTATTTTAAAAAAAAAACTAAACCGACTTCAAAACCCAAATGGCACTCAAAAGTAAAATATAAATTAATATAATTATCATAAGCGCTACCCACTCATATATTTGAAGTCGGTGCCACCTTACTGAGCTGAGATTTAATATCTGATATCTCACTGATAGATGAGCGCAGTGCATTTTATGGTATTAAAAGTACCGGGTGGCACTACAATTTATTTTTATGGGCAGGCGTAGTGCTTACCATCAGGCGAACGACTTGCTCGTCTCATCACTCAGTAACATAAAAAAATGTAGGTTATGGCAAGTCAAAGTAATTTCATCGTAAAACCGTGACGGTACGAAGAGGATATCATAAAACTAAATTCTGTAATAGAAATTCTTCAACGATTCGAAGACGCACTTGCCACCAAACCCAATGTATCTAAGTATTTCAATTACAAAGTACTAATTACAAATACAAGAGACCGTAAGCACGTTCCGTAGGACCGGCAGAAAGGCGTGTGAACTGCATGTAAAAACAACTCGTGAGCCTCGGCCGTGACTCCACTGTTAAACGAGTCTAATGTTTGACCTTTACAAGGTTTACTCGGTATTGGTAAATGAAAGATGTGGAGTTCATTATCATGGAGCTAGAACACGTATTGAAGAACTATGTCGAAATACAAGTTATGCAATAATATGTACTTTACTAAATTTAGTATTTTCTTATCTCCCTGCAACGCTGAGTTATCGAGTGTGTTGTTCGAATTTGTGATACTGCACTGTATAAAGGAAGAGGGTGTTGATCGAATTCGTAATACTTCGCTTTATAGCATGTGATCCTACGATATAATATAGGAGTAGGTACTCTATCTTCTTTTGAAATAGATGAGGTAAATTAAGGAAATTCATAAACACGCATTTTATTATTATTTCACAGATATTTATTTAATTTCTTAGATTAAGGTTTACTACAACATTTCAATAAAAAAAATATAGGTACAGAAACATAATAAAAACCTAAACCTAGAGTGCCGCCGGCACCGGGGCATCAGGGCCCAACTACCGGTGGTTATTATTACTATTTTTATTTGAAACATTTAAAGAAGCTTACTATTGCGATGGAGAGTTGCATTGTATGATAAGCCTCAAAACATACAATCTTTTTACGTAATATTCAATTTAATATTTTATAGGTGTGTAATGCAGCAGTATTCACAGTCTGGCTATAAATTAAGTAGGAATAGGTGGCAGGTTTAGGTCAAACTTTATAGAGCTATAAAAGTCGACTATTAGCAAATTAAATATTTACTATTATGATTAAATTAGCAAAAACACTAAAGCTTTGTTTAGCAATTATGTTAAAGCTTTGTTTATGTCATAAAATATTTGCAATTTCAATGCGAGACATCACAAAACTTACGTATAAATACGTGACAAGTATCTTTTTTTAAATGGAACTGAGCGATGAAACGAGCAAGTCGTTCGCCTGATGGTAAGCGCTACGCCTGCCCATAACAAATGCAGTGACACCCAGAACTTTTAATTCCATAAAAAGCACTGCGCTCATCACCTCGAGATATCAGATATTAAGTCTCATATGCCCAAATGGCTACAATGCCCTTCAAACGCACTACTGCTTGGCGGCAGAATAATTGGAAAAGCTGTGGTACCTACCCAGACGGTCTTCCATATACGAGATACCTACCATAAGCACAAGTATCTGTAAGAAGACATACTGTCACATTCATGTAAAGAAAGAAAGGAACAGGACATCACACATAATTACACTGAACATACTCAAATACAGACAAAACAAAAACAATAAATACAACACAGTGAAATGTTGCGCGATGTCAGGAAAAGGCAAGTCTGCGAGTTGCCACATGGCCAAAAACAACAACAACAACAATGTCAACGTCAATGTCATTGCTAACCACAGACGACGTCATTTCAATTTTGACAGTGGTGTTCACTAAATGTTCATTAACATTCTTGTCGCGCTTAATCTAAATTGAATAATTCTTTTTACGTTGAGTATAGTTTCAAGATATCCCATATAAATTTCATTACATTAGTATAAAAGTCGGTTTATTTTTGTTATAAAATGTATTTTATTTGAGACATTTTACTAAAGGCCAAAGATATACATAAGTTAGATTAACTTAGTGAAGGAAAAACGCACTCTGCAGACCTACACACCCGCGGTTTTTGACGCCAGGTACAGACAAACATGTGTGCTGATTCATTGTATGTCTGTGGTTTCAGGGAGCGCAGTACAACAGATTTTTGCTGATAATCGTTAGCGTTGTAGCGTTTAGAGATTTTTAAGATAATCTCCTTAGATATCAAAAACTTACGATGATTAAGCTAAGATGTATGTAGGTACCTACAATTAAATACCTATTAGTTTTGATTCTTTTTATTTTCGAAAGGTGTAACAAATATTGTAAAACTAAAGATGGACACAACAATCTTGATTAATTTATTAAGCACGTATTCCTAGATTTACAGGACAGCAAGAAAGCAAACCCTAGCCTTTGGGGCTAGGCATGACATAGACATGGCTATCTTGATTCTAATTGACATGGCGTGCACTACCAAGTAAAAACCAAGCCATCGGAGGCTCCGACGGAAGGACGAGCTACGTTATGTACTTGTTATTCCGAAGGAGCTGCTCTGCCTTTTAAGTTCCCGGAACTTTTTCCATACTTGGTGTCATGCGTACTAACATTGTCGTACTGAGTTGATTGCGGAGTAACGTGCAATAGAAATTATAGCGACGCAATAGAATTTTAGACGATATATATTTCAATCGATAAAATGCGATCATGTAACTTTTTATGTCTCCATTTTAACGTGCTCCTATCGATTACCCGATAAATTTACAAAGCGAGATTGTGCTATGAATCGTTATGTATACGCCCAATCTATCCAATTTTACAGTGTAATACGGCTCTTGTCTATGGTTTATATATCGATAAAAACTTTGTTTGTCAAAACTTATTTTAATTTTAATTGAGCTTTCGTTGACGTTTGATTGCAACTAACGGGTCACGTGATCGCAAAACCATCATCGAAACTGGTTTCTTATTGAAATTGATTGAAATAAAATATACATGATCGCCCTGCTGTAAAGTGCCTTTCGTTGACAATATTAATTCTATTGTTTTATTGCTTTATGATATACACGTAGTCATTTGTTTTGGTGAATGAAGCGTTGATGTTGCTTAGGTGTTTGATTATTGATTTGATATTCATAGGGTGGAGTAATTGATTGAAGTCTTTTACGGGCGTGTAGCGCCAGTGACTGAATTAATTTCAATATCGATAAAATATACCTTATCTACTGAATGGTATAGAGAAGGTTGTAGGTATGTATGTTTTTTGGCTAAAATAACTAAGTGATCCTCAGCGTTGTCACAATGTACAATTCAATGATTTTATATTTTTCGCAAGAAGGTACTTTGACTCGATTCACTACGTACTTATACTCGACCCATCAAAGGGACGAGAGTATCTATATATAAATAAAAAGGTTTTCATTAAATTAACTTATTAATGCATACATCCATGCATACTTACTAAGAAACTTATTCTCCCGTTTACATTATATTAGCGACCCGCCCCGGCCTCGCAAGGATGGAATTGGCTAATTTGGGTTTTTGACGACTTGATTACAAAACATTGAAAATTTCTCTACTGTGCAAAAACTTAATTAGAATGTAGTACATTATTAAAAAATCTGTAAATGACAGTGAACACTGCCCCCCGATTCAGAACCTCACGATAACGAATACCAAATCGATTCGACTATTATTGATCTCGTTTTGTATGTTTCTTTTCGAGCTATTCTGCCTCGAAAATTTAATACGGTTTCGGTTACAATATTGGTATCGATTACATGTTACATTTACTAGTTTTGTTTTGCGTGCAATATTTTACATCATAAGTTATGAAACCGAATCGATCGCCAACGAGTTATCGAGAAGTTCTGAATCGGGGGGCTGAACACCGTATCAAATCGTATCAAATCCATTGCGTGGTTTAGAAGAAGTAAGCGGAGAAATGAGAGGACGCTGATAATGACTTTGTTTTATACTATTTAGAGATAGACATGCGGATGAAATTCAGTAGGTACCTATGTTTTTTTTATGTAGCTGAGTGACGAGACGAAGCTGGTCGTTCGCTTGATTGTAAGCAATACGCCGGCCCATAACAGAAACAGTACCACCCAGAGCTTTTTGCATAATCCTACGCGGCCCTGCACTGCCCTTGTCATCCTGAGACAATTAGCTGTTAAGTCTCATAATGCCCAGTAATTGCGTTGGCTACAATGCCTTTCAAACCGTTGCACAGAAATACTTGCGCACTACTGCTTGGCGGCAGAATAACTGGCAAAGCGGTGGTATACCCAGACAGCCTCTTGCATGCGATATCCATATACGAGGTAGGTAAGTAACATTACGACCTACCCGTCATCGACCTACCTTTACAGCTTTTTATCAACAAGGAGATACATCACATAGTCATTCGACATAACATTACCTCAGCTTCATCATGTCTCAGATATCTCGCTGCTCCTGCCAACTTCATTAACAATGCAATAAACGTCAACTATACCAATTATATTCTCTCTATTCTAACAAGCACTGTTTTTATCATTGTTCCCAGGAATGTCGTCCGTATGTAGGAGACGGGCTCCTATTACAAAAACTCGATAAGATACGAGTTCTGCTTAACGAACGGATGTGATTCGACACTATTAATTAGGTGTCCATGTCGAGAAATGATTGGTTGCTTTATGAAATTGTAATAAAGATAATTAATATTGAGTGGAGCTTGCTTATTGAGTGGATCTCTATATTTTTACAAGCTTTAATTACAAGCTTTTATTTAACTTGCAATGTTTATTTATTAATTTGTTTGGGTCAAATCTTGCAAGTTGACTCAGAACCAAGTCTTCTTATTCTACGAATTTGAAATTTTGCATTCTTGTCAAAGCCCGATGACAATACAATATTATGGTGACAGCCACCTGATTTGATGATGGAGATTGAAGGTGGGTAATGGAATTCCTTGACGGATAATCGAAAACTACTAGTGTTTGGGCTCATTTTAATCTGCTCGCGGTTCTGATTACGAATTTCTTAAGAGCTTGTCTCGAAAAGCCATACACCTGCCCATATCGGTTGCAGCACGACTCGTATTGGGTACAATGAAAGTATCGAAAGTCTCCTTATTTTTACAATAATTGTCTGAACATAGACAACCATGTTACGTAATAGGGTTCCGTTGGGAGTAGTTAACTGGGATTGGTTGATATTTTCCTATTGGATTGGGATGGATGGGATTGGTTGAAATGATGATACTGGGCCTGAAACAAGTCAATTTACAAAATTCCTTATGCTAAAGTTTGTAAATAAGTAACCACGTATTAATTCTTATCAACGTTATTAAGCTAAACTAAAATAATTCAAAATTCAAAAAATTCAAAATCTTTTATTGATTTAAGTTACATATAAATATGGTACAATATAAATTAAAACTCTGCCTGGTGCTTTAGCGTTAGCTGTGTTGCATCAGGTGTTGTATCTAAACAGTGTCTTCCCCAAATTTAAAACATCAATAATACTATAGAACTAAGATCGGTTAGGCTTATCATTATGGCCAAGTATATCATTAAAACGCGATGTAATAGCAGTGATAATCTTTTAAACAACCTATGGTTTCTATGGCGACCCTAGTGGCATAGATCTAAGTTACATTTTCGTTTATGCAATCGTGGCTGCACGAAGTTAAATGAGCGGCTAGAATCGAAATCTAAGACTTGAAAATATTTGAGTAATAGTAATTGGCTAAACAGGCAGCAAATTTTGTGGCAATGGTATTCATATATCTAAAGCACCAATCAAAAACAGCTTACCTATCAATTTTCGAATCTCATGTAAATTCGGCATGATGCGAATCAATTTATAAAACGGTAGGCATTCACTTTGCAATGAATATGAAGTGTGGCAATATTCAACGATATTTCGATGGTACAAATTGGCAATGGCTTCGGTTATATTATTGAATTGAGAAATATTATGTTCGCATTGGGAAAGGCTGTTTGGTGTACATTTTACGGAGATTGTACCTTTTGGTGCTGTTGTGGTGTTTTGCTCATCATTTCGAATAAATTTAAAAATAAATCCCTAACTTCTTCTGTGTAGTGTTTTTTTTAAACGTCATTGACATTTTCAAAGGATACAGTGGTAGAGTCCGATAACTTCCAATGAAACCCAGAAACGAATACTACTTTTAGAAAAATCTCAACCAATCCCAGTACACTACTCCCAACGGAACCCTAGTCATTGTAATAATAGACGTCCTTAAGTGCGTCTGTGATGATAAAAGCCAAAATTGATAAAAGAACTTTTGTTATGATTAAATAATGTTTACAAGCTTTTATTTAACTTGCAATGTTTATTATTTGTTTCTTTGGGTCAAATCTTGTAAGTTAAATCAGAACCACTTCCTCTTATTCCACGGAGTTAACATTTTGCACACTTGTCAAAGTCCGATGATAATGCAATATTATGGTGACAGCCAGCTGATCTGATGATGGAGACGGAAGGTGGGCAATAGAACTTCTTGACGGATAATCGTAAACTACTAGTGTTTTGGGTTCATTTTAATTTACTTGTGGTTCCGATTACGAATTTGTTAATAACTATTCTTGAAAAATATATTTTTGAACAAATGTTTTGTTTCCTAGAAAAGAGCAAATGAAATAATTACTTTCTATCGAGAGACTATATTTAACGAATAATTCCTTCAATGCCTGTGACTTCACCACTGATATCGATCCATGCCTAGAAAAACCTACCTATTAAATCAGTTTTATTTCCATTCTCAACCAATAATAATTTGTTCCGACAATTACCAACAAATAACATCTAATACCACGCTCCGCGTAACTAATTTCATAGCCTAACGTAACAACTCGAAGTAAACAGGTCGTTTATCTAAATAATGACTGTGTTCTGTAGAAATAGAGCCTTCAAAGGAGTCGCCATAGCGCATTGATGTGAAGGGGAGCCTGTCTGCCCTTAAGGTAAAAGGCAAGAACTGGTTGATTACTTCTGTTACCCAGCAGTTTACATAAAAATATTTAATTAAATTTAATGTCAAAGTAATTAGTAGATACTTGCTAGTACTGCAAAAACGGAAATATAAATGAAAGGGCAAAAGGTTGTAAACAATATGTAAAGTAACTCTTTGAATTCATTAATCGTCTGGATTATTTTCGATAAAATATGTATTAGGAACATTGCATTTATTTCAATTTTATATTTACCGTAATTCTACGTTAAATTACCGTGACAGTAAGTTATTATAACGTCAGACGCGACTCTACTTAAGGCTCGGATAATTGCTGCTATTCATAGATATTCTCTGAATTGATTCTCTGATCTTGATATCAAATGAATAATAAAGTATATCAAATAGCTATACATACATACCTAATTGTAAATTGTACCTATAAACAGACTGTGATTATTTATATTATTTAGCTACTATTTCGGGCGGCCGAGTGGTTAACGGCCGTTGGCCGTCCCAGGCTCTAAGGTACCACAAAAAGCTGAAGTAGAGAATGACTTACGTGAGCTCCAGGTCAAATATTGTTCATTATGATAGACTCTCGTTCGGAATCATAATAATACATGTGTGTATATTTTCTACATTTCGCGGGTTCGATGCCCAGCTCTGGCAAGTGACTTTAAACAAATTTAAATGCCGTTATTATTATTTCTAAGAAAAACAAATGTTTCCTTTGAGTTAAATTTGCTAACTTCAATATTTAGGGTACTTCCTCTGCGGGGGATATTGGTTTGGTGCACTCTGTATAGTAAGCTGACTCCTTCTTTCTGCAAATATTATGTAGGTACATATATCTACTAAAGAATCTTTCCCAATTCTTGAAATAACTTTGGTGCTCTTCTCGATTTCTTCATCCGGATATTATTTTTACATCTAACAGAAATAGAAAAGCGGATGTCCAGAAGTTCAAATGGATCGGAGCGTATCATTCATTTAAAAATAAAAAGTTGATATTATCGTCAGCATACTCAATCGGTATCAACAGTATGATAAATGATTAATTTTCAAAGCTCATGATATACTTTACAAACTCATGGCCACTGCACTTGTACTCTAGGTTCAAGGTACTTCTACAAGCTACAATTTAAGAACAAGGCTTGACCATTTTCTTATTATCATGTTTGCCAAATCGATGCAGAGCTTTACAAGTGACGTGAGATAAAAAACGATATTGAAGGGTTCTCATGCACTCTAAGCAATGGTGTCGTAATAAAACAGTGCCGCTACGCTACTAACGTGTATTAGGTATATCTTCTATTAATAATGTTTAATGAGAAGGTCGGTACCTACTCAGTAAACATCTATATATATAAAAGAAAGTCGTGTTAGTTACTCCACTTATAAATACAAGCTACAATTTAAGAACAAGGCTTGACCATTTTCTTATTATCATGTTTGCCAAATCGATGCAGAGCTTTACAAGTGACGTGAGATAAAAAACGATATTGAAGGGTTCTCATGCACTCTAAGCAATGGTGTCGTAATAAAACAGTGCCGCTACGCTACTAACGTGTATTAGGTATATCTTCTATTAATAATGTTTAATGAGAAGGTCGGTACCTACTCAGTAAACATCTATATATATAAAAGAAAGTCGTGTTAGTTACTCCACTTATAAATCAAGAACGGCTGAACCGATTTAGCTGAAAATTGGCAGGGAGGTAGTTTAGGGCCAGGAGAAGGACATAGGATACTTTTTATCTATTTACTTTCTTTTTTTACTTTTTTTTTTTTTTACTTTTTATCAGCATTCCCCTGTGCCTTGACATGAAACGTCAGTCATTATAAAACTTGGTATAACAAAAAAGAATCAGACTTGGAATAACAAAACGAAAATGACAGCTATGTAATTGACGTATAATGACAGATATGTCATGACGTATGGATGACAATTTGATATTTGTAAGAAATCAATAATAAAACTATTTCTATTAAATAAATAATTAACAATTATAATGTAAATGAATGAACTATTAAACTCGGTATGGTTGAAAATTTGAGTTTTTAGGTGAAGTGAAGTGGAATTGGATAAAAATAATAATAATAATAGTAACTAGCTGACCCGGCGAACTTTGTTCAGCCGTTCTTGATTTATAAGTGGAGTAACTAACACGACTTTCTTTTATGTATATAGATAATAATAATAGCGATTTCCGCCAAATACTGCCAGTAATTCCAAGATCTACGGCTGCCGACGAAATAAACGCTTGCCTCAAATCGTCAAATCTATGGCGCTATGTGAAGAAACTGCAACTGACAACAAACATGAGAGTTACATTGCTTAATGATACATCTGCTGAAGATTTCTCGGAGCAATTGCTGACTATCGGTAATGGTCAAGTACCTGTCGATGAATCGAGCGGATTAATATCATTTCCAAATAATTTCTGTAATTTTGTCTCATCAAAAGACGAACTTATCAACAATGTATTTCCAGAAATTATTTCTAACTACAATAATAATGAATGGTTGAGTGAGCGAGCAATTTTAGCGGCTAAGAATAAAGATGTAGATGACCTAAACTACATAATTCAAAATAAGATCATTGGAACAATGCATTCATTCAAATCTATTGACTGCGTCACAAATGAAGATGAAGCCACCAACTATCCAATTGAATTTTTAAACTCTTTGGACGTGCCTGGCTTACCACCTCACAATTTACGCCTAAAGGTTGGCTCCGTAGTAATCATGCTTCGAAACATAAACCAACCAAAACTGTGCAACGGTACGCGTTTAGTGGTTAGAAAATTAATGAACAATGTAATTTACGCTACGATAATGATAGGAAAATTCAAAGGTGAGGAAGTTCTCATTCCGAGGATACCGATGATCCCAACCGATATGCCGTTTGAATTTAAAAGACTTCAATTTCCGATACGTCTTGCATTTGCCATGACCATCAACAAATCACAAGGCCAATCCTTAAAAGTTTGTGGTTTAAATCTAGAACATTCATGTTTTTCCCATGGTCAATTATACGTGGCATGTTCACGGGTCGGAAGACCATCTGCGTTATTTGTTTTTGCGCCTGATAATAAATCAAAAAATGTCGTGTATCACAAGGTACTTAAATGAAGAGCAACCTATTTAATAAAATACTGAAATAATTATGAATGATTAATGTAGGTATTTTTTTTTTTTGTATTTTTTCCAATTAAAAAAAAAACTGCTTATTTATTGCCTTTAAGGCGGAACAAAGTTCGCCGGGTCAGCTAGTTATTAATAGAAGTTGATAGTGTAAACCTAAATCAGTCGGAGACGGATATGTTGTAGATTCCTTACTGGTGCACGACACACGTACCGTAACATAAGTCACAGCGATGGAGCCCTGCCAAGTCGATACGCGATGCTTGGCTGTGATAAATGGACTTCAATTCCAGTGGCCCTCGGCGCCATGCCGTCTCTGTGGCATGTATGATATTTTAGCAATTTTTAGTGTTTTTACCAATAAAATTAAAAACATTTTTCCACTACCAAGTTTATGGTGCAAGACTACCAGCAGAAGGTATAATCTTCCTACAAGTGTACCTATGTGTAGGTACATACTAAAACAAAAGAAATACGTAGAAACGGCTCATATTTTTAAATTATGGCTTGCGTTTGACCTCTGTTAAGTGACGGTGCGTCGAAAATGTAGCACGCTCACCTAGAAGAAACCTGTTCACTGTTGTCTTAAAGACACCCAGACTTCAATAACTTCATTTTCACAACCAAAGGTCTTAAAAGAGGTACTTTACTCACAAACAATAATGCAGTAAATAACAGAACATGTTCTGCGTCGGTTTCGAATGCTAAACATGGTACAAATGTCGGTAATCCCTGCGAGAGTACATAAAAATTGAAAGTTAGAGATGACAAACAAAACTCTGCAGCGTCTCAAATAACACAGGTACTCGTATTTACGGGAAACCTTAGGAGAATTCCTGCTGACGCCATATTTGCGTCTTTGAAACAATTTGTTTGTCAGGTTCTCGTATATAAATTATCGACCTTATTAGATTTCAACTTCTCCGAGAACAAGAGGGAATTTTCAACTTTCAAAATCAGCGTTATTTTAACGACCCACTCGAAGTATAGAACTAATTTCAACATAGACATAAAAATGCGGTAAAACTTTAGGGGAGGCGTAAATCGTGGAACACATAACTTTTGAGGAAACAGATTCATGTTACGCTGGGTAGGATACTTTGGAGGAATTCTCGTCAGATGTTTATAAATTGACACAGGTGGAGTTGCGTTGCGTCGAGTTGTCTACTTGTGAATATTACCTACTGTATAAACAGTGATACATAGTACAATACCTATACGTAGAAACAGATAAGACTATAGCCCTTGGTACTATTAAGCATACGTAATTAGTAATTACATATAGCTATAAATGCAGAGTTCTGATTGTTACAGTACCATTCTAAACATTGAAAACCTGAACAAACAATGAGCCTTTTGATTGAAGTTTCTTTCATTTCAGCACAACACATAAATATAAAATAAACTCGACAAATTTATTTTGCCATGTTTATACATTTTCTAGCAACCAGTCGCATCCATTCACGAATGGAATACGAAGATCATTAGCAGCGCAGTTAATTTTATTAAGTCGATATGCAGTATTATTAGTGATCTAAGACTAGTTTAGAGTTAGTTTAGTAATTTGGGGATTTTACGTTTTGATGCGATTCAACTTGTCATATCATCCGTCAGCGTTTGGTGATTGCGGTGGGTATTAGGTTGGGGAAGGTCCTGTGTCAGTTGTGCTTCAATTGTTTTAATTAGCTGGGCGCTTGAAGAGATAATGGAACTTATAAAATCAGGAAAGTCATTGTTGACGTTGACTATAGAGTCGACCTCGTAAATTTTTCAAGCTACAAGAAATATTCCATTCTTACGATCTCGAAATATAAAATCTTTCAAAATCGTATAGAGCATCGCCCGTCAAACATATTGCGGTGAAGCCCTGCACGTAAAGCGACGAAGCGTGGTACTTCCGATTGATTTTGCGCCAAAACTCCGGGGCTCCGGATATTACGTTTATGGCACTTCCCGTTCGCCTACCTTCGCCTTTTTTGCGAGTGAATAGCTTCCATATTATCGCCGGGAGACTTGTGCCAAAAGCCCCTGTTTAGCCTCGCGAGTTCCGCTTTGAGGTAAGGAAGTCCATCGTCCCTTTATTTGTTTGAGTAGCTTTTCCGTAATGTATGACTCTAATAAAGTCGATTTATCGAAACAAGGTCAACTAGTTTGAAGATCAAACTAAACGTAAGTACATTATTCTAATGGACTCCAGGTTAAATATATTTAATAAGTTTTCAGAAGAATAGGCTAAACGGCTTATCACTCTTGGCTTTTTCCATGTTCGAAAGTAATATCTAATTTTCTACCCTCCTATATTTCCGATGACGTAACATTTAGTATGCGACCACAATGATTTACTTTGTTTGAAAACCTACGTAGGTACGTAGATTTTTTTAGGTATATTTACAATCAGACTCATTATAATTTTATTTTTAAACGAATGCAAAATAACGAACATATTGCTCATAGCTACTTTACTGCAACCATTAATTCTAATCTCTTTTTAGTAGATAGTAAAAGGTCGTACCACGTCTCGGCCGTGTAAACAGCCAGTGGCAAGTTGTTTCAAAGAAATAAAGGCGTATATTGGAGTTAACGTCAAGACGGTGCTAAGGGCACGAAGCTGTGACACAGTCACTGAGCTCCAAAGATAAGCTTAATTCGATGAACTCACACTCATGCTTGTATCTATGTAGGTACAAGTTCTGTTATGTACGTATGTCGTGTGTGTAACATTTATAATAAAGCCGTATTCACAGTATTAACACGTGTCGTGTCGTGATGCATCAGTACGTACATCAGAAGCCTATCTGACGTGATTCGCGCTGACGCTACGGCAGAATAATGTGCACGCCTATAGAGGCGTGCACATTATATTTTATTTTATTATATTTTGCATCGGCTAAATATATGAATCCAACTAGCTGCGCCCCGCGGTTCCACCCGCGGTTTCCTGGGATAAGTCTTGAAGTACCTACATACCAAATTTCTTCAAAATCGGTTCGGTAGTTTTTGCGTGAAAGAGTAACAAACATCCATACATCCATACATACAAACTTCGCGCTTATAATATTAGTCAAGGTAGTCTTCTGATTACCTACTGATGCGTCACGACACGAAACGTGTTAGTGTGAATCCAGCTTAAAACTTCCTTTTTAATATATCATAGCTCATACGGAAACCGTTATTATTTTTATGTTTGCTCTCATAACACACATGGTTTTAGCCCGAGAAATGGAGAATTTTCTCTAGTTTGAAAATAACATAATATACTCATGTATATTATTTATTTACACTCCCTTCTCTTTGGCTACTTACGTGGTTAATTTATGTGCCCACCCTTTACAATTAACCCAATCTTAGGTGCTGTGTAGAAAGTTCTGTGAAGGGAACAGGTGGGGCTAGCAAATAAAGATCAACGACCGGCTTCAAGTTGCACGGCAATTGGTGACACCTGATCCCTCATTTGGTGTACACTTTTATTTGTGCCGGCTGTTGCCCGCGTCTCTCGGGGTTAAGATGCAGGACGACGAAGTTTTTGATAGTGTTTTCGAAGACACTTCGCTCTTCTCATCAATTTTGAAATGTGTGTTTGTAGATGTTAGTAAATATCGCATAATTTTCCTTGAACTTGTTGTTGTGCCTAGGAAACTAGCGTTCCACCATTCCTTAAGATAATTTCTTAATGCAAGTGAAGATCGCATCAAAATCGATCAAGTAATTTAGAAGTGAAGAAGGAAGCTAATAAACTAACAGACGCGTAATTAATTTATGTGTGTTTGAGATAATAAAACATAATAATAAAACTGTTTAATTATTCCAAGCAAACAGAGGTAGGTTGGGTTGATGAGGACAATGCAGTCCTACGCAGTGCTTTGAAAAGCGTGGCGCTTACCGTCAGGCAAACGACTTGCTCGTCTCATTGTTAAATTGCAAGAAAAAAGATAAGCCAAATAAATTCGAAAAAGATGATTCGGTATTTGGGTCACGATTAGTAAGCAGGATGTTGTTTTATTTTGATCAGCACTTGGCCTCTCATAAATTTATCAATAACGTCTCGGTAATATTTTCACGTAGGAGTATAAGCACGGACCGCAGCTTAGTTATCCAGTGTATAAGTATAAATACTTTTCTCAAAGTTCCTTATTCGGAGTCTGCGAGTGTCAAGAGTGCCATTTGGAGAACGAGATAAAGTCGGCACGTGCCGGTGCTGTAAACACTGTTTTGTTGGACTTTACGGTTGTTTTGCTTGTGGGTTACATTTCCTGATACAATTGGAGGCCTAACTATCTAGTTAGGTTCTTTGTACTGGAATGTTGAAGACTTGACAATATTCTAATGAAAAAAGCATACTATACATTTAGTAATTACATAGAAGCACAGAATACTAAAGAACAGAAGCATCACTCCGCAAAGCAAAAAAATTAAAACAAATAGCAACTCTTACTATGACACAATAAAATTCAATTCAGCTCGCGTAGCGCTGCACAACCTACAGAGCGCCTCTCTTTCTATCGCATAGTTCTTATCTCTTCTGACGCAGCACGTGTAACGACGCGCGACCCGCCGTCGGTGTCCGGCTATGTACTTGTAGCTTCATACCTACAGTGCGGAGTGCGCTAGGCCTGATAGAAGACAAAGATGCATGGAACATTCCGCTTCTACCAAGTAGCCAACTGGCACACAAGAAAAATAATATTGTCAAAAACAAACATAAAATATTGTAAAAAAAAAGGTTTAAAAAAAAATGCCCCTCAGTTTCTTGCCGTATCTTCTGAGTAGTGGTAGTGGTTCTTTTTCCGATATTGAGGTAGTCATTGTAATTTTTCATTCACGTTCATATGACGTTCATAAGTGTGTCTGTGATGCCAAACATGAATAAAGAACTTTTGAACTTTGAAGCTTTCTTTATTGGCGTTCCTTTTTGACTGAGTTCAAAACTTTGCGACATCAGGCAGCTTCAGAGTGTTTTAATTAATTTAGTTCTTTAGTAAGACCAGTACTTTTGTAATTAAGTTTTGGTACGGTTGTATTTTTAAACGACTTGTAAAAAGGAGGAGGTTCTCAATTCGAAAGTTCATTTCCTCAACAACGTAACAAACATATATTAAAAATAATACAGTCAAATTGAGAACCATGTCCTTTTTTAAGTAGGTTAAAAATACTCTTGAGCGACAAAGAAATGTCCTCAAATATAAACGAGACATTTCCCCTTCAAAGGAATTTATTGGCAAAAACCTTTCTATACCGATACAAACGTAATTGGGCACCTAGACTGACTTATAGTATCTTCATCTTTGCATTATAATGAAGCCATAAAGCCTCTAACCCATGTTCCTTCCAAGAAAGTACTCCATTGGAACTACGATGGGCTCCGTGATAGTGCTTGATTACGCCATCATCTTTTTTAAGAGCTTATATCACAATTAATAAGAATACACCTCTGATATTATAATATACCTTTGAAGACAGAATAAAATTAATAAAGTAATTATGAGAGAGTTTCTACAAAATAGAACAACGGTGTAAATTTTATCCCGTCGCAGAAATCGATTCCACAACCTCAGTGATGAGATTTTAGCTAACCTGCCCAACCATTACACCACAGAGGTTGACTTGTTAAGTTACTATGTATTGTTAGCTTCGAGTAGACATTGTTAGTTTAACTGCTGATGTTTAAATATAGAGATTTTTAATTTATTTCTGTACCTATGCCGGTTTAGGACATTGTAGCTAGCGAAATTACTGGGTATATGAGCCTTAATACCAGATGTTCCGGGGTGATGAGTGCAATGCAGTGCTATGGTGCTACGTAGTGCTTTTTTAACCAACTTCAAAAAAGGAGAAGGTTCTCTGTTGGATTGTATTTTTTTTGTTTGTTACCTCAGAACTCCGTCATTTATGAACCGATTTCGAAAATTCTCTTTGCGTTGGGTTCAGTATAGCTATGAAGTAGTCCCATATAAATTTCATCGATATTTGGACTTCGAAGATACATTGAAGTCGGTTTTTGTTTTTTTCTAAAAATTATATGGTATTAAAGTTTTTGGTGGCACTGCATTTATTATGGGCAGGTGTAGGTAGCGTATTGAATGATGAGATGATCAAATTGATGATCGGATCGGTTGATGGTAACATAAAGCGAACAACTTGATCGTCTCAACACTCAGTTTCATGAAAAAATATGTTGCTTAATATTTATTACGTTGAAAGAACTTTTAATATTCATTCGCAAATATTTGAAAATCACGAGTGTTCCTACCAATAAATTGGGCTGGCATCGCGGTTCATATCTTGGAGTGGAGTATAAAGAGCAGACAAATATTGTCAGATAGGGTAACCATCAGTCTACTGCAAGTACGGTACTTGCTTGAACTAATTTGTTGCCTACACCACACTTTTGTACGAGTTAATTTTACCACGGCGACCATTACGTTTTTAAGTATAGTAAGAGTTACCAAGCGTCTGGAATGGGATCACCAGTCTGCATCTTACATCCGTACCGCGAGGCTGCCAAAGGCTCATCCTATACTGTATTACTGCATTTCATTTAATTCCTTTTTTTTAAAAAGGCCCAGCGGAAATCCCGTATCCCGTTGCGTATACGCAAGGTATGAGGAATCTTGGTAAGGACGAACCATTTTATAACTAAGACATTTATTTTTATTTTAGCCCTCGTATGGGACGCAACTTGTGCCAACGTATCGAACGTTGGCTCCTTCTCGCCTTAGTGGATCAGTGTCAAAGGCCGGAGCCGCGGCGGAGGCTGCCGAAGACGCCAAGCGGCGGAAATATGCTTTACTCTGCAGTGATTACATTTTTGCGCCGCTTGGCGTCGAAACCTTTGGTCAATGGGGTCCAGACCCCAAATAATTATTTAAAAAATTGCATACGTCTTGTCGAAGCTGCAGGTGACAAGAGGGCTGGCTCATTCCTGGCTCAAAGATTAGCGTTAGCCATTCAACGTGGGAATGCAGCCAGCGTTCTTGGCACCTTGCCGCTTGGACACCACTTGTATATACATTTCTAGTTGTATATAGTTTAGTTTAGTTTCTTTTTGTGATAATTGTAAATACATTACTTAATTAAATTCATTATCAAAAAAAATTGTAACTAATCTTTAAACTGAAAGAAACTCTTTCGTCGCGTTCGGTCAAATTCGCATTTAGTCGAATTCATAAAAAAAAATTACTTACTTTAACTCCATGGCCTTCTCCATGGTACATTATTGTCTCTTTCTCTGATTGAAGTCAGCACTAGTCAGCAGTAAGGATGCTATGATGATATGTTATTAGTTATTGGCTAGATGGCAGTAGAAAATTTCATGGTTATTCTATTAGATAGGTACAGACGTGCTTCATCGATCTTTCTGCTGTCGCCTGACGCCTACTCTTTGGAGTAGGTACTCTGTTGCTTTCGTTTTGATAGCTCACCTGCCGCCGAATATGTGGGTGTATGTTTATCTTTAAAGTTCAGTAATAATATATGAGACTGGGCATATGACACTTAATATCTGATGTCGCGAGGTGATGAGCGCAATGCAGTGCTACGCAGTGTTATTATACTGTTTTGCCAGCCATTTAATATCTCACCTAAGCTGACAGGGTTCGCCGTTGACGGTTACGTCAAGGAGGACATCATCATCATCATCATCATCATGGTATGAAAAGTTTTGGGTGGTACTACAATTGTTACGGACAGGCGTGGCGCTTACCATCAAGCGAACGACTTGTTCGTCTTATCACTCAGTTCTAGAAATAGAATGTCCTGTGATTTTGGAAATATGGTTAGCTCACCAGCTAGGGCTGCCAGACGCGCTGCATCGATCGGTCTGTCCGTCGTCGGTGCAGACGCCCGCGCCGACCTTTCACTCTCGCTTTGATAACTCCGGAGCCATTGACCACGTCGGTATGTTCGTCCTTTGATCTAATACCTTCATAGTTTATAAAAGTTTAATTGGTATTAGTGTTTATATTGCGTTCGGAGGGGTGGCTTGTTTGATTCGGTTTGAATATGTAATTTATCAAAGTCGCTGCAAAGTTCATTGAGTAAACAGCGGATTTTAATAGCAGTCTTTTATAAGTTTGTTAACATACGTGCTTGTGGTTTGAGTGAAGTTTCAATGTCAAAAACATTGTCATAGTTCACGATAGATTAGGTAGGTACCTATTATAAAACTGTTGATGGTGTAATCTCAACTCATTTATAGAATGTCAGCAGGCTGGTACTCCATTTAGTAGGCAATTAAAAGAAATTGTTGTTTATTAACAGTAGTAAAATGATATCTAGAACATTTGACTGGTTTATTGGACTTTAATATTTATTACTCAAGTTAATGCTTAATGACTAAACACTAGTCGTTAAAGCTCAAACATTAAGATAATTTGAATATTTAATTGAATTTACTCAAAGATACAAATCACGTTTCACAACCGAGTCCGTTTCAAACGTTTAGAGTACAAACTTAAAGCCCGCTCTACACTTTCGCCAAAGCGTTCAAATGTGTGAAGCGGGCTTAAAGCTAATGGGAAGGTACGCGATGGCACAAAAAAGGCGAAAGGTTTTTCACAGCAACACAACAATTCAATGCAAACCAATTTCAATACCTACATATTTTTAGGAAATGTATTACTTACATATCCTATCGGTTTTTGTTGCGTAACTATGTATGCATTTAGGTATTATTAAAATAAAAGTTCTTTATTATGAAAAAGCATAGGTATAGCTCATTTTGAGCGCCACCTAAATAAAGTTTAAGGGCCAGATAACCCTAATTTTATTGTTTTTATCGAACGTGCCCGCATTTGGCCACTATCTCACGTAATCGATAGTGCGAATACCGCAGTCGAGCACGTGTCTTGATACTATCACTTTATTGGAAAACACTCAGCGACAGAAAGTCGACAAAGTCTCTAAATCTTATACCCATATTCAGCAGACGATTATTCAAATTATTATGCTACTTATACTTTACTTTTACAAAAATTACGAATGTAACAGAAATCGTTCCTTTCTATTCCTTTACATTTTATTCATCATACATAGACAAGACATTTATTTACTGATATTTGCATTCTTTATAATGCCACTTATTTTAATTTTCGTTATATTCCTAAGAATATAATATATTATTGTGAATACATATTATATGGTTATAAAGCATGTCTAGTGGTTACTAATACACATAGGTAATAATTGAATTTTATTTGTTATGTACTGCACTGCACGAGTACGCGTCTGTTGTTGCGTAAACTTACGCACTGCACTTGTCTAAGTTCTACACGTCTGTGGTCAGTATACATTAATACTTATAGTAGGTACGCATCTTCAATCCTGTCATCACTTAGCCAGTGGATTATTTATTTGTTTGGCGAGGATGTAATTACACTCCCTCACGACGCCACGACGAGGAGACGCGGACCATGACTGTAATCAGGACATGGTGCAGTTCCCCCCTTACCGACCGGTTCTTGACAAAAAATGCAAAAGTAATGTCATCATCAAATCCTTCATAATGAGAATGATGCGCAAGGTTTCTTGCTCTTATTGTATCTGCGACAATTTTTTTTTCATGAGGATTTGCAAAGGCGAGGCAAGCGAGCCCCAACACAACGAAACAGATGCTCATACTTCAGAATTTCTTTTTTAAATTGTTGCCTAATTCTTTCCAACATCTATGGTTCATACTGTTGTTTTGTTTGTGTTTGCTGTTAATCGACACCAGTTGAGTCGAGGCATACGTCGCGTCGCCACCACATAAAGTGGAGCTTCAACACAGAGGTTAACTGGAAGATAATGTTTACTGGCATTATGTTCGCCTATGTACCTACAAATTTGTTTGTCAATATGCAATAAAGAATTTCCTATCTATCTATCTATCTATTTCTTGAAGTCGTACCTATGTATACATCTAGGAATCATTGCAACTAGATGTGAGCTGCGGGTGGGCCGTTCAGTATGAAACCAATGTGTTATTGGGGGCTGATGACGTCAACGTCTTCCCCTGTAGCCCACCCTAGCTACGTCCACCCCGCGGACAGATCCTGTCTAACTGGTCACGTTAATAGTTAATCTGATTAACTATAATGCCAATATCCAGCCTACAATGTTGTTTATTTACGTTCAAGGATACTCGTTACTCGTCTTTCATTTCAACATTGTTTTATGAAGGTTTATTTTTAAGACTTTTTATTGTAATTTGTGAGAAGAACTTGATAATTATTATGTGTTTGTGGTCATGATTGATGTTATAAGACTGCTTTCTTGATACATTAATTAATTTCATTATGAATGCTAAAACGTTATTAACCAGTAACTAAAATAAAAAAAAAATCCTGACACAAAATCCTATAAAAAGTAAATAACGTTCGAACCGTTTTTGATAAAACATGTCTAAGAACTACCGCTAAATAACCTGCTTTCAAATAAAAATAACCGCATCCACATCAGTTTACCCGTTTAAGAGCTACGGTGCCACAGCTAGACACAAAGACACACATTGTGGTCAAACTTATATCACTTTTCCTTTGTGCGCCGGGGGTAAGAAATGCCTAAACACGTTATATAGGATTTAGGTACCGTTTACATAATTTAACGACGGCCTATACACAAATGAGAATACAGTTAACGGATACTATAAAAATACCCTATAATGTCGTTGCGTAAATGGGTCGGAAAAACGGAGGCGGGCCAAGTGCCGTTCAAATTACTGTAACGTACATATAACATGGACGTAATATTTTTATGTCCCCATTTGGGGACAACTAGATCCGGGTATAAATAAAGATGACAGCTTATAAACGTTCCAGGAAGGACGTACCTGTCGTACTTACCAACAAGAGCATATTTATATCCTATTTTTTACCTGCTTTTTTAATATTGTGATCTACGCATTTTGTCAAAAAAGGTTTAAAAAACCAAGATGGTCTGCCGTACTAAAAATATGGAGAAAATATGTGTGTATTTGACAACATATTTTCTCCATATTTTTAGTTGTACGTACACATTGAGGTATCAAAATAAAAAATATGTATATAATAATAAATATTTATTGTTAAAATTTCAAACATAAAACTTACAAATAGCAGTTTTAACTTTAACCTTAAACTTTCACATATGTACAAAGTTAAAAAAAAAATGGTTTAAAGTACATAGAAACTAATTCATATGCTTATTGTAGCCTAGTTGACTTCGTAGTTGGTTCCAAAGATAATTTCTGGGCACCCAGAATGCTATTCAAGCTAAATGTCTGCCTAAGTTGCCAATAAACAGCATTCGACAAGCAGGTGTGTGTGCTTTACGGCAGTGCCATTAGACAGGCATTGCTGTATCTTATTCATACTATATACAAGCACGCTAGATATATATCTTATTCATGGGTATTAAGTGTGGCGGAGAACATAAACTTGTGGCAGGTGGCACATCGATCGTGGCTGACGCGCTGGCTTTATCTAATGAAATTCCATTCACAATCTCCAATGCAAAACGCCGCCTGAAATACTGACATGGTTGGTTATAGCCATGGAGTACCTACATAACATGGAAGGCTTGCCTGCTTATTTTCCCTTGAAACAAGACTTTCCTCTGTAGTTCGGAAGCAGAAGGAGAAAGGACAGTTGAAAGAAGATAGACTGTTCTCACAGTAGTGCTGTACTGTTTTAGCGAGTATTGGGTAGAAACCGCTAATAATCCGTGAGTGAGGGGCCTAGTTTGTGTTATATATTAATTAACCAAATCCAAAAGGAGAAGGTACTATGTTCCACCGTATATTTTTTTATGTATGTTCACAGATTTATCCGCCAACTGTTGGCCGATTTCAAAAATCTTTTTTGCGTTCAGTTCGGTATAGCTACGAAGTGGTCCCATATAAATTTCATCGATATTTGGATACCTTGGACTTCGAAGATACGTTGAAGCGTAGTCGCTTTTTTTGAGAGAAGACTAGATACCGCGACTTTAGCGTGGAATTATTGAAGCTATTCTCTAAGGAGTTTGATTTTATCGAGATGAATCATATTAAAAATATTATTGTGCAGAATAAATGATCTCGAAAGGTATATCGAAATGCCATACAGTTATAGATAACGTAATCACTACGTTTGTTATAGCTACAAAGAAAAGATTACAAAGACTTAGCGGAAACTGCGTAAAAAGGTTACGTTACGTAGTTTTTCGGTCCCTCAAGGGGCTTATGCTAGTAGGACGTGGTCATTGTTATCCGGACCTGAGTAGGCTTTTAGTAGACTGAGGAGACGGTTAAAATCCGTTAGGTTTGGTTTACACAGCTGTAGCGTCGTACGTACGTAGAGTAGGTGCAGCATGTCCAGTAGCGAATTTATCGATTGTGTAGAGCACCGTACACTAATTCGTAAACTCTACCACTATGGGGTTCGTGGAACTGCTCTGAATCTTGTTGAGTCCTACTTAACCGATAGACAGCAAAAAGTTGGGGTAAATGGCGTAACATCTTCCGGATCCTTAGTCAGAATGGGGGTACCGCAGGGATCAATATTGGGGCCGTTTTTATTCTTGGCATATATAAATGATTTACCCTTTGTAGTTAAAGTCCTTGCAGATATTGTTCTATTCGCTGATGATACATCGATAATTTTTAAAGTAGATAGAAATTACAGTGAATTGGCGCATGTAAACTACGTATTGGATGTTGTTTCGAAATGGTTCTCTGCGAATAATTTGTTACTAAACGCGAAAAAGATAAAATGTTTAAAGTTCTCTTTGCCTAATGTTAGACATGTAGAGCCAAACGTAATGCTCAATAGTAATAAACTCGATACAGACAAAGCGACGGTATTCCTAGGTATAGGCATAGACTCTAAGTTGCAGTGGGGTCCTCATATTGATGCTCTATCTAGAAAACTTAGTTCTGCTGCATATGCGGTTCGTAAAATTAGGCAATTAACGGTATAGCTACGGCTCGGTTAGTTTACTTTGCATACTTCCACAGCATAATGTCATATGGCATTTTGCTGTGGGGTTCTGCTGCGGATAAAGATACTATTTTTATATTACCATACCGTACAACCGTGCGGTTCGCGCGATTTACGAGTTGGGTCCACGTGACTCGTTAAGGGATTTTTTTTAGCAAGTTAACATATTAACTTTACCTTCTTTATATATTTATGAAAATATAATGCATGTTTGCAAAAACCTTCCAAAAATTCAAAGTAAATAGTGACCATCATAACATAAACACTAGAAATAAGGATAGGATTGTTGTACCTAGGTATAGACTGACTAAAACGAATAAGTCCTTTATGGGCAACTGCGTACGTTTTTATAATAAAATTCCAAAGTGTATAACGGAGCTCACAGAAAGTAAATTCAAATTACGCGTTAAGAATGTTCTAATAAGAAAAGCATACTACACTGTTCGTAATTACATAGAAGACAAAGATGCTTGGAACATTCCACTTCTGCAAAGTAACCAATAGGTACATAAGAAACATAACATTGTAAAATCCCAAAAATTTTTAACAAAATCTGTAAAAAAAAAATGCCCCTCAGTTTCTTGCCGTATCTTTTGAGTAGTGGTTCTTTTTCCGATACGGTAGTAGAGTCATTGTGATAATTTGACGTTCATAAGTGCGTCTGTGATGCCAAAATGATTAAAGAGATTTTGATTTTGATTTTATCGTTTTACCTTTTCTCCACACCAGCTGTCGATGTTGTTCGCTTATCATTATCATTGTGTTCCCAATGCTGGGGGACACGAGCCTTCTCTCATAGAGAGACTATGGGCCATGATCCACCACGATGGCCCACAGTGCAGTGCGGTTTGGTGGATGTCACATGTCCTTAAATTTTTGTGATTATCCTTGGACATGCCGGTTTCCTTACGATGTTTTCCTTCACCGTTTTGAGAGCGAACGTTAACTCCGCACATAACTAAAGAAAATCAGTGGTGCGCGGCCATCAGGACTCAAACTCCGGCGCGTCGGATTGTAAGTTGCACGAGTTCCCGCTGAGCCGCACTCACTCGTTGTTCGCTTATAAATTACGAAACAAGACTTTCACGTGTCTAGCCTGCGCTTGGTCTATGCATGTTTACATATTTAAAACCTTACCTTCTCTGTTTCTGGCTTACCGATTTAGATAAATCTTATCGAAGACGTGAAACTCTACATCTCTATGCAAATAATTTTTGCGACGGTTACTGAGACAATTTATTCCAACAAATTGTTTAATGTATAAACATGCAACGACACATGTTTACCGACACGACGACGCAAGTACTTGCTCTGGCCACAGGTTTATTAAACTGTGTTCTGGCATGACATCTTCTGTGGCATAACGATAGGTGACGATGCGGAAGATACCTACGTCACTACAGATCAAAATGGTAGGTATGACAAAAAGGGAGGTTCGTAAAAGTGTCTTACTTTTCGCGTCCTAGTAAAATGTGCGATAGAAGGAAGTTCAGCCAACTGGAAGATGGACATAAAATGTATCGTAAAAACGTAAGCAAGCTTAATAAAAGGAGGTTTGATTCTGCTAGCAGCAAATTTTATCCCACGAAATTTCGTGACGTCATTTATTTATTTATTTTCACAAGTAGTTCACAAAATCATCCAAAACATTACAATGCGGAACTTGCTTAGATAAGCAAGCGCTAGGATTCTAAACCTACCTGTTGTGTCGTGGAATATATATGAAGAAACAAGAAAGAAAGAAATTCATCAAATCATTATGTTTCCCTACCCTTATATATATTTAATCCTACTAATATTATAAATGAAAAAGTTTGTGAGAATGGTTGGGTGGACGGATAGATGGATGGATAGCTGGATGGATGGATGTTTGTTACTCAGTCACGCAAATACTACTGGATTGACTGATTACGAATTTCGATGACTTTTAGCATGTAGGTAGTTTAGATCCGAAAAAAGGATATAGAATTCTTTAACCCGGAAAACCGCGGGCGAAACCGGAGGCTGCAGCTAATGTGTTACAAATTCGGTTTGTAAACAGATCAAGTAGAACTATGTCAACTAGAAGATGAGACTAGGCCAATCTAAACACATCAATCTTTGTTTACCATCAACACACAAAGTTGAACCAACGCTGCGTCCCTCCCATAACTGATAAAACTTGCAAAAGTTAAGGGAAGACAATCAGGCGATCGTAAAAACTTATAAAAGCCTTATTACTTGCGAGTTGTTTGTATGTGCGTGCCTTTGTGGATTTTGTTTTTATGTCAGTAGTTGGAATGTAGGAGTGGATTCAGTGAAGGGGATAAACCACACAAGTAAACTACCCTGCTGCTCTACTGATACAAATTAATTTTTCCTCAAAGAAAAACCAAATGTGAGGAATTGAGATCAAGCTGGCTGGATTATAATTTATATTCTGAGCAAATTCATGAGCAAACCAAAAGCTGATTTATTTCTTAGCAAAATGTGATTAAATCTAGTCCTTTCACAAAAGAACAAGACTGCAAGCAGATTTAAAGCACGGGGAAGTTAGGAAAGGTGATACAAAGAAAATAACTTATATCTTTTATTTATCGCGCTTGAATTCTCGTTGTCTCTTGTAAGAGGGATTCAACAACTCGGGTTCCCTTTTCCTGAAAAGGATTTATGATGAAAAGGTCATCGTGGTTGAATTGGGTATAAAAAAATGCAATAGAAATTTATTGTTCTAAATCTTTGCAGGTTTTTATTAAAATCGTTCCTTCATTCCCCGATTTCCCCCAAGCGATTTCCTGAATTCTTTCGTTTATGAAAGTAGCACACTGATTTAGGTTAATCTGATTTGTTTTCCCGAATATAAAAAAAACGAGCGGCATTAGAGATAACTACTGATAATAATATTTTATTGGTGGAAATATGAACTATATTTTCATTATCATTTTGTTTCCAGAACCGCTATAATATTAGATAAGGTATTAAAGGTATCACACACTTCGCAGATACGATAATATACGAAATTATACATTCACGCGGAACTATACTTGTTTTTTGGTGTGGATCGTATATACAGTGTGTTACAATGAGTTCGCATTTATTGCTTCTAGATTTATTAGACAGTTCCTCAGAAAAAGAATCCGATTTTGAATTTGACGCACGTGTTGCGTTAGAATGCGAAGAATTTGGATGGAAAGTCATATAGAACTTAAAAATGATCGAGGCGAATTTAATCTCTTCAAGGATCTATCAAATAATACATTTACTATCTATTTCCGAAAACCAAGGGCGACATGTATGGCGATTCATGATTTGATCAAAAAGGATATTAAAAAAAATACTAAAATGCAACAACATGTATGAAGTAAAGAAATATATATTTGTACCTATACGCAGATAACATCTGGCCATCTTTCGATATACATATGTCGGAGCCCTTTCATTCTTTCGATATTTACTTGACGAGTCTGCTTAGTGTGCGTTGCTCCTTGAGTTTAGTATAGAGAGCGATATTGACAAATATGCGCTCCAGATACAGATATCTTACCGTATCTGCATAGTGTGTGACATGCTTGTTTGAGCGTACGAGAAAAATATGTTGCTTGTCAATTTAGGCATCTTAGGCATGTCAGTGGCATATAGGTCAACGAGTTAGTATGCTTCCGACTCGATGCATGTCTCGGAGTTCAAATCTTGCCTCAATTTTACCAAAGAAATGTGAAAACCCCGCTCTAAAATGGTGGAGGAAAGCATCACGAGGAAAGCGGTAAGTACAAGAATCCTCGAGGACATGCCTGTGTGTCCGTCCTATACTGGGCCCGCGCGGTGGATAATAGCCCTTATACGTAATAACTATTTATTAATCTGTGCTGATACTGTGGTCAACTGAGACAAATACGCGTCTCAGTAGTGGCCCGTAATATGCTTATGATAATGATACAATACTTCAGACAGTAGTCTGGCTGTCGTGTGGCAGTTACCGCACCTGATGAGTCTTAAACAGACGAAACAGCTATACACTCCCAAACTAAACATGTGCATGGGCGTTGAAACTTTTAGCAGTTGAATATCTCTTTGCCTGTAGTTCGAATTACTAATTCGAGTTGTTTTCATTCAGTTGTTTCGTTGTCACCCTTCATAATTTGAATGATACAATAATTTTATTTGAAGTTGCGATTTTGATTCCAAATTGTAACAAGCCCCTTTGTGTCTATAACCACCCTGTAATGATAGAACCCTGTATAGGTTCTACTTATACGTCATCTTCTATTTTTAGCTGCGTTGATCTCAAAGGGTCACGGAATAATTTTGCGTATTCGTGCTAGAGTAAGCTATTTAGTTTTATCTATTACGTCAGTTAAACTAAACATTGTCTAATTACTACAAGTTTGTACTTAACTAGCATTGTTAAAATATTCGAAACAGCAAGAGTAATTGACTTGCCAACTGCGCCTCATAAACTTATGACTACTGTATAGTATATTTTAAACCCTATTTCTCAAAGGATAAAGTCGAAAACAGAGGTAAAGATTCAATGTTACTGAAATAGACACAGAATGCAAAATGGTCAGAAGTTCATCATCCTTGCAAATATTCCGAATATGTTCAATATGAAACACCTTCGCAATTATATGCATTGCGTAAATTGCATATTTTTACAACTATTTTGTAAGTTACGCGTTGGTCTAAGGAGAAGGAAAATAGTAAGTAATGTTAATAAAAAAAGTGATGTATCAAACCTTACTTTCATTTTGAAAAACCTATAATATATATATATATATATATATATATATATATATATATATATATATATTTATACACCTAATATACCTATATCAACGATACCCTACAGGAGCGAGTGCAGTATTTATTTTTCATCTCTTTACCTGTATGGGAGCTACACCTGAAATTGAGATCTGTCGTTAAAATCATTGTACCAAATTTCATGTTCTTACAACTGCAGAAGTTAGAAGTCTGTGAAGGATTAGGACATACGGACAGACTGACGAACGGACAGCGATCTTATAAAGTTCCTTGTTGAACTACGGACCTTTAAAACACATGAAGTAAATGACTTAGATATAGTCAAAGTCATGACCTGCGTTAGAAACAGATAAGTAGGTACAATAATACTAGCTGCACTACCATACTACATTATTACCTATACTATATGGTTGTATATCGGTATTAAGCAGTAATAGTCTAGGAACAGGATATTCAAGACAATCAAACAAAACAAAAATGACTCATTTGTTGACTTTGATCCTGAATGACGACTACCGTGCGAAAACGCAAGTTTTTGTGGACGAAATAAATTGACATCTTCCTTTATACACTCGAGAGCAATGAATCCGGGTCACTTAAAGAATGTTAAAAATCTCGGAAACTAAAAATGATAGGTTAATGCAATAAATTGTATTTAATAGACAATGTAATACTCCTTAAATGAAAGTAAAAAAAATATGAGTCACCATACATTTTATTAACACAAAATTACATAAAGAAAAAAACTGCTGATCTCTCCTTAAAACAAAAATAGGAAACATGAAATTTTTGAACTTTATTACGATTTTCTTGAATTTTAATACTTCGTATTGCCTCCTCGTGCTTCCATTACTGCGTTTACGCGGTTTGGCATGCTGTACACCAAGTTCCTTATACGATTTTGGGGAATATTCTCCCATTCCTCTGTGAGAGCAATTTTGAGCTCACGAAGCGTGATTGGGGGAGGGTTTCGTTGTTTTACGCATCTGCCTAGCTCGTCCCAAGCATGCTCGATCGGGTTGATATCCGGGCTGCGCGCTGGCCACTCCATACGAGTAATGTTCATCTCTTGAAGGTAGTCATTCACAATCCTACCTGTATGAGGTCGGGCATTGTCATGCATAAATATAGCATACTCACCTAAATTGACCATAAATGGACCAACGTGATCATTGAGGATTTCTTCCACATATCTTACGCTAGTTAAAGAGCCGTTTTCTATGATCACCAGCTCTGTGCGACTTTCAGAAGAAATTCCGGCCCACACAAGTACAGACCCACCACCGTAGGCTACTTTTTCTTCGATGCATGCTTGCTTGAATCTTTCCCCTGGTCTTCGATACACTCTGTGTCTTCCATCGTGCTTGTAGAGCATAAATTTTGATTCGTCGGAGAACATAACTTTTGACCAATCTTCAATACTCCAATTTACGTGGCTCTGGGCATATCTTAGTCTCGAAATACGATGCCCACGCTCCAGTTTAGGGCCGTTTGCAGGTCTAAGGGGTTTTAAGTTAGATTCAGCAAGCCGACGTCTTACTGTCCATGCACTTGGGTTACTTCCTCCGAGGCGTCGAAACTGATTGGTGAGTTCAGTTCCTGTGAGAAAGCGATTTCGAAGCATGGTGTTCACCAAGTATCGGTCTTCTCGTGCTGTGGTACACCTGGTTCTGCCCGTTCCTGGTCTGCGTAGGTTAGAACCAGTTTCTTCGTAACGTCGGAGAACTCTTTGTACTGTTGACAGCGACACACCGACAGTCCTGGCTGTATCGCGCTGACTCCGGCCGGTTTCCAGCATTGTAAGTATTCTGGTGCATTCTTCAGGCGTAAGCGACATAATTTCAGCTTGAATAATGAATATAGAGCACTATCAACATGGTTTATGTACCCACATAAATGACAGATTACAAACAAAAGCAAAACCAAATGCTGTAATTTCGTAGTTCCATCTTCGAAAGTGGCCCTTTTTCAAATTTGATTTTTTTATGATATAACTTTACAATAACTAAGAAGTTTTAATACCTTCATTTAAGGAGTATTACATTGTCTATTAAATACAATTTATTGCATTAACCTAGCATTTTTAGTTTCCGAGATTTTTAGGATTCTTTAAGTGACCCGGATTCATTGCTCTCGAGTGTATAATAGGCAAGGCACAAAAAGCTCTTCAAAAATTACACGTTTTATTCAAATAAGTAGGTATCCTTTTGTTTCATCTTGTTCTCATTATTGTTCAAATTAACTGAAACTGCAGTAGTTATAGACATAGGTAGTAGGTATAGATAGACTTACAAACATCGTGGATTTTACGGGAAACTTTTAGTTTTTTTGGTATAAAGTTAAAGCTAAGAACAGTTTTAAACAATCGATTTCAAAACTTCATCGTAAAGCTTTATTCAAACAACACCAGGGTTAGCGACACCCACACGAGAGAAGATCTAAGTAAAAAATAAAACCTCTGATACATCTCCATCCAAAGGTTGACTGAAAGAGATCGCTTTTAGCGATAAGGCCGCCCAATGTAACATTTTCTTTAATTGTTTTTATGTCGTCTATAATTCAATGTTTGCAATAAAACGTTCATCTATCCATCTGTCTATCTATGAATAAATCAATAAATTAGACCATTTCTTTAGGACCAGTTTTTTAGATTAACCATATATTATTTTACGTTAAAAAATAAGTCATATGTAAAATAAACCTACAATTCCAGTTCAATGAGAGTTCTCTGATTTCTCTGAGCAGTATACAACAGATCAAATATGTAACCGCTACCAAGGTTAACATATTTCCGCCGCTTGAGCTGCTCGGCCGAATTAGCCACCGCGCCAGCCTTATTCTGCGTCTCCGGAAGATAAGATAAGTGACGGCGCCATAGTATCGACGCAAGTAGCATCCCACACTAGAGGCCGCCCCAACTTCCAGGGGATCAGGGTCATGCCGTCAGGCCTTTTACCATCGTCAAGCTTCAATAATATATTAAGCATTTAAGTACCATTTCGCAATTATGAATTTCAATTACCAAAGTACAGAAAACCAAAATGCCAAACTGGGGGACTATGACAAGGTCCTTAAACGTATACTTACTTCTTAATAATGCTGACACCCTTAGAATATGTATAACCAAGCGCTTTGCTTCGACCTTCATAATGCGAACGGCCAAGGAGTGGAACTCTCTGCCGGCATCTGTGTTTCCGGATAGCTATAATCTGGGTGTCTTTAAGACAAGAGTGAACAGGTTTCTTCTAGGCGAGCGTGCCACATCTTCGACCGCATCGTCACTTAACAACAGGTGAGATAGCGGTCAAACGCAAGCCTATAAATAGTAAAAATAAAAAATTTATAACTAACCAGTTATGTATACTTTGAGACAGCCTATGTGGTTACGTGGTTCACCATTCACACAGACACCATTGAGGTTGCGGGTTCGATTCCCGTGACGGGACAAATATTTGACATAGAAAAAAAACAGTCTAAGCATTTGTTTCGTGTCTGGGTATTGTGAGACTATGGTCCTTGTAGTTCCTGGTTCCCTAGATACAAGGAATAGTTAGGGGTAAGGATTTTCGTTTGTGATAGATGGGTGAAAAACAAAAAAAGCTTTAAGTCTCTGAGGGGTCTCTAGTTATTTGGCTGGGCATGCGCCCGCTTTCTACGTGAATGAGCGGTTACAGTGCAAAGCCGTCGTCACCATAAATATGATTGCTGTATACTTAGTTTAAACTCTACAAGTGTACATAGCCATTAGTACCTAATTAACGGCAATGAAACGCTAGCAACGTCGATAATAGGAGTAGGTGTACAGTTAGGCTGTAAAGTAGGTCCCAGTGAGGAGGTGTACTTGCTTTATGTCACAGTGACTTAGCTTTCAAAGAACTTGGTATAAACAGGTAGTCATTAGACAGATAATGGTTTAGTAGAAGATACCCATTCACTCTGGCCTTGATGATACCCAGATTGTTGTTATAACGAAACAGAGAAGACGGCAAGGAGTTCCATTCCTTAGCGGTACGCACTATAAACGTGGAACCAAAACTTTTGTACGAATTGGCGGAATGACTACTTAGTAAGGGTGATATTTGGCCGGTCTTCTACTCGTCCTGTGATGGAAGGGGGAGGGTGGAATTAGGTCTTGACGTTTCTGTGCACATTCACCGAAATGTATCCTATATAAAATATTGACAGATATGCTACCTTACGTCGATGCTCAGGACTATGCAGCTTCATAGCGACCAGTTGTTCGTCACCAATAAGTCGCTTTGCACGTTGATCAACAGCCTTCAATGCTTCTAGCTGGTATTTGGCTAAACCGTCCCATAAATGACAACAGTACTACACACAAGAACGGACTTGAGCTTGATAGAGGTTCAACAGCTGTCCCGGTGTGAAGTACCTTATGACCTTATTAAGGATGCCATATTTTATGTAACCAGGATGTTGATATTATGAACTGTTGATCTGCCGTATCAGTCCCACTTGACTGTGATCTAAACCGCTAAAATCACCTCCTGTACTGCAAATACCAATATCTTCGAAAATGTCTGAAGAAATCGAAGAAAAGATACAATTTTACTGTTCCGTTTTATGTTTGGTACTTACGTAGATCTAAAGGAAGACGGCAGTTCAGCGGATGACCAGACCCGGCTATTCATTTTAACGTTCAGAAGTCAGGAAGAGTGTTGCATCTGCATTGTTCAAAATAAAAAAGTACTTATATTTTATTTATATACATTTGTATTATATTATTTTTATTTTATTTTTATATTTTTTATTAACATAAAACACTTAGAACCAAGGTACCGATACTGTTTATTTAAAAACCCAGTGAAGAAGTCGGCTACGCAGCCGAGTGGCATTTCACGATCTAGGAAACACTCCAACAATGATGGGACACGATCCCCCGATAGTAAAAAACAGCCAATTTATCCGTTCAATGCTTAGCCCCTTGTAACAAAGGAAATCGAATAAAAGGCCAATATCGGAGAACAATCGACAATTAGACGAATTTAAAGTGCCGTGAAAAACAACTACAGATAAATACTCTGGGTAGACTATTCAGCACGTAACAGTTTTTACATACAGTACTTAACGATAAATATCATTTTCTACCAGTCATCCAAGACATGCAACAAAAGATGTAGCAGTTCGGGTCAGTTCTCTTATGTTACATCCTCGATTATATTTCCACAGCTCGTTCATAATGATCCTTATAATCCTACTAATATTATCATCATCATCATCAGCCCATCACGTTCCTACTGCTGGGACACGGGCTTTCTCTCATAGAGAGAGAATGGGCCATAATCCACCACGCTGGCCCAGTGCGGGTTGGTGAATGTCGCATATCCTTGACTTTTGTGAAAAATTCTTGGACATGCCGGTTTCCTCACGATGTTTTCCTTCACCGTTTTAGAGCGAGTGTTAAGTCCGCACATAGCTTAAGAAAGTCAGTGGTGCGGGGTCAGCGGGATTCGAACTCGGTTGCGTCGGATCGAAAGTCGCACGAGCTCCCACTGAGCCACACTCGCTCTTTAGCCACACTCGCTCTTTACATACTACTAATATTATAAATCACACTACTATTATAAATGTAAAATTTTGTATGTATAAGTGTGTTAAGTGTTTGTTACTTTTACACGCTGTAACGGCTCAACGAATTTGAATCAAATTCAGAATGTAGATAGCTTATACCTTGGATTAACACATGGGCTCCATTTTATTTCGGGAAACCGCGGGTAAAGCCGCGGGACGCAGCTAGTATTACTATAGATATGTCTTTTACAAATCAGTACAATGGAACACAAATTCAAAGGGGATTTTGGGAACACTTGCAATAAGAATCTTTACGTGCCTGTCCTTTGTCGGGTTCTCAATTTACCCTGTTGACACCTGGGACCCTTTGAGGCAGCTGATTCAAGGAAATGCAGATGATCCAATGTAATCAAAACTGATTGCTTCCATAAACATTTCGCTAAAAAATCATGCAAATAACTTCTTTGGCATAACATAAAAATGCTTCAAAATATCCGACGTGATTTTTTCGTAATATTACAAAGTTGTTTTGCAACCGAACTCCTTATTATTCATAAAAAAGAAAAATAACAGTGTAAACCAAGGACGGAGAGAAAGAATATAAAATTTGCATTTGCCACTTGCCATTTCCTCTTTGCATTTTTATATAAGAAAGGAAACGTGTTTTGTATAACAAGATAAGAAATAAATGACTTCGGATTGAAAGGAATCTTCGAGAATTGATCTTGTTTTTTAGTCCGATCTCACTTTTATTCGAGATATATTGAAAATCTTATCAGATTTGCCCGCATGAATTTGGATTACATACGATCGATTCGACCTTCAGTTGACAAGCAACGATGGGTTCTCCACACAAATACATTTTTACAAGTGTTTATGGTTTACTTACATCAGATTTAGTTAAGATTTAGTTATTTAATTTATTTATTATAAAGATTCACAACACAACATGACATATAATATAATTATGTATTAAAGACTAAAAAAAATACTACAACCTTTTTTATGTAACGAGACGAGCAGGGTGTTCGCCTGATGGCAGAACACGGCAACATGAGTAACGGGAATGGGCAGGCCCCAAACAGTTGCGGCAAAA
The DNA here is from genome assembly GCA_951640565.1 of Petrophora chlorosata. Classification (NCBI taxonomy): domain Eukaryota; kingdom Metazoa; phylum Arthropoda; class Insecta; order Lepidoptera; family Geometridae; genus Petrophora; species Petrophora chlorosata. The sequence continues at coordinate 8,483,119 of OX621190.1, forward strand.
ATCAGAACTTTTTCGCAAAATCCTACGCGTCACTGCACTGTGCTCATCACCCTGAGACAATTAGCTCTTAAGTCTTATCATCATCATCATCATCATCATCCACAGCCCTTTACATCCCACTGCTGGGTATAGGCCTTTCTCATATCATGCCATTCGCCTCGATTCTGCGCTATTCGTGTCCAGGTTTGGCCCGTGATTTTTACAATATCGTCGACCCAAGTCTCATAATGTATAAGTCTTATTGTTCGATCTTTGCAAAGCATAATGGAGGGTAGTTGGAAAAATAACTCCATCAATGCTTTATATTCTACTACCGTTTAGTGGTAGGCGAGTTTCTGCTAAAGCGTCGCGCCGAACGCACGTTGCGCTCTTGCCTGCCCGAGTTCTTGGCGGATTTCTCACTCTCCTCTCGTGTGAGACCCTTGGAACTGCTCCTAGTTCGTAATTGGGAGTATTGTGAACATTTAAACTAACTGTGCAACCCTGCCGTGCTAAACCGTGTGGATTCTGCCGCCCTAGGCGGGCGTGGATAAAAGGTTGGTGGAGTTTCCATAATATCCATCTAAATGCAAGCAAAGATCGAGTATCTGTTCCTCACCTAACTCTCACACGCACCTCATACAGTCCACTGAAATACCTCTTCCCCCGAGATTGTATATAGATCGTACAATCTTTTTTGGTCACTTCGACCGGATACCAACTCGTGGTATCTCACCTCTTATTTGAATCCGTGATTCATAAGCATTTAGTGCAGACGTTCTGTACCTAAATACCTCTGACCGTGTCAGAGTACCTCTCACGTAATTATCGCTGCGTCGTAATTACATTTGTTAAGACGTTCTTATCATACCTACTATTGGCCGTGCCAATTTACCTCTAAAACCCCCTTAATTAAATTCATTTACGTAACTTATTTTATTCATATAAACGTTTTATACACCTCTTCTTAATTACCTTATATCGGACTGGTACACATATATTTATACACACAACACACATTATCTTGTCGTACAAGTATTTATATATGTATTGTGTAGTTAATTTGCATCATATTTAACGTGATTTAATAAAAATATTCATATTACTTTGTCAATAGCCACGTGTGTCGTGTTCGTGTCACAAAATGGCGCCACCATCTAAAAGTAAAGAATCTGCCGATGAAAGAGTTGACACTCCTAAAGAATTAACCGTGTTGATTTATCGTAAAGAGCGTATGTTTCAACAAATGCAAAAAGTTTACGATATGTCTCGTGACTTATCCGATCCCGAAACTAGACAATTGTTTTTAATGCACGTATCTGAGATTAGTAATTTGCGAAGTTCATTTGAAAAGACTATATTTGAAATATTTGAAAAAGAGCTTGAAATTAATTCTAATTCCACGCTTGGAAATCATGCATTGCAAAGTTTTGATGATATTTATTTCCGAGTAAAATTATGTGCATCCCAATGTAGCCCGAACCCCGAAGGTATTAAGAGCGAAAATCCTTCGCACTCTGTGGAGTCCAGACCTCGTTTACCTAAACTGGAGTTGTTTACATTTGATTCAAACATTGAAAATTTTAACACATTTTATGAGACATTCTGTTCTTTGGTTCATAATCAAAAACATATTCCGAAAATAGACAAGTTCCACTACTTGTTATCGTGCACAAAAGGTTCAGCATTAAATATAGTAAAAAGCCTTCCGATTTCCGCTATCAACTATGATTTAGTTTGGCAAAGCTTAATTTTTAAATTCCAAGACATCAGATTGTTGGCCGGTAGGTATTTAGATAAAATGTTGAGTTTTTCCCCGCTGCAAAAGGAGTCTTCTACTCACCTAAACATGTTTATTGAGAACTTTGAGCATTCGTATAAAGCGATAAAAGCGCTTAATATCGAGGATTTAAACAGTTATGTAATGTGTCATATTGCGTTAAGGGCGTTAGACCCGCAAACACGGAAATGTTTTGAACAAAAACTTAATCAAAATTCGATACCTAGTTTCAACGAACTTATGTCATTCGTGCACAATCAAATAAAGGTTTTAGATCATTCTGCGTCATATTCTACCTCTAATGTGCCACCGAATAAACGTCAACAGGGTGATTCAAAGCAAAGTAATATAAAAAAATACTCGCATGCCGCGTCCACGTGTTCTAAATGCATATGTTTACATTGTGGAGAAAATCATATGATTTTCCGTTGTGATCAATTTCGTAAATTGTCAAACGTTCAGCGCATTAGCCGTGCTAATGAATTGAAGTTGTGCCACAACTGTTTAAAACCGGACCATATTGCCAAGACATGTAAAAGTAACTTTAAATGTTTAATTTGTCATTTACCGCATCATGTGTTATTGCACCGCGAAGTCAGCATTTATGACAATAACAAACCGGTATCGAGTCAAATTCCAGTTGCGCCTGCGCCTGTGCCGTACCAGGTAGATGCGCCAGCTGTTATCAACACTTGTCATGTAACGTCGACGCATAAGAACTATGCAGTTATTTTAGGTACTGCCGTCGTTCATATTTTAGATTCGTTTAATAACTTGCAGCCTTGCCGAGTTCTTATTGACTCAGGCGCGCAATCAAGTTTTATTTCTACGGACTGTTTTCAACGTTTAGGCTTATCTTCTATGAAATGTCCTTACAATGTTTTTGGACTTGGTGGTGAATACGTAAAGAATCACGGAATGGTTTCGTGCGCCATTCAGCCGCGTCATTGTTCGATGCCTACTTTTAATATCGATGCTGTTATTTTACCGAAAATTACCTCTGACTTGCCAACCGTACCTATTCCTGATAAGGTGATTAATGAATATAAGAATTTACAATTGGCCGACCCGTGCTTTTATAAAAAGTCTCCGATTGATATAATCTTGTCCGGTGATTTATTTCCGTACATTTATGACGGGAAGAAATTTATAATTAATAGTGATGTGCCAGTAGCGCTAAGTAGTGTTTTTGGTTACGTGATAACGGGAAGACTAGAGATGAATTCCTCTAGCAACCTCAATGTTGTACCGTGTACAACATCGTTAGTGTCGTACACTATCGAAAATACCTCTTTAAATGATACTCTCAAACGGTTTTGGGAGTTGGAAGCTTTACCGTGCGAACTTCCGATGATGAGTCCGTTAGACGAGCTAGCGGAAAAACTATATGTAGATAAACATTATCGTGATGAAACCGGTCGTTACGTTTCGCCGATTTTACTAAACCCTGAACACGAACCTCTCGGTGATACTTATGATGTGGCTCTAAAGCGACTCAACCAGGTCGAGCGCCGCCTCGCTCGGTCTCCAGACCTTCGTAAGGCCTATGTTGAGTTCATGAGAGAATACGAATCCCTCGGACACATGGAGTTATACAAGGGTTCTGAACCCTCTGGTTATTTAATACCTCATCACTGTGTCTTACGTCCTTCTTCGACTAGTACGCCTCTTCGCGTCGTTTATGACGGTTCCGCCCAAGGAAAAAACGGAATCCCACTTAATGGTGCACTTTTGACAGGCCGAAAGCTACACCACGATTTATTAAAAATCATTATAAACTTTCGTTTATATGACGTGTGCTTTACTGCTGACGTGTCAAAAATGTACAGGGCTGTACTCATCGATCCTCCTGATAGGAAGTACCAGCATATCCTGTGGCGTGAATCTCCGACGGAACCAGTGCGCGTCTATGAACTAAGAACTAACACGTATGGGCTCCGAAGTAGCGCGTTCATCGCTGTTAGAACGTTATACCAGCTAGCTGAGGACGAACTGTCTCGCGCTGAGCAGCCCCGGTCCGAAGCTGCAAGAGTTCTCATGAAAGGCTTTTATGTTGATGACCTTTTATGGTCATGCCCATCAAAGGAACAAGCTTGCAAGTTGCAAGACGATTTGATATTACTTCTTAAAAGTGGTGGGTTTGAGTTAAAAAAGTGGGCTAGTAACTGTCCTGATTTACTCAGTAGGATGCAATCAGACCAAGTTTCATCTATTGATTTTCAAGACGATACGTTATCGTCATCTCTCAAGGTTTTAGGTTTGACCTGGCTACCTCCCTGTGACAGTTTCGCTTTTAATTACAACATGACTGACGCTAAACAAACCAAACGATCTGTTTTAAAACTACTCGCAAGCGTTTTCGATCCTGCAGGGCTAATTTCCCCTTGTACTTTTGTCGCGAAGTGTATTATGCAAGATCTTTGGAAATTAGGAATTGAATGGGATGATCAATTGCCCCCAGAGCCGTGCTCTCAGTGGAATCAATTCATCTCCGATCTACCAAAGTTGTCTGAATTACGGTTTGAACGTCATGTTTTAATACCTAACTTTTGTGAAGTACAACTGATTGCGTTTTGCGATGCGTCATCGCGTGGATTTGCATCTTGTATCTACCTACGTAGCGTAGATAACGAAGGCCAAGTTAAGGTTAGGTTGTTGACTAGTAAGTCAAAAGTTGCACCTCTAAATCCGCTTCTTTCAATACCTAGGCTTGAACTTGAGGCAGCCGTGCTGCTCACTAAACTTGTAAGTTTTGTCGTACAAAACTTAAATCAATTAAGCATTTCGATTGTCGCTCTCAGCGACTCTAAAAATGTATTAGCGTGGATACAAACGCAACCCTATATGTTAAAAACGTTTGTGGCTAACCGTGTTAGTCAGATAATCTCTGTGGTTCCGCCCAGCTGCTGGCATCACGTGAAAAGTGAGAGAAACGCTGCAGACATCTGCTCACGTGGAGCGTTGCCTGCTCACTTTGTTGAGGAAGCTGCAGAGTGGATTCACGGTCCTGCGTGGCTTTATGATGACCAACAACTATGGCCTATTGAGACATTTTATGTAAAAAAGGATTTTAAGGTTCCCGAGCTTAAAACAAATAGTGCAACGTTTGCTTTTAATTCATCTGACGACAAAAACAGGTTAATCAATGACCTTGAAGAAACTTTCCATAAGTTTTCTTCATTTAAAAAATTACAACGTGTAATGTCGTGGTGTCATAGGTTTGTAAACAACCTACGATGCAAACTTTCAGAGCGGTCTGTAGGACCTCTGAAGACCTTTGAGCTGAAGCAAGCTCACAACACTATAATTCGTGTTGTTCAAATTAATCATTTCGATTCAGATATCTCCTTATTAAAAAAGGGTAAATTTGTAACATCTCTACGCAAGTTGTCACCCTTCGTAGATTCTGATAATTTCCTCAGGGTGGGGGGTCGTATTTTACAAAGTGACCTGCCATATAATGCGAAGCACCCCGTGTTGCTTCCGAAATGTCATACTAGCAATTTAATAATCAAATATTATCATGAAATGTATCTACATGTAGGCCCTCGTACGTTACAAGGCATATTATGTAAAAATTATTGGCTAGTAGGTGCTCGTAGCATCATTCGATCGATTCTATCGAAATGTAAAATTTGTTTTAAGTGTAGACCTACCGCGTTACAACCTCAGATGGGCACGTTGCCCGCGCCTCGACTCATGCCTGATAAGGTTTTCAACCACGTTGGTTGTGATTTAGGCGGTCCATTTCTAGTTAAAGAAAGTTTACGTCGTAATGCGAAGCTGCACAAGGCATATTTATGCCTATTTATATGTTTTTCAACGAAGGCAGTACATTGCGAAGTACTGACCGACTTATCTTGTGATTGCTTTTTAGCCGCTTTTGATCGTTTCGTGGCCCGCCGCGGACTTTGTTCTTGTTTATATTCTGATTGCGGTACTAATTTTATAGCCGCATCAAAACATTTGAAAGAAGTGGCTAGCTTCTTAAATAATAGGAAAAATCAAGATGAGATTCTTAATCAATTGACAACACGTCAAGTTGAATGGCGAACAAATCCGCCGAACGCTGCGTCCATGGGTGGACTCTGGGAAGCGGGAATAAAATCTGCTAAGCATCTTTTACTCCGCGCAGTAGGAGATAGAACGCTCACGTTTGAGGAGTTATCAACCGTGTTCTGCAGAGTGGAAGCCGTTTTAAACTCGCGTCCTTTGTGCACGTTGTCTGACAATCCACACGAGTTTGATGTTTTAACAGCCGGTCATTTCCTGATAGGTCAAAGCTTAGTAGCTGTCCCGGAATATGAGTTTGAGGACGTTCCTCAGAATAGATTGTCACGTTGGCAATCCCTTCAGAAGGCTTCCCAATCATTCTGGCGTCGCTGGTCTGATGATTACCTTCACACTCTTCAACAGAGAGCGAAATGGTTTTCCTCACCGCCAAATCTAAAGGTTGGAGATTTAGTTTTGCTAAAATCTAATTTAACTCGACCATTGCAATGGCCTCTTGGTAGAATTGAAATTATACACCATGGCGTTGACCAAATAGTTCGTGTTGTCACTCTGAGAACGAAAAATGGTCTTATTAAAAGACCTGTTAACAAAATTTGCCCGTTACCGTATGCAAATTAATTACCTCTCTTTTATTATAAAATAGATACATACCTCTTAAGTTAGATATATGTCTTATAAATTTAGTTAATATACTACCTATACACTTATCATTTAATATAGGTTCACCTCACTAATAAGCTCTAAAGTTTATTTAGTTTATATTCTTTTTTGTATTTTATAAATATTATATACATATGTATATCCTTCACACTCTACATACACAATTCGATGTAGGGAATTCATTCATGATGAATTCGGTGGGGGGTATGTTCGATCTTTGCAAAGCATAATGGAGGGTAGTTGGAAAAATAACTCCATCAATGCTTTATATTCTACTACCGTTTAGTGGTAGGCGAGTTTCTGCTAAAGCGTCGCGCCGAACGCACGTTGCGCTCTTGCCTGCCCGAGTTCTTGGCGGATTTCTCACTCTCCTCTCGTGTGAGACCCTTGGAACTGCTCCTAGTTCGTAATTGGGAGTATTGTGAACATTTAAACTAACTGTGCAACCCTGCCGTGCTAAACCGTGTGGATTCTGCCGCCCTAGGCGGGCGTGGATAAAAGGTTGGTGGAGTTTCCATAATATCCATCTAAATGCAAGCAAAGATCGAGTATCTGTTCCTCACCTAACTCTCACACGCACCTCATACAGTCCACTGAAATACCTCTTCCCCCGAGATTGTATATAGATCGTACACTTATGACGCCTGGATTTATGACAATAACTAGCACACCATTTTTACTATACCTATCATTATAAAATAGAAAATTCTCATCGGCAGCATGGGTAGAACTTAAAACTTCTAGACTCGCAAGGTGTGTGCAATTTATATTTTCCGGAGGTTTATTTCAGCATTATTTTATTAGTGTACCTAATCCTTTCCGCTTAGTGTGTGCGCCTCGTAAACCATTGGCCACAGAGTCAACAGAATGGTGACTCCGCATGCTTTTGTATTTGACTTTATGTTTTGATTATGGATAAGTATTATTATAATTTTGTTGTTATTTTGTAATAAACAGCCGTCTACTTCTTTGAATACTGTCCATCCAAAGGTTGCCTGGAAGAGATCGCTTCAAGCGATGAAACTGCTCTAAATTTTTATTATCTATATTTGTTATTGTCTATTTTTGTAAATTGGTATACAATAAAGAGTTTTTATATTGTATTGTTACTTCTAACTTAGCTGTTTAAGAAGTTCTTCTGTAAAAAATCGAGTTCACAGCCGTCCGATAGAAAGCGAAATGCTTTCTTATCTAGGACGACGTTTCATTGCACGTGAGCTGGCACAGAGGAATTTGCATACAACAAAGATTCATTTTTCTATGCTACCTACTCAGCCGTCAATATCATTGAGTCACTTTTCTGCATGAACTTAATTGTCAAGAGTGTTATCTCACTGGCTACTGTTATTTTTGAGTTCAAACATCTACATGTAATGACTAGTAATAGTTTTTTTATGTTACTGAATGACGAGACGAGCTGGTCGTTTGCCTGATGGTAAGCAATACGCCAGCTCATAACAACAACACCACCCAGAACTTTGTTTTGCAAAATCCTGCGCGGCGCTGCACTGCGCTCAACAATACTGTTATGTTTGCTTGACTGTGCTCCAGGCTTTATTCCCTATCGCCCGCAAAGGTCTCCGCTTGCACCTGTATTGTGTACGTTAATTTCCTACATTCGAACCGTTTCCTCGTCCGCAATTTATGATTATTGTTAAAGGAAGAGTTATTGAATCGTAGAACCACGGCAATTTATGGCACGTGCCTCTGTCTCTAGCTGAACATGAAACTGAGCTCGCTGGGATTGAAAAGTGTCAATTTTCTTCTTTAGATGGGATTCTCGTTTTAATTAAAATGTCTGCCTAGTAAAAATGACCTCAAAAAGAATTTAAAAAATATCGTAGGTTCAAATAAGCGAGTGCTCAATATCACCAAATTATAGGGCACATGCATACAAAAATAGTATAACATTTGATGTCTAAACGACGTTTTCGTGATAGTTATATGGCATGCAACGAGAAATAAACTTGCATCGTCTAAATAGGCCATTAATCTCTCATTATGACTTCACGAGTAAAAATCTGCTAAGACTATAACACAATCGATAATTCAATCGACTAAGATGAGCCGCACGTGTTTTTTTAATTAATAAAGTAACGCTAACGAATTCGGTATATATGAGTAGATTGGACAAACTAAAAAAACATTTCGACAAAAACATGTCAATCTTCAACCAGGATATTCCGTATTTAGACTCAACTCGACAAAAATAGATTCGTTACTTTCTATTCAGGATGCGAACTCATCCGTTCCTAAGCAAACAGCCGTCACCAGGGAAATATAGTCAAGCATTTCAGAAATGTATAGACTTCATTTCAAAAAGTGTAACAACTACAAATCAAAAGGGTAAATATTATTTCTAATTTCACGTTTCCGCTTCAAATATATTATGAACGAGCTGCTAATGTTATATTCCATTAATTATATCTTCCTGTGAGCTTGCGGTCGTAAAATGCGCTTAGGTTATGTGGAGGGACAGCCCAAAATAAACTACATCTGTTTATGGTATCAACACATCTTGGCTAGTCGCGTAGCATTCCTTTGCTGTCATGCAAGTAAGTGCGCTCTGTGAGACTTTTTAGATATAATTGCAGTGTAATGGACAACTAGATACATTCCATTTAAATAAATGCAGAGCAAAAAGCTCGCTGGTAGTTTTTAATTGTTTTACGATACAACTTTGTAGTTATGGTTAAGTTAGTTTTTGCATTATTGGCATTTGAGTCGTCTTCGTATCTGGACTACGCATCTTCTATTTTATTACGGTCAGGTATGTCACGATACCATCTGTGTGGCATTTGTAGTGCTAGACTAAAGACTCCTATTCCATACATTTTAAATGTACAAAAAGCGAAATCATAGCGCAAAATAAGACAATAACAATTTGGCCTCCAAAGTCAAATTTATTATAATAATTGTAAATATATATAAAATCTTATTCTTCTTATATTATAAAGTTTGTAAGGATGGAAGGATGGACGTTTTATACTCAATTACGCAAAAACTACTAAACGGATTTTGATGAAATTTAGTATGTGCGTACTTGAGGTCTTGGAAAAGGACATAGGCTACTTTTTATCCCAGGAAAAAGAGAGCCGCGAGACGCAGCTAGTAAAATATATATTATACAAGCTGCACCCCGATTTCACCCACGGTTTCCCGGGATAAAAAGTAGCCTATCTGGTAATCAAGGATATAAACTTTCTCCGTTCCAAATTTTATCCAAATCCGTTTGCCGTTGCGGCGTGAAGAAGCTTTTTAGTGAACCTTACTTCTCTTCCACACTTACATAACTCTTTTTTTTCTTTATTTATTTTTTTACACATCTTTACTTAGCTACTAAATAGGGATAACAAATACACGTATGTATGTTTATACATATAAACTTTCGCATTTATAATATTAGTGAAATTGTAAAATCCAACCAATATAAGTTGCTCCTAATTTCTTGTACGTTTCGTAACCATCCAAGGCTTGGCCTAAATTACTTGAACACTTGAATCAATGGTGTGCCGGAATGGTGTCGAAATGCATTGTCACGAAAACAAAGAGGGACAAAACCAGGAAGTGACAGTTACGCTGCTAATCGATCTCATTATTTGTTTGGAACTTCTAAATTAGTAGTAATGGACAAAAGGCTTCTGTGATTCAATATACAAAAGTTGTTTACAATACAACATTTTTCACAATGTATATACCCATACCCACTTATTTATTAAGTCATTTTCTTGTTTGTCTGTCTGTCGTTCCAGGTGGAATCTTGGAACTCAAATTTCGAGCACTTCCTGATTAGCTACCCAGCTGAAACTTTCAGGGTAGCTCACAACTAGATGACAATGCATTCTAATTCCTGGTCTTTAGATTATTTTTTAATTTATTATAACAATCTCTGGTCCCTAAATAGTATAAAACAAAGTTGCTATTCGCGTCCTCTTTCTGTTTCTACGCTTTCGCTTTGTTCTAAACGCAAAGATTTTGATACGGTTTTAATTGTCATTTAGAGTTTTTTTTTACGGAAGTTTAATATATGCAATACCTACGTTCTAATTAAGTTTTTGTATAGTAGAGAAAATTAAATGTTTTGTAATCAAGTCGTCCAAAAATTACAGTACATTTGTAAATTGCATCCGTGTGGAGACGGGGCCGGTGGCTAGTCTATTATAATTTGTGACGTGTGGATATCAGAGAAGTATCACTACTGCAATTTTTTTCTCATTTAAAGTAGGAATAGACACACGCACAACCTCACACACACACTCATATTTTATTACAGAGGGCGCGCAATTAATTTAATAAATAACAATGCACTGGTGGAGAAGAAACTGACAAGTCAGAAGTAACTGACAAAACACAGACGGAAACTTGTGTGTCTGTCACTCTTCTATCGACTGTACTTCGGGGAGTGTGCCAGGGAATTTTACAAACCGACCCCTTCTTCACCTTTCCACTTAAGGACTTCCAGGCGAGGAAATCGTTTCACCCGTACGTCCTTAATATCCCACCGATCCGTACAAAGCGTTTTGCAGATTCCTTCATCAAACATATGCCCAACCAAAAAAAAAAAAAAGAAGTCCACGCGAACGATGTAGGGACATTTTGTTAAAAACATACCTATGTCACGTGTAATTACACTTTTTTGGAGATTATGTGTAATTGCACCTTTGTTATGTGTAATTACACATAATCTCCAAAAGAGACTACATCAGCGTTAAACGATAATCCACGCGAGCGAAGTCACGAGTAACAGCAAGTTAATAAATAAGGCCTTTTGTCCTATTCTCTGCATTGTGAACATTTTTCAGTAAGAAGTTTTTTTTAGTGTAACTGAGACAAGCTGGTCGTTCGCCTGATGGTAAGCAATACGCCAGCCCATAACAATAACAGCACCACCCAGAACTTTGTTTTGCAAAATCCTGCGCAGCGCTGCTCTGCGCTCGTCACCCTGAAATAATTAGCTATTGAGTCTCATAATGCCCAGTAATTTCGCTGGCTACAATGCCCTTCAAACCGGAACACAGTAATGCTTGCGCACTACTGCTTGGCGGCTGAATAACTGGCAAAGCCGTGGTATCCACCCAGACGGCCTCTCGCATACGAGAAACCTACCACCAATATTTTCTAACTCTTTATAATGCCAATATTGAATTAGCAATACAATAATTTTACTTCAATAGCAAATTAGACAACCTCTGTGGTGTAGTGGTTGGGCACGTTGGCACAAATCTCATGCACCACTAAGGTTGGGGGTTTGATCACCGCGACGAGGCAAATGATTGTTAAAAAAAAGTGCAAGCATTTTTTTCGTATCTGGGTGTTGTAGACCCATGGTCCTCGTAGAACTTGGTGCCTTAGATCCTAGTTAGGGACCAGGATCTATGTATGAGTGCAATGGGCGTATGTATTATTATTTATTTATTAAATTAAAACTAAATACAACGATCCAATCTATTACTCTATAGATGCTATAGATACTATGAATACTGCAAATGGTGACTCCATAAAAATGTCGGCAGCTTATCGTTATTCATGTAATTAAATAGCTAGTTTGTAGTAATTCAGAAACTGCTATCGACATGTTAGATAGAAAGAAGCGATATTAATTTTAGCATTAAATGTAAGTGTTTATTGGGTTGCATTTATTGGAATTTAACTTGTTAAATGGTAGAGTTTCATTTGTTTTGTCATGTTTTGTTTACTGTTAACACAACATGCCTACGAGCGAGTTAAAGTTATCAAATTTTTCAACGGAAACTATAACTAACTAAGATAATTTGTACATCACAAAAAAATGTGTGTTTCCAAGGATATGTACAAGGACCATTGTTTGCGGAACATTAGTTAATTACTGCAATTCTGACGTTTGATAAATGACATTTAACATGTTTTTTTTTCAGTGCTCTAAGTTGAACCAATAATTTAATTAAGACTAAAATAATGGGTGCACCTTAAACTAAAAGATTACATTAGATTAGATAACGGTTTATTGTTACATAATGACAAGAAATAATTATGAAACACCAACCCGCGCTGGGTCAGCGTGGTGGATTATAGCCTATTGATCTCTCTATGAGAGAAGGCCCGCGTCCCAGCAGTAGGAACGTGATGGGCTGATGATGATGATGACTTAAACCTAAAGTGTTCCAATGGGCGATTTTATCGCTTGTAGCGATCTCTTCCAGGCAGCCTAAAAGTTAAGTTGATATACCTATTATTTAAGTACTCTTGCAATATTAAATTTAAACAGATATTTAACCTAAGCTTGTGAACTGATTGTTTCATCTTGTTTCATTGAATAGTGAAGGTAAGCTCCGTTTCATCTTGTTCCAACGGTCACTATTTGAATAGTGAAGGTGTTCCATTTGCGATTACTGTTTAAGATGACATTTGACAATCGAAGGTACACCTGCAACACTGTATCAGCTAGCAAGACCATTTTGAACTTTATACTGAAGAGATAGAGTTTTTAATCGTCAAGACGTAACGATTGTTTGGTAAATGGTGAGAGGCGATGGTTCTGTGGTCCTTTCAGATGCTCTATCTATGTGCCCTTTGCCTTCACCGGGTATTTCTGAACAGGTGTATTAGGACACTATGTCAGTGTTCACGTAGATAGTTGAAATAGCTTAAGCAGCCCAGTTGAAAACTCAATTCCGACACCCTGTATATCGGCGTTTTGTCTAATAACATTGAATTGGAATTCAGTTTGTGACTTAAGCAGCCCCCTATAGTTTAAAGATTCTTACAATAAAATTAAAGATACCAACATAAGTTGTATGAAGCAATGAAATTGATCAATCCGACACATCGTATTCCCTGATATGCGTTAAATTTTTATAAATTTCACAATACTGCCAAGGCCGGCCGGCCTACCCACTGATCCTTCACGCGCCAATCGTAGGTATATCGTTTAAGATAAATTTAAGGTAAAACTCCACGGCGACTTCACTGATACGATCCAATTATTGTCGATTCAGGCAAGGCATCGAATTAATCTCATTCATTAGCACAAAAATATGGTAACTACAAGATGAGATAACAATCTTCATCGTATGGCATCACAAGACATTGTCGCAGTCAATCTACACTTTAATCTGAGCTCTACACGATATACGATTGGCGCTTGAGGGGCCAGTGGGTAGACCGGCTATTCAGGCAATTTGTTGTGAATCGTCGATAGTAAATATTAAAATGGTTCTTTAATTAATCTTTTCTGTTTTAGGCAGCATACTCCTGACCCTGACACGGCTCATGGCTGACACGCGTGACGAATCAAGGAGACGAACGCACAGTGATGTTATTGTCTCAAGATGTTCCGCGTGGTGTGGCGATGGAAGGTTTTTAATCAGGCTGATCAATTTGCATATTATATGGCTCTCATATAATTACGTGAGCGATGAGCGAGTGAGCAAGTGTGGCTTAGCGGGAACTCGTGCGTCTTACGTCGTGCTCTGAAGTTCGAAGCCCGCAGGTCCCGCAACAATGACTTTTTGATTTTTTAAATTATGTGCGGATTTAACCCTCGCTTTTAAAACGGTGAAGGAAAACATTGTGAGGAAACCGGCATGCCAAATAATTACTCACAAAGGACATGTGACATCCACCAACCCGCACTGGACCAGCGTGGTGTAATATGGCCCATACTCTCTCTATGGGAGAAGGCCCGTGTTTCAGCAAAGGGAATAGGCTGGTGAGGATAATATAATTACATGCTTATGATAAAATAACTAGATATTTTGACCGTGGGAAATTTCAAGTCACACAAACAATGCTCCGACCTGTCGAAATTATTTAGGATTGATCTTTAAATGAACTTTAGAAGTGGACTATGCAGTCCCACGCCCGTCGTAGATATTTTAGGTTCATTCGTGACCATGCAGACTACGGGCACAGGCAAACACTAGTTACTATGAACAAGGTTACAAGTTCTATGCATTTCGAAATAAATATCAAGTCATCAGTTAGGCGTGGTCACATTTTAACACGACCTCGGCGGATTATTTTTAATAGTTTTATTTTATAAATAAAGCAGTTTATCAGTTAGGGATGTAGGCAGATGGATGTAATATACTCGTACATGTGGGAGTCGGTATCTAAAAAGGAGATGCGTTAACCCACTCAAAAGGTCATCGGTACTTGCTATCTAAAAATACTGCGTTCAGTTAATTGAGAAGGTTTCAAAGTCAAATCTTTTGGGGTTTTTCATGGTCGCTGGTAAAACTAAACTGAAATATATCACAAAATCATTAATTCACATCTCTTTATAAAAGTATATCTATATAAGTGAGAGTCTGGTGTCCCTCACTTATTCATTCACAAGTCATTGTTTTAACTGAATATAATTCGACAAGATTAGTTCAAAAGATCAGGTAAGGTTATGTTAGAGCAGTGACCACACATCGCGCGAGCCGAGCGAGCGAAGCGAGCGTGCTTCGGGAGCGGCCGGTCAAGCGCCAGAAAGTAAATTTAATGTTTGTGTTGTCGAAGTATTTTCTGTCGATTATTTTTAAAGAACTGCCGAAGTTCAGAGGGACACCCGTGGGGACATCTAGAAAAGATCTTCCGCTTGTCTCGAGCTTCACTCGAGCCGAAAACTGGAAGATATCAGGAGCAACCCAAAAGTTTAGTCATTATTAACAAGTTTTTTACTACAACATTTTGTATTATATTCTTGTTATTTGCATAGAATTACTATAACACAGTTATTTGTAGATTAGGTAACTTAGTTGCAGTATGCAGGCGTAATAAAGTCCTTTATATTTTCTTAGAGCCGTGTAAAATTTAATTAACGACGACGAAGATGGGGCAGATATACATATAAATTAATTAGAAGCAGCTTGCTCATTTTGTGTTTAAACCTATTACATCTAGATATATAGGTATATGTTTGGAGAGGCCTTCGTGTAGTTTTTAATTAAAAGTGCCCCGTGTTTCTTTTTCTTCGATGCTCGGAGTAATCATTAGTTAGCCATGATGTCTTTTGGATTTTATTAATGTTTTAATTAATGTGGACAACTAGAAGTGAAAGTACTGACTGGATTCAGTGACTCGTAAATTAATTAAAGTTTTGTTTTCGTTTCAAAAGCCGTTGTCTGTTTTAATTGAAATTAAAGTTATGTTATCTTTATCATTTAGGTTTGATGTCGTTAAGTTACCTCTAATTAGGATATAATATAATAGGCTTGTTAGCTTTTTATTGATCTAGATAATGACAATCTTATAACATGTTATGAACATAATTATTTTTTTATAAAATAAGAATATAGAAGCCTACAGGCTTTATATTACAAGTTTTTGACTTCAGAAACTATAAACATCAAGAAAAGAGCTTGTTAGGTACTGGTCTATTTAATGATATTTGATACTACTTGTCCGCTATTTCTTGACAAGACGTTTATAAATTTAATTTACCTACCTAAGTAAATAAAATAAACACCGATTGAATGTTCATTGAAGTATTCCATGGGAAATGGGAAAACGAAAAATAAAAAATAAAACATTTAATATTCATAATTAATTTGTATAATTTGGTGTTCAGAAAATAGTTTCTGAACGTCAATTTTCTGAGTTATTTATGAATGTTATTCGCATTTCGGCATGTTGCGGTAGCTTTTAGTGATGGGGTATATAATATATATCAGATATAAACTTAGCAAATAACTAAGTTGTAAGTTTTTTATGTACAGTACAAAGTTTAAGTTTAAGAGCGAGTGTGGCGCAGCGGGAACTCGTGCGCCTTTCGATCCGACGCACCTGGGTTCGAATCCCGACTCGGCCCTGCACCAATGACTTTTAGTTAAGTGCAGATTTTGCACACTCGCTCTAAACCGGTGAAGGAAAACATCGTGATGAAACCCGCTAACGCGTTTTGGAGTGGTAGGCTCTGGCCGTGGTTGTAATACCACCCACCGATCAAAGCCATGCCGTCAAGCGACCTAGTCGTGTTTCGGGATGATGTTCGGTGAACCATCGGGGAGACGGCTCTAGATCTATGTGCTCCACTTTAGGCCACATCATCGCTTCACATCAGGCAAGATAGAGGCCCAACATAGATCTATTAAGAGTAAAAAAAAAAAAAAAACTAGAAGAGCAGAAATACTGAGAAGGTAAAGGCAATAAGACTGAGTGTTGCTCTGTATATGTAAAAATAGTGCTAAATGAATCGCTAATTAAAATAGGAATATCATTTGTGTGCTCAAAAAATAGGTGCTCAAAAGGGAATACTTCGTTTTTTTTATAGAACACACTATTGAGACGATCAATTTGTTTGCCCGATGTTAAGCGAATACGTTAAGGAAATACGAGAACAAATTGTCGAACAGGTGGTTAAGAATTGAAGCGAGTTCGCAATACAGACTCACGATAGATTCGGAAATAATTATAACAGCTCAGCCGAACACTTTCTCACTTGCGACACATCAATCTTCACGCGAGCAAAGCCGCGGGACGCAGCTAGTTCATAATAAGTCAAGCTACGTACTCACTGATCAAAGACAGATATCACATTTCGATACTATTGTAGTACTATGTAGACTTCGATTTAATACTTACGGATTGCGGATATTAAGACCTGTAATAGACGTGAAATGGTATGATTTCTACACAGTATGAGTTCAATTTGTGTCGGCACTGCATTCCAACGGCGAATGAACTATAATTTTAGTTTCGTCAGTTGTCGCCGGAAGCTAAAGGTAAAGTGAATAATATGGCGATCTATATTTCGACAGTTGATTGTTTACTTGATAATATAAGGTTTGTTTGATTGACTCCTTGGTGTAGTTTTTAGGCAGATTTTCTGTTTCGACGCTGATTAAACGGAGGTTGCGGGATCGATTTCCGCTACACGACAAATTTGATGAAATGAAATAAATTCATATGTAAGATTTTGGAGTAGGTAGTTAATGTTTGTGCACAGAAAAAACGCAAGTATTTATTATGCAGGTGCAGCTTACACGTTCTTCTACTCCTAGCCTAGAGCCAACATAGTTCCTGTACTTAGGTTGTGCGAATGTTGCACATTGCAAATTAATTTCGCGTTTTATTTATAAAAATATGTTAGGAATTTCGATAGTTACAAAGATAGCCTAGAATCTAACAATCGTTTAGGTTTCACACAGCGTTAGCATGTTCAGGCATGCGTATCAACGAAATATGAGGTGCGATGTGGACATACCCTCGATGCGCGCTGTTACTTTTCAGTGAATTATTTCATTAGGTAAATGAAATTGAAACGTCGTAAATTACACGTTTGTTACGGCAATATTTGTTTTTGTTTTTTTTTTGTTTAGTTGCAGCAAAGAGCAAGAGATTAGCAAGTTATTGCGAAAATATGTAACATATTTTAATGCTGCAACTTACCATTAAAGCCAGCGTATTGTGACACCTTGAAATAAAATGAGAACGACAAGCATAATAATTAATAGGGTTGTTTTTCCAAAAGTCGTATACTTTTAAAAGTTCTGGGTGGCACTGCAATTTTATGGGCAGGCGTGGCGCTTACTATCAGGCGAACGACTTGCTCGTCTCATTACTCAATTCCGTAAAAAAAGTCGTATACTCGAATAACGTGGCGGTGGCAACATTAGGATTAGGTGTCAAATTTGTTAGCTCCGTCTAAATAATTTTGTAATATTAGTTTTAGGTCGTCTAATTGTTTTAATAACCGTGTGAAAGAACTGTTTACTGTGTAAATATATAGTGACATTGTTGGTGAATTGGTGTGCAAGAGTTTTAATGGAGAACTTATCGCAACGGGAGAATTCAAACTGTGACGAGCCAAATAGGAGTTATTCACGAATCCCGGGGAGTATTTTATTTAATCAACATTTTCAAACATAAGACAATACCTAAAATACAACACCCAGTACACTTCTCGCTTTGGTGAGAATCGTTCATAACTCACAAATCGGCTCCTGTTACTTCTCCCTCTGCTTGACATATTTGTGGAAGCAAAGTCGATGTTTTAACTCATAGCCGCAGACAAAAACTACTTCCATATACTACACCTAACATCAAGCAATTTCAGTCTCAAACTGATACCTAGTATAATTTAATAACTTTTGTTACCAAGCAATGATAATCTAGTCAATATCTTACATCCAAAATATAAGTTTGTAAAATAATTTTTATAAAAATATATGAACAGAGTTCTTATTAAGTAAAAACAGTTATAAACAGGTAGAAGTCTCACACTTTTCTCTGTCTACTCTGTTTCTTGCTTTATTATTAGCCTAAAATTTCATTCTTACTCCAACTATTCTGTGCTCCAACCTGATTTTCTACATGTATTCCCATTTCTCACTTCTACCTGTTCCACAATAGTTTGAATTCTGAGTTAGACACTTTGAGACTGACTTGTGATACATAAAACCATCAACAATAAAAACCTTATTTGCTCAGTTACTCAGTACTTCTACTTTGGGTTCCAGGAACTATCTGAGTCATCACGATGATGACCCGCAAGGCCCTGGCAAGAGATATGGAAGAAAAACTAAGAAAAGCACTCCTAGAACTAAAAACCTACAAGGATCTCAGTAATCAACTACTACAGGAAAGAGAGGACAGTGAGGTTGAGGTTAAAAACATAATTGTTAAAAATACTGAACTTAAAAATGAATTATCGGAACTACACACCAAATACTTGGACTCAGCCGAACAGTGTGATCACCTCCAAAGCATTGTGTTAGCGTTCAGAACATGTAGCGAGACCTATGAAGAGGCTTTAAGTCGTATTAAAGCCCTAGAAACTGAATTGAACAAAGCCCATAATGAAATATCAGAATTAAAGTTAACAATACTTAATGATCGGGCCGCCGACACACTGAACTTATATAATGAGTTGGTATGTAGTGTCCCGAGGTCAGAGCCGATAACTACCATCGACCTTACAAGTGATAACTCCCCCTGTAAGAATCCTGTTTTGAAAAGCCAGAAAAAGATGAAGCGATATATAAAGATTAAGAGAATTATAAACAGATGTCAAAAACAATTAAAAAAACGGAACTACTTCAGTAAAAATGTACACTTGATTAAAGATAATTTGAATCTAGAAGAAAAACTGCAAAATTGTATGGATGAATTAGACATCACTAGGCAGTTATATGATGATGACACACAAAAGCTTCACTCTGAGCTGCTTGCTAAGGAACAAATATTGCAAGATATCTTTTCTAGCTATAAATCAGCTCAAAATCAACTAAGTGAGCACTACAAGACCGCAATTGAACTGGCGGATTTAATAAAAGACAATGTGGAAAGCATAGAGGCTCTACAGAGTAGCTGCTTGATGGACTTCACTCGATCACAACCACAACCTGACATTCAGTCTAGCCAGACACCACCCAAATTGAGTTCAGAGGCAGACCAGAGGGGGGACCAGTGTGTCAACTCTAGACAAGAAACTGAACAAGAAAATATTAACCAAGTTTTGGTATTTTCAGACCAATTAGGTGTAGGATTAGGAGTACTACTCAACAATTGTATAAAATGTACTGTTATAAATCATTGCATGCCAGGAGCATCATATGCTCAAATTGGAAAAAAATTTTAGGTTCTAAGATAGATAGCAGAACAATTGTGATTATCTACCTAGGCCAAAGTTTAGGTGTGTCAAGACAAGAGGTAATTACTAGAATTACCTGTCTGTTGAACTTAAATGCATTTAAAATAATGCTTTGTGCCTTTCCATAATCAGACTCTCTGACTGATAGTCAGAATGATCACATACATTCTTTAAATGCATTAATGTTTAACTTGGTATCTCGTCATAGTGACAAGCTTTTATTTTTTGATAGCAATCAATTTATTTACAATTTTAAGTTAACACGGGACAGCATGTACTGTCCTAAGAAATGTAGACATATAATTGCTTCATTGTTAGCATATAATATTGAGTCAGTTATAGGAAATATAACGATGTGTAAAAATAAGGTTGCAGTTTTTAGTACATGTACTAATAATACTGTGATCAACTGTTTAAACTTGTAGATGAGACAACAGAGAAGAGTGCGGACATTTCTCTTTTTTACCAAAATATAAACCGCTTCTCTGGCAAAATACTTGAAATTGAATTATTATTAGATAAACATCATTTTAATATATTATGTTTTACTGAAACTTGGTTAAAACCAGATAGGATGATATTTAATGTTACAGATTTTCAGGTCGCCAGTAAGTTCAACAGAATATCTGCTGAAGGAGGAGGCTGTATTATACTTCTTCGAGATAACCTAAAATTTAAAAAACGGTCTGATATAGTACGATATTCTGTGGAACGTGTATGTGAGGTTGCTTGTGCAGAAATGGATAGTCATATAGTATTGTGTGTTTATCGACCACCGGCGTCAAACTTCAGTAATTTCATGTCAACAATGGAATGCATACTAAAGAAAATTTCTAAATCTGGTAAGAGTATAATTGTTTGTGGCGACTTCAATATAGATATTTTAGTAGATTCAACTGACAAAGTTAATCTTATTTCTTTATTTAAATCATTTAATTTGAACTATCTTTTCTGTGAGCCAACTAGTAGACATGTGTAAGTAATGCGATTGATGCATTACGCGTAATATTACCCGGTTGAGTAATGTAGCATTACATATTACTCGACTAAATTAAACATTACACATCACACCATAGCATCACACAGTGCACTGTTCTGTTCATTGCATTATGTGTATCGAGTCTATGCCTCACTGACACTATTCGCGCGCGCGTCTGAGAGAGAGGAAGCGAGCTTCATCGCACGTGCGCCCTGCCTGCCACTTGATTGAACTTCCATTTAAAACCGTATTACTAGAAAATTAAGGCGACAATAGGTTATTTTGGCACCGCCCCCGCCCGTAATATTTGAATGTTTTGAACCTCTCGCACAAAATAGATATTGTTATTTTGATTTGATGTACTCGCTCCAGTCACAAAAAAATAAGTAACTCGCTATCTCATGTATATGCGCTATAACTATCACTTGCTATTGCATTCGAGCATTCCATTACAATATCACACAAGTGATAGATAGTGCGTCCGACGCGAACATCTCAGGTGATGTTTGGGGTGATGAAGTAATGAAATATTACTCGGTACGAAATGTGATGCCATATCACATTACTTTTCAATGCACTGTTTCGCGCATGTCTACCAACTAGAGTAACGGCCGCTTCATGTACTTGTATAGACAATATATTTTTAAACTATAAGCCTAAACAAATGTTAATTATGAGCGGAGTCAGGTCAGATCACAAAGGCCTGGCAATTAAACTCGAAATCGAGAAGCGTCAAACAAAGCCTATAATCGAATATAGACCATTGACAAAATGCAGATTAGAAAACCTTAATAAAAGTATAAATTCGAAACTTCGTCATACCGAATTTACTAGTAATAACCCAAATATCATTTATAAAGAATTCTTCTCAGTACTTAGCAAATAATTTAATCAAATTTGTCCCAAAAAAAGGTAAAAATAAAGGCGAAATTACAATTCAGTGACTGGGCAACTAGAGGTATACGCAAGAGTAGAGATAACATGTTTGAGTTGTATTACAAGAAATCTTTGACATCAAATAAAGATTTTTATGAGTATGTTAGAAACTATTCAAAAATATTTAAAAAGGTCTGTATTCGTGCAAAATCTTTGTATATTAGTAGTAAAATTAAAAAATCAGATAATCAAATAAAAGCCGTCTGGAAAACCATTAACACGGAGACTGGCCAAACTAAGTCGAGGGATTCGGAATATAAGTTAATAGTTGAGAATAAACAAATCTCCAATGCAAAATGTGTTGCTAATGCTTTTGAAAATTTCTTCACTAATATACCCCTGGACGTCACAAAAACACTTAACTCTAGTCCAGATGTAGCAGAAGCTCTTCTAAAAGATCACTTTCCACTAGATTTACCGGATTTTCAGTTCAGATATACTTCCACTATTGAAATTATTAAAACATTCAAAAGTCTCAATGCCAAAACCACTGAAGATTTGTGGGGCATATCAGTAAAGATGCTAGAATCATTAATAGAAGTTATTGCACCATATCTCGTGGCTATATTTAATAAGTGTATTGACACAGGCTCATTTCCCGATTTAATGAAAAATAGTAAAATTACACCGATCTTTAAATCAGGTAGTAAAACTGATCCCTCGAATTACAGACCAGTCTCTGTGCTTCCGGCTCTGAGTAAGATATTTGAAAGACTTATTCTTAAACAACTTTTATCCCACTTCAACGAACACAAAATACTTAACGAGAGTCAGTTCGGTTTCACGAAATGCAGGTCAACATCAGATGCCGGGGTCGAACTAGTAACACATGTACTTGAAGCTTGGGAGAGTTCACAGGATGCCATTGGTGTATTTTGTGATCTCTCCAAAGCTTTCGATTGTGTAGAGCACCGTACACTAATTCATAAACTCTACCACTATGGGGTTCATGGAACTGCTCTGAATCTTGTTGAGTCCTACTTAACCGATAGACAGCAAAAAGTTGGGGTAAATGGCGTAACATCTTCCGGATCCTTAGTCAGAATGGGGGTACCGCAGGGATCAATATTGGGGCCGTTTTTATTCTTGGCATATATAAATGATTTACCCTTTGTAGTTAAAGACCTTGCAGATATTGTTCTATTCGCTGATGATACATCGATAATTTTTAAAGTAGATAGAAAGGACAGTGAATTGGCGCATGTAAACTACGTATTGGATGTTGTTTCGAAATGGTTCTCTGCGAATAATTTGTTACTAAACGCGAAAAAGACGAAATGTTTAAAGTTCTCTTTGCCTAATGTTAGACATGTAGAGCCAAACATAATGCTCAATAGTAATAAACTCGATACAGACAAAGCGACGGTATTCCTAGGTATAGGCATAGACTCTAAGTTGCAGTGGGGTCCTCATATTGATGCTCTATCTGGAAAACTTAGTTCTGCTGCATATGCGGTTCGTAAAATTAGGCAATTAACGGATATAGCTACGGCTCGGTTAGTTTACTTTGCATACTTCCACAGCATAATGTCATATGGCATTTTGCTGTGGGGTTCTGCTGCGGATATAGATACTATTTTTATATTACAAAAGCGTGCGGTTCGCGCGATTTACGAGTTGGGTCCACGTGACTCGTTAAGGGATTTTTTTAAGCAAGTTAATATATTAACTTTACCTTCTTTATATATTTATGAAAATATAATGCATGTTCGCAAAAACTTCCAAAAATTCAAAGTAAATAGTGACCATCATAACATTAACACTAGAAATAAGGATAGGATTGTTGTACCTAGGTATAGACTGACTAAATCGAATAAGTCCTTTATGGGCAACTGCGTACGTTTTTATAATAAAATTCCAAAGTGTATAACGGAGCTCACAGAAAGTAAATTCAAATTACGCGTTAAGAATGTTCTAATGAGAAAAGCATACTACACTGTTCGTAATTACATAGAAGACAAAGATGCTTGGAACATTCCACTTCTGCAAAGTAACCAACTGGTACATAAGAAACATAACATTGTAAAATCCCAAAAAATTTTAACAAAATCTCTAAAAAAAAATGCCCCTCAGTTTCTTGCCGTATCTTCTGAGTAGTGGTTCTTTTTCCGATACGGTGGTAGAGTCATTGTGATAATTTGACGTTCATAAGTGCGTCTGTGATGCCAAAATGATTAAAGAGATTTTGATTTGATTTGATTTGATTTGAACTGAACTTAAATTTAGTTGAATAAAGTACATTTTTTAAAATATTAAATATATTATCATGATTAAAAACTAGCCTCTTGCAGGAGTTTTAGAAGTTTTATATTTCCAGGCGTTTTATTAGATATTAATCCAATTATTTATTTTAGGTCAGCCACCATTATTAAGTAGGTTTTATTTATTAGTTTAACAAAAAAATATTTAAATCTAAACTAAAATTGCTTAAATACCTTAAATATATTTACAAAGTAACTTAAATATATATACAAAATATAATAAAATTATTCTAAAAGGCCTATGGTGGAGGGGAAAGTGCCCAGAACGCTGGCCAATGACAATGCTGATTTTTTGACCCAAATATGAGCCAGCATTCTGGTCACACGTCGCCTCCACCAGACCTTTTGCGAAGTCCCTATAGATTTAATCCAATTTATTTCACAACGTACATCTAAGTAATATCAATAAATGGAAGACACTGATACTCACGACACAGGTTTTCCTAGTGTGGGTTCCAGGGTTCACCTTGCATTGCATAACAAACCTAACAATTGCAAATTGTTCCACATTTCCGATATGTATAAAAATTGTTAATATATACCTGGCTAAATAAAGATATATTATTTATTATATTATTATTATTTATTTGGGACAACACATAAATAGGTATACCTCGCGCCAAACTTGATGGCGGCTGACTGGCGCGTCACGTGATCTGCGCAGATACAATTTTGTATGCGATTTTGTTACTGCGCAGGTCACGTGGTGCGTCTGTCAGCCGCCATTAAGTTTGACGCGATGTATACCTCGAATTAAGAACCTACTCTTTTTTTAAGTTTAGTTAAAAAGTTAATCCGTTGTCTATAATTTTATTATCATGCTTGCATCTTTGCAATATCAGTTTTTTACATTCCTACTGATGGGAGAGTATTCATAATCCGAGTCCGAAAGAGATCTTACATGTTCCTTAATTAATTTATTGATTATATTTTAACTTGTATTCCTTAATTAATTTAATAATTATATTTTATGACTGTGTTTGTAACGCTTTGGTTTTGTGCTGTTATGTTACAAATTTTTAATAAATGAATTATTAGGTTCATGAATATTGTTATTCTTGGACATGCCGGTTTTCATAGGATGTTTCTATCACCAATTTTTTTTATTGTTAAATGGGCATACGTGTGAAGACATCTCGCCTGATGGAAAGCGAAGATGCGGCCTAAGATGGAACACGCTTGCCCATGAGATGCCTATTCACTCTAGACTTAAAGAGACACAAGTTGTTGCTTTTTGGGAACAAAGACGGTGGCAGAGCTACTAAAGCGATATTAAAGCTATTTGTTATTTTTTATAAAATTGAGTGATGAGACGAGCAAGTCGTTCACCTGATGGTAAGCGCCACGCCTGTCCATAACAATTGCAGTGCCACCCAGAACTTTTAATACCAAATCAAATCAAATCAAATATCATTTATTGTGAATATAGGTGGTACATTGGTGTTACATATTAAATATTAGGTCGCTATATTCAGCCAGCGGCATGTAATAATTTATAGTGAATCGAATTAATTTATAAAAGAAAATTAACATT
Organism: Petrophora chlorosata; assembly: GCA_951640565.1. Taxonomy (NCBI): domain Eukaryota; kingdom Metazoa; phylum Arthropoda; class Insecta; order Lepidoptera; family Geometridae; genus Petrophora; species Petrophora chlorosata. The sequence goes on from OX621190.1 coordinate 8,508,820, forward strand.
AACTATTGAATTATGAAATGTCACATTACACAAATATAATGTCAAGAATTCTAATACGTTAGCTATACAATGATAATGCAATTAAGATAAAAATAATTAATTTGTCAAAATTATATAAATTGATTGGTAAAAATGGATACAAATGTCAAGATTTAATAATATAATAGAATCAAGATTTCGTTAAAAATTAAATAAATAAATTTTTTTTACAATTACCATACTCATAATTACTATTACCATAAAAGCACTGCATAGCACTGCATTGCGCTCATCACCCCGATACATCAGATATTAAGTCTCATATGCCCAGTAGTAATTGTTATAATGTTGTATAACTGTTTAGTATACTTACCTAATATGTACAAATAACTAAATAAGTAATTAATTGTAATTGGTGGGGCCACGCGAGATTTAAACTCCGGTGTTACGGATCGAAACTCAAGTGACAGGTGTGTAGCTCTACAATAGCCAAGAGCTAGTAAGTACGTAAATTTAAGTAAAATGATCTTTCATGGCATTTCTCAATAAATATACGACCTTTTTAAAAGGGAGAGTCGCTGATAATATGAATCTAGTCTTGGTTAAGTTTTATTTATCGTAAGTAATACTCAACTTTGCTGATTTATATACAAAAATTGATCTAAAATCGATTTAATAATAATTGATTTATAATCGGAAGAAGCGCCATCTGTTGAGTTTTCCCTCTCTAGTTTGATCTGTGGTAGGAGTCAGACGTATTGCCTTCCTAATAAAAATAATATAATCTTATTGCTATTTAAATACTATTAATTGTTGTTTCATTTGACCCATAGTGATTAATTACGAAAAATTTCAGCCTAACTAAGCATATATTTACCTACCATGGCTTTTGAACCATATTTTTTTCACAAGTCTCTCTCTTTCTCTCATGTGGCTAACTAAGCGATATAACCAAATCCCACTCGCAAGAAATGGCAGGCAGCACGTATGAGCTGCTGGAAGCAACTGATAAGAAAAAAAAAATGTTTTGTTAAAAACTTACTTAATTATTATTTTTTAATGAGGACCATGGTCATACAACACCTAGCCACGAAACAAATGCTTGCGCCTTTTTTTCTGTTCACAAACTATTGTCCCGTCGCGGGAATCAAATCTGCAACGTCAGTGGTTTATGAGATTTGAGCCAACCAGCCCAACCAATACACTACAGAGGCTGTCAAAGAGGAGTGGAGAGTGAAGTGTATATCACAACGAAGCTAGCTCTTCGTCCATATCGCAACCAGCACGCGCAAGTGCGTAAGGAACGTTGCGGATGACTTGACTGATTGCATCGTACCACGATGTAATTGGCATGACTCGAAATAGCTATCGGTTATGACATGTGGCTTTCGACAGCGGTGTATCGATAGCTCGGTGATTAGTGTTGATCATGTTATCAGGGAATGAGTGATTGGTGACAATGTAAGATGATAATTATGCACGTCTTTAATAATAAATAATAATAATAATTATAGCGTCTATTGTGCCAGGGGATGCAGCAAATTTATAGTTTAAAACTACTCTAAGTTTTAAACAAATGTATCTTTTGGAAAACAACATCTATTTTAACCGACTTTAAAAAAAGGAGGAAGTTCTCTATTCGATTGTAATTTTCATAATTTTTTTATGTTTGTTACCTCAGAACTCCGTCATTTATGAACCGATTTGGAAAATTATTTTTGCGTTGGGTTCAGTATAGCTACGAAGTGGTCCCATATTAATTTCATTGATATTTGACCTCGGACTTTGAAGATAAATTGAAGTCGGTTTTTTTTGATAAAATGTTTACTTGTATTATATAACAAACAATATCGATTTTATTACCTATAAAATCATTTTATACTTACGGCGTCAATTAATCGTGACTCGAAATATTCATTATAAATATAAAACAGCTACACTCACGTCATAACACAATCATAGGATGAGTGTAGACGTTTCATATTTATTTATACTTACAAAAATAAAATGTGTTATGGTCATCTTACAAAATTAAGAACATTCTCTGATTTTGACCTGCAATAGATTCTTTACTTTCACATAAAATGCTTCCGCTTTTTGTTCATTGCACACATATTTCCAATAAAAAGCTGCTTAGAGTTTTTATATGCACTAATTCCAAATCCCACCAGTCTGTTACAAAGGTATAATATTTGTCCAGGTGTAGCTATCTAACCCGCTGCTTTTGTACCAACCTACCTATAGAGACTGCTTCACTTTTGTAACAATATGACGAGAAATAAGAATAAGAAGCCTTTATAAAACTACAGTAAAAGCTAGCAAACTGACCCATATTTGATATGCCTATTCCCTTCTTAATCTAATATTTACTATGCCAATAGTCATCCCAAAGACGATTCACTCCAACCGAAGTGGGGTGAAGTATCCATTCTATCAACGGGGTCGGATATTTGGCCACTGTAATCAGGTCAATGTACCAATCTGCGATAGGGAAGTTGCAAAATCGATTGTACCCGTCCAATCCACTTTTCGCGAACAGATAACACTGCTTCCGAATTGGGGCAGAAACTTTTCTAGGGTATTAAAGCTGGGCATACCTAAACAACGACACAACCGACAACAACGATACGACGAACGACAAAAAACGGTGAAGGAAAATATCGTGATGAAACCCGCTTACGCGCTTTGGAGAGGTAGGCTCTGGCTGTGGTTGTAAATTGTAATACCGCTCACCGAACAAAACCATGCCGTCCAGCGACCTAGTCGTGTTTCAGGATGATGTTCAGTGAACCATCGAGGAGACGGGTCTGAGCAGCCGCTCAACTGCCGTCTCTCTCTAGATCTATGTGCTCCATCTTAGGCCACATCATCGCTTCATATCAGGCGAGATAGTAACCAAACATAGTAATCTATTAAGCGTAAAAAAACACTTCATCGGCTGATGATGATGATGATGATGACACCTAACCAATGACAGCGAAAGCGTCTATCAAGAAAGCACCAGCTTAAAAAACATACATTTCAGTAAAAAACACCTCAATTTGAAGCACTCTACTTTGGGAGTTGCTAAGTGAGGACGGTTTGTATTCCACAAAATTCCTTATAGGTAAAGTGTGCTTCGTGAAATTCTTAGACTTTAACGAACTTTAAGATTGCGTTTGAAGCTCTATCAGTTCGAGAAAATTTAATATGATGATTTTTCAGACGCAGTAAAAAGCTTGTCAACATAATAAATGTTCATTTTGACATTGCTGACTCATTTCACGTTTTCCATCAATTCGTTGAATATAACATTTTGAGGAGTCAAGGCCAGTGGGGCTGATCGCGAGGTGTGACGCTGCAGATACATTGTGCTGCTAGACGTTCCGGATGGACAGAAATTGACCCGATGACTTGGAAGTTGGAAGCTATTGAAGTAGAAAATGTATTCTTGACTGAGCTTGGGACGGCAGCTTGCACGCGTATCTTATTTATTTATTATAGTAAATAGGTAGGTTATTAGGGACACGTGAATATTAAAATGACTAGAATATGTTTACGGGACGATTTGGCAATAAGGATATTATTTAAAAATATACACATATATAAACTTTTTGCCAGGAGAAGTTCTCCTTGATACTTGTTTGGTCCCGATACCACACCGGACCACATAAGTAATACCACACCGAAATTCAAACCCGCACCAATAACTAATTTCCCTAAATCAATGATCAATCATTTCCGACAATACTTTTTAAACAGCAAAAAATAACTAAGATTGATGGAAAGAGTGTATCGTATGTTCTAAAACCTCAAAGTTGAGGCTCGGAATACCTAATAGTACTACATAGTTGAGGGCAGGCGATACTGCCAAGTCATACTGACCCCGAATGATGTATATTATGAAAATTATGATTCACACTCTCTAGAGAGAAGGCCCATGTTCTAGCAGCGGGAACGTAATAATGGGTTGATGATAATATCAAAAGTTTTGTAACCAACTATAAACACACTTTATTTCCCCGCATAACCATCATTTATCCCTTAGAATGTCGCTAATAATGTCCTTATATTACAACGGCTAATGTCCCCCTAATGCCATACAATTTCCTCAGACGCCTGACGACTTCCCCTGATATCAGATAGGTAGCCATCAGCATAGAAATCTCCTACTTTTATTCGATTTTCAACCTTATCTAATTGATATAAGGTCGCAGTAAAACCATGATGTTCCCGGTGATACCTACATTAGTGGAAGCAAAAAATATAGCCAACGTCTGGTGATATTTACGTCGCACTTGATACTAGGAAAATTATTTGCAAATATCATAAGGTCTTAATGAGATTCATTAATAAAACCCTGCTAGTTTGTAATTTTGATAAAACAGAAAATACTTTATAACTAAAGCCAAAGATTCAGGCAAAGATGCGCAATTGATGATTCTCTTTGTACATAGTACCGATAAAGATATGAAATACGTTTGAATTTACCTATTACGTAGCGGGTAGGCAAATGGAACATACAATGACCCATTTCTTCTTATTTATTCAAACGGCGGCACAAGTTCCCGAAAACTTCTTCGCAAGCCTGCTCTCTAACTTCAATCAATTCGTCGCCTTTTAAAATGACATGATGATCAGATATGTCTCTAGCGATAACAAACCACCAGCGCAAACCCTCACGTAAGAATCGTATCGTCCTTAATTACCACCAGAAAATCAACTACGCAATCATTACGTGCCAAGTATAGGTACCGTATTACGTACGTCTGATGGTGAGCTAGTAAAAGTTGCCGTCTTGGCCCATTAACGTGTTCCGCGGAGCACTCGAGCCTTCATTGTGTGGCGACAATGCACGACAATCCTACCCTTTGTTGTCACTTGCCTTGCCTTCCGTGGCCGTGCCGATGGAGTATTATGAAGGCCGCTCTATTTTAGAAGTTTTTATTTATAGACAGGCATTTGCAATGATCGTCAGGTTTACTAGTTGGTCGTTTCGTTGGATGATCGATTTTATAGTAGAGAAAGTCTAATATTCGGTAATATAGTCATTAAAAAACTAGGCAACAGTTTGTAGATTTTGTATTTTGTAAAATAAGCACCTATTCGTCCTAGGATTTTCTTTGGATCGTCACGTTAAGTAACATTACATTAAATTATGAAGGATGAGAACGAAATAACTGGATGAAAACAAATCGAATAAGAAATTCAACAATAACTTCCTATGTACAGGTTAGTTTTGGGAGTGTGTGGATAGCTGTTTCGTCTTCTTTTACACTCATCAGGTGACATTGCCACACGACGGACAGACTACTGTCTGAAGAAGGACGATCCAGATGTGTGATATACAAATTGCATTAATTAATTTGTAGCCTGACTGTAAGTGTAGGTGCCAATTGTATCTTGTATATAGATGCTAAGTGGAATATCGAAAGATTAAATTTACAAAAAACAAAGCTTTTATCGCACGAGTTTGTGAATCGGCCCCTCAAGATTAGTTCATTGTTAGCAGCCCACATTGTTTTATGAAGGAGATGGTTCTACGAAACGTAAGCTGATAATACTACAATGGTGGTATAATCACATTGATATTACCTATAGCTTGTCAACTTGTTTTTATATTTGACAGCCTCTGTGGTGTAGTGGTTGGGCAGGTTGGCTCAAACCATATTCACCGTTGAGGTTGCGGGTTCGATTCCCGCAACGGGACAAATGTTTGTGCACAGAAAAAAAAAATGCGCAAGCATTTGTTTTGTGCCAGGGTGTTGTGGGACCATATGGTCCTCGTAGTTCTCGTAGATACACAAGGAATATATATAATATTTATTCTATGTAAGTTAAAAAGAAGAAAAAAATGCATAAGGACATTAAAATGCTTAGAAACAGTGCTCAGTCTGTGCTGACAACTCGCTATATAGTAAATATATAGACGAGTACATATAAATAACTATTTTAACTTTTTCTTTTCAGTTATCGTTATATACTCTTTTTAGCTATATAGTATCCACTGGCAAACCTTTAACTTGCAGTGGAACGCAATATTATAATATATGATCTCAAATTTTCTTGAAATTTTTCTTTCTTCAATCTTCCATTATATTTTATATATCCTCCTCTGTTTAGATAGGTGAGTTCCTTAAAAAAATTACAACTTTCTTGACTTGTAAGCACGTACATTTTCCGTACCATAAAACAATACCTAATGCTTTCACGAAACTTTTGCCTGAAAAGTTACTCTTATCTTTCAGCAATATTTTATACAAAGGACAGAGGCGATGTTCACGAAAATTCTGTGAAAAAATCTGAACGAAATTTAGACATAAATCATAAGGAAAATATTATCAGAGAGAAAGTATTGCCACCGATCTTTTTGTTCATAAGTTGTGTTCACATCACTTTTTCATTGGGTAAATTTTTGAACCTAAAAAGGTAAATTAGTTGGGTGGAGATCACAATTTCGTTTTATTCTTTGAGAATAAAAACAAAATGAAAAAAAGAGAAACTTCGATAAGAAAAATTAAAAAACCGATGAGGAAATATTCCTACAAAAACATACCCATAATTAGGTTTAGGGAAACTTGATTGCTTCTAACGTTGCTGCCCTACTAACCTGACCTATATAAATCCCTCCACAGGATAACACCTAATTCAAACAATCACGTTAAACCGAAACAACCTATTAAATGAACAAACTATCGTCACGCATCCCTTTCACCTACGTTTTTGTAATCTATCTTTTGATTCTTATGTTTCTTCAAATAGCGGGTCAAACTTGGACAAGAATGCCACAGAGGTAAGGCGAATAGCATAGTATGAGAGAGGCTTATGCCAGGCATGGCCAGGCAGTGGGATGTGAAAAGTGGATGAGGATGATGTTGATGATGTTTCTTCAAAGACTGAGATATCGGTATTCCAATTTTTTTTCATTTTCAAGTCTATCTCTTATATCTGGAATGTGTAGTTAAGATATATATTTCAGTACGATTAAAGTAGGTATACATAGAAAACTGTAAACTAGTGATACGAATCAACAGAATCCTCGATATTTCAATTCTCTTGAAAAATTCCTATGTAAATCAAAACACAACAAAAACCTAGGCTGAGGCACATATTCTATCCACAGGTTGTCTGGAAGAGATTTAAGGGATAAGATCGCCCATCGTTTACTTAACAATACAATACAATACACAATAGTTTATTGTACACCAAACAAATATAATCAGTAGGTACATGAAAACAACTTAAAAACTAAAGTATAATAGGCAGACTTATCGCTAAAAGCGATCTACAAGTACTTTACCTACATGTATCTACAAGTACTTTACATTGTGCACATTAGTTGTATGTATTTATTTTCTTACTGCTTATTTTTTGTTTTGTGAAACAATGCGTTTTATTTTTTTGTTTTGTGAAACAATGCGTTATCTATCTTACTAATATATTTATTTATTCTTCAATAGGAACGTAGGTATGATATACAACAAGTAACAGATTAATTAATTAATCTAAATACAACGGTTTTTTGCGCCTTTTAATGTTAGGTCGGCATTGCATGATAATATAATGAATTTAGAATGCAATGTCATCGAGTTGTGAGCTACCCTGAAAGTTTCAGCTGGACAACTAATAGGGATGTGCTCGAAATTAGAGATTCAAGATTCTACCCGGAGCGACAGACAGTCAGACAGACAAACAAGAAAGTGACTAAATAAAAACGTGGCAAAAAAACGTGGTAAAATGAAAGAGTTTGTATTTCTTACTTACCGTTCCTGGGATTCATGATCCGTGAAAATGTGTGCCAAGTGGTCGTGTGTGCGCTCCATTAATATTCTATTATATTACATATGTAGGGGAACCCTGACCTGGATCGCAATGCGTGTAGTGATGATGATTTCGAAGGGGATACGAAAATTCCTTCTTTGTATTCTGGAAACATGTTGCTTGGCCTATTGTGCGAAATAATGTTTATTAATACCCGATAACATACATATAAAAACTCGTGGTAGGTCTCTCTCTCGTATGCGGGAAGCTGTCTGGGTAGGTACCACAGCTTTGCCAGTTATTCTGCCGCCAAGCATTGGTGCGCAAGCATTACTGTTCCGGTTTTGAAGGGCATGGTAGCCAGCGAAATTACTGGGCATATGAGACCTAATATCTGATGTCTCGGGGTGATTAGTGCAATGCAGCGCTACGCAGTACTTTTTATGATATTAAAAGTTCTGGGTGGCACTGCAGTTGTTATGGGAAGGCGCGGCTCTTACCATGGGGCGAACGGCTTGCTTGTCTCATCACTCACTTCCATAAAAAACAACCTTCTAACAATTTCTACGCTAGTCTGCTACTGCAAATATTTAATAAACTGTAGCTAATAGCAGTGTCGATTAGATGAATGCCTTTTTGTGCTCATGTCAAAGCATTGATTGATATCCTTCAGTCCAATGACTCGCGTCATTCTTGAACGCAAACAAGTATGTTTGTGTTTAGTTAACGCGAAGATGCTGGTTTACGTTCAAAGCATTGATGGATATTCTAGGTCCAGTACACTACGTTGCAATTCAGGTTACGTTTAGCTAACTCGGTGATGTTGGTTTGCGTTTGCATTGCGTGCGCGACTGCACGCACGCTCGACTGGAAATGACTACGAATTAAAGGACAATTACTCGTCTACAGACATTTAAGGATTATGTTTATGATGGTTGGTATTAAAATAATATGTTAGAATTATAATTGCAGTTAATAGTTAGGTGCTTATTTAAGAAAACCGATGACTTGTTACTATACCTATTATCAATCATAGCCAGCGTAATTACGGGGCAGAGATCTGATGTCTCGAGGTGACGAGCGCAATGCAGGGCTTCGGAATACTTCTCATGGCATTACACATTACATGGCATTAAAAGGTCACTTCAAAACTTGGACGTCATATGAAGGTAGAAAACTACAAACTCTTCGAAAAAAAAATTGCAAAGAGAAAAACGTTTTGTGAAGTTTGGGGACGATATTGTAGTAATGGGACGAAAAAATTTGCAAAAATACATTTTATGAAAGCAGAAACGTAAAATAAACACAAGCTTGACTCACGGCATTTACCTACAAATGATGTCATGCTGTGATTGTTGTTTCGTTTGAGATGAAGAACAGATTAAAAATGTCAGAATTATTAGATTTCACAAAAATATTGATTGAATGATCTTTCTGGTTCGACGAATATTCGTTCTAACTACATTTTAGATTTTTTCTCGATTACTGTCCGATCCTCTATTATTACAATGACTCCACCACCGTTTCGGAAAAAGAACCACTACTCAGACTCGGCAAAAAAACTGAGGGGAAATTATTGGAAGAGTATTTAAGAAGTGTTTGAGTGACTGGCTCTTGTTCATTGTTTTTATGATGTTAAGGAATTTCTGAATAGTAGTGACTGAAAAAATACGTAAATATTTGCACGTCTGTATGCATGCTTACAATGGCTAATGTACTTCTTAAAACCATTCTATAAATAACATGTACCAATATAAAATGTAACATGGCAAATAAATTATTCTTATTCTTACAACTAATATTCCCAACGCTGCTGCCAAAAGTGTCAAATAAATAACATTAGTGGCGTCCTCTACCGAATATTGATGCATTCTAGTATCATAAGTCTTTCATAATACTCAGGGTGGCAATATCCCGGTGAGAACATGTAATATTGCTTCGGGGGCCAGTAAAAGGGTTCTGCTGGAGTTTATGATCGAATACGTGAGAGTTTTAGGTAATATAGAAAGATATTGGGATTTTTTAAAGGAGACAGCTGTGCGCCGCGGTTTCATCCGCGTGGAACACTTTCCGGGATAAACAGTCTGTCCAAGGGCTTAAGGTACGTAGGTACCTACTTAAATCTTAATCAAAATCTCTAGTATTTGCTTCATCATCAGGCCATCACGTTACCACTGCTACAACACGGGCCTTCTCTCAGAGAGATTTCTCTCTTAGAGAGAGTATGGGTGATAATTCACCATGCTGGCTCAGTGTGGGTTGGTTGATGTCTCATGTCCTGTAATTTATTAATACATTCTTGGACATCGGTTTGCTCACAATGATTTTCTTCACCGTTTTTAGAGCGAATGTTAAATCCGCACATTACTTTAGAAAGTCAGTGGTGCGAGTGGTCAGTGATTCGAACTCGGGTGCGTCGGATCGAAAGTCACATATGCTCCCATTGAGCCACACTCGCTCTACCACGCTCTACGTAACAGACATACTCGTAGTTGGGTTAAAACACCGATATTGTCCAAAAACATATGGTTACCAGCACGCAAAGAAAAAAATGGTCCGATATAAATGCTCATGCCGACTATTCTTTTATGATACTGAGTGATGAGACGAGCAAGTAGCTCGCCTGATGGTAAACATCACGCATGTCCATAATAATCGCAGTGCCACCTAGAACTAAGTGAATAGCATCTAGTAGTATATAATAAAGTAAATATAGAGAACTACCTAGTCGCTGCCCGCGACTTTATGAGCGTGGTATTTGGTCATATCGCGACGGGATCAGCGTAACGTACCTATGTGCCAAATTTATTCAGAATCGGGTCAGCCGTTCAGTCGTGAATAGGTACAAAGTAAACAAACAGACAGACAGAGTTACTTTCGCATTTATAGAATTATGTGTAAATGCGGACAAACTTCGAATTACGACTAAATTGTTACATCAGATGGTAAAGGTCTCGTTGACAATTTGTTATCATAGAAAGTTTACCAATTAAAGGTTCAGCAAACTTACCTTGTGACGTTTGACCATAATTATATAGGTAAGCCATTGCATTCGAAGAGATTTAGGTATTCACCAGGTAGCCCACTCTTTGAGGTATGGGACATCAAGCACAAGTTTAGGGCTGTAAAAAATAAATTAATATTTAATAAAATTTTAATTAGGCGGCAGAGCGGAGTGGCGCCCTCTGTGGCGGGAGTTATAAATAGATAATTCTACAAATTTTAATTTTGATAGTTCTAAACTTGTGTTTGATGCCCCATACCTCACGAGGATGCAACGGCGCAGTATAATTACACAATATTAGTACAGCCACACGAGTCGCACTATCTCGGACACCTCAACTCCTTAACCTTATCACTATGAGGAAACGCTTTGTTTACATGATAACAGTATAGTGATAAGCTGATAAACCTAATGAATGGGAGTCAACGACATGTTTCAGAAGCTGGCGTGACACGTGTATGCGATCTTTGGCCTCGAAGGCTTTGAAAGCTTTATGTCAGCCATTCTCAACTTTTCTCATTAAAGAGCCTCATTGCGGGCCATAAGTATTTCGTGGTAGAGAAAGTGGAAGCCGTTTTAAAACCATGATAAAGGGTTACAGTAATTATTTTTAGCTAAAACGGCTGCCATGAGCGAAATGAGGGTGCAGTACAACAACGCGTGGCGCGCAATGTTCCGCCTGCCCCGGTGGTGCAGCGCGAGCGAGATGTTCGCCGCGGGCCGCGCGCCCTGCTGGCAGGCCCTGCTGAGAAGCCGGTCGGTCGCCACGCGCACCGCCCTGCATCGCTCCGACAACTCCCTGGTGGCTGCGGTGCGAGACTGGCACTCCAGCCCACTACACCGAACGTGGCGGATGTACCACACACCGATCACTTAAAGGCTATCATTTTCATTTTATTTTATATTTTTATTTTATATTTTATAATTATTATTATTATAAGATATTTAATGAGTAATAATAATAATAATAAAACTTGATATAGGCTTCAAATTATAAAATTTTTGCAGTTACTAAGCAGTGATTAAACCACACAGTTTTGCTGAACGAAGAAACGATTGTAAAAGTAATTAACATATTATTTATAAAATTTGCGTTAGACTAAGGTTAGACTAGTGAAGACGCTAGAAGCCATAAAGTACGGCTTGTTAGCTAAAAAAAAGAATTACGGCGGAAAAGCTGTTGGAAAATCATTCATCAACGTGTTTCTACTCATTCCTTGAAGCACAAATATAAAAGCCACATGCATGTTTCGTTCTCTGCATGCATGCCAAAATTCCGGTTTTTTTCCAGATGGGAAAGTATTTCTAGTAACAAACTGGAATAATAATAATAGCAGTGAAAAATTAAAAAGCACCGGCAACCAAAAAAAATAAATTACTGTGAATGAATTATACTTAGGTAAGAGATATCTTTCTTAATATAAAATAGTACATTTGTACTTAAGTATACCTACGCAATTTCTTCACAAACTGTAGGTAGTAGATCGGTAGGTATTCTTAAAGATTTCAGATCTAAACATGTAGATACCTTAAATTGAAATAAATTTGATCCCTTGTTAATTATATATAGTTTGGTGTACAAAATGCACACCTAGTTAGAAAACTAGTTTTCATGATGAACCTACCAAATTTTCTGTGTTTTACCACAGAATACTAAGGGACAGAAGCATCACTCCGCAAAGAAATTTAAACAAATAGCGACACTTGCTATGACGCAATAAAATTCAATTCAACTCGCGTAGCGTTGCATACCTACCAGTCATATTAACCTAAAGAGCGCCTCTCTTTCTATTGCATAGCTCTTATCTCTTCTGACGCGGCACGTGTAACGACCCGCGACCCGTCGACGGTGTCCGGCTATGTACTTGTAGCTTCGTACCTACAGTACGGAGTGCGCTAGCCCTGGTTTAACTTTATTTTGTTTTGTTTATTTATGGTTTACCAACAATTATTACATCAGTACATACTTAACGAAATATTCGAAAAACATTATTGCTAAACGCTTAATCATTTATAGGGAAACAACGCATGCAAAAGTAAAACCAAATTATAAATGGCACAACATAATAGGTACTAATAAAGGTAATGATTAATTTCATCTAGATTAGGATACAGTTCTATAGAAACTTTTTTACTAAAAACACGCTTTATAATACGATTCGTTTGCCCACCCAAATACTAAGCCAAAGAATAGACAGTAGTGTAAGCTCATCTAAATTAGCTTCCAAGGAAGTTTCCACAAAAGTGAACATTGATGTACCTATCTGCCGTCACGGAACGTCATTTCTCGCTTCCGCCCTGAAAGAACTACTAAAGTATAGATATGGGTGTTTGTTTGTTTGCACGCCACTATTGTCTCAATAATCAGGGAAAGTTTCACACAATTAGATTAGATGGATACCGGGAAACGAGGAAGTGAAAATGGAGGTGAAAATGTAATGTGAAGCTAACAAGGGGTCGTTTATTGAATCTTGGAAATTGTTCGGTTCTGAGACTAATGACTAGATAATGGAGTGTGGTTAACCACGGTTGCCACGAACTAGATGGCGTTAAAAACAAACATAGATTTTCCTTAAAGGTATAGGTTCTTATCCATGTTCTAAGAACTAATACGAGAAAAATACACAAATGTGTTATCTCAAAGATAAAATGAGTGGTTCTCCTTATTAAAAGGCGTTTTTTTGTTAAGCCCCAACAATTTATTTCACCGTAAAAAATTGCATCATATAACGTGGTGGTTATTTTGTGCACTTTTAATACAATTACATAGTTGAAAAATATCTACCTATCTACCACCACCTACCACTATTACATTCAAAATTAGGAATTCTAATTACTGAGTATTCAAAATATTTTATTTATCATTTTAAAAATTTATAAATATTCATTGTAAAAATAATATTGAGTATAAAGAGTTGGTAAACTTACATGTTTTTGAAATGTCTCAAAGCGCCATCTATGCCAAATACGACAAAACTATTGCTACAACAGCAAGGTATGATGTATCAGTGTATCAGAGTTCAGTTACGTATGGGGTGGTGAAGACGTACAACGCAACGTAGTTACTTTAATTTTCAATAGATGTCACTGTATGACATGGTGAACAAAATAAAATAAAGAAAGAGATAATACAAATACTATGAAGAACTTACTATGAAGAGAACGCTAATTAGGTACTTGTCCTATAATAAGATGTTCAGATGTATAGATAGGTTTACCTATTTTTTTTACTAGGTGAGTCGGTATAAATATCATTTACAGGGTGTATTAATTTATGTCAGCGTGGGAACTAAAATTGAAATAAGAATTCTATTTTCCAAATTATATTTCATATTTAAAACAATAAATGGATCAGTTCAATAATCATCAGTGATATGTTTTCTATAAAATAATAAGCTTTTCTACTTGATTACATAATTGATACATAAAATAATTATAAACTTAAATAAGATTAAATCACTCGTTAAAACGCGAGCAAAGTTGAAATTGATCTAGAAATAAAATTACAATTTACTTAATTTATCAAAATTCACTTTACATACATTTAAATATCGGAGTGATTTCAATCCAGTTAAAAGGTACTCAATTTTATCAGATAAAACAGCTTTTCATGTACATGATGCCTCTTCTAATGTTAACAACCTGTATTATAGAGACAATAAATGATAGACATTAATAATATGTATATAGGTACCTAGTACCTACGTATAGAGTTCAATCTATTTCACAATGCATGTGCCTTCTATGTATAGTCGATTAATCTATCCTAAGTTTTAATTAACATGTGTACTTAAATCAAAACAAAGGAACGATTGAAATGGAGAATGGTTGAAAAGAAATGGTTTTTCAATATCTTCCAAATAACATGTATAGGCAGAGGCACCTACATATAACTCGAATAAAGTTCCATCAATTTACGGCCGTATCAAAGAATATCCATCCCTATAAAACAGGTAGAGCTTCAACAAATATTAAAAAAAGGCAGACGTCGCGTCGCCAAAGTCAAAAGTGAAGCACTGAAGCTACCTATGCCGGTCCGCTCGTAATAACACAAGCTGTGGCTTATGTAATAATATTTTACATCATGCTATGCTGATCGGCAATCACAGCGACTTGACATTGGCTCTTCGTCCACATTTAACAAACATAACGCCACCGCCACTGCAATGCTTCAGTTGCTGCTTAGTGAGATTCCGTCCGCCTTTTTTCATTCGTTCAAGGTAAAGAGTATAGAAATTTCTACTTTCAACACCTAATAGCTATCACAGTACACAGATCCATTATATTTATAGTTTTAATAACACCTTTTTCCTAATTCGTTATTAAAAAACATTAATTGCACTCTAAACCATTGTGTTTAACATAATGCCAAAAATATTAAATGATAAAAATCCATAAAGTAATACATTATACAAGTTAGACTTATCTACTCTATAATTTCGTTTATCTACAATAAAATCAGTAATATATATTTTACACCAATTATAAACACGCTAAACTAGGTAGGAGAACTTAAAATACAGAAATACCTAATTTATAAATCTTTGGGATTAACAGTTTAGGTATCCACTAAGTTTGAGCTTTGTAAAAAAGAAAAATATGTCAGGTACAGATTATATTAAAATTTATGTGTTAGTGTTTCCAATTTTCCTAATAACATTTTATCTCAATACGATTTTAATGTGCTATATATATATATATATATATACTAATATATTAAATGGCACATACCTACATATACCTAATTTTGTAACAGCGTACGTAGCGTAGCGTAACTTACTCACATTACTATATCATGCTATATTTAATTTTATTACAATTAAGCCCCAGGTTTACAAAGTAGACATAATTTGACACTGCTATGTTTACACATTAATTTTATTGTTTTTTTTTATTAATAATACAATTATGTCATCTCAAGTTTTATTGATTAGTGACCAAAAATTAAACAGCAGATATAAAACTAGAGCTTAAACTTGTCACCATTATATTATATCTTAGTTTATCCAATTCATTAATTTTCTGTTAATTCAAATAATAATTTATTGCAGATAAATAATAGAGATACCGTTACTTATAGATAAACCTCTATCGGCCAATAATCGTTATCGTTCTTCTATATATTTTTATTTTATATAGAAAATATATTGTTAAAATAATCATTTTATAATAGCGAAGAAAACAATTTTAAATTATCATATCTATTTTATTGAAGAACAATAACAGCTATTTTATAGCAACTATAGAAACTATTGCCATTCAATAAATTATAACAATGAGCAATAAGGTGTAGGTATGATAAATAATTTTGACGTGATAATATGAAATCGCGTGATAAGTTAGACCTAATCAATTACTAATAACAATTTTATACTACCTAGGAGTACCACCAATGTTGGATATTTTTGAGTCAGTGTCCTTTAAAAACAAATTCCAAAGCATCTGCCTTGTCCGTTTTGCTAGTGATTTCGTAAACTTATCGTTGTCTATTTAGAATAATGTTAGGCCCGAGTCAACCAACAACAAACCTGCTGTTAACCGATAGCGCTTAAAGTTAGGTACAATAGTAGACACAAGCTGCGTGAAGCCGTTTACAGACCATTTGCAACATGTAATGCAACGCGAACATCATATACGAACAGAAGATTGAAGGGCTCAACTGCGAATGCGAGAGTATGCTGAAGCGCGTAGCGTGATCGCGGACCGTCCAAAATGTTCGCGCTGCAATGCATGTTACAAATAGTCTGTACGTGGCTTCAGGTAACTTCTGGATAACGAAATGTTGATCAACTCGGGATTAACTATTCTGTGACTCAATTTGAAAATGACAAGAGTGTCTAAAAATGCATGAAATTTGTTTTTGTCGATCTATTATTGGTGATAACAAAAAAAATTTGATTCATTCATTAACATGCAATAATCAATTTTAAATTTACTTGAAACACTTAAATTGCTTGGACTCTTCACTCGTCGTCGTTAAGAAGATCTGTGCACGACTTTGCTTTGGTTGATCTGAAATTAAGATCAAAACAAATTAATAATTAGTTACTATAATTATTGTTTGTTTAATTACTGTAACGTAAAGGGATAAAAGACCTTCTAAATAAAGCCGTAGTCGTATTCCATGTACTAATATTGTATAACAATAGTCTGCTCTCTAATCTGTTAGTGAGTTTAATATAATTTACCAAAGGGCCTTTTTTAATATAATTTAACAAAGCATAACAAAAGGCATTCAAATTAATCATTTTGTAACCACAATATGTAGAACCATAAACCTCAAACATCATTTCAACAGATTCAGCCAAATTATTTTCAACTGGAAGTTTCGCTTCTACGTACGAAAGTTGTACGGTACAACGTGTACTTATTATACATTTTATTTAATACAGGATGTGGCAACATTTTTAGTACCTTTAGGGAAGGTATCTTTTCCCTTGCAGTGAACTTTTGTTCTGAAGAAACATCGCGTGCATATTTTAGAAAATAAAATTGGAATAATATTTGAATTTTGATTCCTCTTCAATGCTAAATTTAACTAAAAAAAAGTAGTAAGTGGATATACTTACTGTGGAATTTTGACTCTTCGACAGATCCTTAGCTCTATGGGCCCACTCCTCACTGCCTTGAAGAGCGCCAGAGCTTCTATGTGAGCCAGTTCATGGCACGCTTGCCCGTTTACCGCTAGCACCTCGTCTCCTAAAAAAACAAAATTAGTATAATTCAGTAATCACTCTACAAGCAAAAGCAAATCTTCACTGTAATAAATTGTAACTCGGTTTTGTAGTCTTTATTACTTTTTTAGTAGGTTGAGTTACTTTGTTCGTTTTTATGATAATCTCTTTGTTAAAGCCGAACATTGTTTCATTTTATTCATTTGTCCTTTTTACTTCGGATGACAAATTACCATTTGCGAACGTCCCGCTTTTTCAGTGCAATACAATTTTTTAAAATCAATTGGCACATAACATGATGAAATGTATGGTACATTGTTATCAGTTTTCGTGCTTAAATCATAAAGAACTACGAGTCTAGTAATTAACACAACATATATGATACCGATTACACATAAACCAAACATTTCTTACCTATTTACACTTGATAACATTTGATCCATTAAATACAGCAATTGTGTTTGTGAACAATAAATTGTTACATACATAAACATTCGTATCATATACCTACGCGATGCCCATTCCAGGCACAATGGTTCAATGAGTGCGAGTTGATATTACGTTCTTTGTTATTATGCCACTTCGACGAACGACCACAATGCGACCGTCCTTATCAAATTGCATTCCACGATACCACAATTTCTGACAGCCCAATCACGACTGTATTATATTAAACAACAGTAGAATGATTAACATACCTGCTTTAAGTCTCCCGTCTTCGACGGCCTGCCCTTGTGGAAGGATGCTCTTTATGAAGATCCCAAGAGGTCCTCGAGGCGAATCGCGCCCTCCCACAATGGTAAACCCGAGGGGCTTCTTCCCGTGTCCTTTCTCGAACGTGATAGTGTGGTAAGTGTGTGTTGGTGCTCGTGGTCGCCGGGGTAACGTGCAAAAGTTGGCTGCGTTAGGTGTTTGTATATCACTCTCACTATCGTGTTTATCTTTAGTCCGTTCCGTCGCGTCAGGCGCGTCGACGTTGACATCGCCTGCGCAACTGAATGTGAGGCCGTCCTTGTTGGCGCCACTGTAGCTGACGACTTGTCGGCGCAGCAGCTTGTTGTTCATGCTGCTGTAACTCGCGTTCTGGCCCTTGAGGAAGTGCGAGTGCGCGGCCGGCGCGCCGTCGGGCTCGTCCGTCGCTGATAGCGCGCCGCGATTACACGCGGCTGCCGACGTGGACGCGGACTCATCCTGTGACACTCGTCGGTCGATTTTGACGTCATATTTATCGCGTTTTTCCTTTCCTAGTATGATTGCGTTTTCGTAGTCTACTGAACTTTCGCGCATCAACATAGGAGCTTTCTGCGTCGGCTCTCTTTGTCGTGAACCGGGACAAGGTTTCTCTCGTTGCCTGCATATTACGATGTCGATCTCCGATGTGCCGGATTTCAGAGCTTCTTTGGCTTCAGACATAGTAAGATCGCGAAGTCTCCTACCGTTGACATTGAGCAATTCATCCCCAATACGAAGCGTCCCTTCCCTGAAAAGTAAAACACACAGTTTTAGTTATTTACACCAAGTTTGAAACATACATAGCATAGCAATGTTTAATGGGAATAAAAGTCTCACCTCTCTGCTAATCCTCCAGGTACTACGTGAGCTACTAAATAGCCAATGTGACCTTCATCAGTAAGCTTAGTTTTGGCGATGAATATCCCTAATTCTTCGGAAGGATTTCTTTTTATTATTTTCACTACTTTAAATTCTGATTTGTCTGGCTTAGGGCCTCTCGAAGGTTTTCTACATGGTGGTATAGGTGGAATGCCACAGTCTCCCATACTAGCGTCTCTTTGTCTCATCTTCTGTTTCTCAGTTAGCTGCAAGTACTGCGGTTCTTCATAATCACTCTCTTTCTTTGGCATACGCCTGAGGATCTCTTTGCGATCTAAAGATAAAGCTCTTTGGGTATGTCTAGGTCTAGGTCTCGGGGCATCTTTCCTTTCTCGGCTCATTCTGCCTGAAGTTCGAGCTTTCATGTAACTGTGGTCCCCAGATACACTACGTCCATGGCACGGTACCAGAGCATTTGCTTGTGACGCAGAACTTTCACAGCGAGATGATATTCTATCACTGTCAAAAATAGAAGAAGCCGCCGACTCATTGACTAGAATACCCGAATCCGCATCTTCACAGTCTTGTATCAACACATTTTCATCATCACACGATATTTGATACACGTCATCGTGAAATACAGAATTCTTTTGGAATTCATCCAATCCAGGTAAAGCTCCGTAAGAAAAACTTCTTAATTTAGCTTTTACTCCACCTCGTTTCTTTCGGCTTTTGCTTACTGGGTTAGTAGCTTTCAAGATATTGTCATTACTAATGCTGTCAACCTCATCTTCTCCCGTTTCTCCGTTTTGTTTATAAAGTTTGGATATGAATTTGTTTGTAGATGATTTTAGATATCGATCAGACATCGCCCTTATTTTTGCTGAGAGACAAGAGCTGGGTCCAACTGAATCCTTTCCATCCTTAGTCTTAAGCTTATCAGTCTTTTTTTGAGATTTGAGAGCTATTGGCGTATCGTCTTCGTAACCTTCGTAGTCGTCGTTAAATATTTGATCACTGGATTTAGAAAGCTTTCCTCCAGCTTTTGGTATGGCGTGGTATCGATCACACTCTGAACCGGAGCTATAACATCGCGTGCCTCTATTGATAAAGGATTTGCCATCTCTCCATTGGCATTCGACGGGACTCTTGGCAAAAAATACATCATCGTCATATTGAGGTGGCATTTTTACCCACGGATTATGGTTTTCGAATTCGATGTGTGCATCGGGGTAATTGGCTGCGTAGCGAAAATTAATGTCCTCGACGTGTCCGAAGCCGCTGCAATCGCTGCCCGAGGTCGAAGCTGCATCGTCACCATGCCGTAAAGGCCCGTTAGATTTGAAGCACGACAGTTTAGTGTTCTTGACTTTATCGAGCAACGGGTTCCGTTTCTCCCGATATACCATATAGTCTTTCTCTAAAGAGCCTCCGCGGTTTTTACGAGTTGTATTGTAATGGTCTTGCGGTGAGCCCGTACCGTTCTGAAGTGATATACGACGACTGATCGGTGTCTCGGCGACACGCTGACGATGAGGGGACTTCTCCACGATAATTATTTGGTCACTAAGATTGTAGAAGTTAGTTTCAACCGAGCTGCTGCTACTCTTTCGATTAGGGTAGCGGACTGGTGACATATCTGAAAGTAAAACATAAAAATTCAAGTCAATAAAAGCTTACTACAGAAAATTGATTGAAAGTGTGATCACGATCTATTGAGAGTTGTTAGTACTGCTTTTGATTTCTCTAGATAATCGACACTTTCCAGTTATAGAGAAGTTGATACGTATGTATTCACACGTCAAATAGCATGGAGGGAAAGTGAGCTGCTTCCCATAACAGTAGCCGGGCTTCCCGTCTCTGCACTTATCAAGTGACAAGGTTCGTTAATTAGACATGTTATGTTTAAGGAAGCAGGTATTTGGTTACCAATGCTCGTTACAACATACGGTTGGTTCTGCGAATTTAGCGAGTCAGTGATGTCACCGTTTGTAATGAGATATTTTGTACTCGCAAGTATTGTGATCGTTTTGTCAAGGGGTAGGTATTCTAGGTGACTTTACTTTCACTGCAGTGTGAGCTAATTTATCTGTGATAATTTCTGTCGCTTAGCTATTGCCCTTTTGTTAGAGAAAGGTAGTTAAACAAAGTAGTATGGGACAGCGTCACAATTCTATATCACCGACATTAAGATTCAAAATGGTTGGTTTGCGGTGCGGTAGACAATAAGGTGCCGCAGTTAGAAATGGTGTTGTTAAATCAATACCAGTACTTCCTAATACCACAGTTTGTTCCACACCCATCATTGCATAATGTTTGCATCTTGATCATCAGCCCATTACGTTCCCACTGCCGGGACACGGGCCTTCTTTTATAGAGAGAATATGGGCCATAATCCGCCACGCTGACCCAGTGTGGGTTGGTGAATGTCACATGTTCTTGAATTTTTGTGAACATGTCTTAGACATGCCGGTTCCCATGACGTTTTTCCTTCACTGTTTTTGGAGCGAGTGTTACATCCGCACATAACTTAAAAAAATCATTAGTGCGGAGCCAGCTGGATTCAAAATTGGGTGCTCTCACGAGCACGTGTGACTTTTCGATCCGACGTACCCAAGTTTGAATCCAGCTGGGTCGGCACCACTGACTTTGAGCCACACTCATTCGTAACGTTTACATAAGAATTGCATAAAACAGATTTACATTAGCGACAAATCTTGTTACGCGTTAATGTATGCGTGCGAGTCGATAGCACTGGCATAAATTAATAAAATTATGCATGATTTTAATTTATAATTAGCCTCGTTAATTACTTAATCAGCTGTTACTTAATTAATAAGTGAATCGGTATTTATAGGATATTGTTCGTTAAATTAAGACAGA
Organism: Petrophora chlorosata; assembly: GCA_951640565.1. NCBI lineage: Eukaryota > Metazoa > Arthropoda > Insecta > Lepidoptera > Geometridae > Petrophora > Petrophora chlorosata. The sequence continues at coordinate 8,530,651 of OX621190.1, forward strand.
GCTAAGGGTCAAAACTCATTAGGAAACGTAGTATACAGAGCAGAATTACCATCGTGACAGTGATTGAACAGGAGAATTATTTTTACAAACTTTCATTTAACTGGCTGTTTGGGTCAAATCTTGAAAGTTCAATCAGAACCACTTCTTAATATCTACGGGCTTGAAATTATGCAAACTTCAAAATCCGATGACAATGCAATATTATGGTAACAACCAGCTGATCTGATGATGGATACGGAAGGTGGGCAATGGAACTCATGGACGGATTATCGTAAACTACTAGTGTTTGGACTCCTTTTAATCTGCTTGCGGTTCCGAATATGAATTTGTCAAAAATTTGTCTTGAAAAAAAAAATTACAACGAGTATTACAGGTTTGTAGAAGGCTTCCATCTACCTGTCTAGAAATCTAACAATTTTTTTTTTCAAACACTTCCGCCTGCCTGTTTGAGCTAACATTGTTATTTGTATACAATCATTTTAATAAAACAATGTATACCAAAATTGTGTACACCAAATGAAAATTCAACATTTGTTTAATGTTTAAAAAAAATAAATCATAGGTAATTTAATTTTGAATATAATTTTAATGTAGTGAGCTTAGATTCTTCTTTTGGAAGGACGTCTTCCTGCAGGAAATATTGACGGTTTAATTGTGTGCAATAAAGTAATTACTGGACTTAATACATAATTTTAATTACTCTTATTGCGGATTATACCTACAAGTAGTAATTTGCTCGGGTTTCAAAATACACGATTTTTGTTAATAATGCTAATTGCAAACTATTTAGGTGCACAGGAACAAAGAAACTTATATTACTACCGTCAGCCGGGACTTGAACCCGCATCACAACAAGTCCTAACAGCGCGGTTACTATACTTTTATGGTGATTAAAAAAATAAGTTAGGATATACAGAACCAATTAACAGTTATGTACAAACATATAGAATGATAAAAACTAAACTAACCTACAACAAAATTAAAAAAGTTAGGATATTAAATATATATATTTAATATTTATTATCTATAATAAATATTATTATAGTATATTTTAAACGAGTTAAAAAAATATGTACATGATATATAAATTTTAAATTACCATAACCTCGGCCTTAATAATGTTTGTATGAACAACCTAATTTTTAATTAAAACTTTCTCGCACAAAAAGCTTTTGATCGTAACTCGAATATTAAAAACAATATTATACTGCATTCGATATTCAACAGTGAAAATAAACTGGTATTATAAAAGTTCGTTAGCGAAACTTTTAATACTTACATTGAAACAATATGCTTCTGCGACTCCATTAATTTTACAATCGCTCAATACCTATAGCTTATAGATAGGTTGGTATATTCTACTAGTCTTACTTTCTATTAATATTATAAATGCGAAAGTTTATGAGGATGGATGGATGAATGGATGGATGTTTGTTACTCAATCACAATCAATGGATTTAGAAGAAAATTTAGTATGCAGGTTCTTTAGGTCTTGGAAAAGGGCATTGGCTACTTTTTATCCTGGGAAACCGCGGGGTATAGCTAGTATTATAAATGCGAAAGTGTGTGTGTGTTTGTTACCACTTAACTCTTTAACTACTAATGGACTTATTTTGATAAAATTTAGTATGTAATTTTATAGATATACTTTTCATACAAAGGGAGGACGGAACTATAAACCGTAGCGTGGAGGAAGCAACTATAAACCGAATTCTACGCGGGTGAAAAAGCGCGGCCCAGCTAGGTACGTTCGTAGGTACAATGCAATAAAAGCATCATCTATCTCATATGAATATGGATTAGAGACTGATCTGCACTAAGGTGACCACCTTAGTGCTTTTGTAGAGTCTAAAGCATGCCTGGGGCTTTATTGCCTAATTCTGACATCTATCGCGATACCTTTCATAGGGATAGCGATTATAATCGTGATCTCGTTTTAAAAATGAAATCATCTAAGTTTTTAATCACAATCGCTATTAGAATGAATATATTACATGACATGAAAGAAATCGACACACAGCGGTTCAAATAATGCGTTTTGTTACTGGTAGGTTCTTCAAATACCAATAATTTCCAATTATTAGCAATTTGGCTTATAATTTAAATGTCAAATTATAATAATGCTCACCTAAATATCTTTCAAAAATGAGTCGCAATCGCTATCGTAATCACAATCGTTAGTTTATCTATCTGAAGTATGTTAATATCCTGCAGATGTCAAATTGAAAGGTATCGCGATATATGTGTAAGTTAAACAATAAGCCCCTGGTCTCACATTCTTTTTCCGAACCAATTCATATAGTCAAGTCTTTGGTAGGAAAGTTTTCCGAGAGTTTTGAAAATTGCTAATTTTATAAATTTTGATGTGTTCTATCCGAATTTCAACTTTGCCACCTCGTATTTTTGCCGCTGGCGCCGCCATATTTTGAAATATGGAGCCTAAAAGCAGTTTCTTGACAATACCTCCTTCCCGACTTATTTTACGATAAAAAGTTATATACAAAATGAAACTAGAGATAATTACTTACAATTTGCGTATGTATCTTTTTTCATAAAGTCAATAGTTTTGGCGTACGAGTGCCGCAAAATGTACTCCAACACGCGCGTCCAATAACCACTAATTTTCGAACCAATCGACTGTACCAAATGTCTTTCAAAAATCTTGAATTACCTAGGTGTTCCAGAAATTTTTAAATATCTACTATATTGCACAATTATTACAATAAAAAACAAACTACAATAACTGATTCATCTGACTTTTCACCTAAGAGCCAGGAATTACTAAGTCATCGATAGAAAATCCTTTACGAGTACACAAGAATGTACGTACATTTCCAAATGATTTAAACAGCAATAAATCGTAATTTTTCATTATAAACATCCGAATGTTATTTTGTGTTTACGATAAAAAAAGACTTACTGCTAAATAAAACAAATCATGAAAGTAGGTATAATTAGAATTGTACATAAGCAGAATTTATATTCATTACTGATTATTCTCAGTATCTATACCTGCCCACTTTTTTGATAACCGTCGCTAGACTTGGTTTCTTTTCACAGAACTGCTTTTGTTACAATATTATTAACAGTCTGGTCGGTTTGTTATTCTATTTAACGCCAACACTGCTTCTTAGTAGGTCAAGTCGGATTTAGGCACTGGAGCTGATGTTAATAAATCGCATGTAGACTTAGCACATTGATACTATGAGACTCGCCCACATATTGTCAACTTTATGTATTTCCTTTAGTATTCTGTGGTATATGTATGTACATACTTTAGTTGTTCAGGTTTAAAGAAGTTTATTCTCAATAAGACCAATGTCAGTTACTTAAGAACAATAGTAAACTTAAATACAAAATAATACATTCGTCATTCCGTCCGATCGGTAAGGAAAAACGTAGGTTTCATTTGCATAAAATAGGAGTTTAAGTTATAAATGGCCAGGAACTTTTAAAGTGTGGCTATTACCATCACGTACTGAACTGCTTAAAGGTCTTTTTCACCAGAGATCTCTAAATTGTTCAGTAGGTAAAATTAGATTTTAAAACCCATCAATAGTATTTATATATATTAATTGAAAAATTAACTTAATTATAAGTATGCCTAGCAGGAATTTATTCAAAGCTAAATAAAATTATAATAATTATGATTTGGAAGGACGGGAGATTCCTTTGAATGGGTAAAACTATGAACGAGTGGGTAGCGGGAACTCATACGACTTGCTGACTGACGCATCGCGTATGAGGAATTCGTGCTCCGCACCAATGATTTTCTAAAAGTTAAGTGCGGATTTAACACTCGCTCAAAAAAGGTAGAGGAAAACATCGTTTACAAAGTTTTAGTACATATGGCATCCATCACCAACTTACACTAGGCTAGCGTGGTTAACTTTGGCCCGTACTCTCTCTATGAGAAAAGACCCGGCCGGGTCCTAGAAGTGGGAAAATATGTGAAAATATGTTTTTCTTAAAGTTACCTTTGTTTTAAATGATCGATATTGACAAAACAGCCCCCTAAGAATATTAATCGATGAAAACAGAATCTTTGTTAAAATAACACTTGTTACCTCTAAAATTACGGTGTGGGTCTAACATTTGTTAACTATAGCATTATCATTAACGGATATTATTATATTAACAATATATTATTAACGGTATATTTACCATGTTCACATTTGCCATGATCACGAATGAACAGTTTTTCCGTGATCATGGCGCTTGTAACTGTGCCGAAACATCGAAAACTCAAAACAAATAATAAACATGGTAAATATCCCGATAATAATATATAGAATACTAGTGTAAGTGGCCATGATAGTTTAAACCTATAAGTAAGTATGTTCTGATCTACTGATTATGTTTAGACCATAAGGTTTGTAGTGTTTGTAGTTCCTAAATTAATAAAAAATGGGTTTACCAATTCTGGACCTGCGCGTGGATCTAGCTTCAGTCTCAGGCGAGACGGCCAGCAGCCGGGGCGGCTCGCCTTTCTTGAACCACCGCATCTTCTGGCTTGACTCGTGGATCACTTCATTGTCTCGTCACTGTAACAAAGAAAATAGACCGTTAGTAAAATATAATTAGATTTCTTCTTCTTTGTGTCGATGGTCCATTAGGTACCAAAATAACTAGTAATTCGCTACAAACTGGAACCCCCTTTTCTTTGCAACTTTTGAGAGCGAGTGTGGCTCAGCGGGAACTCGTGCGCCTTTCAATCCGACGCCTGGGTTCGAATCCCGACTCGGCTCCTGCACCAATGACTTATAGTTAAGTGCATATTTTGATCGCTCGCTCTAAAGGTGAAGGAAAGTACTAACTAGTCGTGTTTCGGGATGATGTTCGGTGAACCATCGGGTAGACGGGTCTGAGCAGCCGCTCAACTGCCGCCTCTCTCTAGTGCTATGTGCTCCATCTTAGGCCACATCATCGCTTCACATCAGGCGAGATAGTGGCCAAACATAGATCTATTAAGTGTAAAAAAAACTTTCGACCGATTTTGCTCATATCTGAACGCAAAAACTGTGTTTACATAAACAAGCCTAGAAAATGTTGTGAAGATTAGATCAACGGTACGCAAGTTATCGTCGAACAAACGTAGAAACAAACAAACGCCGATTTGTTGATCAGACCCCGCTTCGCTCGGTCAATTATTGCTCGATGCTAGGCTACTGCCACCCCAGGTGTAGTAGATTCATAGAGCTTTGATCGAGTGCAGGTGTTGGTGCCTTGAGTGCATGACAGCAAGTGCTGCATAGTTTGCGCTGGAGCACTGCAATCAAATCGTGACCCATCAAGGTCAATGTAGCCCCATTTACTTAAGTTGCTCCTGCAGCAGCCCACTTGGGCCCGATTCAGTTAAGCTGTTAAGCGACTTCCATGCAGGCCACGGTATTAATTTAATCACGAGAGTTAGTCAATTATTTTTATGCTTATGTTTTGCTCTTACAGAAAAAATAATATCATTTTTATTCCTGTCATAAATAAATATCATTATCATGTAATAAATATCATTTTTATTCATGTCAATAAACAAAAAAAAAGCATTGTAACTATATTACTCGGAGGAGATCGCCTCTCACAAACATCAGATACTATCGAATTTTTTTTTGTGTAACTGTATGGTACGGTCAAATTGTTCGCCTGATGGTAAGCGCCACGCCTTCCCAATTGCAAAAAAACAATTGCAGTGCCACCCAGAACCTTTAATACCGTAAAAAGCACTGCGTAGCACTGCATTGCGCTCGTCACCCCGGTCTCATATTATATGGATAGAGACATAGAAATCTACAAATTCACATTATCGTCCAACATATTAACAAAAAATAATTAATATATTAATATAGTACCTACCTAAATACTGTAATTGGCAAAGGTGATACCGATTCCACATACACAGACACGTATGTACTTGATGATGTTAGATATTCTTGAGTTCAAAGGAAGTACGTAAATAACCGATGTTATAAGTTATGTGCCCAACCTTTGCCCTTTATATTTTACCGAAGTACCCAAAATGTCTTCAATAACAGATCTAATGTTTCCAAACGGGTAAAATGACGCCCTCAGGCCATAAAACCGGAACGTTCGTCGTAGGTTATAAATTTAGTAAGATATTTGACGTTTTTAAATTTAGCATTAACCAAGTCGACCTTTTAGCAAATCCAGGTGTTCTGCCAAAAAACGGGTTCTCAAAATGTTTTATTACAATTTATCTTAACTAGTGAATAAATTACTTAGATTACTTATCTTTGGTCAAGCAAGGATACCATTATCTTACGGAGATCGATAACTCTTCATTATTGGCCATTATGACACTTAGAGCATTCGGGCTGACAAAAGATTATGATGCGGGTTCAAGCTCCAGCCAGTGGTCGTAAATTTTATTTACAAAGTTGAGTTTTTTTCAAAGTCAAAGTCAAATATCATTTATTAAATAGGCACAAAAGTGCACTTTTAAAGGTCATAAACACATGATACAAATAAAATATGTTAAAAAATGTAACTTATGTTAACATGACTTTGAAAAAAAGGTAAGTATGTTTACCCATTTCTTTCCAATACTCAAATTGAAGTCTGAGTGCTGAAAAGAAATGCGAAAACTGACTCTACCAGTGCTTCGGAAATACGCCTTGGAATTCGTTAATGCTTCATAAAAATATATGTAATAAAAGGTCGTCTATAAGAGATCGGTTATTAGCGATAAGACCGTCCATTGTACTAATTCAATTTTTAAGTTATATTTTTTGTTTTTGTTATGTTATTTGTGTACAATAAAGTGTTATTAATCAATCAATAAATCAATAAGAACGCTAATGGCATCAGTATTACTCACTTATTATGATCATTCGCAAAGTTTTAAAACTAACAGGATAAATTATTCCAGTCTCAGCCACAATTGCAATCCAACACCTGCAATCCAAATGATTTTAAATAGAATCAAAATGGATGTCATTACCAATATGTAGCAACTGGTAACTGGATCCGTAAAAAACATGCCCAGCAGCATTTAACTTATTTGCAAATGTTGCAATGCTTAGTTCTAAGTGGAACCATCGGCCACCTCAACTTAATTACCAATACCAACTGGTTATGGACCCACACTTATAGGAATCTTACTTTATTAGACTCTAGGTTTAGGTAAATAGTAACAAAAAAGTACCTAAATAGTTACGATTTTTATTAATTTTTTTTTATTTGGAGAAGATTTGCAAACTCGACGTCTTCGCCGCCACGCTGGCCCAGTGCGGGTTGGTGGGTGTCACATGTCCTTGATTATGTGTTTTTTTTTATGGAACTGTATAACGAGATGAGCTGGTCGTTTGCCTGATGATAAGCAATACGCCAGCCCATAGCAATAACAGCACCACCCAGAACTTTGTTTTGCAAAATCCTGCGCGGCGCTGCACTGCGCTCGTCACCCTGAGACAATTAGCTGTAGAGTCTCAATGCCCAGTAATTTCGCTGGCTACAATGCCCTTCAAACCGGAACAGTAATGCTTGCGCACTACCGCTTGGCGGCTGAATAACTGGCAAAGCTGTGGTACCCACCCAGAAGGCTTCTCGCATACGAGAAACCTACGACAAATAAAATTAATTCTTGGACATGCCGGTTTCCTCACGATTTTTTCCTTCACCATTTTTAGAGCGAGTGTTAAATCTGCACATAACTTTAGATAGTCAGTGGTGTGGGCAAGCGGGATTCGAAGTTGGGTGCGTCGGATCGAAAGTGACATGTGCTCCCACTGAGCCACACTTGCTCTCAGTTCAGATAATAGTTGGTTGCAATACTGGTATCGATATCTGATAAACGAACTATGTATGTACATATATATATATTATCTGATATCGTTACTAAAACCTTACCACTATGAATACAGGCCTTAGACCTGTTCTTCTCCTTTTACGATGCTATTTACACATACCAACATATATTTGCTGAGGACACAAAAAGCGGTCAAGAATGAGTTGGAATGGCACCTCAAGGCCTCGCATTTCTATAAGTGGTAGAGCATTAATTAATGAGAATATTAATTATTTGGATGCAATGCCGATTGATTGTTTTGCACTCCAATAATAGCAGTGGAAAACATGTTTTTACATAACCTTGCTTATAATTGCGGGTACCTCTAAAACATTTTCGCCGTAGATGGATCCATAATTAAAGCAGATCCACTTTTATACGCGATTTTTTTGGCATAATTGTCCAAACTCTGAGAAATGTGAATAACCGGCCAAGTGCGAGTCGGACTCGCGCACGAAGGGTTCCGTACTATTATCTATGAAAACGACAAAAAAATATGTATGGGAGCCCCCTTAAATATATATTTTATTCTGTTTTTTAGTATTTGTTGTAGCGGTAACAGAAATACATCATCTGTGAAAATTTCAACTGTGTAGCTATCACGGTTCATGAGATACAGCCTGGTGACAGACGGACGGACAGCGGAGTCTTAATAATGGGGTCCCGTTTTCCCCATTAGATACGGAACCCTAAAAAGGACAAATTTTATCTACCTATGGTACCTATAAATATTTAATTCAATAAGCTATCCTCCTTACATATAATATTTTTTTAATTGAATGGAGTGACGAGACGAGCATGTCGTTCGCCTGATGGTAAACCCATACCATAACAATTACAGTGCCACTCAGAGCTTTTAATACCATAAAAAGCACTGCGTAGCACTGCTTTGCGCTCATCACCCCGAGACGTCAGATATATGTACATATGCGCATTAATATGTATATTATTATTCGTAAGATAATATAATATGAAATATGGAGCGGCCAAATTCGTTTAATGATTAGAATATGGTCTGAGAGTTCTCTAGTATTTTAAAAATGAGTTACAAGTTAGCCACATTGTTTCGGCAATCTTGAAAGGCATTGCACCGCGCGTCCTGAGACAATAGTTCATCTCGTACTTTCACGTGAATTAGTGCCCTTTAAACCGGGACACAGTAATATTTGCACGCTACTGCTGACGCTTAAATATCTGGCAAAAGTGTGGTACTTTCAAAGGCAGATTTGCAGGAAAGGCTTACTACTACGAAATCGATATTAAATAATATTGAATATGAAAATCTTTTTACATATAGATAGTATTCGTCATCATCAGCCCACACGATGTTTTCCTTCACCGTTTTTAGAGCGAGTGTTAAATCCGCTCATAACTTAAGAAAGTCAGTGGTCCGTGGCCAGCGGGATGTGAACTCGGGTGCGTCGGATCGAAAGTCGCACATTCTCTCACTCGCTCCACTTAGATAGTATTGCAACCCAATATTGCAAAAGCCAGTATTGGCGGTCAGTGTCGCAAATAGAATAATTTATTACCAAATGGCTCACATGACTCTAATTAGCTAAGATAAAGAATTTAATTTCAATATCTGAACCTGCACTACACTTACAATATCTCAACTGTCAATCTAGTTTGCTGGACTATTATGACACGACATTCATCATGAATCGATAGTATTAAACAATCATGATTCATGATTGTTTAATACTATCGAACAATATCATAGTAGCTTAACACTCCTGGAGTAGTCAGGCCTAGCGCACTCCGCACTGTAGGTACGAAGCTACAAGTACATAGCCGGACACCGACGTCAGGTCGTTACACGTGCCGCGTCAGAAGAGATAAGAGCTATGCGATAGACAGAGAGGCGCTCTGTAGGTTAATATGACTGGTAGGTATGCAGCGCTACGCGAGCTGAATTGAATTTTATTGCGTCATAGCAAGAGTCGCTATTTGTTTACATTTCTTTATTTAGTGATGCTTCTGTCCCTTAGTATTCTGTGCTTGAGTGCATAAACTGTTCGGCGTACTGATAGTATTGTGAAGAAACCGCTAATGATCCGTGAGTGGCCCGGTACGAGCAGTTAAGTGAAATCGGGATGAAATGTCCTTCTCCGGGTTATCTTTGTGCTTAATTTCATCAAGATCGTGTCGTGGTGAAAAGGTATCAAACAGACAGAGGGAGCCAGTGTGAAGATTCGGGGTGAAAACGCCATATGACGTGATTTTGACCAAATTCGATCGAGAACTCTGTATCTACGGAAGCTACGAGTTAAGTATTTTAAAAATATGAAATTCTATTTTTTTTTTCAATGTTCACGTAAGTAAAAATCTCGATAATTTTTTTTCATGAATAATCAATGTTTTACTCACGTTTTGTGTTTGATCTCAAGAACCCTACGGTATTTCAAGATGATTTTTTCTACGAAAAGTAGGTAATAACAACGCCTTCAATTTTGTAAACTTTTTTTTAGGAATCCATTTATGCCTAGTCAACACAAATTTATATTGTTGGTCGAAAGTCCTAAGGCCCGCATAATTATGACCACCGGCCGGATGCGCAGGCACCGGCGAGGTGGACTCGATTTTCGTGACGTCACAGCTCGTGCGTAAGAGTACGCATACATAGATGCTACGGCGATCGTAGGAATATAATAATATATTTCCAAGAAAATTGAATCTTAAAATAATTTCGTTTACCGATCGAACAGGCTTGGATAATAGTAGCTTCATTAGAATTGTCATTGAAAAACCAAAAAATAATAACCATGTAACCTAACCTTGGTCGACCCACAGTTTACCTTCTTACTGCTGTCGTGACGACATTTCTATTGTGTAACAAAGTTATTGAATGCTTACGGTTCACACCTCAACAACTGAATAGTGTCAGACTTATTCCAGTTCAGTGGGCTTTGAGAAGAAACGTGGTGCGGATGACGTGATTTATTATTATATGTTCAAACTAAGGCTTTATATATATGCCTTACTAGCGGCGCCGTATGATTTCATCCGCGGTTTCTCGAGGTAAAAAGTAGCCTATGTGTTAACCCAGGGTATAAGCTATTTCCATTCCAAACCTCACTCCAATCCTTTAAGCCATACACACACCCAAATAACACTGAAAACTAGAAATAAAAATTATATTAATATCTTTTCTTAGACACGCCTACTGATTAAAAAAAGAACTAAATTTAGTCTTGAAAATTGAGTTGATGGCTAATCTCATCAATATGTTCCTAATACAGTCGAAATGTCCAAATAAAAATACAAAAACATTCAATATTTCAAATATTTAAATCCGCATATGTCAGCTGTCTCATAAAACTGCCATAAAAGCTAAACATCACACATTGAAGCCTAGCAAACACACATTAGGAACACAAAAGTATTTTACACCTTAAGAAAAGGATCATAATAAATTACCTACGCAGCATAGAAGTTTAAGGCATATTGATATGTTCAGTTTACATAAAAGGTGTTATTTTGCTGCAATAGACATACATCATTGTCACAGCATACTTATAAAACGGTATGTCATCTGCTTGCAGACTTTTTACTTTGCTTATGCGTCGTGATGATGGCACGATTCACTATATATACGATCCACGATCGAGTCTTTAGAACTTGTATGGCTTTATAATATTAAGTGCAATAGCTAATCATCTAATCATCTAGCATCAGGCTGAAAGAATCACCGAAAATTAGTCTGCTAGGAAGCAGTTTGGCTAATAATTGTTATACAAATCGACGCTGTTATATCTGCCTATAGGTAGCTCATATTATAATGTATACCTACTCGCAATATTAAGCATCATTTGTTACACCCTGGTACATAAGAAATGACGATCTTCATCGGGACCTAAAAGTAGAGTTCGTCCATAAAGTTATAAAACAATATGCCGAAGCTCACGAACATAGACTTCACCATCATGTAAACGTCGAGGCAATCCAACTCCTCGACCACACAGATATAGTGAGAAGACTCAAAAGAACTACACCGTTTGAGTTAGTGTAGTGCTAGTGCTAGTGAATTAGTGTAATGTAGCAATAGTTACCCAAAAAGAACACATGAACAAAGTGCATTCGCTTTAATAGAGACAATAAGATAAGTGTTAATGGACACATTCTTAGTATTAAGCTATGTATCAGTTTAAGTTCAATTTAAATTACTTATTAGCCTAATTATAAGTCTAGATTGTAATAAAAATAGGAAGCAGCGTTATGTATGATGCTCCCTAGAATAAAGAAAAAAAAATTGTTACATTTGCATTAAATTATTGTACAGCTTCTTTTTCTTTTCTTGTATAATTTAGTGTGATGTAGGTATGGTGTCATGAATATATTTTCTTTCTTTCTTTCTCTATTATACTTGTAATAAGCGTATAAGAACTAAGAATATACCTACTTAGTTCACAATAGTTCTATCTCACTACAAAACAATAGGTCTTTTCCTATTATATATCCACTGAGGCAATCATTGAAGTTGATCTACTGCACATATCCTACATGACATATCCACTAACGAGTCTAACGACGTATTTACTACATTTCCGCATACAAATCACTCAGGAAGTGCCGAAGAGGAACTGAACGCTATATTCTCGCGTTTATGTTAAATATTGCAAAGTGTTATTTTGAGAAATTGACTAAATGTTTGGGTCTGCACTTTGCGCCGCTTGAAACGAATGGATTTTGGTTTTTAGTTATTCGTTATATTAAGTTTGAAAATCGAGGCTGTTTATTGAAGTAAGATTATAAATAATCTGTAATACCTAGGTACGTACTTTTTATGGAACTGAGTGATGAATCGATCTGGTCGTTTGCCTGATGGTAAGCGCCAAGCTTGCTCATAACAATTGCAGTTCCACCCAGGACTTTAAATACCATAAAATGCACTACGTGCCACTGCATTGCGCTCATTACCCCGAGACATTAGATATTGTCTCATATGCCCAGTAATTTCGGAACACAGTAATGCTTGCGCACTTCTGCTTGGTGACAGCATAACTGGCAAAGCAGTGCTCCCCAAGCCCCCAGATGGCCTCCCGCATACTAGAGACCTACCACGAGTAAAAGATACCACGAGTATCATAAGGTATATCACATAAGGTATATCACATCACAGATATCTGAATAAAAAAAACGTTTATGTCGAATAGATTTTGCAGGCCTAAGGTTCTGGCCAGGTCAATATGGTCAATAGTGTTTCACTATTATTATATTCTATTGTATATTAAATTATTGATTGACGAGACAAACACACCTTACGATAAGCAAAACGCCTGCCCGTTGTCATAGCTTTCAGTCTTGCGTTTATGTATGAGTGGGATGTTTATTTACCAGCGAGTGTGGCAGCAGTGGGATCATTTGCGCCTTTCAATCCGACGCACTCGAGTTTGAATCCCGCTGACCTCGCACCACTGACTTTCTTAAGTTATGTGCGGATTTAACACTCGCCCTTAAAATGGTGAATGAAAACATCGTGAGAAAACCGGCATGTCAAAAATTAATCACAAAAAATGAAGGACACGTGACATTTGCACTGGGCGCGTGGTGGATTATGGCTCATACTGTCTGTATGAGAGAAGGCACGTGTCTCAGCAGTGGGAACGTGATGGGCTGATGAGGATGTATCTTTCCTTGTTGAATCATCTGTCAACCATCCTATAAGAACACCTACAAGTTTAAACAATGCCACAGAAGACTTAATAGTACAATGCGTGAAAAAGGTCATTGCTTCTGCTAATGACAGATTCCGATGATTAGTTTCGTAGAACAATGGAATGAATTCAGACTATTATACCTATAGGCGTTACAATGGAATAAATGTAAAAACCACACTCCGGAACTTTCTCATCGAACTTGGCTCTCTTATGTAAGAAACCTGTAAAAGGGAAGCCAAAGTAGCTGGTATGGCAAAGATGGAGAGGACTAGGTTATATCACAGAATACTAAGGGACAGAAGCATCACTCCGCAAAGAAATTTAAACAAATAGCGACTCTTGCTATGACGCAATAAAATTCAGCTCGCGTAGCGCTGCATACCTACCAGTCATATTAACCTACAGAGCGGCTCTCTTTCTATCGCATAGCTCTTATCTCTTCTGACGCGGCACGTGTAACGACGCGCGACCCGCCGTCGGTGTCCGGCTATGTACTTGTAGCTTCGTACAGTGCGGAGTGCGCTAGGCCTGGTTAAATCGCGTGTATGGTATTGAAAGTTGATAACTAGACAGTTATTCAAGAAAGCGAGAATAAATCAGAGGTTTTTTTATGGAACTGGGTGATGAGACGATCATGTCGTTCGCCTGATGGTAAGCACCACGCCTGCCCATAACAATTGCAGTGCCACCCAAAATTTTGAATACCACAGAAAGCACTGCGTAGAACTGAATTGCGCTCATCACCCCGAGACATCAGATATTAAGTCATATGAGACTTAATATCTGATAAGTGTAGTAATTTTAGCGGCTACAGTGCCCTTCAAACCGGAAGACTGGCAAAATGTGGTACCTACACAGATGACCTGCGGGAGATCTAGTAAAAATCAAACAACAACAAATGGCTGAGGCCAGAATTGAGAGCCTTATTAAACTACGCGAGTTTACTCGGCGAACAGGCCGCACACTCGCGGCAAACGGACAAACACGATGCGCACTCGCAGTAAACACGTTGCGAATTCGCAGCGTTCTCGCGCCGTCTCTTCGACACAATCTAGTTGAATACGGAATTTTATATCCACCTAAACGAAATGTCAGGCTTCGCTAGCGTCTCGGTTGGTGGCGAGTGTAGAATATTGAAGGATCGCGGCGAAGACGCCGCGGTTTCGCCACGAACTCGTCGCGTAAAAACGCTCAGAGCACGCCAGCGTGATAAGGCTGTCAGAGATTCAGTTCGCACAATAATAGCGAAGTATACCGTTGTTTCTAGCTATAACTCTTGTAAAGTACAAAACGTTCGCCTCAAATGCAATATCCTAAATCGAACAATCCACTTACTGAAACTTCAGAAACATTGTTCAGGTGTTCACGAGTCTCGTAACCTCTATTGTACTTCGCACGTGTCTTATTGTATTGTGTTCGCTCCATAATTTAAGGAGTGTAGACGTGATAACAATATTTAGAAGGCATTTTATTAGGTACATTCTTAATTATTATAGTAGGTACAGGTGTCTGAGACATGTCTTCAAGCGACTAGTCTTTAAGGCAGGTAGCTGTTAGATTAAACTAACGTTCCGTAAGGATGTCACCATTAGCCCATCACGTTCCCACTGCTGGGACACGGGCCTTCTTTTATAGAGAGTATGGGCCTTAGTCCACCACCCTGCCTCAGTGCGGGTTGGTGGATGTCACATGCCCTTTAATTTTTTGTGGTTAATAGACATACCAGTTTCATCACGATGTTTTCGTTCACCGTTTTTAGAGCGAGTGTTAAATCCTCACATAACTTAAGAAAGTCACTGCAATTGTTATGAAACTGCAATTGTTTAGGCAGGCGTGGCGCTTACCATCAGGCGAACGACTTGCTCGTCTCATCATGCAGTTCCACAGAGAAAAAAACTCAGTGGTGCGGGGCTAGCGGGATTCGAACTGGGGTGCGTTAGATCGTAAGTTGCGGAATGTAAGTATATACCTACATAGTATAATACTTGAAACACGTATAACTATTCTAAGTACATGCCTTTTATTCATATTCGATGATTTGACTCCATGGTGTTGTATTTTGATAAAAGCAAACATTAGTGTAGAACATCTAAAGGCTTGGAACCAAAAAGTTTGCTAAGGCTTCTAGTACTACTTTAGAAGAATTGAAGGTTGTGCTAAATGACGTTCATTTGTCGACGTCCAACAAGTTAACCAAAACAGTCTAATTGACACGACCGGTTCCATATAATTGGCGTTTCATCATAATGACTTCATATACCATGTTAGGGAAGTTGTAGACAATTATCTCGAAATGCCTAACGTTTGAGCGACAAAGTTCCTAAAAATACTATCCTAATAATATTATAAATGCGAAAGTTTTTGAGGATGAAATGAAACAACTCTTTATTGAAACACACACAGATAATTAAAAACTAACAACAAAAGCATATTTATAGTGTAACAATTGGCGGTCTTATCGCTAAAAGCGATCTCTTCCAGATGGAATGGATGTTGATTTATATGCAAAAATTAATATAGAATCGATTTAATAATAATTGATTTATAATTGGAAGAAGCGCCATCTGTTGAGTTTTCTCTCTCTTGCTTTATCTGTGGTAGGAGTCAGACGTATTGCCTTCCTAGTGAAATTAAAATAAGAAAATAATATAATCTTATTACTATTCAAATATCAGTGTTCGTTTCATTTGATCCATAAAGACAAATTGCGATAATGGATGGAATGGATGGATGGATGGATAGATAGATTTTATTTACCCAAAAACTAATTGACGAATTTTGATGCAATTTACTATGTAATATTTCTTTAGCTCCGGGAAAAGGACATAGGCTACTTTTTATCCTGGAAACTTTTGGTGAGAGTTTCTACAAAGAAATACCAGAATTGAGCATAGAATGCCATTGGAATTGTCCTTCCTGGCCAAGTGCTGGAGGAATGTGCGAGAGATCAATCCAAAGTTTAAATCATCATTTGAAAGGGGTCATTGGAGAACAAGCCTTAACTTTCGAAGAGTACAGCACCATCCAAGCACACATTGAAGCTTCTCTTAATTTAAGGCTACTTTTCCAGTTATAAGAAAATGTCGAGGACCTTTATTTCCTAGCACCAGGCGCAGCTAGTGAAGAATAAAATAAAAGTGTTCTTCAGATAAATCTGCGAGGCTCTTCAGATAATCATACTGGCAAGAAATAACAAGATTAACCGATTTAATCCTGCGTGATGATCCTATCCAACAAAACGAGAACCTCTCGTGCGTCTAATAGCCGTGCTTGATTTGATAATTATCTTTTAATTGCCCCCTTTGTCTGAATCCCGACGATGCCGGTGGTCAGTGGTCATTGACATTTCAATAGTAAGCTCGAAGCTTGGTCTGACGATATGAACAAGAGTTGCCGTCATTGGCAGTACAAAAATGGAACCTTTTATGATATTTACTCACTGGTTGTATGAAGATGCGTTTACATAATGTTTCTTGAAACTATGGTTGCCATAGTCTCACAATAATTTGCAATCCTGATCAGCCGCTCAACTGCCTTTATTGAGCGAGTGTGGCCAAGCAGATCTTTTTTATAAGCAACTAGCTGTGCCCCGCGGTTCCACACGCGGTGTCCTGGGATGAAAAGTAGCTGCTATGTGTTAATCTAGGGTAAAAGCTATCTCCATTCCGAATTTCACTCAAATCCGTTTAGCCGTTGCGGCGTGAAGAGGGAACAAACCCACTAACGCAAAACAAACTTTCGCATTTATAATATTAGTGTCATATTTTTTTATATTATGTTTTTTTATAAACCTAAGAATAATTTTGCAAGTGAAGAATTAAACCTACCGATGTACACCGGAAATCTTGCTGACTCTCCAATTTTTCGAGGCTCTATTTAGCGTCCAAAGACGCTTCTTCCACGTAGGTAACCCAGTTCGTAATGTTTCGTCACCAATTTCAACACAAAATTAAAAGACAGGTAAGGGAATAAATGCTTCAGTTATATGCGTATACTTTGACGACGCTATCAAAACATGGTTGCTCTCTCGAGTAGTCAGATGGTGACCCTATTAAACACACCAAAGCTTATAAGCAATCTGGAATAAACGGCCACACTTCACTTTACGGCTGTGCTTATTACGACACCCTTTAAGTGACTATGTTTATGAGTATAAGCTGTCAGAGGCAGGCATAAGCGTGGGTCTACTGACATTGCATGAAAAGATATCTAAGAAGAAGGAACCTATAACAAGCAGGTACTCTAAACTATTTAAAGAAACTAGATATTTCGCACAGGAAAGTAGGAGTTATTAATAAGTCATTGGTATTTGTAGGTATTTGAGATCGTGATCCGAAAATATTATGACTAGTATAGAGCAAATGCCTGAGAGTCTCTCTTGCTTCCCTGATTATATTTATCTGAACTTGGATTATCGGCAAATCTTTTTATAATAGAAAGTACAAATAAAGCACTTCACATAAGTATATTGTTCCATTATGTGAGATTAAACCAAGGTTGGCGCAGTTTCTACGTAAACTTGGTCAGCTTGGGTAGTAATGTAGGAATAATTTTAAATCAATTATATTGAGAGCGAGTGTGGCTCAGTGGGAGCATGTGCGACTTTTAATCCGAAGCACCTGAGTTTGATTTCCGCTGACCACTGACTTTTTAAAGTTATGTGCGGATTTAACACTCCCTCTAAAAACGGTAAAGGAAAACATCGTGAGGAAACCGGCATGTCCAAGAATAAATAACAGAAATTTAAGGACATGTGACATCCACCAACCCAAACTGGGCCAGCGTGGATTATGGCCCATACTCTCTCTATGAGAGAAGGCCCGAATCACAGCAGTGGAAACGTGATGACCTGATGATGATGATGATATTTAGAGATCACTCGGCGTTATGTACTTATAAGTTTTTTTAAACTATATGGCAATGCCAAACAGCCAGTGACAATTTACTGACCCTATAACGATATGAAGTAACCAGAATGACGTAATTTCGCCGTCTCTAGTAAGTGGCCCTTGCAGAATGAAGTCATTTACTCGCAAATTAAAATTCCGCATGGGACAATGCCGTAAATTGCATTTTTCATCAACATTGCATGGACGTGTGGTTATTTTAAGTGCTAACTTAGTAATTGCAAGACGAGAGACACATTTTGATAACTTGGTTGGAAATGGCAAAGTTCAAATATTAAATAAGATCCTGATATCAAATTTTTACAAAATATCAATACAGTCTACAATAACCTCATTCACTTATCTGTTTCCTCATACAAATATAGTGTTAAGCCGTAGGATGATATTCAACACCAAAGCACTGAAGATACTTACTTCATCATCATCATCATCATCATCATCAGCCTATGTCCACTGCTGATCCTCGGCTTTTCGCATGTAGTTACTGCCAGCCATTTTACGCAGTTCGTCGCTCTAACTGGCCGGAGGGCGTCCTACACTATGTTTGCCTAAACGTGGTCACTTACTAAAGTACTTACTAAGGTACTTACTTACCTACCTACAAAAATAGATGTGGTATCAACAGAAACTTGTCTCGTGTTTTCAACACATCGTATATTACTTACGCACTTTGAACTTTAACATATTCTTCAGAATCATTTGGCAATTAAATGTCTATGTATTCTCAGGCGATTGCGTGTTGACAACATTCTTCATTTGTTTCGGATTAGTTATGACTTTTATCAAGTGGATGTATCGATGGGTAAATTGTTTGATCTACAGCCGCATTCTAATTGGTAGTTCTAAAAGATACTTCTAAATGGTGCAAGATTTAGCATAAAACGCGTCAAGTTACTTGAATACCACTATACTATAATATCTACGTACTATCAAATGTAATTTAAAAAATATATATTAGCCAGTATTATATAAATCCATTGTCAAATGTACACGGTGAACGTGGAACGACAGACCGACAGACAAACAAGAAATTGACTTAATAAAAACGTCGCAAATAAATAAAAAATAACTGGATGCTATTCCGTAATATACAGCAGAAAGAAAATAGCTTTTAAATGAATAGAAAAAATATTTATTTCACGATAACTTCTTGAGTTGTAAAGCAACCTACTTAACTGTAGATAATGAAATACAGTCAGCGTCTTCAATATGTGTAGGTACGTGTTAGTATCATTTCACAATCACTGTTATTTACATTATTTTCTTTGATATAATACCTATACTTTTACTTATTAAAATCATCATTCCGACATGGAATAAAAATGTACATATAATGGTGAAACTCACTGTAGCATTCAATAATTTCCAAGATAACTTCAAGTGGGGAATGTGTTTTTCCTTATCAAGAAATGAGAGACAAAGTATTGCGATGGAAATGCGCAAAGTACGATAGTATAGTAGAATACTATGGACATTCTTGTAACATAGTATGAGAATAACTTGTTGTCATATCGGTAATTGGATGAGGAGCTTAATGGGTTCTGTTTGTTTATGTACTTCTTTTGATTGTTCAGTTGGACGTATTCCAAGAATATCCCAATATGGCTTTAGTAGTTGATATTTTTTTTTTTTTTTATGGTACTGAGAAATGAGATGAGCAAGTCGTTCGCGTCATGGTAAGCGCCACGCGTGCCCATAAAAATCGCAGTGCCACCCCGAACTCTTAATATAGTAAAAAGCACTGCCTAGAACTGCATTGCGCTAATCAGCCCCAGACATCAATCTCATCACATTAAGTCAGAGAGTTGGCGGCAGAATAACTGGCAAAGCAGTGGTACCCAAATCTTGTGAATTGTGACTCTAAAGTCTCTAAAACAGCCTCTATGGAGTAGGGCTGGGCAGGTAAGCTCAAAATTACACCATAGAGATTGCGAATTCGATACCCGCGACAGGACAAATGTTTGAACACTAAAAAAAACCGCAAGTATTTGTTTCGTGTCTGAGTGTTGTTGGACCATAATACAGGGAATCTTAGTTAGGAGCCAGAATACAAGCGTTGGGCTTAAAAAATGACACATTTTTGTATTAATTCGTTTCCCAACTTTTTATTATAATAGGAGTTATATATGAAGTTATAAAACTGTCTTTAAGTTTTAAAATGCGTGAAATGGCCAATAAACGTTAAAATTAAATAACACGTCGATATAATCTCTAAATAGAGTTTAAAAATAGACGTTACTGAAACTTTTATGATCACGATATTTTATGCGAAAAAGCTCTAGATGACGATATAAATTAAACCTGAAACTTGCCAACGGGTCCGTAATATGAATTAGGTGTCTTAGGTTTTCGTTATTGTCATCATTTTCGCGAATCTATCGTTTAGCTTAAGTAAAAGTACCTGCTGCTGCGTTAGTAAAAGTACCTATTTATAAAGTAAAAAAAAAATCGCTTACCTACTAATATTTGAAAGTTTGTCAACCTTACACGGACTCATTATTCATTTGTGTATTATTTTGTGTATTATTCATTTATTATTTTTTAGTGTTTTTCTTTTAGCTCTAATTTTTTATTACCATTCTTCATATTGAAGTTTCTATCATTTCCTTCCCTAATGGAATACGTCGGTCTAGCCTCTTGACTGTAATTTGAAATCGTGCCAAATAAATAGCAACAAAAATTTACTTCGAATTTAGATGATGAATAGTTAATATCTTTTTCATTGGCGAGTTGTTTATGTTAGCTCTACTTTTTCACCAAGCCAATAACAAAAACAAATTGTGTCCTTTTAAATATCTTATTTATGGCTAAGTATTCTTTCTTGTCTAGATTTTAATTTTGTTTTTGTGACGAGAATATCGCATTACTTAGAATAATGAACGTTT
This sequence comes from Petrophora chlorosata, assembly GCA_951640565.1. NCBI lineage: Eukaryota > Metazoa > Arthropoda > Insecta > Lepidoptera > Geometridae > Petrophora > Petrophora chlorosata. The sequence continues at coordinate 8,551,904 of OX621190.1, forward strand.
GAGATCTGAGAAAAATTGGATTTGCTCAATTTGCATCTCAAAACTCATTTGTCTGAGTACATAATTTTTATAACTTTTAATGTTGTTACTACTAATTGAATCAAAATTTACCTTCATCATTTGACAATCCAGACCAGAGACCAGAGTCCAGAGACTAATTTACATATTATATACAAACTAGTCTCTGCTATTTGTTGTCACTGATATAGAATAAAATTAAATCAAGTTATCATCATCACCATCAATCAATAGTATAATCTTACTAATATTATAAATGCGAAAGTCGATATGTTAGTGTGTAAGTGTGTTTGTTACCTCTTTACACTGCAACGGCTATAAACATATTTCGAATAAAGATAGATTAACATTAACACATAGGCTACTTAAATAAATCGCCGTCGAAACCGTAGGGCGCAGCTAGTATCTTATGAAGGTAGTGTGTTGGGGTATACGTTATCTTCTACACTATTTTTATCTGTTTCAACTTATACTATAGGTACCCATTTTTAGGTACAGTATTGATTGGTTATTCCAAGTGTCTCCCCGATTTTGATCCTGTTTCGAGTGAAAATGCCCATTTGGAGTTAACCATCACGTTTCCTTGTAATCAATATTGAGGTCGCGACTACAGATGGTGAGTAGAATACAAAATCGTAAGGAATAAGGATGCGAACATGGCAGCCGGCACACAATGAGCTGTAGTGTAGGTATAGGTGCTTTTATTAGCTTGGTGATTTGACGAATACAAAGTGGAAGTGAACGAAATTATTTTCTGTTCTGTTGTAATAAAAGGCTTTGTTGATGTAAGTGGCCAAGTTGCAAAAACTGTGCCCTTAATAATTATCATTATTAATGAAGAGTGATAGCTAGGTCTACCTACACCTACATCTCTTTAAAAGAAGGCCCGTGTCCTATGACAGTATGTACCAAGAATGTAATGGGATGATATAACCCATACGCAGTAGACATCACCGCAGAGTTTCTTAGTCCTATCTTCTCTAGCGGGCGTATTTTCGAAGCACTGGTAGAGTCAGTCTTAGCATTTTTTTTCTGAGCCCGGACTTCAATTTACGAGTATGTTTGGGAAAGAAATGGGTAGACATGCTTACCTTGTTTTTTTTTTTCAAAGTGATATTAAATGAATTTATGTTACAATTTTTAACGTATTTTATTTGATTTGTATTATGTGTTGTGTGCTTTTTTTGTGCCTTTTTAATAAATATCTTTTGACATTTGACTTTTAAACTTTTAAGAGGGAGTTCTTTTGTTGTCTTTCCTACACCAACAATAATAACAATGCCAAAATTGGAAAGCAAAAAAAAGCTTCGATAATGACAAGATAAGTTTGTAGTGTAGTAAAGATAAAATAGACAATATAATTTATTTTCAAATCCAAAAAAGATCAACCTAAAAGCGTCAGTCATTGTTATCTCGTATGAAAATGTATTTGATTTTATACAATTTGCCTGGGGGCGATAGGTTTACCCAGATATCTATATCGAACACATAGATTGTAGTATCTTTGACCCACATTGATCAAGGACACCATATGTTTGACTACAAAAGAGTGCGTATTATGTGAATTTTAATTATAACACGGTGAAGCTGTTTACATTTCGCCACATACCATTTTGATTCTGATTGTTCGTAATGCCATGGAGTTCCAACTGAAAATCAGTGCTAAGGTGCTTAAAAATATCCTAGCGTATGCTGAGTCGGAACCTTTTCCTGACATCACGCAACATCTTACTGATATTTTTATTAAGCTTTCTTTCCTTTTTCCTTTCTTTCCTTTCTTTCTTTTATTTTCTTTCTTTACTCTCTTTTCTTTCTTTTTTTTCTTTTCTTTTCCTTCTTTCATTTCTTTCTTTTGTATAGTGAGTTTTTCTTTCTCATGAATGTGATGTGTGGACGACCATCTCTGGACGAGCAAGTAGTCAGCTGATTTCAATTTATTTGACCAACACAGAGCGTCTGTGATGGAATTATGTACACGAGTTAATTCCTCCATCTCCGTTCTACCACCGGACAACAAGACGTACGGAAACTCAGCATCTGTTTATAGCGGACATTCCTCCTTCCAGATCAAAGCGTTGTGCTTCAACTTTTATGTTCCATGTCATTGGTGCGGGGATAGCGGGATTTGAACTCCGGTGCGTCGGATCGTAAGTCGCACATGTTCCCGCTGAGCCACACTCGCTCTCAAAGGCTATATCGTTAATAATAAAAAAAAAGAGGTTACATCCAATATTGTTATGTCATCTGAAGATTAGCATATTAGGTACCTACCTTCATCAATAAACACTACATCGAATGAGAAAAAATTCGCTCGTGCATGTTACATGCTAAATACGACGGTAAATAATTCTATGTGCAACGACAAAAACGATGTTTTCACTCGCATTTACATAAATGGTTTATGCAAAATCAATGCATGTGTATAGGAGCATACGTAATGTATTTAGCACTTAGTCATATAATACTTTGCTGCCTTGTCCTACCCGTCTGCTTGTTTCGTATAAGCGGATATTTCGGAAGTACGAAACAATCATAGATCACGAGAAAACTATTTTTGTCGATATTACTCGATTAATAGCTGTGAATCTTCATGTTTCCATGGACTTAAAACACTTCTCATGTTTGTTTACGTTTAAATTACCGCTGCCGCTGCTCTATTCAAATAACCTACATCTTTTCTATCGTCATCAACACCACACTGCCCTTCCCAAACTACTGCTGACGGTTTACTAATGTAGGGCCAAAAACTTTTTCCAAAATATCACAACGCTAATTTTCATTTGGCAAAAATAATTTGTCAGATCAACTTATTGCAATTTTGTCAGTTAGCAAAACTCTTTTTGGGAAGTTATTGTTGGCTTATTCTTCTTCTGGCGTAGTGGCATCTGCAGATAAAAAAAATGGACTTAAAGTGCATAGCTGCCGTACGCCTAGAAAAAAATAAGAAGTGAAGAAAACGGCACGGACGTCTGGTTTGTGGACAGGCAGAGTAGACGGGGGTTTTAGTCTTAGGCCAAGTCTAGAACTACCCAGGCCCTCCCTTCCCGGGTGTTCATGAGATGTCCCCCGTCTGGGCAACAAAATAACATCTGAAGACCTATATGAGTGAAGACTTTTTGCCGCGGGGTCTCATATTTCGCCAATTCCGTGGATGAAGCTGACACCGCGCAGATGCGTCACATGCATTGAGGTAGTGTCATTCCTCAATGGTCACATGTCATCTACAGTTTGTCAAAATAATAACGGACATATGATATTATGATTTTGATTCTACTTTGAGGATAATCTGATGATGATTGATGTTGAAAATTATCATGTCCTACATCATTCGTTTATTTTTGATAAAGGCCACAAAAAACTAAGAACCGTTGGAATTAACATTTTAAGGTGATGTCTACAAAAGTAAACAGAAAATTTATTGAGACAAAGTACGTTACTGTTGCCGTATTTATGCAGGATCAATGTACGTAGACAATACCGTTTCTAGGTCGAGTGGATCCGTTACTCCAGGTGAGAGTTCTTGAAGGCTTTAAATGAACTTGAAGTATCTTTTTTCAGGTGGCAGGAGGAGGAGTTACCTACTGAGAGTTTTGTCTTTCTTTTTTTCTTTTATATCGTCCAAGACAAAGCGTCTATTTTATTGGTTTTGCACGTTACATTTCCTTATATCTTCAAATTTCATCATATATAGCTATGGTTTTTGTAAAATTTTAGTTTTTTGCTTAAGTTAGAAGCTAGTGTGAAATTAAATAAAGGGAGAACCCAGTTGGACAGTTTGGATAACAATATATAAAACGGCTACACTCACGTTCTGATTGTGTTGGAAGAACTCCGACCAGATTTCGGACAATTAGGATGTCCTTCTTCCGGGAGTTTAAGCGTTGGATTCGTGGTGCAGACTCTTTATACCTTCACTTATCTAGTGAAAGCGTCAATAAATACGTGTTTTTACAAAACAGTTAAAACAGAGAAAGTTGTAATAAAAATAGGTAATTGTCAATTTTATGACCTTTTCTCTCAATTGTAAAACGTTTATTTCTATAACTATTAATTTTCCATCAAATTTTAAGTCTAAATAAATATCGAAACGCTTACTTTGCGTGGCTCCAAATTATATACTCGCAAATATATCGAGTAAGACACTGAGGACTACGTCACAGATGAACTACTACTACATAGCGTTAGTTCTGCTTATCGCTGGGTCACACGTCGACGGTATTCGAGAGGTCTAAGATATTCCTATGTCAAAAGAGCAGGCAAAGCACCGCTCTACTTTGTCCTAGTAGACTAGATAAACACTACATGGTATTAACTAAACATCATCAACAAATATTTGATATCCGGATTGACCTGCTTGCATCGAATTAAGTAGATATGTCTAATGATTTATGCTTGAATTAACTTTGGAATTGAGATATCTACTGTCTTCCTTTTAAAATCTCCATATTATAAAATTTGTGATACATAACAGATTTTAATGTAAAAATCTGAAACTAAAAAGTTCAAGGTAATAATCTCTCTCAAAAGTGCCGCGTGTGGGGCAGCACCAACCGTTTTCTGAGCATCTTTGCCGAGTGTGTGGATTCGCACTTTCTGAGACACTCGACGGTGGCTCACAAGCCGACTTCAATATTTGTCTCTCAGTAATGTCAGTGTTTGTGTATATTTTTTTGTATTTCACTAACAAAATGGACCGTAGTCTGAAATAAATGATTGAATAAAATAAAAAACAAGATAACAATAGCATAGCTGATCCAATCAACAGCCGTGTAAGATTAGCAATAAAATAAACTGTCTCATAATTGCTTTGCTAGACAATTAATCTTAGTAATTATGCCGCGGTTTGGAGCCGTGAGTCAGGTAGAGGTCAAGGTGCGTCATGGCGGCTTCAGCTTGAGGATATCTAAGATTAGCGCTGACTCATGCTAGGCTCGGTCAGTAAACTTATGCGTGCTGCGGAGTAACGCGTGAATGGCGACATAAGCTTGATGGTAAACATAAGGTAAGCTGTAATAAAGATTGCATCTATTTCGGATGTGTCGGGACATGGCCGCAGTGGTGTAAGTGGAGTATTTTAGATGAGATCGGTGAGTGAGGCGCCTTATGAGGCAGTATCAGAGAAATCTAAATAAAAGTACTTTTTATTTAGTCTTCTGTGGGCGGTAGAAACGATGAAGACATATCCAAGAACAACGAAGTTTAAGGACGTGCCACATACACCAACTAGCATAGCCTTCATAGTAAAAAATGGCCCAGACTCATTCTGTGAGAGACAGCTCATGTCCATGTAATAGGAACGTAGTGATGACGATGATTGGACGGAATGCCTACTTTATGAAAATATAACTTGCACGCATTTTTGCAAATTTATAAATATTTACCTTCTTGTTATTATTATTGTGCACAGACAGAGACATGCTTACATTGTTACCGCTATCATGATTTTGTTACGCGTTTGAGTATCGAGAGAGTTTGAGATTATAACGACGTGACCACGTCAAAAGACAAAGTTGTAGGTACTTAACTTAAGATGAGGTTAGATGCCGCTAAATCGACGATAGTTATAATTTAGAATTTGGTTTAAACGCGTTCAAATAAGAGCTAGTAAAATATATTTTGCAAACTTGACTTAGGTATAGGTATTACAGTGTAAAGGGGTAGCAAGCCTCGTCTTAAAACGAGTACCTATAGTCTCAGTTTTTGACTCAAGAATTCCACTCACAGATATCAGTCACATACTTTGTAATAAAGACTTCCTTAAACGTATATACGTGAATAAAAATTCAAAGCCTTCCCTTACATATAATGGTTGCTTCCTTGATATATTATTATATGTCCTTAGGTATTTCATCCAACATTCTTTTTGCTCTTTAAAACCAGCTATTTCAAAGGTGTTTAAGAAACTTCCCTGTTCATGACCGGATATTTTTCTATAGCATACTGACATATAGGCTCACTGACGTATACTAAGGCTATTTTGCGACGGAGCGCTCTCTTTAAACGCAACCGGCTTAGGCTTTCTGAAGGCGGAACCCAGCTTTTTCTCGTGCCTTCGCGAGGGCAATTCTATTGAGTGTCGGGGCTCACATTGTGATTCAGCCTCAATGAACTGCGATAGCAGTCAATAAAGTTGGAACTACTTGGAACACCCGGGATTGCCGGGAAGCAAACACTGCAAACGAGCGACGCTATACCCGCCTCTTTGAACGAAACGAATAGGGAATTCACAAAGTGCAATTTACACAAATGTACGAGCAATTCACAGTCACAACTTCGTAACATTTTATTGACTAACAGTCTCAAAAGATTGTAGTAATGAATGGAAATAAAGGCGGATTTTCCGCGTTTCATTCGCCCTTCTAAATTGACTCGCTGGGACGGAATGTCGTTTTACGATTTGTACCCTTTTTATGACGTTATCCAAATTTTCCCGTTTGTTTTTCAGGTAGATTATTTTTGGGATCGTTTTAATTTCGTTCTGACGCAACAGAAAAAAATGAGTTCGTAAAGAGGTTCTTTGTTTACACGTGGTGTTTAAGATTACATTTAGTATCTAATTGTTCTTGTTTCCGAGATCCTTTGTGTTTCGAAGTTTTGCGTAATTCTAATTAGCTGTTGTTGACATAAAAAGAAAAACTGAGTTTTAATTATAACTTTTAAAACTCGGAAATGGGAGCGAGCCTACCATGAGAAGGCATTGTTTGCGGCTTAGTAGGTAAATGGATGTTTGCACGGTTTATTGTTTCAGCATTATTATGTAATTTAGGTATATATACTCCATGTTTAGGTAAGAGCGTTATAAAGTATGCAGAACTGGTTTTATACCGGCGGCCGGTGGAAGATTTATATTTAAACTTCCAAGTAACTAATCATGCCTTAAAAATTAATTCATAGACATTACACGTACTATCGATTTATTATGTAAATTCATTGTAGTTAATTTTCAGACTATGATCATCATCATTGATAAATAATTATTCATGATCTGGATAATTTTACGCATGCAAATATGCTAATCAAATGCGGTTTATTAGACATTTGTTATTTAAAGCATTGTATAAAGCTGATATTAAAAATGATAACTTATGTAGACTTACTGATATTCGTAATTATATTTTAATAGGTTCTAATTATAAATAAACAATATCGAAGTAATAGCGTGACCTAAACTCATCACTTACCTTATACATATTCCATTTAAAAACGTAAGTATTCAAGTTATGTTTAGAATATATAATATATATAAAATAAGCTTCGACTGTCGACTACAGTTTTTAACACAAAAACATTAAATATTCACAAGTTTTCCATTGTTTTCAAAATTGTGAAACTTACCGGCAAACATGGAGATTTACAAGATAAAAGAGCTTATGTTTCTGTAATGAAACTTTTGTGGTGAAAAGACAGAAGAAAAGGCGTTGTACCGACGAATATGCTTAAGTATAGGTACTTACTTGGTTTTTGGTTTACTTTGTGTAGGACAAAAGTTTGAAAGGTTAAAGGCCCGGAAAAGTTAGTACCTATTACCTGCAACAAAAATAATGTTTTAATGTCAGGACCGAGCGAGTCTCCTGAGAGCGAGTGTGGCTCAGTAGGCATGTGCGACTTTCGATCCGGCGCACCCAAGTTCGAATCCCGCTGGCCCCGCACCACGGACTTTCTTAAGTTATTTGCGGATTTAACACTCGCTCTATAAACGGTGAAGGAAAACATAGTAAGGAAACCGGCATGTCCAAGAATTAATAACAAAAATTTAAGGACATGTGACATCCACCAACTGGGCCAGCGTGGTGGATTGTGGCCCATACTCTCTCTATGAAAGAAGGCCCGTGTCCCAGCAGTGGGAACGTGATGGGCTGCTGCTGATGATGATGAATGTCAGGACCTTATTGGTGATATTAACTTTTCTTTAATAACCAAAGTGTGTATAGGCAAGAGGCATAGGTATGTATAAATATTATATCAACTAGCTTCTTATTAGGCTAGATTGTAATGTCAATGAAGTGTAATTTAGAGATAACCCATCAAAAAATGCGTTTGTCAGAAAAGTAATCTTTGGCTCTTCAGAACTTTGTTCTTGCTTATTTCCACTTTAAAAAAAGCAATTCCATCTCTATTTCACAATTTCACACAAAGATTTTTGATGCTAAAAATCTCAGAAGCAAAAATGTAATAAAAAGTCATGAATAAGTGAAGCGATCAAACTACGTATGAACACTTTTTTTATAGAATGCAATATCACGTCAAAATCACATTTTACACGGTACATAAAAGTCTTTCTATTCAATTCGCAATATCTTAGATTTACAACCTATAAACAGCGTGACTACAATTACCTACTATTAGAGAATATAAACGTGTTCTCAGATATTGTGTTGCACAAAAATAATCACCGAAATTCAAAAGATGATCGAATAAATCTGGAACGTATAAGCTATTAAATAAACAATACAACACAATTACACTTTATTGCATACCACAAACATAAAAACATGAAAAAAAGATAAACTTCTAGGGTACTACAATCGGCGGTCTTATCGCATAAAGCAATCTCTTACACACAACCTTTGGATGGATTGGACAAATTTAAAAAAGAATAGACGGTGGTGCACATCAAATAATCACTATAAATAGTAATAAAAAATAACAATCATACATAACTAAATAATAAAATATTAACTACAAACACCTACATATTACTTTATATAATAATTCATATAAATACTAAACATTTGTATACATAATAAATTACTAACTGTAAATAAATAAAAGTAATACCTACACATGCTGAATTTATATTTAACCTAGTTACAGTGCGCCCTATGCCTAATCTAAAAAAACTGCACAGTTGGTGGATATGAATGGACATAACTGCAGATTTCGTATAAGCAGACTACTCCAACGCTTGTATAGAATACATGTCTTTTTCTAGCGGAATAAAAAAAAATCTACGACGGAGGAGTTAAGTAACTGCCCTATTTTATAGCGTCATTGTTACCATAGATTAGATAACAGCTTCTACGTAATATCGTGAGCGCATTGTAATCCCGTTCCATGGGTTGGAACAAATGGGGAATGAATGAGCACGGAGTAAAGTTCACTGCACCCTCTACGTACATAAATATATATACACATATAGACGACGCGATCTAAAGGTGTCTTTTGTCAATTTGTTTTTGATCTGGAAATTACGGACAAGTTGAAATTGGACTTTTGAGGCCTGACGTTATTGTCATGAAGACATAGCTCTATAGAAGGCATCCACTTTGTCTAAAGGTGACCTGAGAACAAAATATAGTTTAAGAGACTGAACTGAGTTTTCATTTGCACACAGCGAGCATTCCAGTACTCAGTCCGAGTTTGCCGATCCGCTTTAGGCGCGGTTTTTCTCCTAATTTCAGCAAACGACCGCGACCAATGGTTTCAAGCTCGCTCCGAACGTTAACCGAAAGCGAACTTTATTATATTACTAACTTTTTCCCGCGACTTCATCCGCGTGGATGGTAGAGGAAGCCTCTCTATCTTGTCGTTGAAGTATCTAGATTTTGAGATTTTTTGACAAACAATTTTTTTATATTTCGTATGAATTTTTTTTTTAATAAAAAGTATCCTATGTTTCTTCTAATACCTCCAAGAATATATGTACAAAGTTTCATGATGATCGATTTAGTAGTTTTCGCGTGAAAGCGTAACAAACAAACTTACATTCACATTTATAATATTAGTAGGGATAACATTATTACTATCTTAGATAAGTACATTTGAATTAATTTTAGGCTAATATGTAGGTAGCCGTTTTCTTACCTTTTAATGCTGAAGTTATTTTAGTTTTATCAGGCCTGGCACACTCCTCACTTTAGACAAAGAAAACTAAATATAACTATTAGGTACGAAGCTACCTGGCCCGGCTGGGCCGTGCGGGCCCATAGTGGTCCGGATTTCACATTTAGTGAACATTCGACCTGTTGAAATATTGAACAACAAAATTTCTATCGATAGTGTTTTATTAATTTTTTTTATATAAATGAGTTATTCACACTTAAAAAGTATTCCCGAAAAATATGTATAAAAGAATAAAATTTTTAGGATTTTGATAGTTTAGTAAAGTAGATAAAACTTGATCTACATGCTTTAGTTTCATAATAAAATAGATATAAACTATATGTGACATATGCATTGTTTACATAATACAAGAACAGTAAAAAAATATCAGAAAAAATAAAGAGGAGGAAATAGATTTTATTTTTGTGGTAGTACCTACTGTCCATTACTATAATTAAAGTTCATTATCTGTCCAACAACGTGACTAAAAATCCAAAAAAGATAAACAACATATTAGAATTTCAGCCGCGCCTTGTACTCAAAGCCGCTACGGATTTTATTTGTCGTTATATTAGGTAGGATAGGTAATTACGATTGCATAAGGTTTTACTTTGATAAAATAGATACTCTTCCATAAAAAAAATCTGGAATATTTTTAAGTGTGCAAGATTCATTTATATGAAAAATTGGATAGAACAAATGTTAATCAGCATTGAAAATGCTATCCAAACAATTTATTTGTTAGACACGTCAACTTAAGTTCGAATGTCTACTTACTTTGAATTCCGTACCACTGTGCGGCGTCAAAAGAGGTAAGAGTCGCTATTTGTTTAAATTTCTTTGCGGAGTTTTGCTTCTGTACCTTGGTACTATATACTATATACTATATATATATTCCTGTCATATAAAATTCGTCCTCCTAAGCCCAAACCTCAAATTATTCTGCAGCGCAATTTTAGTGGTATGGATCGTGAAGCATTTCTTGATGACGCTAGAAAAGTGGACTGGACACCGGTGTCTAATGCGCAGTCAGTGGATGACCAGATAGCTATTTTCAATTCTATTGTCACGGAATTGTATGATATCCATGCGCCTCTTCGTGCAATCAAAATAAAACATTTACCTGCACCATGGCTCACGGACAGTATTAAGTCACTGATGCACAAAAAGGCTGCAGCAAAAACTAAATATAAACTACGACCTACCGATGTCAATAAATCCAAGTATGCCCAGTCCCGAAATCGATGCAATATGGTGTGTAGGGACGCCTTACGTCGCCATGTCCATGAATCTGTTAATAATGAGGATCCAGCTAAGGTCTGGAAGTTCCTCAGGTCTTTGGGAATTGGCAAATCGCGTCAGGACTCCGTTCCTAAAAGTTTAGATATAAATTCTCTTAATGTTCATTTTTCTTCTTCCTCCGACATGAAAACTTCGGACAAAAATAATACAATTGATTATCTTTCTGCCATTTCTACGCCCGACTACCCTCCGTTTGTCTTTAATCGATTTACTGAATGTGATGTTCGAAGGAGCGTGCTGTCAATCACCTCAAATGCTGTAGGTGGTGACAGCATTAGTCGAAATATGTTAGTGCCTATCCTAGATATCATCCTTCCCGTTCTCTGTCTCCTCTTTAATAATTCCATCTCCAGCGGTGTCTTCCCAAGCACTTGGAAAGACGCCCAAATTATACCTTTACCTAAAAAATCCAATCCTAAATCATTTTCTGAATATCGCCCAATCTCCATTCTACCCTTCTTATCTAAAGTCCTTGAGCGTCTAGTCCACAGGCAACTAAACTATTTCCTCTCCCGCCAAAATCTCTTTAACCCCTTCCAGTCTGGCTTCCGCCCTGGGCACAGCACGGTTACTGCGCTTGTTAAAATTACCGACGACATTCGTTTAGGTATGGAGAACGGCCAGGTAACCGTGCTAACATTATTAGACTTTAGTAATGCCTTCAATACGGTTAATTTCGAAATTCTCCTTGCATTACTTCGCTCCATCAACATATCTCCATCAGTAATCGAATGGTTTCATAGTTACCTCTACGGACGTCGTCAGCGGGTTCGCCTCGAAGAATCTTCTTCTTCATGGTGCAACTTGTTAGCCGGTGTTCCGCAAGGCGGCGTCTTATCTCCTTTGTTATTTGCAATATTTATCAATACAATCTCTCAACATCTTACTTCTTCCTACCACCTATATGCAGACGATCTTCAAATCTATTCCCAAACCTCTCTTGCTGAATTAAATACAACCATTGAAAACACAAACACTGACCTGCGCCGTATCATTGAATGGAGTAAATCTTTTGGACTGAAAGTAAATCCTACCAAGACACAGACCATCATCATAGGTAGCTCCAGAATGATTGCGAAAATTAACTGGCTGGCACTTCCACAGATTGTTTTTGATGGAATTGCCATCCCTTACAGCGAAACTGTAAAAAACCTAGGTCTCATAATGGATCGAAATCTAAGCTGGGGACCTCATTTGGAAGCTACTAGCTGTAAAATGTATGCCGCGGCAGCCTCTCTAAAGAGACTACGCAATTTCTTACCCACTGCCACTAAAGTTGCGCTCGCACAGTCTCTCCTGCTCCCCATATTAGATTACGCTGACGCCTGCTTCCTCGATATTACGGAGGACCAGCTTAATAAGCTTGAGCGCTTACAAAACTTCTCTATTAGGTTCATATTTGGCTTGCGTAAATATGACCATATCTCCCAATTTCGTGTAAAGCTCAAGTGGCTGCCCATTCGCCTTCGTCGGAATGCTCACATCTTATCCTTACTGTTCAATATATTGTTTAATCCCTCAACCCCGCGCTATCTTAAAGAACGCTTTGAATTCTTACATATTTCCGAATCCCACTCTCTTAGGTCATCGGAAAATTTTGCACTTAAGACACCCTCGCACGGTAGCACTTTTTATGACCGCTCTTTTGCCGTCCAAGCTGTTCGCCTTTGGAACGCACTGCCCGTGCCTATCCGACGTGCGCCATCATTGCAGGTGTTCAAAGAGAAAGTGAAGAAGTTCTACCTGGAAGATTGCTGACGTTCCTTTATTTATTTTATTGCTGTGATATATTATATGTATATAGATGTATATATATATATATATATATATATATATATTGTATATGTTATATATTATATAATTATTTATGTAGGTTTATAATATAATATAATATAATGTGTAATAATGTGTACCTAGTATATGTATGTTTATGCAGGCATTCAGCATGTTGCTGTTGTTCTGTATCTATTATTTAAGTTTATTTTATTGACATTGTTTATGTTTATGTTATTATTGTAGACCTTACATCCCCGTCTTTAAGATAATTCCTCTCCATCCAAAGGTTGCCTGGAAGAGATCGCTTTTAGCGATAAGGCCGCCCATTGTAACACTTTCTTTAATTGTTTTTTTTATGTTATGTCTGTAATTTAATGTTTGCAATAAAGCGTTCATCTATCTATCTATCTATCTACTATTAAGTATTCTGTGGTTTTATTTTGAAACGCTCGTATACCTACATATGTAGCGTTATTTACATTCTACCAAACGTAGAGTCAATAAAAAGAATATAAAACTGAAGCAACAGCAATTCGTTTGTTTATGTTTCAACAAGTGTTACATTTGAAACCTGTGTTTGTTTTTCAACATGAAATTGATATTATATTTACCTCCCTAGTTGGTTTATAAAGTAACAATGTATATGTCTATCCGATTCTTATAAACTTCCATAGAAAAAAAAACTGATACTAATGTATATTGTTATAATGTAGGTATACGATTCAACCTTTAAATCACCTCGTTCTGCCATTTTATATTATATGCATTTGTAACGTGTGATTGACTCTCTCTGATTATCGTTCATACTAGGTACATGAGTACAAAATTATTTTAATATTCCAAATCAATGAATTAAGTCTTTTATTTTTTTATCAGCCTCTGTGGTGTAGTGGTTAAGTAGGTTGGTGGTCAAATCTTATACACTACTTAGGTTGCTGGTACGATTCCCGCGACGGCGACGCGACGAGACAAATGTTTGTGCCATTGATATATATATTGTTGAGCTCAATGGTTTGTGCACTGAAAAAAAGCTCAAGCATTTGTTTTATGTCTGGGTGTAGTTCCTGGTTCCCTAGATACAGGGAATTTTAGTTGAGTATGTGATATGTGACGTTTTCCAAAGGAATATTGAAAGAAGCATATTAAATATCAGAAGAACAGATAAAATTAGAAATGAAATTATAAGAAACAAAACAAAGTTAACAGATGCGTTACAATATGCACTAAGGCTAAAATGGAAGTGGGCAGGGCACATAGCTCGCATGGACGATAATAGATGGACAATTGAAAGTACGAATTGGCCGGGGCCATCAGAAAGAAAGAGAAAAAGAGGAAGACCAAGAATGAGATGGGAAGACGACTTGAAACAGATGCTTGGAAACAACTGGATGGACATAGCACAAGACAGAGATAAGTGGAAAGGACTTGAGGAGGCCTTTACCCAATGAGGGATCTTTAACAAATATATACATATATTTATATTATATTTATATATATAGATGTAATTACGCAAATAATACGTGCATATTATAATATAAATGCTATTACTAATTTACTCAAAAAAAAAAAATCTAATTTATATTTTTATCTTTATAACTGTAAAGTTTTTAATGTTAAAGATTAATAAAGGCTTATTAATTAATTAATGTGATCTTTGGGCGTATTTATTTATATTTGTATTTCTAGTTTTAGATTTTCAGAATATTTTTTTCTCGAGCACGATTTTTCTTTTATCTAAAATATTTGGAATTTTGGATTTAGCTAAGGATGCACAAATATAACATTATTTTAGTAAGCTTGCAGACTTACGAGACTATCATAGCTATTTAGTCCACAACCTCAGTGAACTCGGCTAGAATTAAAACTAGGCTACGCTATCTGCTTTTAGATGCAGACAGTTTTAGGCCGCTTCGATCCACCTAGAATTTAAACCTACTGAATTTAATTTATTCTATTTACCTATAAATGCGGGGCGCGGTATTCGTAGCTGCCATTCCCTGTCAGGTCAGTTATTATTGTTAACTTAGTAGTACTTTGGTTTGGAAACCTCATTTTTTATAAAACCGGTATTAAGGCTGTGTTAACATAAGTATGTGTGTTTTACTCTACCTCTTCGCGCCGTAACAGCTAAACGAATTTGGATGAAAATTGGAATGGAGACAAACACATGGGATACCTACTTGTTATACTGGAAAAAAGCCACGCGAGTCAAACCGTGGGGCGCACCTATGATTAAATTATGTAGGTATAGCTACTCGGTATTATTATAACGTTGCCACGTATTTATTGAGTCTCTTTCTTTTGTTTCGAGTGGAATCTTGTAACTCAGATTTAGAGCACTTCCCGATTAGCTGAGCCAGCTGAAACTTTCAGGGTAGCTCATAACTTGGATGACAATGCATTCTAAATCCATTTATAACCGACATCAAAAAAAGGAGAACGTTCTCTGTTCGATTGTATTTTTTTTATCATTTTTTTATGTTTGTTATCTAATTTTTTTTTTATGTTTGTTACCTCGGAACTCCGTCATTTATGAACCGATTTGGAAAATTCTTATTGCGTTGGGTTCAGTATAGCCACGAAGTGGTCCCATATAAATTTCATCGATATTTCACTTTGGACTTCGAATTCTTCGAAAACTTCGAATTTCGATACATTGAAGTCGGTTTTTTTTTTCTAAAAATTAATTATACCTTGCAATGCCGACCTAATCTCAAGAAACGCATAAAAACATGCTTTTTAGATATTTTTCGTAATCTGTATTTTTTTTACAGTGTGGCTTTGATTCCACGAATAATTTCAGCATCGCTTGCAGATATCAACAAGATCCAAAATTTCGTATAGCATGAAGTAAGCGTATTAAACAATTATTTACTTATAATCGAATTATTATGTATGTTTGAGTAAGACGAGACAAACATTTAATTAGGTGACCGTGTTTAATTAATTAATCAAATAACGATAACTAGGAATTGCAAATACGCAATTAATTCCAATAATTTAGTGTATTATTATTAATTAGATATGTCTAAATGACATACACTTTAATACTAAATACCATAAAGGAATCATTTTTTTAATTAAAAGAACACAATGGGCGATCTTATCGCTAAGCAGCGATCTCTTACAGACCATCTTATCTATATTTGATAAAACAAGTCTAAAACCACCGCTAGAAAGCCTGCTTTAAAATAAAAAACACCGCATCTAAATCGGTTCGCCCGTTTAAGAGCTACGGTGCTACAAACAGACGCACATAGTGATCAAACTTACTTTTTGCATCGGGGGTTAACAAAGATAAAAAACCTGCATCAATGTTAAAACAATAATACTCGTGCGCTCCAATTCAAACGTGGTATTTCAGTAGCAATAGTTCGAACCGTCATGTCCCATCAAACCACAGAATACTAAAGGACAGAAGCATCACTCCGCAAAGAAATGTAAACAAATAGCGACTCTTGCTATGACGCAATAGAATTCAATTCAGCTCGCGTAGCGCTGCATACCTACCAGTCATATTAACCTACAGAGTGCCTCTCTTTCTATCGCATAGCTCTTCTCTTCTGACGCGGCACGTGTAACGACGCGCGACCCGCCCGCCGGTGTCCGGCTATGTACTTGTAGCTACGTACCTACAGTGCGGAGTGCGCTAGGCCTGATCAAACTAAATAAAATTGAAAAAATATCGTTATGAATGAGTATATCTCTATTTTTTATCGATAACAGAGTATTACAAACGCCTGATACTATATTATCTAACATTCCATCTGACACGTATTTTGTAATATCAGATCTTTCAAATGAAAGACATACCGTTACAAGCGGTTAATAAATTTCATAATACATAATGTAGCGAAACAACAGATTTTTGCATAAAAATATACAACATAGTTTAGTCGTGGTAAGTCTCTCGTATGCGGGAGGGCGTCTGGGTAGGTACCACCGCATTATCAGTTGTTCTGCCGCCAAGCAGTAGTCCGCAAGCATTATTGTGTTCCGGTTTGAAGGGCATTATAGCCAGTGAAATTACTGGGCATTATGAGACTATCTGATGTTATGAGATGATGAGCGCAATGCAGTGCTACGCAATACTTTTTATGGTACTACAATTTATGGGTGACACTGCAATTGTTACACGCCTGCCAAAGGCGTGGTGCTTACCATCAGGCAAACGACTTACTCGTCTCGTCAACCAGTTTCATAAGTAATTAATTTTTAGGAAAAAACAAGAACCGACTTCAAGATTAAACTTACATATTTTGTTTATGTAAATTTTTTCAAAAAAAGCTAAATCAATTTCGATAAAATTTATATGGGACCACTTACCAAACAAAACAAGAATCATCAAAATCAATTCATTATTGGCGGAGAAATCGCGTATAAAACATACAAAAAAACATACCGTCGAATTGAGAACCTCCTCCTTTTTGAAGTCTGTTAAAAAAGGGTATAATAATGTAGGAAGAAATCTTACTGAAGATTTAGGGCTTGTTTATTTTGACAAATATGCTTTTAAACATCGAGTAAATGAAGGCTATGAACAAACAAACGTAACCATCATTTATACCATCTAAACTAAATTGTCGCACTTGTGTGACAAGGTCGAGATTATTAAGAGAGATAATATAAATACTTCATACATCATTGCAAGGTAAAAATAATCACATGTTCCAGTTCTCAAGTAAACGGAAGCATTAAATTTCGAACAAATAGTACAAGTATGTAATTCCAAAATAGATGCTGACCTGAATAGGAGCATGTAATTCTCCACAGCTTTACTCAAAGAAGATTACTTTGTAGTTTAAGTAGCTTATACGGACTTAGTAGCTCCTGAGCCTGGTGATAATAAGTACATAAATATACATAGTAATAGTAGTAATAGTACAGAATACTAAGGGACAGAAGCATCATTCCGCAAAGAAATTTAAACAAATAGCGACTCGTGCTATGATGCAATAAAATTCAATTCAGCTCGCGTAGCGCTGCATACCTACCAGTCATATTAACCTACAGAGCGCCTCTCTTTCTATCGCATAGCTCTTATCTCTTCTAAGGCGGCACGTGTAGCGACGAGCGACCCGGCGACGGTGTCCGGCTATGTACTTGTAGCTTCGTACCTACAGTGCGTAGTGCGCTAGGCCTGGTAATAGAGCGAGTGTAGCTCAGTGGGAGCACGTGCGACTTTCGATCCGACGCACCCGAGTTCGAGTCCCACTGGCCCCGCACCACTGACTTTCTTAAGTTATGTGCGGATTTAACACTCGCTCTAAAAACGGTGAAGGAAAACATCGTGAGGAAACCGGCATGTCCAAGAATTTCATCATCAATCTCAAAAAGCCAAGGACATGTGACATCCACCAACCCGCACTGGGCCATCGTGGTGGATTATGGCTCTATTCTCTCTCTATGAGAGAAGGCCCATGTCCCAGCAGTGGGAACGTGATGGCTGCTGATGATGATACATAGTAATATGTTTATCGATTTAAAACTAAACTATTTTGACAACATCAGATAAATATGTCATGTTAAATCTGTGACAAATCTTAAGTCTGCATTTAGAGTGAAAGTGATATAACACTAAAACTTAAAAAATGGCCAATTTTTGTTAACCAAATAAATGCCAGTTTTTTTATAAACATTCTATTGATTCCCGCGACCGAAAGACAAATGATTGTGCAAAGAAAAAAAAGCTCAAGCATTTTTTCGTGTCTGAGTGTTGTGGGACCACGGCCTCGTAGTTCCTGGTTCCCTAGATACAGAATCCTATTTAGGGACCAGGATCTATGTATTTGATCGCAGGACGTATTTATTTATTTATTATAATTATTAATGTGATTAAGTCTCATGGAGGCAGGGAAATTTCTTACAGGACTAACTTGCTTATCAGTAAAAGAGTGACACCGCAAAAGAGATAAAATAATAGTACTATTGAAACTCCGTACTGGCGTTTTTGTTACCGATTAATACAACCTAGTTCTCAAGTCTAGATTGAACAAGGATTAAACAGAGATAAGTTATTCTCGTCTTCACTGTGACCAGTTAGGATGAATCTCAAGCATAGAACTGCAAGAAAGTGATACTAAAAATAAACTAACTGCTGGAGAAACTAACAAATAAGGAAGACAAATTAACATTGCTAAATTATACTCAAGCCTTCTACTTATTCGTATAGAACATGAAAATTAGTAGTCTTGACAAGGATTTATTATGATTACTACGCATTGTCGTATCTTTCATCGTAAAAATCATAAATGCATGAATTATTTTACGGTTTCTGTCTGTGTTGGCAATGCGTACGTGGAAATATACGACAAAAGCGGAATTCCGGATAAATTCCGAAGATATGACAAATCGGTGTTCGATCAATTTTGTCATCAAATGTCTATATGATAATGATTTAGTGTGTTAAGATTTTTAAAAGCAATACATAAGAATACGATAATTATTATAATACAGGTTACCTATTTTTGTGAGTCGTATTGTAATTGTAATTATTCACTGAAATCGATTTTCCTGCTGATATGGAACAAAAATTGTGTAGGTAAATTTTTCTTAAGTAGCTACTTGATGGAAATCAATATTATAATTTTCACACAAATCTGCCCAAAATCAATACCTACAAATAAATTTTATGGCGAAAATGCAATATCGACTACATTAAATATAAGAAATTCTTTAGATAATATTAAAAGAAAATTGATATCACCAAATTGAGGAATTTTAAAAAAATCAGGAATATATAAGTACAGAAATAACGAGCCAAAATCAGATGAAGAAGAATAAGAAGAAATGAAAAGTAAATGACGCAATTTGAGCATGGCAAGGAATCGACTCGGAATAAAGACATTCAGACGAATACAAATATTGATCAAGCAAGCATATAGGTAACTGTATAATAAATCTGATGTGTAATATCAAAGCAAATAAGCATTATACATATATATTTTATGGCAGTTAACAAACTTTAATGACGATTTTAAATAATTAGGAAGAAATAGTAATATAGTTTGGGCAGGGATCAAGCTTGCGTCTTTAGAATACCGTCCCGCTGACACCTTAACCACTGGGTCACCGAGCCAACTGCTCGAGCAACCAAATTTATTCTATCCTTCTTACTCGTACCTATATCGTCGTACGGGGATGATTCTACGTCATTTTTAAGCTTTTTTTTATTTGTTCTTGTATGTCAATGTCCATATTGATCAACCGAACTAATATTAGATTTAACTTATAATTGAGAAAAGTCTAATATTACAATTAGCAACATATTCTAACAATAAAGTAAGCCGTACCAAATTAAAAAAAAAGAAATAATTGAATATCATTATTCAATAATGATCTGTCCAAGATATTCATACTGCCGAGATTGAATGAGATGAATTTGGACCAGCCTCATTATAGCCGAGTGGTTTAACATTAATATAATAAGTAAGAACACTCAATTTATGGGCAGTGATTACGATTTATTTATCGTATTCTTTTCTTTAGCCGACGATGATTCATTATTGTTGAGACGATGCAACTTGACCTTCGTGACGTACGCCCGGTAAATAGTAAGATGAAGTCATCTTATCGTACAAAGATATATTTATAGTAACAGTAAAACATATTATTGTAAAAACTTACGTAAATAACTATAGAAGTAGGCACATATAACAGAAAGGTAGGCAGATACATCTAAAACTTAGAAAACACTGCTATAGATAAGAATAGATAGTACTTTCATTTTGTCCTTGCACAAGGGAATCGTCCCAGAATTAATACGTAATTACTTATCCTGTGTTTCTCTTTCTTGATACATTTTTCATGTGTCCGTTTTCCCTAAGGAAAACATTGTCCCTCCAGCCCCGTACAATACAATGATTTTAAATAAGCACAATTTAATTTTGGTATGAGGAAAATTCAATTACTTACTCCAAAATTACATTCTTAATTCGAGGTATAATATTCAAAATGTTACAAAAATGTAAACATGTTTGTGTTTCCTAATTAAATTCCCAATCATGAGCCTCGTCTGGATAATGACAGTAAAATGGAGAATACACATTTATAATCAAGCAAAGAAGTTAACAATTTGGCACGGAAGATTAAAATGCAAATTTCTGGAATCTTAGATGCTAAATCTGATGTCTCGGATGAAACAAACATTTAAACAACTGGTTTAAGTAGTATACCGGCTAATTAGGCTCAAATGAGGCATAACCAAGTAAAGCAATTTACTACAGACAGACGGCTCGAGGGCTTACTTATTAAATATTTAGATTTCGCAGCCAGATTTGCTTAGAACATTTTAGACTTTAAGCTAATTAATATTAAACCAGATAATTTTGAACTAGATAAAAAGAAATAAATCTAAAATTAAAAGATGCGATAATCTATGTTAAAAAGATGTTGTTAACAATGAAATAATATGACAAAATTTCTTACCTTATAAATCAAAAAACGAATCAGTTCCAAAACAAAATTCAAAACCACACTAAATGCACAATTTCTTCCAAAAACATATATTTCCACAAAAGTTGTACGCGTTTTCATTCACACTGATCGAATATGTATGGCAGGGGATTTTATGGCCGAGAGTATCGACGGAACGTTCACATCTGTGGGAGTACTCCGCGGAACTAAAGTTATTTTGTCGACGATGTGGTCGGACTCAAAGCCAGAACGCCTTGGAGACACTATCTCCAAAATCAACAACTATTACGCTTCACGTACGCTCGAGCTATTGCCATTTGAAATGACAGTCTTTATAAACCAGCAATGTATATTTTTCATGGTTACATTTTTGGAGCTAAAGTTTAGTGTAGTAAAGTGAAACGGTCGTCTTGAAGATACGCTGTCAAGCGGGATTTCTTGCGCGTGAACAAATTTGATTCAAGAATAAGATTATGATATCCTGGTGAAATTGTGGACCTCAAGTTTTCGCCTGAAGGGAACGAAGGAAGATGTTCCTAATTTTGGAAGTTTTGGAATACGAATTTATTTTGTTACAAGAATTGTTTGGATATTTAAACATTACCAACACTAATTCCAATATCGTACGACCTACACTGCTCAAATATAATTTGAGTATGGGTTTGTAAACAGAGAAACAAAACCCGAGATGTTTTGCTTTCATGCGAACATAATATGTTTTTTTATTTACCTGTTTGGCGCGTTTGTTTGAGCCAACATTCGATATATAATTTTATCGATGATCCAAATGCTGTGCGTTGCATGATTTAGTAATATAGTTTTTTTTAAACAACTCAGTAATGAAACGAGCTTGTCATTCGCCTGATGCCCTGCGCCACGCTTGGCCATAACATTTGCAGTGCCACCCCGAACTTTTAATACATGCAAAGTACTGCGTAGCACTGAATTGCGCTCATCACCCCGAGATATCGTCTCATATTTCCAGTAATTTCACTGGCTTCAATGAGAAATAGAGTATTAGCAAAGAGGTGGAATCCAGACGGCCTTTCGCATATCTGCAACCTAGATGGACTAGGTGATCAACTTAATCATCATCAGCCCATCACGTTCCCACTGCCTTCTCTCATAGAGAGAGAGTATGGGCCATAATCCATCACACTGGCCCAGTGCGGGTTGGTGGATGTCACATGTCCTTAAATTTTTGTGATAAATTCTTTGACATGCTGATTTTCATACGATGTTATCCTTCACCGTTTTGTCACAAAGTGATAATATGTATGAATCGTTCTCTCGGATACGCGTAACTTACCACCTAGTATCTGAGTACCGACATCATCATTTGCAGATGGATGGACGGTGATTGAAAGAATGTGTCTTATGTATTGTAGAGCACCAATAATAATAAATATGTAATAGTCATTAATAGTAGAATGTTGTTAAAGGTTTTTTATTTTATTTTTAATTAATATGTTTGTTAGTTTTTATTTTATTATTATGTGATGTTAAGTGTATATAAGCAACTGATATATCGAATTATTTTAAGCTGTAGTCTTATATACAGTATTTTGATGATAAATAAATAAATAAATAATAAATAAATCATGTGGGAAAAAAAATTAAAAATAAAAATAAGCCTTTATTGTTGTTTACACTAATATAATTATATATTATTTAACTATGTATCATATTAATCTATTTATTCAAGACCTATAAACAGTTATCTTCTGTAACAGCTTGTCTTTCGACAAAGGCCTCCTCTAAAGATATCCATTTTGTTTCCGCTATTTTTATTTGCATCCTTTTTTTGTTAAGTCTGCATCTTCTTTTATTGCCATAACTTTTTTTTGACAAAGTGATACAATTAATTTGTTTGCTTATTAGAACCCACATAACAAACAGACGTGACAGAGGAATAGCCATGTTCTTAACATTAGGACTGTTACTGAAAACCATATCTGTACTACAATAATAAGATTGGAGGAAAATATATCACGCAGAGCAAATATAGGAATGTAATAAGATACACGTACAATATTACTACATATTCATATATTCTTTGATATTACTTTCAGAAGGTCAAGTCCAGAAGAAAGACTAAGTATTGTTTATTAGAGGGTAACAGCATGGTTACGTCATCAGTTCATCACACCAATATTATAAAAAACCGGCCAAGTGCGAGTTGGACTTGCGCACGAAGGCTTCCGTACCATTATCTATAAAAACAACAAAATAATCATGTCTGTTGTATGGGAGCCTTAAAAATTTATTTTATTCTGTTTTTTAGTATTTGTTGTTATAGCGGCAACAGAAATACATCATTTGTGAAAATTGCAACTGTCTATCATGGTTCATGAGATACAGCCTGGTGACAGACAGACGGACGGACAGCGGAGTCTTAGTAACAGGGTCCCGTTTTACCCTTTGGGTCCATACCCATTTTGGCCATTTGGGCTCCATAGCCCTAAAAAGCGAAAGTTTGTGAGTGTGTGAGTATGTCTGTTACTTCTTCACGCTGTAACAGCTCAACGGATTAGAGTGAAATTTGGAATGGAGATAGCTTTGCTTTTAACCGCAGTTACTCGGGATCGGAATGTACCTATGTACCAAATTTCATCAAAATTTGTAAATGTTTCAGTATTTTTTGTGATTGAGTAACAAACGTCCATCCATCCATTCCTACAAATTTTCTCATTCATAATATTATTAGGAACATTAATTAGGATTAGGATTCTAAACTTTGGTCAACGACGCTGGTGCACCAACTATTTAATCATTTACTATACCTTTGTAATCATATTTTTGTTGTGTACTGTTTGTTGATCCATAATTCAATAAAAAAACAGGATTAGTAGTGTCAGTAGGATTCTATACCTAACTATTTTCATAGGTACCTATTCGTACCTTTACTATTCCGTCGTGGGTAAAAACAAACAGTAAGTAGCAACTTAACGTGCAACTTAACGTAACGTGATGACTGATTAAATCAGCGTCAAGTAGCAACTTGACGCTGATTTAATCAGCCATCACGTTACTATTATAACAATGTTTAAACACTATTGCAAAGTACGATTGTGAAATGTCACAGTAGGCGTTCAAAGAATTAGAAAGATGATACAGGTTTGTTACGAAATAAGTAAATATTTATGAATGTATTTTTGTTTATTGAGTACGAAGTAATGTACTTAATGAATTGTTATAATACTTGCTTTTCTGGCATTTACTTTGGACTGATATCAATCGCTAAAAATAGGCAAAACCTAGACAATTGACTACCATTTGACTGCAGTTGAGTGCATAGCGGCTCGCAAGCCATTCTATTCAAATGAGATATTATAAT
Source organism: Petrophora chlorosata (assembly GCA_951640565.1). Classification (NCBI taxonomy): domain Eukaryota; kingdom Metazoa; phylum Arthropoda; class Insecta; order Lepidoptera; family Geometridae; genus Petrophora; species Petrophora chlorosata. The sequence goes on from OX621190.1 coordinate 8,576,574, forward strand.
TATTAATTGGGAATTATTTAATTCTATTTATTATTTAATGAAATAAAATATGCTTTAAACAATAAAGTGTTTAAAGTAAAGTAAAGTAGTAAGTTGTCTGTCTTGTAAATGTCATGTCGGCACAGATTTTCTTAAGTTATCGAAGTGATGCGATCACCAGCGAAAAATGTTTAATTTTTATTTAGGTACGACTTTATCTATAGAAGATAGTCATTTAATATTATTAGTATGAATTTAATTACACTAATAACAGTGACATGTCGTTCAGTCATTAGTGAAGTCCAAGTACCTAAAACACGTCATCGAGGAAATGTACCTAACGGCATGTTCATTGCACCATACATATTCGAGCCGGAGCTAGAGATTCGCGGTAAACGCCATTGGCACGAGTAAGTCATATACGTGGTACTGGATTATTCACCATTTGATTACTGCTATATTACTTGCTATTTTAATTCTAGCTATAAATGTCAAAAGTTTACTAATAATTGATACAAATAGGTACTCCTTCTCCGGTCAGTAGTTTCACTTTTACAGAAAGTTTCTATGTGCGAATTTAAAGGAATTGTGACTAATTGTTCCAAATGGGGTTTTTAGTTTAAATGTCCATGTGGCTTGAAATAGTAGTAGGTATTTAAACTCAAATATATTTATAAAATAAATTAAAAACTTTTATTAATAACGTTTGCACAATTCATAATTTATTAAAATTTATGTATTTTTTCAAAGGTGTACCTACAGTTAGAGCGAAAATTGTTGTGTCATTGTAAAATTAAAATTTACCATCGAGTTCTATTTATCGTATTTTAGTGAAATAAAATTGAAAATGATTGATTAATTCTAATTCTTGTCTAAATAAACCAATAACGGGGCCGTATATAATATATATTTCATATTGTTTTTGATCCTGACATACCAAATATACCTACTATTGTGTTAATATTAAATTTAGAATTTGACCTAATTGTAATGACTTATGCTATATCTTGTGACTACTGTGTCTTTTTAATCTGTAATTTAATTAATGTTATTGGTATAAACCGTGTAACTAAATTGAAATAATTTAAAATTAAAAACATAACTTAATAACCTGTGGGTAGCCCGGCTGATTTGTTTTATCGAATATAGGTAAACTTGTGTATTAGTAACGTTAGGAGGAAACTTCATGGTTTTCCATCTTTCATTTCGGACAATAATTATTAGTATTAATGATGACTCATGTCAAATAGGTATATCGGGTCATGGTAATTTCCTTTTTTCATTTTAGTCCAATAACAACAGTCTTAAGGAATCTAATGGAATCAGGCGTGACGTTGCGAAAATTTATCAAATCTGAAACGTAATGAAAATATTTTTTGTAATATCGCTGTGTAGGTTTTTTCTTTTATATTTTATTAATAATTTTTAAGATATGTATGTATATGTCGCAGCCAACTAGCTTAATTTGTCGTCCAATTAACAGCCTAGCCTCTATATTGAACAGCGCCATTCAACTAGTAGCCTGAATGATATTCAGCCATTTGATCAAACAGCTAGGCAAATGACTTGGATCGTTGACGTTATAAACACAATATAACAATATAAAACTAAAAATTAATAAATGAAATTTCCTATTTTTCAATATTTTTTGTCATTTATTAGTATACACTATCTACCCCCCCATACATATATCATTCAACAACAAACTACACACTATTCGGCGGAATAACAGAAAATATTTCATTTCGTTTCAGATTAAACAACAGTCCGTACAAACAAAGGTAATCCGAAGATTAATGACACAAACACCATTAAGGTTTCCTATCTGCCTCATATCGCAAACAGATAGCTCGTCCATTACCATAACGTCCACTAAGGAAAAGAATAACAACACTCAATCATCTAAAAGGACGTGTTAGTTCTCGCGATAATATTCACGAGGATATTCTGAGGAAGATGGAACACGTTGGTTCACGCGAATGAGAATACGTATATATTTTTTGTTAAAAAACACATTTTTCCCGACCAGTTTCTAACAAATTCGTAGAACCGCGAGCAGATTAGAATGAGCCTAAACACTATAGTTTACGATTATCCGTCAAGGAGTTCCATTGCCCACCTTCCATCTCCATCAGATCAGCTGACTGTCACCATAATATTGCGTTATCGGACTTTGACAAATATGCAAAATTTCAACTCCGTAGGATAAGAGGAAGTGATTTGATTGACTAACCGGCTATACTCTCGAATATAAGTCGAGACACTAGACCGGTGTTCGCGCCAAGCGCTCGCCGCGACCGCGCGTACTCCGCGAGGATGAGCGTCTGTACTGTACCGCTCGAGCACCGGTCGAGTGTCTCGACTTATATTCGTGAGTGTAGCCAGTTAGTAAATCAAATTATGAATAATACTCACGTCAGTTTTAATAATAATATACGAGCAAGTGGTTCTGATTCAGCATGCAAGATTTGACCCGAACAAAAATTCAAACATTGCATATTAAATAAAAGCTTGTAAAAATGTGCGAAAGACGACTATGATAGATCACTGTGACAATAGTAGGTAGATTTAGGTCTCCTACGAAATGTCATGTCATTGTTTTTTGAGAGCGAGTGTGGCTCAGCGGTAACTCATGCGTCTTTCGATCAGACGCACCTGGGTTCGAATCCCGACTCGGCCCTGCACCATTGACTTATAGTTAAGTGCTGATTTTGCACGCTCGCTCTAAAACGGTGAAGGAAAACATCGTGATGAAACCCGATAACGCGCTTTGGAGTGGTAGGCTCTGTCCCTGGTTGTAATACCACCCACCGAACAAAGCCATGCCGTCAAGCGACCTAGCCGTGTTTTGGGGATGATGTTTTAGAGACGGGTCCGAGCAGCCGCTCAACTGCCGTCTCTCTCTAGATCTATGTGCTCCATCTTAGGCTACATCATCGCTTCACATCAGGCGAGATAGTGACCAAACATAGATCTATTAATCGTAAAAAAAAGTCAACAGTAAATTATTCTATGGCAATGTCATTAATAATATTATCTTTTAGCATTAGTCGCAATACGGTTTACGGATTTAAGTAAATATATCAATAAAACGGCGGCAAACCCAATCCACAACAATCAACATGCCTATCAATCAGGCAAATCGACAGAGACTGCTTTGCATCAGGTGGTTTACAAAATAGAATCGGCACTAGAAAACAAGCAGTCCTGCCTAGCTACCTTCATCGACATAGAAGGGGCTTTCGACAAGACGACGTTTCATAGTATCGAAGAAGGACTGAAAACCAGGGGCGTGGACCCAATAGTAAACAAACTGGTTACATCCATGCTGGCAAATAGAGCAGCTAAAATTGAATCCTCGAGCGCCACGCGCTGTCTCGTTACAAGAGGTTGCCCGCAAGGAGGTGTCTTATCACCGCTACTCTGGGTAGTAGTGGCAAACGAACTTGTTGAATCACTGAACAAGGACGGCATAGTCACCGTGGCATACGCAGACGACCTGGCCATCATGGTAAATGGGCTCTTTGAGGCGACTCTCTGCGAAAAGATGCAGAAGGCACTTCGAGAAGTCGAGAGGTGGTGCGAACGCCACAGTCTATCCGTAAACCCACACAAAACAGAAATGGTGCTGTTTACACGCAAGAAGAAAACAACAAGTCTGAAACTTCCGACACTATTCGGAACTACACTCAGCCTTAGTAACGAAGTAAAATATCTAGGCATTTGGCTAGACAGCAAACTACTTTGGGGGAAACACCTCGATCACATCACCACAAAAGCAACAAACATCCTTTGGCAGTGCACGAGAGCTGTCGGCAAAGACTGGGGACTCAAACCAAAACTTTGCCGCTGGCTATACACTGTAATAGTGAGACCAGTGCTAACCTACGGATGTGTAGTGTGGTGGCCGCGAACTAATCTAGCGACCACAATCACAAAACTGCAGCAAATACAACGACTGGCGTGCTCGTTAATCAGCGGGTGTAAGAAAACGACACCGTCAGCTGCCCTGGACATCATCCTTGGCCTGACGCCGCTGCATCTGCACATACAGCAAGAAGCAATGGTATCAGCACTAAGGATTAAATCTACAAACCAATGGAAGGGTAATGGGCCCACAATAAACCATTGCAAAATACTTGACAAAGCAATACACATCATACCAGAGGCCAGTAAAGGAACTGATAAGATAGCTAGCACGCACCTCGACAACAAGAGGTACGAGTTAATCACAGAAGACAGCGCCGTGGAAGAACCAAAACCTTCCTATAATATCTACACTGACGGTGCTAAGAACAAAACGGGGGTGGGTTGCGGTTACTATTCACCGGAACTCGGACTTGCTGAATCCAAGGCCCTTAGCAAAACCACAACAGTTCTGCAGGCAGAAGCCATAGCTCTACTCCTAGCGGTAAGGGCAATCACTAAGCAAGTAAAACCACCTATCTTGGTAAAAGACCAGGAAGATGAACTCCTCATCTTCATCACGGACAGTGCGGCGATCATATATGCACTCAGAAGACCCGTCACCAGATCTAGGGTCGTAGCAGAGTGCCATAAAGCTCTACAAGAACTGACTGAAAAATACAAAATCAAAGTGAAATGGACTAAGGGCCACAGTTCCTGTCCAGGCAACATCGCTGCAGACACCCTCGCTAAAGAGGGAGCAAGAAAACAGGTAAGTGACGAAGCAGAGGTTCTCTGTAAACCATCAGCGATGGAAGTACGAGAACAGCTGCGTCATCATACGGAAATCCAACACCAAAATCTGTGGGACAAGAGAACGGACTGCAAACACACCAGAGCCGTCTTCCCGACTCTCAACAGAAACATAACCAACAATCTCATAAAGCTGCAGCGGAAGGATCTCCGCCTTATGGTAGGCCTAATCACAGGTCACTGCAACTTAAATTATCACCTATATAAAACCGGAGCCACTGACAGCCCCCTATGCAAAGGCTGCATGCTGGAAAATGAAACAGTTGAACACGTGCTGCTGCACTGTACGGCCACGGATGACATCCGAACAAAGGTAACAAAGCCAATAGACGGCACGGCAGACACCGGACACACATCATCATCATCACTTTCATTACCACCATCATCTTCCCCACAAACAACCTCAACACTGGAGCAGCTATGCCAGCGCCCCAAAGCCGCACTCCGTTATTTCAAGGAGTTGGGATGGCTTGGGTAAATGCTGGCGGGGGGAATGCACAATACACCCCATGCGGGACGTCAGTGCAGGACTCATCGCCCCCTCATCGAATAAGAATAAGAATAAGAATATCAATAAAACGTCTATTGTTAAGTTTTTAGGGTTCCGTACCCAAAGGGTAAAACGGGACCCTATTACTAAGACTCCGCTGTCTGTCCGTCTGTCACCAGGCTGTATCTCATGAACCGTGATAGTTAGACGGTAAAAATTAACACAGATGATGTTTTTCTGTTGCCATTCTGAATTTCACTCAAATCCGTTTAGTTAAATATTAGTGTGATTCGGTGTTCTTCTGAACTTCGACAGTTGTTAGACTTAACACCACACAGTTGTTATTTCGACACGACACTTACTTCGAAAAAAATATGGTTCAAGTCATTGATTTGACTGAACATAATTCGACAAAAAATAATTCGACGATACAAACGGCCTCAAAGACTAGTTAAGGTTATGTTAGAGCAGTGACCACACATAGCGCGAGCCGACCGAGCGAAGCGAGCTTGCCGCGACAGCACCGGCAATGCGCCAGAAAGTAAATTGAATGTTTGTGTTGTCGAAGTATTTTTTGTCGAACTGATACTTGTCTAATTATGTTCTGTGGAAACTTCAGTTTCGAATCGAAAGTTCAGTTGTACAAACTATATTTTTTCCAAGTAAGTGATCTTTCGAAGTTCAGAGGGATCTTATTAATTACTTTTTATTTTGTTTACAAAACCAAGCCAAGTGACTTTGTCGTATTCCGGAATGATGTTCAGTGAACCATCAGGAAGACAGGTTGGAGCAGTCGCTCAACTACTCAATAACAATTAGCATTGCTTCAGTGCACTCACCTCCTTACTCTAGTGACAACATTGTTTCCAACAAAAGCCCACGCAGTAGGATAGGGATCGATACGACGGTAATCGGATTGGACCGTTCCCTCTACAGGAAGTGACCCCACTACGGAAGAGACTCAATAAGCCTCGCTCTACTATTCTAACGCAGGTTTTCACTCTTCGTTACAGATAGAGATCAGAAAATAGAAATGGGTATTTGCAAAATGGAAGTAGTTCCGGATGAAGGGCATTGTACATTGCAGCCAGCGAAATTTCTGGGCATATTGGACTTAATATCTGATGTCTCGGGGTGATGAACGTAATGCAGTGCTACGCAGTACTCTTTATGGTATTAAAAGTCTTGGGTAGCAATTGTTTGGGCAGGCATGGCGCTTACCATCAGGTGCAGGACTTGATCGTTTCATTACTTAGTTAAAAGTAGAAAACATTGATAATACGCGTTGTTAGTCGAAAATTAATTAAGTGTTTAATTAATTTTCGACTAGCAACGCCTAATTTTGCTCGGGTGTGATTGACATGTATTTTATGCATATGCTAAATTGGATGAGGTAAGTTACCTCATTAATTTTTCTAATTGATCGCAAAAATCATCAAAACCCATCAAGTAGTTTAGAAGTAAACAAAAGAAATAGACGCTATGAGAGACTTTATACTTTATAGAGATAACCAGATGTTCGATGTTCTTTACTTTTACTGCTTCGATAGATTTAGTTGATTTATAAGAAGTATTACAACTACTACTAATAAACATAAGAAACAGATATTTTATTACTTTCCTTGAACAAATAATAGCTGTATTTTATTTCTGCGAGAAGAAGGCAGCGGAAACAGAAAGTAAAACTACAACTGCATGAGTCATTGAGAGAAACTTACCTATTGGAAAAGCGAGGAAAAACTTCTTTGAGAAACTCGACTAAAGTTACCGAGAAACCTCTGCTTGTGACTTGTTTCTGCCATTTATGTGGTTATGTTACAGTGTAACAATATTAGCGGATGTTACAATGTTACAACATTAGATTAGAAGAAAGAAAGTGCTTTTTAAAATGCCATCGATTCAACTCAAGAATTTTTGTACGCCATTCCCTGTAACTAGGGAACTAGGAATCGTCCTGTCAAAGGAATGTGAGTGCTCAATGTGTGTAATAAATAAATAATTTTGATGTACGATCATTGTTCACATAAACCTGTAAGAAGTAGAAGGTTTGAAAGAAGTGATAGGAATTTCATATAACTTTTTTTTTATTTATTATTGGCTTGCGTTTGACCAATATCTCACCTGATGGTAAGCGACGATGTAGTTGGCGATGTAGCACGCTTGCCAAAGTCAAAGTCAAATATAATTTATTAAATAAGCACAAAAGTGCACTTTTAAAGGTCATAAACACATGATACAAATAAAATATGTTAAAAATTGTGACTTATATTAACATGACTTTGAAAAAAAAATGTTTACAAATAAATTGAAGTCTGAGTGCTGAAAAGAAATGCGAAAACTGATTCTACCAGTGCTTCGGAAATACGCTCGCTAGAGAAGATAGCACCAAAGATAACTAAATATGCACCAAGAAACTCTGCAGGGATGTCTTTTTTTCAGTTCTTTTAAAATGTCTCGAAAATAACAATAAACAATTACGTATAAATTAGAATTAACAGAATGTCAAACAAGTAATGCGAGTGAGATGTCCCATAGTACCCTAGATAGTACCTACCTGTTCCCTCGAGATTTGAACATTGCCAGATTGTAAGTATCCGGAATAACTGACTCCGGCAGGAAGGTCCACTCGTTAGCGGTGTAAATAATAAGTAGAAGCGAAACGCTTAGTGCACTCAGAAGGAATGTCCACCATATAACGGTGGCGCGTTGCTACGTCTAGTAGTCCGATGATGAAACGGGGACGGGGAAATTAGATGGTGTAATTACGTGCACACTCGCCGCAATATATCCGATAGACTGACTACTTTGCGTTGATATTAAAAAAAATATTTTACATAACCCATTGATCACACGAATTACAACCAAACCATACCACAAACACACTACAACGATAATAATACATAGGTAGGTGAAAATATCTATAAAAACCCATAGTTTTATTCGCACGGACCACATTTTGCAGTCCACGTCATCCGATGTTGACGGTACTGACTACCACGTAGCCACATCGCAGCCACGTCGAGCCGCAGCCACAATGCAACTACCAAAAACATATTTCTCAAGACAAGCTTTTAACAAATTCGTAATCGGAACCGCGATCAGATAAAAATGAGCCTAAACACTAATAGTTTACGATTATCCGTCAAGGAGGTCCATTGCCCACCTTCCGTCATCATCAGATCAGCTAGCTGTCACCATAATATTGCATTGTCATCGCACTTTGACAGGTATGCAAAATTTGAACTTCATAGGACAAGAGGAAGTGGTTCTGATTCAGCTTGCAAGATTCCACCCGAACAAACATAGTTACATACATACATTGCAAGTTAAATAAAAGCTTGTAAAAATAGGAGGAGGTTCTAAATTGGATTGTATATTTTTTTTTCTACAAAACCTTTACTACACTAAATTCTTATTTAGTTACCTAAATGCATTTAGTAGGTATTACTTAAATTTAGTTTATATAATTATTATTATTCGCTGCCATTTGTTTACGATTAAAATAAAACAATAAAAATAATGAAATGATAAGCACTCGTAGAACATAAACTAATCATTTCACGATGTAAAAGCTTCCCCACAGTTTTTATACCCTCAGTTAAAAAAGTAAGCCATCTGCACTTAAAACAGTTTTGACACCTGTTACGCGCTCGAATGCATTCAGTGTGGGCCTTAATATTAAATGAAGCCCGACATGTCGTTATATTGTCGTCAATAAATGTTATAGGATTGAAAGGGCCTTGCACAACATCTCAGAACTATAAACATTCTAATTTATTTTAAAATAGCCGTGGTTTTGTTCCCATCATCCGCAAATTATTATTATATTCATTTATTTCAGATATATCACATCCATATGTAGTTAATAACAGACTTATATTATATTAATAAAAATTTCATATTACTTTTTTGTAATAATTCAATAAAAATTGTTGTCGTGACACGTGGGTAATGTAGTAGCAACTTATGGTGGGTAGGTAGTATTTTTTATAGTTTATATATTTTAATGTTACTTTTAAAATATTTAGGTATTTTCGACAAACCACTAGACCCTTGGTCCGTGGGGTCCTAGCGCTATAAAGCTTTTTAAAGAATTAGCAAAAAGGTTAGTCGACATCACAGGAGACCGAAGAGCTGGCAGCTACCTCGGACAAAGAATTAGTCTAACTATTCAAAGGGGGAACGCTGCCAGTATCTTCGGAACCTTGCCTAAAGGGACTCCTTTTAATAATATATTTTAGTATTATATTTTTTAAGGTTTTTAGTATTAGTTTCACTAAACCACTAAGTCTCATTAGAAAATGTCAAAATACTCTGATTATATTCCATTCTTTTGGAGTTATGCTTATACCAAACCGCGACATACCGGTATATCGCGAGCGTTCGCATTACTGAGTAGGTCTGTTAGCCGGGTTCGTATTATACCTAACAAATATTTTCCAGAACAAAGGAGTTTGTGTGTAAATAATAATAATGTGTGTGTAGTTTTTATGTAATGTTTTTACTTTAATGTTTGCAATAAAGCGTTCATCTATCTATCTATCTAATACAGGTTTTATTTATCGACATTGCCTGTAGTGAAACAAATCATAAACGTCAATTCTGGGAGCCAATAAATTGGGCAATTTAATGTGAATTCATGGATACGATATATTTATTTAGTAAATGGTAATAGTTAACAAAATGAGCTTTTGATACAGGTATTTCAGGTATATATATTATTTTTTTATAAAACTGAGTATTGATATGAGCAAGTCGTTTACCTGATGGTAAGCGCCTGTGATGGGCGCCACGCCTGTCGATAATAATAGCAGTGCAACCCAGAACTTTTAATACCACAAAAAGTACTTCGTAACACTGCATTGCGCTTATTACCCCGAGACATCAGATATAAAATCCACAACTTTAGCTAGGTACGTAATACGTATCTATTTTGTAGGTATTTCTTATATAGGATGCGCCTTCCGTGATCGGAAGACATAAACTGTGGCTGTGATTTAATGGCTTAACCCTGAACTATGAGCAATTTCGTTTTCCTACAAAAATTGCATGAAATATTGAAAATGATTGTTACGGATGATTATTTCAAGAACATCGTCTCTAATTAAACATGGTTTGTACTTACCCAGTAAATCAAGTGAGAAAGTCGTTCGCCTAATGGTAATACCACAAAAAGCACTGGACAGCACTGCATTGCGCTTATCACCCCGAGATATCAGGATAAAGGTATGCCCAGTAATTTCACTGGCTACAATGCCCTTCGAACCGGTACACAGAAAGCTTGCACACTACTGCTTGGCGTAAATTACTACACCAAAAAGTAATTATAATTTTTTTAATTCTCTTTTTATTTGTACCTGGAAAAAAATGCAGTGATTAAAAACTTTAAAAGCTCTGCAAAATTTAATGGCAGTTTAAATTCTTGGTACACTGTAAATGGTAGGTAGGTTAAATGGTAGATAGGGTAATCGTAAAGTTAGGCATTTGGCTCGACTGTATAAATAGTAAGTAGGTAAGTACGTATTTGGTAAATTAGTAACATTTGCCAGCTAGGCCTTATTGCCTTGCCTAGGTAAACCACAACTGGAGATTGTATTTGTTAAACTTGCTAATTTACATACATACCAGCTGCACTGTTTCTGTTTTTCTGTACCAAATTACTATTACGATTTATTGGTAAGTATACATACATTTATTACCTTGTTCTGAAACTACCAAACCAATTCCAACAATCAATATTGGAAAGCTTAAAGTTGAGAATTAAACATAATGTGTAGGTGTATTTTGTTCGTATTTGCAGATATACTAGAACACAAACATAATTAGATATTCCAGGAACATCATAATTTTATAAGCACCAAAGATAGCACCAAAACAAAAATATACTAGGAACTTTATTGTTTTGGTTCGCGGAATAAAATATACGTGTGGATCCGCCATGGGAAAGACTCATATCTTTACACGTCTCTATTTGTAGACCGAAATATAAATATATAAGATATATAAATAGTCTTACTTACTAAGGTAACCTATAAATCCTTTAATTGGTATTCAGGTGGAGAATGATAAAACGAAAGCAATCAAGTAAGCAAAACCAGTGTAAGAACTTGGACTGGATATACAAGAATCCGATTAAATACGAACACGGCTAACCGGAACGATAGATACATTTATTCTCGTAAACACTCGTACCTACATTGTTTTTAAATTGCTATATAGGGCGGCCATACACAGGCAGCTGAAGTAGTCATGACCGACCGCTTCAAGCTGCGACTGCATAGCGAACTACAATCTTCTATTCATTATATACACCATATGTATATACATAGACCGCTTGAGCAGTCGCGATTGTTCCGAGTGGACAGCAGCATGATGTAATTCCGTCGTGCGGTGAAACAGTTGCAAGACATACACCGACATGTCGAGATGTCGACTGTTCTAGCTGCCCTCCTAACAGCTTCTTCCTCAAAATCCATATTGCAATTGTAGTTGAATTGTCTATGATCCAACAGTTGCAAACGACTACTTAAGCAGTTGATACTTGACATTGTCTGCTCAAGCAGTTGACAATAATTGCTCTAGCAGGCCGTGTAAAGAAAAGAAAAACCATTTCTTCGGCACACAAACAAGAAATTAGAAATAAAACTTAAATAATAAATATATGTGCCGAATGGGCTCAGCTCAGCATAAAATGCCCAAATTTGTAAGTTGTTCATTGACCAAATGCTCGAGCTGCCTGTGTATGGCCGCCCTATGAAAATAGTAATCTGTCGACTTTTTATTTTTAAACATGTAGTTAAGAACAAAGTTGTTGAAGATGTGGCGTAACAATACCCTCTTTAAGACTAAACAATATATAGCGCACATTTTAACGCTATATATTGTTGAGTCTACGTACGTACGTAAGTAGCTGTAGTGTGTGTTAGAAATTGGAATAAGTCTAGAAAAACCCCAACAAAACTAAATTAGGTGCGTTCGGTATTCCTTGAGCGAGGTAGGCTGATGATATTGGAAAGGTCACTGGTCGCTAATGGATGAGGCTTTCACAGAAATGATTATGTATTTTGTCAAAACCAGATGTCCTATACTATAACATAGTATTCTTTGCTTTAACATTGATGGATTTACCCACAAGATTGAGTGAACTAAAATATAGTATGAACCATATAAGAGTGAATAATGCTAGGCTTTAAGAGCCGAGTGGTGTTTCATGAACCCTGTTTAAACCTTAAAGGTATTGAAAAAGACTATTATATTTTTTACTGACTTTAAGTACATCTCTATATAAACTGTAGTTAGTAAGTTTATAATTTAGTGACCACTTATATTTCTTTGGAATCATTCGGCCAGTGAGTGGCCAGAAGAATAAATCACGGGATCGTTTTTTTAGGACTACGTAGATAGCGAAAAAAATTAAAAGACTGCACTTCACAATTGCACATGGATAGATCTACTTACTTAATTTAGTAAAGACGACCAACAACTCAACCGTCAAGACAACTCACCCATTAAACTCACCCATAGTTTACATTAACACTAACATTGTAATTAGTAGACCATATTCCGATTCTCCAAAGGACAACAAAGGTGTCATCCTAATGGAAACTAAAAGCTACTTTTATTCCCTAGATGGAAATACATCTTAGTAAGTTTAAATTAGACCCATACATCAAGAGGACGTGTAGGTAAACCCATCAACTCGTCTTGGACATTTATAAACCCGCCAGGCTGCAACTCGTCAGGTCTTTGACACCTCAAGGTTACCACTTCGTAAAGTATACGTACTTAACGATGTATAATGTTATATTTAAAGTTACTATCATTATATACAAATGCTGCATTATTATTGTATTTGGTGCGAAGAATGTTATTGTCTTCGACTAGTAGACCGATATTCGAGATCCCTTAAGGCCCTTCGATGAGTCCCTTCAGTTGTACGTAAGTAGATATATGTTCTGTATTCAGGCTTACAATTCTCTTCGTTGATAGATACATTCACTGATTCTTATCTTTATACAATTTATTACTAAAATGTTTTCCTTTTTATATATTTTACTTTTAACTTGGAAAAGTCTACATGTTTTGCCTTTTTGGACATGATGGAATGTGAAAATATAACAAATAGTATTACAGCTGCCGTAGAAGCAAAATTGAAAGATACAGTTAATATAAATCTACATATCTGAAACTCTATACGTATACTAGACGGCTATACATGCATACAGTTTTATACAAAGAAGTTTACAGCAACGTCTCAGAAAAAATAACGTTATACAGCACTAAAACAAAAGAAACACAACACAACTTTAAATTTAAAAATAAAGACGTCTGCTGAAACTGTTGCACATTTGTTAAAGTAAAATGGTTTGTCTCCCACCTCTGTCCCTTTATAGAAACAAACTTAAACAGGATGACTAAGAGAACGTATTGTAAGCTTCGCATTTAACATATATGAGGGCGGTGAACTAAGTGCCAAGTAATTAGTGTGAAAAACCTCCAGCAAGGGTGTAAGTGGTTTTCCAAAGGCCCTCGAGGCTGGTGCCGCGTTGAGGCAGAATCCAGGGTATAATGGTCCTCAGATGCCAGCCTCTAATGACGACTATTTATTGTGAACCCCGTAATTATACGAACACTGTCGGATTTTTAGTTGTGGAAAGTTTTATAATGATGAGAAAGAAATGTTGAATGTTTTACGCTATTTGTACAGGTTTAGCGGTTATCCGCTTTACAGACTGCATTTAAACAATTTCCTTTGGAAATAAATGCTAGGTTTAATTTAGTGCGTAATAAAAACTCTGTTGAATGGCCATTTATGTACAATTCGTTCTTGTTTTGTTTTATATTTAATTTACTTTAAGAAATTTTTAAACTGTATAGTTTTTGCACATAATTAATGTTATAGAAGTTGCATTTAAATAATCTTGATTGAAGATACACACGCAGGACACAGGTAAACTTTTATAACTATAAACTTTATGTATATGTATAAAAATAATGTTTGTGTGTTCGTCTTCTATGTGATCGCGCATCATTTATCAGATTGAGTTGAAACTTTGTACAGTTGCTGAGTGTACTAGCGTGAAAGGCCCCAAAACAAAATGCCAACAAAAAAATTAGAAGCATTGCCACGCATGCCTGGCATTATTATTTCAGCCGTGGTCGTCCCACTGCAGGTCAAGGCTTTCCTACCCTCCTTCCACTCCTCACGGTTTAATGATCCTTGTGGCCAATTCTTCCAGTAGGAGTCCAGCTCATCCCGCCATTTCTGTCTGGGCCTGCCGCATTGTCGTCTGACGTTGTGTGGGACCCACTCAGTGGTAAGTGCGAGCGACGAGTTTCTAGGCGAGCGTGCTACATCTTCGACCGCATCATCACTTAACAACAGGTGTGATAGCGGTCAAACGCAAGCCTATAAATAATAAAAAAAAAATGTTTAGGCCATATCTCGTTCGACATGCGCCATACATGTCCAGCCCATTTCCATTTCAAGCTAGCAGCCAGGCATTAGCTAGTCTTTTAATAATAATTTAAATAAATTAGTAACACGTGTTGCTGAAAATTAAAACAAAGCCTTATTAATTTATTCCTATTAAATTCCATTATTAAATTATTCCTATATGCATAATTCTCAAATCCAACTACACTGCAAGTTTTCCCGTGGCGCCGTCAGCACCTGGTTCCCGTCCTATTATTAATTCCCACAAACTGTTCATAAGCTCCCTACCTCCTCCATACACATTACTTTACCGCTATACTGGAGTAATTACGCTATGCCTATTGTACAGTTGCTTGGTATAATTACAATATGGCGATTAAGCAGTTTAGGTTCTTGGTTTATGATAATGTGCAATTCTGTAGTTTAATACTTGCTGGTCGATTGCTAATTTCTCTGACAGTGGTTCTAACGGGGCTATAGCCTGGCAAGAAGTTTAGGTGATTTATTTTGTGTTAAAAAATACCTACAATCGATCAGAGAACCTTTTTTGAGATCGGTTAAAAAGTAACTCACGTTATTGTAGGTTTAGTAAGTAGTTTGTAGTAGTATTAAAATATTCATTCATTTTGAACGCCGCCGGCGTCGTGCAGTAGACATAATGTATTAATTGTTCGCGGTCATGTAACCGCGGCGTCCAGAAAGTAAAAAAATACATTTTGAAAAGTGATTTAATTTTTTTTTAATTTTCTTCATTACAAACTCAGTCTTATTTTAATATTTTCATTTTGACTCTACAGATTAAGCCACTGTCACATAAAAACTTATAAAAGCTTCAATCCAAAACGAAAGTAATTAATAATAAACTTAACAGTGGAACTAATTCGTTAACAACCGAGATCTTCAGCTTCAAACTAAGCCAAGCGTTCCCTTTAAACTGACTATTCTAAAATAGTAGTTTGCTCTAAAAATAGGCTTGCTAGTTTTCTGTAAAAGTGCAGTGGCTTTACACAAATAAAATTAGGACTGCTTGCACAGTTTGCGAGGTTGTATGTAAGGCTTGCTGTTATCTTTAATATCGTCTGCGCAGCAGCCTTTCATAGTTGATTGTATGCTATGCAACTTTGTAGACAAAGAGATATGACACATTAGAATTTTAGATTGTAATCATTTTGACCACTCTGGGAGCCATTTATATACTTTTATGTGCAATATACTATAATATATAAGAGACTAATTTCAATATTATTTATTAAATTGTTATAATTTAGATAAAAGATTGAAATTAGTCTAGAGGAATAAAATATTTTTCGAAATTGTGAAACAATTCTAATTATACTCCATTTACACATTAACAAATAAGTAAGATTGATAAGTTGTCAAAAACTTCTAAACTGTGGGTAGAACTCGGATTATTAAATTTAACTAAATTGAAAATTGTTCAGAGATGGAACATTTTGTTCAAGGACAGAAGCAGGCCTTTTGATAGACGATTATGGACGTTTATGAAGCTACTACGCCACCGTACGCGAGTTAAATGTTTCGTCTTCATCGAAAACCAATTACGAGGCAATCTCTCGCGTTATAACTTCGATGACTTGCTGAAAATATTCTATAAAGGCCATTTATATTAAAAAACTCCTCTAATAGCTATGAAGTTTGTAGTTTTTGTTGACAATGTTCTGGGAAAACATTATTGCGCAATTCACTTTTTACAGCCGGCGAAAACACATATATTTCTTTGTGAGGTCTAATGTTAGCCATGACGTGTGTTATAAAGTCAAGCATTTACACGGTGCGTGATAAGCACGAGATATCTATCTTATGAGTTGAAACTGTCGGAACTAATGGTCGTGTGAGTGAACCTCAGGTGCGTACAAAACCTCGCGCTCCGCAAAGTTCAGTGCTCCTTCACGACGATCTTAAAGACAAGCAAAACTAAACTCTACCGCATACTAATAAGGATCCTAACTAGCCATCGAATTTTTTATCATTTTATCCTGACGAATCATTACAACACTCTTTATTGACGCAGAGAAACGAGACCACCAAGACCGATCGAAAAACGAAAGACAATCAAGAGTTTGTAAACCGTGAAATGAACCAAAGTCTCGTGTGACTCGAGAGGTCATTGATGGGAGCTAGACATGTGGAACAAATGAGGTGCTAGAAGAAACCGGGCGACATTTCGCCACGCTTACGTATTCAAAAAAGCCGAGTTATGGCGCAACCAGCATTGACACGAGATAATTCCGGTCTTGCCGAATATCGGCTTCGTATGCTAACTACAATGTTACGAACCAGTATTGCAAGCCACACCTGTACCTTCGTCTGTATTGTATCCTCTGACAATATTTTACGTGATTCTATTTGGTTTTCCTCGTAACTTTGTAACCATGCAGTCATTGTTTTGAACCAACACATTGACGTGTATTTTTGGAATTTCGGTCGGCGCTGTATTACAAATAAGTACAAAACGGAGCATATCGGAATTCCAGTGTTTTAAAATGTAAAGTAAAAGAACTCTAGAATAAAAGCTCGTTAAAGCAACTCCGCTGTGCGGTAGTCGTTTAGATACCAATAAAAGTTTATCAAGTTCTCGTTTTCCTCGCTTCTGTCGGTCTTTATGCTTTTGGGCATTCCATTAAAACATTAATGTAACCGTGCGCTTACATTGTCGATTGATGAACGCCCTTGATAGCGCAATCTGGAACCGGCGACGTAATTTAAAAGAACCGCAAAAAGGTTCATACTTGTAGGTACTTTATATAAGTCTATCTGCTTATATAAAATCAGTATTCAAGGAAAAAAGTCAATCTAAAGCAAGCTTTTTATTTATTTTATTATCTAAGACTTGGAAAGACGGTGATCAGTCCACAGATGTCCGTCAAGGACTATTTAAGATGACACTCTGAATTACTGTGTATCGAAAAGGTCAGTAAATATGATGAAAATACTCACTGTTCGAGGTATAATATTATTTATTATTATTAAAGCCCATTTATTCCTTAGAAATTAAACAATTAAATTACAATTTAAAAATATGTTTAAGTAAAGACCCCTCTTAGGGTAAAGGCCTCCTCCATGTCGAACCATTTATCTCTATCTTGTGCCATTGTTAGCCAGTCTTTGCCCACCGCTCTTTCTATTTCATCTACCCATCTTTCTTGTGGTCGGCATCGAGGCGTTCGAGGTATAACGGGTCAGAAATTAAAAAATACTGCACTTTGAGAGTGTTTGAGGGTCCTTCTGCCTTTCTCCGCAATAAAGACGAAGAAAGCTGTTCCAAATCATTCGTCTGTTTCTGACCGAGGCTGACTAGATCACCGATCTTTAGCGCGAGAACCTAACCTTTTTTTTTATACAGCAGACAGTAACTGCTTAGCGGTTGAATTTCAGGCAAAGAAACTTCGCAAGGCTTGTGATACTCTCTTTTCTTTCCATTGTTTTCGTATTTGAACCCGCATAGTAAACCACACATATACACGTAGTGCCACTTCCGATATCCGATATTTTAATTTACACGCCGAACCCATTTGGCTGTAGCTCAACAAAAACATTATGTTTATACTAAGACATTATTTGGGATATTTTGTTGTTGCCCTCGGCCGTGGCAACGTACTGCAAGTCGGTCAGCTTACAGTCGGTGTTTTAGCAGGGTATTTATACATCTATCCCTGACTGTCAGGTGGAATGGCAGACTGCTCCGGCATGCTCGCAAATAAAGCTTCCTAAGTAGCTAGGTCGACATTTTGTAGAGGAACCCAATGACACATTTTCCTAATATAGAACGGAGTAGAGTTCTCTTTAGACGAGCCTGCGAATTCACTGGGCATTATGAGACTTAACAGCTTATTGTCTCAAAGTGATGAGCGCAGTACAGCGTCGCGCAGGATTTTGCAAACCAAAGTTGCTAGGCGAAAATCTTAACATATTAATAAATTAGGAAAAAGAAAAAAATATATTGCTCGGGCAGGGATTGAAACTACGTTTCGGAATACCGTCCCAATGGGTCATTGAGCCAACTGCTCAAACAACCAAATTTCTTCTATCCTTCTTATATCGTCTTACGGGACTATTCTACATCATCTGTCGTCAATTTTCACATTGTTAAGTCGTTGTGTCGTCGTCAATGTTAAGGCGTCGGGACGGTATTCCGAAGACGCAGGTTCGATCCCTGTCCGAGCAATATCATTTTTTTTCTTCCTAATTATTTAAAATCTAAAGATTTAATTTGCATATTTCACCTTCCGAGCGGCGAAGTTGAACGATAAACCTAAAAACGATAATGATTAATGACACACATTTGTGACATTAGGAAAGTTAGTTTAGTGATTACCAATTAAATTAATTAATAATGATGTAATACTGAACTAGTGGCTTCATTAAAAGGAAACCGTGTTAGAATAGATGACTCTGTAGCTGTTGTAATTACAAAATTTGTTCCTTTGCATTTACTATTATCATGGACCAAATATTGGTCCATGCTATTATAAAACTTTAACTGAGCCAATTCTGTACATTGAAGATATTTTTGTAAAACGAACTGGGATTGACTTTGTAGGGAACTGAACATGAATAGGTACAAGTTTTTTTAAATTTATGTCTGTTTGGTTGTGTGTATTATATATAGTCTCGAAACCACTAAACGGATTTTAATGGGGTTTTCTGGGTTTGATGGCATAAATTCTAAATTAGATTATAGGGCCATGTTACACCAAAATCAGTTAGGTGACTACAAAGATACAGCTTGACCTCTTCGTAGTATGCGCACAGGTATGCGTTCTCATATACCTGTGAGGTCTTGCTACAATGGTCTTTGAAAAAATGACGACTATGGGCTTGCTTTGTGGTCTACGCGTACGAAGTCGCGGGAATTCACATCATTCAACTCTTCACATCAGGCGAGATAGTAGCCAAACATAGATCTATTAAGCGTAAAAAAAAAAAAAAAAAATTAAGAAGCAGGTATGTAATTCCTTTGTTTTTATTATTTTATGTGTCCTGCCTCCCACCCTTAACTATAATAATCTATGGCCATGTCTGTAAAGCAACGGTTTCGTTGGAAATAATCAAACTACCGAACAAACAAACCACTAAACAAAACAAAGTCATGCCGTCAAGCGACCTAGTCGTGTTGCGGGATGATGTTCGGTGAACCATCGGGTAGACGGGTCTGAGCAGCCGCTCAACTGCCGTCTCTCTAGATCTATATGTGTTCCATCTTAGGCCACATCACCGCTTCACATCAGGCGAGATAGTGGCCAAACTTAGATCTAGTAAGCGAAAAAAGAAACTAAAGCTTTATTTATGCATGCTATAAATTTGCTCAACGCCCTGATTGCTCAGGACCCAGATAATATAGATATTTTTTATACCCAGTTTAATTTATTTTTTAATCTGTGTATCCATTACATTAGCACAATTACATAGACTGTTCGTTTTTAAGTTCATTCACTGTGTAATGTATTGTAAATTGTGGCTTGCTGTGCGTTTTGGTAACAACTGTAAGCACAGCAAGCATCTGAATAAATAAATAAATAAATAAATAATAAATAAATAAATTTAGAACATTAACATGTTATTCCAATTTTCAATACCCCAACTCAATAGTATGCTCTGTTGATCGGGAATGAGGTTTCTGCCTTACGGCTAAAGCAACGAACATCAGTTACTTACTTACCCAGTAATAATATAATAAAAAGGTTTTTTCTGACCTTTGGGTTTTTCTGATATCACAATATTTCTCTTGGGGCGAAAAGTCTGTTTACGCAGGCGCTAATAAGTACTAACAATAATTTCTTGGAATCCTATATCCTACTTGTAAAATAAAACAAGAATCCCTAATGAATTAAAAAAACATAAATACCATGTTTTTATGGATTTGGAATGCATTGTCATGTTGTGAGCTACCCTGAGCTACCCTTTCAGCCGGATAGCTAATCGGGAAGTCATCGAGATTTGAGTTGCAAGATTTCACCCGGAATGACAGACAGACAGGCAAACAAGAAAGTGACTTAATAAAAACGTTTCAAAGTTAGTGAGGCTAGAATGAATGGATGGAATTGATGGATGTTTTTACTAAATCATGTTAAACTTGGTACTGAAAGGATTTTAGTGAAATTTGGTATGTAAGTAACTTGGATACTTTTTATTCCGAAAAAATTAATTTCCTTACGGAACAACTATAAACCGAATTCTAGGCGGACGAAGCCGTGGGTATCAGCTAGTTATATATTCCTTGCCGGATGTATCCTGAACTCCTTATCGATTTGCCCAGTCCTATAGACAGGTCGGGTAATATATTAGGGCTATAATAGGGCCCTGAGTCAGGAGTGAACGGCTGACACAGGATGTGATAACGTAGACTTAAGACGGATAGTAAAGGCCGTTGGGGCACCTACTTGTTTTGATGAACTTTATTTGAGGCATTTATTTGATGTGTATTGGATTATGTAGGTGTACCTATACTAATAATATAAATGTGAAAGTTTGCGAGGATAGATGGATGGATGTTTGTTGCTCACGCAAACGATGCTAAACAGATTTCGATGAAATTTGGTATGTTGTAATGTATGTAGTCCTGAAAAAGGACACTAATAAAACTTGTACTTTTTATCTCGTGGGTAAGTGATATACTATTTATAAAATGATTGAAATGTTACCAAAAGTTTCGTCCTGGAAGCATGCAGTATGTAAGTATTTCCACACACACACACAAAATACCACTAGAGCAAAAATATTCCTTCCTATTATGATAGGATGATGTTTATACCATCATATAGCAATAGATTAATTAAAGTTTAATATATTTATCGATTATCAATTATCTGAATCTTAGTTACGCAGCAACGGATATTTCAATCACCTCGTCTGGTTTCTCTACAACCATTTAAATATTAATATATTCCAAACCTGCAACCCTTCGATCATGTATATATGATCGAAGCTGCAACCATATAATTATCACAAACATTCCCCGATAAGTAACATAGAACATCGAAGTATTGAACAAATATTTGCCCACTTTAAAAGTAATTATTGAATTTCCGAACGATATCAAAGCAAACATCATATTCCGGTAGCGGTATCGGAGTAAACTTGTTGGTATAATATTAGCTAGCTTTCTGAACTGCGGGTTTGCTTGCCTGAACAAGCCTTTCATAAACCAACTACGACCGACACAAAACATCTATGATAAATACAATTAAAAACAATTAGAATACGAATTCAAAAATCGCTATTCTAGCAAAGTCACTAAATTGACAAATACAGGGAATAGGTACCTATTTTTTTTTTTTACGCCTAATAGATCTATGTTCGGCCACTATCTCGCCTGATGTGAGGCGATAATGTGGCCTAAGATGGAGCACATAGATCTAGAGAGAGACGGCAGTTGAGCGGCTGCTCAGACCCGTCTCCCCGATTGTTCACCGAACATCATCCCGAAACACGACTAGGTCGTTTGATGGCATGGCTTTGTTCGGTGGGTGGTATTACAACCACGGCCATAGCCTACCAATCCAAAGCGCGAAAGCGGGTTTCATCACGATGTTTTCCTTCACCGTTTTAGAGCGAGCGTACAAAATCTGGACTTAACTATAAGTCATTGGTGCAGGGCCCAGTCGGGATTCGAACCCAGTTGCGTCGGATTAAAAGGCGCACGAGTTCCCGCTGAGCCACACTCGCTCTGAAATTTATATGCTTGTAAGCTTTATCATATCATCGTTAATAATGATAATAAATAATTAAAGCCTCTCACTAGATGGTTATCTGTAAGGGTTGTATGCAGAAGGTAGCACTCCTAGACACGGCACGTATTGTCCTCACTACAGCCATGACCACGGGTAGCCCTGTCCCGCTGCCGGCGGCACCCTAGTTTTAAGTTTTCATAATGTTTTAGTATTTTATGATTTTATAGAAATATTATAAAAAATTAGGCTTAAGGTTATAAATAAATATATGTATGGTACTAAACAAACAACCCCGGCTTACCAAGGATAAAACGTTTCCCAATATGCCCCACTTAGAGCCCCATAGAATTTTAGGCAATTAATCTTAAGCCCATTAAGTACCAGCAGGCTATAAATATCGAAATACTCAGGAGAAAATCCCGTCCGGATTTGTTATCTTAAGTATAACCAATCACTGGAGCGAAGACAGAGTTCTAATTACTGTAGAAACTACACGGAATTACATCATGACAAAACACTTGACGATCAATTAATAACATGTAATAACACTTAGCTTCATTATATTGCATATTTTGCACATTTTGCTATTTATGTTTTAGACATTGTGCTTCTTAGACAGTTTGCATACAATGTCTTTTGTCGGCTTTCTGATCAGCTGGCCGATTCAGATCCCCACGACAACATACCGAATCGATTCGATTGGATAACGATCTCGTGTCGTAGGTTTCTTTTCGAGCTATTCAGAACCTCCGCCCCGAGGATTCGACACGGTTTCGGTTACGATATCGAAATCGATACGACAACGTGTTACATTTACGGAGTTCGTTTTGTGTGCAATACTCGCAGAAAATTGTATTATTATCTAGACGATATAAAAATGTTTTCAAGTTATCAAAATTTATTATAACAACGTTTATCACGAATTAAAATATAACCAACAATTATAAGCGCCAGATATTGGTAGAAATATAAAAAAACAAGAGCTTCGTAAACACCCACCTGCTGATATCCACTTGACATTAATGTTTAATCTATGCTTTAGACATTGACAAACCACCAAATTTAAATGTCTATCGCAAATTGTTTTCTTTATCATGTTTTGAAATTATTAAAAGAAGATCGAACGAGAAGACGAGCCTCATCAAGATTCGTTAGAAATGTTAAGTAAATACCAAAATTACAATTACATAGTATCACAGAGTACTTTATAATAATTATATAGGTACAGTGATTTTATTTCGGTAGATTTATGCATCTTATGAAGTAATCTTATAGTAGTAGGTAAATAGTTCTAAAACAATCAAAGCAAACTTAACCTATAAATAAATACTAGACTTGGTAGGTATTTTATTACATAGAATTAGTTTATGTTGAATCTTACTGTGAGTTTTATTTTATTTGTAGTAGAAAATGTAGTTTATTTAACAACACACGGAATATACTCGGTATTGACGGTCAAATCTAATGCTTTCGAGTGATATGTTGCACTCGATAAGTTGTCGTGGAAATTAATCGGACGTTCGAAAACTTTGCTTCGATATCTGCATTGTGAATAACGTTCTCGGTCGATAAATACGCGTTTATCGTACGGTTACGATTGGTTATCGACTACGACAATTTGAACGTCGATTCGACTATTGTGAATTTAAAATATTTTGAATCGTACGATATCAAACCGAATCGATCGACAAATGAGTTGTCGTGAGCTTCTGAATCGGCCAGCAGGTTGGGTTCAAACTTGTGGAGAGTGGTGATCCGTTTTTTGTCAGATCGGCCTAATTTTTTTTTATTTTTTTTTTGACACTTAATAGATCTATGTTTGGCCACTATCTCGCCTGATGTAAAGCGATGATGTGGCCTAAGATGGAGCACATAGATCTAGAGAGAGACGGCAGTTGAGCGGCTGCTCAGACCCGTCTCCCCGATGGTTCACCGAACATAATCCCGAAACACGACTAAGTCGCTTGACGGCATGGCTTTGTTCGGTGGGTGGTATTACAACCACGGCCAGAGCCTACCACTCCAAAGCGCGTAAGCGGGTTTCATCACGATGTTTTCCTTCACCGTTTTAGAGCGAACGTACAAAATCTGCACTTAACTATAAGTCATTGGTGCAGGGCCGACTCGGGAATCGAACCCAGGTGCGTCGGATTGAAAGGCGTACGAGTTCTCGCTGAGCCACACTCGCTCTTAAAATATACGTAAAATATACGTGTGTCTATGATGATTTGTCCTGCCCTGCTGGCCGATTCAGAAGCTCACGACAACTCATTTGTCGATCGATTCGGTTTGATATCGTACGATTCAAAATATTTTAAATTCACAATAGTCGAATCGACGTTCAAATTGTCGTAGTCGATAACCAATCGTAACCGTACGATAAACGCGTATTTATCGACCGAGAACGTTATTCACAATGCAGATATCGAAGCAAAGTTTTCGAACGTCCGATTAATTTCCACGACAACTTATCGAGTGCAACATATCACTCGAAAGCATTAGATTTGACCGTCAATACCGAGTATATTCCGTATGTTGTTAAATAAACTACATTTTCTACTACAAATAAAATAAAACTCACAGTAAGATTCAACATAAACTAATTCTATGTAATAAAGTACCTACCAAGTCTATTTATTTGTAGGTTAAGTTCGCTTTGATTGTTTTAGGACTATTTACTTACTATTATAAGATTACTTAATAAGATGCATAAATCTACCGAAATAAAATCACTGTACCTATATAATTATTATAAAGTACTCTGTGATACTATGTAATAGTAATTTTGGTATTTACTTAACATTTCTAACGAATCTTGATGAGGCTCGTCTTCTCGCTCGATCTTCTTTTAATAATTTCAAAACATGATAAAGAAAACAATTTGCGATAGACATTTAAATTTGGCGGTTTGTCAATGTCAAAAGCATAGATTAAACATTAATGTTAAGTGGATATCAGCAGGTGGGTGTTTACGAAGCTCTTGTTTTTTTATATTTCTACCAATATCTGGCGCTTATAATTGTTGATTATAATTTAATTCGTGATAAACGTTGTTATAATAAATTTTGATAACTTGAAAACATTTTTATATCGTCTAGATAATAATACAATTTTCTGCGAGTATTGCACACAAAACGAACTCCGTAAATGCAACACGTTGTCGTATCGATTTCGATATCGTAACCGAAACCGTGTCGAATCCTCGGGGCGGATGTTCTGAATAGCTCGAAAAGAAACCTACGACACGAGATCGTTATCCAATCGAATCGATTCGGTATGTTGTCGTGGGGTTCTGAATTGGCCAGCTGATACGGGTTTTGTCGAATTGTTTCTATAGGCCTTCTCATATGATGAGCTGATGACGTATGATATAACGGTTTTTAGGTTCAAAAGGCTGATCCGTTTTTTAGTTGTGGATTACCTACATGGACAATAATCTAGTGTGAAGACACGGTTACAAGGCTTTTTCATTTTCATTACTAGTTTCCCACCCCACGGCTATGCTAGTGGTTTTTATATGTATAATTTTTTAAAAGGGATATAAAAAATCTACATACGCAAGCGAATTTCAGTAAAATAAAATTTAAAAATTCATGTTTTGGTCTGATTTGAGTAGGTTCAAAAAACCTTTGGATTTATAGTTATAGTAGTAGTAGTAAAATAATGATTAATTCCTAGGGAAATGACTAAGAAATAATAGGTAAAAAAAATATACCTATGTATTTTTGTATTTAGTCACCAGCGGAAGTGCCGTTGATCTTACGACGCTGTTCAAAGGTTGTCCGCCTATGTTATAGGTAATTAGTGATTAAGAACTTACTTATATCGGGTCGGCATCAGATCACTTTATCGATATGTTAATTCGTATGGAATAAAATAAATTATAATAACCATCAGCGATCACGTCCATAGATATTGCCTTATAAGTAAAATTTCCTGTCGTAGGGAATCAGAAACCTCCAGGATCAAAGTATGCCACATAATTATGAGACTCAATCATCAAATTATTTTGATTGATAATAATAATTAATAGAATAACAGAAAATATACCGCTTTCAAAAATATTTAGCTAGCTATTAACCAGTTTGTATATCCTTTTCTATAATTAACTTAAGCAAATTCATATGGAACAATACTGGAAAGCATTTATTATATATTTTGAATAAAATAATAGTTTTAAAAATCAGTTCATGAGTTGTTCGGTAATACACATAGATATTAGAAAAATAATACACGTCGAATTAAAAACAGTTTTTTTATTCGGTTAAGAATAAGATATATCATTATAATATAATCATCATCATTAGCCCATTACATTTCCACTGCTAGGACACGGGATATCTCTTCAAATAACATTTTGATACCATTTTGAAACTGCTTATTTAATCGTTCCAGCTCAAACTGATTCCACGCCGGCACGGATAACTAATTACCGTGCGATGAGGGAATCAATTTTATCTTCTGCGCTAGACTTTGAAAATAACCTGGGAGTTATTAAGATTGACTGAGGTAGCAGAATATTAAATAATAAATCATAATGGCTTCAAGAACCGCATTCCTTCTGGAACGGCTGGTTTTAATTTATTCGTTTTGCAAGTGACTCGATAGATAGTCGGGAAGATTTATTGGGTTGGCTTTATTCTTGGACACTCATCAGAATAATTGATAGCGAGTTTCTACTCGAGACTTAAGATGAAAGAAGTTTCCTTGTATATTTATTTCATAGTTTTGTACAAAAATAGAACAAGGGATGACATAATGCTGATTAGTATTATCTACGAGTCTTCCAAGTCGTGAAAGAAATATGGTGCGGGCGTGCGGATACGTTCTGAGCAAAAGGCCTGAGGTTTGAGGAAAGGATTGTGTGCCTAAACATTGATCAATTTAGTTATGGTTATAGTCAACAATTTAATTTAGTTATTGCTAATGCTTGTAGGAACAGCTACAATCATACTAAGTTACCGTTTATTATATAAAACAGATTGCCATTGAAATACTAGGTGGTACTTAAAATGAGTAGAATAGAAAACATATCTAGAAGAATACACGACTCACACACAGTCATCACTTATCACTCAGTCACGCGAATACTCTCATAAACATCATATTTTAACTAATAGCAATATACGTACAAATACATAATTGTTTTAATTGTATTAGTATAATTCACCATTTATATCCTGTAAATATTTTTCTTTTAAATTACTAACAACCAAAGTAGCGTATTAGTTTTGTTGTTAGATTTTGATATTTCTAAACATACCTACCTACTCATGTACGCAATAAAATAGAAATAGGAGTAGCCGGAGTGACCTACTGTAACCCCGCTGCACAGGCTCAACAGAGACCTAGTGCGGGGGACAGAGATCTTTAAAGGTACACTATACTGTTTTGTTTTTAGTATAAGTATAACATATATCTTATATTATTGTACCTAGCTGTAAGTTCCTAAATCAATACATTTTTTGCGTAGGTACTATATTAACGAAGCAACTAAATCTTTTATTTAATCTTATAAATTACAATAAATGATAACTATTCTATAATCCTTAATATAAAACCGTTATAAATTCTTTCTTCCTGTCAATAAAACGTTTTGATGTCTTCATGTTGAAATTCCATTCCTCCGTCAGCCTAATAATACAGACAGGGCAATAATACATCTATTTTATATCTGATACTATTATCTATTCTATGCCATTGTAAAGATGTTCCCATAGTCATTATGTCTGCGTCGATCGGTAGTTGATCCCAGCATCTACCGAGATACGGAGGCAAAAAAATAATAACAAAATCATCTGAGCGGGAACAGGTTTCGGCGGATGAGCCGGACCGAGACCGAAACGAACTTACTAGTAGATATAAACACGCTATAGGAGAATTTTTATTGCTGGTTCGACGGGATCAAAAGGATAAGAGCGCTTATGCACCAGGATCGGTATCAGTAAATATAGGAACTGTGAAAATACGGCCCTGAGTAGCCGTAGTTCTATGAGCGACTAAGCACCGGATCCGTGTTTTATCATTCGAAATTCAGTCGAGATTTAAAATGACTTCGTATTTTTACGGATACAATACGTTGACACAAGCACTCTTAAGATATGGTTAAAATCTTTGATTCAAAACATTTTATTAAGATACAGGAAAATGTTACTGAATTCTAGTTATATCAGCGCCTCGCGGTTGAGGATAAAAGTTGTGTCTTTTTTGGTGGTTGGTTTTGTGGCTTTGGGTTTTCCTTGGAGGCGGTTGCGACCATTTGGAAGTCTGACTAATTTTGTAGACAAATTCGACAAATGTGCTTTATATCCCTAAATATTTGATTTAGTTGTCTTATGTCCAGCTTTTCGAGTTCATAATATGTCAAAGAAAACATTACTATCACATAGACATATCCTTAATTAGACAGGATGTTTAGCATAGGGGAAATACGATAGGTTGCTAAGCGATAGCAGTGTACACATGTACGAGGATGGGTTTTGCAGTCACGTAGGGTATTCTTGCTTGTGCATCTTTGTCTGTAAGATGATGTCATGAATGCTAAAAGGAGTAGGTAACTCCACGGTAGGTGGTACGGTCGGTAGGTAAACCTGATTTATTTTCCATTTGTATTATAATATATTATAACAAATCATATTTCATCAATAAAGAATGTAGTGTCGATAGCACACCTTCAAAGTTTCCATAGCTATGGACATTCATACACATGGTGTTCATAAGGAAGCTAGAATTAAAATAGCAGTTTTTAAAATTATATCAAAGGTTAATGCGGTACATTTCATATTCAAAGATACAAAAGCTCATCCGTTTTGAGGCACATTTTTATAGTTCAAAGAATCGGCGAACTTAACAAAAAATCTTGCTTACCTCCACAAACAGCTATAGTGCCGGCGAAGAGGGCAAACAAACAAATACAAAGTGTTGGTGATCCACAGTCTTTTGACAGTAAAATCCAAAATGTCTCAAGTAAACTGTATATCACTGAGAAATAAGCTGTTTTTGAATTATAATCGGTAAGTTTCACTCCACTTTCAGTCACAGGGTCGTGACGAAGAGAATAACTTGAATTCGCGGGCGCGGATCGAGGGGACGAGACGTATAAATACGACGGTACTCTGGTGCCGACTGGCGGAGTGCCGGCCTTTGTATGTTCGACAGTCGACTCGACTTTGTTGCGAAGAGTCCGAGCGAGGGTATACTCCCGTTCTGATATCATTTTATTTATATCACTTCAATTGAACATGAGATTATATTGTAAAGTTAAAGCGCTGGCTTATCGATCAAATTTTAAAAAAAACGAAACAATGTTGTGACATTAAATTCATGACATTATTAATATTATTAATTGAATCTGACATTTTATAATAATAATTCATATTATTATTATTACTGTGTTAATATTTACAATTTACAATTTTATGTACAATTATGTTTATTATAAATATATTTTTTACTGTTGATGTCTATTCGATGATATCAATAAATAATGATTATTGTTATTTTTCCCATATCACCTGCAATGTTTTCCTTTGAGGCTCTTTGAGGCTTATGAGCCCTTCTTTAAATTTTTCCGAGATGATACTAAAAATAAACTTTCTTGCTTACTTTATAATATGAGAATATAATTATTTATTAGAAAACCTCATACACTGCTTTGTAGAAGCGTAATCAAATTCAGTACATTCCTAAGTCCGGTAAAAATTGCATACAGGATAATCAATTATTATTATAGGAAACTGCAGTCAGAATTCTAATTTATTCTTCATTGGCATATAATAGCGCGATTGGTGTTTTCACTCAAATTAACTTAAAACACTTTGCTGTCAAAGCTTTTGTTTAACTGCTTACCTATTCAAAAGTTTGATTGATTCATTTTTAATGTAAATCAAAATGAGATTCTGAAGTTTTGTCATTACGTAAGCGGGCTTCAACCCTTGTCTTGAAAACAACTTTATAAGACTATTTGTGTCAATATTCTGAAATATTATGATAGTAAATTTCATACGTAGATATGTAATATGAACTTTGCTTAGACAAACAAAAGAAATCATGAAGAAAAGTTGTGCACAATGAAAAACAAGAAAACATTGTTATTTAATGCCAGCATCATAAAGCTTTTAATATTTTTATCGCAGTAACGTTATCGATTCAGAATTTAAATTCCTGCAGAAACCAGACACTGCGCTTGCAGCATCTCGCACAATATCAACGTTATGGTTGGACGCAGATAGCTTATTTTAATTAGTTAACAGTAATTACTCGTTAACATCTGCATCGCAATGACGCAAGTCATAGTTGAATGAACTTGCATTAAATAAATAATCAACAGGCATGATGATAAATACATATAGGTACACATAAGTACACCGCTAGATACATCTACCTATAGGTAAAAAGTAATCTATCGGATTAAGAGAAAATAATGGAAATAACTTCTCTGAGTGCTGATTTTCAATTCTCAAATCAGTCGATATTAGAAAAAAAAACAAGATATGTTTGAAGTTTATTATTTCATTCACCCGCTCCACTATCTGCTTCTTTATCAAAGGATTGAAAATCAACCCTAAGCGGTATATTAAGATTTTTACCCGATGACTAAAAAGTGTTGTTGGTGTCTTCTAGTTAGTAATTATTAATTATAAGCATCTGCAATAAGAAAGACGCAAGTGACAGTTGAATGATCCTTGCATAATATGAAGATAAATGAAGATGTTATACACAGTCTTCATTTCTGTGCACAATGGAAACTATTTCTAATAATAATGTATACAATTAGGGTATTGCTGATTTGCTATAGCCAAATTTTGATATTTTTGATACTACAGTCCGAGTAACACTTATGTAATCTAATCATGAAAATAATCTTTGAGATCCCATACACTTCTATCCAAAAATTGTATCGGCAGATTAAATTTATTTTAAGGAATACATACATAAATATAAAGTAATTTATTGCCGTTACTATTTACCAGTGCTGGTTGTTAGTTAAACATATTATTATTATTTTTTTATTTCTAGCTGTTAGTGTCCCACTGCTGGGCAAAGGCCTCCCCCCAATCTTTCCACTCGTCCCTGTCTTGCGCCAGTTGCGCCCAGTCTGGATAAAATTTGTCGAGCTCGTCCCGCCATCTCCTTCTCGGTCTGCCGCGCCGTCTTCTTGCGTTGTCTGGCCTCCAGTCTGTAGTCAACTTAGCCCACAGCGCATTCGGCATACGACAGACATGTCCAGCCCAATCCCACTTCAGCTTAGCGGCTTTCAGAGCTACATCTGCGATCTGAGTTCGGGAGCGCAGTTCAGTGTTTCGGATGCGGTCCGTTCGCTTGACACTTAGAATGCTGTCAAACAAGTTAAACATATGTCAATGTAAAATTAGTACCTATACAGTTAGGTGTGTTAGTGTTTATGACGCGCCTGAAGTTGTCAAGCACAAACTTTTAATTTACAATAAGATTTTATTTCATTTCAATCATCTCATTGATGATTTTCATTTGAACTAGGAACTTAAAAAAGTATTGAACAACTTTCATCTACAAATCTACGTTATATTTGTCATCTCCGCACTTTCCATTGTCCATTTGCAAGTGATTTGTCAACGCTGAGGTAAAATGCGAATTACTCTACATTCGTGACTTGGTTGAATGCTACTTGTCATTAAAGTTGCGATTTCGTGAAATGCCTTAAGTATTTCAGTCATTGCAAAACGACTGCGGCTTTCCCATTTTATCAGCATTATGTTGCTAAACTATTATTAATATTGACTACGCCATCGGTGATCATATTACAACAAAGTTTCGCTGAAGCGTTTTGGCGCAAACGTTTTGGTTCACTGGCATGTTTCATATTAGCTCAGATTAATTCATTACTGAGTGAACTTGACCTAATATATTGTGTTATTGTAACCAACCCTCGATGGTTTTCAATTTTGAGCTTGGAGAATCTAAATCACTTTAACGGATTACTTAACTTGTTTTACCTAAGATATAAATTACATCAATTTTATTCACCTTCAGACGGGTCTGAGCAGTCGCTTAACTGTCATCTTCTTCTAGATTTATGTGTTCTATCTTTGACCACATCGTCGCACAAACATTACAGCCTCCGTGGTGTAGTGGTTGGGCAGGTTAGCTCAAACCACATTTTGCTGAGGTTGCGGGTTGGATTCCCGCGACGGGACAAATGTTTGTGCACAGAAAAAATTAAGTGCAAGCATTTTATTCGTGTCCGGGTGTTGTGGGACTATGGTTCTCGTAATTTCTGGTTCCTTAGATACGAGGAATCCTAGTTAGGGGCCAGGATCTATGTATGTGATCGTTGGGAGTATTATTTTATTTTATTTATTAGGTAAATAGATCTATAAGAGGAAAAACTTTCACGAATAAAAAAATCACCAGTTAGTAAATTTTCCTTTATTATATTTCGACAAGATTAATATATTCCATTATATTGAAATTGAAATTCAATCTGTATAATAGCCATTTGTACTGTATATTAAGGTCAAGGCTATTTAAAAACCCATCACTCATTTGGCTATCCACAAAGCAGAATATCCATGAAAGACTTCCTTTTCATGGCTTTCATACCCTTCATGAAGACTCGGGCCAGCGCGCGCTTGACGCCATATTGAAGTCCGTAGAGGAATTTTTTACCGTCTTTTTACTTTATTTTTGCACTCCATGCTAACTTTGTTGCTCTTCCAGCATACATTTTTAATGAAGGGAAAATTGAGGAAAATATTTTGGTAAGAAATAAAGTTTTGTTTAGGCATGTATTTCTTGGCATCTGATAGTTTTGCAATTTAATATTTTTTAATAAAAAATTAGCACAGGTCATCAAAGCATAAGCAAAGAAAACTAACTATTACTTGCGGTATAAGTATGACATCGATCTGCCAATAAAAACCAGCTTTTTCCAAATTAGCCAAAACATCATGTAATTGACGACATATAAACTTTAAGGAACCATAAACCTTACAATGAAATATGCTTATATCCACAGCTTTTGTATCACCTTAAAAAGTCACTAATGCGAGTTGAGATGCAATGCAATAAATTACCTACCAACATTTTTCCAGTTCTTAGTGCCTTAGATGTAATAGAATCTAAGCACCACTGGCATCTAATCTACGGTCCCGTGAAGGACAATAGGTGATGCATACCATGAATGGAGGAGGAACAAAAACGCGGATGCTTATGAACCATCCACCGAGGTTTTTATGCACCGCATTGTTATCTATTTATTAGTTATTATTGTGTCTATTGTTCGAAGATTAACTAGCTTAGTCGTCAATTAGATGTTTCTTAATCACCTCACTGTTATTTGATAGATCTATAAATTGTAAATTAGGGTCAGTATCACAAATAGGCCACCATTTAGTCAGCGCCTTACTATCGACACTCCGCCTAGCCATGTAACTAAATTCTACTTGAGTTCCATCATGCTTTTTCCAGCATCTCAAACTTTTCTTCTTCGCCTAATCTCAATATTGGGAACTTGGACTTGTATTTTGATGCCGAGCAAGGCCAAGGCAAGGAAAGCGTAGCGTTGGACATTCAGAAGCAAGATACTCGTAGGTCGACGATATTATGAAAATCGCATCGGTCGAACGTGTACGAGAATGGCACAGAGCCAAGGCGAATGGCATAGCGTAAGAGAGGCCTATTATTCCCAGCAGTAGGATGTGAAAGACTATCAATGATGATGATGATCACTAATAAGAAGGATATCTTATATTGACAAAACATATATTATAAGAAGAATGAAAATCATTGGACATATTATTTATCATTATCATCATTAGTACCTTTTCTTTCAAAATCATATCATTTATTAAGTGAAACATGTTACAAATAAAAACTTACTCTTGGAGCACCTGAAACCTTAACTAGGCTTGTGGTCTGTGGTATAGCTTCTAGTCCTCTTTCATCGGAGATCAAAAACATAGTGTTGCCAATCATGATCAAAACATTACATTATTATTATTAAATTTCCACTCCGCACTGATGTTATATTTTATGGGCCTTTCTTTCCTCAAAGTCAATGTGAGTATGGGTACCTTAATCAACCACTAGAGTCCAGTTCTAGACCATGTCACGTTAGTCTTTCAATATTTTGCGATTCTTGGTAAGTTATGCCGATGCCGGTTATTTTTCTTGCACCTATTACTACTTGGTATGCCTAACTTACAATATTTGTTAAATCTTGACTATATTTATATTTTAATGTGATCTGACTAATTATTATAATGTAAATCTCAATATTTTAATGCAAATAATTCAATTCAAATTAATGATTACGTAAAATTTTTTTTTTTATTCCATTTATTTAGGTATATTAATGACATAAGAAATTTTTGTAATTGAGACTTGCCTAGAATAACAAACATTGTTATTATGGTGAATAAATGATTCTATTCTATTCTATTCTACCTTTTT
Organism: Petrophora chlorosata; assembly: GCA_951640565.1. Taxonomy (NCBI): domain Eukaryota; kingdom Metazoa; phylum Arthropoda; class Insecta; order Lepidoptera; family Geometridae; genus Petrophora; species Petrophora chlorosata. The sequence goes on from OX621190.1 coordinate 8,611,321, forward strand.
TAACCGACTTCAAAAAAGAAGGAGGTTCTCAATTGGACTCTTATGTTTTTTTTTTGTGTGTATGTTACGCGATTACTCCGTCACTTATTAACTGATTTGGAAAATTTAAATATTACGTCGGGTTCATTATAGCTTCAAGGTGGTCCCATATAAATTTCATCGATATTTGACCTTGGACTTCATAGATACATTTGAATTGAAGTCGGTTGTTTTTGTTAAAAAAAATAATTACCTATTTATTTAATTGTTGTGTGAGATAGGTGTTGTGTATATATAATATATTATGTTATGTTAACAAACATTACTTCTTAAGAAAATATGTAGGTATACAAAAATGGACTTAAATACTTATAAGCCATAATAATATGCATTATATTTGTTTTATAAACGTCAGCAAACTTTTCGCAGTCACTTAAACTAGTTCTTTTGATTTATATATACCAAATATATACCAGTATATAGATAGGCAAGGACAGCTCTTATCTGCGTCAGTCTGAAAGACGGACTCAGCTCTTGACAGAGCGTAAAACGTTTTAATTACACAACGAGATATCTTAATCTAACCATTCGATTGGATAGCTTAATGCTTGGCTACAAATTGCGCAGTATATTGCAGATACTAAAGTTGCTTGAAACCGTCTAAAATTACTTAGACATATTAGCGTCTGAAATGACTTAGAATTATTTATTTTTGCGTCTGATCAATGCCCTAGATTGATGAGAATAGTAGTATGATAACTGGTGCCTAGGACCTACCTAATAATTTTTTTTGGTTTTAGTAGGTGCATTATATATCCCTACGTAGTATTCGTGCAAATTATTTTGTGTACATTTCTGCTTATATATATATATATATATATATTTTATATTTATATATATATTTATATATCAAAAGCAAAAATGATATATGTATATACAGTGATAAAGACTTAAGTAACTTACAACAAAGGAACTAAGGAAATCTTTTTTTTTGTTTAATAATATAGTCTGATATTATATACTGTCTAAGTAATGTGGCAGCAAATGGTAGGTATCTATTAACTCGAGCAGTGAAGCGCGGGGATTGAGAAAACGTCATTCATGTTATGTGGATGGAATACGGGCAACTATGTACCCATATAGTTGAGTTTGAAGCTATTTTTAAGCCCTTGAAAATATATAACATGTCTCACGAAAGGATGTTGATCATTTGGCAGAACACTGATACTAATATAAAGGCTTTAGCAATGTACTGCCCTTTGGGCAAAATATTTTTTGTCAAATTTCACTTCCCAAAAAACTTAGTTTCATTCTCAAATAAATTTCCTCTTCCTCGTAGTTTTTGGTTCCATGGATACAGGGAATGCTAGTTATGGGCCAGGATCTAAGTATGTGATTAAAAAAAATATTTTATTCTTTACAAGTTGTAGGTGTCAAGATAGTATTATATGTGATATACTAGTATATGAAATTAACATTGCATTTCAGTATATAGGTATATTTATGCGTACCTATCATCTATAATGATAATGATATTCAATAAGCTTTGTGAGAAGTAAGTGTCAAAATGAAATGGGATTTCTATAATTGATTTGTGAGCACACGGATGCATAGTAAGTTACACGATTTGATGGGTTCGCCATTAGCCTAGTTTCTGGAGTGTGTGAATGCATGTTTGTATTACTATCTCATATAAAATATGTTATTAATGTGCTGGGACTTATCGTCGACTACACTCTCTTAATTGTTGTGACAAATCAATACGTGAGAACATCACTTTGTTTTAATACATCTTGTCTCAACGTACCTACTTACAACTGATACCTTCGTATACCTTTGTAGGAGTGTAGACGGTGTTTTGTCGTAGTTGTTGCTTGAGGTATGAAGCGAATGATAAACGTCCGGTTAAAGTTCACCACTGTTTATTCCACAACAACACGTCACACAATAGTCACAATATAGTTTATTTATAGTTCAAATCAGAAGGAAGAAAGGCACAGGTAGAACAAGCACAGTAGAAATAAAGAATACGGAAGTAAAAGCTAATTAATACCAATAACAATTTTGGCGGGAGCGATTAGCGCAAAGTAGCGTAGCATCCGCGTCGCAGTAGCGATTACAGCTGACTGTCGAGCGCCGCGGCCGGCCAGTGGGCCTAAGGGAGTGCCAGAATTGATGTTTCAATCTTCTTCTCTTGTTCGGGTGTGTGGCCAATCCTGGTGTCAGAGTTATTAGACCGCCCGAAGGCCTCCGACATGGCTTATCGACTGTTGTCCTAAGACTACAACCGAGACCGACGGCTTAACGTGCCCTTCGAAGCACGGCAGCGCCCAGATGTAAATACCAAACAAACGGTCACCCATCCAAGTTGTGACCGCTTCGAACATTGCTTAACCTAGAAGATCTGTTACGAACGGCTAGGCGAGCTACGCTACGAGCGCTACATATTGTTTCAATGAAACTCAATTGGTATTATTATTTATTCTGTGGCGAAAACCACAGTAGATGTTAAAATAAAGTGTAATTTAGATATGTAGATAAGTTTTGATTAGGTAGGTGAGTAGGAAACTCCTGGAGCTCACAGATGGAAACTGATGGAAAGTTTGGTTTATCTAAAGGCCTGTAATGTTAATACTAAATGTTAGTATTGTCAATAGGATCTAGCTTGCGCTATACATCTATGTGAGGCTGCATCTGGATATTTGGTAGTTTATAATTATTAAAGTTTATAGCATTAAAGTTCAGATACTGTCACCTAACATCATCAGTCATATTATTTAAAATATAAATATTAAATACATGGGTATATACTACAACCAATCTATATTGCTCGTAGAATACAAACCTATTATACCTTGGTAATTATAATTTTGCTAAATATTGTTGTAGGTTGAATAGCGAAAAATTTCTCCAATTTCACGACTGAGTTTTTGGTCACTATCTTGTTTTTACAGATAAATCGATTAATGGACATTATTATTGTATATAAACAAACACAATTTAATTAAAAGAACTATTTAAATAAAAAAACCTATTTTAAATATATAAAACTAAAAAAAAAATATACAAGTGGTGACCACGCGGCAAGGTGCCAAGAACGCTGGCTGCATACCCGCGTTGAATGGCTAACGCCAATTCTTTAGCCAGCCATTCGCCATTCCTTGAGTCCAGGAATGAGCCAGCGCTCTTGTCACTTACGGCTTCGACAAAACGCGGACAATGTTTTTTAATATAAATTTAATTTATTTATCGTACTGGCCATAATTAGTTCAACGTTATAAATAACCCACGAAACATTTTACGGGTGTTGTAAAAATGAGACGTTTTATAGCGGTTTTTTAGTCCACTTTTTATGCCTTTTCTCGTCAGAAGAGCTCTGTGGTTTACGACAGCATGTAAAATAGTCATTAATCTTGTATTGTACGTTGTTCGTGACCAAAATAAGATGGATATAAATGGGCAACACGTGTTAAGTGTTCAATTGGACTTTTCACTTTGCGGTGGTTTTAGAGCTGTTAAAGGAAATTGGGAATTAAATGGAGTAACGTTTTATAGAGCTGAGATTGGGGCCGATCTTGTACATTAATCTTAAGTCTTAATAGTGCCGACAAGGTACTATATTATAACCGACTTTAAAAAAAATAGGTTTTCTATTCAATTGTTTTTTTTTATGTGTGTTTCCTCAGATCTCCGTCATTTATAAACTGATTGCGAATATAGATTCAAGTTGGTCCCATAGGTATAAGTTTCATCGATATCCGACCTTGGACTTCGAATATACATCAGAATTGAAGTCGGTTTTTTTTGTTATATAATATAATTATTATGGGGGTAGGGAGAGGCCTTTGTCTTGCAAAGGAACGACCACGGCTAAAAATAAAATAATAATAATGTATTATTTGGTTTCAATATTAACTACTTTTTTGTAAGAAACAGTGACTTTTGAGACTGGTTTAAATATCGATTTGTCTCAAGACCACGTTATTTTTAGATCTATAAAAAATATAAGGCTCACGGCAGACAGGGTAAAAAGCAAATTAAATTCCCAGTAAATAATGTTTTAGTTTACCTCGAACGTTGTTTCTATTTACCTTGGAAATCGCGGTAAATACCTACAGCGTTTCTTTTGCTTTTGCAAATAAACGAGATACTTTCAAACAAACATTTTTTAACATATTTTATTTGTATCATGTTTTTATGACCTTTAAAAGTGCACTTTTGTGCCTATTTAATAAATGATATTTGACTTTGACTTTGACTTTGAAACATAACTGTCTGCTGATTTGATAAAAGAAGACTACGATAACCTTGACACAATAATGAGCCTAATAAAATTATGCAATTACCATTGCTTCTATTATAACTATGACATAACAATTATTTATTAACTTGACCTTTTTTAATGGATTGCTTAGCCGTCTGCTATCAGAATGTATAAGCGGGATCGTGAGTCAATCCGACCCCAATAGAGTCTGGTTGGAGAAAGTGATGTATCGTTGGTGTGGTCGTTACGCAACCTTATGTGGTCTTTTATGCTTGTACCGGCTAGTCCAATAGAGATAAGGAGCAAGAATTATTATTGTTTCAGCTTGTTGCGGATGACCTATTGAGTTCACGCTTACGTTAGCTAGCTTATTAGCTCGGTAGGCGCTGGATTTAAACTCGTTTTGCACTTTTCTACTAAAACAAACAAATCTAATGGAATCAGGCGTGACGTAGCATAACGTCTCAAAGCTAAAACGCAATGAAAATATTAAGTGTATGTATTTTTAACAATTACACTACATATTTTAATTACGTTTCAGATTTAAAACAAACAAGTAATATTTATTGAAAATTAGTCGCTACCCGCAGTTTTATCCACTGTTTTCCAAAATAAATATATCCTTTGTCCTTTTCCAGGACCTTATCACCATCATCATCAGCCCTTCACGTTCCCACTGCTGGGACACGGACCTTCTCTCATAGAGAGAGTATGGGCCATAATCCACCACGCTGGCCCAGTGCGGGTAGGTGGATGTCACATATCCTTGAATTTTTGTGTAAGTTCTCGGATATGCCGGTTTCCTCATGATGTTTTCCTTCACCGTTTTTAGAGGTAGTGTTAAATCCGCACATAACTTAAGAAAGTCAGTGGTGCGGGGCCAGCGGGATTCGAACTTTGGGTGCGTTGGATCGAAAGTCGCACGTTCTCCCACTGAGCCACACTGACCACCAGGACCTCAAGTATCTGCGTACAAAATTTCATCAAAATCTGTTTAGTAGTTTTGGGTGATTGACTAACAAACATTCATAAACATTTTCAGTTTATATACGTTTTGCACTGGAATTTATGTTTTCTATCAATCGAATCAAATCAATTTTAAATTTGGTTCACGACACACCTTTTATCAGTGACGCTTTTGTTGATTCACAAGGGAAGCTATAATATCTTGAAATAACTTCTCTCGTTATTTTTTTCAACTTCTCCGATCGTATATTTTATATGCGTTCGTTCAGTCTGCACAGTGACTTCAGTTTACCTATGATGTAAAATATCGAACTTGCTCTCAAATAGATAATTAGATCAGACTTCACGCCTTAAATAAAAGATTGCATTGATTTGTGAAAATTGTGTGTTACGCACCTTCGGTTGAAGTATCGAACACACTTGAACAATCAGCTCGACTGCGATCGCACTTGTGATTTGGCCAGAATGGTTAAGTAATTGAATTTCTCCACATAGTTGCTATTATATAAAAGCCTGACAATAGGGGATCGGACAACTTTTCAGAAAGTGTTTTAAATTAACTGTAATAAATATAATATAGCCATGAAAAATACTATTTAATTAAATAACGCTCTAAAAGTACCTAAAACTATGTTTAAATATTATGTATGTTTCAAATATTGCCGCGCAAAAGGTCACCTCAAAACTGGTGACAACATATGAAGGTAGCAAACGACAAACTCTTCAAAATAAAATTTGCAAAGATATTTAAATACGTTTTGTGAAGTTTGGGGACCATAATGTAGTAATGGAATGAAAAAATTAGCAAAAAAACATTTTATGAAAAGCAAAAACGTAAAATAAACACAAGCTTGACTCACGGCATTGGCCTTCAAATGACGTCAAAATATTGATTGAATGATCTTTCTGGTTCGACAATCATTTGTTCCATTAGATTTTTTCTCGATTACTGTCCGATCCCCTATTGCGATTTGATAGCTGTTGAGTGCGAACAATTTTGGCTAGGCTACTCGCGTACCTACTTTTATATGAATAATAATAGATAAGGTTTTTTGTAGAAAAAAATGAAGCTGTGACGACACAAAACGTCGCCAGTGTTTGTAACGAAAACTGCGTGGTTGCTTTTTAGTAACCGATTTAAAAAAGGAGGAGATTCTCAATTCTTATCTTTTTTATATTTTTGTTTGTTACCAGAATCAGAATCAGAACTCTGTCAATTTTTTTTAGCGTTGGGTTCAGTATAGCTTCAAGGAGGCCCCATAAAAATTTCATCGATATTCGACCTTCGAAGATACATCAGAGCTGAAATCGGTTTTATTGTTGTAAAAATGTATTACTAAAAAATACAAAGACCATAAATACGAATGCGGATCGTAAATAAAATTCAGCTAAAATAAAGGTGTCGACTCACTGCAACTGATGTCTTGTGGTGTTATCTTGCCTGATGACAGTTCGTCCTAGAGTTAAATAATATTGCTTATAGTCTAAGGTCAAATTGATTTATCGACTGAATCTACCAATAATTTCATCAATTGCAGTAAGACTAAACCTATTTTCAAGCTGCAATATAAAGAAAGAAAATAAGTTTATTAGTAACCATCTTATACTAAAAAAAGAGGTAATAAAGGTACATGAAATTAGATGGCCATAAAAGGACACAACTCGGCCTATAGCGCCATGACAGCGCGCTGATTTCCAATTGTGCCCCTTTTCGTGACGAGTAGTTAAAATTAGCTTACTATAAGTAATAGTAAGTTTTCTTTGCTATAAATAGGTATTTACATAGGTAGTTACAAGTTGGTACTTAGCCAGTAATGTGGTTTATCTGAATAATAATATAATGTAGCTTATCTAAATATGAATTAATTTCGGCCTATAGCGCCATGACAGCGCGCTGATTTCCAGTTGTGCCCCTTTTCGTGACGAGTAGTTAAAATTAGCTTACTATAAGTAATAGTAAGTTTTCTTTGCTATAAATAGGTATTTACATAGGTAGTTACAAGTTGGTACTTAGCCAGTAATGTGGTTTATCTGAATAATAATATAATGTAGCTTATCTAAATATGAATTAATTTCGGCCTATAGCGCCATGACAGCGCGCTGATTTCCAGTTGTGCCCCTTTTCGTGACGAGTAGTTAAAATTAGCTTACTATAAGTAATAGTAAGTTTTCTTTGCTAAAAATAGGTATTTACATAGGTAGTTACAAGTTGGTACTTAGCCAGTAATGTGGTTTATCTGAATAATAATATAATGTAGCTTATCTAAATATGAATTAATTAATAATATTGCTATTACATACATGAAAATTTACATATGCAGTTACAGTTACATAGCTATACTATTTATTTATTAAGACGAGTTTAAATTAGTCAGAGTGGTATGTATGTCCCTTGAAAGAAAATAAGTAAACGAATAAAAAAAATAGAAAGAAAAAAAATAATTTAAAAAAAGCGACAGAGGTTTTCTCAGATGACTGTCACCCTCAGGGCAACTTTAGTTCGGAGAATAAAATAACTTTAAATTTGGATATAAACGTAGGTTTTGACATCGGTTATCGAAGAGGGGATGGAATATTGTTCCAATATTTAGTTGCCTGATAGCGGAAACTTCCTCGAAACGCATATACGATCGGCATTTGTGTTACCTAGCTGTAGTTAAGCTGGCTAGTCTCTCCTAGTCCCGCTTGATGCTGCACTTTGCAATCGTGCTGATCGCACAAGTTGGAAGTTTAACGATTCGCAGAACTAGTTTCGTAAACCCATTACCATGTTTAAGTGAAGATAGTCTTATGCAACCCGATCAGCTGTGAGAACTCAATTACGTGGTTTTACGAGTCAAAGAACAAAAGAGCATTAATTTGAACAATTTGATGTTTTGAGAGGTCAACGAGGTTCAACACTGGGTTTTAACTTTCTAGGTTACTTACCTACTATTGGATAGATGGTCTGAATATACCCGGGAAAAAATGTTGAAAACAACGATTAATACATTAAATTTGTGCTAAATTCAGACCTTTTTTGACGGCACTGTGCACGGCAGCGATTCTCATACACAAGCGCTTAGTATTTCATTTATTGATTGTTTTTTTTGTTATATTGTGTTGTGATCATTTGTTGTACCGTGTGCAGTTTTCTTTCTTTCTTTCTTTTTAGATGTTCGTTTTTTATGGAATTGAGTAATGAAATGAGCAATTTGTTCGCCTGATAGTAAGCGCCACGTGTGCCCATAAAAATTGCAGTGCCACCCAGAACTTCTAGAACCATAAAAAGTGCTACGTAACACTGCATTGCGCTCATCACCCCGAAACATCAGAAGTCTCATATACCCAGTAATTTCGCTAGCTACAATGCCTTTTAAACCGGAAATCAGTAATGCTTGCGCACTACTGTTCGCGACAGAATTATTGGCAAAGCAGTGGTACCTACCCAGACGTCCTCCCGCATACGGGAGACCTAGGAAGTGTAAAACTTTATGGTTCTCGATGCACAGAGCGTTAAAAAGCGTAAAGAATTTGTTCTATAACTACATACAAAGATTGTAAAATTACTATAAAAATTTCTTCGTCGTCATGACCACCATCATCATCATCAGCCCATTACTTACCTACTGGTGGGACACGGGCCTTCTCTCATAGAGAGGGTATGGGCCATAATTTACCACGCTGGTCCAGTACGTGTTTCACATTTTTGTGATTAATTCTTGACTTGCCGGTTTCCTTACGGTAGTCTTAAATCCACACATAACATAAGAAAGTCAGTGGTGCGGGGCCAGCGGGGTTTGAACTCGGGTGCGTAAGATCGAAAGTCGCATATGCACCCACACTCGCTAAAAACCTAGTAGGTATATGGATACATTACTGATTTCACTTCTACGCCAGGTGTGGTTACAGAATCTCCTAACATCTATTGTGCACGACGAAGTCACACAACGATACCACATCATCATCATCATCATCATCAGCCCATCACGTTCCCGGGACACGGGCCGTCTTTCATAGAAAGAGTATGGGCTGTGCGGGTTGGTGGATGATAACCTGTCAACTATACCACACCATGCAGTTATGGCAACCGGCAGTACACATACACAATACGACATCAAAGAGCTGACGCGACGCTTGCAAACAAATACCGGCAGTTGGAAGCCTTGCACTTGTGTCAATGTTACTGCGGTGTAAAACAGTGCTTCAATCTTGAACGAATAATAAAAGGCGCGCGTCGTCGCCAAATTCAGAAGTGAAGCACTCAAGGTATGCCGGTCCGCTTGTTCGTACACAATCCTCACGCATACATTTACATCATGCTATGCCGGTCGGCCGTCAGAGGCGTCATATCGGTACCCCGTTCACTCTGCTCCTGTTGTTGCTTAGCAAAATCTCGTCCGACTTTTTTATTCGTTTAAGTTTTTATCTTATTAGATGCAGTTTTAGGCAAAGCATGTAGCTCCGTAGATCTTTCTCTGATAGATGACTTGTTCTAAATAGTTTTACTGTGATCAAAATGAACAACGTTCTTGTTACAATCGACTTATTGAGTACGTCGTTGATGTAGGTAAGCGTCTCGCAAAGGAGAGCCTTATCTTCAACTGTCAATATTGGTAAAGCCACAAATTCGTATCGATTGAATTAGTAGGTATTTATTTTTTCAGAATACACGTAGCGCTCGTAACGTAGCTCGCCTTGCAGTTCATAACAAATATGCTAGGTTAAGCAACGTTCGCAGCGGTCACAACTTGGATGGGTGACCGTTGTTTGTGGTATTTATGTATATCTAAGCGCTACCGTGCTTCGGAGGGTATGTTAAGCCGTCGGTCCCTGTTGTTGTCTTTGGACAACAATCGTTAGGCCATGACGGAGGCCTTCGGGTAGTGTAAAAAATCTGATACCAGAGCCACACACCAACACGAGAGAAGAAGTCAATTTTTTCCCTTCAAAATATTTCCAAGTGAGTTTAAGTACTGTCTATGACCTATATGTAGATGATGCCGTGCTGTCCAACGTTCTCGTATTAGTATGGCTTCAGGGTGTAACCCAAAACGATTTCCTGCCGACTTAAAAATAACGTGAGTATCGAATTGGAAATAAACACTCATAAGTCGGTCTTTTGTGTTTTCTAGCAGTTTAACAAATAATTACTAAAATGACAGTTGTGCTATGTGCGTGCGGGGCATTCAAAATTATTTCAGCTTTTAACCGAATTCAAAATAGGATGGAAATCTGATAATTATTATTCTTACTCATACGAAAACATAATTGATGTATTGAGGTGATGAGCGCCATGCAGTGCTACGCAGTACTTTTATGGGATTAAAAGTTCTGCGTTGCAGGCGTGGAACTTACCATCAGGCGAACGACTTGTTCGTCTCATTAGTCCGTTCCATAAAATAAATTATAGTAAAACAAAATACAATGTTTCCAATTCCAAGCCATTGTAGCTTACGCGGCGAAAGCGCCATGGCAATTTCCGTGTACCGTCAAAAATTTCACTAAATAGCGGGTAATATTAAAATCAGTTCATAATTTATGGCCAGTTGCCGCCAAAGTATCAAGTATATAATTTCGGGAGGCGTGGCTTATCTCCAGGCAATGTCGATGGCGATGTGCAACGCGATCGATTTCGGAGGTCAATCGATTAAAGGTATCTTATTCGTGATCTGGGCCATCTTTAATAGGCTGGCTTGTTGACCCGCGTACGGGAATTTGGTGCCCGTTATGTTTTGCTTTGTGAAATGACGGGTGGTTTTCTCCCGTTCGATAAATTGAATGTGCTTTGCATTGGTTATAGCTAGCTGTACTTTCCCGCATTTGCCATATGCAATGAGTAGTGGCAAGCCATTAGGGCTATAGAAATGAACGCTCGCTTTCCTGTGGAAAGTAGCATCAAAATGCTGACAGCTTTATCAAAATCGTCACATCACTAAAAGTTGAATGGTGTGCCCATATCTGAAACTTTTGATGAAGTATCTGTATCCGTCGACCTGGTCTAAACTATTCCTGAATGCATTTCGACACTTGTTGAATTGAATGATGAACATCTGAACGTCAGTCATAATAATCTCGCGATGTCTCAAAATGAGCTGTGTCATTGAACTCATGACAAAAGGTTTGCAAGTATGATAAGCTTTTACAAGCTTAGGAAAGATTCCTTAGCTTTTTTCTTCCCTCTATCTATATTCATCAATCGCTACACTGGTTTCCTCAAAACCTGATTGACAATTCGCTTCCTCTATATTTTATTTCTATTTTTTCTAAGGATCTGATAGATGAGACGAGCAAGTTGTTCTCGTCGTCTGATGGTAAGAGCCACGCCTGCCCATGACAAACGCAGTATCACCTAGAAGTTTTAATGCCGTAAAAAGCACTGCATTGCGCTCATCATTCCGAGACGATATCAAGTCTCATATGCCCAGTTGTTTCGCTGGCTACAATGCCCTTCAAACACAGTAATGCTTACGCGTTACTGCTTGGCGGCAGAATACCTGGCAAAGCTGTGGTTCCAAGAGTATAAAGGATTGTTTTGATACTCTGAAGAATATTTTCTATCGTCATGACCATCATCATCCGAGCATTTAATTTTCCCTGCTTGTCCTCTTATGTGTACATTGGTATAGGACCAGCGGGATTCGAAATTCCGATGCGTCAGATCTAAAGGCACACAAGTTCCCGCTGAGCCACACTTGCTTTGGTTCAGAAAGATTGGTCAATGAAAAAGGTGATGTAATATTTACTCACTGTTTAAGGTAAGCAAGGTGATTTAAATCTTAAAGAGTGATCTGTAAATCTCTTTTGCAGCAAACATCTTTTATATCGGTTCTTGATCAGCATTTCTGCGGCCACAAGATCGCAAGGCAAACGCGTCAATTTAAATTGTAAAACAATTTCGTAGGAACTGAACCGTGTTCGCCGGTTAGCCGGCACTCACGGCTGACTGGTTGCGTAACATACCCTCAGTGCTGTTAGCCGGTTTCGGTTACTGACAGGGAATTCCTGCACCTATTTAGCTCTCGGCCTAGTTTGGAATGCTTTTGCTACTGTGACTTTGTGGCTGGCATCCGGAATATATGAAGTTCAATTCGTGACGTGGCCTTTTCTATGGTGTACTTACCTAGCAGTTGGAGAGGTTGGTTATACGGTTGATAGTATGGCGGTAGCTGTTGATTTTCGCTAGGGGATATATTTTAGTATGACTTTAAAATCTCTATAGTTCCATAGATAGAGGATGATTAGTCCAAACAAATCAAATCAAAATCTTTTTTCATTTTTGGCTTCACAGATGCACTTATGAACGTCAAATTATCACTATGACTCTACCACCGTATCTGAAAAAGGACCACTACTCAGTTATAAGTTATTTCTGATGGCTTTTAATTTTGATGGTTATTTCACTTATTAGATAACGAATTTTATGATTGAACGCGTCCCTACACATAACGGGTCAAGTTCACTAATCAACTTTTCAGAAACAAAATAATATAAGGTGTGTTCGCTTTAAAAAAGTCTACGGTACTCGTAAATTGAATACGAGGTACTTAAACTTTTTTTGTTTTATTTTGTTAGACGCAACAAATGATTTCATTATATTTATTATTGAAGGATAGAAGCAAACATTATACAAACCTAATTACCTATTACTTAGAAATACTGTCAAAGAAGCACTCTTGAATAAAAGAAGTATTTTGACTGTTACGAGTACAATCGTTTGGAGTAAATAACAGCGCAGATTGAAAATTGTCTATTGGTATATAGCGAGTGTGGCTCAGTGGGAGAACGTGCGACTTTTGATCCGACGCACCCTAGTCCGAATTCCGCTGGCCCCTCACCACTGACTTTCTTAAGTTATGTGCGGATTTAACACTAGCTTTAAAAACGGTGAAGGAAAAAATCGTGAGGAAACCGGCATATCCAAGAATTTACCACAAAAATTCGAGGATATGTGACATCCACCAATCCGCACTAGGCCAGAGTGGTGGATTATGGGCCATGCTCTCTATGAGAGAAGGCCCGTATCCCAGCAGTGGGAACGTGATGGGCTGATGATGATGTTCTCGGCATCATTCTGTGGTATCAGTGCAGGTAGGATGTTTGGTTCCTAACTCCTGCACTCGGTCGCACTACCATGAAAATAGTAATTATGTATCTATCGATGTCAAAAAATTTTTTACAACATGACAGTGGGCATTAAAATTATAGTATTTATCGTTTTAGGTTAACTGTGTTCATGTAATGTTTTGATGTTTGTTATTATTTGTATGTTTATGCGTCTCTTCATTGATTCACAATCGCTTGGAGCAAGAATGGTTCTCGGGTTCTTCTTTCACCTCAACCATTTTTTTCCCTTAATTATTACCATGGACCAAATTACCTAGGACTTTGTTCAGGTCATAGTAGCCCGCGTCACGCACCACTGGCCTTCCAACATTTAGCCGTTACACGCGTCAGCTTGCATGTGATCGTAGCATCCCCCGACACCGCACATTAGGCTTTTAAGGACCGGTTTTTCAATCCGCATATATAGAAGCAGTTAGTGATAAAATAGTGTATTTTCATACATTTTATGCGCCCAACGATCACATACATACATAGATCCTGGCTGCTAACTAGGATTCCCTGTATCTAGGGAACCAGGACCCTGTATCTAGGAATCCCTGTGTCTAGGTAATTACGAGGACCATGGTCCCACAACACCTAGACACGAAACAAATGCTTGCGATTTTTTTCCTGTGCACAAACACTTGTCCCCTCGTGGGAATCGAACCTGCAAACTCAGTGGTGTATGAGATTTGAGCCAATCTGCCCAATCACTACACCGCAGAGGCTGTGTATTAATAAGTGCATCTCGTTTGCACAATTCTCAGCTAAAAACAATTTGACTATTTATTCAAGGATTGAGTAATCAGCCCTTTACCTAGTGTTAATTTTTTTTTTATTACCTGATAGGTAAGCATTTGACCGCAGTCTCACCTGATGGAAAGTGACGACGCGATCGACGATGGATCATGCTATGCCTAGAATATATGCCTATATGATCATGACTAGAAGATACCGATTCACTCGGAACTTGAAGACACCTAAATTATAAGAATCGGGAAACAGAGACGCTGCTAAGGTGTTCCATTCCTTAGCTGTTCGCATTGTGAAAGTTGAAGCGAAACGCTTTGTTCTGGCAGGAGGAGTGTCAACCATAAACGGATGCCGAGTTTCCGTACATCTTGTTGTCCGATGGTAGAAAGGAGATGGAGGAGGTAACTCGTGTAATTCTGTCGCACACTCTCTGTGATGTATCCTGTAAAAAACCGACAAGCTGGCAACTTTACGTCGATGTTCGAGACTCTTAAACCGCAGAAATTAAACCGCAATCACGCCATTGCTCTTTTATTTTAACCAACTTCAACTTGAAGGTCAAAACATCTTTCTTTCTTCTTACAAAAGACAAAACAACCTCATTACTGCAAAACTCTAGTTTAAATTAAACAGTGAGTTAAATAAGAACTATCTCTTTTCAGATGCACCGGAATTCCAATCTGCAGTGCAGACAAAGATTTTGATCTTGACTCCATGGCATGCGCCCGCATACACCGATTAAGTCATAGTTACTATCAACTTTGTAACAGCTTATCCAGCAGTTACTATAGCCACAGCCTTGATCAAGGTATTTCGCTCAGCTGTTCGCCGCAAAATGTTAAACCTCAAGTAACTCGTACGCAGACTGTGGCCAAGTATCTTGCGCACACGCAAGACTTGTGACTGTAGGTAGAACTGTGGTATTTTGATTGCTTCGTAATTGATAAAATAACGCAGAATTTAATCACGAGATAAAGGTCTCTAAAATCTTCGAATACCAAAGGATTTAAATAGCTGTAAATCTTTTTATTACCACGTTTTTATTAAGTCACTTTTATGTTTGTCTGTCTGTCGATTACATTTTTTTTATGGAACTGAGTGATGATACGTGCATTTCGTTCACCTGATGGTAAGCACTACACCTGCCCTGCCCCTGCAACTGCAGTGTCACCGAGAACCTCAGTATCATGAAAACTGCGTAGGACTGCATTGCACTCATCGTCCCGAAACATCGGATATTAAGTCTCATATATGCTCAGTAATTTCGCTGACTACAATGCCCTTCAAACCGGAACACAGTAATGCTTCAAACATACACACTTACATGCAAACAACTTTACCTCTATAATAGTGGCTACATACAATACATACTTAGGTAGGTATTATATGACTTACTTATCAATTTTTTTGCAAATTATTGCTATAATTTGTTTTGAGTTGTTAGCTTCTAATTTTCCTTAATCAACAAGAGAGCCGCCAAGCAGTAGTGCGCAAGCATTACTGTGTTCCGGTTTGTAGCCGTTGAAATTACTGGGCATTATGAGACTTAACAGCCAATTGTCTCAAGGTGACAAGCTCAGTGCAGCGCCGCGCAGGATTTTGCAAATCAAAGTTCTGGGTGGTGCTGTTACTTTTATGGGGAGGCTTATTGCTTACCATCAGGTGAACGACCAGCATGTCTCGTCACTTTGCTACATAATAAAAGAAGGCACACAAAGCTTTTTTAACCGACTTCAAAAAGGAGGAGGTTTACAATTCGACGGTATGTTTTTTTTTTTTTTTTTTGTGTTTGTTACGCGATTACTCCGCCAATTATGCATTGATTTTGATGATTCTTTTTTTGATTGGTAGGTAATACTTCAAAGGTGGTCCCATATAAATTTTATCGAAATTCATTCAGTACTTTTTGAAAAAAATAGCAAAAACAAAAAATATAAGTTTAATCTTCAAGTCGGTTCTTGTTTTTTTCGTAACCAACTTTCTAAAGGTGGAGGTTTGTATTCGACTGCTTCACCTGCTTCAACCAGGGTTGACTTCCGGTGAGGGAACTCCTCAACGGTGAATAGTACAGACACAACATTTCGTAAATGGATTTAACCATAATAGCCTGTTCTAAATTCCATCATGACATGGCAGATACACCCAGGATTGACTTCCGGCGAGGGAACTTCTCAACAGAGATATAGGACAGACATGAAATTTTTTTGTACATGCATTTAATTGTGATAGCCCGTTTTAAACTTCGTCATGATGTGGCTTCTAGATCATAAAAGCTTGTCTTTAAAAACTTTTTGAATTAATTTAATTAAAACTTGTTTTTCACTAAAAAGGGTAAAATAAATTATTTTTCAAAAAAAACTAAACCGACTTCAAAACCACAAATGGCACTCAAAAGTAAAAAATAAATTAATATAATTATCATAAGCGCTACCCACTCATATATTTGAAGTCGGTGCCAGCCAAGTCTAAAAGGTAGTAGATATATACTACCTACAAGTAGTACTTACTATATACATAGTATTTATCTGCTACCTATTAGACTTGGCTGGCACCGACTTCAAATATATGAGTGGGTAGCGCTTATGATAATTATATTAATTTATTTTTTACTTTTGAGTGCCATTTGTGGTTTTGAAGTCGGTTTAGTTTTTTTTGAAAAATAATTTATTATCATCTAAAGTCTACAGTTAACATGTCTCCAAGGCACGGTCTGTCAAAGGCCGGGTTTCGTGTCGAGTGAAATTGTTCATCCCACGCATTTATACCAACTGTTATTTATTCTGTGTAGCTTACAAAATACAAGTACCAGTAGAAATAATAGGGGCTCGGACAATTTTTCAGAAAGTGTTTAAAATTAACCATAGTGTAGTATGTAATTAAATAAAGTCATAAAAAAACTATGCTAAAACGTTATTTTCAAATATTGCCTCGCAAAAGTTCACCTCAGAACGTATGACGTCATATGAAGGCAAACGAAACGACAAGCTCTACTACAGCAAACTTACAAGGTGATTTATACGTTTTTGAGATGTTTAAGGACTTTAGGGTCGTCATGGAATGAAAAACATATAGTTTGGCTTTAGATAAAAAGCAAAAATATGAATAAACACAAGCTTCGCACACGGTATTTGCTTCGAAATGACGTCATGCTGATTGGTGTTTCGTTTGAGATAAAGAACAGTTAAAACAATGACAGATTTATTACATTTCGTTTATTGATTTAAAAATATAAATCGATAAGACCGCCTATTGTACTTCTCATAAGAAAGTATGTTCAAAGTGTAATTCCTTCTTAAGTGCAATAAAGTGTTTTCTATTCTATTCTATTATTTTACAAAAATATTGATTGAATGATCATTCGAATTCGACAAACATTCGTTCTTACAACATTTTAGGTTTTTTAGATTACTGTCCGATGGCCGATTGGCCTAAAATGGACCGCATAGGATAAGGGTCTGGCACTGCGGTTAAATAAGTTATCGTGGTTAGAAGGTTTGATGTGGTAGATTTAATTTTGATTATAATGACTATGTTATGCAATATCATAAATTATATATTAATTGATATAAGTTATTGAAACGCAATGAAAATATATAGTGTAATCCCGCTGAATATTATGTAGGTTGTTGTTAGTTCCTAACAACAACACTCTTTGGAACGAGAGTCAATACTCTCGTTCCAGCGTTCGGCGAGTCGACACCTGATGATGCCTCGTGCAGACGGCGAAACACGTGTCGTACAAAGAGTGTTGTTGTTAGGAACTAACAACAACCTATATAATATTCAGCGGGATTACACTATATATTTTCATTGCGTTTCAGTTTTGAGATGAATTTCCGCAACGTCACGCCTGAGTCCATTGCATTAATTGATATAATTGTATCTACTAACATAGCCTAAGAACTTTAGTAACACAAAAAATGGATCTTTATCTGAATAAAATATTATTATTATTGATTGTATTATTCATTTGTAATCTTTTCAAATAATTGTAATCTATATAATAAAATACAGGGTTTTTTTCTACAATCATCGCTCAGCCAAAACCGCTTAACATAGAAACCTGAAATTTGGACCACGTATTCTACAAGTAATGAAGGCGTCATTTAAGAACGGATTTTTCGAAATTTGACCTTTAAGTGGGTCAAATGGGGTCATAAAGGATGTATGGGGAAAAAAAATTCTTTTGTCGCACGGTCACGAAACTTTGGCAGTATACTATGCAAAACAAATAAAGGAACACGTGTATCACAGTTTTTTGAAAATCAACCCTTAAGAGGGGTTTAGTGTGGTTTTTTAGATTGGAATGCGGAAACTATAATGTATGCTACGGTGATTGTTTCTTGACCAATAGTTATCAAATTTTGCGAGAGCATTAAGCATCTAAATACTAGGAACTTATTTTCGGCATTTTTCGAAATTCGACCCCTAAGGTCATTTATTGGGGTCGCAAATTTTCCATGGTGTATGTTTTTTTAGTAAAGTTATGAAACTTAGTAAATTGACTAAACATAAAAATATAAAAATATATTTTCAGTAACTTTTAAAAAATCAACCCTTAAGGTCATTAAATAGGGCCGCAAAGTTTGTATGGAGTAGGAGTTTTTATTAGTGGGACACTGTAGCTACAGTAAAGAAATAGGGTAAATCAACTAAGTTTGATCAAGCTTAAAAATTAGTTTTCAGCGTTTTTCAAAAATCAACCCTTAACAGGGTTAAACGTGGTGGTAAAGTTTACATAAAAAATCTTTGTTTATAGCGATGAAACTTGGTACACACACCTAACAAATATTATTAAAAGGTGATTTACGATTTTGGAAAATCATCCCTTAAAAGATTTAAACAGGGTGGAAAGTGAAGATTATTATTTTTAAGCTACAGCGATGAAATGTGGTACACGTACTAAGCCAATGAAACTATATATACGTATTTAACCATTTTTTTGAAAATCATCCCCTAACAAGCCTAAGCGGGGTGGTAAAGTTTGTATAGAAAATCTTTGTTTATGAAGTTTCGTGGCTATGATAAAACTTGGTAAAAGAAGATAATTAAAACGTGATTAACTATTTTTGAAAATCATCCCTTAACAGGGTTCAACAAGGTGGAAAGTGAAGATTATTATTTTTAAGCTACAACGATGAAATGTGGTATACGTGCTTAGCCATTGAAATTGTAGATATGTATTTCACATTTTTTTTAATCATCCCCCGACATGCCTAAGCGGGGTGGTAAAGTTTGTATAGAAAATCTTTTTTATTTATGAAGTTTGTAGTTTTGATAAAACTTGGGACATAAACTAAGAAAAAAAAAGATGATAAAAACGTGAAGCACAATTTTTTAAAAATCTACCCCTAATTAGGTAAAATAAGGGTGAAATGTAATTATATTTTTTTAAAGCTACGACGATGAAGTTCGGTTTATTTATTCAGACAGATAAATTTTAAGCACGTCTTTCACCATTTTGCTGAAATCATCCCCAAACCAGTTCAAACGAGGTGGTTAAGTTTAAATGAAGAATCTTTGTTCATAAAGTTATAGCAATTAAATTTAGTACACAGAGTAAGCACAAGAAATAAATTTAAACGTAATTCGCCATTTTTTGAAATTCACCCTCTAACAAGGTTAAACAGGGTGGAAAGTATCAAATTTTTTTTAATGCTAAAATGTTGAAATTTACTATAAGTACTCAGCCAATAAAATTATAAACACTTATTTCACCATGTCTTGAAATCATCCCCTAATAGGGTTATACAGAGTGGTAAAGTTTGTGTGGAGAATTTTTGTTTATGAAGTTGTAGCAATGAAATTTCGTATACAGACCAAACAAAAGCAATAAATTAAAACGAAACTCGCTATATTAATTAACCTCTAAAAACGTTAAACAAGGTGGATAATATTTTTTTTCTAAACCAATGATTTTGAAATTCGGTACGTATATACTAATCGAAGATACTATACGCACATGTTTCACTACTTTTTAAACATCTTAAAAGGTCTAAACGGGATGACAAATATTTGTGTGGAAAACCTTTGTTTGTAAGGTGAAAGCGAAACTTTGTATTATAGACTAGGCAAAATAAATGATTTCTAACGTTATGCAATTTTTTGCAATTTCCTTATTCGTACAGGATTTTAATAGACTTTTAAAAGGTAACATTCAGAAAAATAAGAAATACTAAAGGTGTAGTCAATCGAAGATTTACAAATATTCAGCAACTTTTGTCATTGACCGTACGTGTCGCAGGGAAATGAGGATATCTGGGATTTCGCGATATTCCTAGGGATACGACAAAATCATGGTATAATCATGTATGGTAAGGACCACTTCTTCACGGTCGACTAGCATTTACTCCTAGAGTGTATATAATAAGCGCGGAGCCAGAAGCTCGCGAGGAGTTCCTGAGCAAAATGAATGCGCAAGGCCAGAATGAAGCGAGGGGGAGAGGTGGCAAGCGTAGCGAGCCGGCGACCTCCCGAGTGGAGTGATGGTTGAGTGCGCGAGTGGTGCGAAGGGATGACAAAGCCAGAGTTCTGGCGAGAACCTATTTATTAAAACTGTACGTCGTATCCCTAGGGATTTCATGAAATCCCTGGTATCCTCATTTCCTTGCGACATACAATATTTTTCTGGAGCTACGACGATTGACTTTTGGCCAAAATGCTTACATATACTTAGCCAAAAAAACTATTGACACATGTATTATTACCATTGTTTTGAATACCATCCCCTGACAGGTTTAAACGGGTGGTAAAGTTTGTAAAGAAAATGTATGTTTACTAGCTGACCCGGCAAACGTTGTTTTGCCATATGAATTATTTCTAGAGTATGAAAATATATTTTATTTATTGAAAGTGTGTGCGTATGTGGTATATGAGTGGAAGAGGCATGGACCGCTGTGAACGATGGCGTAATGTGAAAATAACAACACACACTTTTATTTTTAAATTATATATACAACGAATTCTGTAAATATTAGTCAACAGTATTAATTTTTTATTGCAATGGAGTGTATAATATAAACTTGCTATTTTGCTGCTCCCAAGCGGAGGAGTTTGGCAAAACGGAACCCATTGATCAGCTATCGACCTAAGTTAAAAAGTCCAGTTAAGTTAAGTTTATTGTCAAATTTTCACCTGAAAAGAAAGTTTTTTTTTGGGGTGAGCCACCCTTAACACTTAGGGGTATAAAAATTAGTTATAAACCTATTCTCAGAACTACTGAATATAAATATACGTACGGTACGTTTGATACTTGGTCAAAGAAACTATAAACACATGATCCACAATTGAAAATTTTGTAATTATAAAGGGACCAGAGTGGCACGATAACGGGTTAGGAAGGGGATGGTAATGGTACAGGAGGGGAACAATAACACGATAGGAGGTTTGCTAGGGAGGACGATAAAGGTTAGGATTGGAATAGGATCGGGAGCAGAGAGGGACGGTAACGGAATAAGAGTGGGACTGTAATAGGATGGGAGCGGGATGGTAACGGGATAGGATTGGGACGGGGTATCAGGACCAGAGCAGGGCCCTAATTTACTATGTCAACTCGGTAATTTTTTTCTTCGAAATCACGTCGATTCCTTCATTAATAAACGACATCTCTATGACGAATTCATATATTCATATACACTCGAGAGCAATGAATCCGGGTCACTTAAAGAATGTTAAAAATCTCGGAAACTAAAAATGATAGGTTAATGCAATAAATTGTATTTAATAGACAATGTAATACTCCTTAAATGAAAGTAAAAAAAATATGAGTCACCATACATTTTATTAACACAAAATTATATAAAGAAAAAAACTGCTGATCTCTCCTTAAAACAAAAATAGGAAACATGAAATTTTTGAACTTTATTACGATTTTCTTGAATTTTAATACTTCGTATTGCCTCCTCGTGCTTCCATTACTGCGTTTACGCGGTTTGGCATGCTGTACACCAAGTTCCTTATACGATTTTGGGGAATATTCTCCCATTCCTCTGTGAGAGCAATTTTGAGCTCACGAAGCGTGATTGGGGGAGGGTTTCGTTGTTTTACGCATCTGCCTAGCTCGTCCCAAGCATGCTCGATCGGGTTGATATCCGGGCTGCGCGCTGGCCACTCCATACGAGTAATGTTCATCTCTTGAAGGTAGTCATTCACAATCCTACCTGTATGAGGTCGGGCATTGTCATGCATAAATATAGCATCCTCACCTAAATTGACCATAAATGGACCAACGTGATCATTGAGGATTTCTTCCACATATCTTACGCTAGTTAAAGAGCCGTTTTCTATGATCACCAGCTCTGTGCGACTTTCAGAAGAAATTCCGGCCCACGTACAGACCCACCAACGTAGGCTACTTTATCTTCGATGCATGCTTGCTTGAATCTTTCCCCTGGTCTTCGATACACTCTGTGTCTTCCATCGTGCTTGTAGAGCATAAATTTTGATTCGTCGGAGAACATAACTTTTGACCAATCTTCAATACTCCAATTTACGTGGCTCTGGGCATATCTTAGTCTCGAAATACGATGCCCACGCTCCAGTTTAGGGCCGTTTGCAGGTCTAAGGGGTTTTAAGTTAGATTCAGCAAGCCGACGTCTTACTGTCCATGCACTTGGGTTACTTCCTCCGAGGCGTCGAAACTGATTGGTGAGTTCAGTTCCTGTGAGAAAGCGATTTCGAAGCATGGTGTTCACCAAGTATCGGTCTTCTCGTGCTGTGGTACACCTGGTTCTGCCCGTTCCTGGTCTGCGTAGGTTAGAACCAGTTTCTTCGTAACGTCGGAGAACTCTTTGTACTGTTGACAGCGACACACCGACAGTCCTGGCTGTATCGCGCTGACTCCGGCCGGTTTCCAGCATTGTAAGTATTCTGGTGCATTCTTCAGGCGTAAGCGACATAATTTCAGCTTGAATAATGAATATAGAGCACTATCAACATGGTTTATGTACCCACATAAATGACGGATTACAAACAAAAGCAAAACCAAATGCTGTAATTTCGTAGTTCCATCTTCGAAAGTGGCCCTTTTTCAAATTTGATTTTTTTATGATATAACTTTACAATAACTAAGAAGTTTTAATACCTTCATTTAAGGAGTATTACATTGTCTATTAAATACAATTTATTGCATTAACCTAGCATTTTTAGTTTCCGAGATTTTTAGGATTCTTTAAGTGACCCGGATTCATTGCTCTCGAGTGTATAAGACGCGTATAGATAATACAAATTCCGCAGATGTCGTTTATTAATCAAGGATACGACGTTTCCTCGAAGCAAGGAATCACCAAGTTGTCATAGTGAATTGGGGCCCAGTACGGTAACGGGATAGGAGCGGGACGATAACAGGATAAGAGTGGAAAGGACACGAAACAGAAGTGGTACGGTACGGTAACGAGTTATGAATACGAGTGGAACGGGAACTGGAACGGGAATATGGTGGGACGGAAAATGGTCGGAAGCAGGATGAATACTTCACTACGCGTACGAAGTCGCGGGCATCAGCTAGTCTATATAATAAAAGAACAGGGTTTTTTTCTACAATCATCGCACAGCCGAAACCGCTTAAAATAGAAACCTGAAATTTGGACCACGTATTCTTCAAGTAGTGAAGGCGTCATTTAAGAACGGATTTTTCGAAATTTGACCTTTAAGTGGGTCAAATGGGGTCATAAAGGATGTATAGGGAAAAAAAATTCTTTTATCGCACGGTCACGAATCTTTGGCAGTATACTATGCAAAACAAATAAAGGAACACGTGTATCACAGTTTTTTGAAAATCAACCCTTAAGGGGGGTTTAGTGTGGTTTTTTAGATTGGAATGCGGAAACTATAATGTATGCTACGGTGATTGTTTCTTGACCAATAGTTATCAAATTTTGCGAGAGCATTAAGCATCTAAATACTAGGAACTTATTTTCGGCATTTTTCGAAATTCGACCCCTAAGGTCATTTATTGGGGTCGCAAATTTTCCATGGTGTATGTTTTTTTAGTAAAGTTATGAAACTTAGTAAATTGACTAAACATAAAAATATAAAAATATATTTTCAGTAACTTTTAAAAAATCAACCCTTAAGGTCATTAAATAGGGCCGCAAAGTTTGTATGGAGTAGGAGTTTTTATTAGTGGGACACTGTAGCTACAGTAAAGAAATAGGGTAAATCAACTAAGTTTGATCAAGCTTAAAAATTAGTTTTCAGCGTTTTTCAAAAATCAACCCTTAACAGGGTTAAACGTGGTGGTAAAGTTTACATAAAAAATCTTTGTTTATAGCGATGAAACTTGGTACACACACCTAACAAATATTATTAAAAGGTGATTTACGATTTTGGAAAATCATCCCTTAAAAGATTTAAACAGGGTGGAAAGTGAAGATTATTATTTTTAAGCTACAGCGATGAAACTTTGTACACGTGCTAAGCCAATGAAATTATAGATGTGTATTTCACCATTTTTTGAAAATCATCCCCTAACAAGCCTAAACGGGGTGGTAAAGTTTGTATAAAAATCTTTTTTATTTATGAAGTTTGTGGTTATGATGAAACTTGGTATACAAACTAAGAAAAAGGAGATAATTAAAACGTGATTCACAATTTTTTTAAATCTTCCCCTAACCAGGTTTAATAAGGGTGGAATGAAGTTTTTGAAGCTAC
The DNA here is from genome assembly GCA_951640565.1 of Petrophora chlorosata. Lineage (NCBI taxonomy): Eukaryota > Metazoa > Arthropoda > Insecta > Lepidoptera > Geometridae > Petrophora > Petrophora chlorosata. Next base: position 8,636,018 of record OX621190.1, read on the forward strand.
GATGATGAAATTCGGTTCACATACTCAGACAGATAAACTTTAAGCAGCTGTTTCACGATTTTGCTGGAATCATCCCTAAACCGGTTCAAACGGGGCGGTTAAGTTTATATGGAGAATTTTGTTCATGAAGTTATGGCAATTAAATTTGGTACCAAGAGTGAGCAAAAGAAATAAATTGAAACGTAAGTCACCATTTTTTGAAATTCACCCTCTAACAAGGTTAAACAGGGTGGAAAAATATCAAATATTTTTTAATGCTACGATGTTGAAATTTGTTATAAATATTCAGCCAATAAAATTCTAAACAAAAAGTATTCCATCATGTTTTGAAATCATCCCCATAACAGGGTTATACAGGTTGGTTAAGTTTGTATGGAGAATTTTTGTTTATGAAGTTGTAGCAATGAAATTTCGTATACAGACCAAACAAAAGTAATAAATTAAAAACTCACATTATTAATTAACCTCTAAAAACTTGAAATAAGGTGGAATATAACATTTTTTCTAAACCTACGACGGTAAAATTTGGTACATTTACTAATCGAAGATACTGTACGCACATGTTTTACCACTTTTTAAACATCTTAAAAGGTCTTAATGGGATGGCAAACATTTGTGTGGAAAACCTTTGTTTATAAGGTGAAAGCGAAACTTGGTATATAGACTAGGCAAAAGAAATGAATCCTAACGTAATGTATTTTTTTACAATGTCCTTATTCGTACAAGACTTCAATTGACTTTTAAATGCAACATTCAGAAAAATAAGAAATTCTAAAGGTGTAGTCAATCGAAGATTTACAAATATTCAGCAACTTTTGTAGTTGACCGTACGTGTCGCAGGGAAATGAGGATATTTGAGATTTCGCGAAATTCCTAGAGATACTACGAAATCATGGTATAATCATATATGGGAAAGACCACTTCTCCGCGGTCCGACTAGCTTTTACCCCTAGAGTGTAAATAAAAAGCGCGGAGCCAGAAGCTTGCAAGGAGTTCCTGAGCAAAACGAGTGCGCAACGCCAGAATGAAGCGAGGGGGAGAGGTGGCGAGCGTAGCGAGCCGGCGACCTCCCGAGTGGAGTGATGGTCGAATGCGCGAGTGGAGCGAAGGGATGACGAATCGAGAGTTCTGGCGAGAGCCTATTTATAAACTGGACGTCGTATCCCTAGGGATTTCGAGAAATCCCTGGTATCCTCATGTCCCTACGACATACAATATTTTTTCTGGAGCTACGATGATTGACAATTGGCCAAAATACTTACACATACTTAGCCAAAAAAAACTGTTGACACTTGTATTATTACCATTGTTTTGAAAACCATCCCCTGACAGGTTTAAACGGGTGGTAAAATCTGTATAGAAAATTTATTTTTATAATGTAAATATTATGTCTATTTAAAACGAGATAAGAGCTGGAAGAAATTGGAATAGAAACGAGACGAAATCGAGATAGGATTAGGATAGAAGCAGGACAAAATCGGCATAGAAGCGAGAGCTGCTGGAAATAGCCGGGAGCAAAGTGCATTATTTCACTAAACTTACAAAGTCGCGGGCAACAGCTATGTAAATAGGATATTTTGGTTTCGAAGATTTCTTTTACTCAGGCTTCATTCAATTGTACATGGCGCCGGACACATACCGGAGCGGGACCGCGGTTTTGATCATTCACATGACTTTGCGCTGCCGCCGCACCGCAGAGTCATGTAAATGATCAAAAACCGGAACCGGTTAGGATCGGAATAGGATCGGGAGCAGAGCGGGACGATAACGGAATAAGAAAGGGACTGTAACAGGATAGGAGTGGGAAGGTAACGGAACAGAAGCGGTACGGTACGGTAACGAGATAGGAGCGGGACGGGAACTGGAACGCAAATATGGTGGGACGGAAAATGGTCGGAAGCAAGATGAATACTTTACTACGCGTACGAAGTCGCGGGCATCAGCTAGTTGAACATATAAAATTAACAAAAAAAAGAAACGAGCGGAAGCAATCATCGCAAAAATACGCAAACTAAACAGCTAGGTACTCATTAACAGTAAAAGTACATACGTAGGTATTATGTATACCAAGCGAGAGTAGCTATGGTTATGTAGAGCTATTATCAATCCGTTATATGGTGTAGAATTTAAAAATAATAGCCTATATTTTAATTTATAATTTATCTTTAGACAGTTTACGAGACCCAAGCGTTTAACTGATGGGGGATCATAGATACGGCACGTTAACGTCAGGGGTGCTCAACTTTTGAGACACTACAAAAAATTCTAATGAATTAAAATGGAGTTTGAAGGGTATCTGACATGACAGGTTTTAATTGTAACTTTTTGACTTAAGTTAAAACTAGAGTTAAAGAATAAGTAACCAACTTATTCTTTAAAATCTGGATTAGGAGTTTTGAAAAGGTAAAAGCTGCGGTTGATTTTTCATGAAGGCAGTTTGGTTTAGCACCTTGTACTATTAATTATTATGTGGCGGTACAAAACGCAATATGTTATCTATCCCACCGAACAAAGCCATCCCGTCAAGCGACCTAGTCGTGTTTCGGGATGATGTTCGGTGAACCATCGGGGAGACGGGTCTGAGCAGCCGCTCGACTGCCGCCTCTCTCTAGATCTATGTGCTTCATCTTAGGCCACATCATTGCTTCACATCAGGCGAGATAGTGGCCAAACATAGACCTATAAAGTGTAAAAAAAAAAAACTATTCCATCTATCTCTACCTGAATTAGTCTGTATATTTATGTTATTCGTTATTCATAGCTAAAGGTCCCGAATAGGTTTAATAGTATTTTATTTACTAGTAAAAAAGATTTACATGCATAATTTATTAAAAGCTGCTTTATGTGAACATTAAGTTTAAAGCGGCATTAACCCTTTGACCGCCAAAGTCCGCTAAACACGACATGCAAAAAAGTGCTCTCTACGCCGAGGTCGGCTTGAGCCGACTAAAATATATGACATATTTTTTATTAAAAATAGGTATATTTTTCAAGACAAGATTTTAACAAATTCGTAATCGGAACCGCAAGCAGATAAAAATGAGCCTAAACACTAGTAGTTTGCGATTATCCGTCAAGGAGTTTCATTGCCCACCTTCCGGCTCCATCATCAGATCAGCTGGTTGTCACCATAATATTGCATTCTCATCAAACTTTTACAAGTACGCAAAATTTTAACTCCGTAGGATAAGAGGAAGTGGTTCTGATTCAACATGCAAGATTTGACCCAAACAAACAAACATTGCAATTTAAAAAAAAGCTTGTAAAAATGGCGTAGCTCGGCTTGGCTTTGCTTATCTATGCATCCCATGTGTGGCGTGCGTTGCATGTGCACTATTTTTAATATTCAAAAAATGAAATGAAACTTTATTATTATGAAATGGAACTTTGAATGTTTGTTACTTAGAGACTAGAAATATGCTGAACAGATTTTAATTTGGTTTTCAGGTTTTGGTAGCATAAGTCTCTAGTTAGATTATGTGTGTTACAGCAAAATCAGTTGGGTAGCTACGGCTACGAAGATATAGCTTGACCTCTTCGTAATACGCGGTATCATATACTGGGGAGGTCTTGCAAAAAAAGTCTAAGAAAAACACGACAATGGGCTTCCTCGGTCGTCCACATGAACAAAGTCGTGGGAAAGAGCTAGTTATTAATAAAAATATTCTCTTTGAATTTTTGTCGTTGCGTACATAATATTGTGCAGCATAATAATATGTATCCATCCAAAAGTACTAAGCCAGCCTACTTATGATCTAGAGTGAGTCTAGACAAAGGTAGGCGCAGACCACCGAGACCTGTAACCCGATGCTTGCTAATGAGGGCGTCACTTCATCCTGCCTTTGTGTGTGGCGCCAGAAAAAAGGTCTTATGCAGTAGGAAAATATATTGTCGTTCTGTAGGTGTCTAGACTAGAATGTTTTGTATAAAACACAAAAACGTAAAATAAATAAACCCTAAATTCGTATAATTTAAGAAGTCGTGTTGTAAGGGAAATATAATATTTAGTGACTAAAGAGATGAAGCATATTACGACAATACAATACAATACAATAATACTTTATTGAATACCAAACTCACAGGAAAGATATAGTCAACAATGTTAAAAATGGTAAAAACGGTAGATATGTTTAATACGGGTAAAAGCTTTAGGTAAGTATCTAAGTTTTTAGACTAGTAAGGTATTTCTGTATATCACGACCAAGTAACAATGAAATACTATGTACTTCAACTTTCACAGCGTCCATGCTATGTTGTTTATTTGATAATAATTAATAATAACAATAATTTTATAAAAATAGTTGTCCTGGATAACAATTTGATGAAAGCGTCATCTGTTAAAACCACGTTACATTACCAACGTAACAAGCAAGCCAGAATAGTTTTGTTCGTTTCAAGCATGCTTATCAATCGAGACTCTATATGGTTCAAGCTTATATCGTAGTTCTACGTATTAATGATAGGTGGCGCTTTTTTAAGAATGTTTTTTTTTCTGGAATATTGGTAAACATTATGTGCCCTTGATGTAACAATATGTACAAATAATAAACAAAACTTTATTTTAAGGCTGGTTTAATTAATATATTTATATATCTATAAAATCATTAATTTTTAAAACTATCGTTAAGTGAGCTAGTTCATTACCTTCCTTCATAGATCGTCTCAGTAGGTACCAGCCCGGTTTAGTATCATTTTATTATCCTAAGTAGGTACTTTCTATGTATGCACCATATTATATATTTATACGAAAAAACTATGTAGCTTTTAGCTTCTTATTGTTCTTTCCCAAGTTCGTTTTATATAACTTTAATCATTATAAATCACCTTCAAAATGTTCTAGGTATCTCAGTATGAGTCTATGAAGTAAGCAGGTAGTTAGGTAGGTACATAAAGTTCGTAAGAAACTTAAGCAAAAATAGGCAGGTAAAATACAGCTATATAAATATATGTATAACTGTGTACTTTGTGTACTTCTGTGTACTTCTGTGTACTTCTGTGTACTTCTGTGTACTTCGGTATATTTTTAAGGCACTATTACTTAAGTAACTAAGTATCTTCTATTAATTGTGTTGTCAAATCATTTACGAACACTCCAAGGGTTTACAAACTAAAGTACTTACCTAGACACTTAGTACAAAACTAATAATTAATTTTTAGAAAAAACAAAAACCGACTTCAATGTATCTTCGAAGTCCAAGGTCACATATTGATGAAATTTATATGGGACCACTTCGTAGCTGTACTGAACCCAACGCAAAAGAATTTTTCAAATCGGAATTTCTGGATTCGGTCTCCACGCTCAAGGCCCGCGATAGAAGCTATGCAATAGATTAAAAAAACAATTGGACAGAGAACCTCCTCCTTTTTTGAAGTCGGTTAATAATAACATAAGGTATGTGACCCAAATAAGGCCTATGCCCTAATTAGGCCTAAGTTTCAAATTTCCCACTTAGCTAAATCAAATTACCGCGAAAGTTTGCAGTGGTGTGCGTAATTATGTATCTAGCTCACACAAGTACAGTGAGCACCGTTTGCCACGAAAATATCGGAACTTGCAATCGAGAACAGTCGGGACGCGCAGTGCACGCTTGTTTTATAAAATTTTGCAGTTAACGATGTAAGTATTTTAATTTTTTCACACGCATGGCTGATGATTTTTTATTTTATTTTATATTTTTATTTACCTAGATACTTAGTGCAAAACTAATAACATACATAGTAGATAGATAGATAGATAAACACTTTATTATTCACCTTAAAAATAGAGATATAGTACAAGTTAAATGTTTACAATGGTGTAACAATGGGCGGTCTTATCAGTACAACAAGAGCAAATGGTAAAACAAACATTAATCTGCCAGACAATAAAATCCAATTTCTTCAGAAAATCAGTTAAACAAATAACAAACTCAAACTAAACGTCGGTACGTCACAAATTAATTCAAGCTCTCATCTTTCTTCAGCGAGGCTTGCTTCTGTACTCGTAAATCTGAAATAACATTTCGCGTTATATATATATATGTATCGTAAAATTAATAACATTCTCAACAACATATTGAGCTAATTGCAAAACCCACTTCAATGGAATCCCGTATTATGACTACGAGAGACTTGGAACGTCTAGTAGAGTGGAATAATATAACTACTTAGGATAGATATTATAGGTACATGTCTTTGTATATACAAGCAGTATGGACGCTACGCCAAAGCGGTGGCGGGGGTCGTAACGTTTGCCGTAGCGATGATTTTTAGGGTTACGTACCTCAAAAGGAAAAAACGGAACCCTCATAGGATCACTTTGTTGTCCGTCTGTCTGTCTATCCGTCTCTCTGTCAAGACCCTTTACCTCGGGAAAGCGTGGAGGTATCAAGTTGAAATCAAAAATATACAAGTACTCAGGTTTACAGTCTCAGTTGAAGCTGTGAAAAAATCAAACTTCGGTTTTGCCGCAAAAAACGTTTATTTCGACACACTCATGGGAATCAAAATTTATAGGGTACTTTCCGTCGATCTAGAACTATAAAATTTGGCAAGTAATATTGTCTTACTACTACTTCCCTGTACTTGTAGTATTACTTTGGCAAGTATAGGGAAAAATCTGCTGTGCATTTGTCAATCAAAATCATAAAAAATACAGTCTTTGTACGGAACCCTCGGTGGGCGAGACCAACTCGCACTCTTCCGGCTTTTTTTATCTTATGCCCACGACGAACACATGCTATATTGGATACACACACATGCACATTGCCTAGGTACGCAATAAAGCTATGGTTCTAAAGAAAAACAATGGGAAATTAAAATGCAAGCCCTTTTCGATCAAATTACTATGAAATATAAACGTTTTTAGAATATTTCTAATTTATTTATTTAGGTACGAACCGTTTGAAATTATTCAGTGTCAAATAGTAGCTGGTGATTTCGTATACGAGTGGGAGGTAGAGTTATTGTAATTGATATCGTTACGCTCATTTCTTTATATTATGAAAGAGAAATAGGTTTAACGGGTTATCAGCCAAATTACTTTTATCAAAGATCCGCCGTATTATGTGGATAATAAATATGCATTTTAGCTTTGCATAATACGTAACACTCAAAAGTCCTTACTACTGTTAGAAAGTACGTTCTATTAATTAAAGCAAACACAAAACAAATCATAACAAAAAGAGAAGAGAAGCTTCGACACGCTTAATTAGCGAAGAGAAATAAAACAATAATCGAATATCAGACTCCAATACCGTTTTCTTTGGTACGTCGAACATTTCTGAACAGAGCAGAAAAATAAGAGTGATTTCTCGCGCAATTGGCGTTTTCTGAAGTCTAGGCTAGCAAAGACTTTTGCTATATTCTTGTTCATTTATCACGTCAGATCGCGAAAGAAATCGCAAGCGTACCGACCCGTTAGCTTTCTATTACCGGGCCCTTGCTTATCTTACGGTCGAAACCTTTCTGGGAAGAAAGATGGTCTTTATATTTTGCAACGTATTCAGTACAAAAGGACCTGGTACTGTCGGGGGGCAGGGCAAGATACAAAAATAGAGAATGAAGTTTAGAAATGAATCAAAGGGTCAAATAATAAGTAGGACGCGTAGGACATACTGTTTGTATGAAGATATACATAACCTTCCTGTTTACTATGTACATTCATGATTATTATTCATGATTTTGCAGTATTCGGTAGCATTGAAATTCGATGCAAGCTGCAATGGCTGGCTGTTCATTTTCGATGCTAAATATACCATCTTAATATTTTTCATAAACACAGAAAAATATTAAGATGGTATTTTTATATGGTGTATTTTTTGTACTATGTATTTGTGGTGTGGTGTATGTTTTGTGTTGTGTTGTTATACTGAAAAAAAATGCCAAAAATGCCCTATCCAATACCCGCATCCAGCTGATTCCGCACAATATTTCATTTAGGGGGTTCTCAATCGGAGAATTTCATAAAACGTTCATTACCGCTAAGTGAGAATGCGGGCTTCGGCGACAGCCCCCAAATAAGGAAATTGCAAGAAAGGTGGCTGAAAGGAACGGGATAATTCAATTCTCGGTGGCTAATAGCTGTTTACAAGATTAAAGGTATTGCAAATACACAATAAAAAAGGTTTCTGAACTTTCGACCTTATGCCGAAGAGATAAAGATCGAAGTTGACGAAGGTGGAAGAACGAGAATCAAATGTCTTTGTGGTTTTCCGGTGAGATAATTTCAGACCATGGATGGTGATTATTTATTCGAGCATGCTTGGGTAGATATGCGAAAGATATATCGTAGATTTGGAGTATCGTAGATTTATCGTAGACGGAGCACATAGATCTAGAGAGCGACGGCAGTTGAGCGGCTGTTCAGACCCGTCTCCGCGATGGTTCCTGATGATAGATGTTCGTCTTGCCGACAAGGTAGGTATAAAAAGCTCATCTAAAATGTAAAATATAATTGTATTACTTTGTTTTTCTTATTCTGATGTATTTTCGAAGTCCAAGGTCGAATATCGATGAAATTATATGGGACCGCCTTCAAGATATACTGAACCGAACGTAAAAAGAAATTTCCAAAACAATTTCAAAAACTTGAGTGCAAGTATAAATGACGGAGTAAAGGCGTAACAAAATACATCCCTACCTAGTCTTTGATACATAAAAAATCTTCGAGTAGACAGCCAAACTTTATCTGAGTAAAAAATAAATAATATGCAGTCGAATTGATAACTCTTTTTTTGAAGTCTTTTTTTTATTACCGAATAGGCTAGCATTTGACCGCAGTCTCACCTCATGGGAAGTGACGACGTGTTCGACGAAGGATCATACTTGAAAAGCCTAGAAGATAAGCGATTCGAAAATTTCGAAGACTTGAAGACACTCAGATTATAAGAATCGGGAAACAAAGACGCTGGTAAGGTGTTCCATTCCTTAGCTGTTCGCATTATAAAGGTCGAAGCAAAACGCTTTGTTCGAGCAGGAGGAATGTCAACCATGTCGGTTAAAATGTGTGGGTAAACAGTGGTGAACCAGTTCAAACTGAAATGCTGCTGCGAAAATTATAAATTCTAGGTAGGTCCGGGACAGGTACATACAGTTTTGTGGTATATCAAAAAACGATTCAAAAAAAATGTTGCTCTGCGAACCGAGGTATAAAGTAAAAGCTACAAGGATTTTTCTTCCAAGGATGAAGTAATTTAAGCAAAACAACTTGTTAAGTAGCTAATCTGCATGTTCTTGGTATCCTAGAAGAGATTCAGAATGTTCAAGTTTCTCGAGCTTAGCCGTTGTTGAAAAGATGAAACTTTGATTTGGAGGAAATTCTTATACCTACCCCCAAAATGAGATTTGTTGGATTTTAATAATTCCATCTCATTATAATATTTTACCAGTCACCGAAATCAGGGAATATCTTGATAATTCTACCAGAAATCTGAGAAATCTAAGCGCAGTATGGTACGTAAGTATAATAGTTAGTTTTCTTTGGTATGGCAATAAATGTTTTTTTTATGTTGGTTCTTCCATTGCCACATTATATATAATTATATTATAACCTAAATGTAGGTGTAGATTAATATAAAAAAATAATTTTACTGTATTCAGATGATCCAATTTCAGTACCAAGTAAAGTAACGGAGATGAACCAAGTCCTGGGAATGACGGTAAGTGTCATGCCTAGAGTAACGTTTTGCGAGGTACTCGTAACTGACAAGCGTAGCGCAGTGTCGCAAAAATTGTCGCAAATTAAAGTTCTGACAGGTGCTGCAACGGTTATGGGCAGGCGTGCTGCTTACCATTAGATGAACAACCTGTTCGTCTTGTTACGCAATTACATAAAAAAGAGATCATAGTTTACATTGCGAAATTGAAAGAAATACAATATTACTACTTGAGAATCAGTTTGGAGTTTCTTCATAATTCTTGAGGTCCTTACACAAATATAAGACAAATCTAGGCAGAGGTAAGATAAGTGTTTTTTTATTAACTGAGTGATGAGACAAGCAAGTTGTTTGCCTTTTAATACTATATAAAGCACTGTGTAGGTAATACTGCATTGCGCTCATCACCCCGAGATATTATACTTAAATCTCATATGTCCAGTAATTTCGCTGGTTACAATGCCATTTAAACCGGAACACAGTATGAACAAAGCCATGCCGTCAAGCGACCTAGTCGTGTTTCGGGATGATGTTCGGTGAACCATCGGGGAGACGGGTCTGAGCAGCCGCTCAACTGCCGTCTCTCTAGATCTGTGCTCCATCTTAGGCCACATCATAGTTTCACATCAGGCGAGATAGTGGCTAAATATTCTGTAAGTGAAAAAAAACTAGCCTGACGGCATCCAGCAGTCGAGAGACCTACCACGAGTTAGCTTGTAATCTGCGTATAATCCGACCTTATATTACGCTGTCTGCCACATACCACGCGAAGGAAATCAGCGCACCAGTTCACGTATTGGGGGTAATACTGAATAAATATTTATTAAAAATTATGTGTACCACGGACTTTATATATCTCAGCTCTCTACTCGTGTCACATAGCCCTGTGGAGCCGTAAATCACTTGCTCTGGACGTGAAACTAGTAAAAAAAATACAATGAATTCCTTCTTCTAGGTTAGTAATAAAAATCTTTACGGAGTATAGAATTATTGAGTACATTTATAGATAGATAGATAAGCACTTTATTGTTTAAAACCTTAAAAATAGGTAAATGAAAAAACAAGTACATTTCACAGTAATCAGCATAACAATAAGCGGTCTTATCGCTCAAAGCGATCTCTTCCAGACAACTTTTGAACAGAATGCACTAACATAATTATAACGCATTCATTGAACAATTTTTGGTGTGTTAAGTAATTATTTAATAATGAAATAATTTTTAATATTTACGATTACGATTTATAAGATAAGACGATTTAGAAGAATTACAATTGAAAATTTTAGAATATTTAAGAAAGATATGTTATGGGTTTTTTTGGATATTTATTATTAAATTATTATGAGTATTGTAATAATTGACGTTCATGAGTGCGTCTATGGCGACAAAATTGAATAAAGAACTTTTGAACTTGAACTTTGATGTATAAAAATGATTTTGTATAATAATCAAATAAAATATTATTATTGAAATTATTTATTACAAAAAGATAGGCTTTTTATTGTTTATTTATTATTGTCTTTTCAACCAATCATCGCTTGAGAATCCATGCACTATTTACGTATGAAAGCGCAAGAAATCTTTCACCACTTTCATAATACTAGAGTAACAAAAATATTTCATTTACCCCTTGATCCAGCGAAGCTCTTTCTGATCCTTTTTATGAGCTTCTATGCTGCTTATGAGCAATGAATGTCACGACGTGACGTGTTTGTTCTAACTAAATGTAAAAAATGGCTCTGAATAGGCTGTAATGTCCTAGCCTTATATTCGAGATGTAGAATGTATGAAAATATTCATGTCTTTTGTATGTTAAAGTGGAATATTTATATGTAATATCTAGTTACGGTATAATATTGTACATGGTTGTTTTATAGTTTTGTTTCATTATTCTGGTAGCAACATATTTTTTAAATTTAATTTATAATCTGAGAATGATTTGGTCGAGTTTGCATTTGTTAACGGAAGAAAAAGCGACACCCGGCTCTGTGACCATAGTAGCTCAATTGGACAGATCACTTCCCGCACCTAGGAAAGATTATGATGCGGGTTCAAGTCCCAGCCGATAGTTGTATTTTTTCTTTCCGAAAAACAAGATTGATAACATTTTGCTCGCGCTGCACCACCGGTGATCATGTGTCCGAGCGATTTTACCTCCTCCACTTTCTCTAGCGTGGCACCGCACAGCGTGAGAGGAGGCAAATCTGTCCAGCAGTTCGCGCTTTTGAAGATCATGCACACCGACTTATCCGGATTGTACTTCATATTGTGGTCTTCTTCGTAATCGTTACATATCGCTAGCAGCTTCCACATCGCTGATATTGAAGGTGCCAACAGCACCATGTCGTCCGCATACGCGATATGATTTGTCATCGTACCGTTGATGGAGCAGCCTACGCCTGCTTGTACGAGTTTTTCCGATAGACCGTTCATGTACAAGTTAAACAGGGAGGGAGACATACTGCCTGCCTCACCCGGCATTTAAGCTCCAAGGGGGCGGTAAGCTCTAAAGAAGTAAATTAAGAGCGTGACCTTACCATTTGACTTCCATACGTACACTTTGTTTCATTTTATACAACCTTCCGTGAATTTAGTAATAGAGCACACAGTACGTATAGTATCTAAGAATTATTCAATTTTGTTTTCAAATGGCCCCGAACTATTTCCAAATAGCTAGTGGCAATTTGACAGGGGTTGGCGAGCGAACGGAATTACAAAATAAAGATACCAAAATATGTCCCCAACCAACTATATTAGGTAGTATCAGCCCAACCAATTTCATAGCGTGTTCCCAAACTAAACCGCTGTTCCCAATTCAGCAGAACTCTTCAAAGCACCTTATCCCAAACTTTTATCAAATCTATAAAATAATACAGTATGTACCTACGTCTTTTAGTAGAGGGATCTAATTTTCCGCACGGAAAGCTCCTGATACCTCCGAACCAATACGGCCACGGGATAAACCCACTTATTCGGGTGAACTTAAACTGATGCTTAAGATCACCAGGTCCTTTTGAGCTTCGCAACAATCCGTATTCTTTACTGGTGATAGTCCTTTACGGAGTGCTTTATATATTAGTTTTGTGTAAGTATTGGTTTAAATGGCTTAAAATTAATGGTTTTAATTTATAATTTTATTTAGCCAGCTTTGCGCAATTTGAATGTTTAAACTAATTAAACTTTCTTTGAATATTTTTCTGTTTATAAAGATTTCAATTTCTGAAGGTAAATTAACCAAAGCTGGCAAATAAAGAGACAAAACAGGACGAGCGACTGTTTTATAATAGGGTAGGTACCACCGCTTTGCCATACTCGTGGTAGGTCTCTCGTATGCGGTAGGCCTCTGGGTAGGTACCAACGCTTTGCGAGTTATTCTGCCGTCAAGCAGTAGTGCGCAAGCATTATTGTGTTTCAGTTTGAAGGGCATTGTAGCCAGGGAAATTACGGGGCATATGAGACTTATCTTATGTCTTATGAAATTTGGTATGTAGGTACCTACTTTAGATCCTAGAAAAGTACCTACATAGGCTATTTTTATCCCGGGTAACCGCGGATGAACCACGGGGCGCAGCTAGTTTTAATGTTATCTTTCAATCAACATCAATAAATTTCTTTGCTGTTATTGTAAATCCTGCTGTAAGTCACAGGGGCTTGGAATTAATTACGTCAGCAGGAACGTATCGCTCGGATTCGCTCGTTTATGGAGCCGTAAAATAAAGCCATCCAACTATAATAGAAGTTTATTATATTTTGTTTGCAAGAAACCTAATTTGGTAATTATTGTTTAGTAAAGGAATATTTTTAAATAATTAAAATTATTATTTATACCTGTTAGTACTTCGAGTTAACACTAATGTAAATTTTACTGGGCTGTGTTAAAAGATTAATTACACTTTACTGTAACAATATACTTTACAGCGTAACAGTATTAAATATTCTGGTTTAAGATAATTTATTTCTTTAAAGAAAATAATTAAGTAGGTGGTTTACTTAAAAAAATAATTACAATAACTTCAAATTTGGTACGTACTTTTTTCAGAGCGAATGTGACTCAGCGGAAACTCGTGCGACCTACGACCCAAAGCATCGGAGTTCAAATCTCGCTAGCCATGCACGACTGACTTTCTTATGTTTTGCCACAGAAATACTAAGGGACAGAAGCATCACTCCGCAAAGAAATTTAAACAAATAGCGACTCTTGCTATGACGCAATAAAATTCAATTCAGTTTGCGTAGCGCTGCATTCCTACCAGTCATATTAACCTACAGAGCGGCTCTTTTTCTATCGCATTGCTCTTATCTCTTCTGACGCGTCACGTGTAACGACGCGCGACCCGCTGTCGGTTTCCGGCTATGTATTTGTAGCTTCGTACCCACAGTGCGGAGTACGCTAGGCCTGGTTTTTCCGTAGTTTGTTCTAGAAAAAGAGAGATATAGACTTCGAGTATACCCATTTCTTATATTAAAATTATTAATTTGTAAGTTATTATTAAATGTTGTAATACAATATTAAATGTGATTAATGTAGCGCATGCGTATGCTTAGCATTAGCAAATTATACAATAAAAGTTGTTTATTGCAAAGGATTCACATAGCTTGTCCAATTTTTTGACCTAGATTTAAGCGTATCAAAAGTATTTTTTTCAGTCAGCCCTTGGACTTTAAAATTAAAATAGTTATTGCTTACATAACTACTAAAGATTCTTTTTTCAGCTTTAAGCTGAGAAACAGTTCCTACAATAGCTATAAAGCTATTTCATTTTAGATTAGACTCACGGGCGTCGTAATTGTTTCGCCTGGTTTTAGTTTTAATAACCAGAAGGCCTCTAAGGACGGCCGTAAATATTTATTACAAGTACAGTAAGCTGCATTAATGGCCTTACCCGTTTTGATGTTTTTCACCCCTAATACGAAGAAATAAGGTTGAAGTTTAACGTATTTTTTTTACTTTTACTAGTCGGCGCATCGGCAATGCGTGGAATAAGTTCAACATGTTTACAGCCCTTTCATTTGAAACCGTTCGTTTCTTTCGATGTCAAATTTTCCCAATGTGCTAATGTATAATTATTTTTCATGTTAAAGAACAGAAATGTCAGAAAATATAACTAAACTATTGCGCAAATATCAACGAAAGTTACAATTAAAATCAAATATAGTAAACTAGCTGCGCCCCGCGGTTTTAATTGCAGTTTACCGAGATAAAAAGTAGCATATGTGTTCATACAGGGTAAAAGCTATCACCATTTTGAATTTCACTCAAATTCGTTGAGCCGTTGTGGCGTGAAGAGGGAACAAACACACTAACACACAAATACACTAACACTCAAACACACATACAAACTTTCTTATTTTAATTTATTTATTTATGTTTACAATTTTAAAACGGCTACTAAAAATAAATAATAGGTTGATCGTAGTTGGCCAAAAAGCAGCCAGATTAAAATGGGATTAGGCGGGTCACGCACGAATGCATCCCGACCGGTGGGCTCAAATTTTCACGTAGTGGGTGCCAGAAGATGGGCGACGGCGTCGAGAGAGGCCGAGAGAACGCTGGCGAGATGATCTCTATGTATTCCAAGGGGACTGGCGTGACATAGCGGGAGATAGGATTGCGTGGAAAGATGTGGGAAGACTTTGCCCTGCAGTAGAACAGTACAGGTTCGTAAAAAATATATAATAGTTATATAGTTATCGTAATAAAAACATTAGAGTAATTGCAATTCGACTCCAAGACGGACAAAAAGCACTTATGAAGTCTACATACCAGCTGCTGCAAACAGCAATAAATATACATCAAACAGCAAAAAATGTCATAACATGAAATTCTTTGCAATCAATTCCACTAAGTGTGTTTTTCTCGATTTGCTTATTGAAATACTTGCGAGAGCGTTTCGGTAAAAATGCTGAGCGAAATTTAATTTGAATCAGTCTCGTATAATATTACTCAACTTTGTGAAGTTATTTCATTTCAGTACCTAAGGGATGAAAGTTTTTTAAGCTGTATCCCAAACAAATACCTAAATAATTTACCTAAATATCGGTTTGCCTGACAATCACACTCATAAATGCTAAAGTTTGTATGTCAGTGTGTTTGAGTGTTACCTAATGTGTTTGTTAGTTCTTCACGCTGTAAAGGAAAAATCCTGAAATTTAAGCTGAATCTCCCTAAATATATATCTAAATATTGGTTTAGCTGACAATCACACTCATATTATAAACACCAAAGTTTGTATATTAGTGTGTTTGTGTGTTTGAGTGATAGTGTGTTTGTTAGAATGTTTGTGAGTGAGGGAGGGTAAGCGTGTGATGGTGTGTTTCAGTGTGTTTGTTAGTTCTTCACGCTGCAACCGCTCAACGGATTTGAGTGAAGTTCGGAATGGAGATAGCTTATACCCTGGATTAACACATAGATTAACACTTTCATCCCCGGAAACCGCGAAGCGAAGCTAGTACTTAAATAAAATGTTAAGTACTGAAACAGTAAAGTTAA
Organism: Petrophora chlorosata; assembly: GCA_951640565.1. Taxonomy (NCBI): domain Eukaryota; kingdom Metazoa; phylum Arthropoda; class Insecta; order Lepidoptera; family Geometridae; genus Petrophora; species Petrophora chlorosata. The sequence continues at coordinate 8,652,142 of OX621190.1, forward strand.
ATAGTACGTCAACATAGTCTTTAATTAACGGTAGGTAAATGTATTGGAATTAGAATAGGCCTATTATAATCCTGATGATAACAATTCTGAAACTGTGTATGTTATGTCCTGAAATGTGTTAAATATTGTACTTCAAGCCTCATGAGCCACTGAGCCATGTGTAGCCACTGAGCCAAGCCATAAACCGTCTTTTCATCACTTTCTCCGCACCAATCTGACGCATTATTGTTCAGTTGAGCAAGTCACGCCTGCCCATAACAGTTGCAGTGTTACCTAGAATTTTAATATCTTAAAAAGCACTACGTAGCACTCAATAAGTCTCATATGCCCAGTAATTTTTCTGGCTACAATGCCCATCACATTAGTCCTTGCGCTCTACTGCTTGGCGGCAGAATAAAGTAGTAGTACCTACCTAGATGGCGTCCCTATGTAGATGGCGAGTCCAATGAAATCTGTTTATTTGAATCCTTACAGAACCTCTGCTTATATTACACGAGGTAGGCATTCCGGAATTTCCTTGAAAACAAATTTTCTGTGTGTTTAATATTTATTAGGAATTTCATCAGAATTCCACACTCACTTGTATTTTATATGGTATTACATATTCAGGTGGCGTATCTAGAGTTCAGCATCAAAGAGAAGGCTATGTCAAATTCATGAGTCGTTCGTGAACAAACTGTTTACAGAAATATCAGGTATCGGTAGGTAAAGCACGAAGGGTGTCGTCATATTTTGCAGTCCCTATCTAGTATAATGTGCCTTGCACATTTCAGTTACATGGTGGTACTTATAAGTATCAGTTCAATGGATTTCGACTATATTACACTAGCTGTGCCCCGCGGTCTCACCAGCATTTTCCCAGAAAAGTATACAGCCTATGTATTAATCCAGGGTATAATTTTACTAAAATCCGTTGAGCCGTTGCAGCGTAAAGTAACAAACACACTAACACGCAAATACACTAACACACAAACACACTTACATACAAATTTGAGCATTTATAATATTATTGTGATTTTAAGCCCGCTTAAAACCCCACTTAGTAAATAGCTCATGACTGACTGACTTCTCATCTAAGCTTTCGACATCGTTATATATAAATTACGCGAATATTTGTTAAGCATAAAAATACTATCGCGGAAAATAATTTCTTTTGAATACGACGTTTGAGGAGTGGTCTTAGATTACTTGTCATATAACACTCCATCATCGATAATAAAAGCTATTTTTAGACACAAATAAAGAAATTGTAGTTACGACTATCTATATACTCTTTAATGTCCTCTGAAAAATATTTTTTCAATACATTTTTTCTTTTGTAGATCCTAACATATCGCTTCCACATATCACATTCTATTTACACAAATACCATAACAAATATTCCCATGAGGTCATCAGGTCAATCAACTACTTACGCCTTGACATTTCCATTTTCACCCAACCAGCTCTTGACTGAAATGTTGTGAAGAATATTATGGCCAAAAGGGTGCACAACAAATCATTTTTCGTCCCGACACCAACAAAAACGACGGACATGTTTACAAAGTCCCGAACAGGGACGCAACTAGAAATGAACAGGGCATAGAAGATGTTTACTTACTTACTTTTTTTTTGTTCTTTATTGGCTCGCGTTTGACCACTACCACTATCTCAACTAATGGTAAGCGACGATATGGTCGACACGATGTAGCACGCTTGCCAAGATAGTACCTGTTCACTCGAGACTTGAAGATTCCTAGATAGTAAGTATCGGAAAAAACTGATTCCGGCAGGGAGTTCCACTCGTTAGCGGTGCGCATAATGAAAGCGAAACGCTTAGTGCGCGCAAGAGGAATATCCTCCATATAACAGTGGCGCGTTGCCACATTGTTTATTTATTTAGCTTAAATCAAATCATTTTTATATTAATTGAAGCATTTGTCAAAATAAAATATGATAGGATAGGAGATGTAATTCACAAAATATAATTAGGTATACTTCGTGCCAAACTTTATGGCCACAGACCAGCGCGCCACTAGATCTTCGCAGTATGAAATGTTGTATCCATTTTACTACTACCAAAGAATAATGGGTACTACGCACATTGGTGTGCCGGTCAGCAGCCATAAAATTTAGCGCTAATTATACCTATATACTTAATACATTTTATAACATAAAAAACCGACTTCAATTCTGATGTATCTTTGCGTTCGAAGGTTGTGTATTTTTTTCTATTTTTATTGACATTCAATCAATAATAATTAATTTTTAGAAAAAAACAAAAACCGACTTCAATGTATCTTCGAAGTCCAAGGTCACATATCGATGAAATTTATATGAGACCACTTCGTAGCTATACTGAACCCGACGCAAAAAGAATTTTTCAAATCGGTTCATAAATGACGGAGTTCTGAGGTAACAAACATAAAAAAAATAAAAAAAAAACAAAAAAATAAAAAAAAACAATCGAACAGAGAACCTCCTCCTTTTTTGAAGTCGGTTAAAAAAAGAAAAAAATACAATCAAATTGAAAATCTACTCTTTTTCAAAGTCGGTTAAGAACACTTGGCCAAGTCAATGTCGACTGGTTCAGCTACATATGACTCAAAGAGCTTCTACAAAGAGCGCTCCTGTATTACCAAAAACGTCATATATCTACACTATAAAATCCCAAATGGAAAGAAGTAGACATTGTTATATATAGGACTGTATTTATTTATTCCCTAGTCGCCATCTTAATTTTTACAAATTGGTCTCCAAGGCCCCTTTCTCGGACCCGTCCCTGTCCCCGAATAAGGCTGCTCTTCCACAACAAAGCAATTGCGAAGGATGAACCCATCAAAAATGACAGGGGATCAAATCAAATTCTACAGCTCATTGAATATTGTTACTGAAAAGTTTTAACTTAATTAGATAGGCAGGTGTACACTTGAGAGATCTAAATTGAAATCTCGTCCCTCCTTTATTCTATTCTGTAAGATAATTTTACACAATAATTTGTTAGATTGTAATCTTAATGAAACAAAGTTTTGTTGAGCTCAATTTGCATTTATTTTTACAATGCTGAAACAGATAACATTCCTGAATACTTAAAAACGGAACTAAATATACCGATTAATTTAGAAAATAATTCGTATTCTATAAACATATTTAAATCTGACAAGCATGTACAAATAAATGACTCAATTCTATGATATATAGTACTTCTATGATACTTATTACCACATAAACTTAATATATACCTAAAATAAACCTAATTATAAAATATATAGTTAAATATTTACATTTATGAAAAATAAATACCTACCAGCAGTAACACATGATTACGTCAGTGGGTTAGGTTAGATATATTATAATAATAAAAGGATAGTGATAAATGTGGGCAGATGTGGCGCATACCACCAGGCACAAGACCTTACTCGTCCCGTTACCATTTTCACATTATCAAACCCATCACCAAGCCCATAATAAAGTTTAAATATCGTTCATCTATTCACGGATATTATAATTTCGAAGTTGCTCCACTTCACGCCGGGTTTCAACTTTGAAACACACATTTGCCCGGTAAATCTTTACCGTTAATAATTGTCTTACTTTTCCTTCCACTGTTCCCAAAGCTTAGTTAAAACACTAAAACTTTTTAGTATTCTCCCAAGAAAATCTCAAGTTGTTAGTTAAATTCAAATTGGAAAACTTTGAAAATTTATGGGAACAGTTTTAAGGCGCCTATTATGTCGCCCCTACTCGTTACATGTAAGAAGTTTCTTTTTTTATCTCGTCATAGGAGGCGCGGTTACATTGTTCGCGTTGTTCGACTTGTTAAACTTACATGGAAAAAAGGTAACATGTAACATGTAATAGGTAACATGTAATAATACCAAACATCTACAAAAGTAAAGCAAATAGAACGTCACTTTGGAACAGAACAAGAACTACATTTAGTTATGACGGGCGAAAAACTTAGGCACTAAACACTTTTGTTTAACCACTTTAGTAAGCTCGATGACATTACTAGGCAAGCGTGCTACATCTTCAAGAACATATCCTCGACTAATGTACTCGTATGCCTACGGCACTATACCGAACCACGGGAGGGCACTGGTGACCTGTAATATAGTTTCTTCAGAACTTACCACACACACCAGTCTCACAAGCCTAGGTATTAGTACCTAATTTAGTTATTAAATCTTGACATTATTAAAAACCTATTGCAAGATAAAATAAATGAATAGGGGATTGGACAGTAATCGAAAATATAGTTAGATCGAATGTTTGTCGAATCCAAAAGATTATTCATTCAATATTTTTGTAAAATAATAATAATTTATATTTTTAAATCAATAAATAACATCTAATAATTCTGTCATTTTGTATCTGTTCCGTAACGCCAACGCAGTGCATGACGTCATTTCAAAGTAAATACCGTGTGCGAAGCTTGTGTTTATTTTATATTATTCCTTTTTATCTAAATCAAAACGATATGTTTTTCATGCCATGACGACCCTAAGGTCCTTAAACTTCACAAAAACGTATAAATCAATTTGCAAGGTTTGCTTTCGTAGAACTCGTAGTTTCGTTCGCCTGCGTGTGACGTCATACATAGTGAGGTGATCTTTTGCGCGGCAATATTTGAAACATAACATATAAACATTGTTTTCGGTTCTTGTAGGACTTTATCCAATTAAAATATTGTTTTTGACGGCTATATATATACATTATGGGTAATTTTAAATACTTTACGAAAAGCTGTCCTACCCCCTATTGTGAAAACCGTTCTAACGTGTGGCGAGTCGACACTTGATGATGCCTCGTGTAGTGAAACACGTGTCGTACAAGGAGGGTTGTTGTTAGGGCTTTCTTAATAAAACCGTGTCATAATAATTAGCTGTGTAACATTGCTTCTCTAAAATACCTTGATAACGAAATCATTATTGCGATATGGTAGTAGTATGGCTTTTAATCCTGACTATATCACTTCAAAGACACGTAGCGATCGTGTAACCTCAAGTGTAAGGTCAAAGAACGAATAACTTTTCTAGCACAAATGTACAATTATCTAGTCACAGAGGACGCATAAAAAGAGTTGCAGCAATTCACTGTAATTTGTTTACTTAGTAGTTTTAAAATTTTAACAAACCTCATCTAATTTTTATTAAACTCTTGTCATAAAACCGAGACAACAGGCTGTTTCCAACCTTCAGGCGCCACACAACAATGTTGGACAGGGGATCCTCCCCGTGACTAATCCCATTAAAAATGGACCAGTTCTTAATTTATAATGGCTGTTGGACCGTTCCTTGATGAGGATACTTGTTTCAGTTAATTACGTCAATCCAGCAAGCTTGACAGATTTATTTATGTGTGGGATGCGGCAGTGTTTTACAATGTTACGTGTGTGTAAAATTGGATTCAAAAATATAGTACACTTGCATATCAAATACTAAGTCAATGACGTGTGTATTTACATAATGCTTACTGGCATTAACTTCGCCTATGTACCTACAAATTTGTTTGTGCAATAAAGAATTTACTATCTATCTATTTGGGTAAGTCTCGTGGTAGGACTCTCGTATGCGGGACTTTGTCTGGGTAGGTACCACAGCTTTGCTAGTTATTTTTCCGCCAAGCAGTAGTGCGCAAGCATTACTGTGTTCCAGTTTGAAGTGCATTGTAGCCATCGAAATTACTGGGCATGTATGACACATAATATCTGATGTCTCGAGGTGATGAGCGCAATGCAGTACGACGCAGTACTTTTTATGGTATTAAAAATTCTGGGTGGCACTGCAATTGTTATGGGCAGGCGTGGCGCTTACCATCAGGAGAACGACATGTTCGTCTCATCACTCATGTCCATAGCATATTTATTAAGATATAATATAGATATAAGATAGAATTATCTTGACATAATATGTGTTACATAAGAGTTACCCTACTTAGATATTTTTAATGGAATGACGCTTTTTATAATTTGTAAGAAGGTTTAATTAGATATTGTATTCACATCTAGGTGGCACGTTATTGTTATGAGCAGGCGCTTGCGATCAGGTGAACGACTTGCTCGTCTCATTACTCAGTTCCATAAAAAGAAAATGTAAGACTGGTCTTTTTTGAGAATAACTGGTTTTAGACTTAAATTGTTGAGGGTCATCTGAGTATCAGTTTTTTTATGTTGTGAGTAGAATCTACTGCTGGATCATTATCTTTATAAAGCTCGATATTCTTGAAGTAGCTCCAATAGCTCTCTTAACTTTATATTTCGCAAGTTAATTTTTGAACGCACTCGGACCTCCTTGTTCATAATTTAACTCGCAATAGCAACATTGTTCCAAGGGAAAGTGTTGAACCAAAGAGACCAAAGTAGAACAGAAAATAAAAATCACTTTGCGGTAAAAGCGTTGGTATTAGGTATAAGAGATATTTTGAAATGAAAAGTGCTTGCAACAGCGGGAGATAATGCGTCCGTTAATGGAGTGTCGCCTTTGCAGTTATGTTAGTGCAGTACAGTTTATTAAAAACGTGCATTTTAAACCTTAAACCTTTGACTTAGAGACTAGCAATTGAAGCACTACCCTTAGCACGAAGGGCCTCTGCCTGGTTACTGGATTTGTAAACGTGAACATAACATTACGCTTCAAGCTTTCATACGCTTCTGATAGAAACTAATTACTGTTTCAAAAAAGGTTTCCCGAGAAATTTAAAAACTTTTTGTTTCGTTCAATCTATGACTGAAATTAAATAGACTACTAAATAGACAATAAAATGGACTTAATTATTAGTTACTACGTACCGTCTCGTCCTTTTGTCATTTGGATCAGGCGAGACGCGTTCACACGGACGAGCGTGTTTATAGTCATGAAAATAAGTTTAACCTTCTATTATGATGTCTCTAGAATTACCATCGGAAATAGCCATTAACAAAAAGGAATTTACTTTGTAGACCTGTTTCAGTGTAAATTCAATCTTCTAAAGCATTTTACCGCGCTTTCAGTACTTTTCTAACAAAATTAGGATTTCACCGAAATAAAGCACGGCACAGCTGTGCGCTTTGAACGACTACGTTCTAATTCTGTAAAGGCGAAAGTTTGTGAAGTATGTAGGTATAAGTTTTTGATGTATTGGAAGTATTTTGAAAGCATAGTATATTTTACGTCTAAATCTTAAATAAGAAGTTATTTTCTTCCTGAAAAATGGTTCTTATGGGTGAAACTGACTGGCACTGCAAGTTTGACAATAGTTGATAGACGCTCTGCTCACACGCTTGATTTGTCAAAACGCTGCGGTGCGCTGCGCAGTTCAATAATTCAAAAATCTTGTTAAAAAGTTTGATCGTTAATAGTTCCGTTTCCATTTTCTTCGTTTGGTTCGCCTTCACAGATTACTTAATTATTAGTTACTACGTACCGTCTCGCCCTTTTGTCTTTTGGATCAAGCGAGACGCGTTCACATGGACCAGCGGGTTTATATCGTAATTTTGCAAACGTGGATCAGCCGGTGTGGACCCGGCTATTAGGGCATTCTTGAGATATGTAAAAATAATGGTAGGCAAAATTACCAAAATCAATTTGATCGATAAGAAAGTATATATAGGCTTTGTTATCGTAATTGTGTAGATCCCCAAAATCTGATCGCGTAAGTCGAGCAAGTCGCGCAGGAATGCTTGAAGCTTTACCAGTTCAAGCGGAAAATACAGAAATAGCGTTCAGTACTTTGCGAAGACCACAAATGTAGTTGCATGGAAAATCAACAGAACAAACTAAGCACTATCTAGAACACTAACTAGGTTTCGGGACTCCAAGGAAAACATTGTAAGTAAGCATATTGATAAATTAACCATTTCAATAGAAACTTCAGTTGATAAATAATTAGATTAGCATCCAAAAAGTGGTAAACTGAGTTGCGAGTTGATGAAAACCTGATCAAGGTTAATTGTTAATATTATAATATGGCTGAGTCAACTCGTAGTATTACCTTTTTTAGCATGCTCAAAATAATACATTGTTTTTTTTTTAAGCTATAACGCATGCGATAGTGTAACAAACTACTTACGTGCCGTGGTGGCTCAGTTGATTAGAAGTTTCTGTAATGAAGTAGGATATTCCGAGTTCAAACCTCGGCTGCGGCGAAATATTTTGCATACCCCTGAATTATATTATTATTAAAATAAAACAAATGAAAATTATATATTATATAATTATCACTTGGATGGCAGTTAAAATATGTAAACAAAGGATGGATGTGGTTGCGGTTTTCGCCATATAGATCATGTCTTAAATAGCTCTTAAGTGTTCTTAAGTACCTAATGTTAACGGTGGTCATCGATTGGCCGTGCGTGATGGAACTACCCTAGCGGTAGTGGTACAATCATGGACGCGCGCGGCGTTCGACAGTTCTATCGACGAGATGGAAATATCAAGAAGTAATAACAAAGAAAGGTTTGTGAAGGTGATATTCTCATGTTTTTATTTCGTTTTAAAACTAGGTAGTACTGACCCCTGCAAAGTCGGGTCTCTACTGAGTACATGTAAAAAATACGCTATTTTGGACTACGATCAAAAGTAATTTTTATATACCGTTTAACGGTGCCCAAAACCATTTTTTCCTTGTTGTCAAACCTCACGGTGTATTTTGGCCAATTTTATGGGCTTACCATAATCTCGGGGATTTCTTACGTCTATTTGCAGACCCTTTTCTAATGTAGCATGCACTAAAATTGTCTTAACCGTCGTTAGGTACCGGGGCTTTAAGAACAATGGCGTTTTACATGGGTTTTGGATACTTACGATTTACGACAGATTACAGCTTTGTTTTTGTAGTATTTTTGACTTTACCATGAAATCAGTATTTTTAAAATTTAAATATATAATGGTTTAATTTTAATCTAATCCGAATATTATTATACATTCGAAAGTGTGCGTGTATGCGTATTTGTTAACACTATCTTCATAACAACTAAATGGATTTCGAGTTTGGTACCTACTTTATGTTCTGGATTAGAACTTGGATACTTTTTATTCCGAATAACGAAAAGTTCTTAGGGAACAACAATAAATCACATTCTACCTAGATGAATCAAGAAACATACATAAAAGTATTTTTATTAGCGAAATCGGTTTTATTTCATATTAATACTTTAATTAAAAAGGAGCGCGTGATGATCGCGAGAACGAGACGTGAGAGAGAGAGAGAGAAAGAGAGAGTGAATTACTAGAGATAACATGTACATAGATAATTAAACTAATAACAGATAAATAATGTTTGTCATAAACAGACTGAGTTGTAGGTATAAACAAATAGTTTAATAACAAAGTGGATGCTAAAAGTTTTAGTACGTCTTATAAATATTTTTTTTTAAATCTAATAACCCTTTCTAGTTCAAAACTCAATTGGCATTGCCATGTATACAAAACAAACGCTAGCTAAAATCAACCCTGTAGTTTCTGCTACTCAGTTTCAACCCTATAGTTTATTTGTCTCTATTACAAGAGAACAGATTAACTAGATTACAAACACAAGGGTACTTTTACAACCCTCTAGTTTATGCTTTTTAGCATAAATATACAGACGAAAGACAACCCCTTTATTTGGTATCAATTTCAACAACACAACATTAAATCCTTTAACCTTAAACAAAGATTAAGTTAGAGTCAACTTAGATCAATGTCAAATGTCAGCCTCTGTGGTGTAGTGGTTGGGCAGGTTGGCTCAAATATCATACACCACTGAGGTTGCGGGTTCGAATCCCGCGACGGGGCAAATCTTTGTGCAAAGAAAAAAAATCGTAAGCATTTGTTTCGTGTTTGGGTGTTGTGGGACAATGGTCCTCGTAGTTCCTGGTTCCCTAGATACAGGGAATCCTAGTTAGCCATGATCTATGTCGATCACATTTCGTTGGGCGTATTTATATATTTAAATATGTAAACGAGAATCACTAGATCGGGTAATCATTATGTAAACTGAACCATTTTTGCATCAAATCACACGAATATTAAAAATGCGAGTTTGTATGTTAGTGTGTGTGTGTGTTTGTCTTCACGCCGCAACGGCTGAACAGATGTCAGTGAAATTCAGAATGGAGACAGCTTATCTATACTAGGCTACTTTTTATTATAATTCAATGTAGTTTCATAATTGTAGGTATAAGTACTCGTAGAACTGAGGAGATGCAAAATATAAAGAGGCAGCGCAGGCGCCGGCGGCTGTATAAACCACGCCTAAGGTGTAGGTATATATATTGTGCGAGGGTATTTGTACATTTTCTACAAAACACTGCACTGTAGTAAATGTTTATGGTTACTAATCGAAGTGGCAACTGACCCCTGAATAATATAAAAGGTTGGTATTTGGAGATTTTGAGAGGATATCGACTTGGAAGCTTTGTCATGATCTATCACGACAAAGTTTCTTGAGGAGGAATGAAAGTATTATGATTGTGAAACAAGTAAGCAAATTCTTCTATCTTGCATGTAGGTGGAGTTCTTAGATATTTTGTAACTGAATTAATTTAGAAAGTATTTTCAGCAAAACTGCGCTGCAAAGGTTCTTGTAAAGCTCTCAGCTGAAGTTCATTAGGGAGCATTGGACATGCTTGAATTCTGTTGAGAACACGAGTTTTACTTCGGTTTTATAACTTTAAAATGTGCAATACTTGCACTCCATGTTAGCTTCATCATAAATCTATTATATTTCACACTGGCCTTCTCTGACAGAGATGGTATAAAATATTGTCCATAATCCACCACGCTGGTCCAGTGCGTGTTGAAGGATGACACATACCCTTGAATTTTGTTATTCTTGAAAATGCCGGGATCACACGATATTTTCCTTCACCGTAGATTACTAGTTTTCGTTACAATAATAAATATGATCTCTAAATAAATATTATTATGAACTAAGCAAAGTCGCCATCCACGTATGTCACATTTTATATACGACGTATTTGAGTTCGAATCGAAACGCAGCCCTGCACCAATAGGATTCACTTGCTCACTCTAAAACGGTGAAGAAAAACATCGTCAGAAAATTCGCTCACGCGCTTTTCATTTCATTTAGACATAACATCCATATTAGTTTCCCAAATCTTTGACCTGTTTTCAATCTACACTTAAATCTACAGTCACCATGATTGCAAATTGATGAGACTTTATACTCGTAAATACGCCTAAAGATCACTTACATAGATCCCGGGCCCTAACTATGATTCCCTGTATTTAGGGAACCAGGAACTATAAGGACCGTGGTCCCACAACACCCAGACATGAAACAAATGCTTGCGCTTTTTCTGTGCACAAACATTTTTCCCATCGCGGGAATCTAATCCTCAGTAGTGTATTAAATTTAAGCCAACTTGCCCAACCACTACACCACAAAGGCTCACAGACTACTAAAACATTCCAACTAAGCTCCTCAAAAGGGGGCCAACCCATAGCAGGAAGAATTAACCTGATTCCTGATTCTAACCCACGTGTAATCTTCCTGCACGTTTACTTTCCTAAGGGAGGAATTATTTCATTACCATAGTTAATCCTTTAGATATAGTGGAGTAAGATTTTGATGAAATTGGCAAGGGAAATCAGAGGGATTTCCGTTGTTGTATATATTTTTGGAACTGCTAATTATTCTACAGATTGTTAGGTTTAATGCAAGTACCTACAGAAAATTATCTGTGAAGATAACCCCATTTTTCGTCCATGTAACATTTCCGAAATTATCCATAACTCGTTAGAATCCCGTTTTGAATCAATTTATAATGTTAGTGTGCCACGTTTTTTAGAATAAAATAAGATTTATGTTGAAAAATATATTTTTCAAGACAAGCTATTAACAAATACGTATTCAGAACCGCAAGCAGATTAAAATGAACCCAAACACTAGATAGTAACATTATCCGTCAAAGAGTTCCACTGCCCACCTTTCGTCTCCATAATCAGATCAGGTGGCTGTCACCATAATATTGCATTGTCATCAGACTTTGACAAGTATGCCAAATTTCAACTCCGTAGGATAAGAGGAAGTGGTTCAATTCAATTCAATAGTACTTTATTTCAATTTTGTCGTAACAGACGCACTTATGAACGTCAATTATTACAATGAGTCTACCACCGTATCGGAAAAAGAACCTCTACTCAGAAGATACGGCAACAAACTGAGGGGCATATTTTTTAGAACTTTTGTTACAATATTTTATTTTTGTTTTTGACAATATTATTTTTCTTATGTGTCAATTGGCTACATGGCAGAAGCGGAATGTTCCATGCTTCTTTGTCTTCTATGTAATTACTAACTGTATAGTATGTTTTTTTTCATTAGAATATTTTTCATACTCAATTTGAATCTACTTTCTGTAAGCTCCGTTATACATTTTGGTTCTGATCAACTTGCAAGATTTTACCCAAACATTGCAAGTAAAGCTTGTAAAAATAATGATATAGACATCTGAAGCTTCCAGCCTCATTCACTTATATTACAACTCTCAACACCGATTGTTTGTCGAAGCTTTAAAACATAGCGATGGAGCGACTATCTATTTACAGAAAGGTGAGCAAATAAGCGCGTTAGCAAATCTTTGTTGATGCGCAATGAACGTATTCTATATAATATGGTGTCTAGGGATGAGACCTACCTTCTCTTTATAGGATTATAAACCCTAGTACTAAGTAGGTATATTATATCTACTGTGTTACGTATTCAGGATTAATATTTATAGATTTTGTCACAACACCGATCATTCGACCGATTTTCTACACTTATGCTTGATTGAAAGGATACATCCTTTTTTCTAACATTGTCCCAACCCTATTTCCTCTCTCTTCAAAATTCGTTATTTTTTTATGGAATTCAATGTCGAGACGAGCTGGTCGTTTGCCTGATGGTAAGCAATGCGCCAGCCCATAACAATAACAGCACCACCCAGCGCGGAGCTGAACTGCGCTTGTCACCCTTAGAAAATTAGCTGTTGAGTCTCATAATGCCCAGTAATTTCGCTGGCTACAATGCCCTTCAAACCAGAACACAGTAATGCTTGCGCACTACTGCTTGGCGGCTGAATAACTGGCTAATAGTTTCGGTCGTGTGCGCATCTCTGCAGTAAATTCCGCTTTTATATTAACGCAATTACTCATCAAATAGTAAAACCAGTGATATCCAAGTGTCCTAGCTGCGCCCGCCCATTGGTATTATCCTTTTATTTTACATATCTACTAAATAAACATATAATGATATTCATTTTATGTTAAACTGGCGCCGCCGATGGTTTCACCCACGTGGTCAATTTTCCGGGTTAAAAAGTACCTTAACACATATTGCAGGAACTCTACCTTTTATCGAAATCCGTTAGGTTTTGTGAGATTGTGAACCTTCTTTCAAATTTGCATTTTTTATATTAGTAGGGTAGGATGGTGACAAGATCAGCGATGTCACGCTTGATGACAAGTTAAGGCTTGCCTGTGCAGTTGCAGTTGTTTCGAGAATTTTAATTGCAAGTCTTAAAAATTACTGGGCATATAAGACTTTTATATCTGATGTCTCGGAGCGATGAGCGCAATGATGTATTAAAAGTTCTGGGTGGCACTGCAATTGTTATGGGCAGGCGTAGCGCTTACCATCAGGCGAAAGACTTGTTCATCTCATTACTCAGAACCATAAAAAAATAGTCTTGCACGGCTTAATCTCAGGTTAAGCACACATCACACTGAGACAGCTTCAGTCTCAGTTGCTTACTTATTCCAAATATTAAACAAGTGTTAGCTAGCTAATACGAAAGTTTTCAAAACACCATTTGCCTTTTATGTATCAAAATTGAGGGTATCCTAATTCCTGCTAATATATATATGTGAATGTTTGTAAAGATAGATGGATGCTATTATGCTATTACTAGTAGTGCGCGAGCATTACTGTGTTCCCGTTTGAAGGGCATTGTAGCCAGCGAAATTCCTGGGCATTATGAGACTCAACAGCTAATTGTCTCAGGGTGACGAGCGCAGTGTAGCGCCGCGCAGGATTTTGCTAAACAAAGTTCTGGGTGGTGCTGTTATTGTTATGGGCTGGTGTGTTTGCTTACCATCAGGCAAACGACCAGCTCGTCTCGTCATACAGTTTGATAAAGAAAATTTTTAGTAGTATACGTGTCGAAAAGTTTAGTCGACCTTTTAATAATTCTCGGAAGCAAACACACCACCTTGTGTTTCGTAACGTTTTCGTTTTTTACAATCCCAAGCTTGTACATGTACTGGTATTGTGAAAGGTTTCGGAACACATTTGTTCATACTCTTGGGACTTCTGCGAAATTCTGTGCCAAAGCTATTTCTGGGTAGCAGGTTGTTAGAAGGTTTAACAGATTTTGGCAGTGTATCTAACCAACAAAATAAGTATATTTTATTTTATTCCTCGGATAAATTGGGAAAATTCAAAACTGGACTTAATAATTATTTAATGGACAATTGTTTTTATAGCATGATAGAATATTTTAATCGAGAATGTAATTAAATTAATACAATTAAATTAAATACAATTATTATTTTAAATACATTTTATAGTAATTAGAGAATTGACATAATATTTGCACGCTTGCTTGCAGGCTGAATACTAGACTGTTGTAATTAGTTTTAAGACCTTTATTGTATGTATTCTTGCAAATAAACAATTGATTTGATTTGATTTGATTTGATAAACTGTTTGTCCAAATTAATTTTGAAATCTAAACTGTTAAACTGTAAGCTCCATATCCTATATTCCAATTTTTTTGGAATTACGGTTAAAGAACTTTATTTATCTCTTAAGAATAACAATTATTCACTTACAGAGAAAATACAACATATAAGTAACTTAATAACTTAGAATAGAATATTGAGTGCCGTTAAGCGTAGCTTATGCATAAATTACATCTGTGTTTTGTTAAATTAGGTAATTAAAACAATATTACGGTACTTCTAAAAAATAAACAAAAAAGTAGGCAGAATTATAAAATACCTACTAGCTAGCAAAATAGATACCAGCGAATTTGGTTTATAGTTGTTGAACTGTCGGGTTTTCCGGAATGAAAAGTTTGCAATAACGTTTCCAGGACGTGAAGTAGGTACCTGCAAACAAATTTAATCGAAATCCGTTCAATCTTTATGGAGTTACTTTCACGTGTGTATAATTAAATTTGTAGGATATATTTTAACCCCTTCAACTTATTTATCTAATCCATTAGAAGTGTTTATTTTCATTGTTTGCTAGACAGATAGATACACGCTTTATTGCAAACATTAAAATAAAGACATTACATAAAAACATTTAAAGAAAGTGTTACAATGGGCGGCCTTATCGCTAAAAGCGATCTCTTCCAGGCAACCAGGCTAGATTAAAGTGAAGTGATAAGTCAGTAATAGACAAGAGCTAAATTAAATAAAAAGCACCCTCCTCTGATACGATGGCATATCGATGCTTTATACGATAACAACCACAAAATCCCATAACGTTATATTATATCGTTTTTCAAATCGTATCACGATACGCAGCTAAATTCTATTCCAAAAATAACGTAACAAAGGACACATGAAATACATAGAATACAAGAGACGGAATATTTGGTGCCAACGATCAAAGAGGTAAAAGAGATTTCGAGCTTTATAAAGATCACCAGGGGTGACGTTATATTTGAGAGTGAGGGCTTATTTGGAGGACGCGATACTACCTTACTACGTAGTCGGGTGTTGTGATATAGGTATATAGGGCGTCCCTGATCTATGCCACATGGCCGGCAGGTAGGTACTTGAAATATTGAAGACTAGCTGCGCCCCACGGTTTTACTCGCGGTTTACTGCGATTAAAAATAGCCTATGTCCCTTTCCAGGACCTAAAGAACCTACATACCAAATATCATCAAAATCAGTTCAACGTTTTTGCGTGATTGAGTAACAAACATCCATCCATCCTCACAAATTCTCACTTTATAATATTGGTAGGATAGGAAGTTATACAGGCGACTTCTTTATTTTTAAAAGCAATTAATAATTTTCTTGATGCTACTACTTGTTTAGCCCCGACTTGTACGGGTCCATTAAGCAAAAAAAAACAGATTCTGTATCATAATATGGTACTGGATGGGTCAATAATAAGCATCAATTCCTTCGAAATAACATTGGAAATTTAATTTCTGATACTATTTTATTTAGCGCGACATAATTAGTACTTTCACCTTTGTCACTCCCAACTCAATTTGTTTCTCGACACACAACACTCATTGTATCGCAAAAAACGCAAAAGGAAGAGGGTAGATAGATATTTCTGCCCGTTATAACAACAACAACCCACCCGCAAAAACTTTAGTACCTACCTAGACAAAGGGCGGCGCGTGTGTTATATAAAAAAAGACAATTTTTAATTAAATTGAACTTTATTTGGTCTACTGGTGACCACACTTATGAACGAAGAGAATAATAATGATTAATTATACTTATTTACTTCCTTATATAACCTTAGTTAATGCGTGGGTGATATAGAAGCTTCGGGAACAAAAAGTACTTAACAAGCAATTTGAAATGTATAAACAAGTCGAAGCTTCTAGTACAAAAAGTACAAAGTAAGCAAAATTAATGTGAAAATCAACTATATCGCTTTCTCACAGGTCAGCGAAATTTGATATCGAGAAAAACATGTTGACGATGATTGGTACTTAAGAGAAATAAGACGCCATTTAGATATGACGCATTGAAACTTCAGAGTACATACCAGGGCTTATGGTAGGTATAACTACTAATAGACTGGTGCAGATGCTTTCCGGACACGAATGTTTTGGAAAGTATCTGCACCAGATCGCAAGACGGGAGGCGACCCCAGCCTGCCATGAATGTGGGGCGCCGGAGGACACGGCGCCCCACACGCTGGAGGCGTGTGCCGCATGGGGCTCCCAGCGACACACGCTTTCAGCGGTGATAGGGAGGGATCTCTCCCTGCCGAGCGTGGTGAACGCCATGCTCGGCAGCGAGAGATCGTGGCAGGCGGTGGTCTCCTTCTGCGAAGCGGTGATGGCGCAGAAGGAGACAGCGGAGCGGGCCAGAGAGGACGACGTCCTGTCTGACCCGCTCCGACGCAGACGAAGGGGGGCGAGGAGGAGGCGTTTCGACCGCCTCCTCCACCCTCCGTAGTGGGGTCACTGGTAGAGAGTCAGGGGACTCTCTGCCGGCTTGCCCCACTCGTCTGGGGGGTGGCCTTGTTGAGCAGGGTCACCCCTCCATAGGCGTAGTGGCCCAGTTTACCGGGCCTGCTGCCGGGGCGAGATGGTGAATGCTAGCGCGACCCCATCTTGCCCCACCATGGCAGAAGACTGCTCACCGTGGGGTTTTAGTCGGTAGGAGTCCCCGGCAGTCTCTCTGCTGCCCCCGCAGCGGAGAGGTATACATGAGGATTTCCCTACGTTAAAAAAAAAGGTATAACTACCTATCGTCGTGATCATGCTTGTAACAGTGCCGAAATATTTAGAAATCAAAACAAATGCATGGTAAATATCCCGTTTCTAAATCAAATTCTAGTGTGAGTGACCATAATAGTTTAAAAAAGTATGAGATACTTTGTTGATATTATTTCACTTGCTTGTTAAAACTAGCGAGTGAAATAATATCTTTTTTACTATGAAAATTAACGTGGGTTGAAAACATTATTAATAATCGCGAGCGTTCCGCACTCGCCTTGAAAAAGACCACCGGATGTGGTTGAAACTATAGTTGGATTACTCCAATTTAAACGTGAGTGTCGCCCGTAAATTATTATTAATAACTAGCTGACCCGACAGGCCTTGTCCTGTCTTAACTATGAAGCTAATGTGTCGTGCGACTTTCTTAATTTTTTCTTTCGTAAGAACCTTCTTGTGACAATAACAAATACAACAAAAAAGAATTCGCGAAATTTGTCCAGCCGTTCACGCGTCATGCCGTGACCAAGGGAAATAGGAATTAATTTTTATATATATATATATGAAATAATATTAAAAATGAAATAATATCATTACGAATTAGTTATTAAATATTAAATTCTAGTGTCAGTGACCATGCTTAAGAAAACATATGCATAGCTTTAGAAAGTATAGGATATATAGGATTCTTTGTAATGATATTATTTCACTCGCTAGTTCTAAAGGCTGACGGGACAGATAACACTGTAAAACGTCAATCTCTGGCTGCTCCATTTCGGAGGGATCAAAGTTCTGGGCAGGGATTATAAGGGTCTAGTATAATCTCGTTTTCAAAATCCTTAATTTGTACTTACCCACTTCCTTTGTTAGAACACTGAAGACTCGACTTTTTACGAATAATAAGGTCAAAGCGAATTATTCATTGAGTTATAATTTACTGCAATAATCTCTTGGCCGAATTATCCTTTACGTAAAGGTCGGTTTTGTTTGTTATTTAATTATTACTAGCGACACGCCGTTGCTTCGCACGGGTGCGAATAAATTATGAATGTATTTTAAACCTAAACTTTCTCCAAACATTCTCATGACGGTGAAAAATTTATGCGAAGAATCTGTCTTTTTATTGATTTTATAAAAATAAAAAACCATCACTTTAGAAATCCTAACTAAATAAACTGACAGACGCAGATGAGCGACCAAGCGACTGTTCTATTTTATTTAGATAATTAGACATTTCCTAAAGGTACGTTTAGAGGTGGTTGTTTATTATCAATATAATTATCTCTGAATAATATTATTGTTGTGTTATTGTTGGCCCCTAACAGCAATGGACAGAGGGTCATGGAAAGAGGGAAGTGGCCTTTGCCCAGCTGTGGGATAAAACAGGCTCATAATAAAAATATTGTTACTTAGTATTCACTTAAAATAGTAAATAGTAAACGTAATTTTAAGATTTTTAAAGAACTGTACTAACAAACTAATAAAAAAATAATAGTAAGATGTGCAAATAAGTAAGAGAATAGGAAATTTATATGTAAGACTGCATTCTGGGAGAGGCCTATGTCCAGCAGTGGACTGATGTGGGCTGATGATGATGATGATGAAAGTACATACCAAATTTCATCAAAATCGGTTCGGTAGTTTTTAAACATACATCCATACATTCTTACAAACTTTCGCGTTTATTAGTAGGATATATTTAATAAGTAGTATATTTTTATATGAAGAACATTTTGGTGCAGGGAAATAAAAGCTATTTCATTTATTTTTATAATATTATTGTCGTTAAAAGAAGAATTCACTCATTTAGGATCATATTTATCCGGATAGAAATAAGCTGTTATTTACCGCATCAAGGAGCATCTCGTCGGATATATTTACTATAGGAGTGTATGACCTACTCTATTGAAATTAATTATTATATATATGTATATATATATATATATATATACACATATATATATATATATATATATATATATATATATATATATATATATATATATATATGTTAGGTACTAAAAATCTGTCTAAAGACAATGCAAAATGTATATTTTATTAATTATTATTTATTTTATTTATACATGGTACCTAAACCATACCTTTTCAAGGCCTTAATTGAAAGAGAAAATTGCGCATTTTTATTAAAAAATAATGAGATGTGATGTCGACGATGGGAAAGACTCTTGCTTTGATATTGCAATTAACGAGAAACATGTCTCAAACAGATCGCTTTTAGCGATAAGATACTTTGTAACACTCAAGATTAACAATATTCTATTCTTTTGGTGTAACAATGAATTAGTAAAATGTTACCTTTTAAAAAAGGATTATGAAATGGGAAAAAATATAATGACCATCAAAATAATCTTTGAGATCCCTATACACTTCTATCCAAAAATTGTATCGGCAGATCAAATTCAGGAAATGATCACCAAATGACCACCAAATCGTACCCGAATTGCCGCACCTCACTCTACCTACGAGGCCGAGTGAAACGAAGGGAGGTGGCGAGCCGACAACTTCCGCAGCGGAGCGAACGTCAAGTAGGAGAAGCGACATGAAAGGGTGACGAGCGAGACTTCTGGTGAAGTCTACTTTGGTGATTTTTTATTATTTTTGGTGATCATTTACTATTTTTGGGGTTACATTTTACTGTATCTGGTGGTCAGTTAAACACGAGCCTTATAAAATTTGCGAGTTATAAATATCACAGTCACTGAGTGTGAGAATTACCTCACGTCAAAGTACTAACACCATAGCTTAACGTTAACATGCCCGTAAAAGGTTTTTGGCGAGAATGCGTCGACTACGTCTTCTGACCCTCGTCACCAGTAATTTTGTTATGAAGTAATTAAATTACAATTCACCACTAGTTGGATGTGCGAGGGTAGCGTATTTTTTGCTAGCCTGCTATTAATGGATAAATACCAAAATTAGATTTAAGCAAGCAGCTTCTGCCCGTGATTAAAGTAGGTAGTTCGATATCGTTGTAGATATATATGTGCCGACAGAGAAAGCCTATATTCGTATTTTTCCCACGACTATCTTAGCAAAACCTCTACAGTATTTGAAAGCACGTTTATACCTACTACGAAGATGTCAAGCCGTATCTTCGTAGTCACCCAACAGATTTAGATGTAACATACATATACAATTTAAGTTGGAACTAATGCTACGAAACCCTGAAAACCGCATTAAAAATCCGTTTTTTTATGTAATTGAATGACGAGACGAGCTGGTCGTAGCATGATGGCACGCAATACGCCAGCCCATAACAATGACAGCACCACCCAGAACTTTGCCGTTTAGCAATTTCCGAGTCTATAGATAACAAACATGCAATTAAACAAACAGACAAAATTCTAAATATCGTAGATTTGTGTTAAGTTACCCTTTCTATAGTCGATCCCAATTGGGTTTCCAAAAATATCTTCAATACACAGAATTGGCTCGATTACATTTTTATAATAGTATACATTGTAAAGTTTGTATATATAGTATATTACTAATGAAATATAATCCAAGTGCGGCCGTATTCATTCACGTATAAAAAGCATACGAAAAGGATATTACACCAATTTTAAACGACACTGACAGCCTAGGTGGTGTAGTGGTTTGGCAGTTCAGTATAAATTTCATGTAACGTGGAGGTTGCGTGTTCGATTCCCGCTACGGAACAATCTTATCACAGAATAAAAGCACGAGCATTTACTTCGAGTCTGGGTGTTGTGGGGCATTGGTCCTCATAGTTCTAAGATACAAGAAAGAAAGAAAGAAGAAAGAAAGAACTGATTGATTGTCAAGCTGTACACATAGAATTTATTAATACACAGTATATTTATCAGCACAAAAACAGCAACAATAGGGGTAAGCTCAACACTGAGCTGCGTAAAACTATAACAGCTCACGCAAATCTGATTTTCAGCATACTCCTTTATTCAAGAGATGGTCGTCGATATTGAGTCATGCGGGCACCAACCAACATAAATAAATGAATTAATTTGCATTAAACTCATTACAAGAACAGCAGTAACAGAAGCAATATAAATTTAAAAATAAAACAGTATGATGTTTGTATTTGAGGATGAGAGTGTGTGCGTGTGTGAGAGTGTGGGTGTATGTGAGGAAAACTAGTTAAGGGCCATCCGTGTTACAGGAACTATGGGCATTATTGAAAAAAATCATCCACTTTTGTGCCAGGTTGGCACTGCAACCATAGCGGGTTTTCATAAAAAACAACAAGAAAATACAGTTCATTCTAAAACCCATATTCAAACAATTTATAAAATAAATATATAAAATAGATAAATTTTTTTCCATGGATTGCAGGCATTGCAGCCACGAGACACAGTTCTATCATAAAATTTCTTTCTATTTTACCGCACAGTGCGTCCACCCCATAGATCGTTAGGGCTTATGGAACTGTTATTTAAATTCCCTCGCAATTTTATACCGAGTATTTTATAACATATATGCACATTTTAGTAGAATGTCGCAATACCTAATGATTTTAATAACAAGGTAGGTATGTAGAGAAGCAAATGTCAAATTACTGATAATGACAAGGTTCTAAGATACGTATGTTTATTATTGACGCTGACTACGAAAGCATACTATAAACGTTTTTGACAAATATTAATTGTTTTCACTAGAACTGCTGACAGAGCGGCAACGACGCATTTAGAATGGTGACCATATGTGGTAACCAAAGAAAATAGGTAGGTTCAAATACTATGTCGTAGTGATAAGTCTATGAGAATTATATATAACGTAGTTGCGGCAACGGCGCCTACCATGCACGGAGCATGTTGTCATTTACAAATTATGCTAGCCGATAATATCTGCGCTGTCCTGAAGTCTGGTCTGGTGCGGGCCGCTTACGAAACAGTATACTACGCTTTACCTCACAGAATTCGGTAGAAAGAATATTTTTTCAACACACTTGCTCATAAAGTGGCTCTATGGTCACCGCAATTAGGCACAGAATGACACCCATAATCAAACTGTGACTTTTTCATTGCTAAAACTCATTAGTGAGTTATAGTTTATTTTAAATTTTATTGGTTGAGGTGCTTTGTTCTGAAAAAAGTTTTTATTCAAAAAAAGATCGTGTTTAATAGAACAAATAAATTAATGTTCCTATTGCTTGCTCATTTCATGCAACTTCTTATTTAATTAGATAATTTTAACTCGTACGTGTTTAATAAATAAAACTTTCACTCAAATATAAATTTTGTTTTCTCTGCAATAAAAGAAAACTTTAAATTCCCCATTTTGTACGTGGCAGAATAGGCGCAAACCCTATGCGCGGAAAATAAAAAAAAAACCTCATCCCTTTAGTCTGTGGCGCGCGCATAGGAAAACTGATTATAAATAAAATGAGTTTTTATTGTTATTTTATTCACAAGTGTGTTGAAAAACGTCGTATGATACACGTGTGTATTGATGATTACCGTCCTCGGCTCACTTAAGACCCTCACCTAACGGCTCGGGTCTCAATGGCGCCTCAGCGGTAATCACCAACATTACACACTAGTACCATAATGTACTATTATGTATGTGTTGATGTGTCGCGTCGGTACGATTGTGATATAATAGTATATATGCTACGTTGTAGTCGATGGAGAACTTTAAATTTACTGTATTCGCCTGGCATCCTTCCCCTCGTTGTCGTATGAAATAGCATACAACAAAGGAATAGAAGCGCCTTGCAACCGGTTGCGTATTATTAATATATCACTATTTTGACATGGTTTTCTCAAATACTTATAAAACACGCTCAAGTAACATACAAGCGTATCTCGTAGTCTCAAAGAGTTAAAAATGGCAATTGTATCAAATCGTATTTTTTGCTTTGTGTGAATTTGTGTCGTCATGAAGATACGTTTTTCTATTTGTGTTTTCAAAATACTCAGGAACATTATATATTATACAGAAAAGCAGTGTAAATAGTCGTGACTTTTATTTTGCTTTTTGCTCCCCTGAAAAGTTGTAGAAAATGAGATACGCCTGTATGTAACGAAAGTATACATACGAGTAAGCTATCGGACCTTAAATTCCAAAGGTTATCTGCAAGAACATTCCTACTAACGAGCATATGCTTCCTTAGCTCTACTTCATCTACTGGCTCCAAACTTCTTCGCATAAAATGCACAAATCTTTCAGAGGTCGTTTTGAGAGAAACTTTGCAATCTTACTTTTCGCAGAGCAGTGATCTCCAAAAGAAAGCCTTCTGCAACTGTGATGTCAAAGTACTTCCAAATTACGAATCGATAACAAGTTAGACTAACAAATCCGGAGCAAGCACAAGCTGTCCATTGAGAGATATCGCCGAGTCTCTTTTGTGAGATTCCCTTTTATAGCGCTAGCTTAATCCATGAATTAATTCTCTTGAACTTGCTTCGCGTTGCTTTTGATTCGGGGAAAATATAGACGCTGCGAATAACTCCTCTGTTGTCTGGCATTGTCGTCAGTAAATAAAATATTCAGTATCTGAACTAAGTATATTCAACATGATGATTTGAGGATTACAGTTTTGGGCTGGCAGGGTGATTGAACTTTCTAAGCGACAAGTATACATTTTATAACAAAAAAACGACTTTAGGTTTGGTCTTCGAAGTCCAAGGACCTATAATAATATTTATATGGGACCACCTTGAAGCCATACTGGATCCAAAGCAAAAATCATTTTCCAAATCAGTTTATAAATGACGGAGTTCTGAAGTAACAAACATAAAAAAATCGAATTGAGAACCTACTCTTTTTTTGAAGTCGGTTAATAAATAAGTTGAAACCCCCAATAGATACATATATTGAGCTTTTGTTTATTTATTTTTATTACCTGATAGGCAAGCATTTGACCGCAGTCTCACCTGATGGAAAGTGACGACGCGGTCAACGATGGATCATGCTATGCCTAGAAGATATGCCTATATGATCATGCCTAGAAGATACCGATTCACTCGGGACTTGAAGACACTTAAATTATAAGAATCGGGAAACAGAGACGCTGGTAAGGTGATCCATTCTTTAGCTGTTCGCATTATGGAAGTTGAAGAGAAACGCTTTGTTCTGGCAGGAGGAATTTCAACCATAAGCGGATGCCGAGTTTCCGTACGTCTTTCCGTACGTTTCATATTTTATTTTAATTTCTACTAATAGAATGAAAAGGTTTGGGTATTTTGATGTTTCAATCGACGCGTGTTTAAATTGACAACAGATCCTACTAATATTATAAATGCGAAAGTTTGTGAGGATGGTTGGATGGATTGATGGATGGATGTTTGTTACTCAATTACGCAAACACTACTGAACGAGTTTTGTTGAAATTTGGTATGTAGGTACATACGTTAGGTCCTGGAAAAAGACATAGGCTACTTTACATACCGGGAAACATCGTGGCGCAGCTATTTTAGAATAACATGTGGGTTATAGAATATTTTGATCACCTATATAACTATGGCAGGCTGTTAACCTTGCAAATTCACTTGACATCATGTCTATACAGTCCACAATGGGTGCTCTAGGGACGTGATCTCAATGCACTCGGTACAAGAGGCATCAAGTTGGTCTATTGGCTGAGCTCGCCAACTGTATATAATGTCAAAGCCGAGTGGCTTGAGCACGCTTACTGAGTAGACTTAGGTGTACTATTGGCTAAAGCCTCTCTGATTCAAGGTAAGTCGGAATTGAAGGTTAACCACGGTAAGCCGGTGCGTACCTAGTTTATCTAGACTTTAATCGTACTAATAGTAATAATGCGAGTTTGTATGGATAGATGATTGTTACCCAATCACGTAAAAAGTAATGAACGGATTTTTAATTTGGTACGTGGGTACATCAGGTCTTGGAAAAAGACATAGGTTAAAACCGCAGAAAGAAGCTATTAGTATTTAAAACATTTATAAATTAAACACCAGTTAGATCACTTTTGGTAGGTCTCTCGTATGCGGGAGGCCATCTGGGTGGGTACCAAAGCATTTCCAGTTATTCCACCGCCAAGCAGTAGTGCGCAAGCATTACTGTGTTCCGGTTTGAAGGGCATTATAGCCAGCGAAATTACTGGGCATATGAGACTTAATACCTGAGGTCTCGGGGTGATGAGAGCAATGAAGTGCTATATACGCAGTACTTTCATGGTATTAAAAGTCCTGGATGGCACTGCAGTTGTTACGGGCAGACGTGGCGCATACCACCAGGCGTACGTTGCTCGTCTCTTTACTCAATTCCATAAAAAAAGAAAAAAGTCATAAAAACTAACTATAAATTAGACATGCCAAGTCCATTGCTATTTTTGAGAATTTGGTTGTTGAGTTGGAGTTTTATAATGTACACCACACTAAACGCAATATTTCTATTAAAATTCCTGTTCATCCAAAGGTTGCCTTTAAGATAAGGCCGCCCATTGTACCCACTATTTATAGACTTTGTTAACTTTTATTTTTCAATAAAGTATTATTGTATTGTTTTGTATTGTACATTTACTTCTTTACTAGAGAACTAGAACCACGCCTACCCCTGGCTGAATAAGTAATAGATAAATACGTCACGCTGCATAATTTCGGGTGAAGGGGCGTTTCACACCACATGCGGTTCCGTCCGCGGTGTGAATCGTTCAAGTGCTCTTTACGTACCGCCCACCGGTGCTATTCAATCTGTATGACAATAGTAATACATACACCAACCAATGCAATAAAACATTACGCCAGAGTAACTCACACAGGGGTTATAAACAGTCGGAAGAGTAACAAAACGTATTATATAAATAGACTAGCTGCGCCCCGCAGTTTCACTGGTGCTTTCCGCACAAAAAGTAACCTATACCTACCCCTTTCCAGGAACTAAAGTACCTACATACAGATCAAATTCTGTTCAGTAGTTTTTGCGTGATTGAGTACCTAACAAACATCCATCCTCCCTCACAAACTTTCTCATTTATAATTTAGAGTAGGGTAGGATAGAATATATACGTAATACTATCATAAAATGTAGGTATAGGTACTTAAGTATACCCACGAAAAAGAATTGGAGCCAAGATGCTTTCACGCCTTGTTGAGCATAGTTTCGCGTCAGCAAAGCGCCAAACCTAACTAAGCTAAGTATAAAATAAAATAAATCCAAGATGAAAGGTTTTGCGGTGAAGAATAAACGAGTCCCTCTTTGCGTTTAAAATTATCGGGTGAATATTTTGCCGCTTGATTGAAAATTCGTTTCAATCTAACGAGCGAGCGCGCGCCGCAGTCAACAAGAAATTTAATTTGTCGTACAAATTTTTGCGTAGATTTTTCTGGAAGCTTTCAGTTTAATTGCATCCTAACTCGATCAGGATTTGCTTCGTAATTTTTAATGGTTCGAGTCCTTTTACTTTTGGTCGTTTTTCTTACATTCTAAGCAATTTCTGATTTAAGACTAGGTCGCGGAATAAAAAATTAACATGCTGTATTGATTTATTTTTAAATTATTTTGAGTCTTCAAAAGACGAAATTAAATTTAGTTTGCGAGTTATATAACACCCTGATTACTTACAAAATATCGACCTATTTCATATTCCAATACAATTAAGTTACTTGCACTTTAAAAAAATGTATGTAGGAACATTACCTACATTACCTTGAAGACAACCTAACCGAAGAGGGTAAAGTACCATACTAAGTTTCATATCTAATCACAGATAGGTCACCAGGTTACCTCGATAAACATCGTTAACACCGGCAAAATTGCCAGATATCTGCTACCTCGGTGTTCTATTAGGTCAATATCACGACCAAGGCATAGTATAAATATTGTGAGAATGCAATCTTGGGACATAAACACAGAATAATTAGTGGTACAAGCAAACAGTGAATGGAAAGTTTACTGACAAGCACAAGTTCTTGGTTTCTTCTCGCGACACCTACATACGTCTTACATAAGAAGCTTATAAAATAATGGAATTATTCACGTGTTTTTTTTTACACTTAATAAATCTTTGTTTGGCCACTATGTCACCTGGTGTGAAGCGATGATGTGGCCTATGATGGAGCACATAGATCTAGAGAGAGACGGCAGTTGAGCGGCTGCTCAGGCCCATCTCCCCGATGGTTCACCGAACATCATCCCGAAACACGACTAGGTTGCTTGACGGCATGGCTTTGTTCGGTGGGTGGTATTGCAACCACGGCCTGAGCCTACCACTCCAAAGCGCGTAAGCGGGTTTCATCACGATGTTTTCGTTCACCGTTTTAGAGCGAGCGTGCAAAATCTGCACCAATTCACAAACTCCAAATCTGCACTGCAATGCTGCAAATCTGTACCTAACTTTAAGTCATTGGTGCAGGGCCGAGATATGATGATTTTGAATACGAGTGGCTAATATTGCTACTGAAATCGTCTAAAATCTCCGGTGACTATTTTGACCCTAAAATATTTCAAATACAAATAAACAGTAAATATTGCAAAAAGGATTATATTTCGTAGTGATTTTTTTGTCGTTTTTGGTTACATTTATTTTATTTTTATATCGATCAATTTATTTATTTATTCATCAATTTCGAGGTTACTGGTGATATTCCAAACTATACCTTTTCTTTTTGAGAGGGGAAAATGCCGCTGCACTGCCCTGCCACCACGGTGGTGGCAGAAGGGGGTGTGAGGGGCTCGAATCCACTTAAAACCCCCCCGTGAGCAGTCCTGTGCCGTGGTGGGGCGAGATGGGGTTTCCAAACTATACCTACTGTAATGACGTTTTCCCTAGTTCCACGGTTCGCCTCAAGCGATTTTATGGCAATGAGCCCCTGATATTGCATCCAGGGAATATTAGTACCCACACTTGATCCGTCGAGAAGCATCTTTTTCCAATATCCTGTGATATTGAACAAGTTTTTGATAGTTGAAAACACTTTCGATAATGCCAGGTTCGAGTTTTAAAGCATACAGTTATATCACTTATGTAGAATTATTTGTTTAAATTAAATTTATATGAATGAATCAAATGATACGGGTCGTATAAAATTCGTTTATTATTTTGGATATGCAAGACTTATAAACTGTTTAAAGCTTAGTACTACGGTTTCTGTTTCGGTTCCATATGATAAAGCCTAATATACTTTTAACTTAACGCTTTTGATACTAACCGCTTAACTCTAAAAACTTTCAAAGCTCAATCCATATAATACTACATATCTCTTTTCTATAAAATCCAAACACATTATATCACAAAGAAATCTTGTTCAATTCTTACCAAAACCACAAAAGGGGTTAAAGTTCAAGGTAAGTTATTTAACTGCTTATGAATCCTGAAATAAATAATTAATTTAATAAGCCTATCTTGTTTGCCCAGCTTTCTTGAGCCTTTTTTGTTTGTAAGTTGTTACCCTGGAGGTCAGTCAACAAATTTAAATACTTTATGCTTTATTTTTTTGTAAATGTCGCCGTCGATGGGACTTTTCTAATTTTTCTTCGGGAAAGTCACTGTCTAGGACATCTAGATTACTGTCAGATATAAAGGTACTCTGTGCTGTCAGACAAAAACCTAATCCGATTTACTTCTGAGATTTCGGTAAAAGAAATGCTGAAATTGAAAAAGCTTCTACCGAGCGTAAGTCTATTACTTAAAATACGCGTGTAGAAGCATTCTTATCCATTAAAAGTTGTCGGAACCCACACATTGTATTGGAGTTACCTACTTCGGAGACTTTTGCAGTTGCGTCTGGTTTCCGCACATATTTCGGGAGTATAACTTATAAAAACGCGGTTGCTGCCGTCTGACTCGATTGGCCCAAATATTTTGTCACTATGAATATTTTGTCACTCATTTCACACACTAAACCGTTATCATATATCACAACCCATTGCATGGAAAGTGAACTTACCATAGATCTCGCAGGGATTGTTACCGTCATCGTCATAACATAATGTAGTAAACAGGAGGTGCACCTCTTATTTATACCGAATACGTTACTCATTTGATTGACTTCAGCATTATTTGCTCAGCTTTTTTTTTAAATTGAGCGTTAACCTTCATTCATAGGGTAGGTGGTAAGGTAAGGGTAAGGTAAGGTAAGTTCAACACAAATTTCATATGACATAATAATTTTATCACCTCAGCAAATTCAACCAATAAAGTGCGTGCGGCTAACCCACGACAGAAATACGCTAGTGTAATACGTTTTCAGTCTCGTCGTAATCACGCATTCGGCAGAATCACTTCCTTATCCAACCTTATTCTTTGTAAAAGTCCCTCTAACTTTGATGGGGAGGCTCAAAGTCGAGTTGCGAATTTTATCTGGGACTGATTAACTAATGCCGTTCCTTTTGCTTTAGAAAAATCAATTTGATTAAGGGAAGAGTTCTCGATTGGAATGACTTTAAAGCTGAGATCTTTTTTCTTTGTTACACTTAACGGTCTTGTGATGAAATGAAATTAAAAATGTTTCATTAAAATCAATTAGTCTTTAATGTGATTGCAACGAAAAAGAATGTCGAACGTATCTAATCTAGTAAGAAAATGATGTGGTGAAATCAAAATTTTTCACTAATTCACGAAGTCTGTCTTCTGTAACACAATTCTTTAATCTCCTGTACATATTGAAGATTGTTGCAGCAGACTTTGAACATTCTACACAATATTACCCAGAACACAAAATAATCCACATAATTACACATTATTCTCCTTGTTTAATATTTCAGGTTTCACGTCTGAGAAGACAAATTACAAGCACGAGTAGTCTGGCCAGCGAAGACCTCTTTACACACAGAGACACCGACGACAACAATGCTAATACACCTTTTGAGTTCACTGAGGCTAACTTGGTGGCAAGTATAAAATACTGTGTAGAACAGGATTAGACTATTTGGTATTTTTAACCGACTTCAAAAAGGAGGAGGTTTACAATTCGACGGTATGTTTTTTTTTTTTTTTTTTTTTTTGTGTGTTTGTTACGCGATTTCTCCGCCAATTATGCATTGATTTCGATGATTCTTTTTTTGATTGGTAGGTAACACTTCAAAGGTGGTCCCATATAAATTTTATCGAAATTCATTCAGTAGTTTTTGAAAAAAATAGCAAAAACAAAAAAATATAAGTTTAATCTTCAAGTCGGTTCTTGTTTTTTTCGTAACCAACTTTCTAAAGGTGGAGGTTTGTATTCGACTGCTTCACCTGCTTCACCCAGGGTTGACTTCCGGTGAGGGAACTCCTCAACGGTGAATAGTACAGACACAACATTTCGTAAATGGATTTAACCATAATAGCCTGTTCTAAATTCCATCATGACATGGCAGATACACCCAGGATTGACTTCCGGCGAGGGAACTCCTCAACAGAGAATAGGACAGACATGAAATTTTTTTGCACATGCATTTAATTGTGATAGCCCGTTTTAAACTTCGCCATGATGTGGCTTCTAGATCATAAAAGCTTGTCTTTTAAACTTTTTGAATTAATTTAATTAAAACTTGTTTTTCACTAAAAAGGTTAAAATAAATTATTTTTCAAAAAAAACTAAACCGACTTCAAAACCACAAATGGCACTCAAAAGTAAAAAATAAATTAATATAATTATCATAAGCGCTACCCACTCATATATTTGGGTAGCGCTTATGATAATTATATTAATTTATTTTTTACTTTTGAGTGCCATTTGTGGTTTTGAAGTCGGTTTAGTTTTTTTTGAAAAATAATTTATTACAAGTTGTGAACTGAGCGTGTCGCGTGCGATCCCACAAGCACAACCACAACAGGATCCCGGAGTATAAAACACTTTATTAACGAGAACGTATGGTTTATTTTGCAAACCTCCAATTAATCAACAATGCACTTGCACTATCTTAGATGCAACTAATGAAATGCTTCCGCGATCTAATGTTGCCTGATTCACCACCTCGTTTTTATTGCAATTAACTATACCTACAAAATTCAATACTACAATTTTATGCGTCAAATTCAAATCTCATACACCATTGAGGTTGCAGGTTCGAATCTCGTGACGGGACAAATGTTTGGGCATAGAAAAAAAAGCGCAAAGATTTGTTTCGTGTCTGGGTGTAGTGGGACCATTGTCTTCGTAGTTCCTGGTTCCCTAGATACAGGGAGTCCTAGTTAGGGGCCAGGATCTATGTATGTGATCGTTGGGCGTATTTATTTATTCATTCATCACCAACTGTCGAAATTTCTCTGCATATTCTTTTATGTATGTCCCGCGGACTATAAACTTTCAATGAAAGCTTATTTGTGAAACATTTCATACCAAAAATAATTCTATTGCCATTGATAAAATAATCAGTTGCTTATTTAAATATTGGGGTTCCAGTCTAGACAAAATTTTATTCCATTGAAATTCTTAGTTGCCAATATTGGATTATCGTGGCAAGAATTTGTAATATGGACGTGATCTTACCAAGAGTTGTATGATGTTGGTCTTAAAGAAAAATTTCGTGTCGGTTGGCTCTAATTACTATTGTATTGTTTGTCTGTATTGTTGGTATAATTATATGTTACTGTAAAAGCTAGAACCATTGTAAATCATAAAATGTTCCAGTAAAATCGAGTGAATGCTGGTAAAAGCTCGAAATTAACGATGATCGCAGAAAATTTCGGACTTTTACCATAAAGATTACCAACTCTTTATGGTTTTACCTAAGAGGCACCTTGTACTCACGGGCATCTACTAATTTAAGGCAAAGTCGTATAGGTGTGACGACGAGCGAAGGGAGGAGGAGCGTTCAGTTACTTGTGACCACCTCATCGACCCAGAAGAAGAATTTTAATTTTAGTAAAACGCGTTTTATCTACATAGTTCGACCTAGTTTTAACTGATATTCATCTTAGATCAGTAGTAAATTCTAGTTGTAACAAAAATAATACTCACTGTTTAATTCTATAACCAACATTTACCAACCGTCATTAGTAAAACTCAGGATGTTCCAAACCGTAATGGTAAAAGCCCGAAAAATGGTCTCTTTTTAAAAATCCTTATTTTTTCCAAACCATGTTGGTAAATCCTAAGATTAACTAGTATAGCCTGAGATTTTCCAATATATGGGAATTTAACAGTAACACATAGAAGACAAAGATGCATGGAACAATCTGCTTCTGCAAAGTTCCTAACTGACACATAAGATATATAATTTTGTCAAAAACAAACATACTGTAACGAAAATTCTAAAAAAATGCCCCTTGGTTTCTTGACGTATCTTCTGGGTAGTGGTTCTATTTCCGATACGGTGGTAGAGTCATTTTAATAGTTGACGTTCATAAGTGCGTCTGTGATTTCAAAATTAAATAAAGATTTTTTGAATTTTGACATATAACTTGTTAACTTAAAAGTAAAAATGTTTATTGTATACAAATATAAGAAACACTTTAATTAGTACACTTACTCGGTAGGAAAATATAGAGACTTGCCCTCATTGGGGTAGGTTAAGTCATAATTATTCCCTCTTCAACATCGCCGAGGCAAAATTAGACAAGGAAATTAAAATGACACGGGCGTTAATTTGCCTTCCCTGAAAATAATGAGGAATTTAATTGCCCTTACATAATTATATTTATGGAGTTCAACCTTTGTAATTCATTTGAAATGTTTACATAATTCGCGATTTCAGAATATTAATATGATAAATATTGTCATCGGGGAAACAGGGACCATCGAGTGGTAATTAAATTTAATTGACCAGGTTGCGTTATAATTTTGCTATTTGTACGTCGATAATAATGTGCGGTGAAGTTTTTTGATATTTTTTGCGAAAGCATTACTAGCTGCGAAGGATTTCACCCGCGTGGACAATTTTCTGAGATAAGAAGTGTATATATATATATATATATATATATATATGTTACGGCTAAAAGCCGAAGTGCGGCTACACCTAGTTTTAGCCGGCTACAACTAGGTGCAGCCGGCCACATGCGGTTAAACTTAGATCTATCCAACTTATCTTCGATTAGAACTAGGTTTAGCCTTCATCATAGCGGCTAGAACTAGGTGCAGCCGCACACCAATCAAACGTATAAAGGGCAGCCCTCGGTAGGTTAGGGTGCGGCGGGGTGGCCCAAGGGCCACCACAACGCCGCGAACATGTATGTTAGATACGAATATAATGTAAGTAGATTATAATCTATCACTTCGATAGATTATAATTTAATAGGTTATTTGCTTCGGTTCGTTAAGCTAGTCATGACTTGTTCGTCTTGAACTCTAATTTCAGCGTTTGTCAGCAATCATTAAAAACTATCCGGAAGGCTCCCAGCGATCCGCACTCAGCCCTGCAATTGATATTGTCCAGAGGCAGATTGGATGGGTTCCAATCTCTGCTATGCACAAAGTGGCTGACATGCTGAGTATACCAAGAATAAGGGTTTATGAGTGGGTCACTTTCTATACCATGACAAAAAGGTAAGAGACTAAACGTTCTTTTTTCTTTCTTTCTGGTGTGGGTCTGTGGCCCTGGTCAGAGTTATAGCCCACCCGAAGGCATCCGACATGGCCTAACGACCGTTCTTATAAGACAACAACCGGAATCTACGGTTTAAATGTGCATGCACGGTAATCTTCTAATATATAAAATTCTCGTGTCACAGTTTTCGTTGCCATACTCCTCCGAAACGGCTTGACCGATTTTGATGAAATTTTTTGTGCTTATCCGGTATCTATGAGAATCGACCAACATCTATTTTTCATCCCCCTAAATGTTAGGGGTAGTCCACCCCTAAATTTTTTTTTTAATTTATATGGCAAAACAACGTTTGCCGGGTCAGCTAGTGTTTAAATGTAAATACGAGTACCATACGATGTAAAAACGGTCACCCATCCAAATGGTGACTGCAGCAAACATTGTTGAACCTGGCAGATCTGTTACAAACGGCTAGGTAAGCAACGCTACCCTTGGCAATTTTCTTTTAATTTGTAAAGATGTGTTTTTGATTTATTCCGATTACGCTTACAATGTTTTCCTAACATCAATGGAACGTGAACACAAAAAAAAAGGAAGCAGAAGCTAAGCCGGAAATTAAAAATTGTACCTTGTTTATTAATTCTGTCAATAGCATGAAAAAAATGTTTTTCCTGTTTGCTATTTTGCTGTTTATTACCGAAACTCAGTGTACTATTTACTACAGTTTGTTGGTAGCTTTAAATAACTTAGATAATTGATAAGTGAGTGATAGTCGTCTCAAATGTCACTAATTATGAATGCTTCATCAAATTTTAATACTAGTTAAAGGCATGCTTGATGGTCAGGTATTTGCCTATTCTTGTACTGCAAAAGGCTTTATTTTGGCCATCTGCAGTATCCGAGACATTGCGGATGCTGTACTGTTCAGGACTCTTTTAAACCTTCTAAAGGTTTTTTTTACGCTTAATAGATTTATGTTTGGCCACTATCTCGCCTGATTTGAAGCGATAATGTGGTACCAGGTACCTCACACTTAAGGTATAAGCTTAATGACAAATTTATATCGTTTAAAGCTTCTGCATGATTATTTCAGAAGGTTCCGCGGCAAGTACCATGTCAAGGTCTGCTCCACAACTCCTTGCATGATCCGTGGAGCGGAGGATATTCTAAATGCAGCTGAAGAGGCGTGCTGCTGCTGCGTCGGCGGCTTGTCTAGTGATGGAATGTTTGGAGTGGACATTGTGGAGTGCGGTGGTGCGTGCGTCAACGCTCCGATTATGGTAGTGGATGATGATTATTATGTGAGTATATCCTCCTTCTGTAAATAATTTCATGACAGCCTCTGTGTTGGTTGGGTAGTTTGACTCAAATCTCATACCACCACTGAGGTTGCGGTTTCGATTCCCGCGACGGGACAGATGTTTTTGCTTAGAAAAAAAAAGCAAGCATTTGTTTTGTGTCTGAGTGTCGTGGGATCAATGTCCTCGTAGTTCCAGGTTCCCTAGATACAGGGAATCCTAGTTAGAGGCCAAGATCTTTGCATGTAATCGTGGGGCCTATTTATTTATTATTATTTATTTATTAAATCCTCTACAACACCTACTTGCTGTTACTTACGGTGCAAGTTATTGGTGATTCAAAAAATTGCAAGGAATATGATTACATATCTTCATAGCTTGAAAAAACGACATTAAGATAAATAGTTATGATCTGAAACGTAATGAAAATATTTTGTGTAATTTCGCCGAATATTGTGTAGGCTGTTCTTAAATAATATAATATGTACTGGGTTACATATTACCACATATAAAATAAATAAATATATATACGAGTAGGTATATAAAAAGAATTCGCTCCGCTTTTTTTATTTATTTATACAGTAACTTTTCAATAATCTATATATAATGCTACAAACAAAATTTTTTCAACAAAAACATTAATTTTTGATATCACCCCATTAAATTAATCTAACCACCACCACCACCTTTAACTTCTTAAAAGTATCTCATCAGTATTGATTGGCTATTTTAGTAATGTGTCTTGTTGGTGTTTTACTTATTATTCGTACATCTTATCTAGTTTTATTTCATACTCAGAGGTAGACCATCTTCTGAGAAGAAGATAAAACTAGATCTATCCGCAACTAATGCATGCAACCCAGGAGCGTTTTCAATTTCTACACGCGTCCAATCCCTGTCTAACAAGGTCATCAGAAAATCTCTTGCTCAAAACTCCATCACACAGTAGCTCATTTTACGATAAGTCCTTCACCGTTGAAGCCGTTAGACTCTGGAATGCGCTGCCAGTGGAAATCAAACGCTCCCCATCACTGGCCACTTTCAGAGAACGTGTTAGGAAATTATATTTATCCACTTCATAATATTTATCATTATATTTTGCTATGGAATTCTATTTATTTTTTAATATCCGTTCACTTTTGGATTGTATAATATGTATGTTAATTATATATTGTATGTATGTATGCATATTAATTAGGTATATAAGTTTATTTATATAGTCATATATATATTTAAGTAATTAGATTATATATTGTATATCATATGTAAGCCCTTAGTATGTCTATTATATTTTCTATCACCACCGTCTGTGTATGTTTCGTTATTCCTCTCCATCCAAAGGTTGTCTGGAAGAGATCGCTTTAAGCGATAAGACCGCCCATTGTTACACCACTGTAAACATTTGAATTGTACTTTATCTCTATTTTTAAGGTGAATAATAAAGTGTTTATCTATCTATCTATCTATCTAATGGGTCACGTCACATTTAGGTTTAGGCATTAAATAGATTTAGTACACTAGTAATGGAAATGATTGCTATTTTTCATTAATTTCAGTAGCATTTAAAATATTGTTCGTTAGCATATGTGCTATTGCGGTGCTAATCTGCTAATATGAAATTTCGCAGTCGTAAATTCACAATTTTGTGCAAAATTTCATTATTAAATAACGTGTGTTGGTTATAGATTATTCGTGTTTGGCCTCGAATGATGGGGCTCGATGAGTTACAACATCACACAAATTAACATCAAACGAAATTGATTTGAAAATCCGCCTTAAAAATTGCGCCGACGAGGCTCATGGGTGTATGGGACACACTTTCGATTCGCAATCGCAACAGGATTAGCATTAGCAGGCCGCTGCCGCCGAAGCAGTTTGCATTCGTGCGACATGCTAAGCGATACGAAGTGATGTGATATACGATGAATTTTAGCATTCACCGAATTCAGCAACTATAATTATTTTGATTAATGCTAACATATATGTTGCGAATGCTAATTTGGTCCGTTTACAGGAGGACCTCACCCCATGCGACGTGTTCAATATCATCCAGCAAATTCGTTGTGGTTGCATCCCACCGCCTGGGCCTCAGTGAGTATATACGGTCTGGAAGAGATCGCTGCTTAGCTATAAGACTATTCATTGTGCCTTTTTTTAATTTTTCCCTATTATTTTTTTAATTATAGATAACTGGTTCTCTTAATGGTGTGCAATAAAGCGTTGTTTTGTTTTGTAATGTCGTAAAGTATTCATAATTTAATGTTCGTCAATCTTTTATAACCGAAATATAAAAAGAAGTTTCTCAATTCGATGTGTATGTATGTTTTTACGTATATGTGTGTATCTGTGTGTATGTCCTTTATTAGATTAGATAACGCTTTATTGTCACACAACAACATGAAATAATTACAAAACAATACTTAAAGCTTATTATTAACTTACTATTAGCTTATTATTTTATGTAAGAACGCTGATCACTCTAAAAGTACTAAACTAATTTGTATGAATTTTTTAACGGTTGAAAGTGTAGCTATACGCTCCATGTGGTCCCATATAAATTAGGTCAATATTGAATGAGGTAGACAAAAGGCTGGTTTTGTATCATATTTGAAAAATAGTACCTTTAAAATAGGTATCAATAGAGTCTTTATAGGTTTTCTGGTGCAAGATGACTATAGGCGACGGTAACCGCTTACCTACCATCAGGCAAATCATATGCTTGTTTGCCGATATTTTATACATTTAAAATAATATTGCATACATTTATGTTTAACTAGCTGCGCCTCGCGGTTTTACCCGCGCGAGAAATCACTTACAGTTATTCCCAAATATTCAAATTTTCAGAACATTTTTCCATTTTTTTTTTGCATAAAAACCTATTTCAGTCTATTACGAACATTTAAAAAAATTAAATAGCCAAATCGGTCAAGCCTTTCTCAAGTGATGTGCTTACCAACGAACAGCATTAATTTAAAATTTTATAGATAATAGACTATCTTGAGACTTAGTAAGATACTCATGACAGTGCTTTTGTTTTCTCATAGAAGTGGGAGATTAACCTCGGAGCCGATATGTGGATTGACCACTTTATTGACAACTCCTCCGCTACCAGGCCACGGTCTTCAACCCGCATTGAAATAATGATGAAATAGTTAAATTGATTGTAAAAACTTCTCGAAAAAATTGTTTCCTATCTAATACTTAAAGGGGACGACTCACATGAATATTTGCTCGATGGTGCGCATTACAAGTAGAAAATTCGGCATGTCAGCGAACCGAGCAGTTTGATGGAAAGCGCCAAGCACACTGTGTTGCCCATAAATGCTTACGTTTCTTCTTTAAATTACTGGGCATTATGAGACTCAAGACAATTAGCATTGTCTCAGGGTGACGAGTGCAGTGCATTACCGCGCAGGATTTTGCAAAACAAAGGTGATGCATTATTGTTATGGGCGTATTGCTCACCATCAGGCAAACGACCAGCTCGTCTCGTCACTCAGTTACAAAATAAAAAAAATAGCACTAAAGATAAAAAAAAACGCAGTTCACACAACTTAATGGATGGACGGATCACAGCCAAGTATATATTCGAGACGAATATTTAGGTTTAGTGAGCGTTTTCTCACAACGAACATATGCGAATATTCACCTCGAGCGAATGTTCCTGTCAGTCACCACCTTAATATTCTTTCTACGATATTTATGCCAGTATTTATTTATTTGTAACTATAATATAACGATGTAACTGATATCAAATTCTAGTGAAAATAAATGATGTCACAGTCACAGTTTAAATTGGCTTTCAATCCAGTAACCCTCTGTGTAGTGGTTGGCTCAAATCTCACACCACTAAGGTTGCAGGGTTTGTGCACGGAAAAAAGCGCAAGCATTTGTTTTGTCTCTGGGTGTTATAGGACCATGGTTTTCATAGTTCCTGGTTTTGTAGATACCTACAGGGAATCCTAGGTAAGGGTCTGGATCTATGTTACAAAGAATAATAAGGTTAAATAAATAGCTCTAAAAAATTACTATTGTTTGCGTAAACTACTATAATATTTATCATTTTAAGTTTAAATTCTTTTACATATTGTTTATAAATAAATAAATAATAATAAATAACGCCCAAACCATCACATACATAGATCCTGGCCCCTAACTAGGATTCCCTGTATCTAGGGAACCAGGAACTATGAGGACCATGTTCTCACAACACCCAGATACGAAACATGATTGCGCTTTTTTTTCTGTGCACAATCATTTGTCCCGTCGTCGCGGGAATCAAACCCGCCACCTCAGTGTTGTATGAGATTTGAGCCAACCTGCCCAACCACTACACCACAGAGGCTGTCGGCAATACATGTGCTAATACATAATAATATAAGCCCGAACTATCTCCGTTAGGTAAAATTTTTGATTTCAACGCTGTTCAATACTCGCTCGGGAGCTCTCTATAAACGAAGTTGAAGCCTATATTTTAGAGACAAAGTTTTGTGGGCACAATCTAGAAACTAATATCTGATCCTGTGGTTCGTCACTCAAATTAATGGATTCAAAATTACAAGAGCAACTCAAACAAAAGAGACTAGATTTATAGATTTTCAGGGCAATATATTACATTTTTGGTTTTTGGTTGCTACGCGGTTTATTCTTAGGCCTCTCGTATGAGAAAGGCCGTTTCGTTGGTAGCTTTACTTTGCCAGTTATTCTGCCGTCAAGCAGTAGTAAGAAACATTACTGTGTGTTTTAGTGTGAAGGTTTTTTACCACTAGACATGTCGTTGATTCTGACTAGACAATAGTTATTCTATTGTAAAATAGGCAGGCCGGCCTATTTTCAAAACATAACGATTCAAAATATGTTGATGTATTCTTGACAAAGAAACTTAACTATACTTTTGAATTTGGCGACGCGGCGTCCACCTTTTTATTTGTTCAAGGATGTACCAAAAATAAATTGTTATAAGCGATAAGATCTCCAGTTGTAATTACTAGATTCAAAAAATTTAATACCACCTACTGAACAGAGCCATACCGTTAACCTAGTCGTGTTTCGGGATGATGTTCGGTGAACCATCAGGGAGTCGGGTCTGAGCAGTTGCTCAACGGTCGTCTTGCTCTTAATCTCTGTACTCCATCTCATTGTCCACATCCATTCTCTTAAAAACTATCCAACAGAAAAACTATCTTTATTCCAAAGTCTACCTCCAATACCTAGACTCATACCTATTTGTTTACACGCTCGGATCAATTGAGGTCAACAGCATTAAATCTTCCCGCGGCTGCGATCAGATACCCTCCCCTGGGATACTCCTATCCTGTAATTAAGCACCAGCTATCGCGACGATATCATCCCGCCGCAAACTTTAATTGCAGGTGGAAACTATCGAGCTTAGGCGGGGATAGAACGGGTGACTGTCCATTGTGATATGATGTTTAAAAACATTTTTTGTGCCTATTTAATAAATATCTTTTGATTTTTGACAAACAGCAGTATAGCATTTAGAAATAGGTAAAGAAATATAAATTGTCATATTGAATGCATTAGCGAATGCTAGGTGAAATTCTTAAGATTTTAAATAATGAGAAAGAAGAACAATTACTTTTTTTTTGACTTTTCCTTGTTCAATGTAAACATTGACGACAGATGACGTAGAATCGTCCCCGTAAGTCGATATAAGAAGGATAGAGGAAATTTGGTTGCTCGAGCGGCTGGCTCGGTGGCCTAGTGGTTAATTCGTCGGGACGGTATTCCAAAGACGCAGGTTCGATCCCTGCTCGAGCAATATAATTTTTCTTCTTCCTAATTATTTAAAATATTAAGAAATATGATCAATACGCTAGATCTTCTTTCTTTTTCGTGTGGCTGTGTAGCCAACCTTGGTGTCGGAACTTTTTAGACCATAGACCAAAGGGCTCAGACATCGTCTAACAACTGTTGTTTTAAGATAACAACCGAGATCGACGTCGGCTTAACGTGCCCTCCGAAGCGCACACATGTATATACCATACAAACTTAACCTACTAGATCTGTTAATAACTAGGTGAACTACGCTACAAGCGCTACAATAATAGTAAGAAGGTATAAATCAATAAAGCATTAACTTTGTAAGTAACACAGTACTCGTGTTTGTTATCCTTTTACCACAAATCGACGTTATTGGTCTATGCAATGCTGGGTACAAAAAACCCGTTACAGAAGGCTCTTTTAGGCACCTCAAATAATTATTCTGTTCAGCCTTCTTCCCCGCGCTACTTTTAGGAACGTCTTGAATGTCTTCACGCTTCCAACTCTTGTTCATTAAGGTCATTAGAGAACTTAGTGTTAAAGACCACCTCACCGTACAATTTTTCACAATTGCTCCTTTACTGTAGAATCTAATCGATTGTGGAGCGCGTTACCTACTGAGTTTAAACGGGATACTGGATACTTTCATTTTATTTTTATCATGTTATTGTAATGTATGTAATACCTATTTGTTTATTTTAATTTGTATGTATGTTTATCATATTTTAATAGTATTGTATGTATTTAGATAGTTTACTATTTTATTAGTGTTTATTTTTGTGTAATTGGTTTATGTAAGGGTTAAAAAAATTGAAAACCAC
Source organism: Petrophora chlorosata (assembly GCA_951640565.1). NCBI lineage: Eukaryota > Metazoa > Arthropoda > Insecta > Lepidoptera > Geometridae > Petrophora > Petrophora chlorosata. The sequence continues at coordinate 8,693,787 of OX621190.1, forward strand.
CGTCCATGCATTTTTGTGTTATTCTCCACCCTGCACGGATGTCTGGAAGTGACGCTTTTAGCGATAAGACTCCCAATTGTTACTAATGCTATAATTGTTAGTATGAATGAAGCTTTAATTTTAAGTTAGTTTATTATTTATCTGTGTGTGTTTCAATGAAGATTTATTTCGTTTTTCTATTTATTGTTCTGTTCTTACTTGGTTATACTCTTCGACGATAGTGAACAATGAAAGTGTTTAGGTTTAGAGTGCTAGCGAATGCTTTGTACAAGAGTTGCGAGAATGGTGATAAATAATGGAGTGTTTTCTTTGTGTGGTGTTTGTTAAATTTTAATGTTGTTTGTGTAAAACAACCCCTGAGTCGATTTTATGTTTACAGGCAGTCCGTTTACTATAAAATCGCCTCAGGGGATATCCGTGGCCGCTGAGCCACAGAGCATTAGGGACATGTTATTTGATGATTCAGTTATTTTATCGTTTGCGTATGATGGTGTGTTTGTGTTATCGCCCAAGAAATCTATGTTTGTGTCATACCTCGCTTGATGTTAAGCTATGATGTAGCCACATAAGCCTATAGGTGGCAGTTGTGCTTTTTTACCATACAACTCAATGCCGTAGAAATGCTATTCATTTGCAAGCGAAGACTATAAAAGCACTTTACTGGTTATATCGGACACCTCATACTGAAATACCTCATAATGAAACTTTAACTTATAAAATGTAATGGAATCAGGCCTGACGTTGCGGAAATTCATCATTTCATTTTTCATTCATCTATATATATATATATATATATATATATATATATACATATATATATTCATATATATACATATATATATATATGTGTAATCCCTCCGCTTTTTTTAAATATATATATGTATATTTAATAATAAATAATAAAATGAGATACATAATTATAAAATGGTAATGAGATTAATATTGTATAATAAAAGATGAATATGTGTTAATTTAGGAAATAAGAAGTAATGTTGAATAAAGAAAGCCCTAACAACAACACTCTTTGTACGACACGTGTTTCGCCGTCTGCACGAGGCATCATCAGGTGTCGACTCGCCGAACGCTGGAACGAGAGTGAAAACTTTAACTTATTAAGGTAGTCTTATGCAGTACAAGTAGTTCACATTCTACCAGCCAGCAGCCTGCTACCAGATAATTACACTTTTTATTCGTGGTAGGTTTCTCGTATGCGAGAGGCCGTCTGGGTGGGTACCACCGCTTTGCCGGTTATTATGCCACCAAAAGGTAGTGCTCAAGCATTACTAGGTTCGAGGCATTGTAGCCAGCGAAATAACAGGGCATTATGAGAATTAACAGCTGCAAATGATGGCTCTACATGTACCTACACGATGCCCTCAATTTCAATTCCATTTTAATTCCTATTCATGAACATTACAGTCAGATCTACATCATATACAAAATCTACATCAGGCGAGGTAGTGGCCGAACATAGATCTATTTAGAGTAAAAAAAAAACTATTGAAAAAGAGGAAAACAATGCTTACATTAAAGTTCATCGTTACGTAAACTTCTGACGTAGAAACAAAAATCATTTTTCTTTTAACATCTAAGCAAAGTAAAAGGATTATGCATTGACGGCTTTTAATAAAATCCTCGTACATTTAATCTAAAGCCACATCACATCAAGATCAGCTTCATTGATAAGCATGCTTACCTTTAACCAACGTTTAGGTAAACGTGTTTAGGACAGGCTTCGTTGTACCCCATAATTGAATTTCCTTTCGCCTTCATGCTAACTGATTTTCGACATCATTTCTGTATTCAGAAAGGTTATTAAAAACGGTGTGAAGTGTTTTATGAAAACCTGGTGTGTTTATGATGTTGAAATTATAATTATTGTTTGACAACCATAATATACACAGATTACCTACCGTAGAAATATGAAAGTGGCGAGTATAATTTTTAGCCAGAGAATTGTTGTTTAATGATAAATGACCACTCCATCAGGTATATTCGAACCAAGGCGTCCAATCTGCGTTCGCGGTAGAGCCTGCGGTGGCAATCTACTTGCGTGCAAAAGTCAGGCTGCAGGACGCGTCGGTTTGAACAAATTGCTAAAAGGACTATTGCAGTAACTGATCGCTATCCTACACGCCACCGCAGTCGCAAGCTAAACGCGTTGGCTTAAGCGTATCTTCAGGTAAGGAGCAACAGCGGCTAAAGACGGAGCTCATGTATCTAGAAGAAGACGGCAGTTGAGTAACTGCTCAGTCTTCTTCCTAATGTTTCACCGAACATCATCACGAAACATGACCAGGTCGCTTGACGACATGACGACTTATAAACCTAGAAACGAATGCTCTTCTAATGCCTCGCACCAAGGCTTTAGAATTTTGCACAGTATATATACTTACACACTTCCAATACCGCTATCCTTTTTACTCTTTTCGATATGATCCTATCGATCTTTCTCAGTATCAGAAGCTGTAAACAGCCAAAACCATACGATGTTTAGCATCTTTTGTGACGAACTTATAAACCTAGAAACTGATGATTTCCTAATGCCTCGCATCAAGGCTCTTGAATTTTGTACATAGTTATCTCTCATCACGGTGTATAATTACACTCCTCCAATGCCGTTGTCCTTTTCACTCCTTTCGATATGGTCCTATGTCGATCCTTCTCAGTTTCAGACGCTATAAACGGCCAATAACAGACGATGTTTAGTATATTTTTTGACATTTAAACTAACGTTGATATAAATATTTTAGAAGGAAACAAAATTTTTAACAGTAATGGTTTCTCTACTTTCTACTTGTCTGATATGGGTCTATGTTATTAAATTCTTTTTTCAGCTCATTATCGACTTGAATATTAACCTATAAACTCACTGTAGCGTACATAATTCTCCTTTAAAAATGCTGCGCCCTCTGATGGCAAATAAAACGTCCAAATATTTGAAAAAGAAGGAACGAGATAATGCCGTAGTTAATGGCGCGACCGGACGTCGCGGCCATGCTATTGCTTCGGGAAGTATTATGTTACACCGCAGTGTAAAAACACTTAACTGATGTAGGCTAGATGTAAGTTTTTCACCAAATTATTTCGCACTAACTACGCTCCGTAGTTTCACCCGCGGTTTTCCGAGATGAAAAGTAGCCTGTGTCCTTTTCCAGGATCTCATCAGGTATAATACGCGTCAAACTTAATGGCGGCTGACAGAAGCACCACGTGACCTGCGCAGTAACAAAATCGCATACAAAATTGTATCTGCGCAGATCACGTGATGCGCCAGTCAGCCGCCATCAAGTTTGGCGCGAGGTATACCAACATACCAAATTTCGTCAAAAACCGTTCATTAGTTTTTGCGTCATTGAGTAACAAACATCGATCCGTCTATTTACCCATCCACCCATCCTCACAAACTATCGTATCTATAATATATTTTTTTATTAAGGACTTTGTTGCTAAGCGAATAAAGAAATCAGAGAACAAAATCAAAAGAAAACAACAAAAAAAACAATGCTTATCTAAGCGTAACACCAGCAACCTCAATATTTCGAAATCAATACCTTGGCTTCTTTGTAAGTACATTTATAATATTAGTAGGAGTAGAAAGTAGGATAGGATACCATAGATAAAGTTATTAGTAGTCATTATATTTTTTATACATTACAGTTCGATGTAACAGACGCCCTCCTCACCGGGCGAGGGCAGCCGCCAGACCAAGCTGTAACCGTAAAACGTACAAATGGAAAACAAAATGCAATAATATTTCCCTCGAATTGTGATTTCAGTTGATGGCAGCAGATGCCTTTTCAGTTAAATAATAATATTATATATATATATATATATATATATATAATATAATATTATTTATAGATAGGAGAGACGAAAAAGTCGTTCACCTGACGGTAAGCATCACGCCTTCTCGAAATAGTTGCAGCGTCTACCAAAATCTTGCATTGCAAAATCCATGTGATCCCAGTAATTTCGCTCCCTACAATGCCTTTCAAGCTGAAACACAGTAATGCTTGTGCATACTACTTTGTAGACGTATACGTAATTGCCAGAATAACTGGTTAAGCGGTTATAGTTAGTATATATAATATAGTTAAAATTATATTATAGATATATACTCGCATTTATTATGTACCTTTTTATATATTTACATATCAGACAGTGTTATATATATATATATGTCTGTTCACAGACACTGCGAGTTCTATTGTCGTGAAATAAAACCCGGAAATCTTCTGAATTACTTTTATATTAAGTTTTAAAAAAAGTACAATTGCGCAGCTTGTGACGCTGCTGTTTTCGGAGGAGAATATAAATCAAGTACCGTAAGTAGGTAGGTAAGAAAAAAATAATAGTAGTAGGTAGGCAATTTCTTGTGGAAAAATTAAACTTTCGTTGGATGGTCGCGTTGCTATTAAGAAGTACTAGGCACCGCGCCGGTTTGAATACACCATCAGGAGTCGGCCGCGACATATTCCGCCCCGTTGAAAGACCCGTCTTTCAACCTCGAGTATCATCAGGCTTCGGTAGGGGGCAGAGGCGAACTAGAGATCTTCGTATACAGCCTGCTGAGGTCGTGACGTCGGCCACTCGCACAATGCCATCAGACCCTGGGTACAACTTTGTCACTCGTCCAAGGCGCCAGCATAGTGGTGGCACATTATCCTCCTTTATCAGGACCAGGTCTCCTATGTTCAGGTGTGCTGTGTCTTTGGTCCATTTCTGGCGTTGTTGTAGTTCAGCGATGTATTCTCTTTGCCAACGGATCCAAAAGTGTTGGCGCATCTGTTCTAGTCGCTGATATCGTTGCAATTTGTTGGGGTTTACGTCTTCGAGTGGTGGAGACGGAAACGTTGTTAACGGCCTTCCGATGATAAAGTGCCCAGGGGAAAGGGAGAGAAGGTCGTTGGGAGAGGAAGACATGGGGCACAGAGGACGACTGTTGAGAATAGCCTCCACTTGTGTCAGTAAAGTTTGCATTTCCTCAAAAGTGAGATGACTATTACCTATGACACGTTTTATACAATATTTGGCAGATTTTATACCGGATTCCCAAATGCCACCGAAGTGGGGAGAATAAGCCGGAATAAAATTGAATTTAATTTCTTCTTGTGCAGCAAAGTCGGAAAGAGCATTATTATTTTGTTTTAGAAATGTCCCTAATTCTTTAGCCGTTGCTACAAAATTTCGGCCATTGTCGGAGAATATTTCCGCTGGCTTGCCGCGACGAGAGATAAATCTTCGAAGTGTCATAACAAAATCGTCCTTCGACAAGCTGCTTACTGCTTCTAAATGAACGCATTTGTATCTCATGCAAATAAATAGACAGAAATAGCACTTGACAAGTTTCGAGCCTCGCCCCTTTCGATTTAAGATAAGGAAAGGGCCTGCAAAGTCTAGGCCTACCGATAAAAACGGGAAATCAGGCGTGATGCGCTGTTGAGGGAGATTACCCATCTTTGGACACAGGGTTTGTCCTTGGAGACGCCGACACCTCCCGCAGTTGTGCAATGTACGGCGAGCCAGACGTCTTCCATTTATAGGCCAGATAGTTTCCCTGACAGTAGCAAGGAGCAGTTGTGGGCCGGCATGCATTTGTCGCAAGTGCTCGCGTTCAAAAATCAATTTAGTGAGATGGTGGGATGAATCAAGGACTATGGGATGCTTCTTTTCATAAGGATAGCAAGAAGCATCTATTCTGCCACCAACCCTAATTAAATTTTGTTTGTCAAGTATTGGTGACAAAGGTAAGAGTTTGGATTTGTTGGGTAATGATTTGTTTTGAGCTAGGAGCTTGAGCTCAAGAGAAAAAGATTGTTGCTGCGCTATAGCACAGATATGGTGGAATGAGTCAGTCAATTCGTCACAGGTTAAAATTCCTAAACGTTTACATGTAGGATTCTTTAGATTAAAAATAAATCGTTTTATGTATGCAAATACTCGTTGCAATTTAGTAAATTGTGAATAATTTTCAAAGTTTATTACAGATTCAATGGTAGCCGCCGGATTGGATTTTATCTCGGGTAAGTCATTTTGATTATTATTATTTAGTTTTAAGATAGGCCATTCGGTTTCTTCCTTTGTTAAAAAGGCGGGTCCGTTCCACCACAGGGTCAAATCTGGCAGCTGACTGGCCGGGACGCCTCTTGAAATCAAGTCAGCAGGATTGTCTCCAGTGGGTACGTACCTCCACGACGAAGGCTGAGTTGTTTCAACAATTTCACCTATTCGATTTGCTACAAATGTTTTTAATGTTCTAGGTATTTTGTGAATCCACGCGACGACAATACTGGAGTCACACCAATGGACGACGCGAAAAGGTTTGTATCTTATAGACTCACAAACACTTTTAGTCAACCTGGCAGCAAGCAGAGCGGCACAGAGTTCCAAGCGAGGGATCGTCATGGGTTTCAAAGGTGAGACTTTGGACTTAGCACATAATAGTCTTACAGTGACTTTATTGTTAGCTTGAGTAGATCGAGCATAAATACATGCTCCGTAGGCATGCTGGCTTGCATCACTGAAGGAGTGAATCTCTACTGTTGTTGGTTGCTCACATAGAACTGGCCTTGAAATCTGCAAATTCGCAAGATGATGTAAATTATTGGAAAACTCGTCCCAAGATTCCTTGACATCTTGAGGGACAGGCTCGTCCCATCCTACTTTCAGGAGCCACAATTTTTGTAGCATCATCTTGGGTATTATAGTGCATACACTGAGCAAACCTAATGGATCAAAAGTTTTTAGTGAATTTGACATTATAGAACGCTTTGTTAAGTTATCATTTTCAATAGTGATAGGCTTTATTGGAAAATGTAAATAGTCGTGTGTCGCATTCCATCCTATGCCCAGTGTGCTTGACGCTTCGCTCATTATTAGTTTGTCTTCTGTATTTTTTTGTTGTTTGTTTTCAACACAATTAGGTAAATTGCTTTTGTACTTACGTAGCGGAAAGCAAGCTGAGTTCAAAGCTTCTGAAACTGCCTTTTGTATGTGACGCAATTCGGTTTCACTGTTGGCTCCAGTGATTAAATCGTCGACATAGAAGTCGTTCATGATGATAGTTTTAATAAGCTCATCTTCACATTCCTCCCCTACCCTTTTTAGACATCTCGTGCTTAAATAGCTCGCACTTGCGGTACCGTAAGTGAGGGTATTCAACTGCAATGTTTTTATAGGCTGAGACTCGTCTCCTCTCCACAAAACCAGCTGCAAGTTACGATCGTCTGTATGAACCTCAACCTGGCGATACATTTTCTCTATATCGCCGGTTAGTAGGTATTTATACTGTCTTGCTCTGATCAAGATAGAGAAAAGTGAATCTTGCACATTCGGGCCTACCATAAGTATGTCATTAAGGGAGAATGATGAAGAAGTTATTGCTGAGCCGTCAAACACTACTCTGATTTTTGTCGTCTCTTTGTCTTCACGCAGAACTGCGTGATGGCACAAAAAGTAGTTCGGATATGGTTTCGCGTCAGAAGATTCAGAAAGATGGCCTAAATCAGCATACTCTCGCATAAAGTCAGAGTATTTTGATTTTAGAGTTGGATTTCTGCGAAATCGTTTTTCTTGACTTAGTAGGCGCCTTTTAGCCAAGTTATAGGACTCCCCTAGACAGTCAGGGTTGTCGGCCAAAGGCAGCCTGACACTGAATCTACCGGAAGTTAATCGTGTTGTATTGGCAAGGAAATGATCTTCACAAGCCTTTTCAGTTGGGGTTAGGATTGTTTTTTGGGGCAGGTCCTCGACCTCCCAGAATTTAGTTAGAATATTGTCAATGTTTGTTTGTGTATTGCATGTCTGCTGGTTGTATGATTGATGATGATTGTATGGGTCATCAAAGATGCCTGCATGATTACAATGAATGTATTTGGATGAACTTGCATGGATGGGACCAGCTACTAGCCAGCCAAATTTAGAACTTATTAGTTTGGGATTTTTGGGTCCTAGTGAGTATTGTTCAGCACCCAGAACTTCCCAGAATATATCCGCGCCAAGTATAACATCGACCTTAGCAGGTAAGTGGAAGTCGGGGTCTGCAAGTTTTAAGTTTGTAGGTAATTTAAGATTTTGTATGTTTACAGGGGCCTTTGGCAGCTCTCCTGTCAGCTCATCAAGCACTAGGCAAGATAAGGTAACCTTGTACTTATCATCAAAAATCGAACTTAGTTTTGCTGTGCAGCTTTCAATGGCTTGATTGCATGAGTTGTTGCCTATCCCGATTACATTTATTGCCTTTATTTGATTTGTTTTTAATTGTAATTTTTGTTTCAGGGACTTCGTGATGAACGAGGACTGACTTCCGCAGTCGAGGAGGGCGCGCACATTCTCAGTCTTGTTAGTCACCGGGTTCGACACTGCGATGATAGCCGTCGATAACATCACTTGTTGATGTTGGCTAGAGAAATTGACTATCGTCTCATCTGAGGTAGGGGGAGAAGGGGTATTGTTAGTATGTATCAAGGTATTATGTCGCTTCTTACACTCTCTGCGTGGCCCTAGACGGCACTGCGACACTTTGTGTCCTTCTCTTAAACAATTTGCACATAAACTGTATTTTGCTACGTCGGCTAACTTCTCATTTATTGATTTATTTTTAAAAGTAGGACAATCGTATATCCTATGAGACTCCTTGCATATAATGCACGCTAGTTTGCTCTGTATGTATTGATTAGTGCTGGTAAAAGTTTTTACATGTTGACTTTTTTCTTGTTTATTGTTTACATTAAAGTTGTTTGATCTGTTTATGTTCGTATGAGAACTTTGATAAGAACGCGACGGCGCTTGAGACATTCTGGAATGGTTGTCTAATTTGCTGCGATTTAAGGCTTCCAGAACATCTGCCCGGTCGGTCAAGAACCTATGAAACTGTTCTAGTGTTGGGACGTCTTTGAATGAATTACGTAACTCTTCCCACTTCATCAACGAGTGACTGTCTAATTTTGTAGTCAGCATGTAAATTAAAATGATGTCCCACTTATCAGTAGGCTGCCCTAAACTATGTAGTGCACGTAGATTCTTAGTTACATGGTCAACTAAGAACCGTAATGACCTTTCAGACTCGCGGACAATCGGTTGCACATTAAATAGTGCCGATAAGTGATAATTTATTAGCAATCGTTTATTATCGTAACGCTCAAGAAGCAGTGACCAAGCTTCTTCATAGTTTGCAGATGACACTTCGAGATTCGAGATTATTCGCGCCGCGTCACCCTCAAGATAAGAGATCAAATAGTGAAACTTGTGGATGGAAGATATGCGTTCATTGTTATGTACTAATGATTGAAAGGTATCCCGGAACTCAAGCCAGCGAAAATATGCGCCGTCAAATTTGGAAATTTGTATTTGTGGCAGTTTGAAACCAAGGTCCCCGTGATCGTGGTGGTGATGGCAAGGAGACTCAGGCGCCACAGACTTGCGCCTCGCTTCTATTTTAATGTTTGTATCTTCAATTAAAGATTTCGCCTTTGCTATAGAAGAAATAATTATTTGCTCGATGCCATCCCTCTCTTCGATCTCTGAATCTAAATTATTTGAATTTACAACCTCAATTTCAGTCTGAAGGCTGTCAAACTTTGTGGACAGTCCCTCAAATCTGCTGAGTTTGATTGATAACTCAGCTAACTCTATACTGGATAGTTCGGTAGATACTATTGAGTTAAGGTAATTTTTAAATTTAGTTATTTGACCTTTTATTGAACTGCGTCTTATATTTAGTTCTTTGTATTTAGCAATAGCTTTTTCTTGTTCAGCCGTCATGATTTAAATTTATAAAGTATGTAAATTGTTGAGTATCCCCCAGCAAACACAAAGTTTTGTTTAGTAAAAATATAGAAGCTCGTATGCCTTGAAAGTAGACACTCGTTTCGACTTAGCTGCACTCTCTCTCCGGTTCTCACTCTCCCCCGGCTCCGATGACAGCTCGGGAAGCCGGCACCGCACTCGATACAGCTGAGCGCACGATTTACCGTCGTGTGTAGCAACAGCTGGAGCGCTGCCGCTGGTGCAATCTGGAAAATTCCGTCAACACGGGTGAACAGCGAGAAATGACTATAATGTCAGTGATGATTAATGTTAAGTTATGTATTATTACTTCGGGCAAATAGCAAGGATAAAGTTACCAAACTTTTATATAAATAACTTGAATTATGCAATTGAATGATAATTTACCATATTAAAATGAAGTAAGTAGGTATATACTTATTATTACAACCTTGAATAATGAAAGATTGGTTTACTTAACTAGTAAGATAGGTACCTAGGTATTCCTGGACAGCGGTTATTTACCTAAGATAATGTAGGTAATACATTAGTTTTAATCACGCATGAACAATATGTAGCAGGATGTACTGTAGTATTTTACTATATAGTTTGCTATATTTACTTGTTTAGCAATGACTAAAAACTATGAAAATTAATGATTTTTGTACTCACAATTTGTTCATATCAATGGCTGTCTATTTGCGTGTTCATCACGATAATTACACAACGAAATGAAAGAATACGACAGTATTTTGTTGTTTGTCACTTTAACTGCACAAGTGGAAGCGAATTATAGGCATTATGATAGGATTTAGAAACGTTTTGACTTGTATGACGTGGTAAGGTTAGGTATGGTTAGGTATGGGAAGGGCACTTAGCTTTTTCTATGAACACTGCCGTGATCGTGGCGAAGTCTTACTAGTTTTGCTTCGCTGCCGGAACCTGACTTTGTCCAATATCGTAGTGCTTTTTTCTCCGTGGTCTTATGGATTGCAGATCGACGGCGTTGGCACGAAGACAACTTGACACGTCGAAAATGTCGGACCGCACGAAGAACTTTGCCGTGGTCGTGGCGAAGTCTTATCAATTTTGCTTCGCTGCCGAATCCTGGCTTTGTCCGATATTGCGATGTTTCAGCTATTTGACCTTCTGGACGGCCAACTCGAAGTCACGTTGAAAACGTCGAAATCATCGAAGTGGCAGACCAAGTTTTCTTTTTTGTAATACAAGTCCTGTCACGGTCGCCAAAAAACTTATGTCTGTTCACAGACACTGCGAGTTCTATTGTCGTGAAATAAAACCCGGAAATCTTCTGAATTACTTTTATATTAAGTTTTAAAAAAAGTACAATTGCGCAGCTTGTGACGCTGCTGTTTTCGGAGGAGAATATAAATCAAGTACCGTAAGTAGGTAGGTAAGAAAAAAATAATAGTAGTAGGTAGGCAATTTCTTGTGGAAAAATTAAACTTTCGTTGGATGGTCGCGTTGCTATTAAGAAGTACTAGGCACCGCGCCGGTTTGAATACACCATCAGGAGTCGGCCTATATATATATCTCAGTTTATTTAAACATAATATTATCTAATTCACACATTTTTTTATGATATATTTTATATGTAATTTTAAATATGCCTCACTTACACCACAACACAACACAATACAAAACAAACATATAATGTTTTTGTACTCCGACGAAAGAGGCCTGGAAGCTATATTACAGGCCACAAGCCTAGTTTAGGTTTCAGGTGCTCCACCAGTTAATTTTTTGTAACAAATGTTTCAATTAATAAATGATTTTGATTTTTGAGTTAGGCAATCAGTTATTGTAGTGTATTACGCACAGGTTTTGCATAGGCATTGTTATTATATCTAGTCGCGTGCGAGTGGTTAATTTAATAAACCTTATTCACAGAATAAATCTCATACTATATTTTAGACCACCTGTGGTGTAGTGGTTTCTCATTCACCACTGAGGTTGGGGTTGAGGTAGGGGTCAAATATTAGTGCACAGAAAAAAGGGCAAGCCTTTGTTTCGTGTATGGGTGTTGTCGGACCATAGTCTGCATAGTTCCTGGTTCGCTAAATACAAAGAAGCCTAAAAGGAGCCTGGTCCCTAGACCAGGATAAATGTTATTACTATTTTTGACCGATTTAAAAAAAAGGAAGAGGTTCTCAAGTTGACGGAATGTTTTTTTTTGTATGTTTGTTACGCGATTACTCCGCCTATTATGAATTGAATTCGATGTTTCTTTTTTGTTTTGTAGGTGATACTTCAGAAGTGGTCCGGTATAAATTTTGTCGAAATTGATTCAGCACTTTTTAAAGAATAACAAAAACAAAAAATATAATTTTAGGCTTGAAGTCAGCTCTTGTTTTTTTTCCAAAACATAATTTATTAACTCTGAACTCTGTCAAAACTAGTAGGTACCATAAAGGTGTACATTTGTAAAGTAGTCAGTGGCTGAAATGAAGGTTTGCACAAAAGTGTTATCGTCATCATCATCAGCCGATTACGTCCTCACTGCTGGGACTCAGGCCTTCCCTCATAGAGAGAGTATGGGCCATAATCCACCACGCTGGCCCAGTGCGGGTTGGTGGATGTCACATGTCTTTGAATTTTTGTGATAAATTCTTGGACATGCCGGTTTCCTCACGATGTTTTCCTTCACCGATTTTAGAGCGAGTGCTTAATCCGCACATAACTTTAGAAAGTCAGTGGTGCGGGGCCAGTGGGATTCGAACTCGGGTGCGTCGGATCAAAAGTCGCACATGCTACCACTGAGCCATACTGCTGCTCAAAAGTGTTATACTTACTTATTAATATTTGTCTTGTTTTACACCAAATAAAACATTCTGTGTAAAGAATAATACAATTTTAATATGTACGCGAATCAGAAGTAATTGAACAAGACTCACAACCGTCAAACTTAAAACTTATTTGTATACTATACTCGTAGGTATCATTTCTTCCAGAAAATACTCAAGAAATGGCGCATTTCATCTCTATTCGATGTTCTATGTTAAAGCACAGATACGACACAAGCTTTGACGTGAAGAACATTTCGGGAAAATCAGGTTCTCTTTGTTATTGAAGCGCTCGCCAAAATGCTTACAGCTGATTCAGAGAAGAGATAACTTCCTTCCTTCACCGAATTCCTTTTGCGTCATATATTAAGATCCGCAAATACGTCTATGAATTTATGTTGGGTAAATAATATCTGATATAATGTATGTGATGCCTTTTCTCGCCGATTTATTTATTCAGGACATTTTGCTATGGAATTCTGATGTCTTATACCAGGGTCCTAATTCACTATGACAACTTGGCGATTCCTTGCTTCAAGGAAACGTCGAGTCCTTCATTAATAAACGACATTTGCGAAATTTGTATTCTCTATGACGCGTCATATATATGAATATATGAATGCGTCATATATTCATATATATGACGCGGGAATCGACGTGATTTCGCCAAGTTGTCATAGTGAATTGGGGCCCAGTAGGTGTATATCTATATGTTTATTTCGCTAGTTAAGATTAAGACTTAATTGTGACAAACATTAAACTCAATTTTGTGTAACGAGTATGAATTAATTACTTTACGAATGAACTTTAGATCCTGGAATAGGATATAGATTAGAACGAGAGAGAAAAACTAACAATTCCTTAAGGAACGGCTATAAACCTAATTCTACGCGGCAACGGAGTGGCGCGGGTATGACCGGACCAAATTATAATGGAAACCTTATAAGCTTTTGAGGTCTCTGTTTCTGTCGGTCTGTCTGATACCGGTTACCTCCATCATAAAACCTCAAAAACTACTGGGAGAGCTTTCTCTCACGAAAAGAAACACTGAATTTGGCATTCACTAAAATTAGTCAAGCATATTTTTTTCATATTGAATTTATTAGCGCATGTTTGGCAAAAAATTTAAGATTGCCTCAGTGGCCAAGTGGTTAAAATTGGTCACAGACGCAGGTCCGATCCCTGCGCGAACAATTTCATTTTTCTTTTCTTCTTCCTAATTAACAAACAGTTGCTAAATTACAACAGCTGCTACAATCTCTATATGGCTAGACTCGAACAAAATCTACGATCCAACCCTAAACTCTTTTGGTCATTTATAAAAAATAAAAAGCAGTCCAGTAGTCTTTACCCCGCGCTAATGTCTTCTGATGATAAAACAGCCTCCAACGGAAGAGACATCTGCAATCTATTGGCTGAAAAATTCTCATCTTCCTATGTATCTAAAAGCTCCCCATCAGAATCCCCATCGAATAACTCCAACCGTGTTGCCACGTTGACTAACGACTATCTGACGTTAGTAAAATTCAAAGACGACCAAGTACTAAAAGATTTAAAAAGACTGGACCTATATAAAGGTGCAGGATCAGATGGAATCCCTTCATTTTTCGTTGCTAAGTCCGCACCTGCTTTAGTAAGGCCTTTACGCCTAATCTACAACAAATCCTTGACTACAGGCATCTTCCCTGATGACTGGAAGGTTGCCTTAGTGGTTCCTCTGTTTAAAAATGGTCAAAAAGACATGGTCAAAAACTACAGGCCTATTTCTATCCTCCCCGTCTTTGCGAAGATTTTTGAACAGTTGCTGTATCCCACCTTAAGTTGGCAATTTAAACAGCTAATGGATCCTTGCCAACATGGCTTTATGGAATCTAGATCTACTGCTACCAATCTCACATCTTTTGTCAACGACGTCTCTCTGGAACTTGACAATCGGTTATCGGTGGATGCAATCTATACCGACTTCAGTAAGGCATTCGATCGAGTGAACCATTTAGTACTACTCAGAAAGCTTAACGATCATGGTATCGCCGAACCTCTGCTGAGTTGGTGTGGATCGTATCTGGCGGACCGTAAGTCAAGGGTAGTAGTCAACGGTTATTCTTCGGAGCCTTTTTTAGTGAGTTCAGGAGTACCACAAGGGTCACATTTAGGCCCTCTTCTATTTAACATTTTTATTAACGATATTGGTAATTGCTTTCATCACTCTCGGTACTACTTGTTTGCTGATGATCTGAAGATATTCAAGGCTGTAGGAACTCGCTTGGATTCTGACCTTTTACAGGAGGATTTAAATCGCCTGGTTGATTGGTGTGAAAAAAATGACATGGACTTAAATATCTCAAAATGTTTCTCAATTTGCTTCTCTAGGAAAAAAGGTACACTTGAATCTAAATATACCGTCAAAAACGATACCATAGAAAAAGTCGACATAATTAGAGATTTGGGAGTTTTTCTTGATTCGAAATTGCAATTGAATGCACACATTGATGGCATTTGCTCAAAGGGGTTCAAGAATTTAGGTTTTATACTTCGCAATTGCAAAGACTTTAGATCCCCTAAAACCAAAATACTATTATTTAACACCTTTGTCCGTAGTGGCCTGGAATACTGCAGTGTCGCCTGGAATCCTTTTTATGACGTCTATATAAAAAGATTAGAAAGTGTTCAGAAAAGATTTTTATGGCATCTAACCTATTCTCTTAATTTAGGCAAAACCTGTTTAAAGTATAACGAAAGACTCGAGTACTTCAAAATAACATCTCTCGCAGATCGAAGACGAATGTTTCTTTATAAGCTTGCAAATGGCATCCTAGACACTCCAGATCTACTTTCCCGTTTAACGTTTTCTGCACCATCAAGGCTGCCGCGAGCATCGAGATTTAACTTGCTTAAGGATGAATTGTGCAAATCTAACTTGCCAGACGGCCAGAACGCACCTCTAAACAGACTAGTAAGAGAATTTAATCGCATGTCTAAAACTGCAGACTTAGATCTGTTTATGGATGACGTTCGGAAGTTCAAGAGAACCATTGTGTGATATTTTTGTATATTTTATTTATCATCTAAATTATTTATTGACATATTTTCAGTTTTAATTTTTGTAATACCTTTTATTTTTGTTTTAATTTTTAATTTCCGGTTTTGTTGTAATTATTTTAATTTATTTTCATCTTTACTATGTAATTGTTGCTTGCTATTGTAATAGTTGCATGTAGTCTTCGCCTATAATTATAATGGCATTAAGCCCAGTTCCAATTTGAATGAATTTATATTTTATAGTAACGATGTACATTATGTTGGCGTTCAATAAATAAATAAACAGATTTCGGTGCAAACCATTCATGGTACTTCGGTTGTTCAAAATTTCGCAAACTACAAGAGCCCTCTAGCCGTAGTCTAAAGTGTCAGCCAAGTTTCATGCACTTGTGGTTTGTCATCAAACAATGGTTAAGTCCCCATTAATGCCAGGCGCCCCAATTCTGTCACAAAGGAGTGCTTCCACCTTATCTCATGTAAAGGATATGACAGAGACGGCGTATACCTAATTCGTTTAGTCAAGCTGGTAAGTTGTAACGATATCAATTACTTAGAGAATGGGTACTATTATGAAGTAATGTGGAATAGTTTCCTGGAGCTTTTGCTGCACTAGAAGACTTTTACTCGTGGTAGGTCTCTCGTCTGATAGGTACCACAGCTCTGTTAGTTATTATGCCACCAAGCAGTATGCGCAACCATTAATTGTGTTCTGGTTTGAAAGGCATTGTAGCCATCGAAATTACTGGGGCATATGAGTATATCTGATGTTTAGGGGTGATGAGCGCAACGCAGTGCTACGCAGTGTTTTTTATAGTATTAAAAGTTCTGAGTGGTACTGTAATTGTTATGGGTAGGCATGGCGGTTACCAGCAGATGAACGACTTGGCCTCATTACTCAAAATATAAAAAAAAAAATGTTTTGTCACCGCGCCATGACCACGGTTCAGTAAATACAACGAGAGTATACAAAAATATTGAAAAAATCAACATTTAAATTACAAATCCGTCCGTCAGTCTGTTAGCAAATAAATGCGTTTGCGGAATGCTCTTTTCAGGGGCTGACAAGTTTTGTTCATTTAGAGCTTCCATAATGGAAGGCAAATTGAATAAAACATTTTGAATAGACTGTGCCATAACCCAATAGTCGAATAAGTCGAAAAATTAATTCCGATACGCTATTATTAGATTAATCATACTCCGATATAATGAGTCTACTCCAAAAATACTTTAAACCGACATGCCTTAAACTAAAACTCTATGCTATTTAAAATACATTC
Organism: Petrophora chlorosata; assembly: GCA_951640565.1. Classification (NCBI taxonomy): domain Eukaryota; kingdom Metazoa; phylum Arthropoda; class Insecta; order Lepidoptera; family Geometridae; genus Petrophora; species Petrophora chlorosata. The sequence continues at coordinate 8,710,675 of OX621190.1, forward strand.
CATACCGATAATATGTTACTGCGAATTTCCGTACCCTATTATTAGACAAAACGCGTTCACTACCTAATCAAACTCCGATATTACTCTACTCTGACAATACTTTAAACTAACATGAATTAACTAAAACTCTATACTATTTAGAATACATTTCACATTGATAATATGTTACGTCGAATTGCCGTATCTCACTGCTCCGTGGTCGAATTCGCTCTTACCCTTAGAGAACTTATAAAAATCACAAATTCAGAAGCTCGCGAAAGAGGTCCTGAATGAAGCGAGTCTGCTTGAGCCTGCTTTATACCGCCAGGGACTTTTAACGTAATCTACTGTCGGAGTAGAATAATATTTGGAATAGCATAGTATCTATCTTATTTAGTCATGTCTGCCTTAAAATTAAATATTGTCGAGGCAGAGTAATATCTGCGTTCGATTTGGTCGTGATTGTGTTTTGTCAAATACTAGCGACCCGCCCCGGCTTCGCACGGTATTATTTATACATATAAACCTTCCTCTTCAATCACTCTATGTATTAAAAAAAACCGCATCAAAATCCGTTGCGTAGTTTTAAAGATTTAAGCATACATAGGGATATGGGGACAGAGAAAGCGACTTTGTTTTATACTATGTAGTGATAGTGATTAGTGTGTCGGAGTTCAGATTGTGAGTCACATTTAAATTCATGTGAACTGACACCCGTATTTATGAACAACACTTGGCTAAGAAAGGGACAGCAACCAATCAGAATTCCTTATGAGTATTTCGTGTACTTTGTTAATTTCCTGTTTGGTGTACAATAAAGCATTAATTATTATTATTATTATTATTTTACACTTTCACTCTATTCTTAAATTAGCTTTCTCTTTCATACATATTTTTAAATTAATTCAATTTATCTATTTACTTCAAGTAACATAAACTCATAAAATATATACAATTAATAGAATACTAACACATGGTTATATTACAAAATTACATTAAATTAAATTAAATTAACACATAGTCTCGCATCTCCTTTTCACAGTTTATCATTGAGTTTCATTTTATAATTGCGTTCTATTCGCTCTTTCTACAAATAACATACATACAATTAATTAATACCTTCTCTTTTACACATTTTTGCGTATTATTTATATGTAATGCTAGTAGTATTTTTTACAAAAGTGTATCAATGGAAATCTATGTCTATGACAACGCTCCTTGCAAAAGTGTAAGCACCTATATCTACACTTCGCCTACCATAAACACGATAATGGTTCTTTAGTCTTCTCATGACGGGGACCCGTCCGTATTTCAAAATTAATTAGGGATTCCTGTGCAAGGTGTCGTCCGCGTCAGCAGACTAAACAATGCCATTCTGAGCCGTTTGGCCGTTTGCTCAGCGATTCCGGGGATAGTGAACCCTTCTCGCTCATTAAACATGAGCAGTGTGAGGAACAGACGTAGACGGTAGAGTACAGTATCGGCATATATCTTAAATAAAAAAATCCACATGTATGTGCTTCATGAGTGTGACTTTTGACATTCGGGGTTTAGGCAATGTTAAATTCGATGTCTAGAATGAAGGTAGAAAGTTCTAGCATGTATGTGCTCGTATGATTTTTTTTAATCAAAATTAGAGATAGGTTACGCTATAAACGATTTTTTTTGGAACAATCTAAGTAATTTTATAATTTTAGAAAATGAAAAGATGGAAATACCACGGGAAATGGCTAGTATTGAACAAAAACAATATTTTATTGGCTTCAAATAACTTAGTGATTACTTTTGTAATATCAGTTACTTTGGAAGTTTCTTTATATAAGTTTTATTTTACCTGTGCCTTATTGAATGATGATAAAATAACTTTGTTGTAATAATTATTCCTCCTCCTTGAATACTGGTACTGAAACCCAACCTGTCTATATTCCAGGTATAACTGTAGGTACCTATTCAACGTTCATTAGGGATTCTGAAGCAACGGTCTGTCTTGCCTCAACATATTCAGTCACATCTCCCATTCAAACCATGCTAGATTAATTGGACGAATATCTAGAACATCGGTCAGTCTAAAGCTACGAGTAGCTCATTACATCAATAAACGTTAATTATTTATACTAGAGAATTCTCGTAATGCGCTTTTTTTTTGATGAAGCACTTTTCGTTGGTGGAAAGTCATATGAAGTAATTATAGCATAAGATAGTACCTGTTTAAGTACATTACTGTGTCTCGGTTTGAGTGGTATCTTAAATAGGTATAAATAAATGAATATGCCCAATAATCACATACATAGATCCTGGCTGGCAACATCCAGACACGAAATAAATGAATGAATAATAATCTTTTCTTTTATGTTGAGCGAGTGTGGCTCAGCAGGGACTCGTGCGCTTTTCGATCCGACGCACCTGGGTTCGAATCCCGACTCGGCCCTGCACCAATGACTTATAGTGCAGAATGCTTTAAGTGCAGATTTTGCACGCTCGCTCTAAAACGGTGAAGGAAAACATCGTGATGAAACCCGCTTAAGCGCTTTGGAGTGATAGGCTCTGGCCGTGGTTGTAATACCACCCACCGAACAAAGCCATGCCGTCAAACGACCTAGTCGTGTTTCGGGATGATGTTCGGTGAACCATCGGGGAGACGGGTCTGAGCAGCCGCTCAACTGCCGTCTCTCTTTAGATCTATGTGCTTCATCTTAGGCCACATCATCGCTTCACATCAGGCGAGATAGTGGCCAAACATGGATCTACAAAGCGTACAAAAAAAACAAACTTTTGTCTCGTTACGGAAAACAACCTCGCAACAGGAGATTCGAGCCAACTTGCCCAACCACTACACCACAGAGGCTGTGGTATCTTTATATCATAGTTAGTGCAGCGTTTGAGTCTATTACTGGTACTAGCTATGATACTACTAGCTAAACTACGCGATGTCTAAGGATTTGCAGTACACCTTTAACTACGGAGTTTCATGGCAAGACAGGCTTAGTAGGTCTTACCTCGTTGCCTTGTCTCGTTGCTATACGTTAAAAGAGATTATTCCAATACGGGCAGAGTTGAAAGAGAGACTTCAAAGACTTATGAGCTAATTTTATTGACTCAGGGTGCCGAGCGCAGTGCAGTGCCGCATAGGATTTTGCAAAACAAAGTTCTGTGTGGTGCTGCAACTTTTATGGGCAGGCGTATCATCAGGCAAACGATCTGCTCGTCTCGTCATTCAGTTATATAAAAAACCTAATCTTAATCAAATCAAACTATCCCCGGTCTAGCTTTCACATTACGAGAAAATATTTCCAACATAAACTTCCCCGCAAACGCGAAGCAACAAAAAGCAAGCCGTAAACCGGTCTGTATCATTATTTACATAAACGGCATAAAACTGAACAAAAGAAAATTTATACCGTAAAGTTTTGGGCAATATCCGTTTTCTGTGACACGTTTTTTCGAGGGCCGTTGTTCATCGTTAATCTTTGAAACAAAAACGGCAAGTTTGGTCGCGACATATTGTAAGACAGTGATGAAGGTTCCGTTATAGTAAGTAAAACCAGCGTGTTCACACGTTTGTTAACATGGTATGGGGTTGTGTACAGTAGCAAGTAGTACGTTTCGCAGGATTCATTTGATATTTCCGAACATTATGCATGGAAAAGTGCCTGGTGACTTAGCGAAAATGTTATGGATTGTTCCACACAAAATACCTATAGGAAGCACCTATTTAGACGATCGTACCTAGGAAATGCTGTCTTTTTTATGTTTTATTAATTCTTTATAGCAGACACAAAGTCGAAAGAATATATTCTCTTATAAAAAAATATATTAATTTCAAATATAAAAAAATAATTAATTGTTAGAAAAAACAAGAACCGTGTATTTATATACGTTTGTATTTGTTATATTTTTTTCAAAAAGTGCTAAATCAATTTCGATAAAATTTATATGGGACGACCACTGAAGTATGACCTACCAAACAAAAAAAGAATCATCAAAATCAATTCTTTATTGGCGGAGTAATCGCGTAACAAACATACAAAAAAATAAAAATATACATACTGTCGAATTGAGAACCTCCTCCTTTTTTGAAGTCGGTTGATAAAATGGCAATTTAAAATCTAATTAAAAATAAAATAATCAATAGCAAAGTCATCCACCGTCTATAAGGCGTTGTCAACATGCCTCGGTCCACCAGACTTTTAATAATCATATATTTACATTTTATGTAACTAAGTTGTGAGACGAGCAGGTTGTTCACGTGATGGTAAGCAACACCCCAGCCCATATCAATTGTAGCGCCTAGAACCTTGTTCGTCATGGAGGGCTTAGTTTTGGCTCTTTTACATTACCTAGGAATAAAGTTAAAAAGCTAAACATAGCGTCTTGTTATAACTGATTAAATCAAATCAAATCAAATAATATCTTTATTTGGCTAGCTAACAATTAACAATTTTTATACATCGGAGATGTAGAACAATTAGTAATTGTTAAGTTTTTTATGCAATACTATATGGTGATCCCTGAAACCCACACTAGTATAACCTGTGTGGGTTTCAGTGTCTTTCATTTTATGCTTTTACCAGATCTACCACACACTTTAGGTACGAAGCCACAAGTACATCGTGGTTTATCATTTTGACTTACAAACGAGAGAGCTAAGCTACTGCAATGTCCAGTGCTCAGTGAGTTTGGTCGGGGCGCGTCTGTGCCGTGCTATAATTTACGTTGTACAAGTGCGGGCGACATGCGGCCCGGTACCTACGCCGATAAAAATTATACTCAGAATAGGTACGTTTCTACGCTAATGGGTTAATCTGGAGTTTGCGGGGCTGAAGCGAGCTTGTTTTATAATGCAAATAGGTTGGAGTTAGAATGTATAATGTGAAACTTGGAATTTAATCTCTTCTCACTTCATGATTGAGTTGTTTGAGTTTTTTATTTCACAGTTATATCAACTTTAAGGAAAAGTACTAAAACTAACTCAATGCTTGCACTATATAATTAGCTTAACATTATACTGCAATACATAATTGTTGTAGTCTCTATCAAAATGTGATGTAAAACAAGTGTAAAAATAAATAAAACGAAAGCCCTAACAAGAAAAAAAATCTTGTTCTAGCGTTCGGCGAGTCGACACCTGGGGGCCTACTCCGAGTTGCTTTCGTTCGTTCGTTCGTGCGGACTAAAAGAGACACTCTTATGCCTGTTGCATAGCGCTGTCCCTTTCATCCGACAGAACGAAGATCGTAATTACTTTTCAGAGTAAGGTCCCTGATGATGTCTCGTGTAGACGGCGAAACACGTGTCGTTTAGGAAGGGTTGTTGTTAGGGCTTTATTTCTTTATTTATTTACTTAATTAATTTTTATACATTATAAACATATACACAAATACACAATCCGTTATTCTACAATTTGTACACCAAACAAATATTATTAGTAGGTACATGAAAACAACTTCAAAACTAATGTACAATAGGCGGACTATATATATACTTTATTTTTTATATACAATATTAAACTAATTATAATATTCAATAAAAAAAGCGGAGGGATTTTAATATATTTTTTATTTCAATTCGTTTTACATTTGCTATCTACCCCCATACATATTATATTATTTTTACAAAAACCTACATAAAAACATGGTAGCGTAATTCCGTTCATTGCGTTTCAGATTTAATACTTCATAATACCTCTACAGAATTTCATGAAATGCGGCTAAAACCATCTAGACTTCAATAAAAAAACCGCATTACAATCAATCCAACAACAATTGTACCGAACCAGGACTAGCTCTGTCAAAATATTTAGAATTAAGGTAAACTAGGATATGCTTTTGTTTTGTTTCAAACTAGCATTGTACTGAATTTTGATAAACTCGGAGCTACGACAAAGCCACAGACAGATACACAAAGACGACAGACATAGGCGTCAAACTTATACAACACCCCTCTGTTCGCGTCGGGGGTTAATGATTACAGTCATGTAATGTATTATCTTAATATCTGATGTCTCGGGGTGATAAGCGCATGATATGACAAATTCTGGGTGGTACTACAATTGTTATGGGCAGGCGTGGCGCTTACTAACAGGCGAACGACTTGACCGTCTCATCACTCAGTTCAATAAAAAAAAATAACTGGAAACAAAAACGCATCACATTATTTAATTATGCAACACGTTTGCATTCCCAACTTTAATTCAATAAATCACTTTCAGCAAACCATTCCTGCTTCAGCGGCTCGTATTTATTTTACCGGCATAAAGTCCTAGATCCAATTGGACGGAAGGCGTCGTTCCCTAACCACTTGCAACGTTAACGAGACACCAGTGTTTGTTTGAAATACCGCTAAGATAGTGGACAGACGGCTTCAGTGATTTATTTGTTTATTTACTTCCGCTGGCTGCTTCGAAAATATAAAGTGCAATACAGAAGGACAATCTGTCAAAACTTTAACACTTTATTTTATACAGAGATATGTATAATACAAAGCGAACAGACAATAAATAAATCGGCGTTGAAAGTCTGTTCTTGCCTTCACAAAAGTGTGGAAATGGAAATGTTGATGTACGAAACTTTATCAGTCCATATAATCACAATAATATCACAGTTTTAGATGTATACCTACTACGATGATGTGTGTGTATGATACAGTGCTAATATTATAAATGTGAAAGTTAGTGTGTACGTGTGTAAGTGTGTTTGTGGTGTGTTCACACCGCACTAACTGAACGGATTTGGATGAAATTTGGAATGGAGATAGCTTATACCCTGGCTAAAACATGGGCTATTTTTGTCCCGGGAAACCGCGGGGCTCAGCTAGTATAAAATAAAGTTGACACATATATATTACAGTGTTTTAGTTTATAAGGAAAATATATCAAAAAAAATTGATTATCTTTTCAGGATTACAGACGTACTTAAGAATATCTGTTAATAAAGAATGTCTTTAGAAATATTGTTTTAAATTAAGTCTGAAATAAGGAAAATCTAGAGTCTATGTGTTCAGGCTGAGACCGTATAATTGCTAAACATTGTGATTAGAAAACTCTTGTGATATCAAAGTAGCACGTTTTAATCACGTTGGCTATCGATTTTTAATACAAACCCATGCCTACTTGTACGTACCCATTAAAGTGCAAATGCGGGTTTCGGCTGAAAATTGATGGGCCCTCGTGCGAGCTATCAATCAAGATTTGCAACGTACTCCCTTTAAACTTGAGTAAGCTGAGTAAATTGAATAAAAACATCCGTTATTGAGAGTTTGCTGGCACTGACAAATGGGAACATAAACAGAATTGATGACCGATGGAGTAATTAATGCGGTGGTGATGTGCATGTCATTTAAGACTTGGTACGGTTATAGTAAAACCCGAAATATATTTTTCAGGGTTCCGTTCCGCTTTCAAAAGATTCAAACAGCATTTATATTTTCTTCTTTATTTCTTTGTGTGGGTGTGTGCCCACCCTGGTGTCAGAATTGTAGACCATCTGAAGGCTTCCGCCATGGCCTAAGTTAGTTGTCCTATGACAAAAAACGGTACAGACGGCTTAGTTACGTGCCCTCCATAGCATGGTAGCGGTCCGATGTATATACCACATAAACGGTCACCTATCCAAGTGGTGACCGCAGTGAACATTTCTTAAGTTAGTTTTCTGTATACCACAGGCAGTCTTAAAAATGTAATTTAACGATTATGTGATGGACCTTGTTAACCACCAGGTACTAAAAACTTTACGGAACGCTGAAAGCGCGAGACATGACTCGCGCTTTGCAGGATTTTTCTGTAAAAAAACCTCTAAAAAATACACTAGGAAACATAACGCTGACTCGATTCTCCCAAACGCTATAACTAATTTTCTCGAAATAACTGTGACCTTTAAAGGGAAACCCTCCATTAGATATGCCTGAAACGTGGTACAAGTTATTCCGAACAATTAATCCCTTGAGCCAAACCGTTTTATTTAATTTCATAATTAATGAGTCTCTCATTAGTTTTCTTATTCATCATTACTTTTAGCTTGAACCTAGAAGAGTCAAGACTTTTAAGTACCAACGGAAGACGGAATTCCAAACTCAAAATTTTGAGTTTGGAATTCTGCTGTAACGATCGACATTGTATTTCGTATCTCACCTCAATTTCAAAAGCTCCAAGTCGTCCGAATAATCCTGTTATTTCCGCGTCCACCAACAAAGCCCAGAAAATCAGTGTTCAGCAAAAAATTCGGTCGATCCCGTAAAGTGATATAGGCACAGACACCGTTCGTGATGGATCGCGGTAAATGGCCCGTGCCCCTCCGCTGTGCCGTGAAACTTTACGAGGCCGAACATCTTTAAGATGAGTAAAAAAATTATAATCAGGACTCTCTTAAGACTTTTTACAAAGGTTCAGACCTCTTTTAAATCTTTAGTATTACTTTTTAGCCAGTTGTAAGGTATCTGAAGTGCCTTATAATAAGTTGGTTAATCTTGAAGAATGAGCTGTTAAATCTATAGTCTGCGAAGCTTTTATTTTACAATTTAAAATACAAATCTACACGTCATGCAGATTTTGACTCACTTCCACATGATCCGATTTTAGTATCTTGAACAAAGAAGCCACGTACTATTGAATACACATTAGATTTCTCTGTCAGTAAAGTGTAGTGTGTGCTTCGTGTTTATAGTTACCTGAGAACATTTTTAATATTTACCGGTGGTACGTTTCTTATATGCGAGAGGTCGTCTGGGTGGGTATCACCGCTTTGCCATTTATTCATCCGCCACGCAGGATTTTGCAAAACAAAGTTCCCATAAAAATAAGAGCACCACCCAGAGGTGGTGCTCTTATTTTTATGGGCATGCGTATTGCTTACCATCAGGCAAACGACCAGTTCGTCTCATCAATCAGGTACATAAAAAAAATTTGGTTAGCTAGTATTTTTCTAGGGTGATAGACAAATTGTCAGAAAACATGTTTATTTAAATTTATTTAGATTTCTATGCCTATAGATGATTATTACTCAATCACCCAAAAATCTACAAGTATTATTAGAACATTGTTTACTTCAGATCTTGGAATAGGATATAAGTAGGATACATTAATTTTATTTTACACTAAGGAATGCAATGGAATCAGGCGTGACGTTGCGGAAATTCATCTCAAAACTGAAACGCAATGAAAATATATAGTGTTATCCCGCTGATTATTATGTAGGTTGTTGTTAGGAACTAACAACGTGTCGACTCGCCGAACGCCCTGATGATGCCTCGTGCAGACGGCGAAACACGTGTCGTACAAAGAGTGTTGTTGTTAGGAACTAACAACAACCTACATAATATTCAGCGGGATTACACTATATATTTTCATTGCGTTTCAGTTTTTTTATTTTACACGACAAATTCGATAATTTACCCAGGTAAGTATGCTTATATTCTTGAAAAGCTAGGTACGGATTAGATGAGAAATAGAAATAAAATAAAATTTGTTCTTTCCGTGTAATGTTCTTTCAGAAAATGTGATCCACCTATTTATGTTTATTTTTTAATTTATTACTATTAGAACCCGTTTTACAGATAGAAAAATACACATTCATTCTCACATAACCGTCGTAAAACACGTACTTAAGATCGTTAAGAGCCGTAAAAATGGTTTCAGTATAGAATAAGCTCAATATATGAGTCTATTAAAAAGGGAGAAACATAAAACTCTTGGTAATGTAATGGTAATGTATCAACAATTCTCTATAAAGAAGTTTTTGAGTATAAATAAGTTAGCCTAAAAACTTTTGCAATTATCTGTTGTATTACGCATGCTTCACGAATAAAGCTTTTACTTGTTGGTGCATATTAAATTTTGTCTTCGATAAAGATGTACTGCTCCTCTCTCTCTATCTCTTTCTCTACCTAGCTCTCTCTCTAGTGTGAGTGTGTAAGAAAGAAAGAAAGAAACAATTTATTTTTGACAAAACTGCACACAACAAACAATGCACATACATATGTGCAGCAGGACAGAAAAAAAACAAACAGTCACAGCGTGTGTATGGAATTCGCTGCCGTGTACAGTGCAGTCAAAAAAGGGTCTGTGCTCAGCATAATGTTGTGAAGAATCCACAACGCTGGTTTTCAGCACAGGCCCTTGGTGACGCACGAACTTGTTATGTTAAACTACGAAAATAAATAAATAATTGGACATACAGTTACAGCGCTATAAAATACTCAATATGTAAAGTTTTATAAAAGTGTATAACATTATTAATAGTGTAAAAAAATAAAATAAATAAATATATAATGCCTGTGTACTGTAAAGTCAACCCTGATATCGGAGATATTATACATATGGACCGGCCGTAAGCCTCCGACATGACCTAACGACTGTTGTCTTAAGTCTGTTGTCTTGCGGAGACCAACAGCGCGACAGCTTGCCGTCTACAGCACGGTATACGCTCAGGTATACATTGAAACGGCAGGCAATAAAAACAATAAACTTTTAAATTACACTTAATTATGTATTTAAGTTTCTATTATAAATTGAACAGATTTTCAACTTATAGGTACTAATACACGATATCGAATCCACTCTAAAAATGAGCTCCCGGCCTTTATAAATGATTTCTTCCTCCCAGCTTCATCAGTGTTGGTAAGGTGACAAGTCGGTTGTGACGTCACAAGTCGTCACAAACAATCAACGGCGAGCTCGGCTGTGATTGGTTAGGGTCTGCCGTGGCGGGAAATGTTCGCTCGGCAGTTTCAGCTTGTAAGGCTGGCTAGGCTGGCTTGGCTGGCTTAGCTGGCTTGCCTGGCATCGCTGGTTTGGCTGGCATGACGCTTTACATGGCAAGGCAATACAAAATATCACACAAACCGCCACCAATGCAAGTTGCGGCCGCAGAGAACGTTGCTAAGTCTATAACAGATCTGTTAGAAACGGCTAAGCAAGCTAAGCTACGAGCCCTCCCACAGAATAATTAATAGATAGTACAAGCGCTACTTGTAGTTTTAATTAGATCTCAAAAGCTTATTTACTAAAGTTGTCCATTCTTCCCGTTGTAGCTGTTGCCGACAATGTACCTGTTTTTGTGTTTTCTTATACTTTAAAATCAATAAGTATGTTTTAAAAATAGTCATAGATATGTTGTACTCGTATTGGCCCCTACTCTTTAGTGAGGGCACCTTTTGTGAGCAGTAGGCACGTTAAAATTATGATCATCTCCCCATTTCTGAGCTTTGAGAGTAGGTTGGTCGATGATGATATTAAAGTAAACATTGCAGTTTTATAGTATGTCTGTTTTTAAGATACACTACTTTATTATGCTCTAAGAAGCAATATTTTAAATTTAACACAAAAGAAAATCATCTGCGTAATCAAAATATTCTCTCTTTGTAAAGAAAAATAGTTGAAAACAAAATAACGTTCAATCTATGTACTGGTAACTGCTTTTTCAAAACACACTGAAATTGTGCTACGAGTATAGAACAAAAAACAGCTTCAGTCGTAAAAATGATAAATATTCCTTTGCCATCGTCACGCGCAGTAGTTTTACGAGATGCATCCATTCGCCATACTTTCATTTGCAATAAAATTGGAGAAACCTCCGGCGACGCGTAGTCTTGAGTACCGATGAAATTCCTGAAATATACATACCAATAAAAAGGAAAGTGTTCGAAGACGCCGAAAAATGTGTCCGCATTGGACGAATTTAGGTCGAACATAACCTCGAATAGAGAGACTGAACGGTCCTTACAACGGCAATATTAGATCGAGAGGATGCCTCTTTTGCAATATTGAAACGGACAGAAATAAGTGGACACGTTTGATTATTGCTGTGATATTTTTTTGAGGGGTTAGGTAGGTACACATTTCCCTTTGTGTGGTAAATAAAGAAACTGAGTTTAGAATATCACTTATTGTGTCAATTTCCAGCCTCCTAGTTACGTACGCACTACACCACAAGCGCGATGTAAACGGTGCGTACCTACTAAGAATTACAATCATTATTATTACTGTGTTATTAGTCAGCTCCTTTCAGAATGCGTCCATTATTCTGCATTCAGGCCTTCCGAAGCAACATCTAAGATTACGCCGCCGGACTGACAGTGGTAACCCGCAGCTCGGGGCAAACGTAAGGCAGACATGTGCGGCCCAGGTGCACCTCAGTTTACTGCGGCTGCTTTTGGAATAGGGACAAAGAATACGATTTTGGACGGCAGATGTGGTCTGACAATTTGGTTTCCAAGATAATACTGCTCGATGATAAGATCAAATACCAAGTTTGAGCACCATAAGAAACGTGGGTAAAATAAATATATACATACGCCTAACGATCACAAAGATATATCCTGGCTCCAAACTAATATTCCGTTTACCTAGGGAACCAGGAACTACGAGGACTATGGTCCCACAACACCCAGACACGAAACAATTGCGCATATTTTTTTCTGAGCACAAACATTTGTCCTGTTGCGGGAGTCAAACCCGCAACCTTAATGGTGTATGTGATTTGAGCCAACCTGCCCAACCACTACACCAGAGAGGCTGTCAAACGCAAGATACATTTTTACTTTTTCGTTACCCTTAATACGTAACATAATGTGAAAAAGGCCTTACCATCATATTTTCATCACATTACATTTTGTTAGATAAGCAAATCAAGTGAAACTGTGGAAAAGCGAAACAATTTTTCCACGTTTTCTGAGTACAAAATTTTGCTTCAAACACAGGAAGGTGATACTGAAGTCCGTAAACGGACAGATTTTTTAATCAGTTCCATCCAGCTCTAGTGCAATTATCAAGCTGTTAAGGCCAAAAATAAATCGTTTCCGGCCAATTTCATTTAGTAATTTAAATCTGTCGTCTTACACAGTAACAGTAATGAGTCGTCGAGCAAAGGCGACTTTTTGTTAGAAAGATTAACGACAAAGTAACGGCAAAGTATGGGGTCGCAAAAAAGCTCCACCAAAGCTTTTTTAGTGCGGAAATTGCCAAAACTTCGTGTCGAAGTCTGAAATTTACTTGTTCCAAATGTCGTCGTAAATGAAAGATCGTTCTTTTAAAATCGGAAAAGAAATTAGGAACAGACGTTTTTTTGAGATTACAAGTTTTGCAACAAAAAAGTTGCGCGTTTTCGTGCTTTTAACTGGCGTTATGAAACTAGGCCGCGAAAGAAAACTGGGGACTTGTTGATATAAAAATTTCTTTGTGATATAAAGGAGGAGTGTACTGAATAATTTATAGCAGGAATACCTATCAACGTGGGGAAGCATAACTTGTTTTCACAACACATGCGCTTTTTCTAGAATAAAGAATTCGCTTTGGCCTCGGTGTATTTCTTACAGTGAGACGACGGGCACCGTAAATTATATTCATGAGGTAGATATGTTTTCTAATAAATAAATATCATTTTATAATAAAAAAATATATAATACCTGAAAGAATCAGTTTAATTATCACAAATTTCGATTCGATTGAGCTATTCGACTATTACTAGCGACCAGCTTTGCACGGTTATTATACATATAAACCTTCCTCTTCAATCACTCTATCTATTTAAAAAAAACCGCATCAAAATCCGTTGCGTAGTTTTAAAGATTTAAGAATACATAGGGATATAGGGACAGAGAAAGCGACTTTGTTTTATACTATGTAGTGATAATATCAAAATTGAGTTTAGTAATAAAATTGTAACTTTATAATAAAGGGCTACTATTATATTTTCCTGTGATCTAGATGGATAATACAATTATTATTAAATAACAAGAATCAACTTAAAAAATAGCCTAGAAACTCAATAAATTATATACCCATCACTCAAACACCGAAAAGAGTAAAAAACACATTTTGTCCATTAAATTACCCGAAATTCCGCCAGCCCGCCCGCTGATCTCATGAGCCGAAAAGCAGTAGGCATCCCTTTCAATTCATCCAAGCACGCGCACCTTACGTGCTGAGCGTGGCAACTCGATACACGCGGTGTTGCTATCTTGGGTAACTTTTTACCCGAAAATTTATAGATTTCAGGAGAACTGCTCGAATAAGAAGTGATTTTATAAAGTTACTGTTCTACTTTAAGATTTTAAATAATTAGGAAGAAGATAAATGATATTGCTCGGGCAGGGATCGAACCTGCGTCTTCGGAATACCTCCGACGCCTTAACCACTGGGCCACCGAGCCTACTGCTCGAGCAACCGAATTTCTTCTATTCTTCTTATATCGTCTTACGGGGATGTTCTATTTGTTTTCATTGTCCTGATTTTTTTTTTCAAGATGTTGGTACGCTCACTCTAAACTGAAACGCAATGAAAATATATAGTGTAATCCCGCTGAATATTATGCAGGTTGTTGTTAGTTCCTAACAACAACATTACTACGCACAACATTATTACGCATCTTCGATCACGCGTCACGTGGCAGAGACGACGTGCGAGAGGGTATTTAAAGCGACGGAGCGCCGTAATGAGCTCACTCTCGTTCTAGCGTTCGGCGAGTCGACACCTGATGATGCCTCGTGCAGACGGCGAAACACGTGTCGTACAAAGAGTGTTGTTGTTAGGAACTAACAACAACCTACATAATATTCAGCGGGATTACACTATATATTTTCATTGCGTTTCAGTTTTGAGATGAATTTCCGCAACGTCACGCCTGATTCCATTGCATTACGCTCACTCTGGTTACACACATAATCTGAAATATAAACAATGTATATAATATATTACATTGTTCATATTACAAACATTTGGGTGTCGTGAGACCCTGGTTTATAAACCTATTCCTGGTCCAGGTAGTTTCTGGTTCTCGTTTTCAGGGTCATAAACAGGGAATCTATGTATGTGATCTTTGGGCGTTATTGTCATTGTTATTAAAACGTTTATATGTTTTATCAAAATGAAAGATAAAATATATGTACAAGAATTTGTCATTGGTACTTGTATATAGCCATTGTAATACGCAAAACCTTACGAGTATAAGAATGACTTAACTTTTACGTTCCAAATGAATAATACATAAGAGTACTAATATTTTGGTCATAACTTTGGCGAAGTCATGGTAAACTTTTTTTGGTAAATGAGGAATTCAACGATACCCATCTGGCGACACTGAATACACATTACCGCCCTCTAAATATGTATGTATATATAGCTCACGTCTGCGGAATGGCGACATTATAATATGGACGTAAGCGAAGCCTCGTAACCGATGTTAGGTTATGGTCGTTCGATTATGGAATATTTAGCAACACCTATTGGAAATTCCGGCAGTAAATCTCGAAAGAAATTGGGTTGTTAAAATTCAGGTCTTGTCGTTGGAAGTTTTAGCAGTAAATGGGATATAGAGCTTTTTTATACAACACGTTTTGAACTTTTTCGACGTTTCCATAGTTAGCTGAAGAAAATTACTTAAAGTGGTCACATGAGCGTCTTATGAAATTCAAATTCAAATTCACCCGTGGTTTTCCGGAATAAAAAGTATGATGTCCTTTTCCAAAATCTACCTATTATCAGGTATCTACATACCAAATTTCATCTAAATTCGTTCAGTAGTTTTTGCATGATTGAGTAACTTACATCCAAATTTTGTATGTACGTACTTTAGGCCCTAAAAAAGGACATACGACTCTTTTCATGAAGATATTTGGATGAAATTTGGCACAAAAATAGATTAAGATCTAGACGGGTACTTTTATCTGGAAAAGCAACAGTTCCTTAGGGAATAAAATAAATAGAAACCCTACGCGGACCGAGTTGCAGGCTATCGGCTAGTTATTTATATTTGAAATTCAATTACTTTATTAGTATCATCCATAACAAACCTATGTACCTAATATACTAGTACGTATGAAAATACACATACATATTTTATATTTCGGTCCGTATCATTCCCGACCGGCCAAAAATAATTTCCATTTATCATAACTAAAAGCACACATTTCATGCCAACATTCGAAACTAGCATTCAAAAAGCTCTATTTAATTTAAACTACCGCCACCAGAAAAAAGCCACGAGCGTTAAATAAAACGATCCGAAAAATAGCAGCAAAGTTATGCCATCAACTAAATCAGGCTCACATATGAAAAGTTGCGCGTGGGTTATTTAGAAGAATTTCCTTTTGGCCAATGCGGCTTTTCCCTAGCTAATGACGGAACCCGGCAACAATATATCTCTCGTAGTTAGGCGCAGGAATCACAGCGACTCGTGCGCTTGATTAAGTTTTCTTTTCCATTGTGCTTCCATTAACAGAATGGCCTCCCCTTACGGCCGTCGGGGGACGCCATGTGTTCGCGGAAAATTATATCAGCCATTTTTCTTTGACGCGGTGTTGGGATGGATTATGGTTTCATTTAATAACGCTATATATTCGTATTTGGATATGGTATTTTGAGAAGATTGAGCGGCGCGTTTTGTTTTGATCTTTTGTTTTGTGGCGCTTAAAGTAGCATGCTTAGATTGTAATTTGTAGAAATTATGATAATTCACGAATTGCTAACTAAAACTTTTTATTGTGGGACTGAGTGATGAGACGAACATATCGTTCACCTGATGGTAAGCGCCACGCCTGCCCATAAAAAAATAGAACTTTTTATAGACTATAATAAAAAGCACTGCGTAGGACTGCATTGCGCTCATCACCCCGAGACATCAGATATTAAGTCTCATTATATGCCAATTAATTTCGCTGACCAATGCCTCTCAAAACGAAACACAGTAATGCTTGCTACAAACAAAAGTGTGCTATTTTTTGCTTAAACATTATACGGCAATAGTAATCACAGTTTAACAAAACCAGAATAAAAATCACTCTTTACAAAAAAACTTTTCTTTCACTAGTTTTCAAAATTACACTAATATTATAAATGCGCAAGTTAAGATTAACACATAGGCTTTTTATCCCGGGAAACCACGGGTAAAACCACGGGGCGCAGCTAGCAACAAAATAAAATAATCTCTCGCATGAAAAGTATACCCTAAGCAACCCTGTGTGCTCTTTGATGTCATCAAAAACCGACATATCTAATTATGCCACAACTAAGTTAATCGTGTTAATGCTATAAAGACATTTCATCCAGTTACACTTTGATAAATTGAATTCAGAAACTTAACGCACTATTTCAAAGTGACAAGGACATTTTAATTAACTAAACAGTTTAAAGTTGCTCGAACACGAACAACTAATACGCTTTTATCCAGGCAATGATCTTATTTCAGCCAACAACAAATTACAAAAATATTTTTATTGGTGCTAAAACATAGTTGCGGTACATTTTTATAATAATTGGTAGAACTTATAAGAAAATGGGAATAAAACATCGCTTATATTATTTTGCCTTTGAATGCCATGGAATCAAGTGTTGTTATGTTGCCTAATATATGACTGAACCAATGACGTCTTTAGTTAGGCATCTAATCAATTTATATATAAATATTGAACAGTTTTTAAATGGTGAACTGCGTTAGAGCCACACGTGTGTTGCTAACGTTAGTGTGTCTGTGATGCTGAACTTGAATAAAGAACTTTTGAACTTTGAACTTTTGAACTTGAACTTTGTCTCTAGGATGCTACGGGCCCTAAACTCAGATAAAGTTTTGGCTGTCTACTCGAAGGCCCTAAATCGTTAGCAACATACGTTTGTCTCTTGATAAATGTTACACAGAAAACAAATATTTGTTTCATGTCTGGAAGTTCTTGGACCGTGGTCCCAGTCCCCTAGGTACAGGGAATCCTATTTAAGGGCCATGTATGGGCGTAAAAAAAATCGTAACATTACCTCGACGGGGGGTGTAGTATTTATGTGTTGGTAAAACATATCTAAGTTCACATTTTGACTATGATGCCAACGCAAAATACCCTTCAAATAATGTAAAGCTTTTTATTTAAATCAAATTCAACTGATATTTTTAAATAATTTAGACATGACAGACGCACTTATGAACGTTAATCTATAGCAATAACTACTGTATCAAAAAAAGAAACACTATATAGAACGGCACAACACTGAGAGGCAATTTTTCGAAGCTTTTGCAATTTGTTGGTGTTTCTACAATATTATAAATATGTTCTCATGAGAGCGAGTGTGGCTCCGTGAGAGCACCTGCAACTTTCGATCTGACGCACCCGAGTTCGAATCCCGCTGGCCCCGCACCACTGAATTTCTTAGGTTATTATGCGGATTTAACACTCTAAAAATAGTGAAGGAATACATCGTGAGGAAACCGGCATGTCCAAGAATCGCAAAAATCATGGACATTTGATATCTACCAACCCGCACTGGGCCAGCGTGGTGGGTTACGGCCCATACTCTCTCTATGAGAGAAGGCCCGTGTCCCAGCAGTGGGAATGTGATGAGCCCTAAATTGTTGATGGTGATGGTGATAAATATGTTGTTTAAATGTATTCAATTTCTTGTCGCACTATAACTAGCTTTGATCCAATAATGACGCTCAATTAACGTTTTAGCTTACGCAGTTTACTCCCAACAGAGACTTTTTTCAATTTGTGACTATTTAAAGGTATTCCCATTTCTAAGTATACGAAGGCCTGAGTGCTCTCTAGCGCCGTCTAATTAACGACATATCTAATTATACCATCGCCGCGTTGGAGAAGAGAATTCCGAAAATTACGTGTTACGGAACGCAATTACACTTAGGGGGGAATGCCATGAGACGAATTGAGTTATTGTAGGTAAAAAACCGGGTTAAACGCTTAAACGGGTGAGTGGTTCACCATCAGCCCATCACGTTCCCACTGCTGGAACACGGGCCTTCTGTCATAGAGAGAGAGTATAGGCCATAATCCACCACGCTGGCCAGTGCGGGTTGGTGGATACTTGCTCTTAATTTTTTTTATGGAATTGAGTGATGAGACGATCAAGTCGTTCACCTGATGGTAAGCAAAATGCCTGTCCAGAACATTTGCAGCACCACCCAGAACTTTATTTTGCAAAACACTGCGCGGCGCTACACTTCGCTCGTCACGAGAGAATTAGCTCTTAAGTCTCATAATGGTCAGCAATTTCTCTGGCTACAATGCTCTTCAAACCGGAACACAGTAATGCTTGCGCACTTCTGCTTGGCGGCAGAATAACTGGCAAAGCAGTGGTACCTGCCCAGACAGCCTCTCGCATAGAAACCTACCACCAGTATACCTCGCCATCATCATCAACTTATACCAATCAGTACACTGCTAGACATAGTAGAACTCTAGAATTTGATTAAGGAACGGGACATTTACCATGTGTTTGTATTATGACGATGTATCGTCGTGATCATGGTGCTTATAACAGTTCCGAAATATCGAGAACTCAAAACAAATAAATACATGATAAATATCCCGTTTCTAAATCAAATTATAGTGTCAGTGACCATGTTAGTTTAAAAACGTTTATAGTAGATCTCTCCCAAAGCACGCCACTGACCCTCATCTTCGGCTCGTCTTCTCCAGGCACTGCCAACCAGTTGATAATATAATAATAACCAACGATTACATACCTAGATCCTGACCCCTAACTAGGATTCGATCATACGGTAACTAACTAAGATGATCGAGGTCATACGGTAGCGCGAGCGATGTCTCCTTTGGTTCGGCCTCTGAACCACCTCAATGCACTCCGTGACGCCAACACTGAATTTGACATTTCGTTTGACAAGTGGTCATCCATTGCAAAGAAAAAATATTAAAAAATAAATCTTTGATCCATTGTGCCTGCATTATTGTCATATTGTGAAAGTTTGAGTGACCAATGGACCAATTCTAGTAACTCTGATAGTAGTGAAGATAGCGATTAATGACATTATAAATATTGCTGACATTCATATTATTGTATATACTATTGACATTTTTATTATATTAATTATATTTTGTAATTTGCATGTATTACTTTTTGTGTGATAAATATAATTGGTTTTAAATCGTTTTGTCACAATAATTAAATAAAATTCCCTGTATCTAGGGAACTAAAAACTATTTTGAAGGCCACGGTCCCACATCACCCAGACACGAAAAAATTATTGCGCTTTTCTTGTTCTATGCACAAACATTTGTCTCGTCTCTGGAATCAAACCCGCAAATTCAGTGGTGTATGAGATTTGGCCAGCCTGCCCAACCACTACACCACAGAGGCTGTCATATTTATACCTAATAGTTGACTGTGTAATCATTTACAGATACACAACCACCCAAAATGTATTTTTAAATCTTTAAAATTAATAGACTTCTGAGATAAATATCGCTTTAGACTGACTTAAATCTGCCTGTGTTTTTTGAAACCTTGAATAAAAGATGAATTCTTTCTTTTAAAGCCCTAAATTAAATTAGGTTCCATTTCGTTTATAAACTTTTGCGTTTCGGAGTTAAACCTATTATTTTATGTAAAACTAACTATCTCCCGCGACTTCATGCGCGTGGAATTCGGTTATACCGTGATCCCTTTGGGAACCACGTGTTAAATTGGAATGAAAATTATTCTGTGTCCTTTTTCCGGGATACATGCCATCTTTGTGCAAAATTTCATCAAGATCGGTTCTGCTGTTTAGTTGTGAAAAGGTGACAAACAGACGGACACGTTAAAAATTTTCGCATTTAAAATATTATTTGAATTAGTGTAGATGTTAGTATGTGTTGCCTAATATTTGGAAGCTATGGTCAAGTACCCAACTGTACGTTTATATGAATATATCATAATGTTGGAAACTTCTGTCGCGGTCGACATATATATTATATATAATAGAAACCCATATTTCGATGAAAACATTATATATAATCTAAATAAATAAAAGAAAGTCGGGTTAGTTACACCATATATAACTCAAGAACGACTGGACTGATTTTAATAATCTCTTATTTGTTGGATTCGTGTCCACCCCAAATAGCAGAATATTTAATAAAATATCGGAAAAATATAAAAAAACAAAAAAAAAAACAAATTATCCAGATAATTAATTTTAAATAAATTAGGTTTGGAAAACCGTAACTCCACGTGGACGAAGTCACGGGTATCAGCTAGTTTTGAATAAAATAGAAATAGTAAATTACCTTTGGGAATGTGTTACCCACGATATTAAGGCTCATTACAGGCATACTTACCTATATTTTAGGGTATGGAATTATTTATTAGATTTCAGTTGCTTACATTCACGAACGAAGAATTATTAACGTTGTACGTTATTGAGATTAATAACGTACAACGTTAATAATTCTATACATCTGTATAAATTGTAATCTCACATAAAATACGTGGATAGTAAACTTCAAGGTCCGTATTCCAGAACGACGCTCAGTTCTGAATTTTGTTTTAAAAATAAAAGTAGGCATAGCTTTGATTCCAAAACCACGCTTGAGTCAAGGTTTTTTAATCATAGTTCACCTAAGTCGCGCTTTATTCTAAAACATTGAGAGCGAGGGTGGCTCAGCGGGAACTCGTGCGCCTTTTAATCCGACGCACCTGGGTTCGAATCCCGACTCGGCCCTGCACCAATGACTTATAGTTAAGTGCAGATTTTGCAAGCTCGCTCTAAAACGGTGAAGGAAAACATCGTGATGAAACCCGCTTACGCGCTTTGGAGTGGTAGGCTCTGGCCGTGGTTGTAATACCACCCACCGAACAAAGCCATTCCGTCAAGCGACCTAGTCGTGTTTCGGGATGATGTTCGGTGAACCATCAGGGAGACGGGTCTGAGCAGCCGCTCAACTGCCGTCTCTCTCTAGATCTATGTGCTCCATCTTAGGCCACATCATCGCTTCACATCAGGCGAGATAGTGGCCAAACATAGATCTATTAAGTGTAAAAAAAAAACCTCAATCAGCTTTCAAGTTGTGATTTGACATTTTTTGATGCACGTCTAGACCATGCTCGCGCCGATATCAAACTGTTATTGATGCAACAAAATAGACGCAAATGAAATAGCTTATGTATTTTATTTATCCCTAATCTAATCATCACGTTTTCTACGGAAAAATAAGGTACCCCTAAAGTCCTATTCTTACAAAAAGAGCGCACAGTTCACACAAGGAAAATTAAACAAAAATGTTAGACTCACGGAGTAGAGCTTAATTTTGGTTCCCAAATTACCGACATTACGGACCAGGGAGTACCCCTTTCCTGCCATCTCCCTTTCTAATTGTTACATAAACCAAACAAAACGGGTATTCGAGGTCTCTTGAATTCAGGAATCTCGGTTGCTTTAAGTGGTTTGCTTTTAAAAAGGTTCGTGTTCCGTTTAGTTTATTTTCTACGGTTTTCTTATTTTGTTTGGACCAAGAAAAAAGTATGCAAATTATCCCTAGATCATTAAATATATTTTCGAGTTACATTGTCACTACATTAGTTTCAGACTCCAAAATGAAATATTTTTACTTATTAAATTTATTCTGTGAAAAATTAGCTTAAATAATTAGCTTACATCGAACTCAACATCATATTAATTAAGCAAAATACAATTAATATTTACACATTACATATTAGAACAGTGTATTCGGTACATGGTTCGTGGCATTAGAATTTAAGCATTCTATGGTTTTTGTATGGATAAAATGTGAACTCCAATCGCAAAATTAGTCTATCTAGCTTACTTAATGAAAGCAAAATCTCCGGAAATAATGAACGTGCGGTGATTGTTTTGCCTATTTAGGAAGATTCTGAGGGAGATGGGGCGAGGGAGTGCCGGGATCACACTTAGATACGAAATGCGTCAGAGGCTATCTATTAGAATAATATTTAGTAATCTAGCTAGGGTTAAATAAGAAGAACAAGAATATATGAAACATGAATACGAATATATATTAACAAAAAAAAACCGACTTCAATTCAAATGTATCTTCGAAGTCCAAGGTCGAATATCGATGAAATATGGGACCACATTGTTGAATGTAGAATTTCCAAGTCGGTTTATAAATGACGGAGTTCTGCGTTAACAAACATAAAAAAACAATCGAATTGAGATTCTCCTCCTTCTTTTAGAAGTAATTGTTTCTAGTAACGTCATTCAGGTTGAGGTGACGGCAAGATTCATCTTGAACAATGACATCGGTGGAAACGATGTATCTACTTATGTTACCCATGCACCTTTGCGACACTGTATTGGTTACTAGACGTCAGATTTTGGCAGTGGCGCTTCAAGGACGGGATAAACCTGCTTTAAGGGCGCTCTACATAAATTAAATGTCGTCCATGTTCATTCATAACCTTGCCGCATGTATACATCATGTGTAAGTCATTCGTAAGACTACAGTTAACGAATGTCGGTACGTATAATAATAATTATATTATTTTATTCTTAACAAGAGCGTTTGCTTGGCAGAATTTTGGCAGCACTAATAAAATTGATACCAGAACACGACGCGCCTGGTAGTTCAATTCAATTCAATTCAATCATTTATTGATATTACAATTTTACTAATCAATTGGTATATAATATATTTATGTACATATATATTTAATTTAAAATTATAATTTTATTATTACATAACATTTATTATGTGTTTAGTTTATCTTCTAAATCATTAGACATTGTATAATAAAATTTATTATATTATTAAATACAATGTTATAAAATATAAATAAAATAAAAAAATTCTTCGTAAGTCTTTGTCAGGGCATACATGCATAAGGAAAGATTAGTGTGGAGCCGCCGTTGTAATTAATAATAATAAAAAAAACACAAACCGACTTGACTGTGTCTGTTCAGGCCAAACCTGAACATATAATAAAAAAAAAGATAATGTCAAAAATGTCAAACTTCACCTGAGTCATTTCGGAACGGAGTTAGGGCAACATTATGAACTGGGGGATTTTCTGAACCGACGCGACGGTGCGGCCAATTAATAGGTATATAATAAATAATTAATTAAGTCCACGCATGTTTTATTTATACATGCGTATGGTGGTCCTTCAAAAGTGTAAAATCAGTGCCAGTCAAGGTTTTAATAGCTATCGTCGGAATTACGAGCCCGTGGTGGCGAGCGTCTCGCGATACGAGTCGTGGTCAAAAGCCGGCCGGGACGGCCCGCAACCTCGTTCTGTCTATACAGAACGACAATCTACATCAGAAGCAGCATCTAGACAGAAGAAAGAGCATCGATTCATCTAGAAATCTTGCAATTTGAAGACGGAAATTTCCAGAAAAAGTGTGCGAAGTGAAGTTGGCTGCCAGTAGTGCGAATTGCTGAGACTGGCAGAATATTGCGCCGAATTTGCAATAACTTCAAGGCGCTGTCAGCTGCATCGTACTATCTGTCACCTGTCATCGTAACACTGACGTGGGAACGTCAGACCAAAACAAAACCGACTCCAAAACAATTTCTAAAAATCAAAATTTTGCGAGAATAATTGTTGTAAATCCAAAGAACTTAAACTTATTACGTATATCTCACTATGGCGGAGTCTAAGGAAGCATTGCGGAAATACAGGCTGCTGCGTGGACAATACAAAGCGGTGATTACGCGCATGGAAAGTTTTGTGAATGATCCCATACATTTTGCGTCGGCGACGGTGGATATTTTGGAAGCCCGGAAAGAAAAGCTTGTAAGTGCGCTCAAGAACTATGAGGCGGTGCAATTGGATATCCTAAGTATCGACGAAAGTGACGCCGAGCAGGTTGGTCTCATTGAAGAAAAATATTATACCATTCTCGCCAAAATTAATGCTTCTTTAAAGGTGATAGGAAAAAGGTCTGTGTCAGAATGTCATAATGTGTCTACCTGTAAATTGCCCACTATCGATATAAATCCCTATGATGGGAAAGACTTTACAAAATATAAACCGTTTTATGATCTATTTATGGCCATAATTGATAACAATAGGTCCCTTTCTGATGTTCAGAAATTGTTTTATTTAAGAAAGTACGTAAAAGATGATGCTCTGGCAGTAATTGTCAACTTGCCATTGGTGAATCAATCATATAAGGAAGCATTAGAGTTATTAAACAAGCGTTTCGATAATAAGGCACGTTTAATAGCAAACCATATTAATATTTTATTGGATTTACCTACTATGCAAAAAGGCACAGCGGCCTCTATAAGGTCATTTGTGTCTGAAGTGCAGCAACAATTGCATGCATTACAAAATTTTGAACAGCCCATAGATAAATGGGATATGCTGTTAATTTCCATATTAACAAGAAAATTAGATCAAATTACTCACAGAGCCTACCAATTGGATAGAGACTCCGAGCAAATGCCTTCCATGGCTCAGTTGTTAAAATTTCTTGAAAAGCGTGCTATGGCGCTAGAAGATACCTACAATAAGGATACTTCCTATGAAAGTACCATCAATAAATCTAAACAGTTTAATACCAAAGTGACTAATGTTGTCACACATCCTAAAAGTTTGTGTAAATTTTGTACTAAAGATGACCATCCTCTTTTCAGTTGTCTGCAGTTCAAAACTGCAGCAATATTGGACCGCCAAGCATTTGTGCGGGACAATAAGCTATGTTCTCTTTGTTTAAAACCACACAGTGGTAAGTGCAAATTTAATTTTAAATGCAAGCTATGTCGGCAGGATCATAACACCCTCTTACACGAGGATCAAACCCAAACCAAGGAAACTGCAGTGACCTTATTATCGAACCCTGTTTCCAATGACATCTTGCTTCCAACTGTAAAGGTAAATTTAATTAATAAACAAGGTGAGCAAATCACTGTGCGAGCATTGCTTGATACAGGCAGCCAAGCATCTTTTGTTACATCTGAACTTGTGGAAACTCTTGGATTGATTGCTATAAATCAACAAAATAATATAATTGGAATTGGTAACAAACCAACCAAAATAAACCAATGTGTTAACTTGAGTGTGCTTTCATGCCTCAACAATGTAAAATTTAATTTAAAATGTCATGTAGTGGATACAATAACAACACAATTGCCTCAACAATTCGTTAATATAAATAGGTGGCAAATCCCTAAGAATGTAAAACTTTCAGATGATGAATTTAATATCCCAGCAAAAATTTCATTGTTATTGGGTGCAGATATTTATTTCACTGTGTTACTAGATGGATGCATTAAAATACAGAATGGACCTGTCTTGCAGAATACCCTATTTGGGTATGTAGTTGGTGGCAATTATCCTGAAAGTGTCTGTAATAATGTAAGTAATGAAACTTGTAAATTAGTAACCAACTTTGCAATTCAAGATTATAAAAGGTTAGAAAATGTCATGGAAAATTTCTGGCTGTCAGAGAAGGTACCGGAACCCGCAAAGCCAAGGTGTAATGAGCAAGAGAAGGCTGAAGAAATTTTTCAGAGCTCTATGAGTTTGACAGATGGTCGTTTTCATGTTGATATGCCTCTCATTGCTCCTTTGGATGAGTTGCAGCTTGGGGATTCCTTCTCTGTAGCATATCAAAGATTTTTAATGTTAGAAAAAAGACTTCAAAGAAATCCTTTGTTATTGGAACAATATAAGTTATTTATAGATCAATATGTAGAGTTGGGACATGCTAAGATAGTTGATATTTCGCGCTATAATGCTAATGGTGATCATGTTTACTTTCTAGCACATCATGCAGTTATCAATGAGGCAAGTAAAACAACCCGGCTTCGTGTTGTGTTTGATGGGAGTCTCAAGTCGAAGAGTCAGGTGTCTCTCAGCGACGTCATGCTGAAAGGCCCTGTGGTACAGAGTGAGCTTTTTGATATTCTAATACTATTTAGAACTTACCTTTTCACTCTGATTTGTGACATACCAAAAATGTTTCGCCAAGTTATGATTAATAGCCACCAAACTTGTCTTCAAAATATTCTCTGGAGAGATGATCCCAAGAAACCCATCACCTGCCTGCAGCTGCAGACAGTTACTTATGGTCTAAAAGCATCTACTTTTTTGACAAGTCGATGTTTGCTGGAATTAGCTATTCGACATAGTGACGAGTTTCCTCTTGCTGCTCAAACATTGATAAGAAATACATATGTCGATGATGTTCTCTCTGGCACAGATAATATAAAAGAGCTCTATGATTTAAAAACTCAATTGATAGAGCTGCTGAAACTAGGTAGTTTTTCCCTACACAAATGGTGTTCCAATTCTTTTGAGGTTTTACATGATATTCCAGATGCACAAAAACAATTTAGTGACAAAGACATGAGTGGAAATAATGTAGTAAAAACTTTAGGCTTGATGTATGACATAAATTCAGATACTTTCACATTTTCTCCTGATATTGATGAGACAAATAATTTAAATACTAAAAGAAAAATACTGAGTTTCATAGGATCCATGTTTGACCCCCTTGGCCTGGGAGGTCCAATAATAGTAATAGCCAAATTATTTATGCAAGAGCTATGGTCTTTGCAATTAGATTGGGACGCTATAGTACCCCATGAACAATATATATACTGGAACAATTTTTTAAACAAATTAAAAGAGATGGGCAAGATAACAATAAACAGGTGTGTAAATTTTGAAGATGTTACCTCTCTAGAGCTAGTAGGTTATGCTGATGCCTCAATCAAAGCCTTTGGTTGTTGTATTTACATAAGAATATTTAAACAAGATGGATCAGTACAAACAAATATATTCTGCTCAAAATCCCGCATTGCTCCATTGAATAAATCATTGACTATACCCCAACTGGAACTCAATAGTGCTCTTCTTCTAGCACAACTTGTACATAGAGTCAGTAGAGTCCTAGAGCCTAGGTTTTCTCAGCTGAAGGTGTTTTTGTACAGTGATTCACAAATTGTACTAGCTTGGATTAAATCTGGCAATATAAAATCAAATATCTATGCCAGTAATAGAGTCAAACAAATTATAGAGCTCACAGACCAGAATCAGTGGGGCTATGTCAATACAAAGGATAACCCTGCAGATTTGTTGTCGCGGGGAGTTTTGCCGCACAAGTTGCAGCAAAGTACTTTATGGTGGCACGGGCCAACCTACCTTTTAGATAAAAATTATACACATAATTCGTTGCAAAATTTAAAAATGCCTGAATTGCCCACAGACACTGAGACAGATGATGAACAAAGCCTACTGTGCAGTATTGCAAAGGTAGAGCCATCATTTTCAGCTCATTTATTTGAAAGATATTCAAACATATATAAATTACAGAAAGTGATAGGGTTTATTTACAGATTTTATAAAAACTGTTCAAAAAATAAAAATAAAATAACGGACAGAAATCTTACTCCTGAGGAACTTCGCGACTCTTTGTCAGTTATTGTGCGTTGTGCCCAAAGGGAACATTTTTCTAAGGAAATAAATTTACTTTCTGCTGATAAAACTGTCAAGACAGGAATAGGTAACCTCCATCCTTTCCTTGACCAAATGGGAATTTTGAGAGTAGGTGGTAGGTTACAAAATGCCAAGGAGATGTCTTTCGATAAAAAACATCCCACTATTCTTCCTAAAAATTGTCACATCACAACCCTCTTGATTGAGAGAGAACATTTGAGACTCTTACATGCAGGACCTAGATTAGTATTAAGTTCTCTTTTACAAAGATACTCTTTAGTAAGCGGTATTCGAGAGGTCAAAAAAGTTGTGCACAAGTGTATCAAATGTGCACGTTTAAAAGCTGAGGCTGCTAGGCAGTTGATGGGATCCCTTCCGCAGGAGAGAGTTACAGCGTCCAGGCCATTTCAGCATGTCGGCGTTGATTTTTGCGGACCCTTCGACATGAAGGTTGCTAGAGTAAGAAAGCCTATGGTTCGGAAATGTTATGTAGCACTTTTCGTTTGCTTTGCCATAAAAGCTGTCCATGTAGAGCTTGTATCAGACTTAACAACGGAGGCCTTCTTAGCATGTCTCAAGCGTTTCATTTCAAGGCGAGGAATGCCTACTAATATATACTGTGACAACGCAAAAACGTTCAAAGGAGCGTCTAACATTATGAAAGAACTGTATAACCTACAATGCTCCAAAAACCACAGAGATACAGTCAGTAATTTTTGTTCTCAAAATTATATTAAATTTAAATTTATTCCAAGTTATTCTCCAGAATTTGGAGGATTGTGGGAGGCAGGGGTAAAGAGTCTAAAATATTGTCTAAAAAGAGTGGTAGGTAACCTATGTTTAACTTATGAAGAGCTCTATACAGTAATTGTGCAAATCGAAGGAATTTTAAACTCGAGACCTCTACTTACTGCAAATTCAAATGATTGTCAATATTTAACACCTGCACACTTTCTAATTGGAACGGCTATCACTAGCTATCCTGAAGTTGATTTAACAGAAATTTCAGTTAACCGATTAAAATTTTGGAATATTTGCACTAAATTAAAACAAGATTTTTGGAAGTTGTGGTCAAAAGACTACTTGAATCAGCTTCAAAGCCGTCCTAAATGGAAATATATGCAGCCAAACCTCAAAGAAGGTGATTTAGTTATTGTTAAAAATTTAAATACTCGCCCTTTAGAGTGGCCTATGGCTCGCATTGTTAAAACATACCCCGGTGCTGATGGTAGAGTCAGAGTGACAGACATTAAAATGAATAACAAAGTTTATCGAAGGTCAATTAATCGTTTGTGTCCTCTACCTGTGGTTTAACCATGTTATGCCGGGCCCCAATTATGTTCAGGCCAAACCTGAACATATAATAAAAAAAAAGATAATGTCAAAAATGTCAAACTTCACCTGAGTCATTTCGGAACGGAGTTAGGGCAACATTATGAACTGGGGGATTTTCTGAACCGACGCGACGGTGCGGCCAATTAATAGGTATATAATAAATAATTAATTAAGTCCACGCATGTTTTATTTATACAGTGTCTATATTTTTTGTTTTTGTAATTTTTTTCAAACGCGCTGATTTAATTTAGATAATATTTATATGGGACTATTTCTGAATTATTGCCTACTCAACAAAAAAATAATAAACAAAATCAATTTATAATTGACAGAGTAATCGCGTACCAAACATTAAAAAAAATATACTCCTTTAAATTCCTTTTTTAAAACCGGTTAATAAAGTCAATTTGTAATCTAAGTTCATGTAATGTTAAGCTCCCCTTGTAATATTCATTTTTGCGAGTAAATATCTTATTTTTTAAGTACATTTTCCTATTCTTCACTCCTGTCTCATAACGTGAAACAAATATTTAGGTACATTATAACAGAAAATGAAACTCATTGTACAAGTTTTACTTGTTCATGAGATGTTGAAAAGTCTTTTTGCGTTTCCGCACCGAATAATAAGCGCTCTCAAAGTTTCGTGATGGATGAGAGTTTGTAATGGCGCTTGTTCTGATTCCTATTTAATTTCCTACTCGGATGTTCGGCTGTCATTTAAGATAAACATTTGAAGCTGGTTTTGGTAATTTCGTGAAAATATTTCATTTTGGTATCTTCATAGGACATCTATGAAATGACATGTAGTTTATGCGTTAGGTCGGGTGTTATCTAACATTTTCATCATCATTTCATCATACCCAAAAATTGCAACAAAACCGAAAGATCAGAAATAATATTTGCAACTAATTTATACATTCTTATTATACGAGTATTTATGAATGCCAAACGAAAAACTGAAACAAGGTTTTTCGAAAAGAAAAAACACGACTACCGGCTGGGATTTGAACCTGCATCACTTTTATAATACTATCAAAATTTTCATCACCACAATGGCATGCAGAAACAAAAGAGCAGATAAAAAAAATTAAAAACCACGTTTTAATGCATTGTCATTGAGTTGGAAGCTACCCGGAAAGTTTCAGCCGGACAGCTAATCAGGAAGTGCTTGAAATTTGAGTTGCAGACAGACAGACAAACAAGAAAGTGACTTAATAAAAACGTGGTTCTCTACCCAAGTAGTTTGACAAGGAAAATGATTTCTATTGGAAAAACCAGTCCTACTATATTAATAACAATATAATATTATAAACGCGAAACTTTGTAAGAACGTATGGATGTATATTAAGCTTGTTACTCTTTCACGCAAAAACTACCAAACCGATTTTGATTAAATGTGGTATGTAGGTATTTTAGGACTTGGAATAGCACATAGGCTACTTTTTGTCCTTTGAAACCGCGGGTGGAACCGCGGGACGTAGCTAGGTAGACTATAAAGTTTAACCACGAGGAAGAAGCCCCTACAATATGTTAATACGACGCAGGTTTTTGTTGCAATAATACATTTTATACACACGACGTTGCACCTAGATATTTTAAGTAATGTAGTTTAAGCTCAAAACTTGAACTTAGAAGGCTCAATAGCTCAAAGGTACGTATCACAAAAAGGTAAATAAATAATAAAGAACTAAAAATAAAAGAATAGAGTTGAGTGCGGCAAATGCGGGTGCTACCTCTAAAACGGCGTTACACCGGCCACATGATATAGGTCAGTAGATCCGAATTAAAATCACATCATTCAAAGGACAATAATAAAATGTTTTTTTTTATCGTCAAACGTAATTTCATCAAAATTGGCATCACCAAAATAACATTCACAGAAACGATTCCCAATTTCATTTTTCCCAATTAATTTTAACAATAGCGTTGTATAAGTAACGATTGATTTTAATTAAGAGATATTGAATCTGCTATTGTGTTTTTCGGACTGCTTGATTAGATTTTCGAAACAATGTGTAGGGGGACAGATAACAAATTGGAATTGCGACTTTATTGAAATTTGTTCGCGCTTACTGCTATATACATCACCGTTTGTTTTGTCAATGAATATAGGATCAGAATTTGAATAAAAATACCGACAACTTAAAATAAAAACGAATACACAAAGAAACATTGAAAAATGAACAAAGTTTGCGCAATATAACAAATATGATATTATTGACATTGGTATCAAAATAATACTTTTGACAGCCTCTTTGGTGTAGTGGTTGGGCAGGTTTGCTCAAATCTCATACACCACTAAGGTTGCGGGTTCGATTCCCGCGACGGAACAAATGTTTGTGGGAAAAAAAGCGCAAGCATTTCTTTCGTGTCTGGGTATTGTGGGACCATGGTCCTCATAGTTCCTGGTTCTCTAGATACAGAGAATCCTAGTTAGGGGTCAAGATCTATGTATGTGATCGTTGGGCGTAAAAAAAAGTACGATCCCGCTAAAGCGAGAGCTTGATAAAATACATGTATAATACAAAGTTTTTTAAACAATGAAATCGAAAAGCCAGTTGAATCGTGGACATTCGTTTCGTCAAATAACAAAACAATTCAAATAAAAATTGAATTAGGTACATGCGAAAAAGCAAAAGCTTAAAATGTATATACGCGACGACCTTGAGATAACATATTAAACTTCAAGGGCGCAGCGACCAATTTTTGATAAGTAGAACAGAAGTGACGATTTGAAATTTTTATGACAATACTTAGCTACAGTATTTTTTATTTTTATAAGATTGTATTTAATAATTGAATAATGTTTATTATACAATTTCTAATATCTTAATTGACTTGTAAAATATTTTATCAATAAATGATTGGATTGGATTGGATTGGATTGATAGAATATTTTCATGAAGTCATCATGAATTTTAAATAAACGGTTGGTAATAAGATGTAGAAATGACGAGAACGTAGGTTAAAAAAAAGTAACCGGTATCTTATTCAGGTACACTAAAACAAAAGTAAGGAATTACGAAGTCAAAATAACGCCAATATTTAAATTCTTAACATAGTAACTTCTATGGCTATATAAAAGGTAAGATAAGTTAAAATAATAAACTTCTATAGTAGAAATATACAACAACCTCATTGTCTGTTACCATGCTTATACCTACCTACTGTTGTATTTATATAAAAGCCTTTTATCAAAATCTGCGAACACGTGCTTTAAGTTCCTATTAATTTGATTTAATTATGTGAATATCACTACATAGTATAAAACAACGCTTTCTCTGTCCCTATGTCCCTATGTCCCTATGTCCCTATGTATGCTTAAATCTTTAAAACTACGCAACGGATTTTGATGCGGTTTTTTAATAGATAGAGTGATTGAAAAGGAAGGTTTATTTGTATAATAACCGTGCAAAGCCGCGGCGGGTCGCTAGTATTCTATAAAATAATATGTTTATATAGTAACTTCTTTCACACAAAAGAAATTGTAGCGAACATTTTTATTTTATGAATTCATGATTGCAAAACGAAACAGAGGCAGGTATTCAAAAAAGTCCACATTCTAAAAACTTTATAATAAAACAATTCTCGGGCCGCGTAATACGGTGAGAAATGAGACTGAAGAATTTAAAATGGTCGGCATTTACGGAATATTTTTGAAACAAAAATGTGGGAATGTTATGAGTTATTAGGTCGAGTGTTTAAATTCATAACTCGTGAAAGCAACTTCTGAATAGGTGATCTATGTTAGGTATCAACGTTGTCTATAAACAGGGTGGGGCAAATTTTTGGCTCCTTAAGGGTAGAGGTGGTATATTATTCTACCAATAAGGTTTTATAACAAATATCAATAAATAATTTGAATTTAGAACAAATTGCTTTCCGTGTTAAAAAAAAAAAATTGGTATGTTACTTTGGGAAAAGTGTTCCTGGTTTGAAATAGAGTCGATTAAGACCAACTTGCTTTTTTTGACAAATGTCATTTTTTTGGGTAAACCGTAACTTTTTTCAAAAATAAAAAACTGGCAATATATTTTTTTCAAAATAAAACAGAAAGTTCCTAAGAACAAAACCATCTAACTACATGCTCATGCTCTTCCATTGAGGTATTGTGGTATGTTGGTTGGTTCTTTTATGATCAAGTTCCTGCACCCCGCGGTTTCCCGGTATGAAAAGTATTTAATTTCGTTTTCCAGGACCTAAAGGACCTACATACCAAATTCATAAAAATCTGTTCAGTATAGTTTTTGCGCGAGTAACAAACATCCCTTTCACATTTACAATATTAATAGGATTTATGCGAATTTACCATTGGCTTTCCTAGCCACACGTAATTATTACCAATGTACCTTATTCCTTCACTTGTGGGTTGTCTGGAAGAGATCGCTTTGAGCGATACCGCCCATCGTGACACTATTATTAAGTTAGTTGTTATTTTAGTTTTTAATTATTTCTTTATTTTGGTGTTATATTAAAGTGTTATTCTATTCTATTCTATTCTTATATTGTCTTTGGAGCCTTAATTACAATGGGCTGTCCTCCTGTTCTCCTCCTCCTCTCCAATCCTGTTTCTGGCACACAGCATAGAATATAAGCTTTGATCAGCTAAGTATGCACTGAATATTTGCTAAGTTTCCGTTCTATACCAAAGGAATATGGGTCACAAAGCGCCAACGCAGCGTCTCAAATCTCAGAGGACTTGATGTGGCTTACGTCTGTTAACCTAACGTTTTATGTATATAACGTTTTATGTATATTTTTATTATACATATAAACCTTCCTCTTCAATCACTCTATCTATTAAAAAAACCGCATCAAAATCCGTTGCGTAGTTTTAAAGATTTAAGCATACATAGGGATATAGGGACAGAGAAAGCGATATATATATATATATATATATATATATATATATATATATATATATATATATAGTGGGTATATACAAATAGTGGATTTTGGTGAAATTTGTTATGTAGGTAGGTACGTTAAATCCTGGAAGAGAACATATGATATTTTTTATAAAAGAAACCGCGGGTGAAGCTATTGATTGATATATAAATTTTTTAACTTCTAAATTTTAATTAACATTATTAATTTACTACATAGGTATATATAAACGAATAAAATTGTATTTATCACACTGTGTTCATATTTGAATTAATATTAATGAATCCACATAATTCCGCTTTTGGACCATAATTTTAAATAGCTTTACAGGTGCTATTTTCCAGAGTGC
Source organism: Petrophora chlorosata (assembly GCA_951640565.1). NCBI lineage: Eukaryota > Metazoa > Arthropoda > Insecta > Lepidoptera > Geometridae > Petrophora > Petrophora chlorosata. The sequence goes on from OX621190.1 coordinate 8,745,360, forward strand.
TATAAATAATTATTTAAGCGTGTCATGCTATTTTAAATTATATTGAACAAACTAGCAGAATACGGATACCCAAATTTATTTACACATTTTTTTTTCCTTTATATGGTTTCATAGTCATTATGATCCCCATTTTTATTACAATCTAGCCAATTAATTAGGCTAATAAGGAATTTACATTTAACTTAAACTGATAGATAAACTAATACTAAGAATGTGTCCATTAACACTTTTCTTATTGTCTATATTAAGGGGAAGACACTTTGTTCTTCGTTATTTACATATTTTAAAACTCACTCTCGGGTCGCGTCTGACAATTTTCCAATTTGATCATGGTAATACGCAAGCACCGAGGCGCGGAAATATAATATGCAGATTTACGTGATGACTTCCCCGAAAAGTACCTACCTAAATAATATTTTAGAATTGCAAAACTTCGAAGAAAACAAACAATTCGTTAGGAAAATCTTCGGAATAATTTCGCCTAGGTAAATACAATCTCTTGCTTGATTTGCAATTCACATAACGGGCTTTCGATGTAAATTATTCATTTTATTTTTGCGTTTTATGACCGCGACAGTGGTGATGCAATATAGGTACATTTGTGAGCAGTAATCAACATCAACCTCAATCAGCGGCCGCCGCACTAAAACTATCTTCTTCTCTCGTGTGGGTGTGTGACCAACCCTGGTGCCGGAGTTTTTAGACTGCTCGGAGGCCTCCGACATGGCCTAACGACTGTTGTCTACAGACAACAAACAAGACCGACGGCTTAACGTACCGTCTAAAGCACGCGCTCAGATTTAAATACTCAAACGGTCACCCATCCAAGTTGTGACCGCAGCGAACGTTACTAACCTAGAAGATCTGTTACGAATGAACTACTGAACTAAGACTATCTAAACAACTTTAGCTATTCTACTCTTATGTCCCACAGGACGTGTAACACAAACGACCCTCATAACCTTCTTAAACTATTTGTTTAACCTGTGATCTCTAGTAATTGAAGGAGCACAATTTATAATAGAATAGAATCATTTATGAACCATAATAACAAGATTTGCTATTTTAAGCAAGTCCAATTATAATATTTTCATCATATCAAGTTATTATACACATAGAATAAAATATTTTAAATTTGAATTAGATAGTTGTCAATTATGTTGTCAGTTCGCCCGAACTCTATTTGTACAATATTTTACACTTATTAGTATGAATATTTTATTGTATTTGACATCACTCAAAGGAAAAATATTGGTAGTGTTAGCTTGAGCTAAAATGCAAAGCCAGGAAACCATCGCTGATCGTATAAAACTGAGTTACTTAACTTTTTCATACTGCGTCCGGTGGTTTAACTCAATTTTTATGCAAACAATGTATCAATTAAACTGATTGATGTTTGACTGCAATTAATGTCTTTTGAAGATGAAATTAATGGAACCCATATGAAATGCATCATCATTATCATTTTGTTCTTGCCATACTTTTACTGGGGAAGAGAAGAGAGGACGGCAAATTTCATGAATATTTCGCGTGTAACGAGTTTTAACATAATTGGTTCTCTTTGATTTGCCGCCACCATATATTTTGTGGTAACACGCAAAAGAGTTAATATGAGATGATATGAAAAAGAGTCAACATTTTCGCTGAAGTGGCAGGGGGCTGGTCACGTCTCTCGAAGAACGGATTACCGTTGGAGTAGACGGGTTCTTGGGTGGAGACCGCGGGTCGGCAAAGGTAAGATGCCCACCGGCCAGGTGGAGCAACGACCTGTGTAAAGCGGCTGTCAAAACTGAATAAGGAAAGCCAAAGACCGGGCTCAGTAGCGTTCGTTGGGAGAGTCCTATGTTCAGCAGTGGACGACTATAGGCTGATGATGATGATGATGATGAGAGTTAACATTTACCTCAGGTTACGTCGCCCCCGGTTTCATCAACGTGGTCAATTTTCCGGGACATCATATCCTAAGTTCTATTCCATGATCTAAAATAGGTGACCTATCCACCAAATTTCATTAAAATTCGGTCAGTAGTTAGTAATTTGTAATACTAGTAAGATAATGCAGTAAATTCACATGGAATACTTTTCATCCCGAAAAAACGAACCGTTCCTTAGGGAACTATAAATAACTGATGACTATCAATAGAATTTTACGCAGATGGAGTTGCGTGTATCAGCATAGTAATACTATAATTATGTAGTTAGCGCATCTAACCGTATAATGGTTTTGATGGAAGCTAGAGTGGTGCCAAACTCATTACAATATTCAAATCTAGCCAGATATTGATATGCAGTTTGACTTGCATACATTTTGTAGGTGACGAAGTTCTATAAAAATATTATAAAAAATTGGAAAATAAATTCGTCAAACAGCCATGACATATAAATATGCCATGACTTATTCAATTTTTATTATCGAAGGCGATATCATCGCGACAACAATAAAGGAAATGTAATTTATCCGACAAACCACAACAATTTTCAAAGTGGGACTTATCACCACCACTGAATTCAAGTCCTTTAGGCTCAAAGTTCCGGCAGTGCATAAAGAACTGTTCCTAAATTCTGACTTCTAGCATGTAGGGGTGGTATAATAATACCGGAGGTGAAATTTTTGAACCCTGTGAAGTAGTGTGTATGGTTTATTGTGTTATATATTTTTGTATATATGTTAGTCCGTAGGGTATACTCGTATATTCTATGGGCACTGTTTGTTGTACTTCAATAGTGCCTGAAATAAAGAGTTTATTAATTCAATACAATACAATTACACTTTATTACATACCACAAACATTACATGAAAAAAGAGAACCCTTAACTAGGTAATACAATTGGCGGTCTTATTACATAAAGCAATCTCATACAGACAACCTTTAGATGGATGGAATAATAATAATAATTATAAAAATAATAAAAATTAAATAATAAAGGGCTGGGCTCTGCGATGTCTGCCTATGAATGGCCAAACTTTTTGTACTACACCTCCAAAAAATTTAAAAATCCATTGTTCAAAACATGATCGAATTTCCATTTCCGCTGAAAATGTACATAAAAGGTATCTTCATAACGGCATAGCGAAGGCAGTCTTCGCATGATAGGGTTTTGTTAATTGACTTTTATCGATTCCTGTAAAACCCATCACGTGTAAAGCGAAAATGTTTACATGCCGTATTCCATTACTGAGTAAACAGAGATGACTCGGAGAGTTAATGTGGACAGAATCAGAGGTCTTGATGCTTTTAGAAATTAGATTTTACGTTCGATTGGAAGCAGAAAACACTTCATCATCATCAGCACATTTTATTCCCACTGCTGGGACACGGGCCTTCTGTCATTCATAACTCGAACTGCCTGTCAGTTCACAGATATAAACATCCCCACCGTGTTTATTTTCTATAGTGTATAAATTTGGTTCTATAGTGTGGGACCCAAGAACTAAAAAGTACAGTCTCATGGAGAGAGTGCATAGAAAGTTCGCCAGGTACCTCCATAAAAGAAGTTACGGGTATTATCCTTTTCTTTCCCTTCGTTATTTGTCTCAGGAATGGTCGGTCTTGCTTGACACTCTAGAGCTTAGGCGTAAGCTTTGACTCATAATCCACTACTGTATGCTGATGCGTAACAAGGTGGACAATCCTTCAGTGTTGGGTAGACTTAACTACTCTTTGTGCCACAGAATTACATCCGTGCAGGTCAGCGATGTCGGCATCAGTTGTTAATGCACCCAAGTTACGCACATGTAATGGTCATAATGCCTCTATGGCGAGGGCTGTGAAGCTCATCAACCGTTTCTGAACGATGTCCATAATGCTGACATATGAGTATATGCTGACTCTATTAGCAGCATCTCTAAATATCTGGTATGACAATAAATAAATAGAGAGAGTATGAGCCGTAATTCAGCACGCTCGCTGGCCCAATAGGAGTGGTTGGATGGCACATTTCCTTGAATATATTTGATTAATTCTTGGATATGCCGATTTCCCTACGATATTTTCCTTCACCGTTTTTAGAGCGAGTGTAAAATGCGCACATAACTTAAGTAAGTCAGTGATGCGGGGTCAGCGGGATTTGAACTCGGGTGCATCGGATCGAAAGTCACACATTCTCCCATTGAGCCACACTCGCTCTCCCTCTCCCTCGAAAACACTTTATAAGTATAAAGCGAAATACTTTAAACATTAATTGCATTTGACGCAGAGCTATTCAAACTAAGATAAATTGGAAGAAACCAATGTCAATGAATCAATAGTCTACTAGTATGTTATCTAAATGCTGCCAATTATTATTAAAAGGTAATTGCAAAGTCACGAACCCCTGAAAAAACATTTTATATAAGGAGGTCAATGTATAAAGTGAATCTAAGAAATTTTCTCAATTGCCGTCTTCTTGTAGACCTATCTTAGGTCACTTCGTCGCCTTACATCCGGTAAGATAGTTGCCAAATATAGATCAATAAAAAAAGTTGAATATCGTCATCATATTGCTCAACTCCACTCCCCTCTGCGACATCATCGCTGTTAGGTCATTTATTCAAAGTTGGATCTCTGTGATCTACTGTGCAACTTGCAGTGGATTCGCCATGTGCTGCGCGCCATGCATAGCCGATAGAAGTGTGTCGTGCATAATGCACATACGTGACTCCAGCATTTGCGCATCTATATGTGGAATTATTTATCACGGAAAGTCTGTTAGTTTAACATTTATGGTACGGCTCATGTACTCTTTTAACCATAATAAAATAGGTACGTGATGACTAAACTAAACTAAACGATTAAGAAGAAGATTGTATGTATTATGTTTTCTTACTTTATTATTATAATACTCTGATTTACCTACTTAGGAATACTATTATTTGAGCTCATTTTGATTTGTCTTCAGTACAGCCACTTTAATTATACTTACCCAATGCTTAAGGACATTGTATAAACTCACATTTTGAGAATGAAATAGACACCAATTAAAACTCAAGCCGAGCGTCATTATTCCGCGTTCAACAATATTCTGTTGAAAGGAGGCACAACCGTAATTTTTAACATAATCGCGACAAATCCCGCTAATTAACTCCCTAAGCCTCATTCATAAACATACAGGGAACAAAACGAGACAACTCCACCGCATAATCCCTTATAATTCGAACCCTGATGGGCTTACAAAAACCAACCTGGAATTGAATATTAAATAAAAGTAAATTAAAGCCATCATCTATGGCCCTGAATATTAATAATCCTGTTGCCTCAGAGAGTTAGACCCTTATAATCCAACCCTTCAGTTTCGTACTTGGCTCAACCTTTGTGTGATTGACGTTTCAGCGGTGATTATTGTTGGGACACTCGGAGGTCTCTTCATGGGACCCAGATTACGACCGCACATTTTTTGAATTCCGCAGTCGAAATGACAAAACGAAATCCCTTGGAGCCGGATTTAAATTGGCTTTTTACTTAAGTATACGTGATTTTTGGAGCATCGCATTGGCGTTCGGCTTTTATGTAATGTGCGATATTATCACAATTTTCTTTGGTGCTCTACAAAAGAAGACTTAATACTACACGGCTCTACTGAAATCAAGCTTTTTACGTTCTTCAGACATTCTGATATCAAAACAAGCTCACCACCAATTCCTTTTTTAAAATCTCGGAAAATAGCTTAATAAGTGGCCAGGTACTGAACTCTACGATAAATTAGGCCGTGCATAGCTAGTTCACACACTCGAATGATTTTTTTCAAGCGTATTACGAAGACAATCTCGGACCATTCAGCGATTCCCCCTATTCTCGGATGTTCTAAGTCCGGAGCAATGAACCGAGAGTAAGTAGGTATCGTAAATTCGATGGCTCTTACATACACATTCGGAATCAAAAGGAAGAGCCCTTGTGAACGACTTTTTCAGCGCTCGCGTTTGAAGAACTGTCTATTTATGGACTCAAGATGGGGGAATTGTAAAGGCATTTAATTGCACTTCATTGAACGTATAATATTAAAGGCTTAGGTACCTAAAAATAGATCACATCACATATTATAATAATAGATATGAATAGATTAAATAAATTTTATCCAGCTTCTCATTGATAAAAGTTAAGACTTAAAGAACCATATTCCAATTAAACAAAGTTTTTTGATAAAAAAATAATAAATTATTATTGGGAGCCATGTTTGTACATTGAAGGTAATTTGACAAAACTAAATAGGAACGATTATGGTCATTGAACCTAAAAAAACTAAAATTAATCTCTGAAACTTGTCGGGTTTTGATGGGATTTCGTGGAACCTAAATGTTTAATATTATAATCAATGTGTGATAATGGTACCTCATTTTACACCTCTTTTCTTTATAAAAAAATTATTAAGGAAACACGAGATTAGTAAACATTCTAGGTCGTCCTACTGAGATGGGAACACGGATAGTTTTCCATTGCAAACACCGTAACTGTACGATGGTGGTATGCAAACGGATTTGACTCATACACATAAAGTGGCTAATGGGTCACAAAGTTCATAGCTAACATAGAAATACGCTTCATGGACAGATCCAGGGACAGATAGCAATACGACTGTCGAGGTTGGAGTTGACAAGGACCACTGAATACAAGTCCTATAGGCTCCAAATTCCTGCGGTGCATAAAGAACTGTTCCTGAATTCTGACTGCTGGCCTGTAGGGGTAGTATACCGGAGATACAGGGAAGGAGCGAAGTTTTGGAAACCTGTGAAGTAGTGTGTATTAAATTTTATGTAATATTTTTGTATGTGTGTTAGTTTGTAAGGTGTATATTGTATGGGCCGCTGTAAATTTTACTGTATTGTAGGTTTGTAGGTACGTTAATTTGACTGAAATAAAGAGTTTAATAATAATAATAGGTAGAAGATAAAATACTCTTTAATGTATATAGATAAAATACTCCTTAATAGCACCCCTGGCCCTGGCACACATTCCCGAAAGACACCTATACTAATATAGTGTAGGTATCTATCGGGAGTGTGTGCCACCTACATATATTGTACATCTGTATTCATAGGCGAAGCGGCTTTTGAAATCTACACTGTTCTATAGATACGTCATTAGGCACAATTAGCGGTAATGCTTACACGCATTCATACCCGGATATTATACAGATAAGCGGTATTATCCGCTGTGCCGTTGAACAATAGGTGCCGCCGAATATGGCATGGGGAAATCCCCTAAAGTGGTTTTGGACGACATTATCGCGTAGTTAGTTATGGTTTAATCGAACAAATTCCATATCCAGTGTGAAAACGTGTATTGGTTCTACAAATGATGTCATTGTCGTAAATTCGAATGTGTCAAATTATGGCTTTAGGAAACTTTTATTGTATCTCTTCCGTGTTATAACAAATATTATGTAGGCGGAGGTTGCAGGTTGAATTCCAGCTGCGGGAAAAGTGTTTGTGGGCAGTTAAAGCGCAAGCATTTGTTTTGTGTCTGGGTGTTGTGGGACCCAGTCCTCATAGTTCCTGGTTCCCTATATAGATACAGGGAATCCTAGTTAGGGGCAGGATCTATGTATTGATGTTGATTAGACTTAGGTCTCATTATTATTGTTAGATTTCAAAATATTGCTTTTTCAAAATTTCTAGTCTAGTTTTTTAATAAATCTGATCTGATCTAATGGTATAAAACAAAGACGATACCCACCGTCGTCAACTATATTCGCTTAGTATCTAAAATACTTTTTTTTTATAAGACACTTCAATAACATTACGGTCTAGCCTAAAAGACTAATAAGTAATTTGAGTTTAAACTACTTGATGGATATTGATACAGTTTTCAGCTCATCTGTGTTTATGAAGAAGGTCAAACTGTACTAAACACAGTAGAACATTCATATTATTCGCACACGTGCAAGGCCGGGGCGGGCCGTTATTTAATAATATTTAAATAACCCGTTACAAAACTTAATATCCAATATTATCTATGAGTACATGAAGCAATATCACCGCCTAGCAGATGCTAAGGCAACCGCACAGCACACATACAAACCTATTCCGGCGTCTCATCAACAGAACCACAACAAAGCTCCTAACCCCACCGCTGAACTTAATAACATCTTATGAACCACTGTAGCCACAAAACAGGTAATCTCTAATCATTGACAAGAAAGTGCAAAAATATTCATAAGACTACATATTCTTATTACGTGCGAGAGCTAGGTCGACGCTGGAGCATAATGTGCTACAATGTGTTCCGAGGTAACAACCTGGGCTTATGAGGCTCTCGTGGTATCACAGATAAGGCACGCCGGAGGCTTTGTGAAGGTACTTGTGCAATGTAATAAGGCCAGGGTAATACGCGGTGTATATAACAGTGGGGACATGAAGCCGGTCAATAGACAAAAGCCGGAAAACGAATGGTTTTACAAATTTAGAACAAAATGTTTGCTCGAATAAAGTTCGAATCCGCGTCTTCGGAGTACCCTTCCAGAGCCTTACATTCCTTCGCTCTCTTATGTTTTTCAGTGTGGCCAACTCTAGTATCATTAAATACACATACGATAACCCATTCATAATCATAATCATTCAAGTGGTGACCGTAGTAAACTTAGCAGATCAGTTACGAACTAAGCGAGCTACGCTAAATGAGTCATGTTGTAGAATCGCAGTACAGAAAATTTTCGCGAGGTCGGATCCATCTAGCAAATTATTTTTTAATATTCTTGAATTTGATTTTATATTTTTGCCAAGCAAACAATATGAAAGGTTGCATCAAAAACTATTGCAAGCAAGGACACAATTTGAACACAAGTATACATTTTACCTAAAAAAGCCAACTTCAATGTATCTTCGAAGTCTAAGGTTATACTGAACTGAAAGCAAAAAGAATTTTTGAAATCGGTCAACAGTTGACGGAGAAATCAGTGAGCATACATAAAAAATATATTCAGTGATAAAAATATAAGTCGGTAATATTATTATCGGCTGGTATTTTATTAGGAGGTATTTTAGGAGTCAGTAAATTAATTTAATTAAAAGAATAATAATATTGCTCATCAATCATTAACTAAGGATTTCCTGGTACTTTAAATCTATACCACCAAGCTTTTCCCTAAATAAAATGTCTCGTGACAATAATGGATTCCTGACCTTCGTAGGTACTATGAGTCGACGTAATCTACCACTTCACCAAGCAAGCTCACTTCTTTAGGTGTTTATAGAAATGGAAATACTTTTAATCTATTTTGTTCTTTATGAAGACTAGGTATAAATATAAGGCTATTGAGCAGTCGCTCGGCACATGTGTGCAAAAATCTGATAAAGCTACTTTTGCGAAGGTTCTCTACTGCCAGACTGTGGTAACACGGGCCCGTCTATTCTCACCTTTTATAAACAATGTTTACGCGAGCCCAGCGGGACGCGGGCTCGTTGTATCAAGGACGCAATTAGTTCCAGATTCATTGTTGTTTTTCTACTTCCTCGTATGAATTCAACGGGCTCATAACAACACACTCTTGACGAGTCGTTACTCAAAATTCAGTGGTATGAGCACAATGCTTTCGCTATTCAAATGTTATAAAAAATTACGCTCTTTTTGTGCGCGTCTATGTCATAATCATAAAACATGGCGAAAGAGTATTTACCATTTTTTTAGGGTTTGCAGCGGAGTTTTGTATAAAGTTTATGTGCTGGGCTATTCTGTTTTAAACAACTTTTTAGTATTATATGGTGCGACTTTCTTCTTTTTTTCTCTTTGCCACATGTTTTTTTCCATGATGAAAATAATAAGTGCAGTGTAGGAGGACGCAGAAATCCTCAATGTTATCTCCGTTTTATTGCTTTTCTCAAATACATTTAGTTTCATATTTAGCCAACTGAACCCGTCTCAAATATACACCCTTTTCAAACTCGATGACAACATCAGAAGTGGGACATGTCTCGTCCTATTTCGCATGTAAGAAAACTCATGCGTAAACAGTAATGTACAATGATACAGCAGAAACGTGTACACTAACGAGTCCGTTTGTGCACTCGAAACATAATAAAAGTGCCCTCAAAACTTTGGCCTAACTAGAGACGTGAAATGGAGCTGGAGTGAGATAAAATTTCACGAAAATCTCAACACCCCTTCAGTCCGCAACGTTTTTATAAACGAAAATTTATTTGAAGTCTATTCGAGATGCGCGATTCATTATGCTCGTAGTTGCAAGAGTGGAGCGCGGTGGAGTAAGAGGCAAGTTTTAATAATGTAGGGCGGTTGGCAAGGCTTCTGCCGTTTCCTTCCATTCATCTCTCCCCTTTCCGGTTGGCGCAATTAAAACGGCGGCTTGTTCCGGCACTTAAAAAACTTTTAAAGTATAGGCACAGACAATTTGAACAGTATCTACGTATACGGGCGTATTGTTGCAAATTACGGGAAGAACATTTATGGCAAAGTAATTTGCGTGTTGAATTTTAAACCGTAAATTGTTTTGGCGAAGTGTCACGTTGTGTTTTAAGACTTTTTTGGCTTAAATTATACTTTGTTTAGGTCAAATTGAGTCAGATAGAGTTTATAATAATAATTTATTACGAAAGGCTTACAAATGATATGTCGGTAATATTTTAACTCGATTTTTTTTAACTATTTAGGTATGTTTCTAGGCAAAATTTCGACCGCAGTAAAAAGTGCGATGAGTAAGACATCACATTTAATTGATATATTATAATATTATTAATTTCCAAATGAATCAGCCATGGTTTTTCCTGTGAGTGATTACACTTTTATATGGTGAAATTTAACCCCTCAAATAGGCTCGGCAAATATCTGATTCACTAATAGGGGATCGGACAACTTTTCACAACGTGTTTTATATTAACTTCAATTAATATATAGAGCAATGAAAAATACTATTTTAATTAAATAACGCTCTAAAAGTACCTAAAACTATGTTTAAATATTATGTTTCAAATATTGCCGCGCAAAAGGTCACCTCAAAATTTGTGACGTCATATGTAGGTAGAAAACGACAAACTCTCCGAAATAAAACTTGCAAAGAGATTTAAATACGTTTTGTGAAGTTTGGGGACAATATTGTAGTAATGGAACGAAAAAATTAGCAAAAAAACATTTTATGAAAAGCAAAAACGTAAAATAAACACAAGCTTGACTCACGGCATTTGCCTACAAATGACGTCATGCGCTGTGATTGTTGTTTCGTTTGAGATGAAGAACAGATTAAAAATGTCAGAATTATTAGATTTTATTTATGGATTTAAAAATATAAATCATTATTATTTCACAAAAATATTGATTGAATGATCTTTCTGGTTCGACGAACATTCGTTCTAACTACATATAAGATTTTTTCTCAATTACTGTCCGATCCCCTATTGTGGCTAAATATATTCTACTTAAATAAAAGTACATAAAAAAGTCTAAAAACTCCGATAAATAGTCAAATAGCTTATAATTTTGAAATAGCGTAACAGATTTTTATGAATAATGCTAAGAACCTTCTCCATTTTAAAAATAGTTCAGTATCTGTGAAAAAAATGGCCTTGTCCAACAATTTGGGAGCTACGAAGTTAGTATGTGAGTCTCAATACTACGAAGCCACAAACAGACACACACACAGACACAGGTGATAAACTTATAAGACTCCTCTTTTTTAATTAGGGGTTAAGGAAACTTAAAAGACTTTATTCGCCAATGGGTTGTAATATAGCTTCAGTTTTAGGTAGTTAGTTTTAATGAGTCGCCTGTTAAAAAAGTTAAAAGGTGTTTTTAATTAAGTGTGGGTTGTTTTCAGAACCACGTATACGAGATAAATATAGAAATATCGCTTTTGACTTCGGATCAAGCGACAATTCCCGTTAACCGTCATGGCAAATGTCTTTTAAATCTCCTTTATATGTCAAGCTTTTATCCAAATTTATCTTATATGTCGGATTTTCGTCGTAAAAAGTGTTACGTAGTTCCTTATTGCTAACATAACATTATATTAGAAATAGCAATACACGACTTAAATACACTTTTTTCTTGTGTCGGTATTTCAACTTTTCTATCAATTCGTCCAGCATTATCAGAATACATCATCGTATCAAAAATCCACAGATGGCTTGTTGTATCCAGGGATCTCTTTAAGCAGCAAACTTCTGAATAATTGCGTGAATAGTTTTCTACTTTATGACACATGCAGTGAAATCAAAATGTTAGCACTACACAGATAGTGAAGCTAAAGTCATACAAATTTGGTGAAGCTTTTAAAATGTCGGATATTTTTAGACCAACGCAGCATAATCTCATACCGATGTTATGCAGATGTTAAGACTATAATGAAGTTAATGAAGTGGCGACGTCTTAACACAGTCTTGGGTGGCGACAGAGCCTTCGATCGTCACGGCAAACGTCTGAATCATTCGCGTGTGGTTGAAGCCATTCACCGCTATGTTCGAGTTCCGCTACGCGTGATTAATGGTCCCGCGTTCCCTCGACATTGTGTTTTTGTGATGCAAATAACTCGAGCCGTCGGAACAAGGAAAATTGAGTGGGAGGACCGAGCACCGCCGCAGTTTCAATTGCTACGCCGCTGAATACTGATGAACCGCTTCGGTTAAAGGCATTATCGCAGTTGCAGTGTTAAAGGCGGAAAGCGGTTGACATAAGCGATGCGATTTGTAAATAGTGGAAGCGGCTTTACAAATTTCTGCCTGTTGAGTTGAGAATCCGCAACTGCATACAAAACCCAACGGACGCACCTGTCACTTTATTGATATGATGTATTAAGCCGTCAAACGGGTTCTGTAGGTATATGTAAATCATGAACAAATAGGTAGAAAGGATGTTCATACTATTAACATATTCTGAAGCATAAGAGTTGCCCGAACTTTTTTTATTTGTTTTGTCTTTAATTTGCTAGTTCGGATATACTAACATTACTATTGTCTATTTACCTGTATATACCTATATATATATATATATATATATATATATATTATTAAAAATGCAACCTCCAATTATTAGCAGTATAACTTTATTCCCACGTCTCCACACAACAACCGATAAGGAAGGAATGACTCACAAGAGCCCGTTATACATTTATGTTTAAAATACATTGTATACAATAATACGATAATATAAATCTTAACACTACATTTTAACTGAATAATTATTTTACAGCTTTTTCCTACATTTTTACAATAGAATATTTAAAACAGATAAAACATAATTTTTGAGTTGTCATGTTCTTATGTTTCTATAATGGTAGCTTTTCACATTGGATACAACAAACAAAATATTTCATAAGTTTAATTTAGAATGGATTTAGGGTTATGATTTCTAACAATATGGAGACCTGATTTAATGTATACCTCAATTCTTTTTGTTTTTGGTGTCTGGATAAATTCTATCCTATTACTGTACCTATTTATTTTATTTAAGGCTTCAATGTTAGAGATAAAATGTAAACGCTTATAACGGCTCTACAAACTTAATATAGTTTAAGCCTATTGCAGAGCTAAGCTGCTTAACTTCTGCTTACGTATTATTAAAACAGTTTAATATTACACCTCCCTAATTAGATAGCCTTAAGAAAGCTTAATTTAAGTGCTTATCCACCAAAAATAATCTCGATTATATCTTCAAGCCCTTTTTACAACGTCTAAGTTCTACGAAAACAGTCCGTGAAACTTCCATGTTAAAGTTTTTGCGGCGGACGCTAACTATGCAGGCTTCCCTTGTCTTTCTTCTTCTTTGTAATGTGAAAACAATTCGTGTCGCTTTTTGAAAAGGTGGTCGCAACAAAAAACCCTTCGTAAGTAATTAAGAAGTTGGAACAGCTCATTGCCATACTTTCGGCTTGTAATACGCAGTTAATCTCAGCAAAATACTTGGCTCTGACGTTATAATTCACGAGGGCCCGCCTAACGCCAGCGACAAGGGTGAATTTCTTATGAGGACGACGTGTATTTGTCACAAAAATCTATATGTATATTAGGCGCGCTACGTGCCCCACGATCCTTCTCGGATAAGACGGCACTGACGGCGTCCTTTATTGCTTATAGTCCGACGACGTTTATATTTCTTTTAACGTACACTCACTGCGAATATGAAGTAATTCGGGAGCGCTTAGCGGGGCTTAAACTCGATAAAGTTTGCAATAATATTGTCTTCCACGCGGGCGCAGCTGGGTCACGGAGAGAGAACATTTCATTACGATTATTGCCGAGTTAATGATGTCTTACTAACTTTACCGAGTCGAGTCGGGCGAGGTATGCTGGGAATTTGAATAAATTCGAGCACACACGGGCTAAGTTACGACTCGCTCGCACCAACGAAGCGGGTGCTATGTCGTACAAAGAAACGTCGGTAATTCACCAGCTTAGTGCGATCCACTCTTATCTCTTTCAGTTTCTGCGAACGGCGACGCTCTTAAATCTTACGGGAGCTCGAATTGTAGGTGCTCACTCAAGAATACTTACAAGCCTTTAATTCGGCGCAAGTTATTGCATTATTTAGCTCCGTTTAATCGGGATTAAACTTTCGCTGAACCGTACTGGGTAGGTACTACGCTGCGACAAACTTCTCATTAAGAACTTGATAACATTTAAGTGAGTCTTTGCTTTTGGGTATGCATTTACAGAACGTTCGTTGTCTTATCTCTACTTTAACTATCCTGTCGACTCTAAACCATTTCTAATTCTTTTCCCACACTTCAAAATATACCTAGCGAGAGACGTCAACTTACAGTGACAAATATGCCATAACCGAAGCTTTTGCAAGCTGCTAGTAACCTGACTTATAAAAAGGGCCGAAACTCGACCCAACTAATACCCTTGTCATGTCGAAATGAAATTAGTTCAACCCTGCAGCTGCGCCGCTGAAAACCGCTGTTTGTACGAAATTTAATCGGACATGGCATCAATATAAAATATGGTGTAATATAGACCCCTATAAAGCTGTAAGATAATGGGAATTGGATTTGATTAGCTAATGACCGAAAATGTCTTAAGGTTGGTTAGAAACCATGACGTAAAGAACTAGATGATCCAATTTAATATTTCTTGCTATCGAGATTGTAAAATATTTACTTTTTATGTTTTAATAGTCTGTAGTTAGAAGTCCAATTCTACTGAATAAAAATATTCAAATCCAGTTTCGATCTAGTGTCGATATCATAAATGTCACAATTCGTATTCTGCCATTGAGGTCTAGTGTCATTCCTCATTGTATTCTGCTAGTTTAGAAAGCAACGCAACGTCAAACATCTTTCGAAATGCGAATGTTATTATAATGTCACCGAAAGTTGATCGAAATGTAAACCAAGTGTAAACGGTATTCTGCTAACACAAATTGCCAATATTAAAATTAAAATTCTGTGGCAGGGAAAATTGAGAGACGTTGTATGGACTTTTTGGCGGGAAGTGAAAAGTGATACGGTTCGTTTTTGTTTTATTTTCCAAACAAGTGTTATTTCGAGTGATCATGTGTAATATCGGTGGAATATTAACCATTATGTGTTCGTAAACGTGCACGAGAGTAGGCAAATGAAACAAAATAGAGAAAACATTGCTTTTTATGTTCTCCTTTACTGTTCTTCTTCAAACAGTCCATGGAAAGCTTGAATAAAGTTTCACCACTTTATTGAAGCACTAGGAGAGGGTCCGGCTTGTTGCTGTTGACCCACATTCTCAACAAAAGTATAATAAATAGAATATTAAACTATCAAATAAAAACTACGTAAGACATGGCGGTATGGTTCTAGAGACTTTAGCCAACCCTGACGGGCGAATTAAAAAAAAATGAGGGACGTTGTGAATTAACACCTCTTTGATCAAGAAAAAGTTTAAGTTGTAGTTGCACCTCTTTGATTGACATTTAACTTGAATGATAATGACAGTACACTGAGAGGCTCCTTATTAAAATCACAAAAATTCGCTTCTAGGTACAATAACAATTATCGCAATGAAGCATCATCGCTCAACATCAGGCGAGATGGTGGTGACGCAAGCTTATAATAAAATTAAAAAAAAACGTGTTGTAGCAAGGTTAGGGCGAAACATCCCCTTTAGATTTGAAGAAGGTACAACTGGCCCATTTTTAAAAACTGACCTGGGCGAATCTTCACCTAACCATTTTAAAAAGTGGACATTTTGCCTGCGGGCCAGAATTTGAGAGGGCGAGATGTACCCTAACCCGATTATATTCAGACCAGTTATTAAGTTATTACGAGCAGAATACCAATTTTTGTTCAATTCACAATTTAGTTTCGATTTAGTCATCTTTCAGTTAACGTCATTCAAATTCAGCAGAATTGGCCTTATGATTATTTTTTTAAGGATTTTTTTTGATAAATATTTTAATGGTTTTATTGTAATAATTGAAGTTCATAAATGCGTTTTTGATGCCAAAATTGAATAAAGAACTTTGAACTTAAACTTGAATGTAGAATATTGTAGGTATCGATAATTTGATGAATAAAAAAGTACAGATTTATAAAAGTACGACCCGCCCCGGCTTCGCACGGTTATTATACATATAAACCTTCTTCTTCAATCACTCTACCTACCATTAAAAAAAAACCGCATCAAAATCCGTTGCGTAGTTTTAAAGATTTAAGCATACATAGGGATATAGGGACAGAGAAAGTGACTTTGTTTTATACTATGTAGTGATGATGCCTAAACTGTAAAATATAAGGTATAAAATCAGTTTAAAAAAGGTATAACGAGCCTCTTAAAATGAAATGTAGGCTATCATAAAAAATATGTCCTTGTCGCTTGTAAAATTATTACAAAACCAGAAGTTGCATACAAGAGGTGTTCGGTACCAAGATTAACGGCAGGACGTAAAGTTCAACATTAGGTAAGCCGGTAGGCTTACTAAGCGCTTTGGACAACATACATGTAAGGCGAAATAATGACGAACGACCACACATCATTTCTTCTCTAAGTAGTCACAAAACTCCACACATATTACAAAATTGGAGTTTCCACACCACTCGGTTTACTCGCACTTTCCCTTCTCGCTCTTTAAGATGTGAAACGACCTACCTCCGTTGGTATTTCCTTTGAGCTATAACATGGAGTCCTTTAAAAGGGGTATCAAAAGAGTCCTTAAGGGTCGGCAACGCATCAGCAATGCCTCTGGTGCTGCCAATGTCTATAGGCGACGGTAACCGCTTACCATCCGGCGGGCCGTGTGATTCTTTGGCGGCATTTAAATAAAATAAAAAATTAAAACAATGTCGCATACGAATGTCGTATCTAAGCCTGTTTGTTTGTTCGCTCATTACGTCTAAACTATTTTAGTACGACTTTCACCGTATTTAGAAAAGTTTTCAAGGAAAGTTTTCGCGTTTTTTGAAACCATAACGCTATTTCTAAAACTTTAATTTTTATAGATATAGTGTAAAATCTCCTCGAATCTGTGGTTTATTTTTCTTTCCAGACTTCATATAAATAGTTTGTTGAAATTATATTTAATTTATTTACTAAATGGCGAGATGAACTGGCCATTCACCTGCTCACACAATACGCACGTAAGCAATTCGCCTGCCCTAAACAATTGCAGAACTGCGTACTTTGTTTTGGAAAACTTACGCGGCACTGCACCGCGCTCAACACCTTGAGATAGCTGAGGGGGGTGTCTCACAATACTCAGTAACTTTGCTCCCAACATAGCCCTTCAAATCGGAACGCAGTACGTAATGTCATTTGTAATTATTAACAGTATTTTTTTATACTCCCAACCATCATCTTCATACATAGATTCTGGCCCCTAACTAATATTCCCTGTATCTAGGGAACCAGGAACTATGAGGACCTACAACACCAACACACGAAACAAATGCTTGCGTTTATTTTACTGTTCACAAACAGTTGTCCCGTAGCGAGCATCGAACCCGCAACGTCAGTGGTGGATGGGATTTGAGCCCAACCACTATACCACAGAGGCAGTGAATTGATGAACGGGCCAGAACTGGGTCATGAAATCCAGTTTAAAGAATGGAAATTGGACATACTCGTTCGTAATTAAAGTTCAAAAAATTCAAAGGTAAAGAACGATACCAGTATTTGATATACATATGTATTATATATGCACCACAGAAGCATATATGAACGACTAGCTGTGGTGTGACTCGCGGTTTTCCGGGATACAAAGAAGCCTATGTCCTTTTCCAAGTCCTAAAGTACCTACATACCAAATTTCATCAAAAACATCCATCCATCCAGCCATCCATCCATCCAGCCATCCATCCATCCTCACAAACTTTCGCATTTATTAAATATTAATATTAGTATGACTAAATTATCGCTCGGGCACTGCTAATAGCTTATCATTACGATATAAAAAAAACCTTTAATATATCCTATTGAAAGTACCATCTCAGCCGCAAAATATTTGCCATTACCAAATGAGCTGAAAACTGTGCGTTGCTGGATAAAATTTTAAGCTCATTATTTTTAAATTTAACCATTGGTGATGATTGCCGGTTAATATTTTATTTGCAACGCTGGTTTTACGTGATGTGCATTAATTTAAAACCAGCAATAATGCCGGTAAATTATATAATTTGAAACGCAAACACATTTTGAATCTTACTGATATTATGAATACGTGAGTGTGTTTGTGTGAGGGTGTGTGCGTGTGTGTGTAGCACGTAGCTTCATAACGACTGAACAGGTTTTGACAAAATTTGTTATGTAGGCACTTTATGTCCTGGAATGTGACATAAGCAGTTCCTTATGGATTATCTATAAAACGAATACGTTATATTATAAATCCTTCTTGAGATATTGTAATGATTCAAAAACAATTTTCAACTAAATTTAATTTACTTAATTTAATTAAAATTTTACTTAACTATATGTACAAGAGCCAGAACAAAGCTGGGAAGAAGCTGCCAAGATACAGGTGTGTCAACACCTAGTTTGGTGGCTAGAGTCACAACAAATTGTAATTTGTACTATTATGAAATAAATAATTTTTAATTTAATTTAATTTACAATAATTCAAAAAGCACGAGTACAAGTAAAATTCTACTCGTATAATTGTTGACAATTTTATATTCACCCATTTGTAATACCTACGGATAAAATACTACTTCAAAAAAACTCTTGAATCAGTCGAAAACTGAATTCTGAGACAATTTTAGTAGACAGAACGCTATCACAACCTAATCAAACTCTGATATTACTCTACTATAGAAATAGTTTAAGCCGACAGGACTTAACTAAGACGCTATGCTATTTAGAATACATTCTACTCCAACAGCAGGTTAGATCGACAAATTGCCGCACTCCACCGTGGTCCAACTCGCACCTTGAGTTTTTATAAAAAGCAAGCCTGAAGTCCTGAATAAAGGTGGACTGAGTGGAGTGGAGGAGAGAGGTGGCGAGCGTATCGAGCTGGCAACTTCCCCAAGCGGAGCGAGGGTTGAGTAGGTGAAGTGAAATGAAGGGGCGAAGAGCGAGATTTCTGGTCGATCGTACTTTCTTCTCTGGAGAACCGTAGGCTACTGTAGGATTAGAATGCTTTCTAAATAGTATCTCGTCATAAAGTCATGTCGGTTAAAATTTTTGTCGATGTAGAGTAATGTCTGAGTTTGAATAGGTCGTGATAACGTTTTGTCTAATAACATTGTGTCGGCGGAATTCAGTTTGTGACTCGTCTTGTACTCAGGGATTACCTATTAGTCCTCACAATAAACCAAACGACTCAATTTTGACAAGATGAGGTCACACACATGAAACCTTCTTCAAGTCTTTCTCTAAACGACTCTCAGTGTTATGAAACGCAAGCATCATTACACCCTTGAGAGTTATCGCTCAGTTATATTCAGTCCCACACTCTCCCATTTACTTCTTCAGATATAACTAAAGACAGCCACGAAGTTACAAAAACTAGGCGAAGAATACTTAAGGGACATCGAACCGTTCATTTCCGTCGTTATTAATATCAGCTAAGAAATATGCTCCTCCAGGGCGCCATTACACTAACGGCCGTATAAAAGACAAATGAGGCAAGACTGAGATCGCAAGACGCCTCTAATTTTTATAATACACTTTATTTAGCGCCCTCCTTCAAACCAGCGTCGGTTGGTTGGAGTGGAAACTGTAATCTTTTGTTTCAAAACATAATAAAAGCGCTTTATTACAGTTATTATCTTAATTCACTGCGAATGACGCTCCCAGTCATATCTTTGATATTCAAAAAAATTCTTATTCAAAAAACGTTTCATATCTCGCCGAGGGAAAATGATTTGAAAGTATGATTGATGATACAGAGAAATGCTAAATCGAGGTAAGTACCACTTTACTGGATGTTTTAAATTGTGCAGGGAGGTGGCCGTTTTATGTGGGTTTGGAATTATTCAACTTTCATTGAATGTCAGTGGGCATCAATTATAAGTGAGACGAGAAATTGGACCATTTATAATTTTTGTAGATCTTTGAATAGACTGTTCGGAGGGTTGTTGAAGAAAACGGTAATTTTTGTGGGCCTTACCTATGGGGAAATGCTTTTAGGAAAAGATCTAAAGCGATCGAGCCCAAGGGGGCGGGAACTCATGCGCCTTTCGATCAGACGCACCTGGGTTCGAATCCCGACTCGGCCCTGCACCAATGACTTATAGTTAAGTGCAGATTTTGCACGCTCGCTCTAAAACGGTGAAGGAAAACATCCTGATGAAACCCGCTTACGCGCTTTGGAGTGGTAGGCTCTGGCCGTGGTTGTAATACCACCCACCAAACAAAGCCATGCCGTCACGCGACCTAGTCGTGTTTCGGAATGATGTTCGGTGAACCATCGGGGTGACGGGTTTGAGCAGCCGCTCAACTGCCGTCTCTCTCTAGATCTATGTGCTCCATCTTAGGCCACATCATCGCTTCACATCAGGTGAGGTAGTGGCCAAACATAGATCTAAAGGGTAAAAAAAAATAACGTGAGGGAAAACAATAAGGCTCCGTTTAGAACCCTTCGTATATGGGAGTCGGGATTGTATTAACATTAGTATTCGACAAGAAAAAAATATTACTCCAAGTAAATTAAGTATGTAGGTATACAAACTCTCATTATGTGGTATACTATTAGGTATTACACTCTCATAGTGATTGATTCATTGGCCGCGCTACTTACATAATCTGCACCCACGGCTCCATTGTCGTGATCTAAAGCCCTCGAACCGTGGCTAGTTTGACTGCGGGTTATAAATTGACTTCGACTTTGCTTCCGATGCTGGGAAGTGCCTAGAAGTTCTAATTCGTAGATCTAGAGTTTTCCAGTTGACTGGAAATAGAAGTATTTTTGAAGTTAGATTTATTGAGATACGAATTTAAAGATTCCAACAGAAAGTAACAAAATACTTCCTTGAGCAATTCTGAAGAAATGATTGCAAACGCAGAAATGTAGCTCTAAGGTCTCAGAACAAGTACAAAGATACCTTTTAGTTACTAAGCTCAATTCTCATATACCGGGGAGGAAGCAGGTTCGATTCCCGTTACGGGACAAACGTTTGTACACAGAATAAAAAGCGTTTGTTTTTTGTCTGGGTGTTATGGGTTCTCGTAGTTCTTTGTTCCCTAGATACAGGGAATCCTAGTTAGGAGCCAAGGTGATATAGTGTGTCATCGGGCGTTATTTATTATTTATTAACACATTAGAACTATAGTCACAGCTATAGTTATACCGACTTAAATTATGTTGTCAGCCTCTGTGGTGTAGTAGTCAGCCTCTGTGGTGTAGTCGTTGGCTTAAATTTCATACACCACAGAGGTTGCGGGTTGGATTCCCGCAACAGGACAAATATTTCTGCAAAGAAAAAAACGGCAAGCATTTGTTTCGTACTTTGGGTGTTGTAGGACAACGGTCTTTGTAGTTTCTGGTTCCCTAGATTAAAAAAAAATATAAATCTTTCAACCCAAAATCGTTTGTTATTGTCGGCTATTTACTTATCGATTCGGTATAATCGTATATCGCTTTTATCTTTCTAATCTTTGTTTATCACTTCATAACATACAGTTACCACGATTAACTTGATTAAAAAATGTATCTACTATGCTTGCCTTAGCTGATTTGCAACAAAACTTTTCCATCGAATAAATCCCGACTTCCGCAACGTCCCAAACATTTCAGCCGCGCCCTTTACATGTCCGGAATCGCAATAAAATCTATTATTAGACCGCATTTGCGTAAATATCAATTTACATTGGGTAGAAAACGGGCTGATATACCCTTACAATGGGCCATCCAGTATTAGGAAGATATATTATGAGTACATTGCACGTGCCCTGCTGGTGATATGAAATACGAAAGTTTTGAAAGTAAACATACATTACATTACATACATTTTTTAATCAAGTTAATCGTGGTAACTGCATGTTATGAAGTGGTAAGTATACACACAAATCTCGCCAATAATAATATGATAAGGTAAAATTTGTTTTTGAGTTTCTTTGGATACTCTCCAGAACTACAGATCCGATTTAGAAAATTCTTTACTATCATATCCCTGACTCTCTGAGTGCTTTAGGCTTTAATTTAACAATAGTATATTATGGTATTATGGTACTAGTGTGTAATGTTGGTAATTACCGCTGAGGCGCCATTGAGACCCGAGCCGTTAGGTGAGGGTCTTAAGAGAGCCGAGGACGGTAATCATCAATACACACGTGTATCATACGACGTTTTTCAGCACACTTGTGAATAAAATAACAATAAAAACTCATTTTCAACAGTGAAAACGAGTTGTGAAAAATGATTCGCTATGGCGGGAAAAATTAATCAGTTTTCCAATGCGCGCGCATTGCGATCAGCCACAGACTAAAGGGATGAGGTTTTTTTTATTGTCCGCGCATAGGGTTTGCGCCTATTCTGCCACGTACAAAATGGGGAATTTGAAGTTTTCTTTTATTACAGAGAAAACAAAATTTATATTTGAGTGAAAGTTTTATTCATTAAACACGTACGAGGTAAAATTATCTATTTAAATAAGAAGTTGCATGAAATGAGCAACCAATAGGAACATTAACTTATTTGTTCTATTAAACACGATCGTTTTTTGAATAAAAACTTTTTTTAAAAGCACCACAACCAATAAAATAAAAAAAAAAAAACTATAACTCACTAGTGAGTTATAGCAATGAAAAATCACAGTTTGATTATGGGTGTCATTCTGTGCCTAATTGCGGTGACCATAGAGCCACTTTATAAGCAAGTGTGTTGAAAATATAATAAATAATATAAAATTTATAAAAAAATAAAATATTTTTAAATGTCGACGCGAATTAACTCTCGGACGGTTGCTATGTTCTCGGGTAGTTCTAAATTGAAGTATGACAACACAGCTCAACATATCTTTACTAAGCAATATAGGTATTATGGAACTACCAACTATGTAGGTTACAAAAACTCTTATTTTTATGAAACTGAGTGACGAGACGAGCTGGACGTTTGCCTGATGGTAAGCAATACGCCAGCCCATAACAATAACAGCACCACCCAGAACTTTGTTTTGTAAAATCCTGCACGGCACTGCACTGCGCTTGTCACCCTGAGACAATTAGCTGTTGAGTCTCATAATGCCCAGTAATTTCGCTGGCTACAATGTCCTTCAAACCGGGGTTTTTCTTCCGGGGTGTTTATTGTTTTGTGTGTGTTATTACTATTATTTACTAAAACAATGAATGTGCCTTGTTCTGGGAGTTCATTACGTGCTCCGTCTTTTCTCTGTTAAGATTAATTGGCCAATATCTAAACAGAGTGGTATGAATGGGGCGATTTTTATAACTTAGGACGATGCCTATTTCTCTTCTATTCAACTATTCACTGATATTGCAAGACATTTTCTTCCGTTTTTTGAAAACTAGTAATGTTTAATCAGAAACGGTCATTAGACCATTCATAAGCCTATGATATTTTTAATATAAAATACTAGTTGCGCCCTGCAGTTTTACCCACGGTTTCCCGAGATCAAAAATAACCTGTACGTAAGTCCCGCACATAACCTATCTCCATTCCAAATTTCATCTCAATCGATTTGGATAATGTGGCGTGAAGAGGTAATAAACACATTTACACAGTAACTTTTGCATTTGTAATATTAGTAGGATTAAGCACTTTGGTATTATTTACCTACTAGCTGCGCCCTGCGGTTTCACCCGCAGTTTCCGGAATAAAAAGTAGCCTATGTGTTATTCTGATGTGTAAGCTATATTATTGTAAAGTTTCATCAAATCCATTCAGTAGTTTTTGGGAAAAAGAGTAACAAAGGTACATCCATACATCCATACATCCATACATCCATTCTTACAAACTTTCGCGTTTATAATAGTAGTAGGATTCCAATAATTTTCCTTATAACATAAAACATATTTACTTTTATTTTAATGGTCCTAACTTTTTGATGCTTGCTACCAAGTTTCTCCTTTACCGTCACTGAATATCTGGTAGCAAATACTTAACCATTAAGTTCTTCTATGTACTTTTTATGATTGTAATATATAAATCAATAATAGATATATACCTATATTCCAAGAAAATACAAACAACTGCTCCCAAAGTTTGATGAAAAGGAGACATTCAGCATCAGTATGTTGCGCTGAAAAATGCAAGGGTGAACCATTTTTCCGTGTCACTGTACAAATAGCCGCGGGGAATGACTTGAATCTTAGAAAGTCACTGGATGTTCTTTCTATTTGCACACTGCAAACTCCAGCCAAGAAAAATATATTCCAATCTAACACCGATAGTGCAGTGAGATGGGCTCCTAGAACCTGACAAAATCTAATTGGAGTAAGGACAACATAATGTTTATAAGAATGATTTTCTTTGATCAGTCTTTATTCAATAACGAAAGCTAACTATTATTATAAACTCTTTGGTTTTATTCGACTAATGCGCATATGGCATAGGGTGGGGTGGGGTGGGGTGGGGTTGGGTGGGATGGGGTTGGGTGGGGTGGGGTGGGGTGGGGTGGGGTGGGGTGGGGTGGGGTGGAGTGGAGTGGAGTGGAGTGGAATGGAGTAGAATGGGTGGAGTGGAGTGGAATGGAATGGAATGGAATGGAATGGAATGGAATATATTTATTATCATAAGGTTCCACATTATGCTTACATAAGGAATGTTACACATTAAGACTCGTCTGTACATGGGGTAAAGATAACATATTACGAATACGTAGTAATAGGTAGCCCCAATTGTTGTTCATGCAGGCTGTTGTGTATAAGGGTGCATTTGTTTACCACCAGTAGACAAATAAGTGATTTGATAGATAAAAACCGTTTTACTAAGAAAAACTAAGTTGGCTTGCAAGACTTGCGAACAGAATAATTTAAGAGGTTTAAAGTAGTAGACTTAACAATAGTTGGATAAAACGACATGACTTCTCTTACTGGTAAGCCTATTTTCACATTACCCTGCCGTATTGCGGAGGCCCACGCAAAACAAATATACTTAGTACTTATTATTACGTACAGCAAGTATGTAGCTTATCTCTCTATAATATTCATAACCTTTTTGTTGTGAGTTAGTCATAGAAGGTCGTATTCTTTTTACAAAATGCGGCATACATAAAATAACGGGATTACAAAGTATTAGGCTTTCCTCTTAAGTAAAGTAGAAACAGATAATCTCAGATGTTTACTCTCTGGGAAATTTGAACGAAACAAAATTGTTCTTACAAATCACAAGGGCAAGAATCTTATTTCATTATTACGTAAACTAGTGAACGAATGACCGCATTAATTATTACTAACAGCCTAACAAAAAATGATAAAGGCTTTTTTATGTTTGCTTTTATAACAAAAATAATTTTATTCTTGTATAAAATTAATTAGTACTTACATTTATTTTAAGTATCCTTTTGTCGGCGTTGCGCCTCCGGACGTCCAAAGAAAGCTAGCAAGCTTCTATAAAACGAGCAAAAAAAGAAGCAGCCCCAATGCTCCACCACATTCACGTGCCTCCAAGGCTTAAAAGTGGCATAGCTTCTTTAAAAAGGTCCTTCCTTTGCCAATAGTGAAGATGCCTTCAAGGCGCAACTAGTCTCTGGCAGGAGAGATACCCTACAGCATCACCTTATGCACTTTCCGGAAATCTCCCCCCCGGGACACAATCTGCCTTGGCCGACTTGGAAGTCTTTAAACAGACTCCGGACCCAAGTCAGATGTAGGAAGGAAAACACGTGCAGGTGGGGCTACAGCTCGGATTGTGTATGCAAGTGCGGTGTCTCTCCCCAGACTATGGTAAACCTTTTGTCTTACCCTGTGTGTCCCGCTGTACGCGCGAGGATCTGTACAATGCCACGGACAATGCTGTGCTTGTGGCAGAGTACCTACTGGTCCAAAAAGTATAAAGCCGAAGGATCGACTCGCTATAATGAAGAGAAAGTTATTTTAAGAAAATATAATAAAAATAGTCGTTGCTAAAAACGCGTATAAAGTAAGTAATAACTTAATTTACCTATTGTCTAAAATTCCTGAAATACTAAATCCAATTTGACAATTTAGTAATTACGTCCTTTCAATTTCATTTAATGTTTCGAAAATCCTGTTTAATCAAGGGGAACACATTAGCGTCTATTTATCTCAACCTTCGACTTATTGAATAAAATATTTTGGATATTTAATGCATTAGGACATGCTAGGTGCTATTCAACACCAAAATTTTGTTGCGTTATCAGCAGAACATGTTGCTTAATCTAATATTAGACTTGATTAATCAATGTGAACAATGTTGACGACAGATGACGTAGAATCGCCCTCGTAAGACGATAAAAGAAGGATAGAAAAAAGGTTGCTCGAGCAGTTGGCTTGGTTGCTCAATGGTTAAGGCGTCAGGACGGTATTCCAAAGACGCAGGTTCGATCCCTGCCTAAGCAATATGATTTAGCTTTTTCCTAGTTATTTATAATTTCAAATTGAAGATATTTAAAGGCCCATGAGTTTTCAATTATACACATGAACATTACAATAGAGATCTAGTACAATTTAACGTAGGTAAACTGTTACTTAGGTAAAATCTTTAAATCGAATAACAGTCCTATAAAGAAACAAACAACGAAAATACACCATGAAATCTCTAAAGATAGTGAAAAATGTATTTTCTTTCACAAAGCGCATAACGTAGGGAACATGAAATATGGTACGGATTTCGTACGGCTCAGCGTTGCGTTCGGAGTCTACCTATCGGTTTTCGTGTCTCGAAAAGCATCGAACTTATTTCGTGCATTTGTTATCCGTTCGGACTGCATCGATATTTCAGCTGTATCCCGGTGGTGTGATTTAAAATTGTATTTCCGTATGTTTTCCATGTATAAATTTTATATGTATTAGGTACTTCGTAACTGTCGTCATGGTTTGTTTTAATGACTTCGTTCCAACTAATGAAGTATCCGAAGAAGTCAGAATAAACTTCATTAACGTCTGTTTCGTTAGTCTAATGATTTGATTAAGGTGATTTAGACTCTTCTTCTCTAGCGTGGGTATGTAGTACAGAAGGATTCAGCTAGGCTGGGCAGCGTTCGGTAAACAACGTCAAGTTTTCACGTCGTCCATACCACAGTGCCTTAAGACAAAAGCCTTTAATGCGTGCGTCCTACTAGTGACCTACGGAGCCGAGACGTGGACACTCACAGTGAGACTGATCCATTAGTTCAAAGTCACTCAGCGAGATATGGAGAGGGCTATGCTCGAAGTTTATCTGAAAGATCCGCAATGATGTAATCCGACAGAGAACCAAAGTCACCGACATAGCCCATCGAATTAGCAAGCTGAAGTGGCAATGGGCTGGTCACATCTCTCGAAGGACGGACAACCGTTGGAGTAAACGTGTCCTTGAGTGGAGACCGCAAATCGGCAAGCGTAGTGTAGGACGCCCGCCGGCTAGGTGGAGCGACGACCTGCGAAAGGCAGCCGGAAGAAACTGGATGAGAAGAGCCGAAGTCCGGGCTCAGTGGCGTTCATTAGGAGAGTCTATGTCCAGTAGTGTAATACAGGCTGATGATGATGATGGTCACCCATCTAAGTTGTGACCGCTGCGAACGTTGCTTAACCTTGAAGATCTATTAAGAACGGCTAGGCAAGCTACACTATGAGCGCTATTTAATCTATTATAATTTCGTTTCGTCATAGTGCTCTTAATCGTATGTGTAACAATGGTGCAACGTAAACGTCGCAATTTATAAAGTCACTGCATTAGTGTAGATTTTTTTCGGTACGTCAATGCTAGAGACGACTAAAAAGAATAAGCCCTTAGTAAATAAAAAGCAATACTTGCCAATACAGTTTCTCCTCACTGAGTTGTTGACAAGCCAACTTCGCAGTATTAATATGTGTTTACTCCAAAACATCTTCAAATTCTATTTTCATTCAGCTTGGAAAACAAAACACGATCTAATATACGTCGCACACATTAACATCTTATTAAAACGTAGAAACCTTCCGTACACGTATCATCAAAATGAACGTAGACGATCACAGTAACGACATACACGCCTGAGACAGCCTCGACGCATATTACATCAACCGTTGACAAGCCTCGAATTAATTAAAGTCAAACAACGATCGCAGAAACGTAGTCAGGGTTTGGATTTACATTTTGGACTGTAGCAGGTGGAGTTGGAGATGGCGGGATGAGTTGAATCTCTACAGAACTGGGCACAAAAAGTTATGAACCATAAGAAATAAAAAAGTGTGAGATGAGGTTTTTGTCCTGGACAAAACAGGATTGTCATACTATATCATAATTTTTTACAAGAAATTAACCAGTCTGGCGTATGGTGGGTGAGTGTATTTGCGGTTCTTCACGAATTTTACCTCAAATCTGTAAACAACAAAAATCATTGATGGGTTAAAATGCAAACAATACATGGTACTCAATTCCAGTGTATCGTGTTATTGCTCTATCAATTCAGTTATTGCAATCTTGTTAGAAGTATTTGACATTCCCTATTCTTGCAAGGACGTGTTATTAGGCAAGCATGCGTTAATGCATATATGTACTATTTATATATATATATATATATATATATATATATATATATATATATATATATATATATTTAGCCTGAATCGTTCCACTTCAGGGTACAGGCCTCTCTCGCATTTTTTCACTCTTCGCGGATCCAGCTACTGTTGTCCAGTCTTTCATAAATAAATCCATGTCATCTTTGTCATAGTTTGCCGGAGGCATACAAAGAAAAATGAAATAAGTGTAGGTAAGTCAGGCTTTGGCACATTGGCACAACCTATGGTTAAAAATATTTGGACCCCCGTATCCCCTTTTCCTAGCTACGCCCATAAACGTTAGCATTCTGCAAAATTATCTCCGTACTTCGCAAACGGAATTAACAATTTCATTATGAGTGTGTGCGTATCCGTTTGGTTAGTGTTTGATGTTTGGACAAATCCAATGGTATTGCGGGTAGGCTCAGTACGTGCTTGGATTCAAACTGAAAATAATAATAGTATTTAACTCAAGAAAGGATAAAACGGAGAAACAGCATGAGTTGTGCAGTTGCGCATTGCACTGTGCATGTGCGCAATTGTAACTCAGAAACACGACCTTCTTAGCAATTTCATGCTTTTGCAAATGACCAACTATAAATCTTAATATCCCAATCCTAATCTTAATCCTAATCCTAATCCTAATATAATATTATAAATGCGAAACTTTGTGTGTGTGATGTTTGTTACCACGTAACACCGTAACTACTGAACCAATTTTAATGAAATTTGGAATGTTATGAAAGATATATTTTAGTTGAAAGATATTTTAAGTACTGAATTCATGTTAATTTTTGAAAATCAACCCCTGGTGCGTAAAACAGGGTGGTAAAGTTTGTATGGATTTTTTTTCCCTTGGTTCAATTCACTCAAAACTCGGTACAAATAAACTTGACTATGAATAATCAAACACGTATTTTTTATTTTTTCAAAACTACCCGTAGTAGAGGTGCATGGGAGTTCTGAAGTTATATATTTTTTTTCAGTGTACATTTTATTCCGTGGGTCGATTTACTCACTTAATTAATAAACTTTAACATAAATTTTAAAACACGTATTTTTTATTTTTTCAATACTATTAAGGGGGTTTGCAATAGAGTTCTAAACATTGTATGGAAATTTTATTGCTTGGTTCAATACACTCAAAACTCGGTTTAAATCCTAACTCTAATATAGTACGATATAATATAAAATGTATAATGTAATATACATCCTCTCACATCCTCTCTCTATGAGAGAAGGCCCGTGTCCCAGCAGTGGGAACGTAATGGGCTGATGATGATGATGATGATGATGATGAATGTAATATATAATATAATACATAATGTAATATATAATATACAAAATAATTTTTTTCGCCGCTTGCCTCATGTCTGGCACAACGCTTGATCACAATAATTGCAATGCCACCCAGAACCTGAATACCATAAAAAGCACTGCATAGCGCTGCACCCTGAGACATATTAAGATAGATATTAAGTCTCATATGCCCAGTGATTTTACTGGCTACAATGCCCTTCCGGTGCTGAAGGAGCTCCGGGAGATTTTAAACTCTGTTTTCTTTTCTGGGAGAACTCCAGAGGCATGGAGAAGGAGTGTGGTCGTCCTGTTCTTCAAAAAAGGTGACAAGACCCTATTGAAGAACTACCGACCCATTTCGCTCCTGAGCCATGTGTACAAGCTGTTTTCAAGAGTCATCACAAATCGTCTCGCGCGAAGACTCGACGAGTTCCAGCCCCCGGAACAAGATGGGTTTCGAGGAGGATATAGCACCATAGACCACATCCACACAATGCGCCAGATTATACAGAAGTCCGAAGAGTATAATCAGCCACTGTGCTTAGCATTTGTGGACTATGAGAAGGCTTTTGACTCCATCGAAATCTGGTCAGTTCTAGAGTCTTTGCAACGATGTCAAGTTGATTGGCGATATATCTAAGTGTTGAGATGTCTATATGACGCCGCAACAATGACCGTCCAAATCCAGAATAGTCAGACTGAGCATATCCACCTGCGTCGAGGGGTAAGACAAGGGGACGTTATTTTCCCCAAATTGTTTAGCAACGCACTGGAGGATATGTTTAAGACTCTAGACTGGAAAGGGCGGGGCATAAATTTAAACGGCGAGTACATCTCACACTTGCGATTTGCAGACGATATCGTCATTATAACTGAGTCGTTGCAAGACTTGCAACAGATGCTGGACGGCCTAGCTGATTCTTCCCAACGCGTCGGTCTCCGGATGAACTTAGATAGAACTACGATAATGTTCAACGAACATGTGTCTCCGGAACCGATTGCTGTTAATGGCCTCACTCTTGAAGTTGTTAAGGAATATGTTTACCTTGGGCAAAAAATGCAGTTGGGTAAAAAAAACTTCGAAAGAGAGGCCAACAGAAGAAAACAGTTGGGCTGGGCAGCATTTGGGAAATTACGTCGAGTATTTTCGTCGCCTATTCCAAAAAGCCTAAAGACAAAAGTCTTCAATCATTACGTCCTACCTGTCATGACCTACGGAGCCGAGACGTGGACACTCACGGTACGGCTGATGCACAAATTTAAGTCTTAGTCGCTCAACGGGCTATGGAAAGGGCTATGCTTGGAGTTTCTATGAAGGATCGTATCCGGAACGAAGTAATTCGACAGAGAACTAAAGTCACCGACATAGCTCACAGAATTAGCCAGCTGAAGTAGCAGTGGACCGGCCATATTAGCCGTAGAACCGATAACCGTTGGGGTAGACGATAGAACTCGTCTACCCCAACGGTTATACGGAGGGGAGACCACGAATTGGCAAACGTAGTGTAGAACGCCCTCAGGCTAGGTGGAGCGACGATTTTCGCAGAGTGGCTGGTAGCAGCTGGATGAGAGTAGCCGGGGATCGTGCTCAATGGCGTGCAATTGGAGAGGCCTGTGTCCAGCAGTGGACTGCGATAGGCTGATGATGATGAATGCCCTTCAAACTGGAACCAGGTTTAGTGCACTCCGCACTGTAGGTACGAAGCTACAAGTACATAGCCGGACAGACGGTGAGTCGCGCGTCGTTACACGTGCCGCATCAGAAGAGATAAGAACTATGCGATAGAAAGAGAGGCGCTCTGTAGGTTAATATGACTGGTAGGTATGCAGCGCTACACGAGCTGAATTGAGCTTTATTGCGTCATAGCAACAGTCGCTATTTGTTTAAATTTCTTTGCGGAGTGATGCTTCAGTCCCTTAGTATTCTGTGCTGGAACACAGTAACGTTTGCGCACTCCTGCTTGGCGACACAATAACAGGCAAAGCTGTAATGCCCAGAGGGCCTGCCGCATACGAGAGAACTAACTCGGTTTAAATCCTAATAATATTATAAATGCGAAAGTTTTTCATTTTTCGTTTACTCAAATCTCGGTACAAATAAATTTCAAAATAAATAGTAAAAATCTTTATTTGTTCTAAACTACCTCTGTAAGGGGTGCAAATGAGCTCTAAAGTTTTTTTGTAAAATTTAATTTTTTGGTTGGATTCACTAAAAACTCGGTTTAAATAAACTATAAAGTTAATAATGAATTACGTATTTTTTATTTCTACTAAATTACCACTAGAGGGTGTGCAATAGAGTTCTAAACTGTAAAATGCTATTGCATAATTCGAAAAACATAGAGTTTAGACGTGAATGACGTAAGAGTGCAATACACCGTTGTCGTTTCCATAATAATCGGTGATGGGGCATGCCTGTTTAGGAAATTTCGTATATTTTATACGGCAACCCATGTTTGGCACGGGAAATACGAGAAGAATCGTCAAACACGTGCTTAACAATTGAAGCCAGTTCGGAAACACATCAATCATTGATAGATTCGATTATAGAATAGATTCAAATGAATCATGATAGATTCGGAAATAATCATAACAGCGCAGCCGAATAATCAATCTATCCATCGCCACGCAGGCGAAGCCGCGGGGCGCAGCTAGTCAACTTATACTTACAACTTCTTGCGTCTATCCTTTTTGCGTCGGGGGTTTAAAATCATTTAAACTAATACATAGTTATGTATGCAAACCTAGCGGAATACTAATACCTACTATCTTATACTCCAAGGCTTCACCAGTAAGCCCTTCCAAACACAACTACACAAAACTTCGTTTCCAATATGATGCAAGAAAAATTATATTAAATCAGAATAGTTGAATTCCCATTTTCCAAACATTCATCAATGAACAAGTCAGCACCGATTCAGTAATAGACAATCACCGTGTAACATTTGGGTCAATCATTTTGACACGTTGAAAAAGCTAGCGAGCGGAATTGGAAAGCGCTCGAACGCTCAAACAGTGGGCCGCAGAATGATTTCTCGTTCACTCAGTAACGATTCATTTGAGAAACTCATTTGCACGGAGCCGCTGGGAACGATCCTCATTTGCGTTTGTAGTGGATCTGGAGCGGTTACTTACAACATGTGGATCGTTAAAGGCGCACGCTAGTCTTGCTAATTGCTGCCTAATGATTTATCGCGGTGCCTTGGCAAAGACGTATGAGGGATTTGGCATAATGTGAGTTGAGAATTAGTGATTTCACTTTAATAATGACTTTTTTGTTAAAGGCACATAGTTTTGATATTTTCCTTTAGGTGATTTTTTGCCGCTCTGTCTTGATGCGACTATAAACAGGTATGTGTATAATAAACTATACGTATAATGCATAATGTTTATTTATAGTGAAATGAATTTACCCAAAGAATTTTATTTTCTTGTGACCGTAAACCTACTTTCGGTAAATACTCAGCAGTATTTCGTAAATTTAGACAGCTATATGTTTCATAATAAAAGTCTTTTCCGCCTTGCCAGGTGATATCATATAAAGTAAGTTACGAAATGCGTTCTTTATCCGCTAACTTTCGCAAACTTTTCACCTAACCGCGCAGCAACAAAAGGCTGTTGAAAATCTGCACTCGTCTCACATCACGACTCGCGAAGAATGCTCGACATTTCGAGTACGCAGGGAGCAGTGGAACAGTGACATCTTCCCACTTAGCGTCCTTGCGAAGACGACTTCTCATCATTTAAAACAAAGGGTGAAATTGCCCGAGGCAGCATGCATTCCACGGTTCTCTGCGGTGCTCCCTTGTACGTTGACCGCAGTCGAGGGCACTGTGGCCACGCTACATCTGTAAAGCAGCTTTTTTACTCACTAACGAGTTCTTTCACCGCACATTTTCAGAGAGCGATTTTCGTGCTACGGTATTTATTTGTGAACGTTTTTGTGTTTAGTATTAAATTTACTCTTAACGCTTAAATGTTGACCGCAGTCTGCCCCTAACGACTTTACATCAAATTTGTCGCGTCACGCAATATAAAAAGTATTTCAAGTTTCGCATTTTTCAGCGATATTAAAAAGTGACGTCACATCACAGGCCCCCCATAAATATTCAGACGTTTATCCCGACGTTGACGTTTCATTTAGAGGGCACCCGATGACTCCGTATTTTATATATTATTATTTCGGGAAACGTTAAGTAATATTAACGTCAACAAAAAGGTTCTGAAGTGACCCAGCATTAAAGTCAGCTTATGACTGAGCGTGATAGATTACCGAGCGCCCTCTCCCGTTTATTTTTTATTAAATGCCCCGGCATCTGGCTTCAATTGCGGTAACAGGTTTTTAGTACTGGCGATGTTTACGCGAGAATCTTCTTGTTATTTAAAATACAGATAAAAAATACCAATGTAAAGGAATACTCGGGCAGTAGTTTCTCGATGGCTGGCCGCGGTTAATGAGACGTACAAATGAGTCCGTACTTTTCCGGTCGAGCGAACCTGGTTAAGTTTGTTTAGACCCGTAACTGAAATTTACTGTATTGGTACAGGAGCTTGTTACATTTCGGGTTTCTTTGCTTTAGAAATCCCGGGTGGAATGGTCCAAGTTAATAATAATGTAGGTTAATTAGTACAAAGACCCTACGGCTTTGAAGTAAGTTTATACTAAGCTATAAATATCTATAAGGTCATTTACTCTTATCACTACGATTTCAAAAGTGGAAGGCAGCATGAATAGTGGCGTTTGACACTAGCAATCGGCATTGTCTTATTACTAACAATGAGTTGTATAAAAAAGTTATTATAGCGGAGATTGAGTTTCTTACGAAAACCTAATAAACATTTCATAAATTCCAGCCAGCACCCTTTCTGTCAGAAAGGTACACGTAAACCTCTTGCACGTAAATGACACGCCTAAAACACAAGTCCAATGAAGCAGAAGTGAATGATGCGCGAGTGTTTTGTGGGACTAGGGGCTTATATAGTTTGACGCCGCGTTTTTATTTTACTGAGAGAGTGGGTAAGCCCCTTTTGAAGCAATATTTTTGGCGGAGAAAAATGACTACTTGTTTAGTCTGGTTGTGAGTTAATATTTTGACACAATTCTTTTATATAATTATATCATCCTTATGTTATTATATACGTATATTTCAAAGCATATTTTTATATATACCTACATACATTTAGCTTCTGTCTCTCGCAGATCTGACCTCAGTTATAATAACTGAGGTCGGTCTCTTCTGTGGTACTAATACATAATACATCAGCTGTTCTATATCTATGGGGACTTTAAAACATAAAAGTTAACAGTGGGCAGGCGTGGCGATTACCATCAAGCGACTTGATCGTCGCATCAATCAGATCCATAAAAAACAGATTAAAATTTAGGTAGTTGAAATGCCGAATTTCAAATTAGAAAAACAAAGACTCATAGAATCTTCGTAAAAAAAGCAATAATAAAGAGTCGTCTAAATTCGCGCCACAGAAATCTGGCCGAGCAAAAATTAGACCTCTAAACGTGTCCATTGTTCAACCCTTACCGCAAATTCTTCCACTTAAGTCGGTCCCGTGACTAATGCCAGGGGCGGCGCCCCACTGCTACATTTCCTTTTAACCCGAGCGACCGTAAAGCGACATTGATAAGTGTTCGATGCGACACATCTCTATTCCGAATACGAGATAACAGCCGAAATAACTAACGGAAATCAAAACAAGCAATAATATACAGTTGATTTAGGTGATGACGCGATTGTCGATCGGCCGGATGTGACGTCACTGTGACAGACGTGGCATGACGCTAACAAAGACCTTGTTATCGATGAGCGTGAAGTTGGAGCGTGACGTACACAAATCAGACACCCGATGGTCGAGCATGAGAATTTTATTACCACTTTACTCGTGGTTGGTCTCTCGTATGCGGGAGGCCGTCTGAGTAGGTACCACACTTTGCCAGTTATTCTGCCGCCGCGCGGTAATGTGCAAGCATTACTGTGTTCGGAGCACACTTAGGGCATTTAACCAGCGAAATTACTGTGCATATGAGACTTAATATTTGTCAGTCTGTCTGACTTAATATCGTATGTCTCGGAGTGAGCGCAATGCAGTGCTACGCTGTCCTTTTTATGGAACTAAAAGTTCTGGATAGTACATTTGTTATGGTCAGGCGAACGACTTGCTTGTCTCATCACTAAGTTCCAATAAAAAAAGTGAAGGCGTGAGGTACACAAATCAGACAGCCGATGGTCGAGCACGAGAATTCCGTCACCACTAAAGCGTGTGCCTTCCGTCTAATCGAGTAAATGTTTCCGGCCCAGTGGCTCGGACACGTCGCGTAGAGCGGCTACGAGCCTCCGTAGCTCGGAGCGTCGTAGCACCGTAGACGTAGTAACGCTACGTTCAGTCTTGAACAAACATTTGTGCAGCAATCCAGCCACGTTTGATGGTTACATTGGAAATGGTTTTCTAGATCGTTTTATTTTATTATGATAATGTTATATGGAATTTCGCTTACGTCTATTGCTTTATATTGTTTACCACCATTTCCTAGAAATAACACTTTCAACAAACGTACTCGTAGTTATAAAGTACACAAATGCCATCGCGTTTTGCTTTTAATGACTGCATGCCA
Source organism: Petrophora chlorosata (assembly GCA_951640565.1). Classification (NCBI taxonomy): domain Eukaryota; kingdom Metazoa; phylum Arthropoda; class Insecta; order Lepidoptera; family Geometridae; genus Petrophora; species Petrophora chlorosata. The sequence continues at coordinate 8,782,214 of OX621190.1, forward strand.
ATTGCGTGGCAAATAAACCCAGAATTAATGTTGCCGTTAGGTGATTAATGTTACCATATGTAAATTATCGGAAATTGGATTTGTATTGCCATAAATCCAGATTAACAAACAACTGCGTAACAGTCGACAACAGTGGCGATTATTATTATTGCGTATCCATTAATGGGATTAAAATACAATTGGTCTTTTTATTTGCATAAAGTTCACAAAAATAATAAAATTTATTACTGAGCTCATTTTATAATTTTGTGTTTATAAACTTTAAATCTATAAATGCTACCTATAAAATTTATAAATTTAAATATGCAACCATAATTACTTAACTAATTAAAAGTGGAATAACATGCCACGTTTTGTTTAATTTATTAACGAACATATATTAAAAATTCTTTCGAAAATAGAAACGAAACGACACAGATAAAAGATAACATGTTTCACATTCGAAACGCACTCCTCTCGACAAAATTCAATCGCCAAAAAGTCCGGTCCAATCCTCGCTCAGATACCAAACCTTACATTTTTCAATCCGTTTGAAAATTATTAAAATCCCCGCAGTACGCTGTCGCAACTCGTACAAATGGTAACCGTTTGCTATAAACTTTTTTGATATTACTCAGCAGCCGGCGCACGTAAATCTGCCCTTACAGTGGTCCCGGCAACTTTTTCAATTTAACAGGTAAGGATAAATCGTTGATTCTTTTTATTTCAACATTGAACCGATAAACTCCCGAAAAAGTTTACAGCCTGCAACCGTCCGATATTGTTTGTTTCCCGTTAACTCGGTAAATCTTTTTTGCTGGCAAACTTGGGTGCTTGTTCGTATAATTCTTGTTTTTTGTTTCTTAGTACAGTAACTCATTTTCGCATTGAACTTGTTGTTTACTTCGACCCTTACTACGTGTTTGAGGTACGTAACGTGTGAATATGATAAAATGTATTTTTTATGTATCATTTTTTGTGAACAGCACAAACCACTGCTGGACATAGGCCTCTCCAGCTGTACGCCACTGAGCACGATGCACGGCTACTCTCATCCAGCTGCTGCCAGCCACCCTGCGAAGATCGTCGCTCCACATAGCATGAGGGCGTCCTACACTACGTTTGCCTATCCGTATGTATCCGTGTGTAATCACAAGTTTGTATTATAATCAAAACTATATAAAGTGGAACTATTAAAAATGATTGTTTGTACCAATTTGTAGAGATTCGAAAGAGTGGCTAACTTGCAGACAGTGATAGAAAGCTGTGTCAAGACATCAGCAATTCCTCAAAAGCATTGCCGATTTGTTATTGAAAAAGAAAGAAGTAGATGGAAGAGAGCCGGGGAAGTAAATAGAGAAAAAGCTATCCTCTACACCAATGCCAAGACATGTTGATGTAATACATTCACGGATAGTCCTCAAATTATGTAGGCTACAGGCAGGAGGATGCAAAGAAAACCAAAATGCTTGCGTTTAATTAAATATAAAAATTACATTTTAATTTCCTACATGCTAATTAACCTAATGGGTGACAGCGGTTCGATGTAAGAACCAGAAGTGACGGTGTGGGGGAAAGCTATATAATGTTAAAAGTCAGAAAGAGAAGACATGATTTGCTGCGTCAGCGCCTCGTGACTCGTCCTGCGGGTAGTTGGTATGCACCACGACGTCATACGTAACACTCATAACACACATGAGGGTCATAAATATTTTCATAATAAAAAAAATATTATTCAATAATAAAATCAATATCACGAGGATATATTTTGTATAGACCTACAAGCATATAATTAAATTTCTAGAAGAGAAAACATATTTTAATACGCTGGAATTACAATAAAATTACATAACTGTTGTATACCACAAAACTTCTTATTAATTAAGTAATTAGTGAATATTGAGCCACATTTCAAAAATTCTAGGTATGCATGTATAATAAGTTAAATTTAGTAAGCAAGCAATATGTTTCATATTTGCTGTCCACACAAAATTTATAATTTGTACACTAAAGATGCGTTCTTTAAATGAATTTAATAAAGAAGATTGATAATGTGTACCTATTGACATTTCCAAAACTTCACAAAATTAATAAGCTAAGACCACTATCTAATCCTACCAAAATAATATCACAATAAACAATGGGACAACCTTTCGGTGTCCTATATTCACCCTTCAAGCGTGAGAAGCGTAACTGACACCCGCGACAAAGTTCAGGTGGAATATAGGTGACACCTTGTGGTTAAAAGTCACAACTTGCCTACATTATGTAGTTTTAATAATGAACATCTGTTCATTGGGGGGTAGGTGTGAAAACATCCTTCCAAAGTTGCTCCTATACATTAAATATTTTTTAAATAATAATAAGAAGTTAATTCAGTGTTATTTATGTGTAAACATATAATTTAGTGTTTATACTTCACCTGCCTGTGTACAATTTCCTGCATTATCATCACCAAGATCTTTATCACACCACAACACCATGGCTACAACTAATCAGTCTATGTTTGAGGTAATGGCAGCCATTTCAAAAAGGATGGATCAATTTGAGAGTGAGCTCCAAAAGTCTGGTCCTACTAGCACTTCAGACAGCGTGGCAGCAGACTTCGCAGCCTTCAAGGCTTTCACTATGCAAGTGTTTCGAGCATTTCAACAACAATTGAGTGAGGTTGTGCATGATGTTGACCAGCAAGAGATGCGCAGTCGCCGTAAAATCCTACTTCTTCACGGCGTGCCAGAGGACAAGAAGGAGGTCAGTGCTGCGGTTGTGACCCAAACCATCACTAGTCACCTCAACTTAACTGATTTTAACCCGGAGTGCATTAGTCGCTGTCAAAGAATGGGTCGTGCAACACAAGATAGACCTCGACCTCTTCTCGTGAAATTCAGGGATCTTACTATGCGAGATAAGGTCTGGTACTCTAAAACCTGCCTCAAGGGGACGGGTATTACACTTTCTGAGTTCCTAACAAAAGCTAGGCATGATGCATTCATAGCAGCGAGGCAGCGCTTCGGTGTTGTCAATGTATGGACGCGCGATGGTTTTATTAACATCTTAGCACCCAATGGAGTTCGCCACCGCGTGAGCAGTCTCGGCGAGCTACAGAAGATTGCGCCTGTTGAACCCACGAAGCCTGCAACTAATGTATCAGCAAAGGATCCCGTGCTTCCCAAAACCAGGCGGGCAGTGGCTGCTAAAAAGTAAATCATTGTGTTCATGCGTTCTATTCACTTCATTGCAACTTGTCTTCGTAGTATTTTATCTTGTGACTGGTCATTTTTCTATTCTCGCGATCACCTAACTTGTTTCCAATACCCGGTTTTCTTTTACCGGTCTGACTTCGCTTATAAATAATTTCTAAATCTAAAACCGGGTACTTTTGTTTAGCAGTAATTTGGAATTTTAATGTATTTTACTTTTTTTTTCTGGACCACACGGATTTGACTGTTGACACTGTTGACAATGACATTTGATGCATGACATTGACTACTTGTGAGTGACAGCATGGTTGACTTTTTTTTTCCTTTTTTCATTAAGTTCGAGTCTTTTTGCAAATGTTTATTGTAGTAATGTTTAAAACAGTTATTATCAATTTATTTGCTGTGACCGTTTTTAGGTTGTGTTTTGTATTATTATATCACCGTGTGCATTTTAATTAAGAATCCTATATAACTGTGATTGTTTTTGTACGTACAGTAACTGGCAGATGAAGAACTTATTTTGGAACGCCTTATATTTTAAAATCGTGTTTTTTATATTTATTATACGTATATATATATAGATATATAAGTATAATAATTTGTATTATATATAGTATTCAATACATATTTAATTATATTGTTATTTATTCCAGATAATTTTACACATACATACTGATAATCATTTTAGTGATGACGTCACGTATCGACAGTAGTGATAGTGATGAGTACTTTTCAGTGAGCTCTGATGTTACAAGTGACAACAGTTCTGATAGCTTTGTCAGCATACCTCCATTATGCAACAACTTAGAAAGTTTATTTTCTGATGTACCTAAAAACTTTAACGTTATTCATATCAATGCCCAGAGTATTCCGGCCCACTTTCTTGACATGCAGGCATCTTTTGATGTTAAAAATATCCATGCTCTCCTAGTCTCTGAGTCTTGGCTAAAGCCATGCCTTCCTTCTGCTCTTTACTCCATTCCAGGTTTTAACTTAATTCGAAATGATCGCGCCGTGAAAGCTGGTGGTGGTGTAGCCATCTATCTCCGTTCACAGATTCCCTTTTCAATCCTAAGCATGTCCACACAACCTCCTTCTTCCAGTGCGGGCGAACATTTGCTTATTGAGGTTAACCTCTCCCATTCCAAAATTCTCCTCGGAGTGTATTACAGTCCCTCTCTCCGTATTAATTTCTTTTCCTCATTTGAAAAGATTTTAGAAGATTTTACATCAGCGTATACCCACACCATTATTATGGGTGACTTTAATACCTGTCTTCTAAAGAATGACTCTCGCTCATCTACTTTTCAATCCATCATCAACGCCAGCAACATGCATATACTTCCTTTAAGTGCTACTCATAATTTCCCTAATTCTAATCCTTCTCTCCTCGACCTTATTCTTGTATCCTCCTTACCGCATGTTGCTAAGCACGGGCAATGCCATGCTGATGCCTTCTCGTGTCATGACCTTATCTATCTTTCTTACAAAATTCGTCCTCCTAAACCTAAACCAAAAATTCTTCTGCAGCGTAACTTTGCTTCCATGGACCTGGATGCTCTCCGCGCCGATGTTCAGGAACTAGATTGGAGTCAGGTGATAAATGCCGCATCGTTAGATGCAAAAGTTGCGATTTTTAATTCTATGCTGTCTCAACTCTACGACATTCATGCTCCTATCAAGGCTATAAAAATGAAACACCTACCTGCTCCGTGGCTAACAAACGAAATAAAAGACCTCATGCATAAAAAAGTTACTGCAAAAGCCAAATTCAAATGTCGCCCCAACGATACTAATAAAGAGAAGTACATTAATGTACGGAATCGCTGCAATAGGGTGTGTAGGGATGCATTACGCCGCCATATTCATGATTCAGTCGAAAACGAGGACCCAGCAAAAGTTTGGAAATTTCTGAAATCTTTGGGAGTTGGTAAGTCACGTCATGATTCCGTTCATAAAGATCTTGACCTTGATTCACTTAACAGACATTTCTCTTCGTCGTCCGGCGTAGATCCTAGTGATAAACTTGCTACTCTAAATACTCTTTCAAATACTCCAACTCCCGATTATTCTCCTTTTTTCTTTAGTGAATTCACCGCAAGTGATGTTAAAAAGAGTATCCTCTCTATCCTCTCAAATGCAATGGGTGGCGACAACATCGGTCGTAAGATGATTCTGCCCGTTGTAGATGAAATTCTTCCTGTTATCTGCCATATCCTCAACTTTTCTATTACAAAGGGTGCCTTTCCTTCCATTTGGAAAGAGGCACATATTATTCCCTTGCCCAAAAAATCCAATCCCGTCTCTTTGTCCGATTATCGTCCCATCTCTATTCTCCCATTCCTGTCCAAAGTCCTTGAGCGTTTAGTCCATAATCAGTTAAGCTCCTTCCTTCCCAAAAATAATCTCTTAAATCCTTTGCAGTCCGGTTTCCGCCCTGGTCATAGTACTGTAACAACTCTTGTCAAAATAACAGATGACATACGTCTAGGCATGGAAACCGGTAAGCTAACCATCCTAACCCTCCTTGATTTCAGTAATGCTTTTAACTCAGTTGATTTTGATATCCTTTTAGCAACGCTCAGCTCTATTAACATATCTCCTTCGGGGATTGACTGGTTTCACAGCTATCTACATGGTCGCCGGCAGCGGGTTCGTATTGAGGATTCATTTTCCTCATGGTGTACCGCTGGGGCCGGTGTTCCTCAAGGCGGTGTCTTATCTCCTCTTCTTTTTGCTCTATTTATTAACACTATATCACAGTCTATTACTTCTTCCTATCACCTTTACGCAGACGATCTCCAAATCTACTCCCAGGCTCCGCTTGATAAGTTGACTGCGGCCATAGAAGCTACTAACTCCGATTTGTGCAGGATAGCTGACTGGAGTAAGCGTTTTGGGCTAAAAATCAACCCCCAAAAGACGCAAGTAATTGTTATTGGAAGCTCCAGAATGGTTACTAGGATTGATTTTTCAGCCCTCCCTCAAATTAACTTCGGTGGTATTTCTGTGCCATACAGCACCCAAGTTCGAAATCTGGGTGTCATATTAGACAACTCTCTTTCATGGGGTCCTCAGATTGCAGCTGTTAGTCGAAAAGTGTTTGCATCTGGTGCATCTCTTAAAAGATTACGCAACTTCCTTCCTACTGCAACCAAAGTTACGCTTGCACAGTCTCTTCTTCTATCTATCATTGATTATGCTGATGCCTGCTTTCTGGACCTCACGGAGGACCAGCTGAACAAACTTGAGCGTCTCCAAAATTACTGTATAAGGTTTATTTTCGGTCTTCGAAAATTTGACCATGTCTCTCAATTTCGATCAAAGCTCAAGTGGCTGCCCATTCGCCTTCGCCGGAACACTCACATCCTTTCACTTCTATACAATGTCTTGTTCAATCCCTTCACTCCCTTTTATTTGAAGGAACGATTTCAGTTCCTTCATTACTCCAATTCTCACTCCCTTAGGTCATCAGAAAATCTTCAGTTGAAAACGCCCGAACATGGTACTTCTTTCTATGACAAGTCATTTACAGTTCAAGCTGTGCGTCTCTGGAATGGGCTTCCGGTTTCTATTAGAAGAGCACAGACACTTGTAAGTTTTAAGAACCTAGTCAAAAGTTACTACCTTTCCCAGAGTGCTGCTGATAATTAAAATTATTAGTAATTTCCTTTATTGTATGTAGTATATATGTATGTGTCTATATCTATATATTAATATATATATTTATATATTATTTATTTATATATTTATATTTTATGTGTCACTTAGTCGTCCTTTTTTACTTTTTATTTACACCGCCGACCTCTCTCACTCCTTTAGTTCTTTCCATCCAAAGGTTGACTGGAAGAGATCGCTTTTAGCGATAAGTCCGCCCGTTGTACTATAGTTTTTAAGAAAATTTCGTGTACCTTGTTTATTTCTTGTTTGGTGTACAATAAAGCATTAATTATTATTATTATTATCATCTGTTATTCAGAACAACGAAAACAGCTGTGATTCGATGTTAATAGTGAAGAAAACCTTCAAACTGTGGCAAGATATGAAAATAAGCATGTTTGAAATATACTTAAGTTTTTAAACAATCATGGTCACTAATCAGAATTAAATAGAAACGGGATATTCTTCGCGATCATGGCACTTGCAACAACGCCGAAATATCATGTTCTCAAAATAAATCAAAAACAATGTATTTATCCCGTTTCTAAGTATAATTCTGAAGCATGTTTAAAAATTAGATTGTTAGAGGTTAGGTATGTGTAATCCGACCTTTGCAGGTATTCAAATTTATATGAAGAGAGTGATATTCAATATTTTTGACTACTAACTTTAGTTTTACGTAGAAGTTAGTTTAAAACTTTATATATTTCGAATGCGATAATTACAATAATTAAGCTACTTATTTAAAATAATACATATTCATTTGAAACACAGTGTAATGTAGAACCAAATTGGTTTACCGGTAATAACACTAATTTCAGTACTTAACATCATTACACTGATCGAAATTTCGAACAAAAAGCATTAAGCATATTATAATGACCAGATTTCAAATTATAACTTTTAATGAGTCGAATTTGAATGGTACCTCAATTAAAAGGTGAGCAAATAAAGTTTTTCAATCGAGAAGTTTTCTTATCTATTAGCCTCGACTGACTGTCGCCCAGATGAAGGAACGCCACGATCGCATCCTTTATACTCCAATGCTCTTAGTCATTAAAAGTTTTATCTGGCACGAATGCACTGCCACCGTCTCTACACAGTTGAACACGGTGACAGTATGAGCAAAGAATAGGCTCGGCATATGCCCGAATAAGACGAATGCCATCCAACGATTCCAAATAATTGTGATTGCAAGTCTTTTGAAAGACCATTTGGTTGCGTCTACTGGTAGCAGCGTGCTACGAGTAGACGTTATACGTGAGATATTGTATTTTGATTTTTGACTGTGGCTCTTCTAATTTTTTGTTTTTTTTTTGAGATAGGACTGATTTGTGTTAATTTATATGGCCTAATAAATACACGCCCTAATATGCTACTGCTAAAAATTTGTACTCCATGGCTACTGCCTATTAGGGCACATATTGTAATTTTGCTAATTTATTTATTGGTATTTCATTAATATGAAATTGATATTAACTACGTCGCCCATTTTAGAAAACTGTTACGAATGTTCTTTGAGAAAACTTCGCGGCTTTGTTAAGTATATTTGGTTTGTGAAGACAACATTGCGTTTATTACACTTCAAGGAATGAGATTTTTTCAGCTTCAAGTGTTCGCTAGAAATTTTACGGTTCGTGATCATACTGTTAATACAATTTGGTCTCGCTGGAGTTTATTGTACACGGAGTGCTTTCAAAGCGCAAAACCATTTAAGATAACGCTCAAGAGTGTAGATGCAAAACCTATGCTGTTATATCTATCTTATTGTTTTCTTTCCAAGTTTGATTTATGCAATATAAATGGTAAATTCATTTGGAAAATTTCTGAATAAAATAAGTTAGAATACATTTCAGATTGATATAAAAACGTAGGTTATTTGTATAATTTCATTTAAAAGTTTTTATTTGTTCCATCCAAGGCGTGACTTTAATTACGATAACACAAAAATGAGCTAAACTTTCGATTACATTATGAAAAACCCATCAAAAGTTCGCAGATGCGATTTCAATAAAATACTCTCGAGTAGTCAAAAAAGAACTTATCACCCTTCACCGTATAAAAGCAAATGATTCGACGAGCCATTTTCCACTGGCAAGGCACCCATTGAGCGCTTACAATACTGCCTGTCGTTGGACGGAACCCCATTGTAATATTCGGAAGCCATTATTGACATTTTCAAAGGGCTATTAAAATATTTTTTATTGAAAATCGTTTACGAACATTTTTCGGGCGTAAAGCTATAATTCATCGGTGTACCACACGAAAATGTTAAATTATGACAAAAGATGATGGAGGGTATTCAAGTGAATAATATTAAAACGTGATTTAGGGACAATGTTGATGGGGATGTTTACCTAATTGATTTTTAATGGACGCTGAAATGATAAGATAACATTAAGGAAACATTGAAGTTCAAGGACAGAAACATGAAAACTACTCGTAATAATCACATTAAAAAATATCTACCTACCACGGCAAGTTCTGATAGCATGGGGTGATAGAGGGAGCGCAATGCAGTGCTACGGTAATTTTCACGGTGCTTAAAGTTCTGGTGGCACTTACAAAGCAAGCGTGGTGCTTAACTCCAGGAGAACAACTTACTCGTCTCATTTCTTAGTTGCATAACTTTTTTTTTAACTTAAAACTGTAAAATAAAAATGTGACTAGTTGCTAAAGTACAGGTCACTCTTTTCAGAAACTGTGACTTTGCCTCTATACGCAAAACGTGTCTCGCGTTATTAATTATAAATTTTCCCTTAGATCCTTAACTCATCGTATCTAAAGCCGAGCATCGCCATAAAGTAAAGCCTTAAATCCGCTTCGGCATTTCCCGGCGTTCCTTAACCTCGTCAATTTATTCAGAAAATCTGAAATACGGCGTTTCATGTATGAAATTGCGAAGAAATTGCACTATAATTTCCACTTAAGCCTCTTACACCGTGCCCCTTACGTAGATGGCATGCCTACGTGAGCACTTACGTAAAATTAGTCACACCGGCCCACCTCACGAACTACGGGAAATGTTTATAAATATATTAAAATAACCTTTAGGCGTGCGATTTTGGTGAAAATCCATTTTCATAAAGAATTAACACAAGCATGATCAGGATTTTCGCGAGTGAATGTGGCTCAGTGAGAGCACCTGCGACTTTCAATCCGACGCACCCGAGTTTGAATCGCTGGTTTTATTTAAACAGATACTATTTGTTTACGTTTCTTATTCTATAGGAATTTGCGCCTTATTTTTATTGTTTTAAATTTGCTACGTGTTGTCATGTTTAGAACTAACCTCGCGTGTTACCGTAAACGATAGCTATTAATATTTACTTTATGGTTTAAAATTACAGCAGCTTGTAATTTAAACTTAATTGTTATGGCCCGAGTATAAACTGTCAAGAAACCTTAGCACCGGTTTATTTGATTATAAGAATGGGTGGTTATTTATTGATGCTAATAATTGTAATGACTTTTTGCTACTGACTTATTTTGGAGACATTTTTGAGGGAAACACGAAACCATTATACGAAATAATATTATAAATGCAAAAGTTTGAAAGGATGGATGGATGGACGTTTGTTACTCAATCACGCAAAAACTACTAAACTTATTTTGATGTGGTATGTAGGTACTTTAGGTTCTAGAAAAGAACATAAGCTACTTTTTACCCCGGGAAACAATATTTTTAAATGTAACAGTATAAACCAACGTCATCATCATCACCATCACCATCAGCCTGTCGCAGTCCACCAGTCCTTTTTATCCCGGAAAACCACGGGTGAAACAGCGAGGCGCAGCTAGTACGAAAAAATTATAAATATAGAATGAACCAACCATGAGTATATTATATACCCATCACTCCATTGACCTTTAACAAATATTGGATTATCATTTATATCAATACCATTGTCAAATTGCAGTGTCACAGTATAGAGTATACAGTGTCACAGTCAACGCAACAACCGCGCTATGATTGGACACTGTCCTAGCGTCACTGATGAGGCGTCCACAACTCCACACTGCAACTAGCTCGCTTCGAGCAAACCATTGTTTACCTTGACGGCTCTTTGATCGGAGGCTACCGTTCTAAGCCCCTAATGAACGAGTTTACTGCATGAACAAACAGAATTGGTGACAAGTTACACGTTAGGTTCCAACTTTAGAAGTGGCTTAGCATGGTAAGTGTTTACATGAATCACACTCATAATACTCTCAGCTCATATCATTCTGATGATTGATTTTTTTATATTTTTACGATTCTAAATTTAAGGATTCATCGAGTTTATATTAATGCTAGACAAGTATACGTTTTTTCAAACAAAATAAACAAAATATTTTTTTTCTTTTCATTGATGAATTCATTCTGAGGTAACAAACATAAAAATTATCGAATAGAGAACCTTCTCCTCTTTTAAGTCGGTTAAAAAGACAGAAGTGTTACCGCGAGCGCTGCAAATTGTTCGAAATGTCAAAACATTTTTAATTGTTTTGTTTATTTATTAGCAATTTATATTCATTAACTTCAGCCATCACGTTCCCACTGCTGGGACACGAGGCTTCTCTCATAGTGAGGGTATGGGCCATAATTCATCACGCTGGATTATGGCCGATTATTAATTTGTATTAATTAATGAATTATTATTTATAGATTTTATTATTATAATAACCGGTATCGCTAAGTGTAACATCTAATTACGGATTTACTTTATATAAAGTAATTTGTTTAGAGATTAAGTAGGTAGGTGCATAAAACGAATACGGTACACAATAAGAGACATAAAATAATCTAAAATATCTTCTTATAATAAATTTATAAAGTATATTCCCTGCTATGAGGTGTAGAGGTGCATTAAAAAATATATTTCGGAATTTCTACGGGAAAACGGGAAATCCGCGAAATCCTAGTATAAGTATAGTATATAGTTAAATTCAGGAAAACGACATTTCCACGAAACAATGGAAATACCGCGAACCGCAGCCAAAAAAGCCTGACAACGAAAATAAAACCCTTAACAATAAACAATAAAATCATAAAATATTATTGGATATTTTCAATAATATTTTATAATTTAAATATTTATTATTATTAGGATGTCTTAATAGGCAACGCTAACTATGGAGGCAGAAAACTTATATGGTTTAGGCTTGTATGATATTAATGCCTACATGCCTACATTATGCAAGTGGCTTCAGTTTTTCTTATGAGACTATAACCTAAGAATAGTAACTATTAATAACTATTTAAAAATATATATACATACCTACATTATTTTACTAAAATAATGTTATTTTTATTTTTAAGCTCACAACGCTGCCTTTGTTGGAAATTACAAAAGGAAGCCAGACTTTAAAAACAAATTTTAATCTTTAAACGAATTTATCGAAAAATTGCGCGGCATTTTTGTCATACGCTCCAAACTGTAAGCGGCTGCTGGCTGGTAAAATTATTCTGTGGCTTTAGAAAGAGTAACAAAGCGGCGAGTGAAAAATTTAATTTATGGAATGAAGTTTTAAAGTTCAGTTTTCAATGGAATGTGCGAAGTAGAACACATGTTACGGCTAAATACCTCTAGCTAGTAGAACGTAGTAGCGCTTTATTTTACTTTATTTGTTACGAGATAAGGCTCCGCCTGGCCACGTAGTGCGGATGGAGACGATCGTGCTGTGGTTATTTTGTTTATTTTGTTTTCTTTTTTATAACAATACAATTTTAAGGTCATTGACTTTAAACGTTTCAGCTTTCTACACTAGAAGTGTAACAAAACCATATCTTCGTCACTACCTAATATAATACGTAAACAAAAACAAATTTAATAAATAACGATCACATATATAGATCCTGGCCCTTAACTAGGATTCTCTGTATCTAGGGAACCAGTAACAATAGACACGAAACAAATACTTGCGTTTTTTTTTCTGTGCACAATCATTTTCCCTTCGTGGGAATCGAAACTGCAACCTCAGTGGTGTATGAAATTTGAGTCAACCTGCCCAACCACTACACCACGGAGGCCGAATAATGATGAAATAAGTTCGCTTAAAATCATATTTGATTTATTTTAAAACAATCGATGACATAATACGAGTACAGTTTGCAAGCTTCTCAGAATATTAGCCAATCAATTAAGACGCAGAAAATAGCCATAATCCGTCATGTAATACAAGATTAAGCACCATTAGGTTATTCAAACAAGCGGCGTTCGAGGAGGTAAATAGGTAGGTATAGTTAGTATTGTATAGCTGCCTTAAGCGGATCACACACCAAAGCATTTTACCGCTTTTGATATATACACTCGAGAGCAATGAATCCGGGTCACTTAAAGAATCCTAAAAATCTCGGAAACTAAAAATGCTAGGTTAATGCAATAAATTGTATTTAATAGACAATGTAATACTCCTTAAATGAAGGTATTAAAACTTCTTAGTTATTGTAAAGTTATATCATAAAAAAATCAAATTTGAAAAAGGGCCACTTTCGAAGATGGAACTACGAAATTACAGCATTTGGTTTTGCTTTTGTTTGTAATCTGTCATTTATGTGGGTACATAAACCATGTTGATAGTGCTCTATATTCATTATTCAAGCTGAAATTATGTCGCTTACGCCTGAAGAATGCACCAGAATACTTACAATGCTGGAAACCGGCCGGAGTCAGCGCGATACAGCCAGGACTGTCGGTGTGTCGCTGTCAACAGTACAAAGAGTTCTCCGACGTTACGAAGAAACTGGTTCTAACCTACGCAGACCAGGAACGGGCAGAACCAGGTGTACCACAGCACGAGAAGACCGATACTTGGTGAACACCATGCTTCGAAATCGCTTTCTCACAGGAACTGAACTCACCAATCAGTTTCGACGCCTCGGAGGAAGTAACCCAAGTGCATGGACAGTAAGACGTCGGCTTGCTGAATCTAACTTAAAACCCCTTAGACCTGCAAACGGCCCTAAACTGGAGCGTGGGCATCGTATTTCGAGACTAAGATATGCCCAGAGCCACGTAAATTGGAGTATTGAAGATTGGTCAAAAGTTATGTTCTCCGACGAATCAAAATTTATGCTCTACAAGCACGATGGAAGACACAGAGTGTATCGAAGACCAGGGGAAAGATTCAAGCAAGCATGCATCGAAGAAAAAGTAGCCTACGGTGGTGGGTCTGTACTTGTGTGGGCCGGAATTTCTTCTGAAAGTCGCACAGAGCTGGTGATCATAGAAAACGGCTCTTTAACTAGCGTAAGATATGTGGAAGAAATCCTCAATGATCACGTTGGTCCATTTATGGTCAATTTAGGTGAGGATGCTATATTTATGCATGACAATGCCCGACCTCATACAGGTAGGATTGTGAATGACTACCTTCAAGAGATGAACATTACTCGTATGGAGTGGCCAGCGCGCAGCCCGGATATCAACCCGATCGAGCATGCTTGGGACGAGCTAGGCAGATGCGTAAAACAACGAAACCCTCCCCCAATCACGCTTCGTGAGCTCAAAATTGCTCTCACAGAGGAATGGGAGAATATTCCCCAAAATCGTATAAGGAACTTGGTGTACAGCATGCCAAACCGCGTAAACGCAGTAATGGAAGCACGAGGAGGCAATACGAAGTATTAAAATTCAAGAAAATCGTAATAAAGTTCAACAATTTCATGTTTCCTATTTTTGTTTTAAGGAGAGATCAGCAGTTTTTTTCTTTATGTAATTTTGTGTTAATAAAATGTATGGTGACTCATATTTTTTTTACTTTCATTTAAGGAGTATTACATTGTCTATTAAATACAATTTATTGCATTAACCTATCATTTTTAGTTTCCGAGATTTTTAACATTCTTTAAGTGACCCGGATTCATTGCTCTCGAGTGTATTTATTAATTTATTTGTTATATTATTGTATTGAGTAATGAGACGAGGAAGTTGTTCGCCTGATGCGCCACGCCTGCCCATAACAATTGCAGTGCGACCCAGAACTTTTAATCGTAAAGAGAACTGTGTAGCACTGCATTGCGCTCATTACCCCGAGACATCAGATATTAAGTCTCATATGCCCAGTAATTTCGCTGGCTTCAAACCGGAACACAGTAATGCTTGTGCACTACTGCTTGTCGGCAGAATAACTGGCAAAGCTATGGTACCTACCCAGACGGCCTCCCGCATACGAGAGACCTATGACGGCAGCTGAGTAACTGTTCAGATTCGTCCTCCTGATGGTTCACGGGACATCATCCCGAAATACGAGTGGGTCGCTTGACAGCATGACTTGGATCGGTTGGTGGTGTCATAGCCTTGCCGGAGTCTACCATTCCACATTTACTTTAGCGCGCTATTAACTAGCTAACTAATTAACTAACTCCACACTAGCTCTAACTGCGCCCCACAATTTCTCGGGATAAAAAGTAGCCTATGTGTAAATCTAGAGTAAAAGTTATCTCCATTCCGAATTTCACTCAAATTCCTTCAACCGTTTTTTTTGTCTGGTTATAGGCTTGCGTTTGACCACCATCTCACCTGATGGTAAGCGATGATGTGGTCTAAGATGTAACACGCTTACCTAGAAGATACCTGTTCACTCTCGATTTGAAGAAGGTTGTAGTTGTCAGGAAACACAGACGTTGGCAATGCGTTCCACTCCTTGACTGTTCGTAGAATGAACGTGGCACCAAAACGCTTTGTTCGCACAGGAGGGATGTCTACCATATATGGATGTCGCATAGCTGTGCATCTGGTTGCGCTATGATCGAATGGAGACGGTGGTATGAGGTCATGTAGAGGTCGTTGCGGCGTGAAGAGGGAACAAACACACTAACACACATGCAAACTTTCGCATTTATAATACTAGTTGCACCTCACGGTTTCACCGGTGTCCCGGAATAAAAAAAGCATATATGTGTTAATCCAGGGTATGAGCTATGTCTATACCGAATGTCACTCAAATCCATTCAGCCGTTGCGGCGCCAAGAGGGAACAAACACACTTACACACTAAGATGCAAACTTTGGTATTTATAATCATCATCATCATCATCATCATCATCAGCCTATTAATGTCTCACTACTGAGACACGAGCTCTCATAGAGAGAGTATGGGCTATTATCCACCACGCTGGCCCAGTGCTTGTTGGTGGATGTCACATGCTCTTGAATTTTTGTGATCAATTCTTGGACATGCCGATTTCCTCACGATGTTTTCCTTCACCGTTTAGTGTGCGAGTGTTAAATCGCTCTCAAAACGGTGAACTTAACGCTCATGAGAAAGTCATTGGTGGCCAACGGGATTCAAACTCGGGTGCGTCGGATCTTCGTACGAGTTCTCGCTGAGCCACACTCGCTCTAAATTACGCTCGCATTTATAATATTGGTGTGATCTAGTGCAATGTGAATCATATGATTCACTCATTTAGTGTGTACTTCGTCTTATTGATTGATTCATCGGCCTTCCCACGCCTCTATTGTCATGATCTCGTGATCCAAAGCCTCTCAGGCTAGTTTAGTCTCAACATAGATTGAGTTTCGAACTATGAGTTTAAATAGGTTAAGCCGAAGATTAAGAGGGGTTGAGTATAAGGGATTACGATATGCCTAGTGCCAAACGAGCATTCAAGAGCGAGTATGGCTCAGCGGGAACTCGTGCGCATTTCGATTCGACGCACCTGGGTTCGAATCCCGACCCGGCCCTGCACCAATGACTTATAGTTAAGTGCAGATTTTGCACGTTCGCTCTAAAACTGTGAAGGGAACATCGTGATGCAACCCGCTTTCGCGCTTTGGAGTGGTAGGCTCTGGCCGTGGTTGTAATACCACCCACCGAACAAAGCCATGCTGTCAAGCGACCTAGTCGTGTTTCGGTATGATGTTCGGTGAACCATCGGGGAGGCGGGTCTGAGCAGCCGCTCAACTGCCGTCTCTCTCTAGATCTATGTGCTTCATCTTAGGCCACATCATCGCTTCACATCAGGCGAGATAGTGGCCCAACATGGATCTATTAAGCGTAAAAAAAAAACAAAAAAAAAACGGAGAGTACTTATAGGTATATAACTTAAGGAATCATACATAAGAGTAAGTATTGTATTGACCAGCGATGAAACTAGGTTACCTACATAAAGGGTTTATGATTTTTTTTCACTTGTTATACGCTGATTAGAAAGTGTGTAAGTGTGGCTTAACTTTACAACGAATATAATGAGAACGTGAGTCATCATCATCATCATCATCGTTATCAGCCCATCACGTTCCCACTGCTGGGACAAGGTCTTCTCTCATAGAGAGAGTATGGGCCATCATCCACCACTGGTCCAGTGCAGGCGGGTTGGTGGATGACAAATATCCTGGAATTTTCGTAATTAATTCTTAGACATGCCAGTTTCCTTACGATGTTTTCTTTCGCCATTTTTAGAGCGAGTGTTAAATCCGCACATACCTTAACAAAGTCAGTGGCCAGCGGGATTCGAACTCGGGTACGTCGGATCGAAAGTCCCACGTTCTCCCACTGAGCCACACTCGCTCGAGAATGTGAGTACTTTATGTCATAGTAGGTAGGTACTATAGTTAACTATATATTATGTTATTTTTCTTTTCCTTATTTTTTTGTGGAAGTCTAATGGTTTTTCAGATTAATTTTCAATTTCTTGATTTGAAGTTTTGATTTATACCTAGAACAACAAGATGAGATAACTAAAAATGAAATTAGATTTTTAATGAAAATTAAGTAGGTATCGTACTGTCTTCAATATACCGCCCCGTGACTCCTTTACCACTAGGCCACTGAACAGTCAGCTCGAGTAACGAAATTTATTCTGTACGTGTTATCTCTTCTAAGGGACGATTTTACGCTTTCTGTTTATCTCCTTTCTGAATATCTATGAATGAAAATGAATGTTTAGATGCAGACACAGTTTCAACTTTCAACGTCAAGGTGACGAAGATGTCATGATTTGTGGTAACCAATCTTGGTTTGTGGTAACCAAAATTGACGGATACGATTGGTTCCAATTTTAGCCATGTTGATTCAGGATTCAACTGGACTTCTTACTACTTCTCACTACCTTCTTCGTCGCACTGTACCACCTCACTTTCAACGTCGAGGTGACAATGACGTCAATATTTTTGGTAGCCAATCAATCAATCAGTTTATTATAAATACAAATTATGTGATACAATCATTTCTATGCGCTCTAACTCCCACACTAGGATAAACCCTGTATTGTAGGATTCTGTATCCAACCAATGAAATTGAAAGACACGATTGGTTCCAATTTATTGGCGTTGATTCAGATTCTACTGTCCGTCTTACTACTTCACTACTTACAACTCACTTCTTACTTTTTCGTACTCTACCTACTCTAAACGATCAACACAAAACTATGTTCTCTTAAACCGTATAAAATAACAATGACTGAGTCGGAAACCGTTACCCGAGTGTTTCTCTCTGAACAATATTTTCCAATTTAAGTGACAAAGTGCACTTAGGTCGGCTTGTCTCAAACCAAAACTTTGCCATTTGAACTGGAGCGAGTTGCAGCGAAGAAAGAAATCTCTTTTTATGTTGTTTACAGCCTTAAGTAGTGCAAGTTTCAGGCTAGAGTATGTAGAAATATTTCAAGAGCATTGTTTGTTAAAAAATATTATTGTGAGAACAGGAAATTTTAATTATCTACATAGCTTTGTTCTATCATGGAAAGCTGATTAAAAAATAGGGACATACTGCATGTTCTATTTTTCTACGACACCTGTCCGGATTATTAACTTAGTTTTCCCATCTCGTCCCAAAAACGACCATAGGACAGGATAACGCTAAGACATTACACTAAAATTATAGCTTACGTACTAATTGCTAAACCAACATGTGTAGGTAAAATAAAAAAAATAATGCCAAATCTCAACTAACAAAGAGATTTACCAAAGACTACTAAGAACACTTGCAACAAATACAAATACTCCTTATTGTATACCAATAACATAAAAAAAATTACAAATAAACCTTATAACTAGGGCAGTACAATGGGCGGTCTTATCGCTTAGAGCGATCGCTTCCAGACAACCTGTGGATGGACAGTATCGAAAGAAAAGAAGTAGACGGTGGTGTACAATAAATAAATAATACCATTAGATACTTATATAAATATATATCCTAATAAATAAGTATTAGTATAACTATAAACTAATATATATTCATAATAAGCATAAACACAGTTTTATGATTGCATGAAAAGCAGTGTTATTGTGGGAAAGGTAGTAATTTTTGACCATGTTTCTCATGCAACTCGCTTTTTAAAACAAGAACCCAACACAAATGTTACTCTCATATAATAGAATATAGAATTCCTATCGGTGGCACTAGTGTCATTCCTCAATGGGTGGCACAGATAATTCATGCAATGTCGTACAGTAGAAAAAAACTTCCCAATATTGTCAATGTTTTTAACTCTGGTGTCAAAATGCTGTCTGGAGCAAAAAGTTCCCGTTGTATATTGATTCAATTGCCTTACCGTATTTTCGCTGGCGAAGCGTTTGTTTCAATCAAACATTGAAAAGCTTTCAACGTATCTGCAATATGCACTGCGTGCGGAAAAATAACTGTAATTCTATTACAGCTCATCCGCGGGTGTGAAGTGTGGCGAGAAATAGTTTAAATGGTTTATTTTTGATGGACAACTCCAGCTTCCAATATTTTGGAGAGAAATACAGGCTATTTAGTTTAAAGGCTCTTTCGTTAGGTTTTTCTCAAATGAGTAGAAACTTTTCATTTATAAAAACGTATTAATCTTGTGAAATAATTAGACAGAGCTATTATTGTCTCCTTGTGACGAGTGCTGCGGATGGAGGAATTTGCATAACAATGTTTTGGATGGTGCTACAATCCATGACGATATACATATGCTCCTTAGCTACAACTGTTATGTGTAACGAGTTCTTCGTGCAAGTGAACGACCTGCTCATCTCGTCACTCAATACCATAAAATGATTTTTGTTCTCGAGGTAAATTTTCTCATTAGCTCATTTGGAAGTCACTGATCATGCTGGGGTGATTATTTATTTACCTACTCAATTTATTTTAGTATGAAAGTTTTCGTGAGTTTGATTCATTATAAATATTTAATAAAACGGCTAGAACTTACGTAGTTTGTCGAATTAGTCGACCTAGGTTTCGAGCATGTCCGATGCTCATTATCAGGGGCGAGTTTACGCTGCGAGATCGCGGCGACCACTGAAGAGCATCGGACATGCTCGAAACCTAAGTCAACTAATTCAACAAACTACTTGAGTCCTAGCCGTTTTATTAAATATTTACTCAATTTGTAGTTAAAACGTACATTTTTTAAATTTGTTTTTAATATTTACGTTGTCTTTAACAATTTTTTCCAGAGCCCACGTCGTGGTCGATCTTCCACCTAGTGTAGAGTGCCGTGTCTGTTTTTTTTTAAATGCAACTTTTCACCCCCTTTCCGTCCTGTTATACGCCTTTCATTTAATCGGACATGAAGGAAGAATTTCTTTCATGTCATGAAACGAGTATCCGTATTTTATGTCTAGCAAAAACTCCCCATGATTTTAATATTAGATATTACGTACTGTAGCAAAATGGGATACGCGCAATGAATTTTGCCGATATGTCACGAAGCAGACGGCTCTCAAAAATGACCTTTATCATGGAATGAGTCTCACGTACCGAGCTTTTTCATCTTTAGTGAATAAACGCGTATGAATTTACGTAGGCGCAAAAGGATTGCTTTGAATTTATGTTAATCTGATTCCCACTCTGACAGTTCGCGCGACTCTGTCCGCGTAGAATTCGGTTTATAGTTGTTATATTATGCGTTTTTTCGGGATAAAAAGTATCAATTATTCCTCTCCTTGCACGGTTGTCTGGAAGAGATCGCTTTAAGTCATAAGACCGCCGATTGTTACACATTTTGTTAAGTTGTTTTTAGTGTTAATAATTGTATATGTGTGTGTTTCAATAAACAGTTATTTCATTTTTCATTTTCAATCATTTTCCAGGACCTAAACTACTTAATAAGTACCTAATAACAAATTTCATCATAATCCGTTTAATCGTTATGAAGTGACAACTGACAGTTGCTTAATTGACAACGCGCACATGATGTCGCGAGTTATTCATCATTTTGTTAGTACAAGACTTCAAATAGATATATTAGCGCAGAAATCAGAAGTAAAAAGCACGTATCGCTCTGAATTAGTAAATAACCTGATAAAAGTACCAAACCATTTACTCAGACATAACAATGTCTCTACCGAGTGGAAATCGAAACAAAACCAATCTCACAACATATTGTTTGTTTGCAATTCGCAAAACTAACACAGGACTGCTTAATTGAGAAGTAAGGACTGGATTCCGATATTGGATTTAGTTTGGTAATGACTGGAAACCGCGTTTGCAAAGTGTAAGAACTAAATGGAACGAAACGAATTCGAAGCCGCCCGTGGTTCGAACAAAAGTGTCTGTGGTATATTATTGAGATGGGTGATTTTATAAGATATAGGTAAAATTTATTACTGATTTTTATTTTTTTGTCAACTGATTAGCACGTATTATAACCTGTCCTAAAATTTTAAAGTCAGAAATTTTTAAGTTTTAGTTGGCAGAACATACTTATCAGAAACTTTATTAGCATCAGAATAGTCATCCGCTTCGCTGCAGATGTTGACTCATCCTTTCACTCCACGCGGTCAGGTAGGCTCGCTTCATTTAGGAATTCGGCTGCAAGGTATTTTGGTGGGTCCTTCATACCCTCTGATATTTAAGTAAGATAGAGAGAGAGAGAGAGAAAAGAGAAACTACAAATAAAGTTCCTGGCAAATAATCTATTAGAAAACACCCTATTCAACTTGACTGCAAAGAAGCATAGGAAAATAAAAAAGCTCAGGAAATATTGTGAATGCAGTAAGTTTCTACGAATTGAAGAGAGAAGAGAGAAATTTTGAACATGAACTTACGCTACAAAATTATTCTTCTATATAATGTATGTGATGAGAGTTTATGCCAAACTGAATTATGCGACATGAGTTTCTACCCAAATAATTCATTGGGATGTGAAATGCAACCAGAACTGACCACAATATTTGTCATTGCTGTCCATCTAAACTATGCGTGTAAGAAATTGCACATAGCGATAAGGCCGCCCATCGTACCACCTGCTTATTTATTATGTAGTATTGTTTTGCTGTGTATTTGGCATTCTATAAAATGATTATTACTGTTAAAATTCTGAGAATAGAGTTTCTGCAAGAAATGAAAACTTACGTAATATTAGTATTTTGTGGCACAACTTAAAACTGTCCTACAGTGTACATTATAAATTTCGATTATATTAGTACCGATTGTGACATATTCGTCAAATTAGAGGCATTAAATAAATAGTACGACCTAGTCGTGTTTCGGGATGATGTTCGGTGAACCGTCGGGGAGACTTAGGCCTCATCTTAGCTCATCATGCTTCATCTTAGGCCACATCATCGCTTCACATCAGGCGAGATAGTGGCCAAACATGGATCTATAAAGCGTAAAAAAAAATAAAAAAATAGTAAAGTTTATTTTTTTAATTAGTTTCAGACATTAATAATAATAATAATAAGGCCAGGGGCGACTTTGTGGCGAGTCGACGGTGCGTGGCAACACTGAGCCTTACCCCGAGACTCTCTCTGGGGCTAATCGAGACCGCTGACCCCCGGCTTGCCTTAACTGGTCGTCCAGGGGTGGAGATGCAACAGCTAAGAACTAAGCTCCAAGGGTGGAAGTGTTAAGGGCATAACGCCGGGAGTAGCGTTAAAGTGAAATTACAGCACACCTCTCGACACCCTTTAGCCACCCATACCAACGTTGACCTTCTCGTCGCCAATGTACGGCGGCCCTTAAAGGGGGCCCGTTTAGTAGTTGGCTAGTCACCACCAGCCTAAATATTTTTTTATAAGGCGGAACTGGCAGGTGCCGAGGTTTCAAATCATAGACCGGTTCTCACCCATTAAAAATTCACCTCGATAGCCCAATCATAAGTCATTTCCATATATCCAATAATAGTCCTCGCACTCATCGGGGGCTGTCTTTGATTGCATCTTCTTAATGATGCACTTAGGGACAGTCCCCGATAAATGTTGCCCATTACATATCTAAATTAAATGCTCTAAGAGGTCTCTACGTGTTGGACTCATGTAACCGCGCAAGCCTTCCAAAGGACCGGGTGTATAACCCGTGAGAAAGAGCGACATAATAATAATAACGCCCAACGACCTTTAACATAGATCCTGACCCCTAACTAGGAGACCCTGTATCTAGGGAACCAGCAACTATGAGGACCATGATTCCACAACACCCAGACACGAAACAAATGCTTGCGCTTTTTTTTCTGTGCACAAACATTTGTCCCGTCGCGGGAATCGAACCCGCAACCTCAGTGGAGTATGAGATTTGAGCCAACCTGCCCAACCACAACACCACAGAGGCTGTTGCTGTAAATAAATTGCTGTTTCTATAAAAAACTAAACTAAACGCGTTCATTTTAAAAACAAGGAGCTTAAAAGGCAACATAAAGTTTCACTCACTAAAGCGTTCCTGCATTGCAACTACACTGCAACTACGTACTTTGTAACGTATTTAGTAATTAGCGGCGGGATCAGTTCCCAATGCAATGCTTTTAATCTAATACAATTACCTACCTTTTTATTAATTAGATTAGGTATTTGCTATAATATATACATTTTCGGATTTCAGTTAATTTTATTTATAACCGACCGAAAAGGAGAAGGTTCTCTACTTAATTGTATTTTTTTTAATTTTTTTTATGTTTGTTATCTCAAAGCTCCGTTATTCATGAACCGATTTGGATTTTTTTTGTGTTGGGTTCAATATAACTACGAAATTGGCTCATATAAATTTCATTGATATTTGACCTTGGACTTCGAAGATACATTGAAGTCGGTTGTTTTGTTTGATAAAACGTAGGTATACTTGTTACATTCATTAGGTTGTATTTGCTATAATAAATACGTACTCGGATTTCAGTAATTTGTATTTTTTCTGATAAACTTATTAATGATTCGACCTGTAATAACAACATTATTTACATTGTACGAGTATTTCATTGTCCCGAATTCTGTCACCGGTAAACCAGACAAGATAGCGTCTATTCATCATATTGTTACGCTGCTTTTTAGGCAAACACAGATCAAAAATATCATAAATGACGTCATATAATTGCTGACTTGCACTGCATATATCATTAGACTGCAGAACTGTATCCCAAGAAGTTTCAGATAACAAAGTATACGTAAGTAACTATGAGCTTCTAAGCTCATAGTTACATTTTTGAAAATTCCAGTCTTTTTTACATAACAAAAAGTTGGCAACTTTTAGTAGCGCTCGTAGCATAGCTTGCCAAGTCATTCGTAACAGATCTGCTATGTTAAGCAAGGTTAGCAGTGAACACAACATGGATGGGTGAACGTTTGTGTGGTATTTACATTTGCTTCGGAAGGCACGTTAAGCCGTCCGTCGGTCCTGGCTGGTGTCTTAGTACAACAGTCGTTAGACCATGTTGGAGGACTTCGGGCGGTCTAAAAACACCGACTTCAGGTTTGGCCCACCCACACGAGAGAAGAAGAAGCAACTTTCAAAGTTTTACTAATTTTGATTACTGTCTCAATTCGCGATATAACCTTTTTTAAAATATTAAAAAGGTAGATCGATAAATGAGGCTTCATACTTTTACACATCAGAAAAGACAAAAAAATTAAACAGCAAAGTGGTGAGTAGTGTACATACCCGCACTAATCAACCTTCTATCCTCACACGCACATTCACACATATACACCTTCACAATACACACACACACACACACCCTCTCACACACAGATGCACACATACTATAAGAACTTAACCTAATGATAGTATTTTACCTAACATCGAATAACAGAAATACCTAGCCATAATAATGATAACAAATATCTATTAATATTCTACTTAGTAAAAAAGTCTTTTGTTTCTGAAATGCAAAATAAATTAAGTAAATCTAGATAGATAAAGAGAAGTCACTGGCACTCGAAACACAGTTTTGAACTAGTTCGGGAGCCTATGGATAAAAAAAAAAACCGTAAAACTGTTGCAAGCAAATAAGCTCATATTATATTGTATTGTAAAGATAATATTAGAGTAAGCAATGCTTAGTATATGTACTACAATGCATGAGCGAAACGATTTTTTCCAAAAAATCATTAGGTAGTTTAGCCAAAGAAAACTAAATTCAGCCTTCGATAAAATTTTATGGTAGAGTTCCTATATACCCACTGCAATATTACACTGTAACCCCATACATTTTGTAATGTGTTTAGCACGGTGGCAACAGTAATTTGGTCTATGCATAGTTAATGTAGCCCACTTTCGTTCGGTCGTGTAAATGGGTATGAGTAATTTTATAAAAAGCAAACTGATCCCATGGGTTTACGAATTTTGGTTTCCAATTTTCATGTTTCGGTAGAAGATGAATGTTATGCATGGTATCGGCTTTATTTATCGCTTGTACATAATGTATAAATACTATATAACGTTAATATATATGTGAACGTTATATAATTTTGTATCTTAATGAACTGTAGATGATAAATAGATTTTTATATAAACTACCAAATTTATATAAAAGTTAAGTTGGTAATTTATATCTCGAAAAAACTATATTATTCAATATATAACAACTAATAAATAAATAAATTATACACTAATATATTATAATGTTTTTACGAATGAATGAATAAAGTTTTTAAGTTGTTGGCCTCTGTAGTGTAGTGGTTGGGCAGGTTGGCTTAAATCTTATACACCACTTAGGTTGCGGGTTCGATTCCCGCGACCGACGGGACAAATGTTTGTGGACATAAAAAAAGATCAAGCCTTTGTCTGGGTGTTTTGGGACCATGGTCCTCCAAATCCTAGTTAGGGGCCAGGATATATATTAAGTATATAAAAAAAAAAATTGTTTTTACTTACGATACGTACCACATTTTAAAACCTCACATAAATATAAACTCATTTTAGACCAGGGTCGATAATGTTTAAAACCAAAAAAAATAATAGTACACACACATTCTAATGGGTTTCATCCTACAACTATTTTTTTTACTTTTTATAATTTTTAAAGGCTTCTACCTTGGTCTATTTTGCATTTTGCCCAACGAAAAGGTCAATCCACTATAAATGATAGAAAAAAAATTGAACTTACAAACATTTTTTTTCTTCAACCCTTTCAGCCAGTTTTCGGCAAAGCAGATTCGTTTACTTCTACGCCTAAAGTGCTCCTTAAACTGTAAAACCAATTTGATCAAGTTGAAACCGTTTCGGGTACAGCTAGAAATGAAAGAAGCATTTTAAAAAAGGTCCTAGCCATTGTACCCGTTGCGAGGCGAGGCGACGGTTAACCTGTCGCCCGCCAGCACAAAGCCACTACAAAAGGTAAATGGGCTTTTTGCTCCTGAACTGCGCTCGTATTATGCTTTACTGCAGACGCTGTGCTGTACCTGCGAGCATTGTAACTGCGTCTTATTACAATATGCATAATAACATTACATTCATATCTGACACCGCGAGCGGTTCTGTTTATTAAAACCGAGCCGGAGTTTATGCCATCCTCTTTTGAATGTGTAATCGAGGTGCTTATTTGTTTTGCGTACGAGCGCGGAACTCGTTTTGTGAACATAATTCGCGTGGACAAATATTGATGTTGTGTTTTTAACTTTTAACATGCGGAGCGATGTTAACGTTTTGGGAGTAAGAACCCGTTTGTTACCGTGTTCGCTTCGGATCCGTGCCGGAACCGCACCGATTTCGCGTCGGACGGGCAATGAGACGTAAAAGAGAGCGAATTTCAGTAAACTTAAATTAAAGAACCCCTAACACAAAAACCTATTAAAAGTAAAACACAGCTGAACCGATTTTGATAAAACATAAGAAACTAAGAACCACCGCTAGAAAACCTGCTTTCGCATAAAAACCGCATCCAAATTGGTTCACCTGTTTAATAGCTACGGTTCCACAGGCAGACACACATAGTGGTCAAACTTATAACACCTCTCCTTTTTGCGTCGGGGGTTAAAAACGCATATCCATGTACACTTAAACAAGTTTTCGTATTGATCGTAAATGACATATGTCTATGATAACTTTAATATGTAATGACATTCCATTCTCTCAGTTAGTAGTTTTCATCCGTACGTCGTTAACATCCCACCAATCCGTACTAAGCGTTTCGCAGATTCCTTTATCATGCGAACTGCTAAGGAGTGGAACGCTCTGCCACCGTATTTGTTCCCAAACGGCTACAACTTGTGTCTCTTTAAGTCTAGAGTGAATAGGCATCTCATGGGCAAGCGTGTTCCATCTTAGGCCGCATCTTCGCTTTCCATCAGGCGAGATGGCAAGCGGAGAAGAAGCGAGGCCAATAAAAAAAAAGTTACTTATAGTTCGCCTATATATAGGTATATACCTACTACTTATGTACATTCTTAGTACAATATTTTACTTCAAGTATTTTCAATATCTCAGCCGTTACAAAACAACGTGTGCAAAATGAACAGTTTCAATCAACCGCCAGCGTTTCACTTGATGAATTCCTTCCGTAGGAGCAATCCGTCAATATCAAGAGCACGCGGCGGGAAGACGTATAGCCGTAAGAGTTAGAAAACTAACGGAGTTTTAGTGCTGTTTTATGGTTTAAGACATTTATTTTCTCAAAAACAGAATACAATTCACTTATATTGAGAAACACTTAATAAACTTAAAATTAAAATTTTCATACGAGGGCGGAACGAAATCATCCGAGACCAAGTGGATAACAAATACACTTACACATAGATTGACAGTAGGTAGCAAGTATAGAACTAAGGCTTATAAAAAAATGTTTTGTTTTGTGCTATGAACTGTTTTGACTTATAAAAAAGTTTTGTTAATCCCTTGAGTCGACAGACACAATGGTTTTTTGATTGTTTATTGAGCCTATAGTGTTCTGCGGTTGTCTATACTGAATAAATGTCATTTATTGCTTACTATATCCTGCAATTCAGTGCAACACGTGCCGCAATCTGTTTTTCTTCTTATTTCTCTATACAATAGTTTTCAGCAAGATGCAATATATACGAGCCCGTAGGTATACGAGCTCTGATTAATTACAATAAAATCGAAATAAAAAAAATGAGCTCCGACAAACCATTATAATTCTGACACCATTACCAGAAATGAGTTTCATTCATTTGTTTTTAAACTGTATCGAATTGGAGTTTGTTGTATGGACAAAAATTTCGATGGAAATGAGGGTTGTGCCGAATTGGGGCTTACTCCCAGAAATTACTGGGCATGAGACCAGGGTGGATACGCAATGCAGTGCCGCGCGAGATTATCAAAACAAATGTTGAACGGCAGGCGTGTCATAACGAAACGCTATACCTACATGTTGAGTTTTTTCGAGAGCCCCTGAGGCTAAAATCTAAATCAATAATGATAGGTGTGGGAAAATCCTTTATAGAACCATGGACGCATTTTGAAGAATATAAAACCTATTTTCCTTAAAACATTTTTGAAAATATAGAATCTAAGAAAATTTGCGATTTTGTCCTATTTACAACGAACAAAAAATGTATGATAACTACGGTTGCTACAATTTTGCAAAATTTTGTGAAAAATTAAACAACTAGTTAGCTTTTGTGTCAAATTTAGACAGTTCTTGTCTTAGGAAATATAAGATGGATTTTGAAAATATTAAATACCAATAATTTATCATTAATTTTTAGAAAAATCAAAAACCGACTTCAATGTATCTTCGAAGTCCAAGGTCACATATCGATGAAATTTATATGGGACCACTTCGTAGCTATACTGAACCCGACGCAAAAATAATTTTTCAAATCGGTTCATAAATGACGGAGTTCTGAGGTAACAAATATAAAAAAATATAAAAAATAAATACAATCGAACAGAGAACCTCCTCCTTTTTGAAGTCGGTTAAAAACGCCAATTTTTTTAATGTTGATCGTTTTTTGTTTTTTAAATCGAGCCCTATGTTACCAAGATAATTTTCCCATATCTATAGTCTATAGGTAGCTGCCCCCTGCGGTTTCACTTGCAGTTTCCCGTGATAAAAAGTAGCCTGTATTAATCCAGGCTATAAGCTATATCCATTCCGAATTTCCTTACTCATCACAGTACCTACCTTTTTTGCTATGCACAGCTACCTGAAGAGCAACCTGATTTGATTTTTATGTGCAAATTTTGCTAAGCGATTTCAAAGAGAACATATAGCAGAAGAAAGTGTGAAAAGTGCTCTAGACCATGCTTTTATTGTAAGAATTGTGAAATTTAAAATTAAAGTTCTTTCAATTATAAAATTTGTAAATTTAAAGGGCATGTAAACAATATCTTTAGCATTACGTTTTATGCAACTTTAAGATGTGCGAAAGAGAAAGGATGAATGAGATACATAGGTTCATAATCACGAAAAGTGTGAAAGAGATGTATACATGCAAGATAGTGCAAGTATGAAAGAGTAAGTTAATTTAGATAAAGAGTGATAGGGATAGAATCAGACAATACACATAGGTGTAAGCGAGATAAGATATAAATGACAATTAAAGTGAAAGTCTCGATTAATTCAGCTTTACATTGAAGTATGTTGTTTGCCCATTGACCGTAATAGGTAAGAAACAATAGAAGACTTTTACCATTTAAAAAAAGAATGTTATCATTTAACAAAATAATGTATAAAATGGAGTAACAGTTGCAATAAACCTTAACCTTAATGTTGGCCTTAACTCCTTTTAAATACTGGCATTGTAGATTCAAAATTCGAAGAGGAAAAAGAAACTCAAGATAAGCGTTTGATACGAAAAATCGGAGGTCAGAGTCCCGGTTTCCGTATATACAAATGTACTTTGTGGTCCCGGGGGAGATTAGAAAAGTGAGAGCCCTAGTGATAACTCTGAAGTCAGATCCCTGGTCGGGAGTAAAAGCCTCGGGTAGGCAAGTGCTGAGCCTGCCCCCTCTCGTGTAACTAACTTGTCGTACGCAATTGCTTCACCAGCTAGGAGCCGCTGCCAGCGTATACCTTGCGCTACCTCTTCCATCTGTCTCCAACCACTACACCAGCCAGGAGTTCGCGGCGTGGACGTGCACCACTGCCTCCTATCTTCTGCAAGTTACGTTAACCTTCCTTTCCTCAAACCTCTAAAGTCCCAGTGCCAGTGCTAAACTTGAACCCATTTGTGAGCCTTTCCTCCCCCAAATTGTGACTGTGCTCACTGACTGGTATTAAAGACTCTTATGTGTATTTGATGTGCCTTTTTCTTCTCCTTTTGTTCCTCTCGATAGATGTGCTTTGTAGTGGTCCGCACCTAAGTAGGTCGCTAGGTACTTCTGGGCGGACCACTCGAATACATTGTTGGCGCTGTATCTCTATTTGTTTGCTCTTATATAAAGATGAAACAATTCCCACTGGCCAGCGTATTTACACCGTATCAAACAAAACTCATTCTGGATGCGATAAAAATGTATTCTGCATTCCGAACCCGTCAATTTATGTAAAGTAATATGTACATATTCCGATACATATTCCTGTGGATTTTAATAAAACCGATATGTACATACACGCAGAAACCCAGCTTTTAGTTTAACAAACAATTCGAAGTTTGTCTTGGAGCTTCAGTCCTCACTATTCGATATTGCATTGAGAATTATTGATATTATAGACGCGATGGAATGGTAATGTAGCAGCAAAGTTTATATTTATATTTTTTAATTGAAATCTAAAGTAAAGAAAAATTACTGGGTGAACCATTGTCTCAGGGTGGTGATAGCAGACCTTGCCACGGAGGATTTTGAAAACAATGTTCTGAGTGGTGCTGTAACTGCTTTTATTGCTGTAATTGCTGTTATAAGCAGGCGTGTTACTTACCATCAGGCGTACGACCCACTTGTCTCGTCACTTAATAACTTTAAAAAATACATATGTACTGAGTATCGACCCCAGCAAGCGCACGACTCTTAGTTCAATATCTTTTCTCTATATCGTCTCTGTTCTGTTCCCGAGGTTTTATTTTTATCTCGTCTCTATCTCTAAATACTTTAGTAAAATATATATTCGCCTATCTGAGTGTCTGTGAACTCTAGATTTTGAAGCGTTTTCACCATAATTGAAAATAAAATGTTGGGCATTTGTGTTTAGTGCTAATCACATCCCTCCATCGCAGTCATTCACAAGCGGTAGTGAAACATAGATCAATGCATTACGGTAGCCAAATATCCTATCCTATCTATCGATAGATTATCTTATTACACTGCATATTTTTAATCTCCGACGCAAAAAGGAAGGGTGTTATAAGTTTGACCACTTTGTGTGTCTGTCTGTGGCACGGTAGCTCTTAAACGGGTGAACTGATTTGATTTCGATAGCAGGTTTTCTAGAGGTGGTTCCTAAACATGTTTCATTCTGTCAGCCGTTTTTTTACTTTTTATAGTTTTTTTTGTGCCGGGCGTTTTTAAATTTAAGTTTATTACTTTGTCGACTTTATTACTTTGCGAATAAGTCTTTATAATATTAGGTTTAAAAATTTATATTAAGATTAGAAACACTAGAGCTTAAGAATAACCAACATTAAAATAATTTCTAGAACTTTAATCAAATTCGTTTTACAATCAAAGAAACTTACCTATGCTAACCTAACTTAGCTACTTACTTAAAACAATATTTGATTTGAAAGTTTAACAAGATTGGATTAAAATAACATTTCAGGATTAGAAACTAATCTAGTACCACCTACATAAATTACTTGTGGTTTTAATTCTCTCTGAGGATCAGATTAACTCTCCTACTAAGACTCAGGTCCCGTAGTTTTCAGTCTGAAAATAAGGCTTAAGACATTTATTAAAAAAATAACATTTATATAAGAAAAATAAAATTAACACTTTACTAGGCTAACAATACAGGCTTACTTGAACATTTTAAAACATAAATAATGGTAAGGCTTATTGTTAATAAAATGAGGGTAGTTTATAGTAGTTATAAAATGAGGGTAGTAATAGTGTTTGTCCAAACCAGCCGGCTGCCTCTCGCAGTGCCGCCGATACGGGCGCTGCGAGTAGGTAACTACTCTCACAGAATAAGCGCTACTGAAAGTGGCATGCCACAGCTTTGCCAGTTATACTGCTACCAAGTAGTAGTGCGCAAGCATTACTGTGTTCTGGTTTGAAGGGCATTGTAGCCAGCGAAATTACTGGGCATATGAGCTAATTATCTCAGGATGACGAGCGCAGTGCAGTGCCGCGCAGGATTTAGCAAAACAAAAAGTTCTGGGTGGTGCTGCAACTGTTATGAGCAGGTTTACTATCAGTCGAACAACCTGCCCGTCCCGTTACCAGTTACTTAAAATAAAATAGTACGAGCTCAACTTTGTCTATTGAATATATTTAGAAAATTTTCGCAAGGGAAACAATTTATTGTAATAAGCCCTCAAAAAATAAAACCGCAGGAAATGCCGCGACACAAAGCTGGTCTCACAAACCGGGCCGGACTGACGTGCGCTCTAATCTGATATAAGTAGGTCAGCCATTAAATCGTTTATTAACTGTAATAATGCTCAGTGGCACAGAGTTAATTTGTTTGGCACGCGGAAAATTGGAACTTACCTGCGTCGGGTACAATGGCATTTTGTACCATGGAAAAACAGTCGTTGTTTGCGATTGAGTTGGGAATAAACATGAAGTTGGCTCATTTTTAATGTATGCTAAGAGCTTTTGTTTGGGCTTCCGAACTATAATTGTCGCTCGTACGCTATAGCACAGAATACATAATAGAATGGCTATAGGTAGGTACAGTTTGGTTATATGTACATAACTAAAGTGAGTAGGTGGAGTGTTGGTATAGAAAGAAAGAAAGAAAATACGAGTACATTTATTCTTGACATTATTCTTGATTGTAATGTTGTGTACATTACGCTGAAACAATATATTATAAATTATGTCCGTATTAGTTTGTAATAAATAAATAAATAATACTAAAATAAAAACAAAACAAAGACAAGAAATACAAAACATTGAAATGTTCCGCGATGGCCGGAAAGGTTTCCGACTCAGCATGCTCTTAGGTGTTTTTAGCTGCACTGGTTTTCAGTCGGAACCCTGTCGACGTCCCTACAATCAGACAGCAAGAAATAAACATAAACATCTCTTTTTTATGATAAAATGGGCTTACGTTTGACAACAACTCACCCGATGGTAAGCGTAGTTACGGTCTAAGGTGGGGCACGTTTGGCTTTTGTCAGTGTAAAATTTAACGCCATTTTAACGAATATATCGTTAGGCTTCGAAGTGGACGAAGGTAGACAAATTAATCCAACATTTTTGTGGCGTTCTTTAATTTATGACTTTGTAATTTACTATGTTTGAAAGTAGTATTTATTTCTTATCAATAATAGAAGTTCAAAGAATATAAATAGCGCCCTTAGTGTAGCTCAAAACCGTTCGTTACAGATCTGTTGGTTAAGGAAACTATTGCCGCTGTCACCACTTAGATGGGTGACTGTTTGCGTAGTATTTACATCCAACGCTAACGTGCTTTGGAGGGTATATTAAGCGGTTGGTCCCCTTTGTTGTCTTAAGAAACCAAGGACAGCAGTCATTAGGTTATGTAGGAGGCCTTTGGGCGGTCTTGTCACGGTTGGCTACACGAGAAAGAAAAAAGAATGGCTAATATGACTTTGATTTCTTATATGAAAGGAATACCTTCGAATAATTCGAATAATGACAAAGGAATCTGTTAAAATGGTGCAGTATATACAGTCAGGCATGCCTGCCGTCACATGATGTCATATTTTTCGAGGATCTAAGTATAAACTTACTTTATATGATTTCATTATTTTGAAACAGCCATGTTAGCATGACTCTTTGTTTAATGAGCTGTGAGCGGTTAGTCATTTGTTAATTTCCGGGAAATTTGAACCGCATGAAACGTCTTAAAGGGGTTTTACGGCAAGTTGCCGTTAGCTGGCATATTGTAACACCTTATTTATGGTTCTCAATGCCTCTGGGTGATTGTAACATGACTCGTTATAACTACACCATTTCGAAGTTCAAACAGAAGTTAGAAGTAGCAACGGCTGTTTAAACTATACCTACCGGTGTTTGGCACTTCTATTTTCAATTTTGTTTTATTTTTAGTGCCACAGTTTTTACCACACAAAGCTAAAAAAGAAAATAATAAAATATAGTTAATATCTAAATATATCGATGAAATGTACATGGGTCTACATTGTAGCTATACTGAACCCAACGTAAAATTAGAATTTCCGAAGAATTTTCCAAATCGCTTTATAAATGACGGAGTTCTAAGGTACTTAACAAGCATGAAAAAACCGAATTGAGAACCTCCTCCTTTTTTAGTCGGTTAAAAATAATCTACCTGGCTATGTTTTTCACAAAGCAATAAATAATTTGAGGTTAAACAAACTTACCAAGTGAAGATTGACCATAATAAAATTATACTAGCCGTTGCATCCGAAGAGATTTATACTAATACCTGGTAAAATAAATCTTGAGGATGCAACGGCGAAGTATAAGTTAATGTTTACTCAGGTACCTTAAGTACGATTTCATACCAAGTACCCACCAACTGAAGTATTTTGTAGTCAAAGAATTTGGCCAAACCCATTGGCTTTGATCAAATCCAAAACACAAATAAGCAGATACATTACTTTCACGACTATTCTCATATTTGAACAGGTATTACAAGACCGGTACAAGCGTACTCCCAGCGATTCCATTTCTAAACAGATCTCAAAATGTATTAGCAACTGTGCAAGACCACTGTCATCCAATCCTTTCTCAGGCAATTCCCATCTCCTTGGATTCTCCATCCGTCGAACAAATATACTCATGTCCACGGACGTTGGAACTCGTTCAGAAAATTGAATTGCACCGCGAAGTAAAGCAGCCGGCTTGTACAGACAATGGGCTTTTTTATAATTGTCCACAATAACGGCGTGGTAGGTACAATATTTTTTACAGTCCTTTTTTTAATAGGGAAGCAAAATGTATGGCAATCCCATACATAGGGAGACGCTTTTAATTTTTCTGTCGACGGTAACATCCTGCCAAGCACGTCCACGATAAAACGTGTGGTTACCGTAGGTCCTGTCAAATCGTGGTGATAATAAAGAAAGAGTGTATTGTTTACTCCTACAAGTACAAGAATCTTAAATAAGTGTGAGTGAGTCCGTGCTCGCGCCTTCGCCCCTCGCTTCCACGCTCCTGTACAGTGTGTTGACGATATTACCGTGGAGAGTCATACAAGCAGCCACGTGATGCTTTTATAATTCTTCGCGATAATTATTGTGGACGTCCTCAATATGTCATACACGATATTATAATGGAAACATATAAAAGTGTCCATAAGTAGGAGATAATATCTGGAATATAAATAACTAACAGTAAATAAACAAAGTGAAATAAAAGTTAGAATACAGTTTGAATTTCTATGTAATTTACTTACAGTGCGTGCTATACGCGTCATTGTCCGTTTCCATCTCACCAAAGGTAGATAATGATGTTTCGGAACGAATGTTTTCGTGGATTTTTCTAATAATATCGATAAAGAAAATCCTTCTTGAGATTACGAGCTATAATAATCCGGCTAAGGTATGAAAGTGCGGCTGCGGGCCAGTGGTACGAGCTTACCTACCACTTTCGAAAGCTGCTTTTATCATGTAGACCTAGTATAGGTGGATGTCATTTATTAGGTCGCTTCGGTTTTTTTTTATGTCATTCAGTGACGAGACGAGTAAGTTGTTCACCTGATGGTAAGTAACGCGTATATCCATAACAGTTGCAGCACCACTCAGAACTTTGTTTTGCGAAATCTTGCGCGCCACTGCACTGCGCTCGTCAACGAGACAACAGCGCTGAAGTCTCATAATGCAAAGTAATCGCTAGCTACAATGTAATATTTGCGCACTACTGCTTGCTACAAAGTTGTGGCAAATTTAGTGCTTCTCAAAACATGCGGGTTGCCTCAAGATATTTTCTTTACCATTTATGTTGAGAGTAAAAAGTTGAGTTTGTATTACTTATAGAGGCTCTAAAAGACACAAACTATGAATTAATGGTATTATGTCTTTAGTTATGAAGTAGTGTCGTCCACAAAATATAAGTAAAGCGGTAAGTACCAAAGTATTAGTAACATAAGCGTTCAAAGAAAAGAAAAAGTTAGCGATATTAGTTCGGTAGGGGATAAAACATTTTCGGCTGCGCGTAGATCCACTAACGACCTCAAAAACTACCGATGGACATTTCATAGCGGTAAAAAATACAACGCAGCGGGGACGGAAAGAAAATAAAGAAAGTGTTCGACGCCACTTTTCAAAATAATCGTCAGTGGCCTGATGGTCGAGCGAGGCATCTAAGGGTGGGTGTTGGACTGTATGTTGGTATACTAAACTATGTATACCAACACCCACCCTTATCCTTTATCAAAAATAGAAATCAAACGGTTTAAGAAACACAGCATCTATAATAAGTGACTTATTATTATTAAATTTTTACACATTACAGTAACAGCCATACGTAAGCTATAAAAGTGAAAAAGAGTAGGTATATTTATTATTTCTGCTTTTTGAAACATGTTTATAGAACAACTTTAAGAAAAATAGCCAGACAGACCGGAAATAAATATTTAAATTATATTATTTATTTATTTATACTTTAGCACAAAACAGTTTGTATATGGAGGAATTATTGCTAGATAGCATATTTACAAGTCATCCAAGACGTGCAAGATAAAATGGTAGCGGTGCATTATTGTTTTATGTATACCTACTGTAGGTATTAAAAATCCGCTACAAAAAAACGACAGGTACAGCAAACGCTAGCACAGCCGCGGAGTACAGTTAGGCAAACTCAGTCGTCAAAAAAAATTGAATACTCAGAAGCATGTAAAACATTTAATTGTTAATATTTCATAATTTGTATTTGTCGAAAATTTATATAATAAAGATATAAGGAAGAAAAGTGAAATATTATCTGCTAAGATAAAACACTCATACATTTCCTAAATAGAAAAACATAAAACCCTATTTATCCAAATCGCTCCAACCACGCTCGTTTATAAAAAAAACTCGCTAAAAAATGTCATTGTTTCACCGGAACGCCGCAAAAAGATCCTTTTTCAGAGCTGTTTTGCATAGCATCATTGTGAGTGAGCCATGTTACAAACGTGCCCTATTTCCGCTGAAATTAACACACCGTAAAACATTTACTGCGGTCCAATCTTCCGTGCATTATTATTTTTCATTGTGGCCTGTTATTGCGGACGCGAGTTGGAAACAGAACAAAATAAAAAAAATCAATTTATTTCCCTTGCGAGCGAACATGTCCCGGGCTAATCCGGTTTGTTCGACCGCGCAAGGGTTGAATCGTCAATGAGCACCAGTCCGAATGTAAAAGTGTGCCACTCGGGACAAAGCATCGAATATTGGCTCCCGAATGAGATCAGTATCTATTTGTAATTCTCCTTTTTGTTCAAGGGTCGCCCGAACCCACTTACAGTTAGTTGACTTAGCAGGGAACTTGCTGAAGTTGGCCAATAAATTATGATGAAAACTGTATGAAAACAAACAATAGTTTTGCAATTTTTCTTATAGTTATTACTTATTGCGTCTCAATATGTCATTGTTTTGTACTCCATCATTTATTTAACTGAGCTGACGCACCTTAGAGTACATTAAAAGAACTCCGCGAACCTCTGTTTTCTGATTACCTGATGTACCCCGTTATATTGACTACTACTTTTCTCATGCCATAGATAGATTATTTCACAACACATTATTTAATTATTTAACACACTGTTCCAAACGTCAAAGATCAAATCGGTTTGTCTTTGGATCTAAGATGACTTATTTAGAACGAGATTTGAACCAGATGGACAAGCCTTTGTAATAATGATAGAAAAAAGTAGCTGATCTACACTTTTATCGAAAAAAGTAATGTTTGAAATATCTCTATTGATTCGTTTACGAAATTCTTACTTATAAATATTTATTGATAAAAAGATACAATTTCCTCTATGAACGTTTCTACGCGAATGAAGTCGCGTGTGGTAGGTACTTATGTAATAAATTCGTATTTCAAATTGGTGACTAATTCAACTAATCAAACACTGCTTTGCAATTGTCACTAGAATTACACTTATTTTAAACACATTAAAATGATCATATTTATTTTAAAACAATTCCGAGCACTCACAAATAAAAAAATCTTAAAATTTTGTATCACCTTCCAAGCGCTTGGAAAAGTATACCTCTTCACATTCAACGTAACTTACATTAATTTGTTTTTGCAAGCACTTTTCTCTGTTCTTTTAACTGGCTTTGTGAGCTTAAAGCAATTTCCAGAAGGAAAAATTGTTAACAAAGATACCAGTACAATATAACTTATGCATTTTTAACGCTGTGGCTTTTGTTCTACCATTTTTGCAACCAAATGTAATTGTATGCGCTTTTAGATTGAAAATAAAACACAAATTAAATTTTCGAATTAAATATACGATTCTGGGTTTGATGATAGTACGAGCTAGGGCGGATTCCATTTTGCGCATAAATCATATAAAATTTCTGTTTTGTTTCGTATATTAAATAAAAAAATTGAATAAGAAAATTTATTGTTAGTAAAAAGTTTGTGCTTGATAACATCAGGCGCATCTTAAACTATTACAATAACAATAACAATAAGATTAAGACACCGCGTAAACATGCCCGAAATTGTTCACACTATTGTCAGAACCAATCTACATCTACCCTCCGAACTAGTGTAAAACTGTAACTTTAACTAAGACAAAGAAAAATAATTGTTATTGCATTTATTAATTTTTTTAACTCAATAAAAGCAACTCGCTCATGCCTTCATAAAATATCAAAAACCTGCCTCTGTCAGGAAATATAAATTGTAATTTACCTGGAAAACACACCACCTGGCTCTACTCCATACATCTGTTTGAGTTTGTGTTTGTAGGTAAATATCAGATGAGAGTTCGTCATACCCAGATTTTAATATAAGCACATTTACATAAAAAAATCACATGAATTTTATATTTTTAACTTCAAACTCATCACGAGTCGGATGCTCCGACTGCTGGCTTTAGAGCAGAAAAACTTATGAATAAAAAATGAATTCCTTGGTTTTTAAATTAGCATTACAAAGAGAGGGTAATTCTCGTACCTTTGCGCCTTAAAAAGAAATGTATAAACGTGGCTCTTGTCGTTTTATTTTAAGTGGAAAAATCAGCGCTTTATGTAAATTGGACTTAGTTTTATGGCAAAAGGCAGTTACGACTTAGGTTCAAATAAAACTTGGACATTCAGTCTAAACAGCTGGCTGTTTACTGTAAGACTATCTTTTTGACCTACGATACGTTGACTAACTGTGGTAAGCCAGCGCTTACCACAGTTATAACAGGTTCCATGGTCTCAAAATTTTAATGATCAAAGAATCACTATTGGGCATATGAGACTTAATATCTGATGTCTCGGGGGTAATGAGCGCAATGCAGTGCTATATACGCAGTATTTTTATGGTATTAAAAGTTCTGGTTGCCACTGCAATTGTTATGGGCAGGCGTGGCGCTTACCACCAGGCGAACGACTTGCTCATTTTTTCAATTCCACAAAAAAACAACGCAGGCCCTTTGCCATTTCCCTTATCGAATAAATTTCAATACGACTTTTAATCATAATTTATACAAATAATCATCTTCTTCCTGAATATTGGTTCTAACTCATCTGGGTGAAAGTATTGGTTAGTAAGAATGGAAACTAATTTAGTACTCACTATCCAGGTAGCGGATCAGACAATACCGCTTGGGAATTAATTGTTTCTCGGTTAAACCAAAGAAAACTAACTATTACTTACATCTTTACAGTTGTCTTGGTTTAACCGTTGAACTTTAGCTTAAATAACAACAGAAAAAAAAACACAAGCACATAATATTATATTACTTAAACATGGGTAAGTTTTGGAATAATGTCTGATTATAACAAAGCGCTCATTGTTCATTTCATTGAACTTTCTCATTACCACTTAATTTTACCTTAGGGTTCGATACGATAATATTTCTACAGCCACCGCCTGAGGCTCAACAAAACACTATGTTGGGTGTGGAGAGAACGGATACGCTACATTTAACGCTCAAGTTACGTATGAGTAAATCCGTACCAGTGATTGATTCTAGTAAATGGATCGTGCCGGCTTTGTACAGAAGTCGTGAAATTTCATTTTGTTGAAAATGCCAGAATATTTTTAAAATTTCAACGTGTGTTGAGATTCAATTGTACGGTTTTTGGTGGTATTAATCCCCAGCAGTAAAAGAAAATTCGTCCGGCTTTTCAGCTTTTTCTTTTATGTTGAATTGAGCTCGATAATCATCAGAAAAATCGGTCTCATTTCAATAATCTTAAATTTTATGATAGCTACATACGACAAATACAAAATTCAGATTTCGTTATGATAGTTACATCATAGGAAATCCGATGGAACCTCAGAATAATAAAATAAAACATAACTATTGTGAAAAGTAACGCCACTTAATAGTGATATAAACTACTTGATTTTTTATTTTTGCTCCCAACGATCACATAATAATATAGATCTTGATTCCTAACTAGGATTTCCTGTATCTAGAGAACCAAGAACAATGAGGTCTTACAACATCGGGACAAGGAACAAGTTTTTCTTTCAAAAACAAACGATCCCGCAGCCTCCGTGGTATATGAGGTTTTAGGTGACCTGTCCGGACGCTACACGTCCAGCCAAATCATAATGCCCAGTGCATTACGATTCATTGCAAGCCAGATTCAAAGATAAACCAGTACATGTAATAAGTCAAATTATCAAATTGTTTATTTCCACAAATAATTTTACATAAATTTGATATAAAGTAAATACATAAAATCAA
Organism: Petrophora chlorosata; assembly: GCA_951640565.1. Classification (NCBI taxonomy): domain Eukaryota; kingdom Metazoa; phylum Arthropoda; class Insecta; order Lepidoptera; family Geometridae; genus Petrophora; species Petrophora chlorosata. The sequence goes on from OX621190.1 coordinate 8,823,028, forward strand.
TATCAAAGCTCTACTACTAAAACATTGCCCATCTGTGTGTTTTATTTGCACGTGTAAACAATTCTGACAAATGCCTTAAGCCTGTGGAATTAGTTTCCGTCAACAATTTTCTCGTGGAGCTATAAAAAGAAGTCCTTCAAGAACGAGTCCAAAAGGATATTTAAAAGACCATTCAGGGTCGGCAACACACTGATAACGCTTCTAACTGGTGTTACAGATGTTCATAGGCTACGGTGACCGCTTTCTATCTGGCGTCCGTCTGCTTGATTTCCATTCTTTCACATAAACAATCAGGGCCCCAATTCACTATGACCACTTGGAAAAACCACGTTGATTCCTTGCTTCGAAATCACGTCAATTCCTTCATTAATAAACGACATCTCTATGACACATTCATATATTCATATATATGACGCGTCATAGAAAATACAAATTTCGCAGATATCGTTTATTAATGAAGGAATCGACGTTTCCTTGAAGTAAGGAATCGCCAAGTTGTCATAGTGAATTAGGGCCCAGCAGTGGAATGGTCTAACTCTAACACCGATTCCGATCGCTTTCAATTACAAATTCGGAAGGCGTTAGCATCCTTTGATATTGATCATTTTTAGCGATCGTGATTAGGATATGGACCGGGACGCGCACTTTGAGTAGAAACATTAGACATTTCCACAGACAAATACTGATCACGAGATATCTTTCAAAGCGATTGGGACTTGTATTCGAGTTACACAATTTCCCTGCTGTCTCCCTGCCTGTCGTTTGTTCTTTCAAAATTAAAAAGTCGTAGAAAATTTGATTATGAATTCTAGTAATTAAAATTAAAAATTACGGTTTCTTTTGATTAAGGTCACGCGACGGCAACCGTTTACGCCCAATCGCGTGCCGCGTAACGGTCGGACGGTATAATTTTTGCGTTACTGCCACCACAGACATCGCCACTCGTGTAGGGAAATAGAATTTTTGGATTTCATACGCCCCTTAGATAGATTACGTTTGCAGAAAGCAGTAATTTACTGGTTGGTATTATTATTTATTGTTATTATATTGCTAGTTAAAACATATTCTACTGCCAGTATTTTCTTAATAAAACAATTTAGGTTATACTTAAATATATGAAAAACCTAATAAGTAAATCTAAGATTCAATAGAATCATTTTAAAGTAACTAAAATGCAACATCTGTTTACAGAATCAGTAATGGTTACCACGGTAACGTACAAATTAAAAAACATAAAGGTAAAGTGAAACTTAAATAACTAAATGTACTGTAGACGTAATTATATAAAAGTCTAACCGAAGACTGATCAAGGGTTAAAATATCTAAATTTGATAACCCTATTAGATGTCCATTATCATATCAGATATCAGTTTCTCTCTTACCCTTATAATGTTTTCGAGGAAATTGAAACATAGACAAAATAAACACTTTGTTGTAAAAAAAAACCTTAAACATAGTACACACGGTAATCAGCATTATTATACTGATATTGTCACCTAAAATGATCTCTTCCAGACAACCTAGTAACAGAAAGGACTAACGTCATTTGAAAGGACTTTTACTTAGATTATTTTTTAATCTTACCACCGTAATCAGTATGTAGTAGCCATGGTAGTACCATGCTTACATAGACACTATAGTAAAGTGACATGGCAATCTTATTCTACATGAGCAAACTTTAGGGAACTTAACAAATCTTACCACCGTAATCAGTATGTAGTAGCCATGGAGGTAGTACCATGCTTACATAGATACTATAGTAAAGTGACATGGCAATCTTATTCTACATGAGCAAACTTTAGGGGAAATAAACGAAGGCACCACAATAAAATCCAAAAATTAACAAAGGAAAATGCAGAGCAAAGGAAACAATAAAGTTAGACAACCGTTCACAAAATAGAAAGTAGCAAAAACCCCAACAACGTTTTGAATATTACCAAATTGTTAAGCTTTTATGTAGATAGAAAATTTTATCATAATACAAAAGATGGTATCCTCTTCGCATAATCATGAAAATGTTATCGCTTTGGCGCAAAATTGAGCCCTTTTGCGGATATCACTTGGGCACTACAATGGGATCAAGATGCGATCGACTTCTCCTCTGGGAAATAAAATTGTCAATTTCTATGAAAATTCGAATGGAAAGTACAGTTTCTGAGAAGGTATTGTCTAAATAGGTTCGAAAAGTAAATTATATTAAAGACTTTTCGTCTAATAGCCCTGTCTGGCCTTGACTTATAACACTGCTGATAAAATAGAATTATTCTCTATAACAATAAAAACCATCCATAATAGGTACTATGTAAACAAATAATTAACAACCTTTAAATGGAAGAACCTGTACCTATACCTTAGTATTCTGTGCCTATACTAAAAAAAGTAACTATGTTAAACATGTAATTCCTTCTTAGGTCTTGGAGTGGTAGGCTCTGGCCGTGGTTGTACCACCCACCAAACAAAGCCATGCCGTCAAGCGACCTAGTCGTGTTTCGGGATGATGTTCGGTGAACCATCAGGAAGACGGATCTGAGCAGCCGCTCAACTGCCGTCTCTCTCTAGATCTATGTGTTCCATCTTAGGCCACATCGTCGCTTCACATCAGGCAAGATAGTGGCCAAACATAGATCTATTAAGCGTAAAAAAAAACTTAATGAAAAACGAAACGACCGACGAATGACAGTCATTAAGATTACATTCGAGCAGTCCCGAGCGCAGCTATTGTTATGATATTTATACATACTAGATATAATCTATACTACCTACTATTATAAAATGTTATTATAAGTGATAGAAGAGGAATGCGACACCCAAGACAAACCTGTTTAAGGTTTATAAGGTGTTAGTAATATAAGAAAAGTTGTATAATTTATATAAATAAATTAAAAGAAAATGTATTTCTTTCTTCTTTCCTTACATAACAGTCCGAAAGCACTTAAATACCTAACTAATTCGGTTTGTCACAATTATTTTCTGAAACCGTTCTCGTAACTTGTAGCACGGCGGTGCTATCTTTAATTAAGACATCATCATTCCTAAAGAGTCAAGTTCACACCCTATCACATTAATTGCATCAAACAGTACGCTCAAAAATTCCACTTTAGGGACGTCATACAAAATGCTGCGACGTTGGAATTTCTCATTACGCCTCCAAGCAAGGTTTCCATACATCACGATGGAAAAATATCGCTTTAACATCACCCTACGCCCATTTATAGTCCCACATACACACCTATAGTACCTCTACGCACTTTTCTTTAGTGTCCAATGAAAGGCTTAAAGAAAAATGGTGAGGCATGTTCACAGTGGGTTTAATGTAGATCTGGAAAGATCTGGCAGCTTTGTACAATTATATAATTGTAGCATATATTATTATTATTATTTATTTAAAAAATTGGGAACTCAAAATTCATTTCTCAATAATAATTGCTGTCTGCGAAATTAGTAAGTATTGACTTTTGATACCAGATGGTAGCTAAAAGTTCACAAATAAACATACCTTGTCGATCAAGCATTATTTGATAAGCCTGAAATTTAAAGGTTCTTAATACAACAATATATGAACAGTCTCTAACGAAACATGGCACTATCGTTACTTTCGTTTTCTTTCCATTACGTGGTGTTTCTGACTAAATAAAAAAATAAAAAATAAAAAAGTTAATGAAGTCGAATCGACGTAAGTAGTTTGTAGCTAGACACTCGAGGGCGAGCTAAACCTTGGCTCTAATTAAAGAGAGAAACATGAGCTCCTTTGGTCTTGTTTAAATAACATGGAAACAAGAGAAAATAAGCTGTACGAGCTGCTCTATTGGAATAAGGGTATGTCGGAGTTTACACATACTAGTTCTAGTAATTACAAAATAAGTCAACTTATGGTTTATTAACTTTTGATTTGTAACCAAACTTTTAACTAAGCATCGTGTTATTTAGGTGCTGACTATCAAAGTCAAAGTCTAAAATCATTTATTAAATAGGCACAAAAATGCACTTTTAAACGACATAAAAACATAGCACAAATCAAATTAAAAATATGTTATAATTGTAACTCAAGTTAACTTTTACTTATGAAAAGGTATATATAATAATTATTTAACTTTTTTTTTCAACGGGCGAATGCCTTTATTACTGACTAGCTGTTGCCCGCGACTTCGTTCGCGTGGACTTCGTTTAACGCTGATGTAGAGACTTTTTTGTAGATTGTGTACAACACATGTTATTTGAAAAACACACTGTACAGGGAGGAAACACGTAAAAACTTTGGGATCACGTCGCCCGTGAGAAGGTTTCGTACAGCTGTCTCTGTGAGAAATATCCTGTCCTCAGATCAACGGCCGTGGCCTAGAGAGTCTGGTCTTGCGACTTATTGATCGTCATTGCAAAGCTGACGCTCACACAAAACTGCACGCGTTTGAATGTGAACGGAAAGTGGTTCGAGATGAGAGAGATGAATACTAATATATGAAAACTGACTCACCAGCGCCACGGGCTATCAGTATACCTCAGTGAGGTTCAGTGCCTCAGTGAGGTTCGTCTCTACCGACAGTATCTTCAGCCGAGTTCTGTTACACAACTAACCTCCCCGAAGTTAACAACTTCGGCGGGGTCTAATTTCAAAGAAGCATAATTTTGTATTCCAAATTTTTAATCTAATAGAGTGCGCTGGAAGTCCGGATGGACTCAAAGAGTTCAAAAACTCTACGGGGTACTGTAGTGAATTGCCACCATCCTCACCGTCGTCTTATAGATCAACGTCATGTTCAATGTCCCTCAAAACATTATAGGCTGGATTTCCACAGTTTCACTGGGCCTACAAAACACCAAAATTAAAGCAAACAAATGGCGCATACGTCGTGAGCATCACTTACGACTGCTTTTGCTAGTTTCGTCCCAATTTTGGTCGTCATTCAGAAGGCGCCTTGCTTTGCAGGCTACGTGGAAAGTTGTGGAAAGTGTTTAATACCATCGTTGTTCTGAGGAACAGTTCACTGTTGTGCATCAGCAACCGTAAATAGTAGCATTCATTGTTACTGACATGGACGGTGTGCATACATACTGCCAAAATCATGTTCCTGATAGACACCCGATCCCCCACCAAGTCGTCATTTGTTAACTGGACCAGTTTGTTTGTCGTTGAAGTCGTTGTTTGGCACTTCATCATACATTAAAGTTTTGGCAAAATCATCCTCTTGACAAAACCTAAAAACCGCCAGAATTGTGGTCTGATGAGGGTTTTCAAGAGGTTAGCTGAAGGATTCCAGGTCGAAAAAAAAATCGATCACTTTGCAGGTAAACGACCATGTTTGAGTAAAGGACGGTGGCGTAACTTTACTCGTGATAGGTGTCTCGTATGCGGAAGGCCGTCTGGGTAGGTACCCCCGTTTTGCCAGTTATTCTGCCTCCAAGCCGTAGTGCGCAAGCATTACTGTGTTTCCGTTTGAAGGGGATTGTAGCCAGCGTAATTACTGGGCATATGAGACTCAATATCAGCTGATGTCAAGACAATGACTCAGATCTGGGTGGCACTGCTATTGCTATGGGCAGGCGTAGCCCGTACCATCAGGCGAACGACTTGCTAGTCTCATCACTCAGTACCATAAAAAAGCAGGTAACGTCAAACTAAACAAATTTAAAAAAGATGTTTTATTTATATTCACCGTGTGTGGTGCACTACATAAAAAAATCGTTTGCATGTTTTAGCGACCCCTAGTGCCATCTAGTTTCAATTGCATAAATGAATTTTCAAAAGTTGAAATAATTATGGTTCTTTTCATGTAAAGTTTGCGAGTTGTTTTCTAAGAGTTACTAAAAACGCTGAAATTATATTTCTATCATGATATTTTTAATTTAAATATAACTTTACTTGTATGCATTTAATTTATTTTCATAGTGTAAACAGCGTTTTAAATTCATAATAATTTTACATTTTGTCTATCTTCCTCGCTTAAAGAAGTTAAATATCAAAAAATATTGGACCCGTATTCGTTAATTTTTAGTTATATAAACTAATTCTGAGTTTCAAGATTTTAGGATAATCTACTAACTTTTTTCCATACTAACTTGGCCCCCATTTAACCCCCCGCCATAAGTAGATTTTTCAAAATGTCGATAGCCTATATTAAAATCAGAATTTAATTAAATATATTCGTGGAAACGCCATTAAAATCCCGTCATTGGTTTTTAAGTTATACAAGTCCAAACAAACAAACAAACAAAAATTTTAAAAACTGTTTTAATATGTTTAGTTACTCATTTTATATCGCCCTGGCTGATTTTTTTTCGAATATCTTCTAAGTACAGATTTTTTGGGTTCTACGATTTTATTATATGTATAGACATAGATTAGGATTAGGAAGTTTGTTATGTGGCCTAGGACTCTACAAAGCATTTTTTAGAATACCATCATGTCAACCCATGTACAAACCAGTTTAAGCTGAGCCTTGTGCACAAAGGGTCCGGTATGTTCCGTGGTTCAACTTATAGTGGACATGTATATTTTTTCCTAAATTGCGTCATAACTTCAATATTACTGGACCGATTTTGATGAAACAAAGCCTATGTGTAGCGCCGGACTCCACAGAACATATTTCAAAAAACTGCATTCAAATTAATGCCCTAGTTTCCGAGTTTATCCCGGACAGACAGACAGACAGACAGACAAAAATTTTAAAAATTGTATTTTTGGGTTCTGTTGCTACCATATACTCCTAAAAAAATAGATTTTCAAATATATCTTAAATGTACAGTAACCGCTTCGTTACAGTTTTATTATAAGTATAGATAACAAACTACACTCTACTCACTAAAACTAAACTAACTACATACAAGGAGAAGCAATTGGACAACCCATAGACCATTAAAGGCCTATAGGTAGCTCAAATGCTCTAACCCACTACCAGTTGGCAGCGTACCCAAGATGCTGGCAGTATTGCCCCGTTGGATTGCAATACTGATACGTTGAGCCAAATAAGTCCCAGCATTTTGGTCACGCGTCGCATATATGATTATAATTATAATATAATAATTATAATAATATATATTATAATATAATAATTATTATAATATTATATTTATAATTATGTAACTTGACGTTTAGAGACAATGTGGCCGAAGATGGAGCATAAAGATCTAGAGGAAGAAGGAAGTTGAGTAACTACTAACACCCGTCTCCCTGATAGCACACCAAAATTCATGCTAAAACAGAACTCGTTCGCTTGATGGCATTTTTTCGGTGAGTAATATAACAGCGGTCGGAGTTTTTTTTCTAAATATGTTTTTACTTCATATAAGGTTTTTCGGAAAGAAAAAATAAGATCAGCTGGGACTTGAACCTGCATCTCAATCTCTTCCCTGAGCGCGGGAATATTTTTCCTTTCCGATAACCCTTGTTTGAGTTTTGCTTGGCATTCGTTTTTTATTTTTATTTTTTTACTCTTTATAGATCTATGTTTGGCTACTATCTCGCCTGATGTGAAGCGATGATGTGGCCTAAGATGGAGCACATAGATCTAGAGAGAGACGGCAGTTGAGCGGCTGCTCAGACCCGTCTCCCCGATGGTTCACCGAACATCATCCCGAAACACGACTAGGTCGCTTGTCGGCATGGCTTTGTTCGGTGGGTGGTATTACAACCACGGCTAGAGCCTACCACTCCAAAGCGCGAAAGCGGGTTTCATCACGATGTTTTCCTTCACCGTTTTAGAGCGAGCGTGCAAAATCTGCACGTAACTATAAGTCATTGGTGCAGGGCCGAGTCGGCATTCGAACCCAGGTGCGTCGGATCGAAAGGCGCACGAGTTCCGGCTGAGCCACACTCGCTCTAAATAATAATAATAATAATTCGTTAATGCTACATATAAATATAATGAGACTGTATTTACCTAGCATCTTCTGCAGAAAGCGGCTTTTTACGCGCCGTAGCACGTATTTCACGTAACTAATGTGCGATGCAAAAGCAACACAATCATTTTTTTATGTGTCTGAATGACGATACGAGCTGATCGTTTGCCTGACGGAAAGCATACGCCAGCCCATAACAATACAGTACCACCAAGAACTTTGTTTTGCAAAATCCTGCGCAACTATGCACTGCGCTCGTCACCCTGAGACAATTAATAGCGGTAGAGTCTCATAATGCCCAGTAATTTCGCTGGCTACAATGCCCAAACTGGAACACAGTAATTCTTGCGCACTACTGCTTGGCGGCGGAATAACTGGCAAAGCGGTGGTACGCACCCAGACGGCCTCTCGCATACGAGAAACCTACCACCAGTAGTACAATCGTAGACTAGAATAAAATATTGGTAACTTTCCTTAAACTGTAAACATAACGGGTCTTATTCATTATGTAAGATCATTTGGGTGCATATATATAAATGCTTCATGTTGAGATAGGTAAGCAACAGAAGCTTTTAAGCGAGATAACAAAAAGCAAAGACCAACCCTAATTTACTAAACACCGCATATCAGGCCCAATCTCCATATTTGCCACACTAACTTGCGACCCTTCCTATAGTTCTGATGACGACAGCAGGTTGCGACGTCCCGCACTCATAGAAACTACGGTGACGCGTGATCAGAATGCCGATGCGGGGATTACGTCCCGATGCGACCGACTTGGCTTTAGATGTCTCCGCTGATGGAGAGTAATTAGGACTGAGCTAATGGAGAGACATGCTGCGGTACTTTGGGATTAGAAATTCTATTATTACACTAGAATCTGAAATACGTTAGATACAATGTTTTGAAATTGCATGGCCCGTGGGAATAATTTGGTTACCGTCACTTGTCCTTTAAGCTATTATTTCGATAAAAAGCGTCCTGTTTTTATGCAAGTCTCAAATGAATAAATAAACTGTGTATAAAAATATTAAAAAACAGAAAAGTAGGTAAAAAATAGAGAACTAAACTTAATTATATATTTGTTATAATAGGTGGTCTTATCGCTTAAAGATATATCTACGGGACAAACGTGGATGGATGGATAACATTTGAAAACATGGACGCGGTGGTTTTTAAGTGTTATCATACTATTTGGGTAATATAAATTAACTCATTAAAAAACTAAATTACACTAAGTTTCTTACGCTTCGTTTCTTAGTTTTCACTAAGTTCAAATACTTTTTCCCTATTACCTGTTGTAAAATTTCTATCATATCGCTTTTCCATAAAAAATAGACATCAAAAAGGTAGTAGCTATTAGCAGCCAAATAAGGTAGTTACAAAAAAGTATGACAATGATAAAATTTCGTACTTCTCTAATCTAATATTTTATTGAAACTAATGGAGGTAATTAATAAAGCTTGATGGAGGAAGGAATTCAAAGTTCGGACGGTGACGCAGCAATCCTGGGGCTGTAAAGGGTCAAGAGTTTGATAATTTGATTCTGGATAATCGTGGATAACTCAAAAAATTTAACATGCAATAATCAAAACATACTTAAAAAGGGGCAAGCGTGTTCCATCTTAGGCCAAGATGCGGCCTAAGATGAAACACACTTTCCATCAGGCGAGATGTCTTCAAACGTATGCCCATTTACCAATAAAAAAAACTAAGTAAACTTCTTCAACTTAAATTACTTTTTAAGTTTAACTTTTTTACTTTTATAAACCTTTTATTTTACATATTGGGTCATTATTATTTTCAGATAACAGAACAAAAAAACAATAAAAAAAACAGTAAGTCATAAGCTATAAAGATGCATAATATTGAAGTATTTGTAGTACCTATACCGTAGCTGATAGACCCGTAGACGTTGCGTTTAGTCAAATATTTCTCTGAGCTGAGTTCTACGCTGAAAGTAGATTACGGAAACCCGGAGCAGTATTATAACGGATTTCTCGAACAGCGAGCCCTATAATACGCTACATTGCAACATTATAACAGCATTAATGAATAACAGAAAACAAAGCGCATTGAAGTTTTTGAAAGCAGTGTGTACCTGAAGAATTTATAAAGTAATGTTGCCAGGTAGGAATATGAAACTCCGTGAATATATAATAAGTTTATTTAGATAAAAACATATATATTTTGTAATGTTGACGTGTAAATTCCTAATGTATAAAGACAGATGAACGCTTTATTGCAAACATTAAATTAAAAACATTACATAAAAACAATAAAATAAAATGTTACAATGAGCGGCCTTATCGCTAAAAGCGATTTTTTCCAGCCGTAGTACAATAAAACACTCAAATATATTATTTAAACTACTTCATTCATCTATTCTGTCCTAATGCTCACACATAAAAAAATATTAGACAGCAAAAAAAAATTTAAATGAGAAATTATAATTATAAACTCCTTGTTATCATTATTCACAGAGAACATAAATAATCAAGCTTTTATCACATAAATCTCATATATAATCATCATCGCTTCACATCAGGCGAGATAGTGGCCAAACATAGATCTATAAAGTATAAAAAAAATATATATATAATTTAGTGGGAAGTTTTGTTTAGTACGAAAAATATTAGAACAACTATATTAGTGTAAAACACACTAGAATTAGGCTTATTTTATTAGATTTTTATTATGTACTTACTATTATGAGGAAGCTTACGAACAACAAACTTTTTTAACATTTTATTGATTGAATCAGGTAACTAGTAAGTAGGTATGTTTCGTCGACAATTCTTTCTACATATCACTAAAGTTTTATGTCAAAAACAAGGCACCTATGAAATGACACTGCAGCGAATTAAACATCAGACTTAGTCTTATTTCCTTCTCTAGGAAGCTGAATCCTAAGCGTAAAGCGGATCATTGGGAACTCGAAAGGATTTTTCGAACAGTGACCCCTATAAATACTACACAATTCAACGTTAAAATAGCAGAAAATAAAGAGTAAGGTAGCTTGAAAAATAAGTGTGTAATGTATATAGGTACCTATGCACTAAGCAGCATCTGTGGCCTAGAAATAGCGGGGCCTTGTAGAAGTACAAAACTGCCCTAAAAGTTGCGGAATACTTTTTGGTCATAATACTATTTAAAAAAAAACTTCTACGCTATATAATAGGCTGACTGTATTAATAATGAAATGATAAAGTATGTATGTAGTTTCAATTTTATATAATTTCATATTTAATTTTAATCTATTATTATAAATCCATAACGACTAAACGGGTTTTTTTGAAAAGGATAGAGGTATATTAAATTTATAATAAGGTTGCATAAGGACAAAGCATGAATACTTTTTATCCGGAAAACGAACAGTTTCTTAGGGCACAAATATAAACTTAATGAACCCACGTGAACGAAGTCGCGTGTATCGCTTGTAGATTCATTCATAACAAGTTTATAAAATACTGCGTCTCTCAAAAGATTTTTAGAATTAGTCCCACAACAAAATACAACAAAGTCACCAACTTTTGTAGGAAAACCTTTCTTCTGGCAACATCGCCCCAAAGAACTATTTCAGACATTCCGCTCTCCAATATTTATCGCCAGCGACAATATTGTTTGTTTGCTGTGTAACTTCTAAACCAATTAAGGCAATTCGTGATCGTCTTGAAGTGGCAGTTTCAGTGCAAATTAACTACGAGAGAGAAGTCCGCCGATTGGCTTTCCAGTCACGAACAAACTGAATTTAGATGAGTGTATCAATGTATATTATGGTCAGAGTTTGAGGGTGGGCTTAAGAATATTTTCCGTTTGATGAAATTGAAGGTTACCTAATAACGTATTCAAAATAATCCTATCGGGTCGGATATAAAACTTAATTGAATATGGATGGGTTTGAACCTTATAGAAAGGTAAATTCCTTATTAAATATACCTTTATATTGTAGAAAAATAAGGAGTTACTAACGTAGGAAGGTATTACATAGATCAAACGACGTCATCGCTAAACAATGTGATCTTTGAGAAAAAAGTTACGGAAATATCAAGCTACAGCGCATAAGTAACGTTTCCATTGAGTCACTATCTAAATATAATAATGTATGGAATAAATACGGAATCTCATAATAATAAGTATGTACGTAGCACGTATTCTTTTTTTTATTTTATTTTATTTATTATTAGATGATCAACAGCTTATACAAGAGATTCAGTTACAATCTTAAGTAATCATAATATAGGCTAATGAAAGATCATCCTAATTATTACAATTATTATGTATTTTGCGCTCTCTAGCAGAGGATTCAAGTATGTATAAAGGGTGTATATGTGTGAGTCTATGTGCGTGTGTATGTGTGTGTGTATGTGTGCGTGCACGTATGCATGTAAAGTTGACTGTGTATAGAAGTGTATGCTTGTAGTAAATTTATATATTAACATTAATGGTTATTTGTCTTGGAGAGTTTTGAAGACTTGGAATTTAAAAGAGGTTTTTAGACAGGTGTAGGGGTCAATATCCATGAATAAATGATTGTACGTTTTTGATAGCCTATTAATAACATAGTTACAACCGTAGTTTGTTTTGCAAGGTGCCTCATTTAAAAATTTGGTATGTCTGGTTCTGTATCGAGGAGTATTGTACGAGATCGCGTTGATAAGATAAGGGCTATCAATGTTACTCAAGAGAATATCATGGAGAAAAGCCAAAGCCAAGCTTTTAGTAAAGTCTAAGCGACAGTACAATAGAGAAAAAGACTCTTACTACTTGTACTTTAAAACCAACATTGCATTCTACAGCAACATTTTTTTTTTTCTTACCTGTATTAGCATATGTGCGCAACGCACGAACCTTCTCGATACTTACAATCTAGGAATTTTCAAATCCCGAGTGAACAGGTACTATCTTGGCAAGCGTGCTACATCGTCGACCGCATCGTCACTTACCATCAGGTGAGATAGTGGTCAAACGTAAGCCAATAATGAATAATAAAAAAGCTGTACACGTATCACTTCCCGTTAGCGAACGCGCATGACGGTGCGGTTCGCGTGCATGCTCTTGCTACTGCACTGTGCATTTAGTGTTCAAGAATGCCTCCGTACATACGAGTATTTATCTACAGACTCACGAAAATGTTCACAACGTGACTGTCATAACATGCACACGGACAGTTTGCAAGTCGCTAGTGAACATACACAATGATTTTATGACGGACGCAGACCGCACTTTCCGTGCGAGTGCGCAGGTGTGGAATCGCCATTATTAGCAAAAGCCTCCTATTAAGAGGTCTTTAAGAGGGAGATAACTCCTTCCATGGAACTCTCTTCACTGTGATCTCAGGCCAGTTAACATCCCGCCAATGCTTCTTGGTCCTTCATCGGCGTCGATTGTCTTCAGGCAACCACTGCGTAATCACTTTTCCATTCCAGATTAATTCGTTAATTGCTAGTTAATTTGTCATTTACTTAGGAAATATAATTTTATCAAATAACGTTTTTTTATCTTGAGATAAAAAATGTATTGGACGAAATATCGCAAGCAAGATTATCTTTTGCCCTCGCAGGCTAACAATATCTCGGTAAGAGGTCTAAAACGTGTGACGAGTGGGACGAGAGCCTTATCGCCTTGTCTCGCAACATCAGCTACCCTCCTTCCGTTACATTTATTGCCACTTATATTTGAGTGCCACTAACTCTTTATTATAGAAAAGTATGTAAGAAGAGTGGCTGTAAAACTGTATGTAAATAAACATAAGAAAAGGTCGAAATGTTTTGCAGAATTACTCCTTGAAGTTTAGATCAGTTTCTTGCCGTATCTTCTGAGTAGGTGCGGTGGTTTGCGATGCGGTGGTAGAGTCATTGTGATAATTTGACGTTCATAAGTGCGTCTGTGATGCCAAAATGATTAAAGAGATTTTGACTTTGAGATAAGAGCACACAGTCATAAGTGCTTAGTAAATCAATTTAGCAGTACTTTCAAAGTAATATATTATCTGTAATAAATTAAGTCAAATTTCAGACATCTTTCAGGAACACACAACTTTCAATATTAAAAAGTTACCTTTAAATAAAAATATTTTTTTATAATATCAAAGTTGTTTGTTAGATTTTACATCAGACATAATATAGATATTTTAAAAAGTTTGAATAATTAGAAAGATAAAAATGATATTGCTCGGGTAGGAATCAAACCCGCGTCATCCGAATACCGTCCTGGCGCAGGTTCGATTCCTGCTCGAGCAATATCATTTTTCTTCTTCTTAATTATTTAAAATACACTCGAGAGCAATGAATCCGGGTCACTTAAAGAATCCTAAAAATCTCGGAAACTAAAAATGCTAGGTTAATGCAATAAATTGTATTTAATAGACAATGTAATACTCCTTAAATGAAGGTATTAAAACTTCTTAGTTATTGTAAAGTTATATCATAAAAAAATCAAATTTGAAAAAGGGCCACTTTCGAAGATGGAACTACGAAATTACAGCATTTGGTTTTGCTTTTGTTTGTAATCTGTCATTTATGTGGGTACATAAACCATGTTGATAGTGCTCTATATTCATTATTCAAGCTGAAATTATGTCGCTTACGCCTGAAGAATGCACCAGAATACTTACAATGCTGGAAACCGGCCGGAGTCAGCGCGATACAGCCAGGACTGTCGGTGTGTCGCTGTCAACAGTACAAAGAGTTCTCCGACGTTACGAAGAAACTGGTTCTAACCTACGCAGACCAGGAACGGGCAGAACCAGGTGTACCACAGCACGAGAAGACCGATACTTGGTGAACACCATGCTTCGAAATCGCTTTCTCACAGGAACTGAACTCACCAATCAGTTTCGACGCCTCGGAGGAAGTAACCCAAGTGCATGGACAGTAAGACGTCGGCTTGCTGAATCTAACTTAAAACCCCTTAGACCTGCAAACGGCCCTAAACTGGAGCGTGGGCATCGTATTTCGAGACTAAGATATGCCCAGAGCCACGTAAATTGGAGTATTGAAGATTGGTCAAACGTTATGTTCTCCGACGAATCAAAATTTATGCTCTACAAGCACGATGGAAGACACAGAGTGTATCGAAGACCAGGGGAAAGATTCAAGCAAGCATGCATCGAAGAAAAAGTAGCCTACGGTGGTGGGTCTGTACTTGTGTGGGCCGGAATTTCTTCTGAAAGTCGCACAGAGCTGGTGATCATAGAAAACGGCTCTTTAACTAGCGTAAGATATGTGGAAGAAATCCTCAATGATCACGTTGGTCCATTTATGGTCAATTTAGGTGAGGATGCTATATTTATGCATGACAATGCCCGACCTCATACAGGTAGGATTGTGAATGACTACCTTCAAGAGATGAACATTACTCGTATGGAGTGGCCAGCGCGCAGCCCGGATATCAACCCGATCGAGCATGCTTGGGACGAGCTAGGCAGATGCGTAAAACAACGAAACCCTCCCCCAATCACGCTTCGTGAGCTCAAAATTGCTCTCACAGAGGAATGGGAGAATATTCCCCAAAATCGTATAAGGAACTTGGTGTACAGCATGCCAAACCGCGTAAACGCAGTAATGGAAGCACGAGGAGGCAATACGAAGTATTACAATTCAAGAAAATCGTAATAAAGTTCAAAAATTTCATGTTTCCTATTTTTGTTTTAAGGAGAGATCAGCAGTTTTTTTCTTTATGTGTATTTGTGTTAATAAAATGTATGGTGACTCATATTTTTTTTACTTTCATTTAAGGAGTATTACATTGTCTATTAAATACAATTTATTGCATTAACCTATCATTTTTAGTTTCCGAGATTTTTAACATTCTTTAAGTGACCCGGATTCATTGCTCTCGAGTGTATTAGGATTTTCGGCTAACATGCGGTAATGCATTCAATATAAAAATAAAGATTTTCTGATACTAAACAAATTCATCATTAAGCTTCCTCTACACTAACTAATAGACAGACTCCAGAAAACACATGATAAAAATATGAAAAATATTTTTAATTATTAATAATCTCCGTCCGTTTATGTTTCGTTATTCCTCTCCATCCAAAGGTTGTCTGGAAGAGATGGCATTGACCGCCTATTGTAATACTTTAGTTTTAAGTTTATTTTGTTACATTCTATTATTATTATTTCTGTTAGTGTAATTAAAACGATTTTTTTTTGTAATAATGTTTAGTATACGTATTACACACTAAATAGTATGTACCTCATTCTAAAATATATGTAAATTTATCATATTGTCAAATTAATTTAAATAATGTTGATTATTAAGATAAAGAGTTATTTAAACTCATTTAATATTGTATTCAATTAACTTAGTAAATAGAGTCAGCCACCCAAAAGACCTAATGCCGCGTCGTCCTAATTTCAACAGAAACTAACGGCAACGACCGAGCTTGAGCGAAGGCATATTTTATCAGTTTTGGCGGATAAAAGCTATCAAGTACACCTGAGTCTTATTTTACGCTCGACGTGCCAATATCCCCCTTGACTATGTATGGACTAGGGAGGTGTTAGGTTCAACTGTTATTGGGATTAGGTATAGCTGACTTTAGGATACCAAGACACATCATAATTCAATAGTCAATTGTTTTAAGTTTTGTTTTGCTTAGATGTGCGTAGTGCTATTGATTGTTTGTAGTCCGTCTTTTTATAGTACGTATTGTTATTTTTTCCACGTTGCCTTGGGATTTACTAATAAAATATGAATAGATACCTAGTTATATTTTCAGTCAACCCAATCATCAGTGTCATATTTTAAATCCCTCGTTTCTTCCACCGTGTCACGAAACGAGGTCAGGAATTGACAGTCGATATCAATAATTCAGAATCCGGAAAAATTAAAGGTATCCGGAATCGACGTACGGGCTACACGCCTCACGAATACCTGATCGCTACCATGAATTCTAGGTATAAAACGGTGTATAAATCATGAAATTCGCTTACGTACCGTACCGGACCGAATTAGCTTTGTTAATTCTGATCTGTTTTGTAGCGACCCTTAATTTATGGAGTTAATTAAAATTTTGGTGATAAACTGAAAACATTGCGTTATTTATGATTATCTGGTTGGAGAAACGGGATATGGTTTTGGTGAGCAACGTGTAATACATCGCTTGGTGAAGCGGATATCTTAGGAGTAGGTACAGATTGAACACTAACTTGAACGACTGGATTGCATTACTGGGCATATGACACTTAATATCTGGAATGCAGTGCTACGCAGTACCTTTTACGGTATTAAACATTTCTGGGTGGCATTGCAATTGTTTTGGGTAGGCGTGGCACTAACTATCAGGCAAATGACTTGCTCGTCTCATTACTCAGCTCCTGTGACTTAAGAGCTAAGGAACACAGTAATGCTTGCGCACTATTAATTGGTGTCAGAATAATTGGCAAAGCGATGGTCCCCACCCAGACGGCCTCTCGCATAAGAGAAACCAAACAATTTTCCATATTTACTTACAAGAACAGCAAGAGCCGAAGGTCCGATGAGTTATGCAAAGCACACAGAGCGCAAACGATCGCCCGCGCCCCGGTGCATACGAGATGGGTCAAAATTGATGGAATACAAATGTCCTTGGAAATCCTTCGGGAGGAAGCACGGGAGACCAAGTGAAAAGCTTACTTTTCACAGTGTTTTACGGAGCAGTTGGATAGATAGATACAGATAAAGAAACACTACATTATATTGTTTACAATAAATTACAAGACATTCCAAAAAACAAATGCAAAGATACAACTCAGAAAAAACTTTTTAAATGGGCGGTATTATTCATCATCATCAGCCCATCACGTTCCACAGCTGGGACACAGGCCTTCTCTCTTAGAGAGAGTATGGGCCATAATCCACCACGCTGGCCCAGTGCGGGTTGGTGGATGTCACATGTCCTTGAATTTTTGTGATTAATTCTTGGATATGCCGGTTTACTCACGATGTTTTCCTTCACCGTTTTAGAGCGAGTGTTAAATCCGCACATAACTTAAGAAAAGTCAGTGGAGTGCGGGCCCAGCGGGATTCGAACTCGGGTGCGTCGGATCGAAAGCACATGCTACCACTGAGCCACACTCGATCTCTTCTCTCGATCCCTCGGTCTTATTGCTAAAAATCATCTCTTCCAGACAATCTTTAAATTTACCCACATCTTTATTAAAAATAGAATTTAAAAGCCTTTAAAATCTTATTTTGGTGTTTATAATTGCAAAAGAGACCAAAAAATATAGTCCACTACAATGACAGTTTCAAACAGAGGAAGATTAATGACGCGCTAATATTGTAATCTACAAGCTTGGGCTCGCTGTGGCACAGAAGACATAACAGTTTGATTTGCTACGACTTGCTTTGACTGGCTACACAAGTAGGCAGTGTGTATAACAAGGATGGGTAGAGGCGCCAGTCAATGCGTGCGAGCGAGATGTAACTAAACTTCTATCGAATCATTGACAAATGACACTATAGAGTCCTTGACAGTGTAACACTTTTGGAAAGCAATAGTTTTTTGACAGTAATTTTGGAGTGTTTACCATACCTATGAAAAATTATCCCATTCGCTTGAATGAAAATGTAACGTGTTCTGCGTTGCATTGCAGCCACTATAACTTCAGAAGTTCGTATTTGGTCTGTAAAAGGTAGGACATCTGTACTATTCTGTACCCCAGAGTGAAAGATAAGTACCACGATAATTTACGAATTACAGCAATAGGGAATATGCATATGTTGTCGAAAAATCTAGAAATTACTTTTTATGATAGATTACTCCTGTAAACAGAGCAAAAGGTGAAGGTCTCTTTTAGGTGGCTGAGTAACGAATACGTTCTAGCGTGGCCACAAAATACTAGTACAGATTTCGTAACTTTTACAGACCAACTACCTACGACTTTCTGAAGTTATAGTGGCAGCGCTACATTGCAGAGCACGAATGAAATTGCGGTAACTACATTTCCTTACGGCATGCTTCTTATGCAATCATTAATATTTTGTTGTTAACCAGGTTTTATCTGGGATCAAACCAGTCAGGTAAATAAAACAATCAAATAAAATACATGATACATTTGTATAATAGACATACATTCATTATTTCCATACAGGTAAAATTTACAGTAGAAGAACTAGTATTTTGACATAATTTACAAGACAACAGCACAACTGATACTTAGGATATAGGTAGATAGATAAACACAATGTTAAAAAAACCACTTGAAGTTATCTAAATAGCATAGTGTCTCAGTTAAATGTCATACCGTCGGAGTAGATCACAGACGTACTTATGAAAGTTAATTATTACATTGACCATACCACCGTATTGGATAGTACTAACTATACATAACTGTCAATTCACTACACTAACCCGAAACGGTTTGTCCTTTTGTGTCCTGAACAGCCTTGACGTTCACATGATGATGAAGTCTACGTTCATGAACTCGTTCTCACTATGTGGCGTTAATTAGGATTAGAAATCCGAGATTCGTTGCTTACATTTTTATTGTAGGATTGTGATCCATCAATGGAATTGGATGATTGGCCATAGTAATCGACAGCAGGGACCTGTAAGATAAATTTATTACACAAAATAGGAACTTATTTACAACATATGTTCTTACATAAGAGGCGAATGCCTTTACTATTAAAACAATTCTACACTCTTCTTACTAAAATTTAACTTTTTAAATTTCAAATAGAAACTATAATCATTTACTACTTTTATTACCTATATCTTAATTAAATGGTTTAAGAATGCACAATTTTAATACATTTAACATTTTACACAAATATGCAATTCGTTACCCGACGTAATGGGAACTGAAATGTTTATACGATGGCCACACTGACACACGAAACTGCTCAATGTTGTTTTAACAAAATAACACCGAAAACTGAATAAATCAAGCCAAATGCAGGTTCTAATAGTCGAACCCGGTGTATAGTTACATCCACATACATTATAGTTACCGAAAAACATCAATGAACACAAGAAAAACACATACGTTTGAAAACTTAATCTTTCAGTACAATTTTTATTTCACCATGAATGGAACACCCGAAAATTTTTTCACATTCAATTCTAAATTGTTTCTAGTACATATTCACAAAGATTCACTTAAAAATAATAAGAAATACCACAACACAAATTAAAAAACCACAAGCCGACCCTGCCGGACCACTATTTTGACTTAACATGTCATGACCAATGTTAATAAAATGGGTTACGCGATAGAGACAATATGATAATAGTTGTGCCTCGTTCTTTATAAGAGCCTGTTGTATAGCGCTATCCTTTTTTAGGTCGGAAAACTTCGTAATTATCCCTCTATAGTGTGAGACCTCAATGTATCGAATAATATCGCGTACTAAGATTTAGTATAGTATTAGATTTACCGAAAAAAGTTATACTTCCAAAACAGAATGCATCCTTTTCTACTTATCACAAAAGTTACTTGAAATAAAAGAGACCACTATAGTTGCTCAATACCCAAAAAATACCCAATTGTCTCCACTTTGTCTATATTTACTTACTTGTCAAATGATTATACATATATTGTACATTAGCGATGTCCTATTTTCATACCGATAAAACGTTTCGACCTCCGGTCTTATAAGAAAATGTTCAAATTTTTTTTTGTAAGACCGGAGGTGAAAAGTTCTCGTGTCGAGTTTTGAAGGAAGGGACGTGTTACGATGAACTGTTTGTATGCTTGGAAGTAGTGTATGCTTTATTAACACTTTAGACTATCTCGTTTTTCGTTCGCGCTAGGTAAAGCATACTTTAGCTATTTCACACCAGCCGAACTACATTCCGGTCCACGATCAAAAGTTTGTTTAGTTGATCGGGTGTTTAGTTCGTGGTTTCCTTTTGATTTCTCGTCCGACGCGTACATGATACAAACGCATTGTATCATGCACGCGTCGGACGAGAAATATAATGTGATACACCCAGTAGGTATCACATAGAGGTGCATCAGGCAAGACGCGTCCACACCGACTACAACTGTGCACCGCGCAAGTTCGAGCGGTTCTGGATGCAATACAATACAATGAAGAATAATTTCATTATTATTTATGATTATTTTAATTATTAATTACAGCGAGCACTACTATCAGTATTAACTAGGTATAGGTTGCGAAGCTCATCTTATAAGTCTCCGCTTCACAGATATTTTCTGCAAACAAAAGAATATACTTATAAAAAAGAATATACAAAAGAATACACTAAATAAATGTTCAAATAATTTCTTACAATTGATTGAATTTTATTTATTATGTCAAGCAACCCAGCTTACTTAACATACTGAAATTGAGCTGAATTACATTTTCCAAAAATTTAAAGTCCAAAGATATTTAATGTTAAAAGTTAGTAGAGGGGGAGCCCCGCTCCCTTTCTAGCAATAAATAATTTGTTCTTTTTTAGACTTGAAAAATTTTACCCGTGGGCCATTTTTTTTTAATAAGACTTCAATATGTAATTACCTGTCGCGTATATACTTGCTGACTTGAGAACATTGTTGGTACTGCATAAGAATGCAGAAGCCTTTTTTGGGAACCTTCTAGATAACACGATTCGTCGAAATGCGAACTGCATATTCGAGGGTATTGAGTCGGTTCCCAATTTGACCTCTGCATGTTTTTTATCCATGCGTTTCGCAATTCTGCTAACACCGGGAACCTAAAACAAGAACAAGAACCTAAGTATTCTAAATATATTTAACATAATTACTTAGCTACAACTATACATTTTATAAAAAAAAAACGACTTCAATGTATCTTCGAAGTCCAAGGTCATATATACACTCGAGAGCAATGAATCCGGGTCACTTAAAGAATGTTAAAAATCTCGGAAACTAAAAATGATAGGTTAATGCAATAAATTGTATTTAATAGACAATGTAATACTCCTTAAATGAAAGTAAAAAAAATATGAGTCAACATACATTTTATTAACACAAAATTACATAAAGAAAAAAACTGCTGATCTCTCCTTAAAACAAAAATAGGAAACATGAAATTTTTGAACTTTATTACGATTTTCTTGAATTTTAATACTTCGTATTGCCTCCTCGTGCTTCCATTACTGCGTTTACGCGGTTTGGCATGCTGTACACCAAGTTCCTTATACGATTTTGGGGAATATTCTCCCATTCCTCTGTGAGAGCAATTTTGAGCTCACGAAGCGTGATTGGGGGAGGGTTTCGTTGTTTTACGCATCTGCCTAGCTCGTCCCAAGCATGCTCGATCGGGTTGATATCCGGGCTGCGCGCTGGCCACTCCATACGAGTAATGTTCATCTCTTGAAGGTAGTCATTCACAATCCTACCTGTATGAGGTCGGGCATTGTCATGCATAAATATAGCATCCTCACCTAAATTGACCATAAATGGACCAACGTGATCATTGAGGATTTCTTCCACATATCTTACGCTAGTTAAAGAGCCGTTTTCTATGATCACCAGCTCTGTGCGACTTTCAGAAGAAATTCCGGCCCACACAAGTACAGACCCACCACCGTAGGCTACTT
Source organism: Petrophora chlorosata (assembly GCA_951640565.1). NCBI lineage: Eukaryota > Metazoa > Arthropoda > Insecta > Lepidoptera > Geometridae > Petrophora > Petrophora chlorosata. The sequence continues at coordinate 8,845,370 of OX621190.1, forward strand.
TTTCTTCGATGCATGCTTGCTTGAATCTTTCCCCTGGTCTTCGATACACTCTGTGTCTTCCATCGTGCTTGTAGAGCATAAATTTTGATTCGTCGGAGAACATAACTTTTGACCAATCTTCAATACTCCAATTTACGTGGCTCTGGGCATATCTTAGTCTCGAAATACGATGCCCACGCTCCAGTTTAGGGCCGTTTGCAGGTCTAAGGGGTTTTAAGTTAGATTCAGCAAGCCGACGTCTTACTGTCCATGCACTTGGGTTACTTCCTCCGAGGCGTCGAAACTGATTGGTGAGTTCAGTTCCTGTGAGAAAGCGATTTCGAAGCATGGTGTTCACCAAGTATCGGTCTTCTCGTGCTGTGGTACACCTGGTTCTGCCCGTTCCTGGTCTGCGTAGGTTAGAACCAGTTTCTTCGTAACGTCGGAGAACTCTTTGTACTGTTGACAGCGACACACCGACAGTCCTGGCTGTATCGCGCTGACTCCGGCCGGTTTCCAGCATTGTAAGTATTCTGGTGCATTCTTCAGGCGTAAGCGACATAATTTCAGCTTGAATAATGAATATAGAGCACTATCAACATGGTTTATGTACCCACATAAATGACAGATTACAAACAAAAGCAAAACCAAATGCTGTAATTTCGTAGTTCCATCTTCGAAAGTGGCCCTTTTTCAAATTTGATTTTTTTATGATATAACTTTACAATAACTAAGAAGTTTTAATACCTTCATTTAAGGAGTATTACATTGTCTATTAAATACAATTTATTGCATTAACCTAGCATTTTTAGTTTCCGAGATTTTTAGGATTCTTTAAGTGACCCGGATTCATTGCTCTCGAGTGTATATCGATGAAATTTATATGGAACCACTTCATTGTTATACTAATCCACACTAAACACAACGCAAAAAGAAATTTCCAAATCAGTTTATAAATGACGGAGTTCCGAGGTAACAAACATACTTATTATAAAAAAAACAATTAAATAGATAACCTCCAACGTTTTAAAGTCGGTTAAAAATGAAAAACATAGACTGCGTGTGGACACAAGTGTGGCACTTTCAAGTGTGCCGCTTGAAAAAATTGTTCTATTATCATATCTATATTCATACTATGGTTGTGAATTTTACCACATCACTAGACGAGTACATGAAATGCCAAACACGTCGATCGGTATGCAAAAATCCGTGTTTATTTAGATATGGGAATTCTTCTGCTCGTCATGTGAAGCTAAAATAGCACCTAGTGTAACTTACATACTTTTCAAACGTACGAGAAGGCTAGCACATACAAATATTCGCATTAGGAGGTGAAATACACAAATCAGACTTACCGATGAAATGTTATAGCCCTTGGTTTATGCTTTAAATCACTGACGTAGCTCTTGCAGCCTACCACAACACACGCCATGGTTCATTTACTTGTTGTTTATAGCTTGATATAATGTTTTTCCCGCAAAATTCCTTGGAAAACACCAAAACCACTACACACAATAAAATACCAGCTGGTATCGACCAAATATCACCAAACGTCACACCCGTTGGCTGGTGGCCCGCAGGGTTTAAAGATGGTGCCATGCGCATAATGCTTTCTCTTTTTAACACATGCAAACGGCCTTTTGAGAAAAAAGAAGTGTATATATGTTTAATTGTTCATCTTTTTGCTTGAATTCTATTTTTTTAATACTTTTTCTTTGATCGCGTATAATGTTTCTTACTTCTATTTCCATTGTCCAACTAACTCTCACAAATATGGTGGAGCAAGAATATTAATATTTTCTTATTTATCAAAATATCATGGATATTTCACACCTTAGAGTGGAAAGTAATCCCATATGGCTTATTTTACTTTCCTTAGTGATTTTAACACTTTCTAAACAAGCACGCAGGCATCTTTAATAAATTTTTGTTGAAAGTATGACCACGTAGAAGCGTTCATGACTGTGGTCTAAGCGCGACTAAATGCAAGCGAGTCGCGAGACACACTTGAGAAGGCCCATCTTTGAAACTGTGTCACTCATCTTCCTCTGTTTGAAACTGTCATTGGTCCACTACAATTTAATGAACAAAATCAAAATTAGACCTTATTGTTTTCATGAATCTGACAGCCGATGTCAGTAGTGGCTGAGCAGGTTAGCAAAACTCATACACCGCGGATTGTTATGGGCTGGCGTATTGCTTACCATGAGGCAAAGGACCAGCTCATCCAATCATTCATTACATAAAAAAAATGTATTGTTTATTCCCCTCTACCTGCCTCTATCTCAAGCTCTATCTCCAATAGACAATTCCGATTTCTATGACTATAATAACTAGCATCGTCTTGCCACTAAAAATAAATCATGTTCGTTCAGATTCTTGACGTCAGTAATTACATGCTTATGCTTTAATATACTGCTCACTGGATCTCCAACCGAGGTAAGCGTGGATCTTAAAAGCTTAAAGTTTAAGCCTTACAATCCTCTTAGTTTAAACCAACCCTATCTCCCTGCCCTTCTGAAGTAGGATAAAATATACCTACCTAATAAACATTCGGGAATAAATTAGACTATAACAGTATTCTTAAATTAGGATAAAATACATATAGGTACCTACATAATAACCATTCGGGAATGAATTATAGACCAATACAGTAATAATTATAATTATAATACGGCTTTATAGCGAAGAGCCTCGACCAACATCTCAAGAGGCTCTCGCTAGACGCTTGGATCAAGGGTCAGATGCAGAAGGCAGAACTCTTTGACATGGCAAGCATTGTTAGGAGGTTCCTTACTCTGCAGCCCTAACCACCGGTAGTTTAAGCCCTGCCCCGCTGCCGGCGGCACTCTAAGTTTAGGTTTTTTATTATATTTTTGTATATATTTTGTTATAGAAATATTGTAAAAATACTTATATTTTAGAAAGAAAATAAATAACGTGAATAATAATAATTATTATTATAGACAAACTTGGAAGATGCCTTTATACCAACAATTTCAGGAAAATCTATTGGTACATTTTGGGGTTCGCGTAATACGAATTCGACGGGACAAGCATGTCATTCAATTGATATTTAGCAACGTGACCCAGAACTTTGTAAAATTTATCACTTACATGTAGCATTTTACTAAATTTAAAAAAGAACTAGACTACTTGTATATATATGACAACTACTCGTGGTAGGTCTCACGTATGCGGGAGGCCGTCTGGGAAGGTACCACAGCTTTGCCAGATATTCTGCCGCCAAGAAGTAGCGTGTTCCGGTTTGAAGGGCATTGTAGCTAGCGAAATTACTAGGCATATAAGACCTCATATAACACGTCTCGGGGTGATAAGCGCAATGCAGTACTACGCAAAACTTTTTACGCTACAAAAAGTTCTAGGTGGCACTGCCATTATTATGAGCAGGCGTGGCGCTTACTATCAGGTAATACCATATGATTTAAGGCGATAACATATTTTATAGATGCTTGCAAACGGTCCCCTGAGGACTGATCTAATCTCTTCTCTGTATTTCACAGAACAACTTGATAAACATTAACATAAACTAATACTCCACACACCACGGGATGAGAATACACTGCACACTTTAAATTAGTTTTCAAAGACAATGTATATAGGTCTATGAGTTAGTGTGCCGCACTGCGATAGTTTAGTTTAGAGATTAATATCTGCATATTGTATACAGAGAGCACCGCAAGCGACCGTGTTTACTGTTTTGAATAACGGAACAATGATATTAAAAGCATTTAAGTGTGGATCCTGGTTTTCATGAGACTAGATATTCGCTTTTGAGATGAAAATAAAGCTGGAAGCATTGCCTATTCCGTGCAGCTTTGTTTTGAAAGGTATAATAAAATTTGAGTGAAACTAGCTGCGTCCCGCGGTGTCCCCCGCGTGGACAACATTTTTTTTTGTGTATCTGAATGATGAGCTGGTCGTTTGCCTGATGGTAAGCAATACGCTAGCCCAAAACAATAATAGCACCACCCAGAACTTGGTTTTGCAAAATCCTGCGCAGTGCTGTACAGACAATTAGCTGTTGAGTCTCACAATGCCCAGTAATTTTGCTACAATTACAAATCCGAGATAAGAAGTATCAATCAATCAATCAATCATTTATTTGCTAGAATACATCAATTATTATATGGTCTTATTAATTATATTTATTGTCAATTGTGTTCAGCCCTATTTAGTTTTCTTTGGTTTACCCTACCAGCAGGCGTGCAAATGTTAAGAAAATAAATAATTTACATGTTAATTCTTATTATTAATTAAAATCACAAGGTGCTTATAAAAATAAAAATTAAAACAATAAATCATGATTAAAAAATTGTTAAGATCCTACAATTACAAATCCGAGATAAGAAGTATCAATCAATCAATCATTTATTTGCTAGAATACATCAATTATTATATGGTCTTATTAATTATATTTATTGTCAATTGTGTTCAGCCCTATTCAGTTTTCTTTGGTTTACCCTGCCAGCAGGCGTGCAAATGTTAAGATAATAAATTTTTTGGGCGAGGTTGGCGAGGCCCTCTTGAGGGACCTGACGGCTTTAGTAAACCTGATGTTGTCAGGCCAAGTCAACAGCGACATCATCGATATTCTATATGGTGCAAATTTATGTGCCTTGAATAAAAAAGATGGTGGGATCAGACCCATTGCTGTTGGCACCACATATCGCCGCCTCGCGGCCAAAGTCGGCTGTAGGAAAAGGGTTGTTCCTTTGACCAACCTTTTTCAGCCCATACAGCTTGGCTTTGGCTCGCGGGGAGGCTGTGAGGCAGCCGTTCATTCACTTCGTACTTTTTTAGACCAAAATTGTGGAGAGGTGCTGTTGAAGGTGGACGTCAAAAATGCCTTCAATTCTGTTGATCGGGGCGCCCTTTTGACACAAGTCAAGGATAAAATTCCTGATCTTTATAATTTCCTTTGGCAATGCTACGGCAATCCTACAAAATTAATTTACAAAAATGACGTCCTCTTATCCTCTGTCGGGTGTCAGCAGGGTGATCCTCTTGGTCCGGCTGTTTTTAGCCTTGCCATCCATCCAATAATTCGACGTCTCCAGTCTAAACTAAATGTTTGGTACTTGGATGACGGAACCCTGGGAGGCGATATAGATACTGTTTTCAATGATTTACGTATACTTATAGACGAGTTTCGTCTAATTGGCTTGGAACTAAATTTTTCAAAGTGCGAACTGTTCGTTTGCGATTCTTATTTGGATAAAGATTCGGTTATCGAAAAATTCAACAGTTTGGCCCCTAATATCAAATTGGTAGATAAAAGTTCACTTCGTCTCCTGGGTTCACCGATATTAGACGAATCTTTCTCACCTTTTGTAGAAGAAAAAATTCAAAAGTTTATGAACACATCAGATAAATTGCTCAAAATTAACGCACATATGGCGTTTACAATTATTAGATTCTGTCTATTCGTTCCAAAATTTACCTATAATTTACGATGTTGTCAGCTGTGGAAACACAGTGAGCTTCTTGCAAGCATGGACAACGTCGTAAAAAATACGCTAGTATCAGTTCTGAATGTTGACATGGATGACAGGGTCTGGTCGCAAGCCTCTTTACCTATCAGATTAGGGGGCTTAGGGATACGAAAAATTTCGAGTGTAGCTCTGCCGGCGTTCTTGTCCTCCGTTCATGGTACGTACAAATTAATAGAAAAGATCCTTGCACCTTCTTTAGGCAGTTTCGATGTAGCTTATTTGACTGAGGCCAAGAATACCTGGGAGATAGCATGCCCAAATACCGAATTTCCGAAAGTTTTGGCTTCACAGAGGCTGTGGGATGGGCCGCTCTGCGGACTAGCACGGAAACATCTTTTAGATACGTGTCCTAGCGTCGCAGATCGTGCCCGCCTTCTTGCAGTCTCTGTGTGGGAATCAGGGCTTTGGTTGCAGGCTATCCCCTCTTTTAATACTGGCAATTTATTAGACCCATCTGCTTTCCGTCTTGCTATTAGCTTACGTCTGGGTGCAAGGTGTTATGAAGCCCATCGTTGCCAGTGTGGTACTGCAGTTGATCAACTCGGTCACCACGGTCTCTCATGTTCCAAAAGTGCCGGTCGAATTTCGCGTCACGCCAGTCTTAACGATATCATCCGCCGGGCTTTTACCAGCGTTAACGTTGCAGCCATTCTCGAACCGAATGGTCTAATGCGTGACGATGGTAAAAGGCCTGACGGTATGACCCTGATCCCCTGGAAGTTGGGGCGGCCTCTAGTGTGGGACGCTACTTGCGTCGATACTATGGCGCCGTCGCATCTTCCGGAGACGCAGAATAGGGCTGGCGCGGCGGCTAATTCGGCCGAGCAGCTCAAGCGGCGGAAATATGCTAACCTCGGTAGCGGTTACATATTTGAGCCGTTTGGTGTGGAGACTTTGGGTCCGTGGGGACCGGGAGCTCATCGTATTTTCAAAAGTCTGTCAGAGCGCCTGATCGATGCGACGCGTGACCAAAATGCTGGGACTTATTTGGCTCAACGTATCAGTATTGCAATCCAACGGGGCAATACTGCCAGCATCTTGGGTACGCTGCCAACTGGTAGTGGGTTGGAGCATTTGAGCTACCTATAGGCCTTTAATGGTCTATGGGTTGTCCAATTGCTTCTCCTTGTATGTAGTTAGTTTAGTTTTAGTAAGTAGAGTGTAGTTTGTTTTGAGTAATAAAGGCATTCGCCCGTATGAAAAAAAAAAAAAAAAAAAAGATAATAAATAATTTACATGTTAATTCTTATTATTAATTAAAATTACAAGGGGCTAATAAAAATAAAAATTAAAACATAAATCATGATTTAAAAATTGTTAAGATCCTATGTCCTAAGATTATTACTTAAGTTCAGAATTTAAACTATTGTCTGATCAAGTTTCATCAAATTCAGTTTCATACTTTTTACTTTCATCATCATCAGCCCATCACGTTCCCACTGCTGGGACACGGGCCTTCTCTCATAGAGAGAGAATGGGCCATAATCCACCACGCTGGCCCATTGCGGGTTGGTGAATGTCACATGTCCTTGACTTTTTGTGAAAAATTCTTGGACATGCCGGTTTCCTCACGATGTTTTCCTTCACCGTTTTAGAGCGAGTGTTAAATCCGCACATAGCTTAAGAAAGTCAGTGGTGCGGGGTCAGCGGGATTCGAACTCGGGTGCGTCGGATCGAAAGTCGCACGAGCTCCCACTGAGCCACACTCGCTCTACTTTTTACTTTATTGAATAATAAACATCCATCATATTAATAGTAGTAGTATATTAGGAAGTAGGATTTTAGAGTATTTGAAGTTAAAATAAAATCGGTTCCTAATTTAAATGTTATTTACAAGCTAAACTGTCTTGAATTTACTATTAAACTGCTTTGCTACGCTGCTTTTTTTACCAAGTTTTTATTAAATCACTTACATGTTTTTCTGTCTGTCTGTCTGCCGTTCCGGGTGTGTTCTTGCAACTCAAATTTCGACAACTTCCTAGTTAGCTATCCGGCTGAAACTTTAAGGGTAGCTCACAACTCGATGACATTGCATTCTTAATCTGTAAAAACGTGGTTTTTAGACATTCCTTCTAATCTATTCGGAAAAACTGTAATCAAAATCACTCTCACGTTTGACAAAAATGTCTCTAATTAAGTGCAATGTTTGACTCTGTACTTCATCATCATCATCAGCCCATCACGTTCCCACTGCTGGGATACGGACCTTCTCTCATAGAGAGAGTATGGGCCATAATCCACCACGCTGGCCCAGTGCGGGTTGGTGGATGTCACATGTCCTTGAATTTTTGTGATAAATTCTTGGACATGCCGGTTTCCTCACGATGTTTTCCTTCACTGTTTTTAGAGCGAGTGTTAAATCTGCACATGACTTAAGAAAGTCAGTGGTGCGAGACCAGCGGGATTCGAATTTGGGTGTGTCGGATCGAAAGTCGCACGTTCTCCCACTGAGCCACACTCGCTCCACTGACATGACTCTGTACTTATTTATTTATAATTGCAGCTCGGTAAAATATTTAGACAGACGCATAAACTGCTCTACTTTAACATTGAGGCTCCTATAATTCACTTAGCGTTGGCATCCAAAGAGAAAGCTAAAAGATATCTGCATTTGGAACAGTAAATGCCTATTTGCTTTTCTTGCTTTATTTTTATTTTCCAATAGTGATTGCGAGCACCTGGATTTCGCCATTACTCTTTTAAAATTGCAAACTTTATAGCGTCAATATTTCAGTAAAATTGCAAAAGTGTTCCCCGGAATCATTTGCTTTTGGAAGAGTAATAAAGAATTAGTTTTATTTTAGTTTGCATTCTGTGTTGAACAACACACACCCTCACCGCTACCACACACATATACGTATACACATATCACACATACTCTCACACTCTCACACGCACCCCGACACTCACCCACATACACTCAACACCCACAACTACTCACTCACACACCCTCACACCTTTACATACTTACACACGCAGCATGTTTTCTATTTTCTTAATATTCTATTTGTTTATTTTAACTATTCAGATTTGGCATTTTTATGTATCCAAATTGAGAGAAGGAGCTTGAAAAACAGCGTCAAGCTACGTCAAGGGCTAGAGACTTCAATAATTAAATTGTAACAATTACTATCAATCAATATTTTTTCTATGTTTATATGTTTTAAGTGTAGCACCAAACAAATTGCACTAAGGGTTATTTTAATTTACTTAACACACACTACTTTGTAATAATCATTATGATTATAAGAAATAACGATAAAAAAGATCCAGAAAACTTGGCTCGTAGTTATTACACGGTCTGTAATCGTACGAGTAGGTAAATCGATCCCGAGTGAACAAGGTCCATAGTCAAGTCGAATCTCCAAGAAAATGCCAAAAGTAAAGTCACCAAATGTACGAACTAATTTGGGCCACTGATGCTACCAGCACTTTTTGGGCGACGGTAAATTAGATCGCTGAGGCGCGTGACTCGTTTTACAATTATCTGAGGAACGTAGGCTTGTTTCGGCGTACGAAGAAATGTATCAGGAAATTTAGTATGGTTTGTGGATCTTCCTGTGGGTGCGTTTAGCTGTTAAATAATTGGGAAGCAATGTAAGCAATAAAAACAAATAGCTAAAAAGAAGATAATTCAATGCTTTCCAATAAATCTGCCTCTATGGTGTAGTGGTTGTGCAGGTAGTCTTAAATCTATACACCACTGAGGTTGCAGGTTCAATTTTCGCGACGGGACAAATGTTTGTGTACTGAAAAAATATATTTATTAAATAGGCATAAAAATGAATTTGAAAAAAAAGGTAAGCATGTCTGTCTACTCATTTCTTTCCCATACTCAAATTGAAGTCCGAGCCCAGAAAATAAATGTGAAAACTGACTCTACCAGTGCTTTTGTTTCATGTCTAGGTATTGTGGGGCAATGGTTCTCATAGTTCCTGGTTCCGGGACTATCGACAGGGAATCCTAGTTAGCAGGATCTATGTAAGAGATCGTTGGGCGTATTTATTTTTTATTTTCTTTTTGTAGCAGAGTCTTCTTTTTCTAGTTACTATAGACGTAAAAACAACTTTACTGTACCTACCACGCAGCTAAAAAAATGGCTTAAGGTTTGAACAAAGTGAATGCGAAAGAACGAAAGACGCGGCAGAGAAAGACGACTACAGTGGTCTCAAACACTTTGCCGCATCAATTCTATTAGAGTTGGGTACCAGTCGTCGTACTACGGGGTACCAGCAAAATTTGCCAACAACCTCTATTACCAACCGTAGAGAAAACAAACGGGGCGGTGCGGTGCCCGAACATTATTACCGAGTAATCCGCATTTACCGAAAGACGGTGCAAATTCTGTAAAGGTGAAAAAGTGCTCAATTTGCTCGGATGGCCGGTAAATATGTATATAAACAGTAGGGACACAAATGCGCTCAAAAAAGGATGGCAAGATTTTTTAAGACGAGCTTTACTCGTGGTAGATCTCTCTATCTGCGTGAGTTCGTCTGGGTAGGTACTACCACTGTGCCAGTTATTCTGCCGCCAAGCAGTAGTGCGCAAGCATTACTATGTTCCGGTTTGAAGGACATTGTAGCCAGGGAAATTACTGTGCATATGAGACTTATGTGCCAAAATGAGTAGGCAGGTGGTACCAATTTACTATTAATATAAAATAAATAAATAATACAATTATTATTATGAGTGACATTGTATGGTAATTTGATTTTGAACCAATATTTTGAACCATCGGGGAAACGGGTCTGAGCAGCCGCTCAACTGCCGTCTCTCTCTCTAGATCTATGTGCTCCATCTTAGGCCACATCATCGCTTCACATCAGGCGAGATAGTGGCCAAACATAGATCTATTAAGTGTAAAAAAAAAAAAATATTTATTAAAATTACTAATAATATAATAAATAAAATGTTAACTGAAATGTAATCTGATGTCTCGAGTGATGAGCGCAATGCAGTGCTACACAGTACTTTTTACGGTATTACAAGTTCTGGGTGGCACTGCAATTGTTATGGGCAAGCATGGCGCTTGCCACCAGACAAACGACTTACGCGTCTCAATAAACAGTTCCATAAAATAAAAGCTTATCAGTAGGTAAACAACTTCCTACTCATGAAAAATATTGTACTAGGTATATGTATGAAGTATAACTATAAGTTACATTGATTCTTGGTGTGATCATCGATGTATTTTATGCGATTGATTGAAAAGACAAGCAGGTCATTTATCTGATGTTTTGCCAATTCTCCACGGCACTGCGCTGCGCTCGTCACCCTGAGACAATAGCGCTTAAGTCTCAAAATTTTTACCTCTATAAACAAAGGCATAAAACTGTGTGTGAGTATAAGTAACATGGGACAGTGCATCTGTGTGCGTAGGCTTGTTTTATATAATTAGATTCCATACTGTTTTTATATGGTGGTTTACCTCTGTTTCTCTTTTTATTAATGCTACGCGCGATGCGTTGGATAAGAAATGGCTGTTATGAAAAAAAATACCGCTGTAAACAAGCAGTTTGATGCTTTGTTTTGATCAGGCGTTTACGTGTTTATTTTGAAAATGGAACAAAGTGGTACCAGGCCAGCGCACTCCGCACTGCAGGTACGAAGTCACAAGTACATAGCCGGACACCGACGGTGGGTCACGCGTTGTTACACGTGCCGCGTCAGAAGAGATAAGAGCTATGCGATTGAAAGAGAGGCGCGTATGGTATGCAGCGCTACGCGAGCTGAATTGAATTTTATTGCGTCATGACAAGAGTCGCTATTTGTTTAAATTTCTTTGCGGAGTGATGCTTCTGTCCCTTAGTATTCTGTGGTGGTACCTACTTTCTTGTCTTTTTATTTTATGTCTTGGTTTCACTTGTTTAACTAGTTAAACAAGTGAAACTATTTACAAACTATCACATAGCTTTTGATATTGAATGCATTAACGCATGCTAGGCGAAAATCCTAAGTTTTTAAATAATTAGGTAGAAGAAAAATGATATTGCTTTGATATGATCTTGCTTTTAATCGTCCCCGTAAGACGATATAAGAAGGATAGAAGAAATTTGGTTGCTCGAGCAGTAGGCTCGGTGGCCCAGTGGTTAAGGCATCGGGACGGTATTTCAAAGACGCAGGTTCGATCCCTGCCCGAGCAATATCATTTTTCTTCTTCCTAATTATTTCAAAACTTACACACAGCTTTTGTCACAACTATTTATTTATATTAATAAAAAAATTCTTTGGTAAGTGCTTCACATGAGAACGGCTGGACCGATTTGGCAATTTTTTTGTAATACTCGTTTTTCTTTTTGCGAAAGGATTTTATGGAAAAAGTAATCGGAAAAGTTGTCCGGTAAAATTGGAAAATTCTGGAGAAACTGAAAATGCTCTCTCGCGCGGGTGAAACCGCGAAGCGCAGTTACTCATAAATATATATATAAACTTTTCTCTTACAGCGAGTTATCGAAGTCGTAAGAGGGTAAATATAAACCAATTACTATAAAACCATAAGGATGCGATGATGTTTTTTATTTTGTTCCTTTTTTAAGTAAAAGGGATTAACGTAATAAGTTATGTTAATGAAAAAACCAGAATATCAAAATAAAGAAAGAACCGAAATTACAAAAAAATAATTAAAAAAATTAACGAAATAGGTAAACACTTGGACGAATAGAAAATTATTTTCAATTCAACTATCTTCATGAGTAACTATGTAATATTTTTACCCAATAACCCTCAACTTTAAATAAAAAAAATATTTATTTTATCAGAAAAGCTTAAGTTTTAAAATTCACTTGCCCTTTCTCATTTTCCTACTTGACTACCTAAGAACCGAATTCAAACTAGAAATAAAATAGGTGTCCAATCGTTTTACTCGTCGATTTGTGAGGGTTTTACATCCCTCATGAATCGGTCCTACGCAAACAAGATGATCTAAAAGTTTTTTGCCGGCCCTTCCCGATTGATGGGGCTACAAAGTACTGGATTGTCACTGATAAGGAACTGGGAAGATCATGTTCGAGAGTGTTTTACCGAGAAGAAAGACTATGGAACGTAATAAATCACTTTCATACGGATTTTTACGTGAATTTTATGCGTTAAAATTAGGTTGCACAAACCTACTATACATTATTTAAGTCTTCTTTTACCGAGTGTTGAGACGAGCAAGTCGCTCGCCCGATAGCAAGCGTCTTACCTGCCCATAACAATTACAGTGCCACATAGAACTTCAATTGCCAATGACTCAACTTAAAAAAAAAATGTCAATCCCACAATAATTTATTTATCACCCGCAAAAAGCACTGCGTAGCACTGCATTGCGCTCATCAGGCCGAGACACCAGATATTAAGTCTCATATGCCCAATAATTTCACTGGGTACGGCTGCTGACTGGCCCTTCAAACCGGAACACAGTAATGCTTACGCACTACCTGCTTGACGGCCGAATAACTGGCAAAGCGGAGGTACATACTTAGACGGCCTCCCGCATACGAGAGACCTACCAGGGCCCCAATTCACTGTGACAACTTGGCAATTCTTCACGATTGAAATCACGTCGATGCCTTCATTACTAAACGATATCTCTATGACGCATTCATATATTCATATATATGACGCGTCATAGAGAATACAAATTTCGCAGATGTCGTTTATTAATGAAGGAATCGACGTTTCCTCGAAGCAAATTTCGCCAAATTGTCATAAAGAATTAGGGCCCAGGAGTGGCTTCTTGGCGCTTCGACGACTTTCCTGCATTTGTGGTCACAGGTAGATTAGGTCCTCTTGTGACTATTACAATAATACTAAATAGGGACAACCAAGGAAATGAAATAATGTATGACATTTTATATCACACCCGAGCACTTATTTAATACAAAACATATATGTTATAAGTTAACACCTATTTAAAGACATATACTAGCCGATACCCGCAAAACTCCTAAAAATCTATATTCTGGGATAAAAGTATCCTATGTCCTATTCTAGGACCTAAAGTAAGAACATGACAAATTTCATCAAAATCCGTTCAGTCGTTATGAATATATACACACACACCCCCTCAAACACAATACACCTTCACACACTTTTGTATGTATAATTAGCATTATTTTGCGGCTAGTGCCGCATCCTGTGGTTCACATAAAAAATATCCTAAAAGTGTCCTTTTCCAGGACCTCAAGATACCTACATATTTCATTAATATCAATCTTCAGAAACTTTCGCATTTATAATATAAAATATATTTCAGCAGGATTAGTAGGATAGGAAATTAGAATTTATTTGTTGAAAACCCGTACAATCTATTTTCCAACTTTATATACTGAAACTACCGCGCAAAGTGATAATAAACAGATAATAGAAAACAATTTTCCAACTATCATAGTTTGCCATTTCATTATAAGTTTTTCATGACAAGCGATGCCTCTCTGTAACTAAAGTAGACGGGGACCTCGGCTAGTGGCACGATTAATTAACAAGGACTACCCCTCTGGGGGTAGCTCTCAGAATTATTCACTGTACCTCTTTCTAGGGATGCTGGGGTAGGTTTGGCCGGATAGTTGGATCCGGTCTAGACACTGAATCGACCGTCATGTTTGTTAAGAAGTTCAGAGGGTATTTGTTTGTCAAGGAAATTATTACAAAACGTAATTACATCTTCCTGTTTTAAACAAAGAAAATGTTGTTTCAAAACAATCACAAATGATCTTCATTTAAAGGTTGTCTGAAAAAGATTGCTTATTAGTGATATCACTACCCATTGCACAATTGTAATTTTTAAAATTCATTTTTCATTTTGTTTTGTACGACCGTATCAGTATACGGTAAAACGTTACCTAGTTATCAAACAATTGGAAATTTAAGAGAAACTTGCTCTTCATTTTCTTACAGCCCATCAGGCGATCGACTTGCTTGTCTTATCACTCAGTACCATAAAAAAACAGACCAGATAAAATTGCGCTGCGCCTACATGTTTCAGCCACCTCAGCATGTTTATGTGGTGAAGCTGTTAGTATGTAATGTAATACAACATATGCAACACTGTCGACATCGGTAGTTTAGTAAAATAAGTAATTATAATAAATTACTAGCACATATTTTATGCCGGAATACGGATTGTGGCCGGACGTCTCTCCATCTCTACCTCTTACCCTTCTGCAAAATAATTATTAACAGTAAACCTAATTAATTTCCCCTTGTAAGCCCGCGTATTATCTGAAGGGAATTCTCGCTTTTTTGTCGTGATTTATTCTAGAGCTTTTGTTGTCTTAGGGCGTAGCGCCATTATTTTCTACCGTCATAGGACCTAAATAAAGAGAACGGTGCGTGTGCCATTGTATCTAAATTATTCGGCTGTGGGTACCTGGATACCAGGTTCTGAATAGGTAAAATAATTTATTGCATTTTAATGGTTTATGAGGAATAGAATAATTTATTTAGTAAAATGCCTATATTTCAGCTCTGATGTTAAAAAAGTTAATAATAATCCTTTCTTATCGTATACTTATAACCTAAGAGGATCACAAATGACAAATCGTAAGGTTATAGCCATACATACCTATATGTACAAATGTAGGCTATATCAATAGTTCTAAAGATTGTGTGGTGAATGCCCAGATAAAAATATTTTTCAAACTTGCAGCAAGTCTGAAGTAGCAAAAGTGAAAACTTGCACCAAGTTTTTTTATTACTTATAATTTTATTTGTGTGTTTCAATAATGAGTCATTTAATTTTTTTTATTTCAAGTTTGCCACGGCATGTGTGAAAACTTTCTAGTTACTATGCAACAAACTTGCACGATGTTTGTCACGACAAAGGTGCCACAATTTTGTCACAACAAAGAAAGATGATAAGATTTTTTTTTATGGAACTGAATGATGAAACGATCTAGTCGTTCGCCTGATGGTAAGCGCCAAGTCAGCTCATAAATATTGCAGTGCCACCCAGAACTTGTGATACCCTTAAAAGCACTGCGTAGTACCGCATTGCGCTCATCACACCGAACATCAAATATTGAGTCTTATATGCCCAGTAATTTCGCTGGTTACAATGCCCTTACAATGTCTGTAACATTTTTCATAATTCCTCTCCATCCAGAGGTTGCCTGGAAGAGATCGCTTTTAGCGATAAGGCCGCCCATTGTAACACTTTCTTAATTGTTTTATGTAATGTACTTAATTTAATGTTTGCAATAAAGCATTTACCTATCTATCTATGCCCTTTAAACCGGAACACAGTAATGCTTGATAATATTATCTTAAAAATAAAGAAAAACTGCTCTGCTGTCACAGTTTACTATAGAACCCTTTGCTTTTTCAATACTTTGCTCAACCTTGTTCTATGACGATAAGCAAATTATTGTCTCTTTATTATAAAGTTTATGAAAGACCTTAATGAAAGACCGTAATAAAATATCCAAATTATATTTTAATGTTAAATATTTTTATCAAAAGTAACTCAGGCCTTCATTATTTCGATTTAATTCGGCGCCACACCGCTAAACATTATAACGGGTTAATGCTGAACGTAAAATAATTTCATGGGGTGCGATCCCCTATCAAGGGACGAAATTACCAAAATATCTGCTTATCGAGGCGTTTAGGGGACGTACGGTCACATCATCATAACCTTCGCCTTACATTACAATTATGTACAAACGTTCGCAGAATCAAGCTCCCCGTCAGCAGAAAGTTTTAAGTGAAATGAAACAAAACAAAGGAAAATTGAGTGACACTATAAATTTCATGTCGTAGGGCATTGTTCCCGATATTGATGTTAGTAACTGCTATACGGTTTAGGTTATAATAGAAAATATTACTGATAAGGACTAGCCTAATCTCCATAGAAAAATGTTATGGCTCCTTTTGTTTTTTCAACGGGCAAATGCCTTAATTACTGAAATCAATTTTACACTCTTTATTTAATCAATTTTACTAAAACTAAACTAACTACTTACAAGAAATTGGCCTACTTATTGATCATTAGAGGCCTATAAATAGCTCAAATGCTCCAGCCCACTATCAGTTGGCAGCGTACCCAAAATGATGACAGTATTGCCCCGTTGGATTGTAATACTGATACGTTACGCTAAATAAAGCCCCAGTCCTTTTGGAAGCACTTGATTTCCATACTTACACAAGTAGGTGTAGATATCCATTATTTCCTTTTTAACCGACTTAAAAAAGGAGAAGGTTCACTATTCGATTATATTTTTTTTATTTTTTTTATGTTTGTTACCTCAGGACTCGGTCATTTATGAACCGATTTGGAAAATTATTTTTGCGTTGGGTTCAGTATAGCTATGAAGTGGTCCCATATAAATTTCATCGATATTTGACCTTGGACTTCGAAGATACAATTGAAGTCGGTTTTTGTTTTATTTTTCTAAAAATAATTACTTATCTATAATAAACATTTTGCAGAAAAGCCTGATAAAAAAATCATTCTAACAATTCAGTAGTATTTTTCACAGCGTATTTACCATGTGGAAACCACAGCGTAATCACGCAGCAGTTACACAACTAAAGCGGATCGGGTCTGATTGCTTCGTGCGTAATGAGAGCTAGCCGGCTAAATATCGGACCCGCACAAATACCACTGCCCTAGTTGACATATATTGGATAACATCAACCACTATTGAGCTGAAAAGAGGTTTTAAACGAATTAATATATTATAATTTGCCTTTGCTTCCGTTTTAGGATTAAAATCATAACCACGAGTATTAGTGCTGTCACTTTATCAACCTGCTCAGTAAATGAACGTTCCTAAGCGATATCAAAGAAGTTTTCGACGATGACGGCTTGTTCAAAGTGATGTAGGCAAATTAAACTCTTTGCTAACTCAAGATAAAGAAAAGTATAGTACACAGTTTTAAGCCTGAGTCTGCCCGTTGTACTATAGTTTATAAGAGTCTTTCGTGTACCTTGTTAATTTCTTCTTTGGTGTACAATAAAGCATTATTGTATAGTATTGTCTCTTTTGCAAGAGGTCACCTTCGCCAGATATACGACCTTCAAGCAGTAGTGTGCAAACATTACATTATTTTATTTTGAAAGACACTGTTTTGTTTTAGTTTGAGGATTTAGCAAAACAAAGTTCTGGGTGGAGCTGCAACTCAACCATCAAGGGAACGATCTGCTCGCCTTGCCACTTAGACATTAACTATCAAGTTAAGGTCACGATTATATTCCTGCCTTCTATACCAATGATATTTAGTTTACATTATGAGGTAGAATAATTTATTTCATAGTATAAATTATCAAACGTAAAAAAATAAGTAAAATCAGCTCTATGCATTATTCCTACTAGGAAATGCAACAAATTTCACGCCCGTAACCAAAATGTCTCATGTAAACTGTCAAAATTTATTAGCAACCTGCAATAAGTTTGCAAACTGTTATTAAATTAACTCCCGGCAAACATTTCTAATTAATTTGAAAGTTCTAATTTGTAAGAAAACGTAGTAACAAAGTTCGCTTTGGCAACGAGCAGATACGCATAGATGAGTTTGTGCCGTCTTGTTGCAGTAAAAGCAAAATGCTAGGAACTGAAACGCTAGCAAGTGTAGCAAAAGTTTGTCATACTCGAGAACGTATTCTGTTAAGTCTTGTAAAACGTAATTTTCAAATTCATCTTTATATTCAAATTAGGTATAAAGCTGTTTTAAATATTAAGTCAAAGTATTGGAAAAATACAGGCTGATCTTGGGCAGCCGCTACCTGCAATAATGTTACACTTATTATTGCAATGAAGAAATTTGTAGTGTCGCATTGAACATTTATGTTTAAGTGTTGTCTTAGAAAATATGTTACGTAGATAAACTATTGCATGAAGAAAGAAAGAAAGAAATAAAGAAAGAAAGAGAGAAAGAAAGAAAGAAAGAAAGAAAGAAAGAAAGAAAGAAAGAAAGAAAGAAAAAGAAAGAAAGAAAGAAAGAAAGAAAGAAAGAAAGAAAGAAAGAAAGAAAGAAAGATAGAAAGAAAGAAAGAAAGAAAGAAAGAAAGAATAAAAGAAAGAAAGAAAGAAAGATGTATAACACATGTAATAACATACATAATAAATACATAATATAATTATAGTACAATGGAACGTTGCGCGATGTCAGGAAAAGGTTCCGACTCAGCCTTAAAACTAAGGTAATAAATACCTTAGTACTGATTTTCAGCCGGAACCTATGACCGAACTGAAGGTAACCCTTATGTTTCTAAATACTTAAATATAAAAAAAAATTAATACCACTTTACTTTACTACACTTTACTTTTTACTTTACTATAAAAAAAAAATAATACCATTCAGTAGGCCTCAAACTTTATAATTTTATGATTCGGAGGCCAACTCTAGATCTTCCTATCTCAATAAAACTGTTCAATAGTTCACGCAATTTTTTTTTTTATGTTGCTAAGTGTCCATTAAAATAAATTGAAAGTAGTTGATATTAACTTTACGTTCTAATAAACCAATTATTATACTTTCTTCCCAAAAATGTCTAAAAATTTTCATTTAAGTTATCAGAACAAGCATTACTTATTTCCCCTGTAAACTCTCGTAGCAGTTAATTAAGACACTTTGTTTCAATGTTCTCTCTGTAGCAATCCCTGTAGTAGCGCATACTGATTAATTTCCAGACATTGTTTCTTTCCCGCCTATGCCAACAAAATTATCGGTAGATTCCGACGGTGTCGGATATTTGTGGAGTAAATTGAATTAAAGCCCGAGATTGTTTAACTTGGATCGCAAATATTGACTACTTTAATGTTGATTTATTGACAACTGGCTGCTGAAACCGATTGGATGTACAACACGTTGGTGGTTTACTTGGTGTTAGTTGAGTAAATACATAATTTGGTTTGGACATTTTAGTTATTAGCACTAAGAAGTGCCTTCTTACTATTTATAATTAATAAAATTAGGCATATAATAATAATTACTTATTAATTCAATATCTTTATTATATGCTTTGCTATTATTTTTGGTACCTTTAATTTCTTATGCTATTATGCTATATTAATAGCATTTTTAATAAGCTGTTGTAATACTTGTTACTAGCATTTTGGGGCGCTTGTATGCGGTGCAAGTAACAAAAACAAAATACAGACGCTCTTTATGCTTGGGTTTCATCCGCAGACTGTGTAATTATGTTTTTATTTCATACTAGCTGCGCTCCGCGGTTCCACCCGCGGTTTCCCGGGAAAAAAGTAAACTATGTGCTATGTCCTAAAGTACCTACATACATACCAAACTTCATCAAAATCGATTCGGTAGTTTTTGCGTGAAAGATTAACAAACATACATCCATACATTCATACAAACTTTCCCGTTTATATAATAATAGTAGGATAGATAAGTACATTCGGTATATCAGATATGTAGCCAAGTATGTATGTACATATAGGTAAGTGGCTCTCGCATGTATTCGGCGTCTTTACTTGTACCGTAGACATGCGTTTTTGTCATCAACGCAACAAACTGAGTTATTTGCGCAAATCATTATAAAAAATGCCAAGAATAAAGATCGAGTTCAAAAAATCAAACAACTAGACATACAACTTGGCCAACAGCTTAGTCGTGGCTAAGCCAATGAACACAATTCTAAGCCAAGGAATTAACTAAACAATACAAATAAAAAGTTTCTAATGCGAGTAAGTATTATAGAATTGTTCAATACTTCTTAAAAAAGGTTTTGGAGTAATACGAGACGTAAATGAAATGTCACAGTCGAAGTGAAGAGCCTCTTGTTGCCAAAAGGTGGAGAGCTCTTAATATTAATATCTAAGCTGAAATTGATTTCGGATGACATCGTGGTAAAATTTTGAAATTATTATGAGAATTAAGCCCTTCCACTGATTTTAGTGAAACCACTAGGTAAGTGCAAAGGTAAGTGGTATACATATTTTAGGCAATAAATATTGAGATTGAAATCAATATAGTATTGACTGACCATAGAATCACAAGCTGGCATGACTCTACCTTTATAATTTTACTAGCAAACGCCCGGGACTTTGTTTACGTTGGCACAGTAAAATATAGCCTATATCATTCGATGATAATGTAGCTTTCTATTAGTGAAAGAATTTTCAGATTACCTCTTACAAACAAACTTACCTCTTTATAATATGATGAGTATAGATATTTTTTTTTACCTGCTCGTGCGCTGCGAGTTTGTCGTATGCGAGAGGCCTTTCATTTCATACTAAGGCCAAAAAACGGTTATTTGTTTTCTGCTATATGCTCTTACTTATTATGTTGATTTAACTCATTAATAACCTTTATGAGAAATCAGGTTAAAAAAGCTGTAAAGTTCAATATTTTCCGCATATATTCTGTGCAATAAGAGATGTAGTAAATAAAACAATTCATTATAAAGACCCCGGATTGTGTTGTTTCTGTTTCCCTATTTGGACTGAATATTTATTTTTAACTGGCGAGGAAAATCAGTTAATTGTATGAAAATCATATTTAATATTATGTCAAAATTTGAATTTAACTGTCGTAAAATTAAGATGAATAACATTTTACTTACATATTTTTTTGTATTATAAACTATACAGTGCAGTATAACTGCAAAGGCTGTCATTATAATTATACACATATAATTATAATGACATTATAATTATACAGAGTGGGCAAAATTTTGGGACCTTCAGAATAGATGCCTTTTCCTTTGCAGTTAGAAAATTTTGTTTTGAGGAAACATCGGGTGCATTTTTAAGAAAACAAAATGAATAGAAATTCAAAGAAACATTTGCAAATTTTTTGCCACACCCTTTATATTCGTCATAAAAATGAGACATCCCCGCAGAGTTTCTTGGTGCTATCTTTTGTAGCGGGAGTTTTTCCGAAGACTGATAGAGTCAGTTTTTACAAGTTTTTATTCAACTTGCAATTTATGGTATGTTTGTCCGGGTGGAATCTTGTAAGCTGAACCTCTTAAAACCACTTTCTCTTATCCTACGGAGTTTAAATTTTGCATACTTGTCAAAGTCCGATGACAATGCAATATTATGGTGACAACCAGCTGATCTAATGATGGAGACGGAAGGTGGGAAATGACGGATAATCGTAAACTACTAATGTTTGGGTTCATTTTAATCTGCTTGCGGTTCCGATTGCGAATTTATTAAAAGCTTGTCTTGAAAAAAATATTTTTCAACTAAAAGTTTATTGCATTTATTTTGTGGGTTTTTTTGAGTCATAATATTTTAAGTTACATTTTTTTACATATTGTAATTATTTTTTTTAACGGTCGAATGCCTTTATTACTGAAAACAACTCTACACTCTACTCACTAAAACTAAACTTACTACTTACAAAGAGAAGCAATTGGACAACCCATAGACCATTAAAGGCCTACAGATAGCTTAAATGCTCCAACCCACTGCCAGTTGGCAGCGCACCCAAGATGCTGGCAGTATTGGCCCTTTGGATTGCAATACTGATACGTTGAGCCAAATAAGTCCCAGCATTTTGGTCACGCGTCGCATCGATCAGGCGCTCTGACAGACTTTTGAAAATACGATGAGCTCCCAGTCCCCACGGACCCAAAGTCTCCACACCAAACGGCTCAAATATGTAAGCGCTACCGAAGTTAGCATAGTTAGCCGAATTAGCCGCCGCGCCAGACTTATTCTGCGTCTCCGGAAGATGTGACGGCGCCATAGTATCGACGCAAGTAGCGCCCCACACTAGAGGCCACCCCAACTTCCAGGGGATCAGGGTCATGCCGTCAGGCCTTTTATCATCTCATCCTTTTACCTTTTACCGTATTTCAATTGATTTGTGTTATGTGTACATGACATTTAAAAGTGCACTTTTGGTGCCTATTTAATAAACATCTTTTGACTATTGACTTTTATACAACACTACAGGACCAGGTTCTTCGAGCAGGACTAATTAATTTGATTTGAATCAACGTTAGAACTGTTAAGGGTGACGATAACAGTCAGGAAGAGGCCTTGTTTTATTGTTACTTGTTTTCCTATGAGCTACTACACTATCATCAATATTTTTACGTTCAGAAGTGCTTTTGTGCCCAAATGGAATAATAAATATTTAACTATAAATTTAAAACAAAAAATTATAAAAGAACTCAAGCCTGCTCAATGGGTTAATTAGACGCTTTTCTATTTTTTTTCAATGAAAAATTCTGATAGAATTGCCTCTACAGGTTTTCGAGGGCGAGCGCCTTGGGCACTCAAACCGCTTACTTCGATGCCGCTGACTTCGAGGGTTTTAGTGGTTATTCAAAATCTGTTTAACTATTTTATGATAAAAAAGTCCTAAGCTGACCAATTCAAGGTAAATTAGATAAGATAGTCTTTATTGCAACTACAAACAACAGATACACAGCTTCTTCAAGTACTTCGTATTTAATTAATAACTATACATAAACAATTTACCTACAGTCAGAGTGCAAACGGAGTAAATTCAGCATGTGCTGTGATCACATCGTAGATGAGAATGCAGCACTGTTTTTCAATTTACACCGGTGCTCGAACTGGTTTTCGTCGAGATGGTAGGTATAGCAGGTTACATTCAATACCAGATTAATAACAATGATTCATATATAAGTCGCAGTAACCAGAAGAGTTCGTATGTATGTATACCATATTCGAACTAGAAGGACAGGGCGTGAGCATAGGGTATATGTGTGTATGAGAGGGTGTGTGTATGTGTGTGTGTGAAGGTCCCAGAACTTCACACACACACACACATAAATGCATTAAATACTTTTCAAACTTTTTAAAGGTATTGTGTAAAATTTTCAATTGTTTTAACGCTGCTCAATTTTAGTATTCCCGCATAGATATTTTGTTGTTTATGCTTTCAGACAATGAAATAAATAAATTGCTCATCTTAACTTTGGTCTTTATCACAAATATATAAAAATGTCGACTCTTCCGTAGTTTGTCGGAAAGGAACCTAGGGGTTTTATTTAAAACTCCGATTATTTTGAGTAGTTAACCTTAATACATAAAGCTTTATATTTACCTGCAGTGCACGTATTTGTGGTTCCGATTTTAATATAATTTGAAGGTATACCACTGAGCTGGACTGATGATGTGAAGTCGAAGAAATTCTAGAACTACGGGCCGTAATCGTTTACGAGCTCGTTGAAGTTCGTTGGCAAAAGGTTTCCGGGGTCTGATGATGGAACCAAAACGTCACCGAAGGAACTCAAATACTGTAAGCAGAAAATTTATATAGTTTAAGCGAATTTGGGTTTGTCTGAACGAGTTTTTTAGCTGTTGATATGGTGCCCAGGGTCTGATGAAGAAACCAAAAGGCAGCCGAAGGACCTCTGCAACTGGAACCGTCTGATCATTTCAGTTTAGTACCTAATTTTATTAACAAGCTTTATTGTTTCATACCCTAACTATCCATCTATCCAATCACCGCTCATATCTACAACATAAGTTGGAGCGTCGGATCTGGTTGTTGGTATTAATAAAGCAATTTCAATTCATACAACCTCACCCATTATGGTATGGCGAAAAGTAATACACGGGTTTATGGCCCGCGCTGGCCTCAGCGCCTCGCACGCAATTTATAGCACATGTTTTGATATATCTGCTGGATGAGATGGATACATGAGTTTACGTTTAATTTGGCCTTCTGAATACGAGATGTATGACGGTGAAATCTAAACACAGTAAACAAGGAATTGCAAGGTTTATTTACAAGGTTCTTTGTGGCGCCGCAGGGGAACGACATGCTCGTCTCACCACCGACAGAAAACGAATTAGATGTTTAGTCTAACTGAAAGTACCAAGTACAGTGTAGTTATTCTGCCGTCATATAAATAATATTGGGTAAAACTAGGTGGCGCTTATCTTTAAGAGCGCTAGTTTTTTTAAAATGCGTCTTGTTTGTGTTTCATACATTTTTATTAAACCACTTCAAGCCCTAAACAGTTTTATGGCTTGATATACCACAGGGTTTCACTATTATACTCCCTTTGTAAGAATTCCCGATCTCGTCGGCAAGTAACCCGTAGATAAACTAAAAGGTTAAACTTTCGAGATCACTTCAAAATCAAACGGGTTCTTATCTCGGATTTTGGCCATCGCATTGAAGTGAGGTAAAACGCTTTGAAAGAGGTCTGTTGAACGCTGTTGTTCTGAAATCGCTCACGGCTAGAGCCCTTTTTTATAGCGAACCGCATGGATAAGTTCCATTCAGAAGGGAACGGCTATATTCCGGTGTGGTTCTGGATTCTTTGATGAAACATACGTTTTATGGTATACTTGTGAGGACCGGTTTTTTTTATTTTCAAAGAAGCTGACAGTGTAGCGGCTGGTTAAAAAATTGCTCTTATGTAATTGTACCTGCAGTTTTGCGTATTTTAGTACGATTCAAATATTAAGATATTTTACATAGCATAGCATACAGTGCAGTAATTATATTATGTATCATTATATTTTGTCTGGAATTTATGCCGTAGATTCCTACTAATATTATAATTGCGAAAGTTTGTGCCGATGAATATATGCTACTCAATCATACCAAAATAACTGAATGGGCTATGATGAAAATTTGCAGCTCCCGCCCGCTCTCCCGCTAGTTTCACTCCTTTACAGCCAGGAGCAGAAGCTAAACGCGATTTAAAAAAAAAGGCGTTGTGACCGTGAACGCTAAAACACCAGTCACCGTTGTCAAAACTAGCGCGTGTGCTAAGGCCCTAGCTGTTCTTACCTTTACATATGAAAAAAGCCTCTCCAAGCCATATAACCTTCCTGCGTCCTGCAAACTTTACAGTCTATTCCTCAGCTATTTTGAAACCAAACTGTTACTCAAACAAATTGAGACCTAATTTATATCAATCATTTTCAATAACAACAAAGTTGCCGATATCTTTCAGAAACGAGCCGTTGAAATCAGTATTCCCTTCGTGTTTTGACGTAAGCCCCCGGGATGGCCTGAGAAATAATCTGTTCTGCGAAATGGGCGATTCTTTCTCCGGGTACGTCTAAATTAAAGGCTATTTATTTTGTCGCCGGTGCCGACGTGGACACTAGAAATATACAGTATGGGTCCTGCAGTAATACTTTGTTCATGACTCAGTGAGAGTATAATAATATATAATTATAATTAAATCATTTATTTCAGATTTAGGTAACATCCATATGTAGTTCATAAGGTATTTATAATTATGTTAGTAGGTAAATTGAAACATTAACGTTGTTAATTTATATTTCATTATATAAATCTTATTATAAATGTATATCTATTTTAACTATATACATAAATCTACCCGCCCTAGCTTCGCACGGTTATTATACATATAAACCTTCCTCTTCAATCATTCTATCTATCAAAAAAAAACCGCATCAAAATCCGTTGCGTAGTTTTAAAGATTTAAGCATACCTAGGGATATAGGGACAGAGAAACCGACTTTGTTTTATACTATGTAGTGATAATGAAGTATAAGTCTTTTATAATTTGTTGATGTCCAGCTCGGTGATAATTAATTAAATTGTTTAATTCAGGCAACAAGTCACAAAAGTGCATAGGCCCATATAAATAAATACCTTACAGACTAACATAATTTTATAAAATATAAGTAAAAGCATTTTATTAAAACATCATTGCGTGGTGTCATGTGCCAGCCAAAGGCAAGGGGTTAAGTCATAGGTATAGATGCGGGCTGATAAGGCGACATGATACTTATTGCTTTTCAGCGGTTTTCTTCTTCTTACTCCATAGCACGAAAGTACTAAGTACATAGTGCAAACAATTTTAATATTGTGGCTACATTATCCTTAATGCTATAGGTTATTTTTAAGCGACTTCAAAAAAGGAGGAGGTGATTACTCCGTAATTTAAACTCATTTAGAAAGTTCTTTAACGTTGGGTTTAGTATAGCTTCAACGTGGTCCCATATTTCACCGATATTCGACCTTGGACTTCGACGATACATCAGAGTTGAAGTCAATTTTTTTTTAGTTAATTCATTTTGTCATCTCTAACGAAGTTACGCTAGTAGTTGCTAGTAAAACCTAAGTTAATCATAGTAGACAGTCGATCTATCACCCTCATGTGCTGTATATGGCAAGCAGCTGATTAGCTGTTGGGTTTGAAATAGTGCGTCTTCTTGATTGTTCGTCTTCTCCATACTGTCAATTTTATATTGTGACCTAGCCGTAGACGTTTGGTCGATAAAGTGTTTATTAACGCAACATCTGTTTTGTCTATTAAGTAAGAAGAACCACGGGAAGTTTAATTTAGCTCGAGGTTGCGTTGGTTCCCTAGAAACGTTTATAGACGCCATTTCCTAGAAGTCGGCTCGTTCTACTTGATAAATTACCCAAATATTTGTGCAAGGAACAAAATATGTTAAAAAAGGCAATCAGTCAACCTATTGGTTACATTAAACGCCTGTAGGTTGCCTGAATGGCTACCTCTATACGGCACTGTGGATAGTACACCTAAAAATGCTGACAGCAATAATGAGCATATTTTTTTTACGATTCAACAACGTTTTAATTTCGGTTATGTAAAAGTTAAAAAGCCATCACACTAACAAACATCCTCATTCCTCTTTCATAACCACAAACCAAGCTCCGAACATAATTCCGCATTTCATAGTTCACCATTTCATATTTCATGTCGTTCAAATAAAACGACATGAGATCCGCGATTTTCCACACCGCGTTCTCTTCATGTCAGAAAAACAAGCAAAAGCGCGCGTCCCCGCGAAGTGTTTATACAACATCAATATTCAGAGCCAGTAGAAAAATCTGCCGCCGTCGCGTATAGCAAGGAGCTTAGCTGTTCGGTTCCAGGCATGTGTTTATGCAGCAAGGGCACGCTTCGCTGGTTTCCACGACGACAAAATGCACTCACGTCGCAGCCGGCGCGGCCCGCGTGCACTCAGCTACGAATGCACTAATATTGATCACAGGATCAATCTGTTCCCTGCTTTATATTTTAAAGCTGCATCTTAAAACGAGGTCGCGTGTGAGACGGAGACTGTATTTTTATGTTTTAGC
The DNA here is from genome assembly GCA_951640565.1 of Petrophora chlorosata. Taxonomy (NCBI): domain Eukaryota; kingdom Metazoa; phylum Arthropoda; class Insecta; order Lepidoptera; family Geometridae; genus Petrophora; species Petrophora chlorosata. The sequence continues at coordinate 8,872,843 of OX621190.1, forward strand.
TAGCGCACGGTTCAGTGGGCTTTCTTTGGTAAGTTATTCAGAAATGGGTTGTGCTTGTAAGTTGGTACACGTTGCTTTATTAACCGACTTCAAAAAGGAGGAGGTTTACAATTCGACGGTATGTTTTTTTTTTTTTATTTTTTTTTTTATTTTTTTTTTGTGTGTTTGTTACGCGATTACTCCGCCAATTATGCATTGATTTCGATGATTCTTTTTTTAATTGGTAGGTAATACTTCAAAGGTGGTCCCATATAAATTTTATCGAAATTCATTCAGTAGTTTTTGAAAAAAATAGCAAAAACAAAAAATATAAGTTTAATCTTCAAGTCGGTTCTTGATTTTTTCGTAACCAAACTTTCTTAAGGTGGAGGTTTGTATTCGACTGCTTCACCTGCTTCTCCCAGGGTTGACTTCCGGTGAGGGAACTCCTCAACAGTGAATAGTACAGACACAACATTTCGTAAATGGATTTAACCATAATAGCCTGTTCTAAATTCCATCATGATATGGCAGATACACCCAGCATTGACTTCTGGCGAGGGAACTCCTCAACAGAGAATAGGACAGACATGAAATTTTTTTGTACATGCATTTAATTGTGATAGCCCATTTTAAACTTTGTCATGATGTGGCTTCTAGATCATAAAAGCTTGTCTTTAAAAACTTTTTGAATTAATTTAATTAAAACTTGTTTTTCACTAAAAAGGGTAAAATAAATTATTTTTCAAAAAAAACTAAACCGACTTCAAAACCACAAATGGCACTCAAAAGTAAAAAATAAATTAATATAATTATCATAAGCGCTACCCACTCATATATTTGAAGTCGGTGCCAGCCAAGTCTAATAGGTGGCAGATAAATACTATGTATATAGTAAGTACTACTGGTAGGTAGTATCTATCTACTACCTTTTAGACTTGGCTGGCACCGACTTCAAATATATGAGTGGGTAGCGCTTATGATAATTATATTAATTTATTTTTTACTTTTGAGTGCCATTTGTGGTTTTGAAGTCGGTTTAGTTTTTTTTGAAAAATAATTTTTTTGGGAAGGTGTGTCTTGGGACGCACTCGTAGATATTTACAGTTAGGTTCGAAAACAAAGCAAGCATTAAAATGGGGGTAATAGGGTAATAAAGTTTAGAGCTTTTTGTTCTTAAGTTATGGTGACATTTTAAAAATAAGGAAATAGTCCTCTTTTAATTTAATGGAAATAAAAAAATGTCATTGACTTTACTTCTAGTCCAAAATGGTATTTTAGGACCAGTTGCAATAGTTAAATTACGGAATGAAACGAAAACAAGAAGGGGAGACGTGTCGAGTATTTACGTCTATGTATTTATGTTCAAAACAAACACACTGCAGTCTTTATCAATAATCTTGTACAAATTTCTTTATAACAAACCAAATCAAAACCTCTTTATTAATTTTGGGCATCGCTGCACTTATGAACGTCAAATTATCACCATGACTCTACCACCGTATCGGAAAAAGAACCACTACCCAGAAGATACGGCAAGAAACCGAGTTTGTTGATTTTGTTAAAATTTTTTGGTTTTCTACAATGTTATGTTTCTTATGTACCAGTTGGCTACTTTGCAGAAGTGGAATGTTTCAAGTATTTTTGTCTACTATATACGAACAGTATAGTATGCTTTTTTCATTAGAACAATCTATACGCGTAATTTGAATTTACTTTCTGTGAGCTCCGTTACACATTTTGAAATTTATTATAAAAACGTACGCAATTGCCCATGAAGGACTTATTTATTCATTTTAGTCCCTTAGTGAGTCTAAACCTAGGTACAGTCAGCGACATATGTAGCTGAACTTTTGCAATCATTCAATTGAAAATAACATCGAAAATATACAAATTAAATACATGCAGTTTTTTGCAATTCTCCTATTCGCACAGGATATTAACAGACTGGAATTAGATAAATATAATTAAAGATTCACAAATGTTCAGCTACTTTTGTCGCTGACCGTACAACAATCCTATCATATCCTAGCAGGTAAGTTCCGTAGCCTGTCCTTAAAATTCCAAAGGCACCTTTGAAATTATTTCCAACTAAGCGCCCCTCGCTCAGTAAGAAACATATCGAGCGTATTTCACGAGGATCATTACTTGTCGTATTTTAAGGATCATTATTTGTCGCGGCGGCGAAGGAGGTACATTCAGTACGTGAGCACTTATACTAAATTAGTAGGCCTTGGATCTATGCGATGGTGCGTGAGATCCGTGTGCGAGTTGCCTTCGCTGACTAAACGATCCATCTACTTGAGCAAGTTACTGGTGCGGACTGAACGATTCATTCAGTTGAGAATGTTACTGGTGCAGACTAAACGATATTTTATTTATTATTAAAGATTTGGAAGGTAATAGTATGTATAGATGAATAAAATGCAAAGTACCTGTTTCAACATAAATAGCACATAGGCTACTTTTTACCTCGGAAAACCGCGGGTGGAACCGCAGGGCGCAGCTAGTCCAATATATACAACTGCTTATATCAAACCTACATAGCTACATATTTCGACTGCAGGAACGAAATAGACCATCAAAATCAGTTCATAGTTGGCGGAGTAATCGCGTAACAAGCATACACAAAAACAAACATATCGTCCAATTGAGAACCTCCTCCTTTTTTGAAGTCAGTTGAAAAAAAAACCGTCAAATTGAGAACCTCATCCTTTTTTGAAGTCGGTTAAAAAATAAAAGATTCTTTCTGTTATTTTTCAGCGCAGCGCATCTCGCCGCGACACCGCCAGTGGTCGCCGCGATCTCACAGCGTAAGCTCGCCCTGGAGAAGAGCATCGGATATGCTCGAAACCTAGGTCGACTAATTCGACTAACTATGTGAGCCCTAACCGTGTTATTAAATATTTATTATTTGATTCATTATCAAACCCACGAAAACTTTCATAGCTTTATAATTATATAGTTTCAAATGCCCGCAGTGATATTGTTGGCAACGTGATTTTGATCAAATTTATGTAGGTGTACAGGTCCTGGAAATTGCGGGTGAAACTGCAAGTTGCTCCTGGTAGTAGTTCTAACCGGCTAAAACTAGGTGTAGCCGCACTTCGGGTATTAGCCGTAACATATATAAATAAAAATTAAATGCTGTTCGTTGGTAAGCGCATCACTTTAAATGTTCGTAATAGTCCGAATTAGGTTTTTATGGAAAGCAAAGTTGTCTGGAAAATTACGAAATTCAGGAAAACTGAAAGCGCTTTTTAGGGGGTCCCGTACAACAGACACGATTTTTTTTGCCGTTTTCATATATAATGGTACAGAACTCGTCGTACGCGAGTCCGACTTGCACTTGGCCGGTTATTTCTATTGGATTTTTGTATGAACAGGACGTCTGTCGGGTCAGCTAGTAGGTAAAACAATATTTTCGGCTAGACAACCTGTTGAAAATATTTTTTTCCTGGGTACTAAAGTAAAGAAGAAAATTAATAGAGTCGTTTACACTACTATAGTGTTTTTATCCAGTTTCAGGCTACTTTCTCTGCTAACAGATGTTTGTTTGCTTTTAAGTTCCATCGTAGGTAATTAAAATATTTTCTATAAATCCTTCTTGTTAGGCTGTTACTTACATCTTATTTAGTACAGTAAAGTTTTATTTAAGAATTCCAATGCGCATCCTCCAAAAAACAAGACAGATAAAAAGGGAAGAAATCGAAGCACTTTCCCATCAATGCCCCGTTTCTGCGCGAACAAAAGTCTTTAACGTAACGGAGTCCAAGTCCAAGCTCGCTTGTTGTGAGCTTTGGAATCGTTCAAAAAAAGAAACAAGAGAATTCACTCTACAATAGCTCATTCTGCTCCCCTAATGCTGCAATTAGAACGAGAAATACTTCTGAAAGGATTTGTCTCTCACTAATGAATGACAACTAATTGTCCTCAACGATATTTTTTTGCTTTCGGCCTCTCCCTAATTGATATTTACTGTCGCCAGTTAAACCTTTTTGCGAAATGGAAACAAATATTTAAAATGTTTTCAACTTCGTTTATAATTATTTATTCAGTTGACGCTTTTAAGTTAGAAGATGTTCCCTAGTTCGTACTAACCGTTTGGTTGCAAAACGTTGTTACAGCGAGTTGTGCTTCCTTGTTATCTCAGAAAACTCATTACGATGCAACGGAATCGCAAGCAACTTGGGCAAATAGTAAGGTAAACCTTCTGCATAATAATGAAGGGGAAGTATACCACGTTTTATCTACAGCTGTCTATTCAATGAATCTCTTCGATACTATTATAAAACTGTAACTGAGCCATGTCTGTAAACTAAATATATTTTGGCTAAACTACCGAGAATCAATCAATGTATCTTCGAAGTCCAAGATCAAATATCGATGAAATTTATACGGAACCACTTCGTAGCTATACTGTATAAACCCAACGCAAAATTTTCCAAATCGGTTTATGAATGACGGAGTTCTGAGGTAACAAACAATAAAAAAATAAGTATAAAGAAATACAATCGAATTGCCTTAGACCTCCTTTTTTGAAGTCACAGAATTGTTGCTTTCATTGTTTGTTACTTTAAACTTGTTATTATATAGGTATATTGGCCAGATTTTGATAGAGTTTTCAGGGTTGAGTAGCCTAAATCACAACTTAATAAGGTACAAGTATTCTTAAACAAAACCAGTTGGGCAATAACCAAGATACAGCTTGACCTCTTTATAGTACGTGTTCTCATATACTGGAGAGGTCTTACTAAAATAGTCGAGGATAAAAGACGCAAACACATGCCAAAGAAATCGCGGAAAAAGCTAGTGTACAATAAAATGATAACCACGTCTATTGTACAATAATTTTCTAGTATTAGATACTTCCGACGTCATCCTATTTGAGTTTTAATGGTTCAATTATTATAACTTTAGCATTATAAACTAAATATTTTGCGCAAAATTTCACAGAATATAATATTATACCAAAATTTCAACACCGTGATTTACTAAGCATAATAATATTGTCATATCTATGTCAAAATACAGAGAAGTTTAAACATAAAGAAAAATGCTTTTATGACTTAAATGAATACATGACATACAAAAAAGAACAAATATTAATGATTAATTAATTAATATAAAATCGATTGATAAATGATCTTTGTTTTTTTTAATTATTTCGTATTGAAATTTACATTCATATTTGCTTGACGTCATTGTATGTACTAATTATGAAATGTAACATTAACTCAGTAAAATTTCAAGTCTCAATTTGACAATTAATGCTAAATATACTTGACTATGATGATGATGATGAATCTTTGTTTCATCATATTTTTATTATTGTTTTTAACTGATATTTAAATTATATTTATTTTCTTTAAAGCTTGGCAATAACTAATTATAATACTTGACATTAATTGATTGATTGTGATGTGAAATTTAATTCAATAATTCTATTTTATTAAATATTCTTGCTATTAAATTTGAAAATATTATGTTTGCACACCATTGTTATAGTAGGATGTACCGATTCTAATTCCAATTATTACCATCTGCTTTGTACTACATTCTGGCAAATAAATGATGATTATGATTATGATTATGATTATTATGATTATAATATTCGTAAACATTAAAGGTTTTGCCGTTCATAATGTTAATTTTATATGTTCATTTTATATTATTAACTAAGATAATGCAAATTCTATATGGGCCTATAATAACCCGTGTGCATCGCGGGCATGAATTCATTACGTTTACGCCCACGGTGCAGAGCGAGTGTGGCTCAGCGGGAGCACGTGCGGCTTTCGATCCGACGCACCCGAATTTGAATCCCACTGACCCCGCACCACTGACTTTTTTAAGTTATGTGCGAATTTAACACTCGCTCTGAAAACGGTGAGGGAAAAACATCGTGAGGAAACCGGCATGTCCAAGAAGTTATCACAAAAATTCACAAAAAGAAGCAGAAGACAGAAGTTATCACAAAAGACATGACATCCACCAACCCGCACTGGGCCAGCGTGGTGGATTATGGCCCATATTCTCTGTACGAGGGAAGGCCTGAGTCCCAGCAGTGAAAATGTAATAGGTTGATGATGATGATGATGATGATGATGACGCCCACGGTAGCAATTTCAAATCAAATCATCAAATGATAATTTATTTGTACAAAGCAGATGGCAATAATTAGAATTAGAATCAGTACATTGTACCATAAGAATGGCGTGCAAACATAATATTTTCAAATTTAATAGCAATAATATTTAAAGAAAATAGAGTTATAGAATTAAAATTTCACATCACAATTAATTAATGTCCAGTTTTATAATTAGTGACAGCAATGCTTTAAAGAAAATATTAATTTAAATTTTAATGTCAGTTAAAATTATTATTAAACAAAGATTGGAATGAAGTATATTAATTATCAAACTATAATTTATATTATATTTTTTTACTAAATTATAATTTTAAATCATATTATTTTTATCAAATTTTAATTAGTTAAGCAATGTTACATTACATAATTATTAAATACAATGACGTCAAGCAAATATTAATGTAATTGTCAATACGAAATAATTAAAAAACAAAGATCATTCAGATTTAAATCGATTTTATACTAATTAACTGTATCATTCATATTTGTTCTTTTCGTATGTCATGTATTCATTTAAGCCATAAAAACATATTTCAACTAGTTAAGAACCCAACTCGATGAAAGCACTTTCAAAAATAAACGAACAGTGCACAGCCACAGCACAAATGAACTTTACATTTAATTAAAACTCACTGTATACTGACTTATTTTAATAATGAAAACTGCATAAAGAATGCGAAAAAGACAACCGTTTATTAACCTATTTCTGGGAGTGAGGAAAGAGACGGCTTGGATGATTAATTAACAGGGAGCTGGCCGCAAGTGAAGCTTCCACGAAGGAAAACTTAATTACTTTCTCGACAGAATCATAAAGCTGAATAATTCATTCACTGGTATGTATGTTTGTAAGGACGGTCTTGGGTGTGTGACGGAAGCGCATTTCCCGAGCTTGGTTGGAATTTAATTGCTCCTTGCATTACCTTTAGCTTTGAATAATAATAATGTTCTTTGATGCAAATGAATGCACTTTGATATTATTATCGTAGATTTAAATAATTCATTTTTAACAAAAAAAAACAACTGAAATTCTGATGTATCTGTATCTTCAAAGTCAAAGGTCAAATGTCGATGAAATATATATGGTAGGACCTTAAAGGTAAAGAATTTTCTAAATCAGTTTATAAATCGCGTTACAAACATACAAAAAAACATTGAGTCGAATGAGAACCTCCTCTTTTCGAAAGTCGGTAAAAAAGAAAGAATGAAAAAGTTTATATATGACAAGCCAAAAAAAGAAATTAAACAAAGAATATCTATAGATATAAGTAGGTTACATTCAAATCAATGCAAATTAGGGCAGGAAGTTTGTGGTACCAAAGATTTCTAGATTGTTAACACAAATGTATAGTGTCATCGACAGTAAACGGTTGTTTTCAGCAAAACCCCAAAGGCGAACGAATGTTTCACGAAATGGCTCGTCATTTATATAACGCTGTTATGGTGGGTATCGACACTTTGATACAATAATATTATCTTTTGCTCAATAGCAGTATTGAAAACCCCATGCGTTGGCGCGCTGCATCTTGTATGCGTCAGGTCAGCTGCGGCGGTGTGTCGTGCTTAGCAGCAGAACCACCATAATAAATAACCGGCGAAGTGCGAGTCAGACTCGCGCACGGAGGGTTCCGTACCATTATCTATAAAAACGGCAAAAAAATCATGTCTATTGTATGGGAACCCCCTGAAATATTTATTTTATTCTGTTTTTTTTAGTATTTGTTGCTACAGCGGCATCAGAAATACATCATCTGTAAAAATTTCTACCGTCTTACTATAATGGTTCATGAGATACAGCCTGGTGGTAGACAGACAGACAGACAGACGGACAGCGGAGTCTTAGTAATAGGGTCGCGTTTTACCCTTTGGGTACGGAACCTTGAAAACGATCATTTATATATTAAAATGACGTACGGTGAAGCCGTACCGTTTGTAGCTGTACGTATATTAGATAATGAAATAATTGGCATTGATTGGGGCTCTGCTGCGGAGCACGCTCTCCAGCAGCGGCGATGCGCGCAGCGCCTTTTCGCTGCCCGCCGTCGCCGCCGCCACGCAGACCGCTCAGTTTGCTCCTACAGCTCAGGCTCTAACCTGATATCGATAAAAGAATCTGTTTTTATAATTGCGTGTGTAAGTTATTCATGTATATGTGTAGTTTAAAACTACCTTGTTGTGTGCCTTGGTGCAAACCGTAAGTGCAGCAAGTACCTAAATGAAATAAATAAATAACGTTTTTATATGGCTGTATAGTTAGTACTTCCCCTTTTATAACTTGTAGTACTTCTATTTGCGGTAAAATTTATAATCTCGCGTCTATATTAGGTCATATTATTATAATGTAGCAAATAAACTAACCAGTCATGATAAAAAGCGTTTATTTTTTATACCTCGTAATACTGTTTCGTAAAGTTGTTCGGTTTATTGTAGTTGCGGAAAATTTACAATCCAATTACTTTTAAGTACTTAAAATATTATGACATTGCGACTCTTAAAACTTCGAGGCTGTTCAACTGCAATAAAAATGTAGTCAAGTGCGTGTCGTGAGACGCGTAAGGATTCCGTAGCAACTGCTTTTTATGGTATAATCAAAAAGAACCCTACTTGGGAAGCAAATTTTGCTCGAGCCATTTTGTTGTTAGGTAAATGTCCTTTGAGCTATATAGGAAGTCTTTCATATATTTTAGATATCGTCAAATTGTTCTATAAAGTACTTAAAATCCTAATTGTAGAAGTTACGATTCTGTGAAAGATTACAACAGACAGACAGACAGGTACATAGACATATAGACGGATGGACAGAACGATCTTATAAGGGTTCCTTGTTGGAACTACGGAACCCTAATAAAATACTGTTCTTAATTATCATGCTTTACTATTCATGAAGATTTTTTTCTGTTTGAATTAAGAATATCTTAATTTAAATCAAAACTAAGTTCAGAGATGATACATTTAGTAAAGTTTAGTCTAGACTAAGAAATGTTAAGTCGTCTCGTCACGAGTAACTTTGTTCATTTATCCACTCGGTCCTAAATAAGTACCTATCAAGGTTGAGCGAAATCCTTAGACACCGCTTTAATCCTGTCTATCAAACCAAGTTTAAATCAAACAACGGGTTTGAGTGCTTTCTGTTCATTTATTAACATCAATTTATCAAAACTTTTTGGGTTATTCATGAAGCACCGGTTATATTATTTTCTTAGTTGATGGAAATCAAAGTTTAATAGGTGTCTAAGACTTCTTTTATCGATACATATAACACAAATAGATGGTGTCTAGATGTATATAAACATTAGTATTTTAGAAATATATGTTTTCCAAATAAATTAAATAGTTCTGAGTTTGTCAAATTTCATCAAAATCTTTTCAGTAGTTTTTGCGTGACTGAGCAAACATCCATCTGTACATCCATAGCATCCATCCATACTTACACACTTTTACATTTATAATATTTGGGTAAATTTAAATAAGGATAAACTTTATCTCATGTCCTTCTCCGGGCTACATGCCATGTCATGCTAAATTTCAAGATCATATCAAGATCGATTCAGCCTTTCAGACATACAAAGGTAAATATCAGACAGACAGAGCTACTTTCGTATTTATAAAATTTGTGTGGATTAGTATGCGCATAATAGGTATTTCGCTTTAGTGAACGTATGAACTTTGTTAACTTCGACAAGTTCTGACAATCATCACCCTCATCATCATCATCATCATCAGCCCATTGCGTTCCCTCTGCTGGGACTCAGACCTTCCCTCTTAGAGGAAGTATGGGCCATAATCCACCACGCTGACCCAGTGCGACTTTTTGTGATGAATTCTTGGACATGCCGGTTTCCTCACCATGTTTTCTTTCACCGTTATTAGAGCGAGTGTTAAATCCGCACATAATTTAAGGAAGTCAGTGGCGCGGGGCCAGTGGGATTCAAACTCGGGTGCGTCGGATCGAAAGCCGCACGTGTTCCCACTGAGCCACACTCACTCTCTTGAGTTCTGACAATAACAGCTCTGACAATAAATATAGTTTATTGAACACTTTACTTTATTTAGTTAACATTAACAATGGGAAAACAATTACAGACAAAAACTTGACCAACACAAATAACCTTAAAAGTACTGCTAGCGTTAAGTTCATACTGCTAACGTTGCTCCAACAGAAAGAAGATTCAACAGCTCCTCACAACTAAAACTAAATTTCGAAAACTAATTAGAAGCCCTAAGTGATTCCATCAAGTTTTCCAATGAAGAAGTTTGCTAAGATACCATTTCATCGTTGAACTGAGGATGTAAGGAAGTAGGTACACTATCTTATCAGAAAGCCTTAGTTGAACTTTAAAAGTGCAGCTTGTTGAAGAAAATCAGTACGTGCAGATTTTTAAGAGCCCTCGTCGAGAAAGGAAGGTGATACATATGATTGACTTTCTTATGTGCAAGATGATAATTGTAGATTACTTATACTTACACGCTAATAGCGAAAGTTTGTAAGTGTGTGTTTTTGTTATTGTGTTTGTTACTTCTTCAAGCTGTAATGGGTCAATGGTGTGAGTGAAATACGGAATGGAGATAGCTTAAACCCTGAATTAACACAATACATAGGCTTCTTTTTATCCCGAAAACACGGGCGAAACCGCCGGGCGCAGCTGGTATGTCATAAAACGAATACTTCTTCATTTAATTATACTGATATATTTATATAGATGCGGCTTTACGTCTTGACCCTATTAGTCTGTTCGAAGACCTTAGCCCGTTATTCATAAATGTTAGATCACTGTCATATTAGAAACTTAGTAAAACACATTTAAATAATATTTACTGTCAGGTAGGTATACCTTCTTTTTGTAAAGCATTTTGTATTTCACTACTTTTTGTAGGACCACACTACCATAGATTAACAATGCCCATAATACAATGGGCAGATTTTTAGAAACAACACAATACTCCAAGGGATTGAGCTTAATAAAACGATACGTCCAAGAATAAATGAAACATGGCGAGTCGTTCCGAACTCGATGGGATGTAACCCGTAAACCGCTCCCAGTTGGATCCCGGGGGATCGTAGACACGTTCCGTTCGCTCAGCACTACAGTTTCAACTATTCTCAAAGACAATTCCGCTGTTCTTTTCCCCGGCTCAAAAGCTTGCGATATAGCCGGTATAACACTTAATTTTGATGCGCTGTTGGCAGCGATGACGTTGTTTTGCTTTCAGTATGTTTGGCAAAGCGTCAAATGTAAGTGCAGGTTTTACTGCTATAGTTAATATGTAAATTGCAGCTGAAATTATGTTTGTAGTTTATTGTTAGTGGAGTTTTGAAGTAGGGACATAACATACCTTTGTTTTGAACCAAATTAAAAGGCGTAACTAAAGATGTTTTAATAAGTAGCCTCATTAAAATATTACTTAGAACATTCCTACGCGATCTCGTCTGCTTAGCATTAGTGCAGCGACATATATTATGTGCTGCTGTTTTTGAATTTATTTATAAAATATTAATCCATGACGGATCAATGAAAGAGATCGGTGGCCGGTGGTGTGGCCGCTCGCCGTGCCGCGAGTCGTGCCGCGCCCTGCCGGTGACGCACGCGCAGCGGTCGGTGGAGGGATAAACCTGCCGCGCGAGCTCGCCGTGCGCGAACGCTGGCCGCCCGCGGCCGCCGGCCAGTCCGTCTGACGCATCGTCGCGAGACGCTATTCACTTTGCTCCGCGAAATAATTACGTGTTTTGTTAAAATTTCATTTTCAAAAGACTTTCCTTACTTTCTGTGCTTTCAATTCTTTTCTATCGAACTATTGTGCCGTGCCTACCGAACTGTCGTGTCGTGCTTTACTTGTACTCTTCTGTATCTTACTCCTTCAAATAATTGTTATACCTATAATAAACAGTAACTGTGAAAGTGAGAGTGGATTTTATTCTTCGCCACCACATTATTGGTGACCCCGACGTGATCATTAAATTATCAGAAGCAAGAAGTACCATGTTGCATGAATACGATGACGCGAGTTCCGAGCCTCCACCCCACGGGCGCGTTTCCACTGTATCGGACGTTTTTCGAGTTGGAGTGAGAATACCGCCTTTTTGGCCGGAAAAACCTGCAATTTGGTTTGCGCAAGTAGAAGGCAATTTTGCTATATCGAATATAACATCGGATACGACAAAATTTTATTATGTTATCTCGCAGTTGGATGCATCCATAGCAGCCGAAGTAGAAGATATTATTGTCACGCCTCCTGCAACAGATAAGTACGAAAAATTAAAAACAGAGTTAATTAAAAGATTGTCTGCGAGCAAAGAGAAGAAAGTGAAGCAATTGTTAATGCATGAGGAACTTGGTGACCGCAAACCGTCACAGTTCCTTCGGCACCTAAAACATCTCGCAGGCAGCGATGTTCCCGAAGATTTTCTGAAAACCATATGGTCGAGTCGCCTTCCTAATAGCATTCAGACGATCATTGCTGCACAACCGTCTACACCACTGGACGTGATGGCCGACTTGGCTGATAGAGTGCACGATATTGTACCTCAACACCATGTTTCTGCTACCTCATCGGGCAGTAGTACTATGGAAGTCATGGCACAACAAATTGCAGCACTGACTAGACAGGTCGAGAGACTTTCCGCTCAGGTGGACAACTCCAGGTCACGTTCCAGAGCTAGGAATGAGAATCGTGGTAGATCTTCTTCGGGCAAGCGTTCGCAGTCTAGCTACCGGAAATATCCAACCTGTTGGTTCCATTCTAAATTTGGCGCGAAGGCCAACCGGTGTGTGAAGCCTTGTGATTATCGTCCGGAAAACTCCAGAAGCAGTCAATAATGGCGGTGGATGACTGCTACACCTGCAAGGGCCGCCTCTTTATGACGGATAAGATTACCAAACTCCAGTTTCTTATTGACACAGGATCAGATATTTGTGCATATCCTCGGACGCTTCTTCGTGATAAACGCTGCAAGTCAAAATATGAATTATTTGCAGCCAATGGCACACAGATTGCTACATACGGATGCATTGAGCTGAGCCTTAACTTGGGACTTCGTCGAGATTTCAAGTGGAGATTTATTGTAGCCGACGTTTCGAAGCCAATTATAGGAGTGGACTTCTTAAGCTTCTATGGTTTACTCGTTGACTGCCGTCACCACCGCTTAATCGACAGCCTCACATCTCTTTCTGTTGAAGCACCTCAGTCTCACCAAAATGATAGTGAACTTCTCTCCGTTAAGGTTTTCACTGGAAACTCACCTTATCATGAACTCTTGCGTCGTTACGGCGAGATTACAAGGCCTGCAGGTTCTCCAGCTGAAATACTCCATAGTACCAAGCATCATATACGTACCACACCTGGACCTCCAGTAGCATCTCGTCCCCGTCGCTTGGCACCAGACCGCCTCCAAATTGCCAGGAATGAATTTGAAGAGATGCTGCGTAATGGAACAGCCAGACGTTCTGAAAGCTCCTGGTCTTCCCCGCTCCACCTGGTTCGTAAGAAGGACGACGCCTGGCGACCGTGTGGAGACTACCGAGCTCTCAACGCACGTACAGTACCAGACCGGTATCCAATTAGACACCTTCACGACTTCGCCTATCAGCTCTCTGGTTCCAGAATATACACGAAGATTGATTTGGTGAAGGCTTTTAATCAAATACCTGTGGAGGAGCTGGATATTCCTAAAACGGCAATCGTTACAACGTTCGGATTATTCGAGTTTCCGTTTATGACTTTTGGTCTGCGAAACGCAGCACAAACTTTTCAGAGGTTCTTAGATGAAGTGCTACAGGGACTCGATTTTACTTTCGGGTACTTAGATGACATATTAGTCTTTTCCCGCAATGAGACCCAACACCTGGAACACCTGGAGATCCTATTTGAAAGGCTGAAGAAGTATGGCGTCCTTATAAACACTTCTAAGTGTGTATTAGGTGTCAGCGAGCTTACGTTTCTCGGATACCATGTATCACCAGATGGAATTCGTCCTCTTGAAGAGAAGGTCAAGGCTATTCAAAATTACCCTGCACCAAAGACCGCTAAAGAACTTAGAAGGTTCCTGGGAATGCTCAACTTTTATAGGAAATTCGTTCCTGGAGCAGCTGCAATTCAAGGCCCACTCAACTCTGCACTCTCTGGACCTAACATCAAAGGCAACACACCTATTGACATGACCCCAGAACTTCAACGTGCATTTGAAGAATCAAAAACTAGCCTATCCAACGCCACATTGCTATCGCACCCTGACTCGCAGTTGGAGCTAGCCTTGTTCACCGACGCGTCAGATGTCGCCATCGGTGCTGTTCTTCAGCAACGAAGAGATGGAGAGTGGGAACCACTCGGATTTTTCTCACGAAAATTATCGCCAGCGCAGAAAAAATATAGCCCTTACGACAGAGAAATGCTAGCAATCTATGAGGGAATAAAATACTTTAGGTTTATGGTCGAAGCACGAACATTCACAGTGTTCACCGACCATAAACCGATTACCTTTGCATTCACCACAAAGAGAGACAACTGTTCACCTCGCCAGCACCGCTACCTGGACTACATAGGACAATTCTGCACGGATATACGCCATGTTTCTGGAAAGGATAATGTTGTAGCTGATGCATTTTCACGTCTCGAGAGCATCAGAACTATTGACTATCATGCCATGGAAAAGGAGCAAGAAGACGACCCAGAACTGAATGATCTGCTGACCAGAGGTTCATCGTTGAAACTCCAGAAGATCAAGACACCCGAGGCTACACTGTATTGTGATCTGTCAACACCTAGTCCACGGCCATATGTACCACCTGGATTTCGAAGACCGATATTTGACAGCCTACACAATTTAAGTCATCCAGGTCCTGCTGCTACCAGCAGACTCATATCAGAACGCTTCGTCTGGCCTGGAGTTCGTCGTGATTGCAGAAAATGGGCTCAACTATGCACTGATTGCCAAAGGAACAAAATAACCCGTCACACTTCCTCTCCTCTAACCGCATTTCCTTCTCCTTCAGACCGCTTTTCCCATATCCATATGGATATCGTAGGGCCGTTACCATATTCTTCTGGTTTCAGATACTGCCTGACTATAGTCGACAGGTTTACCCGTTGGCCTGAGGCTTACCCCTTGGCTGACATCACAGCTGAGACGTGCGCCTCTGCATTCATCTCCGGCTGGCTCGCACGCTTCGGTTGTCCAAACCGAATCACAACCGACAGAGGAACACAGTTCGAGTCCCAGCTGTTCAAGACCGTCTGCAATCTCCTCGGCGCTAAACACTGTCCGACTACTGCATACCACCCAGCTGGCAACGGGATGGTTGAGCGACTCCACCGGCAACTGAAAGCCTCCATAATGTGCCACAATAACGCTCAATGGACCGAGGTGCTCCCACTCGTACTGCTGGGAATCAGAAGTGCCTGGAAAGATGACCTGAAAGCAACAGCTGCTGAGCTTGTCTATGGTGAGCCCCTTCGACTTCCGGGGGAATTCTTCGTTCCTGCTAACGACCTCTCCTCTGACGTCACCAGCTTCACCAACCGACTTCGCAACCACATCAGGACGTTGTCTCCAACTCCAGCAGCGTGGCATGTCAGAAAGTCGTTTTACTTACCTGCTGACATCTTCACATCTGATTTCGTGTTTCTTCGCCAAGGTCCAGCTAAGAGATCGATGGAATCGCCGTACACTGGTCCCCACAGAGTCCTGGAAAGAAAAGAAAAAACATTTAAAATAGATATAAAAGGCAAAGAGTCAACAGTCACCATAGACAGATTAAAACCCGCTTACCTGATCAGCAGTGACGTCACTCCAGCCGCAGTTAACACCGACTTACCTGCACCCGAACCAGAACCTGAACCCGAACCAGCACCTGTAAAAACTAGAAGTGGAAGAGTAGTAAGGTTCCCAGATCACTATCGACCGTGAACCGGTCTCGGTGGGGGAGTAATGCAGCGACATATATTATGTGCTGCTGTTTTTGAATTTATTTATAAAATATTAATCCATGACGGATCAATGAAAGAGATCGGTGGCCGGTGGTGTGGCCGCTCGCCGTGCCGCGAGTCGTGCCGCGCCCTGCCGGTGACGCACGCGCAGCGGTCGGTGGAGGGATAAACCTGCCGCGCGAGCTCGCCGTGCGCGAACGCTGGCCGCCCGCGGCCGCCGGCCAGTCCGTCTGACGCATCGTCGCGAGACGCTATTCACTTTGCTCCGCGAAATAATTACGTGTTTTGTTAAAATTTCATTTTCAAAAGACTTTCCTTACTTTCTGTGCTTTCAATTCTTTTCTATCGAACTATTGTGCCGTGCCTACCGAACTGTCGTGTCGTGCTTTACTTGTACTCTTCTGTATCTTACTCCTTCAAATAATTGTTATACCTATAATAAACAGTAACTGTGAAAGTGAGAGTGGATTTTATTCTTCGCCACCACATTAGGTTTATAGTTCGTATTTGTAGTTCCTTAAGGAACGGTTAGTTTTTACGGGTTAAAAAGTTTCCTACGTTCTACTCCTCACGTATATAACAATTTTAATCAAAATCCGCACACGTGCACACACACACACACACACCCTCACACACACACTTTTTATGAATTAAAAATATATAGGAAGTAGGATAGATATGATTATAATGATGTACAAACCGAACAATTGTAAAATTTGTACCTTTAATAATTAATTAGGCATTATAATTTAATAGGAGCAATAATATTTAAACATCAAAATAAATTTCTGAAAACTGCAAGCAGTTCGTGACAGCAAGGCAGTGCACAGTGGCCATGAAGGTTGGCTGTATTGTCTACGACAAAATGCACTCACGCCTTGAGTCGCACTCACAAGTACATTTAGATATTATTACAGTCATACGGCTACGGCTGTCTGAATCGTGTTTAAAAACATTTCTTTCGAAAGACGATTGAACATAATTTCAAACTGAATCGTATTTAATTGTATAAGTTCCGTTTCAAAGATAATTTTTAACAGAAAAGCTTTCTACATTTGAATACTACAAGCACGCTTTCAAAGTCAATGCACTGCGAAGCATCCACGGCTGGCTGCGCTGTCTACGACAAAATGCACTCACGCCTCGGGCGTGCACTCACGAGTGCATTTACATATTGATCTCCAAATCACACTGCCTGTCTAAATGGCGATGAAAAGTGCATTTTATCCGTAGACACAGGCACATTATTTAAAATTAGTATGTAAGTACTGTATGAAATTGATGTTACTATTAACTGGAACAGGAACGAGGAAATTTCTCTGCGCATGATAATGTATTTTAACAAAGTTTTCGGAAACTATTACTCCATACGTACCCACGAGTATTTGTTTAGGAAATGAGTTCGGGAAAGCTTCGACCTTCAAATATTCCCATACAGATATTATCTTAAAACCCATTTCAACCTTCCATTCATCAAAAAACATTTATAAGTCGTAACTCATAAATCAATTACCTTTTTTTCATTGTTAAAATCCATCACACGAACTGTTTTCGAATGAAAACCATTGCACAAATACGCCGGTAATTGCCGTCGCTGATAGTAATTGGTCTACTTCAACAAAGGCAGCATTAAAAGCCGAGCATTATTGACATAGAGCATAACGCACGCGGCGATCCATTAGGGGTGATACCATCCCCCGAGTGGGTTCTGGTAACTGCTGCTGTGACGGACACAGAAGGGCCGTTTGTCACATGTAAATGATAGCAAACGTTTTTAACCGACTTCAAAAAGGAGAAGGTTCGATTCGATTGTATATTTTTTATGTTATCTCAGAACTCTGTCATTCATGAACTGATTTGGAAAATTGTTTTTGCGTTGGGTGGTTCAGTATAGCTACGAAGTGGTCCCATATAAATTTCATCGATATTTGACCTTAGATTTCGAAGATACATTGAAGTCGGTTTTTTTGTTTGATAAAACGTATACTTGATATGTTTGTAGTAATTTAGATCCCTGAACCGGATCCTACTCTGAGAGTAAGCCTCGTAATTGCTATATCAGAAACCAATGACGATGACTTGAACATCAAAAAATACATATACGCACATAAATCTCAGCCTCTAACTAGGATTGTCTGTGTCAATGGAAATTAAAATAACTTTGGTTCCACTAAAATGAAACAGGGTTAGTACGTATTTATTTATGTTTACAAAGACATTCCTGCATTCGCGGGAATCTAACCAGCATCCTCCATTTTATGAACCAAACTACTATGCTACTACCCAGGGGCTGTCGCTGACAGTTATTGTATTGTTGCGGTCCAGCAGCAGTGCGGTACCGTGAAATTAACTTTTCAGTGTTTTGTTGATGATGAAACGTAAAACTCATTATATTCATAGCTTTATATAATCAAAGCGCCTGTAGATACCCAAAAGTATACCATCACAACAGATCAGTAGCCATTACAACTTCGTCATTAGTAGATCAGAAAGCACAAGAGCTTATGGACTTTCTATCCCGACGTAACCAGGATATAATGTCACAACTGCAGTTTCTTGCTAACTTGCACCGAGTCCATTTGGGCGGGCCTGGTAAAGCTCCAGCGGATCGGTTGTCGAAACTTGATTAATTTGCCGTCTCCATTCACTGTTGGCTCGGGTACCTTTGCTGATTCCGATTATTGAGCGATTGTGGAATGGATTTCAATGGGATTTGTCAATAGTTTGGACTCTGTAGACTTTGAAGCTTCATTTAAATTGCTTGGGGCGGTGAAGTAACTTGAAACTTGTTGTTTTTACGAGTGTGCTTGTTTCCTCTCCTACGATGGTACTAAGAGCTCCTATAGTGTGGGGCTGGACAGGTCAGCTTATATTATACAGATTATACGTTCGATATTCGCTTTGGAACAATATTAATTTTTTCCGAAAAAATTACGCTCTAAAGGCCACAGCCCCGCTTTAATGCGCCAATAACAAACATCGTTGCAAATACATTAACATTTCACGACACATACAGAGCGAGCGTGGCTTAGTAGGAGAACGTGCGACTTTCGATCCGACGTACCCGAGTTCGAACTCCGCAGGCCTTGCACCACTGACTTTCTTAAGTTATGTGCGTTTTTATACACTCGCTCTAAAAACGGTAAAGGAAAACATCGTGAAGAAACCGGCATGTCCAAGAATTTATCACAAAAATTCAAGGACATGTGACATCCACCAACCCGCATTGGGCCAGCGTGGTGGATTATGGCCCATACTCTCTCTATGAGAGAAGGCCCGTGTCCCAGCATTGGGAACGTGATGGGCTGATGATGATGATGATGACACATACAGAAATATAGTGCGAAGCGAGCCAGACTTAGGTTTGAAGCGTAGGTCATTTGTGTAGTAAACACACGTAATTGCCGCGATAAACGCGCTCTTGAAAGGGATTCCTCGGTGTCCCGTTTCAAAGTCATTGCGTAAATGTGACCTAAAGAACATACTTAAACAAAAGAGCCGCCCATCTATTCTGGCATAAGTTTCCAAACTTGCCCACTTCCCGCCATTACCTTGTACCTGCCTAGCGTTTAAGATACTAATTCTAAGCGTCCTTCCACTCCAAAGCCCTGGCATTACGTGCCGTGTTCGTGTATGGCATAATTGTAGCGGCCACAAAATTCCCTGTTTGGTGTGTTTGGTTAAATTACATAACAGAACCACCATTTGCGCAACCCACGGTGATTGTTACGCGTGAGTTATCACTTTTACTGGTGTGTAGTCGAGCTAACCTGATTATGTTATGGTTCGCATTTGAATTTGAAAATAGCATAGGCACCTGAGTCTGTTATCTAATCGAATTTGAAATGTGTCATACTGAAGTGTGTTGCAGATGCAACGCAGTTCAGTATGACACATTTCAAAACAAAATGTGTTGTGTGATGCTATTTTGTGACTTCATTAAGAACTTTGTTGTGTGTGTAATACATTTGCGACCTTGGTCGATGTTCTGCCTTAATAAACTTTATATCCACCAAATGAGAAGCCTATTCGCTAACTTTACGAGTAAACCTGAAAGAACATTTACTCTTCCTATTGGTCAGTCCTTACACTATGCGTGACGACTCTAACCACTGTAATTCCCTTTTATATCAGGTAGACAAACTAATTTGCCCATATGACAAAAAAAAATACTAGATAGATAGAACAACGTGAAACTTGTCGTTGACATTTCTTCCTCAAACATAATTCCCATCCAAGCATCCAAGGCTTTCTTAAACAGAACTACACAGCAAAACACTGGAATCCCATCCACAGTAATAGTCAACAATAATCAAACGTTCCCAATACCATTCCAAGCGTATTGCGAAAGGCGAAACGTTGCTGAAAACAAACTGACGGGCCTTCGAAAGGCGACGAAAGTTAATTTCACGGGTTGTGAATGCTTCTTCAGAACTCATCTCGCTCGAACAATCCTGTAGTCGTTTACCATTAATCACTGACAGGAATATTCTAGCTAAGAGTACTGCTAGTTAAGTCTGCATGGAGTAGCTTAGCGGCACTTTAAACTCGTAATAATCTTTATTAATAAGATAAACAAGATTAATTTCAGTTTGGAGTTTGTCTCTTGTGTTCTGATGGATTGGGTACTTTATTTAGGGTTATAATAATTTTAATGTTTTTGTAGGGAACTAATAAATTGTGCTTATGACCTAGGACCAAGTTTGGTCGTAGCTTATGACACGCTTACCATCAGACGATGCATAGATGACGACACATTTTTTTTTCAATTTAATTGTTGCTTTTCCAGCAATGATAATGAAATATAAACACAACACTAGCATTATTAACGTGAAAGCAACTCTGTCTGTTTGTTATCTTTTGAAAACTAAGCTGCTGAACCGATCTTGATGAAATTTGGCACTGAGATAGTGACTAGCCTGTGACTAGCCTGTAGCCCTGAGAAGAATATGTAGAAGCATGACACATCAAAAGATTTGATTTCGTATGCAAACTTACAACAATATGCGTATATCGTCCCCTTAATGCAAAAACCAACTAAGTGCGCTTTTTAACATTTTAACATTAGTATGTAGATCTTGAAGAGGAGATTCTAATGGTATTCGTAACTCATTTTTGTCAAAAAAACGCACTTAGTTGGTTTTTACAGTAAGGGGACGATATATATTAAAAAATAAATTTGTTTTATTATTATTAGAGCTGTCTTTTCCGACTTGCCAATATAAATAAATTATACTACCGCAATGGAAGTTGTGTTTCTCATGTAACTGAAATGTTAATTTGAATATTAAACCAGGACTAAATTACCCGTAAGTGAACAAAGGATCATTTTCATCCTAATTTTCATACGTGGTTCCCGAGGGATCGCGATATAAATAATCCCATCCGCATATAGTCGCGGGCAGCAGTTTAAAATAGCTAGTTTAAAATATTTCAAATAACTTTAGCTATAGAAAATAACAGTGTTGAAAAATAAAATAGCAACGTACTCGTATCCAGGTCACTCAACATCCGGCTAATGTAAAAAGTTTAAAGTTCTTTTAGAAAATTTCGCAAAGAGCCACTGGATGACATGCAAAACTTTCGAAACTTAGCCTATAAATCATAAGAACTTACCGTAATGCTGAAATATTACGTAGATATAGGAAATCTTAATCCACTTTTCCTGTAAAAACTGAGGGCAACTTCAGAATCTTAAAAGAGTTTGAGGTATGAATTGCGGGTAAGGTAACCTTTAGGTTTGTAATGCTATGTTGTATTCTGTGCTTTAGTTACAACCTACAACCTAGGAAGCTTCAAATCGAGAGTAGACAGGTATCTTCTAGGCAAGCTTGTTATATCTTAGACCACACCATCGCTTACCATCACGTGAGATAGTGGTCAAAAGCAAACATATTAACAACAGCAAAAAAAAATTATATACATAGTTTTTTTATATTATTCAGTTACGAGGCGAGCAAGGTCTTATACCTGATAGTAAGCGCCACACATACCCTTAATGGCTGTAGTATTGCCAGTTATTGTACCGTCAAACAGTAGGGCGCAAGCATTACTATGTTCCGGTTTTCAGGGCATTGTAAACGAAAATAGCCAGCGATATCTCGGGGTGTTGAGAGACAACGCAGTGCTACGCAGTACATTGTATGATAAATATTCTGATACGCGACATTTTTTTATCTACCTAAATTATTGTTTATTGTTTAGAAATAGGTACAGTAATATTGTTTAATTACCTAATTTAATTTATTTAATTTACCTTATTTCTCATGAGGTACGGTCTAGTTATTGCGCGATTCGGATGAGAAATCGATTTAATCTCATTCATTTAGACTAAAATACGAGGACGAGGACGTAGGACGTGTGCGTTGCAATATTAAACTCCGTATGTTTAATTTTCACCGATAAAATACCGGTGACCGATTGTCTGACGGCCAGCATTAAGCTGCCTCTTTTATTTATTAGTACATTTACCGCCCGTTACATTAAATAAATCACCACAAAGGTCGCACATCTTTCACTCCATCTTAATTAAGGATTGGGGTCCGTATCTATCATGTATCGCTTCCGAAACAATAACAAAAAACTCCCTCACGAGACGAAACAATAATAATATAAGTAATTAGCTTTCGGTCTCTCAGGAATAGAAGCTATCAAACTGTCGGCGGACAAATAGATTAGGGATGAAACAATCTGTTGTTATTATATTCTGGAGGTAGAACATGTCCCCGAGAAAATTAGTCCAGGGCCCTAATTCACTATGACAACTTGGCGATTCCTTGCTTCGAGGAAACGTCAATTCCTTCATAATAAAAGACATCTGTGAAATTTTTATTCTCTATGATACGTCATATATCATATATCATATATCATAGCGTCATAGAAATGTCGTTTATTAATGAAGGAATCGACGTGATTTTGAAGCAAGGAATCGCCAAGTTGTCATAGTGAATTGGGGCCCTGGTTATGGAACGGCACCTGCGATACATAACTATTTTAACTATAATACTCATATATGATACGTATATTTTAGTCAGCCTCTGTGGTGTTGTGGTTGGGTAGATTGACTCAAATCTCATACACCACTGAGGTCGCAAAAAGTTCAAGCATTTGTTTCCTGTCTGAGTGGGACCATGGTTCTCATAGTTTCTGGTTTCCTAGATACAGGGACAACCTACCTTCGTCGGTATTTCCTTTGAGCTACAACATGGAGTCCTTTAAAAGGGGAATTAATAGAGTCCTTAAGGGTCGGCAACGCATCAGCAATGCCTCTGGTGCTGCAGATGTCCATAGGCGACGGTAACCGCTTACCATCAGGCGGGCCGTCTGCTTGTTTGCCGACATATTCAATAAAAAAAAAAAAAAAAAAAAAAATACCGGGAATCTTAGTTAGGGGCCAGGATGTATACATTTTGTATGTGACAGTTGGGAAAAAAAATATCGTTTTAATCCTACTCATATTATACGTAATTGCGAAAGTTTTTATGTTAGTGGGTTTATTACTCAATTGCGTTGCGAGTGCTTCAAATGGGAACTTTTCGCACCGTACTAGTTTGTTTGGCATTTGGCATTCTGCTCTTAATAATTATTACAGTTTAGTCTATATAAAAAAACTCTTCTTGTTTGAATTACATTTGTGGAGTTGCTATAACAATATTATTTCTGGTACTATATAATATCGGAAGTCGGTTTATTTTGTTATTAAATGTATACTTGTTGATTGTTTTTAACCGCCTTCAAAAAGGAGAAGGTTCTCAATTCGTTTTTTTTTATTGTTACCTCAGAACTCCGTCATTCATGAACTGATTTGGAAAATTCTTTTTACGTTGGGTTCAATATAGCTACGAAGTGGTCCCATATAAATTTCATCGATATTTGACCTTGGACTTTGAAGATACATTGAAGTCGGTTTTTTTGTTTGATAAAACGAATACTTGTTAGGAATTTTTTTATCGACTACTTACAATATATTACTCAAAGTTATTTAAGTTAATACTGCTGCATTGCTGCACTGCATTGTTTCGTAGTTCTGGATTCTAGATTTAGAAAAGCGGTGACAACAGAAATATGAACTAGCTAACTAATAGCAATATACTGTGTTCCCTCCACTTAGTAAGACATAACTCTTTTTTAACGGCTACGCTTTTTTGACCTAGTAACGTTTGAAATTATAATAAAAACCGTCCTTCTGATGCATCGATAACATTATTCCAAGCTCTGAAATATCAAAGAATAACTGCTGGAATAACCGCAGAGCGGGCCTCTGGTAGTGAATAAATTGATATCTAAATGCCCCAGAGAGGTATCACTACCCGGGCAATTGAAGCCGATGAAAAAATACGATGAGGTAATGGGGAAGGTTTTATCCTCCATATATTCATGGCAGTTTGAAAATTAGCGAGGGTTTGGAGTTTCATCGAATACGTATATTGAAACAGAAACTGAAGCATCCTTGATGGAACACCGCTTGATGTTAAAAAGGTATTACAAATTATTACAAATTGTTATGCGGGCACTTGACTTTACCGTCTGATAAGCTTTTAATTGCTAAACGTTATCGCATATTATTTCCTTAATAAACATTCCAAAGAACTCTTTATCATCTATATATCTTTATCAGGTTTATCGTATCGCCCAATTAAGATCCAGCAACATCATGAAACAAAGTTTACAAGTAAAGTGTTCTATTTATTACAGAAACAACGGCGTTGGTAATGATTGAAAAGTTGCATGTTTAGAAGTATTAAGCGGTAGGCTTTCGTGGTTAGCTGTCGTAAGTACGACCTGATTTTGAACGGTTAATGACTGGAAAAATCTTCGTTTTATAGCCTTGTAGCTCTGATTGCCGTTGTTAGACAAATTAGTCTGTTATAGGCGTTGTACTCGTAGGCCTCCAAAATAATAGTTTAGACGTCACTTAGTTTAAGTTAGATTCATGAGCTTTCAGAATGTTAGCTAAGTAATAGCAAATTTAAACTTATCTCGCAACACAGTTTGAAAGGTTAGAATAATAATAGATGTTGTCGTAGCGGCGTAGAGGTTCGTAGCGCTTTTGTACTCTACGTGTGTTTACAAGCTCGTTTGTATTATTTTATTTCTTTCTTGAGTGGTATTCTCCTATTATCTTTCTTTTTATAATGTTACGTCATCTTATTTCTGTGTCCTGTCATATAGTATGTAGTACCTACATCTTACCTACATCTTAGAGTGAGAATTGGTGCTAATCTGTTTCGGGAACATCTATTCAAAAGTCTAAAGTCAAAATAAATAGGTATAAAAATGTACTCGCCTTATTCACGTAATACAAATCAAT
This sequence comes from Petrophora chlorosata, assembly GCA_951640565.1. NCBI lineage: Eukaryota > Metazoa > Arthropoda > Insecta > Lepidoptera > Geometridae > Petrophora > Petrophora chlorosata. The sequence goes on from OX621190.1 coordinate 8,898,201, forward strand.
TAAAAAAAAGGTTAAAATTGTACCTAAGCCAAGTAATCACGACTTTGTAAAAAAATAGTAAGCATGTCACTTATTTCCCAATTATTTAACAAACAATCTACCTAACTATTGTACGCATAACTTATAGTTTACGTTATCGTTGTTTCGTTTGATACAACATAAAATTATAATGACTCCAATACAGTCTCAAGAAATATAATTAGCATTGTGTCTGTCTTCCTTTTGTCCTATTAACAGAACTTTAACTACCCAATTTCGTTACCCAGATAGAGTGAACAATAAAACTTGTTCAAACTACACAGTTAGGGGCCAAGTAAATTAAAGTTTACCTGTTGTTTGATAGCTGTTTAGATATACATATCTACCTACACAATGATTTAGATAGTGCAATTACGATTTTAAAATTTACCTTGTCAATATCTTATTATTATCTCACTTATAGTCTTAATACTCGTATAGTATAAATATTTATATATGTATTTATTTATATATTTTACCTTATTACTATATATACTTTTTTTGGTACCTTTGTACCTATATTATACTTATATTTAATTATATATTATGGTTATTATATAGTGTGTATATAATATTAATATTTTATACTGGTTAGTTTTTTTTATATACAACACCACCGTCCACAGTTACATCACCGTTACAGTTTCTTTGAGCCCTCTCCATCCAAAGGTCGTCTGGAAGAGATCGCTGTAAGTGATAATAGCTACCTATAAGTATTGTTTAGTAATTATTTCTTATTGTTGTGTAACAATAAAGCGTTATCTATCTATCTTACTAATTTTATAAATGCGAAAGTCTGTGCATGTGTGTGTGTTTATTACCGCTGTACGGATTTTGATACTCATATATCAGTGGTAATTTTGTCTGATTGTCACTTCAATTAATTCAGACATTCCAGTCTGATAAACCAAATATTGTCAAAACGTTTATCTGAATATAAAATAAGAAACCCGACGCAAACCGGTTTAAAAGTAGATAGGGACGTGTCCAGTAGTGTTCACCGCGTTGAAAGCAGACGTAATAATTTATGACCCTGTGACAAATGCCACCAATTGGGCTTTGTGCCTATTTATAAATAGCGTCTGCTAACTGCCGAAAATAATTGTTTATTTACCTATGAATGTCTACTGCTGTCATTCAACTGACCAGCTCGATTTTATATGGTTTTTGTTGAATATTTTTTTTGATATTCCTATTTTTTTTTAATGTAATAAAAACAATATAAATTTGACGCACTACTTTGAAAAAGCTAACTTAACCTACAAGGTGAAACTATTGGACAACCCAGCCTATAAAGACCTACGACGGCCCAAATAGCCCACTACCACAGACTAGGAAGTATACTACCATCTTAGGCTACATCATCGCTTCACATCAGGCGAGATAGTGGCCAAACAGATCTATTAGATAATCGTAAAAAAAAGAAAAAAACTACCAGTTGACAGTGTACCTAAGACTCTCTTTGCCTCGTGGTAGATTTATCCTGTGCGGGAGGCCGTCTGGGTAGGTACCACCGCTTTGCCAGTTATTCTGCCGCCAAGAAGTAGTGCGCATGCATTACTGTGTTCCGGTTTGAAAGGCATTGTAGCCAATGAAATTACTGATAATGTCTCGGAGTGATGAGCGGAATGCAGTGCTACGCAGTGCTTCTTATTTTTAATTGTATTAAAAGCTCTGGGTAGCAATGCAATTGTTAGGGGCAGGCGTAGCGCTTACTATCAGGCGAATGACCTGCTCGTCTCGTCACTCAGTAAAAAAAAGAATGCTGGCAGCATTGCCCCAATTCAATACTGATACCGAGCCAAATAAGAAAAAAGTAGGATATATATTAAATATATCTATCCTTGTCACACGAGTTTTTTTTTTATGTAACTGAATGACGAGACTGATGGTAAGCAATAACTATAACAGCCAGCCCATAACAATAACACCACCACCCAGAACTTTGCTTTGCAAAATCCTGCGCGGCGCTGCACTGCGCTCGTCATCCTGAGACAGTTAGCTGTTGAGTCGACGATTATCTAAATCTTAATAAATGGAGTGATTGTCTACACACAAATAACTTTTCAAAACATTCCTGACTTCATTTTCCTTAAAAGACCTTGAACGCAATGCCAAATTACTAAGACTCCCTTGATATCTCTCTTTTGAGTTCGCTTATTAGAAAATTCGATGTTTTTCAAAACCATCGTTAGAACCAATGGATTCTGAACATTAATATTTTAACACTACATTAATTCTCCAATTTGAATAGCTTAAAAATCACGACGAAAAATCTGAATAAGGGAAAACTTGAAACCGAAAATTTCATATAGAAAGAAGTATAAAAGTAAAAGCGAAAATAAAATGATTCGCCCCTATATTTGGAAGGCGAATATAATAATATGCGGCCTTCAGGTTTTATTGAATATAAGTTTTCTGTGTTAAGCTTCATTGATGTGGGCCTTAGATATGTATCGGGTAAATGAAATTCGGTGAAATTCTTTTTATGTGCTACTTATTTAGCTATCGGAAAATCTAACTGAATAACTGTAATAGGTTACTGTAACACCATTTTGTTTTTGAACGTAGCTTCCACGACTCGACCACTTTATCCGCATTTTCGTTATAAAGTTATGCGATTTTTTGATTACTACCAAAATAACAACTTTACAAACACTTAAGATTTTATTAAACTCATGATTAATATCAGAACGAATGAAGAGACAAAACAAAAGCGTACGATGTGGTGCAGGACAACTAGAAGGGATTCACCCTTAAATTGGAACAATAGCCAAAAGACAGAAAATGAAGAGCACTTTCAGTGCCTCTAACAAGACTACAAAGAAATACCTTCGGACGGCTTCGCACGCTATCAACTTACCGACAAGGTTTTATTTCGATGATAAATTATTTTTAATTTATTACTAAGTAATACCACAGAATGTAATACAGATTTACACACAATTCAGGCAAAAGCAGAATGCTGACTAAGCTTTATTATAAAACTAACTCAACCATCTCCATTAAGTTAAACACCTAATACGTGATACGACCTCTGCTCTGCAGCATAATAATATCAGGCTAAGCTATATAATATTATACACACATATACTTTACAAAGTGCAGTTTCGCAGCCAAAACTAGCGTCTTAGTTCCGTATGTCTCAGAACTTGGACTTAGTCGTATTTAACTTTAGTGAACACAGCTTGTGTTGCGGCCGCATACCAACAAATTTTGACACCGTGTATATATGTGCTTCTGGGAATTTCACTACGGGGTTAAACTACGTTTATTTTAGCTACGTGTAAGATGAAAGGTGTATGCCAAGACAGGTATAATTTACAATAGATAGTTACAGACTAGGAGGTTCAAAGGCACCGAGCTTAAACATAATTTTGCTATTATTTTTATAAGGCACCTCATTAGCTAAAGAAATGAATAAATACGCCCAACGATAACATACATAGATCCTGGCTCCTAACTAGGATTCTACGTATTAAGGGAACCAGGAACTATGAGGGCCATGGTTCTACAACACCCAGACACGAAACAAATACTAGCGCTTTTTTTTCTATGCACAAACATTTGTCACTTCGCAGGAATCGATCCCGCAACCTCAGTGGTGTGTGGTGTATGATATTTGAGTCAACCTGCCCAAGCACTACACCACATAGGCTGTCAACTGCTCACTCTTGGAAGGAACTAACTATAGTGCTTTTGTTTCATAAAGTGACATAATATCTTACCTTCTCCAACAGCAACAAGAGTAGGTATTTAGTATAATTCGGTTGAAGATAAGTTCTTACGGGTACCTATGTACCTATAAATTTATTCTATGCAAACATAATATTTATTTGGTATGTTTCAAACGAAAATCCTATAGTCAATATGCTTACGAGTTACTTCTCGTAGTCTATTCTTTTACAGCAGAGAAAAAAAGGCTGCGAGTCTCGTGATCTGGATTTTCTCGCACAGTCTCTTTAATATTCAATTTAGTATAATTTACAGTTTCTTTTGTGTCCAGTAATCGATGATTTCATGTAAATATTAATAGATTCAGAAATAATCTCGACCTCACATGAGAGGGCATTTTACTTATAAATAGTACATCTATTCAAAATATGCACTATTTTTAAGAACTATTGATTTATATAATGTGTCCCAGATGATCTTAAAACCTTAAATACAAGGCACAAGGTTTATTGATCGATTTAATAATTTGATCAATTTTGATTATGTGTTTATCAAGGCAAATTGATTATATTTTTTACCTTTTAATTCTCTAGAGTGCCTTAAGCCTAAATATTATAACGCTCTTTTAAGTTTTTTATCGATTAGTTTTATCGTTTTTTAACGAAACAACCATGGACACATTACAGTTATAGACTACAGATCGTGATACAGATACTCCAGGAAGAAAATGAAAGTTCGACCTACTAAATCCTATAGAAACTAGACCTGCTTTGAAACACAATTATGCACACGTTTAGATCGGTCCCTTGAAACCACAATATTGCTATCCGTCAGTGACATAGAATGTTTTGATTGCAGTATATTGCAGTAGAAAAGCTTTACAAAGCTTATGCAAATTACGCCATAGAAGGATGCGTATTTTAAACAACTATGCAAATGATTCGTCTAGACTATGACGTAATAATTTGGGCTATCAGGTAATTATAGGTATAAACGGTGTTTTATTTTTTTATTTTTGTTTTTAGCGAAGATGTTGATTACTTTATATTTTCTTTTGATTTGGCCCACATTAAGAACAAGGCCAAAGCAAATCGTTTGTTTCTGAAGCTAAATATTATGCATTTTTTTACCTAACTATCAACTACATACTACGAGGAAATGCCTAGAGTTGTGCTTATTTAGATTCCTTGTATCTAGGGATCCACGAACTACTATAATACTCAACACTCAGACAACACATAAAAGTAGTGTCTCAAACATGCAACTTTCATATTTTGACCTGATCCTGACCAGCCCAACCACAGAGGCTGTCAATTTTTTTATGTTTTATTCCTTATAGTTACAGAGCTTACTTACTGACAAAAGCAGTATCGCAAACAGTGATCCGCACTCCGTGACTACGATAAATCGTTTAATTCCACCCCGGTGACTCCGCCGATTGCGAGAGGCCAAACGCCGTTGCAATTTACTACGGGTCCCATCGTGCCGACGACTGCCGATACTCGTACCAATTGTCGGACTATTTCAATGGACTTAATAGCCCCATCTTCACTTAAATAACCCGAAATAGGATTTCAATGGATACGGTCTGATTTTGAGTGCGTTGCTTTCATTTATAATACACATCGTAGCGCTCGTAATGTAGCTCGTCTATAGCCGTAGGTAATAGATCTGCTAGGTTAAGCAACTTTTGCTGCGGTCACCACTGGGATGTGTGACCGTTTGTGTGGGTAAATATCACTCAATACGGCTAACGTGCTTCGAAGAGCAAGTTAAGTCGTTGGTTCCGGTTGTTGTACAACAATATCGTTAGGCCATGTCGGAGAACTTCGGGCAGTTTAAAAATATAAAACCTCTGTCACCATGATTGGCCACACTTTTAACAGCTGGTTACAAAAGATAAGATAAGGACGGATTTTTTACTATGTTTGTACTACATACATTTAGTTGTTGCATTATAAAACTGAATAGATCTCCAATCTAGATAGATAGATAAAACGTTTATTTGTCAACACAACACACATGTACATTAAACAGCAAATTGTAAGACAACTACAAGTACGTGTGTGTTGCAGTTATGACAAATGGGCCATAGCTCAGCGAATAACATTGCTCAAGAAGCAAACACTGATTTTCAGCTATTTCAATCATATCTATTTCAATCTGTTCATATTGTTTAAGATCACTGGTTACCATCATTAACAGGCTATAAGGTTCTCGTTAACGGGCAGATTTGAGCTTCTCTGAGGGAGGAATTCTAAGAATCTATCAGTTTTACGGGTTCAGTATGTCTTGGTATCACATGTTTTCAAATTTTGTTCGGTTTTAACATGCATGATATTCTACTGTCTCTTAGTTTTAAAACGAGCGTGAAAAAATAGCAAAATGTAATACTTCTCCTTAGATGTAACGGTAAATTTAATAATATTACCACAAAACCACAGAACTACTTCGATACTACTCTATACCTCTTTAAACAAGGCATTTTAACCGTTATAATATTTACATACCCGATATTATCTTGCGGATATGGGTCATAAGCTTCTCGTACATTTACTCGGCTCATATCATATGGGTTTCTACTCCACCGGGACGTTGTATATCAGCCCTAATTTATTTCCTTATCCAACCTTTCTTAACCCTTACTTTTTATTACCCCTGTCCTTTCTCGTACAGTTGCAAGATTATAACTGTATCGCTGAAAGAGCTCGCCTACAGTATACTAAAGTATCAAGATTATATATCCAAGACCGTTCACTCTCTACTTTTCGATGACCAACGTTTTTAGTTTGACTTCTTTGAAAACGGTGAAGGTGACAGAAGTCGTACTTAGTCTTACATAATTTTTAACCGACTTCAAAAAGGAGAAGGTTCTCAATTTGATTGTATTTTTATTGTATGTTTGTTAAATGGAAGGAAAGTAGGTAGGCCTTTGCCTTACAGTGAGCCGACATAGGCTGAATATAATAATATAATTGTTACCTCAGAACTCCGACATTTATGAACTAATTTGGAAAATTTTGCGTCGGATTCAGTATAGCTACGAAGTGGTCCCATATAAATTTCATCGATATTCGACTTTGGACTCCGAAGATACATCAGTTGAAGACGGTTTGATAAAATGTATACTTGTTTCATAATACAAATTGTTGTAACCTTTTTGATAACACACAATTTAATACGAGTACGCTACAAGGTAATTTATTTGAACTCTCATATATCAAGATTCGTCTGTGTTTTTGCGCGCTTTTATTAGACTTAATATGTCTGTGGCATGCCGTTTGTTGTGGGTTGATTGTGTTTAACAAATAGCTTAATTTATTATTATGAGGTCGTTTTCCATTATCCAAAGTCAGGTGTAAAATAATAATATTAAATTTATCGCACATGACATCATCAATTCAGTCGTGGTCTTGAGTAAGTATAATGCTGTATTAGGTATAATGTATTTATAAGATTTTATCGGAAAATCTAAAAATTTGGTTCAAAGATGAACAGAGATCTAGCAACAAGGACAAGTCAAACAAAGAAAGAATGGACGAAGAATTTTCTAATACAATTTCTACAGGTACAAGTACAAAGACGAGGATGGATGGACGATAGAATTGAAACTGTGAAAGATAAATTATTTTAATAAAATAAAAAGAAACTATGATACGTATTATCTACTTCTTTCAAGACACACGAAACGTTAACAAATCAATATTTTCATTTTATTCTCATCGTACTAAATTGATTCTTACTTTTGACTACATATGCATATAAATATATATTACATATATAATATATATAATATATATATATATATATATTATATGTTTTATATTTATATATATATATATATATACATATATATAAAATATATATATATATACATATATATATATATATATATATATATATATATATGTATGTATACATGTATGTATTTCAGTTACATTATAGGCGTAAATGCAACTATATACAATTCTACGGAAGTGTCGGTGTGACTTCTGAATTTCCTCAAGAATTAAGCCATTAACTTTAACGGAAATCAAATTCCAAACAAGTCACACCTGTCAAGCTCCTTGCTTAAGAGATCCGATTTATCTCAGTGCACCTCCAGACCTGGCGTCGCGTATCACGACTTTATTCACAACACGTCCCTTGCTGCGGGGGACGAGACACAAATCCCGGGAGACGGCACGAATCTGTATACCATGTTCACGATGTTCACCTTAGCCTTATTTATACCCGATTGAAAGAAAAATACGCGCATGATCGTGTGCCATACAAAGGTTACGTTTTGTTCTGAGGTAAGTCGGGCGAAATATGATCGGTGTTTAGAATTTCATCGCATAAAATGTACGTTTTGTTGCGAATAATATTGTAAGTGCTTTGCTTTCTAGGAAGCAGTTGCTCCCGATTTCGAGAAAGCGTAGAGATGTAATCGTTTACCCGTAGTAAGTTTATTTATTCTTGTGTGACTGTAGATGACTCTATGTGCCACATAAAAACGACGAACGAAGGTTTAAATAATAAGCAGGTAAAAGCTTGTGTACCATGCACATAGGTATCCAAAAAACTTAAAAAGAAACGTGCATCGTGCTTTCGACTGCAACATGCATAAAAATGAAGTCGTTGAAAAAGTTCATTTATCACAGTGAAGATGTTGAAACGGACCGAGTGAATGGTGTTAAAGTGTGATTATTACTCCTCGCCATGCAACGGCACAATTGTACCGTAGACTTAAATTCTTACACCTACAACTACTGCAAATACAACTCCAACATTTAATAAAGTGATAAAACGCTTGCGCCAAACACGCGACGTTTACGATTCCATTTCGTTACCTTTTATTTTTTATATGGCCATACTTTTAACCTTAATAACCTCGAAACTTTGGGGAATGTAACGTTGACTTCAAAGGAACTATCGAGGGACGTAAAACACTTCGGAGAAAATGTGACAAATCATGATTAAGATAAGTTTCTTTGAGATCTAGCTTCTGTTAGCTAATTTCGTTTTCTCTCGAGATAACGTTTCAAACTTTGAGCAAATCAGGCACAAAAGATTCGGCAGAGCTCGTCTGAGACGTTTGACATAATAAGATAAAGAGTGTGAAAAAGGAGTTTATACGCAAGCCGTTTTCCTTTCCATGAATTCCCGAGCGTCATTTCACTTTTTGGTTAATATCTACCTATTGCTTATTTTCTCCCTTATAATGCCTCTTGGGAATCTGCTGGTTCGCGTGATTTATAGCTTATGCAAAGAATGAGAGGATATTTTCTACACCATAATTCAAGCTAGTTGAGATGAGAGGCGGGTCTTTGAAGATGATATATCAATCTGTGCGCAGAGGCCTTATTTCATGTGATGTCTCTTTTGTATGTCTTTGTACAAGGGGAGATAATATATGGCTCCAATTAAATGAAGAAAGACTTGAATTGATATTGTTTTTACTTTGTTACTAGAAGATCACGTTTTGGTAGTTGTCTTAATAAACTAACTATAGATGGTACCCAGATAACAAATGGTATCTGATAATGATGCTGTTGACCGAACTAATCAAGAAATGGCTATCAAACATTGATGTATTGAAAGCCAGGGTTAGTTTCACAATTGTTTACACCGTCATTAAATTGAAAGCTTTCGTGTTCGAAGGCCATTTGTAATAATTCGCGGCACCTAAAGCCTCATTCGTACAAATGGCTACATTAATGTAAGCTATATAGTGCTTTATCAAAGTGAAAACTTTTGGGAGCTAATAAACGGTGAAGTAAATGTTAGTATTGGAATTAATTTTGACAAAGTTCTAAACTGTTGACTTATTTAGTTCACTGTACGAGGGCACGGTCTGCTAAACAGTTCGTTAATTTATTATCCATAAATTTCTGATCAAAAAGTTGATAAGACACGTCCTTAGAAGGCTTTACGAGTATAACCCGAGCTTAATCACGTCTCAAGATTGAAAGCATGTTGGATTTAGGTGTCTAAGTTGTCTATAAATAGGGGTTATTATGCCTCTAAAGCCTTTAATCAAGCCTGGGTGTTGATAAAACACGAACGAATGGAGTTCATTTACGTATCCGTAATGGAGTAAATTGTTGTTGAAATTTCTTTTGGCACGAGTCCTGAATTAATTTAGTTGTAGAGATGCATAGATATCACTAAGATGTTCGCTGAATAAGAGCTTGTAAATTATTACAGCACGATTTATAGTAACTGGACTAGTTAAGTTTCAAGGCTTTGTAACAAATTGGCTAGTTTGGTGGTAGTATGTGCATCGGAAAGAGTTGCCTTTTGAAAAGAAAATAATAATAATCATCACGAATATCTACGTAAAGATCAAGTAGGTATTTTAATTAATACAATATAATTATCTTTTTCCTTTTGGTATGAAAATTCTGCCTATTGTAACAAAATGCCTACATTACCTTTTCTAAGGTTATGTTTAAGGTTGAAGATATTAGGTAAGTAGCCCACTTGAAAAGGTATGTATATACAAGGTAAATTTCTAAACAAGGATCCCTATGGCAACTATCTAACCGTTATAAATAGAACAATCTATTTTTAGAAATTCATCTAGTTTTGGCAGTAAAATCATTTGTTCAAGAATCCAATAATGTAGTTTTAATAAATTTCAAGAGCTCTAGATGGATCTCTAACAACAAATCATTCTTAAGAGGGTCAAATATTATAAAAAGAAACACAACATGATTGCAGTCTCATTTTATTTAATCGTCTTTTATTTAACTAAGATAGTTACATCAAAACACACATTGCGTAACAAATTGGACTGGAAGATATGTAAGAACCAGTGATACAATATTGTACCTAAAGGTAGGAGTTATTGCTGCTAACTCTTACACCGTTTATCGGGAAACGAGAGAATCCTCTTAGTACAAAATGCTTAGCATTCTCACTTGTATATCATGAGCATAATATAAATACATCTACTGAATGAAATTGCTTCCCCGTCTCATAAATTTCCCGAATAAATGACGCAAGAGATCCACCTAACATATATTTATCTAAAAGTGTACTGGTTATGTTTCGTAATTCACGAAGCATGTTCTAACACGTAAAAAGTAACTCTAAACGCCATTTGATATATATTTTTAATATTGTCATTGTTTTTTTTTATTTAATTAGTAATATCCTTTACAAATTTCCGCTAGACGAAAGTAGAAAAAACAATTTAGCGTTCATTTTTCGCATTAGCAACATTAAATAATTGTAACCAATGAATTTATTATTTTACCTTAGGTAATTCGTTCTACGCTAGATTTATTGGTTAATTTTATTTACTATAACATTACGTAGTTATTTTGAAAAAATGTACAGGCTTAGAAATAAAATTCAAATTCGTTATAATTTAATACGTATATAACTTAGCTACAGCTGACATTAATTTCCTTAATATATAGTTTTTGCAATCCGATTAATTTGCTTAGATAATATTACTCGTGTTTATATAGTCCATTCAAAAAGTTGGGAAATTATAATAAAAGTAATATTGCGACGAGATTTAAGTATTCATGAGTCGACATAGCTATTAAGTTTTAGTTGTAAACTTTTAGTACCTGCTTTGTAATTCTGTCATTCTGAAACTGTTTCTCTCAGGAGGATTGCTCAAAGCGCTACCAACCCTCACACGGAAAATATTCACAACTTTTATTAACACTTAGAAACGCATTATGGACAATATTATTTTAAAAAGTAGTAAAGCGGCTCGTAAAAAAATCTATACCTAATCAATTATATACATATATTACAAAAATTTATTAAATGCTTACACTCAAGTCGTTAGAACTGTAAATTAATAATCTCAAAATATAGTCCGAGTAGTAAAAACATTTCTACAACTATTTAAGTACTTAAATATGTGGAACTTAAATTAGTATGGCATCACAAAATTAAACTTGGCAAGCATAACAAAACAAGGCTTGGCAATGTAACAGAAGAAACGAGAATTTACCTTAATGAAATGTAAATAAGATTAAAAAATGTTTAAGTAAATGTTGTTTTAATTATAGTATGTGTCTTACATTCATTACATTCTTACTTTTAAATAAAATGTTAAGTGCGTGTTCGAATTTTGTAAAAAACAAATAAAAATACTTTACCATTTGCAACAATAAACCATTCGTGAAAAAAATCTTAGAAATATATAAAATTAATCTTACATGTTTATCCTAACTATTTTAGCGAGTATACAATAAAGAGGTACACCTAAGGAATCTTCTACTGTACAAGTACTATGGCACTGGGGCCAGATCTGAAGCCACCAAAGTGAACGTTATAAGACAGGATACGTGTAGATTGGTTTTCTAAACATCTTTTTTTATCATTAATACATCTATGTTTGGCCATTATCTTAAGGCCGACGGTGGAGTAAAGATGGCAGTTGCGCGACTACTCAGACCCATCCCAGATTGATTACTGAACATGATCCCGAAACACGAGTAAGTCACTTTTTATAACCTGATAGGCAAGCATTTTCCCGCAGTCTCACCTGATGGAAAGTAATGATGCGGTCGACGATGGATCATACTTGCCTAGAAGATATCGATTCACTCTGGACTTGAAGACACCTAGATTATAAGAATCGGGAAACAGAGACGCTGGTAAGGTGTTTCATTCCTTAGCTGTTCGCATTATGAAAGTTGAAGCGAAACGCTTTATTCTGTCAGGAAGAATGTCATTGTCAACCATAAACGGATGTCGAGTTTCTGTACGTCTTGTTATCCGATGATAGAAAGGAGATGGCGGAATTAACTCGTATAATTCCATCGCAGATTCCCGTGATGTATCCTGCAATATACTGATAGACTGGCAACTTTACTTCGATGCTCGAGAATCTAAAGCTTAGTTTCAATCAACGCATCGTTGCCGATAAGTTTTTTTTCCCACCTTTCTATAGAGTCCACTTATTCGGAGGGTGGTATTCCAACCGCAGCTGAAGACTCTCACTCCAAAACACATGCTGTATAATTGTCGCATAAGGTTACTTTGGTGGCTTCTAAATACAGGCCAATAATATAACACTATTAAATATATCAAAGGAATGATAAGAGCAATGGAATGAAATATAAACGTAAAAATATTAAACTGTTAAAAATATATAATATAATATAATAAATTCAAATTGTTTAAAAATTGTCACGCAAAATTGGAATGTGTCATTAAAGCCCATCAAAATACTACACAAACAATGTTTCTCAAACTTGTGATGAATTTTATTATTTTAATTATTCACTATAAGTTACACATTCAGCTTTCACAATATATATATATGTTTAGGACTATAAATCTAAATCTATATATAATGTTTCTTCTAGGAATAACAACAAAATATCAAAGAGTCTCCGTTATTATAATTTTTCAGTACAATATTCCATTGAATTTATACAACTGATGTGTCTCTCGAGCACCGATTTTAAAATGATACATAATTTATCCGCCTAAAAAACCTATAGCTATAAACGTAATGATATTATGGCAACACATTCTTTTGGTTATAAAAGTCGATTTTTTATAATATACGTATAGCTACTTCACGATATGGATTTATTGATTGGGATAGATAGATATGTATAAAGTAGGTACATTTATTACACAGGTACTACAAAACAGCTAAAATAATACTTTTGTCTCACAATCCTTGTGGCATTACTACGTTGTAAATGCTTCGCGACTTTTTGTCGTGTCGTTAGTCGCAATGTCGTATCGTTGTTGAGGGTCGAATGGGCGATGTTAGATCTAGGTGACGACCATTGGCTTTGACGCTTGCAACGCATCCTCGTAAACCGTTGTACATATCTGGCGGTAGACCCAACGGCAAAGTTGGTGATCCTCCTACAAATAAAAACAACAATGGCTTACTGCGGTGCCCATAATTGGCCTCGGACTGGATAATAAAAAAACACCAATTAGAACTAATTCACCGATAGCATTCTTGTATAATATGTATATGTACACATGTATACATGGTACATTAGATACTAAACACAAGTTGTCGTGTGCCAAAAACTGTAAAAATCGGTATACCTATGCATAGTAAACGATACCCCCTATCGACATCTATAATATCAATAACACGACCCAAATAGATTCTCAGAAGTCAGTCATGGTCGTAATTACCCGTATTATTAGAAAAGTTTGGGAAAGCTATTAAAACCGTAGCTAGTTTTTGGTTGGGAGCTTGGAAATGTCTAAAATAAGTACTCCCACGACGTAAAGGCCTCTGATATTAGAAAGTAATTTAAGTATTAATCTCCCCTTTTACTATCCACAATATTATTTAAAATTTACACTAAATAAATATGAGATAAGCACAAAGCGTTTATATTTTTTCGGATACGTTGGTTATTTTTTGCTGAAAATCTAAGTTTAATTTTATTCCTAAGAGTTTGAAGTCTACTTTGACAAAAAAACTCAATATTTTATTAGTACCTAGAACTTACCAATCCACAGCTTCGGGTTTGCTTTCGAAGGCACCAGCAGTGACTGCGAGTACCCTCTTACAGGTGGCGTATCATCCACCTGCAGCATTGCCAGTCTTTTCCTTCTCCTCATGGTTGCCGTGTGCCACCTACCATCATCGACTCTGACCTTCGACTCTATGCTTTGGAACCAGTCCTCATGTACTGCGTTACTTTCTTTAGAATCTGTGTCGGTGTATATTAACTGGAGCTTTCCTTCGCTTATTCCTAAGCCGATGAAGTCGCGTGGTCTGATGCCAATTTTCCGCCGCCACATAAGAAGGCCAGAGTCGTTGTAACTTCGGAATTTGATTTCATAACGAATGCCGCGGAAGTTGCTATTCCTACAAATACAAGTTCGTTTTAGTATTCAATGATTCTTGAAAGAAATTTGAATTTTGAATACTAGGTGACAACAGACAGCACTGCCTCTGCCATGGTTCATGCAATTTAGCTTATAAGAATAAAAGTTAATAGTGTTAGTTTTGTAAACGTCACGAAAGTTCGTATTCCTGCTTTTAAACAGATGTTATAAAGCTCTGCCAAGGAATGAACACTTCATTTATACGATTTATAGTTTGAACTCGCTATTGAATTATTACACTCACAACTGTTAAAATTTATGACGATCGCGTGATCAAACTTAAAACCAACAATACACATAATATTGAATTGCCAATAGTGCCTTCAATAAAACTGCCATGTACTCGTAATAGTGTAAAATATTAAACGAATACTTTGTATTCCACGTGAACAGTGCGAAGTGTAAATGTTTGCTAGTAAATAAAAGAACAAACTCTAGGTACAGGGATATCTCGAAACTGTTTCCATTCACGTAGTAACGTTAACGCGTTTATGCAAATACGTAAAGTTTCACGAAACTTATTTGACTCCACCTGAGTTTGTGCGCTGAAGGCAAGTATTAGCTAATGTTTACTATTAGCTGAGGCAAAATATGAATGCCAAATGTACCTCGAATTTAAATGCAATACTTTTATAATGAAGTATCAGAAGTTTGCTATTTTGTATTATATTTAGTTTCTTCAAGATTTTTATTTATGCTTTTAATTATTTATTAATCAAGTATCTGCTAGTTTATACTAACTACGATATAATAGAGAAACAAAAAATTGTGATTAGATAAAATTACTATAATCACCACTGAAGACTTTATATAGTCCATGGTCAGTAAGATAACGATCATAATTCTTCCAAATTACTCTGTAGGTAAGTGGAGTTTCCAAGACAATATATTTCATATTTATGAATATCGACCGAAGAAGTTTACTTTTTCGGACAATTTATCTAAACTAATAACATTAGAATATTAACCTTTCTGTAGGGCCACACTAACAATATTTTAAGTGTTTGGTAGTACTTGGTGATAAAGCAATAAAATCATACGTTAATTTGGAGTTAGAGAGAATTAATGTTAAGTGAAAACTAAGTTAGTAAAAGCTAATTAAAATCTGAAGGTATATTTGCAACAATCACTCTACAATTATTACAGAAAACTCTATTATATGTTGAACTAAATTTAAAGAACACTTATTGAACATTAAATATTAACAAATAGTTTAAAGCACAATTGTTAGAACGCCTCACACGTGATACTTGATTGCTTTTTTTGAACTTTCAAACTTTAATTAGCTGAAAAGTTAAAAACATTACCTAATCAAGATTCGGCAGTGATGTGTTACTGTTAATAAATAAAATAATTGTCTGATTTTTTTCTTCCTTTGAATGTTATCTTACACTGTAAGTCCCCAAACCGTCGCCTTTGTTAGTATGTAAGCTAGAAAATAGAGAAGGAATTAGTAAATGTATTAGTTTCGTATGTTAGGTATTCATTCTTAGGGCAATAATTAGCAATTGAACAAGTTCAAATTGATTATACAGCTTTATATTTTAACCTTATGCAAATGTTGTATTTGAACATCTTCTCTCTATTTTAACTTAGATGTTATACTTTAGAAAGTTAACAAAGTATGACTTTAGGATTCTATTAGGATTCAAAACTTTGCTTAGTACATAATCTAATGATTGATGATTTGCATCAGACAAAACAAAACGTTTTTAATAAATATTAAATTTATGTGAGATGTTATACGTTTCAGTCTGAACTTATAATCGGTCAAAACCAATTTTGACTGGAGACATCAGTTAAAACCAATTTTGACTAAGGACGTCGGTTCAAACTGATTTTGACTGATTTTCGCAGGCAAAGTTAGTTCTGACCGACGTCCTTCGTTTGAATTGATTTCGACTGATGTATACTCTAGTGGCTCCAAAAACTAGGTTAGGTTAGTTAGAACTCTTAGCGAAGGACGTCGGTTAAAACTAATTTTGACTGCAAAAACCAGTCAAAACCAAATTTTGACTAAAGACGTTGGTCAAAACCAACTTCTATTGAATTGACCGGTTATGAGTTTTGACTGTAACATATATATTAATTTATTTATGTTACTCGTACAGTGATATCCTAATTACGTATCACACTTGAAATATCACTTCACAAAGTCATTACAACCAAATTACATACCATAAAAACACCAATTACCTGCGACTCCCCCTGCTTCTATATGAGAAGTAATTATTTCCGTCGAAGTGTACTGGACTCCTGTCGTTCAACATTTCAACGTTTAGTTGCACCTCGCAGTTCCTGCCCTGGAACCCGTCTTGGCAGGAACATTTGTACTCGTTTAGGAGGGGTATGCAAGAGCCATTGTTCTTGCAGGGGGATAGACCTAAAATATTGACATCAATTAAAAAATCTAGATCATTGTGGATGCTTTACTTTATCCCGGTTTGAAGGGAATTGTAGCTAGCAAAATTACTGGGCATATCAGACAATATCTAACGTCTGGGGGCAATAAGTGCAATGCAGTGCTACGCAGTACTTTTGACGGTTAACGTTCTGGGTGGCACTGCAATTGTTATAGACAGGCGTGGCGCGTACCATCAGGCGAATGACTTGCTCGTCTCGTTACTTAATTCCATAAAGAAAAAACAGTTGTAAGCAGTGACATCCGCATGGTATTATTTCATGACCTAAAAGATATATTCTGTTAGTTTTTTTGTCATAAACAGTTAAAAAATAAAAGATCAGATTGAAAAAATAATGTTGTATCTTTTTTCATCTTGTGATGCACACATTTGATTTAGTTAATTTTAGTGCGAGCTTATTAACAAACAAAATTGTACTAGAGTCACAGGTAGAGCAACTTTCATCAATTAATTCCCACAACTTACCATTACTATACGATCTTATAAATCTAGCTGCAGAAAACTATTAGACTCTGTCTCCTAGTTATTCCCCGAGCGCACCTAAGTATTGCATAGCGGTTACTTACTGCCCTCCAAGTACCACTTTGCGATGAGATTTCTGTCCAATATCAAGAGATTTATGTAACAGTTAGTATTTACGGCGTGATATATCTGTACTAACTATTACATGGTCGTATCTTTGTAAAAGGCATTGGAATTTGCAATGTGAATTTTAGTTTGACAAGACGAGAATGGATGGGTGAATTTGTGGACGAAATTGGATAGGGTCCGAACGTTTGGAATTACGGATCGTGCCTAACAATATATTTTTTAATTTAGTGGCGAATAGGTAAACATGTAAATACCTAATGTATAAATATAAAAAGGAAGCTTTTGACATAAACGGTAATTGGTTTGAGATTCTTATAAGACACCACATTACACCGAAGTTGAGTGGAAGATAATGCTTTCTAGCATTAAGTTCACCAATGTAAGTACCTACATAATTGGTATGTTAAATAGATAAATAATTTTTGATCTATCTGTCATCGAACTTCATAAAATATATAATAAATTATTCTAGCAACTTATATTACCATTTTTTTTTGTTATAAAACTGAGGGATGAGACGAACAAGTCGTTTGCTTGATGGTAAGCGCCACACCTGCCCATAACAATTGCAGTGCCACCCAGAACTTTTAATACCCTAAAAATCACTGCGTAGTAGTGAATTGCGCTCATCACCCTGAGACATCAGATATTAAGTCTCATGTGCCCAGTAATTTCAATAGCTACAATGCCCTTAAAACCGGAAATACACAGTAAGTACCTTTACCTTATTTACCATTAAATTATAAGAATGTTAGTAATCTAAGACAAGTAACTTAGAGTAAAACAATTTATTTACTTTAGTTTATACACTTGAACTAAAAATGTGTGCCACAAAAATAGCAAAAATGTCTGCATAAGTAACGAAAATATCCTTAGGTAACACTTACCATCTCCACAAGGCGGTCCAGTATACCTCGTCACTCCAGAAGTGGAACACGGTAGTCTGTCCTCATCTTGTGTGATGGCACATTTAGCCGTCTCTGCGCCGAACAGTGGCAGTGGTAGTCCGTTCACAAAGACCTGTTGAACTGCTCCTATAAAACTGCTCGTCACGCCTGACATCTTGTGAGGGCGGATGAAGGAGCTAAAAATAAATAAAATAATATATAAATTAAGTCAGATGATGACATGCATTAAAAATTTTACTAGGCTTCCTTGTGTCTAGGGAACCGGGCATTACGAAGACCATGTTTCCAAATACATGACACGTCTGCATAAAAATACATGAAACAAATGCTTTGCGCTTTTTCGCTGTGCACATTTGTTCCGTAGCGGATATCAAACCCGCAACCTGCGCGGTATAGTACATGAGATTTGAGCTGACCTTCCCAACCACTAGGCTCTCAAAGGTTCCCAAAAAAAGTATCTACCTACATTAATATACGAGGACAATCATTAATAGATTATTTTTGTAGGTAATAAATTCAATTTCGGTAGGCGCGGGTAGTTTTGTTGTTTTATTGCTTTCAAAAGCCATTATCGGTATCAGGTTTGACGAGCGGTTACAAATGAAACACAACAAGAAAATGGAGCACTTTTGTGTAATCTATTTATCAGTTTCAGGGAAATGTAAATTACTCGTACTTGTTAGCCTTACCAATTGACTAGGTTGTAATAAAATTGGAGACCATTATATTTATAAAACTCCACTACAGGAATAAAACCTTATGTGATACTACTTTGTCTGATTGTTTGTTATAGACATTCTTATCTAAAGCTAATAGACGTAGAACATAAACGTAGTGCAGCCTTACAATGAAAGTTAATGAATACTGCTTTCACTTTTTTAATAACCAATTTATCTATTTTATAAAATCCATCTGCAGCAATCCTAGTGTTCTGATCTCGCTCAGAAATATCAGTTACCAAAAGCCACTTTCATATATCACAGGGAAACACTGCATCGGAACTAAATCCTCGATCAAACATTCCATTCAGTCCCGCATAATATTTCAGTCGACACAACATGAACAATGTGAACTATATTCCCACAAACTAAAGAGGGTTACAGGAGGTTTCCATTTCCAAGAATTGAATGACACGGTTGATTTCCAAAGCTCTAAATCAACCCGAACATTTTCATCTGCTGTGTTTCCGTGTGGATAGCGTTGAAGCGGCGAAGGTCGATTGACATACTGTACTCGCTTTATGGGAAAAGGCTCGCTGTAGGGTTTCGGGTTACGTGTGTGTTCATGTGTAGCTTTTCTCATTCAAACACTGCAATCTCTATGTTATGTGAAAGTGCTTTGATGCTCAACGTCTCAAAGTTTTTTTCACCAAGGTAGTCATATATTTTGATTAATTTTATAAGAACACAGCACGTTATCTATATAATAAAAGAACAGGGTTTTTTTCTACAATCATCGCACAGCCGAAACCGCTTAACATAGAAACCTGAAATTTGGACCAAGTATTCTACAAGTAATGAAGGCGTCATTTAAGAACGGATTTTTCGAAATTTGACCTTTAAGTGGGTCAAATGGGGTCATAAAGGATGTATGGGGAAAAAAAATTCTTTTGTCGCACGGTCACGAAACTTTGGCAGTATACTATGCAAAAGAAATAAAAGAGCACGTGTATCACAGTTTTTTGAAAATCAACCCTTAAGGGGGGTTTAGTGTGGTTTTTTAGATTGGAATGCGGAAACTATAATGTATGCTACGGTGATTGTTTCTTGACCAATAGTTATCAAATTTTGCGGGAGCATTAAGCATCTAAATACTAGGAACTTATTTTCGGCATTTTTCGAAATTCGACCCCTAAGGTCATTTATTGGGGTCGCAAATTTTCCATGGTGTATGTTTTTTTAGTAAAGTTATGAAACTTAGTAAATTGACTAAACATAAAAATATAAAAATATATTTTCAGTAACTTTTAAAAAATCAACCCTTAAGGTCATTAAATAGGGCCGCAAAGTTTGTATGGAGTAGGAGTTTTTATTAGTGGGACACTGTAGCTACAGTAAAGAAATAGGGTAAATCAACTAAGTTTGAGCAAGCGTAAAAATTAGTTTTCAGCGTTTTTCAAAAATCAACCCCTAACAGGGTTAAACGTGGTGGTAAAGTTTACATAAAAAATCTTTGTTTATAGCGATGAAACTTGGTACACACACCTAACAAATATTATTAAAAGGTGATTTACAATTTTGGAAAATCATCCCTTAAAAGATTTAAACAGGGTGGAAAGTGAAGATTATTATTTTTAAGCTACAGCGATGAAATGTGGTACACGTAATAAGCCAATGAAATTATAGATATGTATTTCACATTTTTTTTAATCATCCCCCGACATGCCTAAGCGGGGTGGTAAAGTTTGTATAGTAAAAATTTTTTTTATTTATGAAGTTTGTGGTTTTGATGAAACTTGGGACATAAACTAAGAAAAAAAAAGATAATTAAAATGTGAAGCACAATTTTTTAAAAATCTACCCCTAATTAGGTAAAATAAGGGTGAAATGTAATTATATTTTTTTAAAGCTACGACGATGAAGTTCGGTTCATTTACTCAGACAGATAAATTTTAAGCACGTCTTTTACCATTTTGCTGAAATCATCCCCAAACCAGTTCAAACGAGGTGGTTAAGTTTAAATGAAGAATTTTTGTTCATAAAGTTATGGCAATTAAATTTAGTACGCAGAGTAAGCACAAGAAATAATTTAAACGTAATTCGCCATTTTTTGAAATTCACCCTCTAACAAGGTTAAACAGGGTGGAAAGTATCAAATTTTTTTTAATGCTACAATGTTGAAATTTACTATAAGTACTCAGCCAATAAAATTATAAACACTTATTTCACCATGTCTTGAAATCATCCCTTAATAGGGTTATACAGAGTGGTAAAGTTTGTGTGGAGAATTTTTGTTTATGAAGTTGTAGCAATGAAATTTCGTATACAGACCAAACAAAAGCAATAAATTAAAACGAAACTCGCTATATTAATTAACCTCTAAAAACGTTAAACAAGGTGGATAATATTTTTTTTTCTAAACCAATGATTTTGAAATTCGGTACGTATATACTAATCGAAGATACTATACGCACATGTTTCACTACTTTTTAAACATCTTAAAAGGTCTAAACGGGATGGCAAATATTTGTGTGGAAAACCTTTGTTTGTAAGGTGAAAGCGAAACTTTGTATTATAGACTAGGCAAAATAAATTATTTCTAACGTTATGCAATTTTTTGCAATTTCCTTATTCGTACAGGATTTTAATAGACTTTTAAAATGCAACATTCAGAAAAATAAGAAATTCTAAAGGTGTAGTCAATCGAAGATTTACAAATATTCAGCAACTTTTGTCATTGACCGTACGTGTCGCAGGGAAATGAGGATATCTGGGATTTCGCGATATTCCTAGGGATACGACAAAATCATGGTATAATCATGTATGGTAAGGACCACTTCTCCGCGGTCCGACTAGCATTTACCCCTAGAGTGTATATAAAAAGCGCGGAGCCAGGAGCTCGCGAGGAGTTCCTGAGCAGAACGAGTGCGCAAGGCCAGAACGAAGCGAGGGGGAGAGGTGGCGAGCGTAGCGAGCCGGCGACCTCCCGAGTGGAGTGATGGTCGATTGCGCGAGTGAAGCGAAGGGATGACGAAGCGAGAGTTCTGGCGAGAGCCTATTTATTAAAACTGTACGTCGTATCCCTAGAGATTTCGAGAAATCCCTGGTATCCTCATTTCCCTGCGACATACAATATTTTTTCTGGAGCTACGAAGATGGACTTTTGGCCAAAATACTTACATATACTTAATCGTGAAAAAAACTATTGACACATGTATTATTACGATTGTTTTGAATACCATCCCCTGATAGATTTAAACGGATGGTAAAATTTGTAAAGAAAATATATGTTTATAATGTAAGTATTCTGTCTATTTAAAACGAGATAAGAGCTGAAAGAGATCGGAATAGAAACGAGATGAATTCCGGTTAGGATTGGGATAGAAGCAGGACAAAATCGGCATAGAAGGGAGAGCAGCCGGAAATAGCCAGGAGCAAAATGAATGATTTTATTAAACGTAAAAAGTCGCGGGCAACAGCTATGTATATGTAAATAGGAGATTTAGGTTTCAAAGATTTCTGTAACTCAGGCTTCATGTATGTACATGGCGCCTGACCGGCGCTGCCGCCGCACCGCAAACTCATGTAAATGATTACAAACCCGGACCGAGACCACGCGCGCCGCACCGTCCGTCCGTTTGTACGTATTACTGGTATTACGAATCGTAAAGGGTCCGTGGCGGTTCCCCCCCGACGTTTCATTTCCACCCGGTTTCTATAGTCTGTAATATGTTTCAAACTACTACGCTAGCGTTTTGTACGTTTGATACTTGGACAAAAAACTATAAACACATGACTCACAAATGAAGTTAGGGCCGAAAATTTTGGTAATTATATCGGGACCGGAGTGTGATTACAAAGGGACAAAAAGGGGATGATAACGGTATAGGAGGGGAACTATAACACGGTAGGAGGTTCGCTAGGGAGGACGATAAAGGGTTAGGATCGGAATATGATTGGTAGCAGAGTAGGACGATAATGATATAGGAGCGGGACGGAATCAGGACCAGAGCTTTACGGTAACGCTATAGGAGTGGAAAGATAACGGGGTGGGAGTGGGAAGGTAACAGAACAGAAGCGGTAAGGTACGGGAACGAGATAGGAGCGAGACGGGAACTGGAATGTGAATATGATGGGACGAAAAATGTTCGGATGCAGGATGAATACTCCACTACGCGGACGAAGTCGCGGGCATCAGCTAGTATTAAATAAAAAATTAATACCTTATAGCCATATACGAGAAAATGTATTTTGATTGATTGAGGATCAAATTGATTCTGCGACTGATCCGATTAATTGTTTTACCTCTAGACTAGATGACTGTTTCGTTACCTTTATTTTTTTACTGCTGGTACGTTATGAGTGACTTCAAAGAGCGTAAAATAGTTTGACAGTAAAACTCCCACTCCCCTGTTTCTAAGGGGAATTTTATTAAGCCGCGCGAAAGACTAGGCCGCGTAAAAAAGTTTATCTTTATAATTATACAATAAGCATGTACTTACGGCAAAGATCCAATAAACAACGGAAGTGTCAGCTCCAAATGAGTGAGAGGTGGTAAAGAACTTCCTTTCTGCGTCGGATGATGATCAAGTTGTAGGCTTCCATGACGACCTGATCTAGACACTCTAGCTCTGTGCCATCGACCTTTTGTGATTGGGACTGGCGACCTTGGAGATTCACATAGTTATATATTATTACAATTTTGATTATTAATATAAAATACTATTGTGAATAAATAACAGCACGTTGTCATGAGATAGTTCTGTTATATTTAATAATAATTGAAAAACTTAATCCACGAGTATAGCTTTCGAAATAACTAATTATTATATGAGTTCTTATAATTTCAGTTTATAAAATAAATGGTACAACAGAAAATAACAAAACCGAATTAACAACATCTGTAAGCAAAGATTAACGTGAGCCTTGTTTAATATTTGTTAAATGTAAAGAGACCATTTTTATCCTCAAGATATTGGTCTTACCATAAAGTAGCTTTGTGATGAAATTTTCCTCGACGTTTGTTTAAAAGTTAATCCCCGAGCAATAAAAGGAGCTATTACTTCTAAATAGAAAGTACCACTTACGTTATATTAGCGATCCCGCTCCCCAAATTGTATCTAAACTGTAGATAACCATTAACCAAGTTAATCGCAACGAAATCCCCCTTGGCTTTATTAGACTGGCCGGTGTAAAGGAGCATTCCGGAAAATCGGTTCGTTAAAAACCAAATTTCAATACGGAACACTTTACCCAGCCCTTCGAGTGGCGGTAATTCGATATAACTTGTCCCGTTGAATTGGGGAGACCACATTTCTTGTACAACGGTTACGTCTGCAAAATTTAAATTCTAGTCAGTAATAGAACCTGAGGAAAACTGTGATTTAGGAGTTATTTATTGGTTACGTACCGTTGTTGCAGGTATTTCCATTGGATCCAATTTTGCCTCCAAACAAACATCGGCAGACGTGTCCGCCGTCGGGTCCGATGTCACACAATAGCCCCTCATCATATCCGCAGGGATTCGACTCGCACGGATCTAATCTCCCGTCACAATTGGCTCCTTGGAATCCGATAGGGCAGCTACAAGTATATTCGGTCGCCGACCCCTCTACAGAGGTACACGTAGCTCCATTCTTGCACGGAATACTCATACACGGGTTGGATTGGCACTCCTGAACGTTTTCTATAGCGACAACTAATGAGTCTGGACGACCCAATTTCTTCGTTACTTGATGACGTATTATCCTCAAGTATTTTACGCAACCGATGAAGCCGCGGCGAGTGCCGATATTATCGAAGACCCTAGACAGAAGTAGAAAAATGTTTTATGATTTTGATTGGTTACATATTATCATTGCCAGCATATTATTTTTCCAATGCTGGGATAGGGAAATATAAAGTGTCATAATCTACAACGCGGGCAATGCGATTTGTTCGATGCCATAATGTCCGTGAAATTTGTTGTTTTTGGACACGATGATTTTCACCGAGTGTGGGAAAAAAGCATACGTAATTCCTTTGTTTGTTTGATTTAGTTAAATTGTTGTGTTAGTTTGTTAAATGCATAAAGTGGTCATTGATTGATTATGCATTGAGTGTTGAACTTTAACTAGATTATTTATACATTCGAATAATAAACGTGAGTGTCAAACTATACATACATAACTAAACGGTGTGAATTTTTAATTTTCCGGCGGAGTATTAATTGCCCGGGTGATTCTATAGGACTGTACTGATATAGGGGTTGGTTTACCTTGAGTAATTAGTAGGTACATTTCCGACGTAAGCATCCTCGGCAAGGTCTAATGCTTTCAAATGTCCACTCGATTGTCCCACCACGTCTTCCATGTCGTCAACAGATAATATCCCATCCCGATGATACCGTTTCGCCGATACCTTGTGGTATTCATTTAACGTAATTTTTTCTAGAGATGTCAGTATAAGCACTCCGTTCCCGAGATTGTACCTGGATTGAAAGATCGTCAAACTAATTAAGCGGAGAGCCGAAGGTAAATTAGTATATTTCTAATTTTCGGATAAATTGTATAAATATTTTATGGCCGTCGCTGGCTCAATCTGTAATTTGCTAATTTGGTTATTTAATTTTTCATCGAATATAACTCACCGGAATTCCAGATACCCGTTCACCAAAGCGAGCGAAACAAAGTCGCCTGTTCCGTCGGATTTCTGCTGATTGTATAGTATAATCCCGTTCTCAGAGAACGCTTTGAATTCTATATCGATGTTTAGTTTGTGGTATGCTTTCAGCGGTTTCAGTCTAATGTAAGCGGAGCCGTCGAAGGATGGGGTATCGATGTATGAAGCTAGAAGTCCTTCTTTAGCGAGGGATTCGCAGTTTATTCCCGTGAAAGGAGCGGTACATAGACACGTGTATGTGGAGCCAGGCAAATCGATACATGTCCCCAAATTATAACAGGGCTCCGATAAGCACGCGCTGTATTCTTCTGTAGTCTCTTGAGGCACGTTTTCTGTTGGAGAAACGCTTAATACAAAACCTAGCAATTTACATACTTTACTATGTTATTAAAAAAAAAATTACAATGCCCTTATCGTTTTAATTTGTAAAACCTTGGAATATAATTTCAACAGTCACTTAAAATTTCATTTAATTGTCGACACGTGACAGTCATTAAACAAATCACACCAAAACAAAATGAATAATAAGTTAAATAGAAAATTTTAATCACACGATGAAAATAAAATTAATTGTAAGTTTGTGAAGAACAAGGTCAAAAGGTCACGACCCATTCGAACTTTGTGTTAGTTGTTCATAAGTTTTTATAACCACTATTCTTCGTAGACAACATTGTGTTGTTGAAGCACTCGCAGCATATTTTAATATACAAGTTAGTACATGACTAGTGTAAGTCAATAGCTGTAATAATAGTTAGATTGTGTACATATAAATGTATATATGTAAAGTTGACAGTTAGTTAGGACCTTATTTCAGGCTACAATAATCACCCTACGTAGCCAGTCATCTTAATTCGTAGCACAATGACTACACGATCGTAGCACTCGTAGCCATATAGTATGCAAGTTTTAGAATGTTTGAAATGGACGCTCTTGGACATAAATAAACATCTATTTTTAAGAACTGCTAGACATTTCTTTTATTACTTTACTATGCCTGAAGGCACGTTTATGACAACGGCATATTAGAAAATGTTAATATTACTAGAGCTAACTTAAATGAGTGTTTTGGTTATGTGAGTTTGGTGTAACTCCGTGCTTGAGAATTATTTGGATTAAATACCATGTGTGAACACACTTTCCTTCTCAAAATAGACAGAATATAATATGTGCCCACGGATTGCCTAGAGGAGCCTTGATCGCATCAACAGTTGCAATATATGAGCGCAGTGAGCAAATCAAATCAAAATCTCTTTATTCAGTTTTGGCATCACAGACACACTTATGAACGTCAAATAATTATACAAGCACTCTACTACCGTATCGAAAAAGAACCACTACTCAGAAGATGTGACAAGAAATTGAGGGGCATATTTTATAAGAGATTTTGTTAATTTTTTTGGTTTTCTATAATGTTATGTTTCTTATGTACCAGTTGGCAACTTGCAGAATTGGAATATTCCTAGCATTTTTGTCTTCTATATAACTACGAACAGTATAGTATGCGTTTCCTATTATAACAGTCTCTACGCGTAATTTGAATTTACTTTCAGTAAACTCTGTTATACATTTTGGGGTTTTATTTCAAAAATGTACGCAGAGATCGCCAACTGCATCGTATGTTGCTAGGGATAACTCACCGACACACGCCTTCCTATGCACAGTGGGAGTGAATCCCGGACGGCACTCGCAGCCACCGCGAGCGCAGTGCGCGCCGGGCAGCACGGCGCAGTCAGAGTCATCGGCGCAGAGATCACCGAGAAGGGCGCCGACTGCACCAACTGTTGCCGTCGTTGCTATTAAAATGATATTAGTTAGTACCTGGCTTGTTATTTGTAAACTATTTCTATAATATTTATAATAAAAAATGCTATTTATTTTTAATATTCAATTAAATTTATTCATCCAATTATTATTGCAATCGAATTGGAGACTGCCCTGACTAGACCTCGACTACACTCACTGTCCACACTCGATGTCACTTTCCATCACGTGAGACAGCGGTCAAATATTTACCTATAAGGAGTAAAAAAAAATACATTCCCTGACTTAAAAGCTGGATCCACCCTTGCATTCAAATACATGATCGATGATAGCGGGAGAACTATTTGCATAATTATTAGTGGAGCTATTGTCTCAAGGTGATGAGCGCAATGTTGTGCTACATAGCATTTTGCAAAAAAGTTCTTAGTGGCGCTGGACCTGTAATGGGCAGGCGTGTTGCTTACCATTAGGTAAACGACCTGCTCACCACTTAGTTACATAAAAAGTGCATCCGAAAGTACTTATTGTCAATAATTCTGTCGTCAAATTGTTCATTGATGATGGTCTCAAGATGACAATTTTCGTAGGTGCAATAATGAGCAGAAGTTTGAAACTCCACCCATATTTATGAACAAAACTTGTCAATACACTGGGCTAAGTAAGGAACATAAATTGCTGTGATTTACTAAGCCAAGTGTTTTGATAAATGATGTTCATAAATACAGTTCTTAAGGTTTTAGTCCTACAATCGTTATAAGGTGTAGGTAGAGCTTATTAGATAGACGATATAGTTTGTCTTGTTTTCCATTAGGTATATGAAAAACGCTGCTTGGCAAATGTTAGCATAATTATCTAAAACCGCTAATTATAAATTTAAAACTGTAGGTACACAATTCAAATACAAACTACTGCAAAATTAAAACAATCCGGCTGTAAATAATGAATATAAATTAAAAGCTACATAATGCATGAGTTAATGTTACATGAATGTACCCATAAGGCCAGCGTGGCTTTATTTTGGGTTTATTTAAATCACGACTGTATAATTAATTAATTTAAGAGAGAATGTCATGATTAATTTAAATTCTTGAAAGAAGTATATTGTTTTACACTAACATAACGAATTTCAGTAAACTAAAATTTAAATAACCCCACAAAAAAATGTATAAAAAGTAAAAAAAAAGGCTGAACCAATTATGATAAGACATGTCTTAAACCCGCTCTCAAACAAAAAAAACCGCATCCAAATCGGTTACACATGCTACGGTGCCATAGACTGACACACAGATAGATACACATAGTGGTCAAACGTATAACATTCAATTTATAACATCCTTTTTGCATCAGGGGTTAAAAACTAGTAAAATAAATCCAGTGTCACTTTCCATTCAATCCTTTTTTTTTATATATTACTAATAGGCAAACAAACAGATGGCCCTCCTGGATGGTAAGCGGTTACCGTCGCCTATGGACACCTGCAACACTCGGGGCATTACTGGTGCATTGCCTACCTTTAAGGACCCTTTTCACCCTTCTTTTGAAGTACCCCATGTTATAGCTCTGTGGAAAAACCTCGGGCGGTAGCCCATTCCATATCTTGCAGGTGTGCGGCAAGAAAGATCTGACAGAAAGTCACTGAGTCTCATCCAGTTATGTGCAGGTTCATCCAGTTATACCTATGTTATAGGAGTAGGGTAGGTACTCAAATAATAGCATACACCATGGGTTTCCAAAGTGTGCGCCCTAGTGCGCCGTAGAGAGTAAAGAGGGGCGCCGTGAGGCGCTCCTGTTTACCATTATCCGGAAACTAAACTTAGGCAAATGAAAATAGCGGTGTCAAGCCTTATACCACGCCTTATACCTTTGAAAAAATGTGTGGTGATCACCAAACTCACACCTCATATTGACTAAGTTGCCATTGTATTTCTTTTCCTATTTTTCTTAAATAATAAATGTTTTTCTTGTTCATAAATATAAAAACTCAGCTTCATATTGTGGGTGTTTTAATTTATGTGTCTGTCTACTTAGTATCATTATACCCTATTTCAACTAACTAGGGGGGCTGAGACCAAATACTAAACCTGTAAGTGCGCCGCTAACGGAAAAAGTTTGGGAACCTCTGGCATACACAAAAGGTTTCATTCACAACAATTTCCCGGTGCCTACACAAAACTAAACAGAGTCCGTGAATATCTACTATTGTCATACTTCTTTGTGTTGCTTTTCCCCAATTAGTTACCGTCTGAAGGGTCGATTCCGGAAAGTGGCCCTCCGTGCCCCTCTCAGATTATAATGAGAGGCTCTTACACCTATTGTGAACCAAAAGAGTTAAATATAGCTTGTTAACAACGAAATGACATGTACCCAACTCATTTTTATTCATCACGCTCTCCTTTCTAAGCTAAAATCTAATTATCAAACAATACCCATTCAAATTGCTGTAATTAAATATGATAAAGATATAATTTAGGATATAATTTAATTTAAAAATAATAGACGTTGAACGAAAATGTTAGTATAAGTTAATAAGGAAGGAAATGGGAAAGCTTTTCGTGATTCTACAACCAAATCTCAAGTCATTATCAAGATTGGTTCTTAAATGAGGTTCGAATCGTGTAAATCTACATCGGAACTAAAATGAATGTGGGGAAACAACACGCCAACAATTTTCGCTTAACGTAAAGTCTGACTATGACAAGGAGTTCAATAAAATAATATCAGCAGGCTTACCACCATCTCTTAAACCAGTATTATTTTAAGCTTACTTCCGTTTTCCATACCACGAAGTCCTAGAAAAAGCTTACTTTGATATTATACTCGTATTGTTGAGAAGTTTTGGTGACGTCATCGTAAATCATTCATTCGGTTGGTTTTTGACAGCTGACACTTCGCAGGAAAAAAATCGATATTATTTTATTAAGCTTATGGTACGAATCAGAGTAAAATGATTGTAAGCTTCAAATAAAACGTTCCTGTAGCATGATTGTCTTGTAAAAGTTGGTCCCCCTGATATATTTAGTTTATAATTTCTGAAACTGTTAAGGGATAATCGTTATAAATCTGTGTCTAATTATATTTTGTTAATATTTTGAATTAAAACTGCTAATTTAATAAATATCAAAGTCATTTGTTACACGTTTATTTACATATTTTGCTAACATTTTTAATTTTAGTACTTTTTTCTTTTTATTTTCTTTCTAATCCTACCAACAATGCTAACGTTTCCATAAAATATGAATCTGTAGACTCAAAGTTCTAGGTGGCACTGCCATATGTCGATCGATAGATAGATGGATAGTAGGTAAACACTTTAGTACTTTGAAACGCTAATATTCAATTCAAATCATTTATTTCAATTTGGTACATCCGTACACTTTTGAATGTCGGATCGGAACAATTAAATTTATAAGTCAACAAAATATTATAAAGCATTAAGTTTTTGATATACTAACATTAATAACAATTATAATTATAAAAATGTCTAAAGTTATTTCAAATTAAAATATGTATATTGACATACATCTGGGTGTGTTCAAATCAAGAGTGCACAAGTACTTACTGGGTAAGCGTGCTACATCTTCGACCACATCGTCGCTTCCCATCAGGTGAGATCGTGGTCAAACGATGACTGGGTAGTCAGACGTAAAAAAAAAATATTGACATACATTCCAAAGTATCGTTGTAGCACTAACACACTTTTGTCAGAGTACTTTTCACTGCCCTTCCTAGCAATTATGATAGCCACGTTCCAACGGGCGCCGATCAAAATGTTTCGAGATAAAGTAAAAATAAAAGTAAATACTAATATTGAATTTCAATATTGACGCAATAATTTCATGCATGATAAAAAAGCGGATGCCAACAATGAACACTGAAATTGTTTGTGAACAAACACTAATAACGAAATATTTTCCTGAAATGAAAAATTTAATTTTTACTTTTGATAGCATCAAAGATAGCTTAAAACGTACTTCCAAAATCTTTGATGTGTTTGATTTGTTTCTAATTATAAAATTAAGGTACTGTTAAATTTTAAATTAATTTTTAGATTTTCGTTTATCATGATTATTATTTTAAGTCCTTATTTAAACTTTCGAGTCTGTTTATATGTCGACCTTCTGAGTTCCATAATAGGAACGGGTGAATCCTTGTGTAGAGAAATAGTCCTTTATACTTTGATGCATATGGACAAGAATTATAGGCAGTTTATAGAGACAATGAGCTGGAAAGGGAAAGGTACCTAAAGCGAGTATCTACTATTGTAAAATAACTTCTAGCATTATTACTATCCATGATGTCAAATTCCTTAATAGACGCTATAAAAATCTGTTGTAACAGAAAGCTAAAAAGGTTGCGCGAAACTTAAACCAAGGCGAGGCAATTTGGTTTTCCTAAGAATTTCTTTATAAAAGCTTCTGTCTTACTTGCGCTAAGTATTTTGTTAAATATTTTAGTCCGTAATTGTTGGTTGTTAAGCCATAAAGTTTTGTTTATTACCTTATTCGTTGGTAACTTAATTATTTATGCGTGCATGATAAAATGTAATGAAACGTGACTGTTGGCTGGAGCACGTACCCACAAGACTTGGTGATTGCAAGCGAAGTAAAGCTGTAACGGAGTTAGTATTGAGAAATTTGAAATGAGCTCGTAGCAGACCGCTATTATACCTACGATTTCACACTAAAATATAGACACAGATTGTGATAGAAAATAAATTCGTGATTTGACTGAAATATTGACAGTACGATCAATGAAGATATTTTTTTATGTAACTGAATGACGAGACGAGCCGTTTGCCTGATGTTAAGCAATACGCCAGTCCATAACAATAACAGCACCAGAACTTTGCTTTGCAAAATCCTGCGCGGCGCTGGACTGCGCTCGTCACCCTGAGATAATTAGCTGTTGAGTCTCATAATGCCCAGTAATTTCACTGGCTACAATGCCCTTCAAACCGGAACACAGTAATGCTCGCGCACTACTGCTTGGCGGCTGAATACCTGGCAAAGCGGTGATACCCATCCAGACGGCCTCTCGCATACGAGAAACCTACCACCAGTAAAAATGAAATGGTATAAATAAAATTTTGCAGACAAAACCTGACACAATTAAATGCCCTAGTTGAACTGTTCGGAGCTTCAAGTTTTTAGGCATCAATATTGGCTTCTGTTATACAACTTAAACCTACTATAATAAAATTAACATAAAAATAAACTCACCTTTAAACTTCTGCCCCGACAGGATATTATCAAAATCACTCGGAGTCTCCTTCCTCGTCCAGTCGTATTTATTGTAATATTTATCAGGGTTCAGTAGATGCCTGGTCGATTTTGAAGCTGCACCATCATCTTGCTGAGTAAACTGTATAGGGGAGGATGGTCTGGGTGGGCCAGCGGTTCCTGCCATTTCTCCCAACTTGCAAGGGCCAAAGGCTTGTACCACGATGTCTTCTTGCGTGCGGCACGCTTGTAGTTTGAGGTGACACTCTGACTCGTAAGTCTTGCCGTCGCTGCCACATACCTGTTGGTTATTTGTTGTGTACAGTGGAGTTATAGTGGGGTGTAGTGATTTACTGCTTTGATTAGTTGATAAACTGGAGCTTAGTGAATTAGGTCAGAGGGATTGCACCATACAATTAACAATTCACTTAAGTATTTTTAAGTACTGTTATATAAAGCTTTTGCTCAGTTATAAGTGAAGAAAGAATTTTTTTTAAAGTTTCTTAATCAACAATTTCCAAAGAGAATATAACTAAGCTATTCTAGAGAAACAACGACTTAAACACTTTGATTTTTTAAGCAAAAGAGTGTTAAAGATGATAAATAGAAAATGATACAATCATTATTTACTTTAGATACGAGTATTTTTTTTATTCTAGTCTAGCGCCATAACAAGATTCCATCTGATGAGAAGGATGGCACTTGTCCCACCGCAACAGTAATGATAAGCGAGGAGCAAGTTGAGCTAGAAACTAAAAACGATTGCCTCAACTTTCTGTCAAACATTTAGTTATGCTACATATTAACTCTTCATTTAAACAGGACTTGCTTGATGAGCAGCAAGATTCTTCCAAAGATATAGCACACTTGCCTACAAATACATCAGAAATTCAAGCCAGGTTATATCATATCATATTGAACTTACCAGCATGTTAGTATCGCTATCGGGGCACGGCGCAGCCGCGCACTCGCACAAAGCACCACCAGTTCGTTCTGTACAAACTGCGCCGAAGTAGCAAGACAGTTCCGTGCAGGACCCGACCACACCACCCATTTCAGCTAAAGAGAGAAGAAGATATTTATAGCTATAACTAGTTACGCCGCGATTTCACCTGCGTAGTACTCGGTTTATATAGATTTTGATGGAATTTAGTATGTAAGTTCTTGAGGTCCTGGAAAAGGACAAGAGCGGAAACGGGAAACTTCAGGTAAAACCATGGGGCGCAGCTAGTATAAAATAAATATAGTTTTGGTGCAACGATGCAAAACACCGCAGTTGTTTACGTTACTAATAAAATGAACTTTTCGTGAAGTACACTTTCATACTTTATTAGCAGCTCTAAAATATTGTAGTGTACACATAAAATAACATCTAGTCAGCTTTGTTTACGAAATGGAGCGATTAGACCGTGCAATCCGCATGCCATTCAATGATAGCCAAAATGGACCTACATATATTTTTGGCTAGTAATTCAAAGTGTCGCACAGACTGATAGATTGACTGGCCACAGGGAATACGAGCATTCCCTAGAATAGTTCATGTAGATTGACTTTTAACTGCGTTATGTCACACTAACTTCCTATTTGGAATTAACTCAATTCTATATTAAGTTACTTATTTATGGTACTTATTATGTATAATTCATTGCTTTACCATTTTCAGTCACCAACTAAAATCTGAATAGCTGAACATTTCGTTAAAATAATTATTAAATCCTTACTAATATTATATCCTTACTAAAAGACAAAATTCATTTTTCATTAGATCAGCTGCTCATGTAAATAAACTGGATGACTTACCCGAATTCGATTTATTTAACTCGTCTCCCAACGCACTTAGAGCTACTATTTCTAATAACTGGTTTAGTATGACTTCCTAAGCTGTCATAACTAATAGTTTCTTTGTACACAAAAAAAAACTTATCGTTATCTATTTACGTACTTAATTCATTCCTCTTAACTCAGTGTGTAGCAAACAAATTAAGATTAGATTCTGTGTCTATATGTATTTTAACTGTAGTAATTTAGTAACGTATCACTGTGTGTTTTCCAAATAAAATAAAATAAAATTATAAACGCGAAGTTTGTATGTATGTATGTACGGATCTTTGTTGCTTTCACGCAAAAACTACCGAACCGATTTTGATGAAATTTGGTATATAGATACTTCAGGCCTTGGAATAGCACATAGGTTACTTATTATCCTGGTAAACCACGGCTGGAACCGCGGGGCGTAGCTAGTATTAAATAAAACAGAACAGTATGGAATTTGTAACTCTAAATTTTTATTCAAAAATTAAATAATGCATCCTCATAAAGATTTTTATTAGCGTTTTGTGATTGAAACTATAAAAAGTGGTCGCAGAATATCAAAAATTGTGTCTCAAATACAAAAGTAAACACTTGACCCCATTCGTAAAAATGTGTCCAAAGAAAGAATTCACTTGACACGGGTCCGGCGGGTCAGCCGGTTACGTAATGAGGATCGCGTCCTAAAATACTATCTTGGAATAGGAAGCGGTTAAAAAAGATTTATGCTGAACGAGGCTAAACTTCTACCTAAGAATACGAGTGAAATAAAAAGTTCCAACGTGGGAAAACTGTCGTTGGAAATCACTCAGCTGTTAAAATAGCTTTCAAAGTCATTGAAGCTCAAGATAAGTACAGTACAGTTTTAGTTCGAAAGATACTGCGGCTACCTACAATTTTCAGGAAGAGATACCTAGAGGTTAAAGGCTGTCTAAAAGAGATGGGTATGGTCATGGACCAAACGTCCATGGTATGGTGCAGTGCCACGAAAGACAATTTAATGTTTTTCTGCTATGATCAGGGGTAAGATCGCTCGTTACTTATTTTCGATAACAACATAGGATTCCATATAAAACAGAAAGATATTGTTTTGTGTTTCTTTATAGATAAATACATACATATACATAAACATTGGTCTTCGAATAACCTATGGGTGTCTCACCACACGCTACTGATACATAAGGAAACAAATATAAACCACTTTGCTTCGTAGAATAATACCAGTATTCACGCGAACACTGCTCATAAAGCAGAAAATATATTTATAGTAACACTATGCCTTGGAAAAACAATACTTAGAAATAAAATTCATAGACTACGAAAGGTGCAGACATGTAACGCGATTATTGCTTTGTTTTCCTAAGCAAAACAGGTACTTACGATCAGAGCATCCATTAGGTCCCAATCTTCTTCTATGGTCTGCGCAAACGGTGCACTTCTGACCTTGGACTCCAGTTCGGCAAACACATCGCCCGGTCATTTGTTCACAGTCTTCTCTTACTGAACCGAATGCGGAGCATCCACATGCTAAGAAGAAATATTTTAAGTTAACAAAAACAAATAAAAATCTATAAATAATCAGAACAATGATTTGCTCGAGCTAAGTATGAACCCCATCTTTGAATAAATAACCTTTCCGATGCCTAACCAATTGGGCTATCGACCCCTCAGATTGCTTAAGCAGTGATTCGTGCCCCAAAAGTGCGTTGAAAATATTTATGTTTCTTAAATCAAAAAATGCATGCCAAGCATATGCCAAGATAATAATTGGCAGCTTTAATTGATGTTGATGAAATACCTTTTCCAATTAATAGAGCACACTTGATCAGATATATAAATCTTTACAAGAGTAATCATTTGTACCACCTATGAGCTTTAGATTGCTGCTACATTGGTTGCTATCGCCACATAGATTTCAAGTCAATAAGTATCGATTGCAACCGCAAGTTGAGCTTTGATTAGAAATCTATTCCCATTTCGTCTGTATCCTGTCCAATTCCAATGGAGTAGCCCTCTGAGCCTAAACTCATTGACATGTGTCGTTACCGTTCTTTAACTGGACACCTACCCGAGTTGGTTGCAACCACAAGTCAAATATCGGACACCAACCCGAGTCAATTGCAACCGTAAATCGAATTAGTGAGTCACCTGTATTTGGAGGTAGCTTATAAACTTACGTATACATCCAGTATGTCCAGTCCCGATCCTCGGCAGCCCCCAATACCCAGGCTCGCATCGGTCGCACTTCAGGCCACCAACCCCCGGCCTGCACTGGCACTGGCCGCTAATATCACATCGATCGGACACCGAGCCGAGTCGGTTGCAACCGCAAGTCGAACTTGAGATTGGGCAGCCCTCTTCATTGGGACCCATCGCAACGGCAGTCCCATCTGAGCAACACCCGTGTATTGTTTCGGAACAGTGGTGGCTTTTCTTTTCGTCGAGTTTTGTGTCATCTGTTAGAAAAGTAAATAATTAATTTTTTGGTTAACATTTGCCGTAAACTTTACATATCTGCTTATTTAGAAGCGTTAAACATCTATAAAGTCTATTGAGCTAAATGTTTCTAGTTTAGTGTTATATAAACTGAATAATATAAAACCTATAATTTACTCCAGTAAACACAATACGCGAATTTCAAGTCATCAAAGGCTCATTACCTTCTGAAGACGTTGAACAAAACAAACCACGTATTTGAAGAAGACAAAGGATTCAGACGGTTACTGACAAAGCAGTACGTAGCGTGATTGTGTCCAATTTACCAGCGGTGCCGCGTACCGTTAGTATCTTCACCCTGACAAATCACCAGTTGCTACAGTATTATATGCATGATATAGTGTTCTGGAGAACTACAATGGGTTTGCTCAGGTATAAAGAAAATGATACGAGATATCATATTATAGTAATATACGATATAGTGGTAGGTATCTAAAACTGACACAGACTTTATCAGCATCTGCTCGTAATATTCAATGGCTTTAAAATCGAATGGGTCCTAAAATTTTAAGTGAATAGCTTTAACAGAACTGAATGTGATAACGGATTCGATAACAATAAAGACAGATATATTTTTGAAGAGTCTCAAGCTTCATAGAAAATAATATATTATGAAAGATATACCTAAATAGGAACGAACGTATTTCTATAAACAGCCACGTTATTGCGTTAAGGCAGTTTGTATGTTAAACAATACAAATTGAAACAATATCGTTCAGGAGCAGGTAAGAGTATAATACTCACTTTTAGGGCAACACCTTGCGGCAGTCAAGGTAATGTGGCAATAGCTGCCGACGGGGCAATCTTGGCGGTGCGGTCCGTTGCCACAGTCAATTTCAAGACCTGTTGTCGGATCCACCATAGCTTTGTTGTTGCCGCACGGTCTCACTTCCATACCTGTGGTTGGAACACTTTTGTTTTGGAAACGAAATAGCAAAGAAACAAAAGGCTACAAAAAGCAAATGGATAAACTTTGTTCGTTCCTTTTAGACTTTAGGAAGTGCAAATGTTTGTGAGTAGGTGTTTACTGTGAATGTTCTGCAACATTAGTCTAGTATTAAACTGATTCAACGTTTTTAATAGCAATCGCAACATCAACACAGTGTAGCTTGCCTAGCCGTTCGTAACAGACCTGCTAGGTTAAGCAACTTTCCCAACGGTCTCCACTTGGATGGGTGAGCATTTTGGGTGGGTGACATCCGTCTACCGTCTGTCTCGGTTATTGTTTTAGGACATCAGTCGTTACGCCATGTCCGAGGCTTTTGGACGATCTATAACTCGGACATTAGGTTTGGCCACACACCCACAAAAGAAGAAGAAGATGAAACACTATTTAATGTAGGTGTCTAATAACTCTACAGTTAGTAAATACTAAGATAAGTAATTCTATAGAAAGTATTTAAAACAGCAAAGAAAGTAAATGTTATTAAAAAGCAAGCAACAAACCTTTGCAAAGGTCCAGCGGCCGAAGTCTCAACTCAAGTTGCTTCTGACAACCTTCTTTTCTCATTGCACACAGACTCGGATAAAGTCGGAAATCCGATGCGCAAACCGGGAAGTACTCATCATCCGGTGGACATTCAAAGAGGCATGAGCATCTCGGATATCCATCGTCTCCAATCTCGCAACTCGCACCAAAGTCGCATCGAATGTCGCGGCAGGCAGACGAACTGATAGTTCCCGTCTCGTCGACCGCAGACGAATCCGTCGAACCTTCCTCCATCTCCGTTGTGGTCATTGCGCTGGTCGCTACCCATCCCCAAATATTTGCGAGTTAGACGAGCGATAAAGCGGAAAGTTAGTTAATTGATCGATGATCGAGGGCAGCTCGCTTTATTGGATTTACCGCTAACAACCGCCTTGATGACGGTCTGATGGTAAATATTTTGTCAGCGATCACATCTGCTAAGGGAATGTCGTTAAATGGAAGTGTTGATCACTTCCCCTAAAATTGGGCAAGTTTCGTTAGTAGAGATAGAGTTTCTACGGTTAGAGCGACCCGTAAGTTAGTAAAGTTAGAGGCAGTTATTATTATAGCTAGATATAACTTTGGTAACTTACTCATAGCGATTGGTGGGACGACGGCCAGTCTGTCCTTGCAGTCTCCGTAAAAGATGACGTGTAATGTTGCAGGAGGTGGTAGACGGCACGCGGCTTTTTGAAGCTCGCATTCGTTAGGGTAGGTCTGCATCGTGCTGCCGCAAACCGGTTCTCTAGCAGCTCCAGTACAATCCGTTGGACAAACACACTCCCCAGCAGCGCAACGAGCTCCGAACGAACACTGCACTCCGTCACAAAGAGCTGTCGACAAAGTTTTATTTTCAATCTTTGTCGGAAGTTTTTACCAAATTACACTTCGAAAGTCTTTACAAAGCCGCGCTGGTAAGTATTGGTGTGAACCATAAATAATAATAAGGGTCGAGTTTTATTTCGTGCGCCAGCAAGGTTACGACTTTGTAAGCACCCGGCAGAAGTTTTCCAAGAAACGAATGGCTGAACAGGATAATGTCATTACGTTGGACAATTGTGAGCTTCCTATCGTTCTATCTCTTTCGTTCGCTGAGAAAAATGAATCTTTCTCTTTTCCTCAATGAGAAACGAGTGAAGACACCCGTGCAAATTTAATAACGATTGTTTACCACTTCTCCGCAAAATGAAAGCCTTGTGAAAGCGGTCGATTAATGTCGGACGGTAAATGGAAGACTTTTCATAATACAATTTAAAGAATACAATAAACTTTATTAGGAAAAGTTTATTTTACAGAAGTTATTATGTACCTACTTAATACTACTTACATGATCCCAAAAGAGATTTTCAAGCCCATTCATTGGTACAATTTATGTAAGTCGATAATTAATATAAGTGGGGGCTAGTTTTAATTAATGTGAAATATTATTATATTTACACAAACTTATTATGACATTCGTCTTAGATACACTTTGATAATAATTATCTCTCAAAAGATAGGTAAAGCTCATATGAACCCACTATAATTATGAAGATGATTTTAAAAAGCGAGACAGAAGTCTAGAGCAGCATTAATTATTAGCATTTATATGCTTCGCTACATCCTTTGATGTATACTTATGTATTACCCCATTTCCCAGTCAAAAATTACCATTTCCCAGTCTTTCATTCAGAGGGACTGTGGTCCAGTGGGAGCACGTGCGACTTTCAATCCGACTCACCCATGTTCGAATCCCGCTGGCCCCGCACCAGTGACATTCTTAAGTTATGCGGACTTAACACTCGCTCTAAAAACGGTGAAGGAAAACATCCAAGAATTAATCACAAAAATTCAAGGACATGTGACATCCACCAACCCGCACTGGGCCAGCGTGATGGATTATGGCCCAAACTCTCTCTATGAGAGAAGGCCCGTATCTCAGCAGTGGGACCGTAATGGGCTGATGATGATGATGAGTGAAAATCTGTAAATTATTTATGAGTATTTCTTACATTTTAATTATCAGCTGATACTTTAAGTGCGTACTTACTTGTTTCGGAAGTAGGTCTTCTAAAGAAGTAGGCCTTCCGTTTGCAAAAACGAGCCGTAAGAATGATTGCACGTATCGCACAAGATGAATCAACAAGACCTCATTTTACAGAGTTAGGAATTTTGACCTTACCCTGCCTCCTCATACTCCAGGTCGCGTTATATGCGCGAGAAAACTTGGACTCATATACCAAGCGGGGAGAAACAGCGGACATAACACACGCAATGCAAATAAGCTCGCTGGCTTGCCGCGTCACTTAACCAAAACTGCTAAGACAATCCGCGTAATGGGACCAGAAGTCTAAAACAAGTTACCCGATGACATTGTTAACACATGTAACATAAATA
The DNA here is from genome assembly GCA_951640565.1 of Petrophora chlorosata. Classification (NCBI taxonomy): domain Eukaryota; kingdom Metazoa; phylum Arthropoda; class Insecta; order Lepidoptera; family Geometridae; genus Petrophora; species Petrophora chlorosata. The sequence goes on from OX621190.1 coordinate 8,939,094, forward strand.
TATATATAAAATAAAATTAAAAAGTTGGCTTTTAAAGCAGTCATTTTACTCTTATAAGGAATTTCTAGCCATGAAACCTTTATAAGATTTAAATATGATTTATTTCATATAATATTATATTATTGGATATTTTAAATTATTATTATTTTATTAATATTATTATACAATTTTTGTAATAATCTTATGTTTACTGACTTGTAATGAATAATTATGAATAAATTTATGTCTATGTCTAAAATGTCAAGGCAGAGTAACAAGTAAACATTGTAGATCCCAATCTTGATATTGAATGCGCATGCTAGGCGAAAATCTTAAATCTAAAAATCTTTTCTATATTCGGTATTCCAAAGGCGCAGGTTCGAATCCTGCCCGAGCAATGTCATTTTTATTCTTCCTAATTATTTAAAATTGTAGATCTTAGCCTAATTTCACAAAACATAAAAGGTACGTAAGTAATATATAACAAAAGTGAGTGAACTCTCCCTAAGCTGCAGCTATAATTAAATGAAAGTTAACAGTACAATGTCCCAAGCAGCTCGATGGCGCACGACAAAGGCGATTTACTTAATCAGACTTGGTTTCGGTGTACACTATACAGCTATAGGGTTTAATCCGGCATCGGTATTTAATCCTCTACAGTATAGATGTCAGGGGTCAAGCAAAGAGGGAGTGATCTATCAACGCTGGTGTTTGCAGTGACAATAAAACACTGTACAATACAATACAATACAATACAATACAATAACACTTTATTGCACACCAAATTACATAATAATATACACAATTATAAAAAAAATATACACAAAATACATCGTAGTTTTGACGTACAATGGGCGATCTTATCGCTTAGAGCGATTTCTTCCAAACAACCTTTGGATGGATAGAACAGGTATAAGATCTTATGCGGTTTGGTGGTGTACATAATAAACAAATATAATAGTCACAAGTAACTTATATATATAATAAGTGCATACGAAAAAAAAAACATACAAATAAAAAAAATATACATGTATGTGTATATAAATATGCAGAGTTAAATAAAATATTGGTATATATATATAGTATAATATATATTAATAAAGTATTAAATAAGTTATAAACATACCTACTTAAATAAATAAAATACATATATATTATAGAGTTAACAGTTAGATAAATAGTGCTTATATACCATATTTTTAAAAATTTGAAGAGATTTCGCTTGCCTAATAGTTACAGGCAGGGCATTCCACAGACGGACGGCTTGCACTGTAAAAGATTGACCATGAAGAAGACTGTAGAAGACTGTACCATATTTTTTAAATAAAGATGGATAAGTAAACTCCTTAAGGTATAGTATACTATAGGTACTATAGGTATAGTATGCAGTTAGTAATTACATAGAAGACAAAGATGCATGAAACATTCCGCTTCTGCCAAGTAGCCAACTGGCATATAAGAAAAATAATATTGTCAAAAACAAACATAAAATATTGTAACAAAAGTTCTAAAAAATATGCCCCTCAGTTTCTTGCCGTATCTTCTTAGTGGTTCTTTTTCCGATACGGTGGTAGAGTCATTGTAATAATTGACATTCATAAGTGCGTCTGTGACGAAAAAATTGAATAAAGAACTCTTGATTGATTGATTGATACATCTTCAACGTACGACCAGGCCTAGCGCACTCCGCACTGTAGGTACGAAGCTACAAGTACATAGCCGGACACCGACGGCGGGTCGCGCGTCGTTACACGTGCCGCGTCAGAAGAGATAAGAGCTATGCGATAGAAAGAGAGGCGCTCTGTAGGTTAATATGACTGGTAGGTATGCAGCGCTACGCGAGCTGAATTAAATTTTATTGCGTCATAGCAAGAGTAGCTATTTGTTTAAATTTCTTTACGGAGTGATGCTTCTGTCCTTTAGTATTCTGTGGTACGACTTAGTAAATGTGATATGTATTTTGTATTTGTGGTCTTTGAAATATTGGATTTCTCAAGATTGTAAATAAGTTTCGGGTCTATTTTTTCAACAAAAATTACATTTTGCTTGAGAAAAAATATGGGTATGTGCTTTTTCGATATTTTGTAAATAATTACTTAAATCCTTCTAATGCAAACAATATTTTAATAATATCTTTACTACCCGCGGAAGATGACTTTTGCATCGGTCGTTTTGTATTGCTTTAAACCAAAACATTTCCGTTTGTACATTCTCAGTTTATTAAAGGAACTCAACAATACTGGCACGGCAGGTAAATAATGCTAGGTTTTTTCATTAATTTAGTTTAAAATTAATTGTTGCGGTAAAAAAGGCATCATAGATTCGCCAACATTTCAGCCACAGTCATTCACACGGATCTCTAAATTATTGTACTTTCATTGATCATTTTAAAGAGGTTTTATAACAAATATAATTTGTAAATATTGCGGGTGTATCTGATGTCGTCGTGAAAAAGCAGTATAGTACAGATTGTTAAATAAAATTCGTTATGATAAACAAAATATGCAAACTCCTACACTTAAAAGTTTAATATTTTCCGCTGCTCAGATTTTAATACAAGTACATCACAAAATAGCTTGTCTCTCCACCTGTAATTTTATGACCGTCTATAACAATTTTTGATTAAAATTCCTCCTTGGAACGAAGTTTACGCAACAATTACGAGTATTTTCTGCGTCGGTGACGCAAAACTTTGCTGTAATTTCATAATACGATACCTTTGGAATTTAATGGTGTATTCTAAAATTAACGTTTTCTGAGGCCAGTCGCTGAGATATGAATCCAATTTGTGTTTGCCAAATGAAAACATGGAAGAAAGCCTTCTGGGATGAAACAGGCTAAATAATAAATGGAAAATATTACTTGAGAAATGTATCGAGTGGTCCAAAAGTATTCGAGGGTTATTCATACCTCGCATACATTATTGAACGAGGCCGAGGTAGAAACCTTGGCTTTGAATAATCAGTTAAGTTGGGAATTGCCTTATTATAGGCTTGTCGAACTTATCGGTTTTACTATTTAAATTATAGGATTGATGACTTTAGTAGTTGTTGTTATAAAGACAATTTAATTTTTTTTAATAGTTTTATCAATCATCACAGTGATAAATCAATATTGGATATTTATAGTTAAAACTAACTATTGTAATGGATTTAGGCATACAACTTTGCTTAACCTACAATTATCCATCGCCTAATTCCTTTATAATTGGCGCAAACTCACCAACTAAAAGTACGTACACGTCTGTTTAAATATGGCTCTCGCTATCTGTATAATTAGGTAGTCTGTGGTTAAGGTAACTATTTATTTCAACAAGGTTGAAAGAGGTACATTAATTGGACCAGAGCTTTAAAATGAGGCTATTTCAAAAATATAAGAGGAGTTAGAAACATAAGACCTGCTTCTGCCGTGAGATTACTGAAACTCTGCAGGTTAAGATTAAGCAAATAAACCACGGGAAAGAACAGGAAAAGGGAGGATTTGATTACGAAGGGGATGCTGACTTCGCAAAAATAATGTTTAGGTATTAGTCTAAAAATATGCGAAAATCTTTTCTGAAGAAAATGACGATAATTTTTCTTTAATTAGTGATTTATGGCAGCAAACCACGTGGTCGAAAATTAGGGGGATATCACATTTTCAGACCGCGGGACTGTATATGGGATGGTTTTAGTAGATCTCGAGTGTTTTGTGGGGACAAATAAACGGAAGAAATCCTGTAGGCCAGAATGGTTCACTTTTGAAGCAAATACATAAAATGTGGCAAATTACATACCAATTCAGCGTCTATATCCAGGCTTCCAGGGGCGTCCCGGCTTGGCTATCTAACACAGTTTGTTCTATAGCACATGTCACACGACACAGTTCAAAATAGTATATAGCGATTATCACACAAATTGTCACACCAAAGTGTATTTCCACACGCGGGAAGAATATGAAATTCTATCAGGAGTCGTTGAAATCTCCTGCTATGATAAGCAGGCGCGGAGAGAAATTCGGCCGATAACGCAGCCTATTTCTATGAGATGAATTCGCAGACTGGTGCGTAAAAAACGTAAATTGGCATGTTTAATTTGCACAAATCAATATTTACCTCATAAAAGAACCACCACGATGAAATCTATCATGCTACTCGGATGTATAAGGCATCATCATCTACCTTCGTTTACTGCTGAACATAAGTTTCCCGATCTTCGGCTCTTATTTTTCAGTCACCGCCTGCTGCTCTGCGTATATTGTCGCTCCATCTATTCGCACAATGTCCTACTATACACTACGCTTCGTCATATACAAGCATGTGTTAGCGTGTGTGCCTGATATTTTGGCAAGATAAGTGACTTCAAGGCTGTTTCGGATCTCGATCCTGCGGACTTGATCAGACTTGTATGCATTATGAATACATGAACCTGGTGCTTGTTGCACAGAAACTGACGCAACACAGTCTTTTATTTTGCCTCTGGGTCAGACATTTCCATTTGACCCTGTGGGTCGATGGGAAGCAGTATTCTGAACAACATAAGTAAGGAAGAAGAGTATCCATCGTCAATAGTTTAGCAGATAAATAAATTCAAAGTTTGTGTTTTTAGGGACTCCCAAAAACGAAAAAATCATATATCTGTATTTACGTTTTTTTTCATTTTTAGCTTTATTGCTTTATAAGATATACAAACTTTAAGCTTTTTGGAGTTTCGCTGCAGCCCATAGTTTAAGAGAAAATACATTCGAGAGCAATGAATCCGGGTCACTTAAAGAATCCTAAAAATCTCGGAAACTAAAAATGCTAGGTTAATGCAATAAATTGTATTTAATAGACAATGTAATACTCCTTAAATGAAGGTATTAAAACTTCTTAGTTATTGTAAAGTTATATCATAAAAAAATCAAATTTGAAAAAGGGCCACTTTCGAAGATGGAACTACGAAATTACAGCATTTGGTTTTGCTTTTGTTTGTAATCTGTCATTTACCCGGAGTCAGCGCGATACAGCCAGGACTGTCGGTGTGTCGCTGTCAACAGTACAAAGAGTTCTCCGACGTTACGAAGAAACTGGTTCTAACCTACGCAGACCAGGAACGGGCAGAACCAGGTGTACCACAGCACGAGAAGACCGATACTTGGTGAACACCATGCTTCGAAATCGGTTTCTCACAGGAACTGAACTCACCAATCAGTTTCGACGCCTCGGAGGAAGTAACCCAAGTGCATGGACAGTAAGACGTCGGCTTGCTGAATCTAACTTAAAACCCCTTAGACCTGCAAACGGCCCTAAACTGGAGCGTGGGCATCGTATTTCGAGACTAAGATATGCCCAGAGCCACGTAAATTGGAGTATTGAAGATTGGTCAAAAGTTATGTTCTCCGACGAATCAAAATTTATGCTCTACAAGCACGATGGAAGACACAGAGTGTATCGAAGACCAGGGGAAAGATTCAAGCAAGCATGCATCGAAGAAAAAGTAGCCTACGGTGGTGGGTCTGTACTTGTGTGGGCCGGAATTTCTTCTGAAAGTCGCACAGAGCTGGTGATCATAGAAAACGGCTCTTTAACTAGCGTAAGATATGTGGAAGAAATCCTCAATGATCACGTTGGTCCATTTATGGTCAATTTAGGTGAGGATGCTATATTTATGTATGACAATGCCCGACCTCATACAGGTAGGATTGTGAATGACTACCTTCAAGAGATGAACATTACTCGTATGGAGTGGCCAGCGCGCAGCCCGGATATCAACCCGATCGAGCATGCTTGGGACGAGCTAGGCAGATGCGTAAAACAACGAAACCCTCCCCCAATCACGCTTCGTGAGCTCAAAATTGCTCTCACAGAGGAATGGGAGAATATTCCCCAAAATCGTATAAGGAACTTGGTGTACAGCATGCCAAACCGCGTAAACGCATTAATGGAAGCACGAGGAGGCAATACGAAGTATTAAAATTCAAGAAAATCGTAATAAAGTTCAAAAATTTCATGTTTCCTATTTTTGTTTTAAGGAGAGATCAGCAGTTTTTTTCTTTATGTAATTTTGTGTTAATAAAATGTATGGTGACTCATATTTTTTTTACTTTCATTTAAGGAGTATTACATTGTCTATTAAATACAATTTATTGCATTAACCTATCATTTTTAGTTTCCGAGATTTTAACATTCTTTAAGTGACCCGGATTCATTGCTCTCGAGTGTATATAAAAATATACATTCCATTTTTAATTTTTTTTCTTGTAAAATCTATCGATCCCGCAACAAAATTTTATTATAAGGTATGGGTTGGCATGCCCTCTACGCACTATAAATATATTAATCACCAATCTAGTGGAATTTAGGAATTATTTCGATTTTCAAATTTGAAATTGTAGGTTTTGTCAAGGAAAAGTTCTGTGGCATATGAGATATGAACCTACCCATGTACCTCTACACCACAGAGGCTGTTAAGAATGACCTACTCGTAAGACGTAGCAAAAGCAAAGAAAACTAAATATTACTACGTAAAGAAGCGACACTCGCAAATCCAACGCTTCTCTCTATCACAATGTGTAAGTTAGACGATAACTGGCAGCGCAGTGTCATCATCATCATCAGCCCATCAAGTTCCCACTGCTGGGACACGGGCCTTTTCTCATAGAGAGTATGGGCCATAATCCACCATGCTGGCCCAGTGCGGGTTGGTGGGTGTCACATGTCCTTGAATTTTTGTGATTTATTCTTGGACATACCGGTTTTCTTACGATGTTTTCCTTCACCGTTTTTAGAGCGGGTGCTAAATCCGCACGTAACTTAAGAAAGTCAGTGGGGCGGGGCCAGCGGGATCCGAACTCGGGTGCGTTGGATCGAAAGTTTTCCCTCTGAGCCACACTCGCTCTCAGCGAAGTGTGTAGATCTTCATTTCAATAACTAGAATATAGGTTAAACTCACCGCAATCGCCCTTGTACGCGAGCCGCAGGTCACTCTGTTCTCGACATGCCGTCGAGTCCAGTTCGCATTGAGAAGGGTACGTTTGGCCGTCACCTCCGCAAACCACGTCTGATTCCTGGTGTGAAAAACAAACTACTTAGAAACAACTAATATTAGGCTTAGGTATTTGAGTTAGCTAGTTTATCCTCGACTGCACTGAACACACACTGCATTATGCATAAGACTGCAGCGTAAACTACGTGCTACCGTTTGACCACTTTGCAGCTTAGAGATAGTGGTTTGCGATTACATTTGCAATCGTGTCGCTCAAAAGAAACTTATCATTCTTGCGAATATTTACTACCAGTAAAAATAAAAACAATAAGAGAAATATGGCCTGATATAAACATCCGAATCCAAAATTCAGCTTAATCAAAACGTATATGAAAATGCAACAAGACATTTTGATTGTACTTAAACGAAGTCTAAAAAAATACCTGCATAAAAACAACTCATAAAACAACACAATGAAGGGTCCATTTTCTATTAATCAATTCCGGACGCTTTTAATTTCGGGACTCAACAAATGGGGTAATCTTTTAACAATAAACAAGGTGAAAATCTTAATTAACCACTCAGAAGATAACTCAGAGCGGCATTGTTACAAAGCTGTTTATCCGGTATCCGGTCCGGGTACCGACGGGTTATAATAAAAGGCTCTCTTTCAAGGCCTCGGTTTATTTCAGGAAGTGGAATGCATCAATTTTATAAACTTATGACTTGATTTGGTAGTTTGTTTTGTGGGAAGCATTCCTGGGTCCCAATTCACTATGACAACATAGTGATTCCTTGCTTCGAAATCACGTCGATTCCTTCATTAATAAACGGCATCTCTATGAAGCATTCATATATATGATTCTCTATGACGCGTCATAGAGAATACAAATTTCGCAGATGTCGTTTATTAATGAAGGAATCGACGTGACCTCGAAGCAAGGAATCGCCAAGTTGTCATAATGATGAATTAGGGCCCTGACAGGAAATAGAATCTATTAAGTCCATGTTATTTTTGAAATATTAAATTTTTACACTGATTGTAAAAATTTTCAAAAATCCAAAAATGCAGTTTTTATTTTCTCCTAAATTCAACCGGTATTTCCTAAGATCAAAACTTTCCTCACTGCAAGAGAAAAGGTACCTACCCTGAAATTTCAAAAATTTTGTCATGCCCTATATAGATGTGTTAAGGGTATGATATAATTCTTGGTATGGGAACTTAATAGTAAGTCCTTGACCGTGATCACGAATATAACTTTAACTCAGTCAAACTATAATCATATGGAACTGTATCTTATAACGGTATTGACTCTATCCTCAGTCTTTTAAACTCAAATATTGAATTTTCTATAAAGTTAAGTGGATAAATACACTTAACGATATTTAACTTAGATATCTTTGAAAGCATTTACATTTTTAGTTAAAAGGATTAAATATCATTTTGAACTGTCTAAATAGGTTCCGAGAATGAGATATAGGGTTCCCTTTCGAGAATGAAATATAATAGGAAGATTTGATTTTTAGTGTGTACCTATATTGTATTGAAAAAGCTACATATCTGATGAACGCTAAACAATTTAAGTATGAGGTTAACTAAGATTTCAAATAACTAAATATGCGACAGATTGTTTTTTTTAAACTATTGATTTATTACATCATTTTCGCTTATAAAAGCAGAACAAAATACATATTTCGTTATATTTATACCTACTTAGTTCTGTGCATATATATTTGAAGATGTCTAAAATCTCAAAACTAAACTGATCCGTTGTTAAACCACCTGTAGCTAGGAGTGTCAATACCTCCGGTGGCCGTTTGCGGTCGTGCTGTCAAACCGGACAGTGTATACGAGATCTTAGGTCAATTGCAACGAGAGTTTCGGTAGTTACTTTGCGAAATGAAATCTTAAAACTGTTTTAAGATATGGTCTAGATATGGGATAAGTAATAGTTTTCAGTAAATTAACTGTTGTAACGTTAAAAATAACAATAGTTCTATAAACAAAGCTTCCCTATATTTTGCAGTATCTTCTGGGTGAAGGCTTTTCCGAACGGATGTGTCATTTATGAGTGCATCCGGCATGCTTATAACTTGTTTTTTAATTTTTAATTGCCTGAATAAAATAACACTTTGCCTTTATGGATCACGTCCGCAATATCGTTGATTGTTTGATAACACTCATATCTTCTTGTCTTATTGCTAATAAACGATATCTTCCAGACAACCTTGTTATGCTTCTTAAATGCGCGGAACCCTTAAATATTATTATATCTATCTTCAGTAGAGTGGTATTATTGTCTATTCTTGGTTGAGTGAATGTTTATAAGAATAATTAACCTTAAAAGCAAGATATTTTCAATTTTTATTTATTTATTTTGAGAACCTGATATTTCGGGTGCAGAAATATAGAGTTGTCAAAATTAATTAAAATATGGCATATATTCTGTTTTTAAAGTTAATTCTGATTTTAATAACGATGACATTTAAAACTTTATTGACTGCTTGTTGTTTGACTGCATCCTACAAAACTAACGCAATGTTAGGTGAATATTATGTTTAAAATATTAGTCTTAGGAAACTGTCACAAGGCGGGCTATTTACACCAATAAACTTGCAGTTAAATTTCTTACCTGAGCTTCAGTGCAGTTGTGGTTGCACTGACAGACGGGTCTCCCTGTGTCTGAAGAAACAACGCAGTCACCGCCTCCCAAGCACACAATGTCAGCACACGATTCTGCACAAATACACCAAATTAGAAACTACACTGCACTGAAAGCAGAGCTTACAGTGTCTGCAGGAAAATTTCGTCCCTATTTGTTCAAAACGGTAATTTATTTATGTAATCTTGTTTTTAGAACAACTTCAGTCGTTTCCTAGAACCAAGAATTTTCAATGTTGCCACCAAAATAATGAAATTCCCAAGCGGTAGTACAGAATGAAGCTAAGTGAAAAACTTTCATGCATTTGCATAAGATTTAACAACGTAGCCAAGGCGGTTCTATTTATATCAAACACGAGGATAGAATAATAAAATTATCTCCGTCGGCACAAACCGACACCAATGCTGATGATGAAGAAAAGTTTTTAACCAAAAACCTTATGCGAGATAAGACTTCGCCAAATATTTGTTAACACTACAATCTTTTCCGCCATTAATTGATATAAAACGGCTAAGACTCACAGTTAACGTCGAAATTACTCCGACCAGCTTGATCTCATAATTCCCAGAAGAAGGACATCTAAAATGTCCGAAACCTGGTCTGAGTAATTTCGACGTTTATCGTTAATATTAGCCGTTTTATATCAATTATGAATAACACTTACGAAACCATTCAAAATTTTATTCCGCTGTTGGTTGCGGTATAAAACCCGCCCAAACTTATAACTTTAGTGGTCAACTAAAAGGCTCGTTAAAAGAAAATTAATTAAACTGCTCAAAAGCTATAAGTTTCTAGCAAATATTCCTTCTGTAATCAATAGCCGTTTAAACGACTTAATAATAATTAATTCTCGTTCATCAATCCACGTCCGCTTCTATTTCATTGAGGAGTTTTAATCTCTAATTGACATTTTCCCGCGCAGTTATAAACCCGAATGAAATTAAATTACTGAAAAGAGAGTCTCAAATAAATAAATAATTCTTTATGACCATACATCACTTATTTTGACCCAAATATTATTTCCTTGTATTTAATAAACAGTCCTTTTAGGAACATGGTCCAACAACATCTAGACACGAAAAAAAGTACTATTTCGTTCTTTTCTGTGCACAATTTGTGAAGAAGTGGGTATCGAACCGATGCAGTGACCTAAGTAGCATTAGACGACGTACCCAACCAACACCACAAAAACAGTTAATTAAAAAAGTGAAAACACACAGCAACTGTTTCAATCAGTAGAAAAATCATTTGTATCCTCCCCGTTCTCCAATCAATCAAAGAGCCCGTCTCTGGGGAACGGCCGACTGTTTATCTAATCAAACAGACAAGCCGATGTTTATCTTACCTTCGGGTTTTCATTTGTACATTCGCTAAAAATTGCGAAACAACTAGCAATCTAATTTTCCCAATCAATAGCTGACGTACATTTTCTTTATCGCCACTCATTTCCAAAGAAGTACGCTCGTCAAAACAACGCGAAATAATTTGATATTTCAAAGATATCTCGTGCGCCATTTATTGACAATTTCAAAAGAAGGAAAGATTTTCATGACAGAAAATTGATAGCGATTTTGCTCGGGATGGAATTCTATAATTTATTTCGTCTTAAAATTTTACCGACGCGACGCTGCGGTGAGATACTTCAAATTGCTGATTATTACGATAAAGATATTCGATCTCGTTATGTTGTAAGTCGCGGTGAGGTATTTCAAGTAATTTCATTTTAGACAATTATAAACTAAGGATTTAACGATTTTGAAATAGTATTGAATGATAATCTATATTGACATTAGATAGTAAAAAAAGTATAACTTGTTCGATTCCCGCGAGAGAGGGGCACATGTTTGTGTATAGAAAGAAAAAGAGCCAGCATTATTTTTTTGTATTCGACCTAGTCACATAGATCCTGGCCCATTAATAGGATTCCCTGTAGCTAGGGTATCAAGAACTATGAGAGCCATGGTCCCACAACACCCAGATACGACACAAATGCTTGCATTTTTTTTATTTGTGTCTGGGTGTTTTGGGACCATGCTTCTCATAGTTCCTGGTTCCCTAGATATGTGATCGTTGGGAAGGTCGTTTGAAAATACTCACGACAAGTTCCGTTGTACAGGACTTTTAAGTCTCCTTCCTTCAATCCTTCTTGACAGGCACGCATGTGCATCTTGCACTCGCTGCCGTAAGTGTTGTGATCGGATGCGCACACCGGCGCTAGAGTCGCATCGCATACGGGGCATGCGCATTGTGCAGCCCCGTTGCGTGCTATGCAAGCACCGCTCCATGGGCAAGATGCGCGGGCGCATGGATTCTCTACGCCTGGGGGCAAATGTATTACTTGCTGATATACCTACATGGTTCTGCTATAATTACATGGAGTGAATTTTTTAAAATGATTTGAAGGGCCTAATCCGAGACTGAGAAATAGAGAAAAATGGGCATCGTGATTTAGATTTTGGAGAAAACTAAAGCATTATAAGATTCTTCTTAAACCGGTTTTAGCCGCGAATCAAACTAAAATAAAAATACACCCTGAATATTTGAACCAGTTGAGAGGTTTGCTAATCATAGGTATCAAACAAGTATCAAATCTTGCAAATAAACTAATGTAACACAACAAAGCATATAGATCAAAATAATAACTTTAATAATATACAATCATGTCAATGTCTAATTCTAAGATATTCTACTGGTATTAGCTACAACATATGAGTAAAAAGCTTGTAACGCTACGCTTCACTACGTTACATTCTTTATTAAGCTAGGTATTTCGACTTACCACAAGTCCCCATATAAGCAACTCTAATGTCCTTATTCTCAAGACACGCCGCGCGTTCAAGTTGGCACGGACTGTCGTAGGTCCGTCCGTCGGAGCCGCACACGGGCCGCACGATCTCCTCGCAGTCCGCACCGCAGCCGCACACAGCCACGCCGCGGGCGTCAAGCGTGCAATGCTCGCGGACCCCACACTTCACTGAGTCGCATGGGTGTTGAGCTGGTAAAATAAGTACTCCAAATAAAATAAAAATCTTAACCTTTACAATTACTCAAACATACGAAAAAGTGCTCTCTACGCCCACCAAGCTTGGCATTTATTTGCCAAATTAGATTAGATAACTCTTATTTGTTACACATCATAACAATAAAATGAATAATAAGAAACTTAAAAATTGAAGTGTTACAATGGGCGGTATTATCGGTCTAAGCGATCTCTTCTATACAACCTTTGGATAAAGAACACTTAAAGGAACTGTAAAAGACGGGGGTGTTAACATAAATGACATTTGTATGTACATACAAAGAGTAAAAACTATAATATCATCTACCATGAAAATCCCGTAGCTTAGCGTAGAGGTCACGGTTTTGCTTCTATAAGGTGGCGAGTCAGTTTTTTTTCAGTGTAAAATTTAGGGAATTTTATAGTGGGTGTATTTTCAGCGCGTTTAAGCTCGTTTTGGTGCGCTCGTTCTTATTATAGGCGCGTACGTAATTTGCGCGGTAGAATAGCAGCCAAACGTGTTTTTATAATACGTTCGTACGAATAAGCACCGCAAATAGTCTCAATGGCTCTTAGGTAAAATAAGATAATGAGCATTTTTTCTGGTTTCGTTGTTTGTGCGAGACCCATGTATAACGGTGGACTGGTGGAAACCAATTATGATAATGATGATGATAATTTGACATTCTATAGTTATGTTTCACATGAAGCAATCAGAACTTGGTGCTTTTTATCGCAAGGTTGCGTGCAGTATGCACCCTACCGCATAAAGCGAACACGCTTTCACGCCTAATAAAGCCATTTGTTTTGATGATTCTGAGCTTTTAGATATGAAGTGATTAATTAAATAATAGCCCCGATATGATATACGTATGTACAGTGCTTCATTTAACAGTGCTACAACTGTTGCAATTGACGCATTTTAATTTAAAACTGACTGAAAGTTACTAAATACAGCAAGAATCTCATGAACATGGATAACTTGTGGTAGGTCTCTTGTATACGGGAGGCCGTCTGAGTAGTTACTACCGCTTTGCCAGTTATACTGCCGTCAAGCAATAGTACTCAAGCATTACTGTGTTCCGGTTTGAAGGGCATTGTAGCCCGCGAAATTACTGTGCATATGAGACTTAATATCTGATGGCTCGGAGTGATGAGCGCAAAGCAGTGCGGCGTAGTGTTTTTAATGGTATTAGAAATTCTAGGTAGCACTGCAATTGTTATGGGCAGGCGTGGCGCTTACCATGGGGCGAACGATTTGCTGGTCTTATAACTAAGACCCATTAAAAAATCATCATCATCATCATCAGCCCATCACGTTCCCACTGCTGTGACACGGGCCTTCTCTCATAGAGAGAGTATGGGCCATAATCCACCACGCTGGCCCAGTGCGGGTTGGTGGATGTCACATGTCCATGACTTTTTGTGGAAAATTCTTGGACATGCCGGTTTCCTCACGATGTTTTCCTTCACCGTTTTTAGAGCGAGTGTTAGATCCGCACATAACTTAAGAAAGTCAGTGGTGCGGGGCCAGCGGGATTCGAACTCGGGTGCGTCGGGTCGAAAGTCGCACGAGCTCCCACTGAGCCACACTCGCTCATTAAATTAAAAAAATGGATTACGTTTATTGATGGTGCCACTTTCAGTGTCGCGATGCCGTCGTCGGGATATTATGAAGGAAAAATATTACTGAAAACGATTAGTTCCAACTTTAGCTGTGCATCAATATCCTTCCTATCCTACTAATATTAAAATTTGAGGGTATGTGAGAATGGATGGATAGATATTTGTTACTCAATCATGCAAAAACTACTGAAGCCTTAGATATTGATGAAACTTGGTATGTAGGTTCTTTATGTCTTGGAAAAGAACATAGGCTATTTTTATTCCGAAAACTACGATTAAAACCGCGGGAAGCAGCTAGTAGTCTAATACCACCTATTTCACTGGTGCGATTTGTCTTTTAAAAACCATTTTATTACAAAGATAGAATAGAATAACTTGTTAGAATACATACCTACGCTCTTATGTCTGCACAGTATCGTCTATAAATTTTAATATTGTCTCTTTATAGCATACGGTTGTCTGGGAGATCGCTGTTTAGCGATAATAAGATCGCCTATTTTACTTACCATAAGAAAGTATGTTCAAAATGTAATTCCTTCTTAAGTGCAATAAAGTGTTTTTAAGCTATTGCATAGCTTCTATCGCGGGCCTTGAGCGTGAAGACCGAATCTAGAAATTCCGTAACGAAAATAACCTAACACCCCCCACTCCGACCGGCACAGCGGTGATACTTTTAAGTTTTGCCATCTATCGATGAATAGCAGAACTTTTAATGACTTTTTGAAATATCACGCTTGTCTCTTTAGTTCAGCAACTCGCCTCTAGGTGGCATTGGTTGTATTGGCGTTACTGCGTAAGTATAATTGCATAAGTTGATAAAAATGCTATGCAATAGCTTTACCGCGGCAGTCTCCGAGTGCCACACGTCTTTTTATTATATTCTATTCTAACTCTTTATTATAACACCATGACACAGAAACAATTAAAACTAAAATAACAATTAACTTAATGCTAGTGTCACAATGGGCGGTCTTATCGCTCAAAGCGATCTCTTCCAGACAACCCAGAAGTGGAGGAATGTAGACAAAAAATATATATGGACGGTGATATCAACAAAATTCTGTAGGTAAGTAGGTACATTATAAATCCACACTTATTAAAAAAAATGTTCACAGCAAAGAAGCTACATTCATAATTTGAATAACGCTACAAATTGAACTGGATAACCCATCAAGTTAAAGACTTTAAGATCTACATAATACAATTATTTTGTACCATCTCAATTTCTTTAGGCTTAATGCTCGTATCCAATTACATTCTTTAGAACAAAATCTCTCTTCAAAATGGACCAATAATTACGCTGATTTAAAGCATTTTCGAATAAATATTTAGGTTGTAGAATTTAAACTTATAAAACGAACAAGAAACCAGACAAACCGAGCCTTCATCCCACAGGTCATTCATCTTCAAGGTTTTAACATTTTACTATCAAAAATTCTCTAAAAATTTAAATCTATGAAGCAGGTAGTATTACTAAGAATTTATCAAAATACACTCTGAGCTCACCGATTGCGGGACAACTTATGAGCTAAACTGAAATCCTACAACCGCGTGAAGCTCGCAAAGTTGTTAGAAAATATTTTTATATCGAAAATACTTATAAGCCGCTGGAAGCGATACCCACATGTTTACGAGATGTTTTTTCCAATAAGACGCTTGGAATATTCGCTTTACGATTTGCCCAAATATTTTTGTAACGGGCAATAATGCGAATTATTGAGTCTGGCAACATCCGCGTAGTAAAAACAAATGCGAACCGCACTTTAAAAAATGTAATAACTTTCCTTCGGTTATGATCTTCCTGTTACGAAGTTATGAGAAGGGTGAAGGTGTGGCATCTTTCTCTAGGTGTTTTGCTATTTTTATTTGCAAATAGCTGCACACCACTGGAAACCTGAACGTTCCGAAATACAATATTCCAATGTAACGGATACTTCAAAATGAATTTCTTCTTAGCGTATACCTACTGTAGACGTTTGTGCATGTGAATATAAGTATAGTTGCCTATATTCACTATACATCGTAGCTTGCACTAGCACCCAGTTCCGAAACTCGTCAACTTCGTATCATCTGATAAACTAACATCATACAAGGTTACCTGAAGCACACTCTCCTCTGTAAGCGATCGTGATCTGCTGTCGCGTCCGACACGACTCTCTCCTTAGGACACACTCGCTTGGGTAGTCTTTGTAGTCGGAACCGCAAACAGCGGACCCGGGGCGTACAATCAGGTCGCAGGGTGGCCCGCACTTGCACACGGGGGTCCGGACTTCGTTCAGCTGACATAAGCCCCCGTCTACACATTCGTGTTCTAGGCATGGATCTACGGCAAACATTTATTAATATAATTATCATAAAAAAGTTTCTCTATAAAGTGATTTTTCAATCTTCAAATAAGTAGCCGGATATCAGATCAGAAAGACATCTAGCTTCATACTGAGAAGTTGAGTAAACGTTATGCATTTATTCAACATGTGAGAAAATAATGCTTGATTTTAAGGTTCTTTAATTTATAATCGGCAATTAACAGATTTTGGTAGGTACAATCTGTTTGTCAATCGGAGGGTTGAAAAATCGGACCCAAATAATAATTCAATTCACATTTAACGCTAGCAATAAAATAATTATCTATAAGCGGGCAATGCTATAAATATTCAAGGAAACGTACCAAAGGTAATATAGTAAATAGACATAAAACGTCTTTCATATTTGTGGACAATATAAAATGTTCTGTACAAACTATTCCGGAAAATTATTATATATAAGCGAGTAACAACAATAGAAACTGACTATGATGAAAACGACCATAAATTCTTGGAACTAAAGCATTCAACCAATCCCATTCAACGAACTGAGAACAAGAGAAGAGACAGAAAACGTGAAACAATTCAATAAAAGCGCAAAAGCAAAGCTACTAATGTAAATAGTGAATCTCACAAAGGACGCTGGAATGTGCGGGCATTTGGTCTTGTTCAAATTTAGTTCAGATCGAATGTTCTGGGACAGTTTGAAAAGGGTTAGCGAAACGTAAGTGCCCACATGAACCAGACGAGATTAAATTACTTTTATGAAAAAGAAAGCGGGCGACCCAATTCCCGATTTTGTATATGAAATGTTGCAACTCGTAGAGTTTGTGGAAGTTCCAGAAGTTTGCGTAATTCACTTACGTGCTCGGGCCTACATTATTTCTGAAAGTTACGGAAAAAATGTTTCAGTACTAACAAAATATTGCTTCATAACTTTTTTGCGAGAAAGTGGTGTAATGGTTCGAGTCAGGGAATATGATCCCGCATCAACTTCTCACTCACGTTTGTTTGGGAAATCGGATTTTATTTAGGTGTAAACACTAAACAGTCACGTATTTCTCGAGTTGGGAAATGGACCGTCTCTGCATTTAACCCACTTTTCTCTTATTAAGAAAGGAAACCCGCTTAATGAGTTCCTTTTAAGTCTCAAGAGATCAACAATACGCGCTCATTTGTTTCAATTACTGGATTCTCATTAAAAACTCTTGTGTTTGGGGAGCCCAAGCGTAAAAATTTAAAGCTAATTACAACATATATACATAATTAGTACACATATGCACGCCGTATTACAAACAAACTTAGCAAAGCTAGCAAACAACTGACGGCTACAACTAACAATCCTATTAAATTACAACAAGACGGTCATAGTTTCGTATCGTAACACTTAACAATATACGTTACGTATTTAATTGAAACTCACCGCATTTTCCATGATATTTTATAGTGATATTCAACTGGTTGTCACACGCATGCTTGTCTAGGTGGCAAGGCGATGCGTATTCTTTCCCGTCTGTTCCACAAACTGGTTTTCGTTTTTGACAACTTCTTGGACACCGACATTCTGCGTTGTTCAACGAAGGAACACATCTGGCACCGACTGGACATGGTACACCAGAACAGGGGTCTCCAGATTCTGTACGAAAGAAATTGCTTCAGACAAGTTCTATAAAAATAAAAAGTACAATAATTGAAGCGTTCGATACTAACATTAAATTGTTATCCCCGGCCACACCAGTGCGCGTGTCATGAAAACGATCATTAATAAATGTAGACATTATCGATTTGAAAATAGTTGTTTCAAATCGTAGTTGCGTAACTGAAATCATCAATCTTCATTAAACAATACTTACCACATTCGCCCTCGTGTTTGACGCGTAAGTTTAGTCTCCTTTCGCAGGCTTCTTTTCTCAAGTAGCAGTGGTTACGGTAGGTGCGGCCCGCGGTTGAGCACACAGGCGCCGGCGAGGGTGGGCAGCTTGCAGGACACGCGCAGTGCGCACGTCCGTCCCCCAGGGAAACACACTCCGCACCCCACCGACAGAAAGTCTTTTCACATGCTTCTGCAACCAAAAAAACACCTGAAACATTCACGTCTCTATCTAATATTTTAATGGAATAGCAACGTTGCGTCCCACAAATCAAGCGGACCCTCCAAATTGAGTTTATCTCTCCCATGATACAAATTCTCTACATTGTAAAGGTGATTGAGTTATTTACAAAAAATAAAAACGTACCAATTATTTTGACGATCCACGATAAAGCGCTTGATAGGATCCGGTCGCGTCATAACTCAATTGATTTTGATCAATTTCGGACGTTTGTATTGGATCACCTACCTAATTTTGTCACAGCGAATGAAATATGTTCATTGGATCGAGAAAATATTACTGATTTTCACGCTTCGTTCGCTATGCTTAGGTAAGTATAATAAAATTGATATCCTGTGACGCGAGTGAAAAGCAAATTCTTTAAAAGAAGACATAATTCTTCACAGAACTCTGCTAAGGATGACACAATTTCCAATTTTCTACCTGGGGAGTCGAAAGCGTGACTAAATTATTAAGGAATACGAAAATAAGATGCGAAGTTCCGTTTTGCCACAGCATTGTGTTGGAGCTGGCTTTAGGGATCAGCGATTTCTATCGTCTAGTTAATATTCTGAGCAGATTGTGGGGTGCGAAGTCACACAGCGGCATGGTAAAAGTTAATTTAGAATTTTCTTCTCGTTTTTAAACTTATAAGCGTCTGCAGGTTGTAGATAACGATATTATATTGCTTGGCTTGTGCTTTTGGTATAATTTTTTAGCAAAATACAGAATTTTATAGACAGTAGCTACTACGAGTATTATGCCTATACTTATATTATAGCTTAGTATCACAAAACTGTTTCAAGCGCTTATAACTTCTTTACTGTACTAGTACAAGTAGTTTATACGAGTATTCTATAATAGATATACCTATATATTTTTTTTTTTTTTTTTATTCAAAAAACATAGTGATCAATTTTTGATTTTGATTTTGAATATTTGTTTGCTATGCACTAGTTAAGAGGAATGTATAAAGGTAAATAAATGGATAACAGTAAGTTTTTTGTTTTTGTCTATAAAAGAAACTATATGTTATGACAGTTCAGGGAGTCACACTAAACCAGTTATCACGACTAAAGTAATTATTTACATATAATATAAGTAGGTGTACATATAAATACAAGCAACCCTTTCCTATGTCACATGAACCGTGACGCAATCAGCGATACAATGGTTTATAATAACACATTTGTCTCCAAAAGAGGTCAAGTATCAGAATTCCGCGATCTCATTTCCTCGACTTTCATATAAAGGCTGTCGACGAATCCGCTTAAAGAAAAGAAAGCAGTCGGAAATAACAATTTCGCCAGAAACAAACAAAATGTAAGAAGGCGAAATAGCTGTAGAAGAAGCCTGAGATAAATGGATACAGGGGAGGGAGATAAAAATGATGGCGGATGCTTCGTGAATGGAAGAAAATTAGGAAATTCACCGCGCCGCCTTTTCGGTCCCGAAAGCTGTTTAAATTATCCGCATTATCCGAACATAAATTCGTATAAGCGCTCGGTATGTGGGGCGATATAACATAATAAGTTATGGAGGTGTATGATTTAACTATGTTTAATAGCCTTGAACGTGCGAAATTTAGAGTAATTTCATATAACTATACTTAATCTGTAAGAACGTAATGGCGAAAACTGTGTTATAGCAAAGAAAATAACAATTACATATATAGTATGTATTGGAAGTGTGAGAGATCAAGCCGTAAAAAGAAGAAAAAATAAAATGTCTTTGCATCACGTATGATTTTTATCAAGGTATCGCTCAATATTATGTATAGATGCTTCTAGTATTAGGTAAGATCGTATTGATACGTACTTCTGTATTTTGAGTGGCATTGAAGTAAAAAAATCCTTTGTATTTAATCATAATGTTCTAGTTACGTTTATTTACTAGATATATATGTCCAACTTTATTGAGATAAAGAAAATAACATATTTTGCCAACAGGAATGTCACCTACCTGATTTCTTATTACGTACTTACTCGTAACGCAAAATTATGCAGTGTTTTATGCCCGAAACGTTTCTAGCACTTTGTTTATTACGTTTAACTTAGCATTGTAAGATTTCAATGAACGTTAATTATGCCTTAGTATTACGGGAAAAATAGCGCAGTGAACATACATATCATACAAATACAAAACTATAAAAATGAGTAGTACTACAAAACAGACCTACATCATAGGAGGACATAATAAAAAAAGCAGGTGTCCCAAATGTAGGAAACCGCAATCCACCGCGATCCGCTTAAACATTGCATTTCAAAGAAATGAGACGAAAATAATAACACGACAGAATATACGGCGTGACTCTCGCCCACATAATGCGGGGCGCTCCAAAAGTCTCACAGACAAAGCAATTTTGTTTGGCTCGAGATACCACACTATGAGGCAGTGTAAGACCTCCATTCATACGACCACTAACATTGCATATCCAACCAATCATAGATAAAATGTATACAATTAATGATAATAATAATTTATTGTGACATAATAGATATTTTTACAGAGTAGTAGTGAATCCATAGGTTCTCGAACTAGTATAAACTGTGTTTCGATAGCCAGTGGCTTCTCCCAAAAAAATGTGTAAAATGTTCAATAATTTTTTTTACCGGTTTCAAAAAAATGAGGGGGTTCTCTGTTCGATTGTATTTTTTATTATTTTATGTTTATTACCTCAGAAGTCCGTTATTTATGAACCGATTTGGAAAATTCTCCAGCGTTGGTTTCAGTATAGCTACGAAGTGGTCCCATATAAATTTCATCGATATTTGACCTTGGAATTCGAAGATACATTGAAGTCGGTTATTATTTTTGTTAAAATGTATACTTCTTAATAATGTACCTTTGCATGCATAGCACTATAAGCTTGTTAGGTATTGCTTGAGCTAGAAAGCAATGTGTCTTGGATAATTGTTATCGAAAGCTAAATAAACCTTTTAATACTATTTACAATTGAGGAAAGATCTGATAAAATTGCAGAATAAAAGAAGACGATTACCGAAGGTGAGTACAGGCTAACGAAAGATCCACAGTTTTCATTCAGAGAAACTACCTAGCCAACTTT
Organism: Petrophora chlorosata; assembly: GCA_951640565.1. NCBI lineage: Eukaryota > Metazoa > Arthropoda > Insecta > Lepidoptera > Geometridae > Petrophora > Petrophora chlorosata. The sequence goes on from OX621190.1 coordinate 8,960,764, forward strand.
CTAACTTCCAACTAGGTATATGCTTTGCTATGCAATTCCAGCACATCACCCGTGTCTACCAAGTTTTGACTCCAGCAACATCGGGGCTTTGGTACTGTCTACATTTATTATTCTGTGCACCCGACTTAGTTGGCATGTCACCCGCACTACATATGTGGATTGTGGACGAACGATAAGCTCTTCGTATACTTCGGAGATGTACCCCAGCTATTTTACTAGAATCACGAAATATGATTAGGTACGGGACTCTGCCTGAAGTTATTCAGATTAAAATGGGTGGGGGAACATAACGCGTGATGGGGTGTCGGGTCAAATGCTACGATAAATACGAGCCCTCCTTTATCTCTATGTTTCGCGGTAATTATGATTTGAAATGGTTGACGGGCGTTTCGTGGCGAACGTTTTACTGATGTATGGGTACGATAATATTGAAGTCAGCTTGTACTCGCTAGTAACTCGGTACCACAGCTTTGCCAGTTATTCTGCCACCAAGCAGTAGTGCGCAGGCATTACTGTGCGGTAGCAAGCGAACTTACTGGGCATATGAGACTTAATATCTGATGTCTCGGGGTGATGAGCGCAATGCAGTGCTACGCACTGCTTTTTATGGTAGGTTCTGGGTGGTCTGCAATTGTTTTGGGAAGGCGTGGCGCTTACCATCAGATGAACCACTTGCTCGTCTCATCACTCAGTTCCATAAAAAATAGTCACTTCTGTCTGACGTTAGGAACTTTGTAGTGATTCATCCTGTTAGAACCTACTTGTGTATATTTATTCATTTTTCAACATCTGGGAGATGGATCTGAGCAATCACTTCTCTGCCATTTACCTGTAGAGCTAATTGTGGTCCATTGTTGGCCATATCGTCGCTTAACATCAGTGAGATAGTGTGGCCAAAGATAGATCTATAGACGATAAAAAAGAAAATATGCTTACTGTGACATTTTCAACAAGCAACCCGCTCCGGCTTCGCACGGATGCAATTTACTATGTGGCCTAATTTTTTTTTGATGACTTGATTACAATACATTGAGTTTTCTTTGTTATACAAAAGTTTAATGTATTGTACATATTAACCTTCCGTAAAACATCTTTAAATGCGACAGTGAAAATCGTATTAAAATCCGTTACGTGGTTAAGGTGAAGTTAGAAACAGAAATGAGGACACGGCTAGCGACTTTGTTTTATATATTTAGATTAGAGAAGAGATTATTTAGAGATTTGCTTACCTTCTGGAGCGGGTGGTCTAGGCTGATAATGTAAATCTGTAACAAGAGAATTTCTCCATTAGTTGTTTTACTTCTTCAGCATTTTGTTATTCCATCACAGTGATCATATTCATAAAAACAGAAAGCCCGTAAAAAACGACAGCAAGACAAACCGATTTCATTATTAATGTTGTATCTACTCCATTGAATAATTAAATAATACACGTACTTTTAACAATATAACAACAACAACATTAATTTAACATTACATTTTCAGATTATTTTTTTCAGCAGAATAACTGGCAAAGCTGTGGAACCTACCCAGACGGCCGCCCGCATACGAGAGACCTACACGATACTATGGTATGGTCTAGTCTAGGTACTAATTTCATGAAAAATACTGCAACAGTTCTATACGGTTATCTTTCTGGTCGTCTGTTACATTTTGTACAAAACTCGTGTGGAGGTCATATGGTTAGCTAAACTACAATATTTATTTTGTCAAGAATAACAAACTTGACCAGATAACTCCGAACGTGAGCAAATAAGTATGAAAAGAATAATACGTTGACCTCGTCTACAATATTGTCCGTGTAGTTTATTTAAAAAGTAAGCGCATGTTTCATATTTGGAAACCTTACACAGTTTAATATTCAAGTACCTTGCCGATCACTATTTGTTAGTTTGAACAATAAAGACTTTATTATAATAACCACGTTACTACTTTTATTAAGTCACTTTCTTGTTTGTCTGTCTATCTGTCTGTCTGTCGTTCCGGGTGGAATCTTGCAACTTAAATTTCGAGCGCTTCCCGATCAGCTATCCGACTGAAACTTTCAGGACAGCTCACAGCTCAATAACAATGCATTCTAAATCCATAAAAACATGGTATTTAGTTATTTTTTTATTTTATACGAGTTTTTTTAATTTAAATGTGAATGTTTCAATTCAAGGTTTTAAGGTATTTTCTGCAAGAACGACACTTTCAAAGAGCATAAAAATGCCACGGGGAAAAATAATACAATTTCTTTTTTATATTACTCATCTAGGATTAACCCTCTTTGGCACCTGCTATCCAAAAGCGTATACGTAGGTACGTATGACAAAAGTTAGATATACATCGTATTATTTATACATTTCGGACCAAAAGGAATTTCTTAGGATTTCAATAACTTCACAGATTTTAATTTTACTTAGTACTAAGATACCAGTAGAGTAGCTTCGCGAGTCGTAAACAGAACGTAAGTGCTTAATAAGATTTTAATGAACGCCTTTAAATCCAAGTATGTTGAAAATTTCAAGATTCCCGTGAAAAGGAATTTTATTACGGACAAACATTACACACAATGTAATAGAATTACCCGCTCAAGCTTTGGGCAAGGGTTCACTCCCAACATCTTAACCTATTTCGTGGAAATGTGTCTATCCTATGAAAATACAAGACAGTAGTATAGAGGCCCCATTGTAACCCAAACGTCATTCTAGTGAAACATAGTGAAATAGACTCCAGCATGATTCAAAGGATCCTATTCCTAACTTTCTTAAAAATAATATAAATTTACTACTTTGTTACTTACCTTATAAGCCAAGACTTTTAAAACATTTTTTTTACTAGCTTATGCTGTCCCACTGCTGGGCAAAGGCCTCCCCCAATTTCTTCAACCTAAAAAACTATTATTGAAATTTATTTTAATCGTAGATCTTTGTACACATTTCATTAGATGCCAAGCCAAACCACAGAATTAAATTTAGGGGTAGAGAAGTTAACAATGAACTATAGTTCAGTTCTTCAAGAAGTATCAAGTATCGGTATAATCTGAGACCATTGCGGGAGAGCTGGTTAGAATGTTCTATGCGGTTACGGTTACAGTGAAGAGTTAATAACTTGAAGGCGACGCGACGTCTCAAAGTCTCAAACTAATGATTCACTGTTGTGAATGCTTGAAATAGTCGATACACTAGCACTAACTAAACTTCTTAAAGGTGATACCTTCTCTTTAGTTCGTCTCAATCCATAAACTTTAAAGATTAAAACCTCGCTATGATTTATTGAAAGAAATGCACTAGTCATTTTATATTTCAATTAGCAGCTTCACTTCTCAATGAATATTAAAGGATCAGGTTCATTAAAAGTTCTTTTAATCCAATTTTCTTCTCGTGAATAAAAATTAGTTTACCTCATCGTCTTGTAACGGAAGAAAAAAGGGGAGATGGGATTCAAAGGCGCCTTACGAGATCGTGGATTAATTTCGCTCTCGGGTAAGGAATATGTTTTGGAATGTGACACAAAGAGGTCGCGACTAATGGCTTCGCAGTCGCATTTGGGATAAATATAAAATACAAGCGGCTGAGCGGTCGCCGCAAGCCGGGTCGAGTCGGGCGGCGCGCCATATTGTTTTATTGCAAATTGGTTGGACGTAGACCGCGCCTGTCCTTTACATATACGAGGCTATTAAACTACGGGTAGTGTCCAGTCACGTGTTAAACGAATCCGATCGCTGCATACAATGTGAGACGGTGGGCGCCAGCCGCTGCTCGTGTCATGTAACTCAGGTTTTAGAAAACCGCCGCTGTTCAAACGCTGGTATTGCTTTATGCCAAACTAAATTTCCAGTCCGAGTTTTTTTATACCATTCGCCGCTTTTTAAGCGACGTGAAAGTTTCGCTTCTATTGTGAGCCATAAAAATGGCTAACGTTTGAATACTTGGCTCGGAGAAGAGATCTACATTTACCTTTATGGTTTTTCCGATTGAAGACTCTTTTATTTTACAGTTAGGCGAATCGAGTCCGTTAAGTAACTTTACTATAAATATATTCAATGAAAATTTTAAATAATACCTATAGGCGTAACATTTTAGTTAAATGATATAAATTAAATTAAGATCATACAAAATACACTCGAGAGCAATGAATCCGGGTCACTTAAAGAATGTTAAAAATCTCGGAAACTAAAAATGATAGGTTAATGCAATAAATTGTATTTAATAGACAATGTAATACTCCTTAAATGAAAGTAAAAAAAATATGAGTCGCCATACATTTTATTAACACAAAATTACATAAAGAAAAAAACTGCTGATCTCTCCTTAAAACAAAAATAGGAAACATGAAATTTTTGAACTTTATTACGATTTTCTTGAATTTTAATACTTCGTATTGCCTCCTCTTGCTTCCATTACTGCGTTTACGCGGTTTGGCATGCTGTACACCAAGTTCCTTATACGATTTTGGGGAATATTCTCCCATTCCTCTGTGAGAGCAATTTTGAGCTCACGAAGCGTGATTGGGGGAGGGTTTCGTTGTTTTACGCATCTGCCTAGCTCGTCCCAAGCATGCTCGATCGGGTTGATATCCGGGCTGCGCGCTGGCCACTCCATACGAGTAATGTTCATCTCTTGAAGGTAGTCATTCACAATCCTACCTGTATGAGGTCGGGCATTGTCATGCATAAATATAGCATCCTCACCTAAATTGACCATAAATGGACCAACGTGATCATTGAGGATTTCTTCCACATATCTTACGCTAGTTAAAGAGCCGTTTTCTATGATCACCAGCTCTGTGCGACTTTCAGAAGAAATTCCGGCCCACACAAGTACAGACCCACCACCGTAGGCTACTTTTTCTTCGATGCATGCTTGCTTGAATCTTTCCCCTGGTCTTCGATACACTCTGTGTCTTCCATCGTGCTTGTAGAGCATAAATTTTGATTCGTCGGAGAACATAACTTTTGACCAATCTTCAATACTCCAATTTACGTGGCTCTGGGCATATCTTAGTCTCGAAATACGATGCCCACGCTCCAGTTTAGGGCCGTTTGCAGGTCTAAGGGGTTTTAAGTTAGATTCAGCAAGCCGACGTCTTACTGTCCATGCACTTGGGTTACTTCCTCCGAGGCGTCGAAACTGATTGGTGAGTTCAGTTCCTGTGAGAAAGCGATTTCGAAGCATGGTGTTCACCAAGTATCGGTCTTCTCGTGCTGTGGTACACCTGGTTCTGCCCGTTCCTGGTCTGCGTAGGTTAGAACCAGTTTCTTCGTAACGTCGGAGAACTCTTTGTACTGTTGACAGCGACACACCGACAGTCCTGGCTGTATCGCGCTGACTCCGGCCGGTTTCCAGCATTGTAAGTATTCTGGTGCATTCTTCAGGCGTAAGCGACATAATTTCAGCTTGAATAATGAATATAGAGCACTATCAACATGGTTTATGTACCCACATAAATGACAGATTACAAACAAAAGCAAAACCAAATGCTGTAATTTCGTAGTTCCATCTTCGAAAGTGGCCCTTTTTCAAATTTGATTTTTTTATGATATAACTTTACAATAACTAAGAAGTTTTAATACCTTCATTTAAGGAGTATTACATTGTCTATTAAATACAATTTATTGCATTAACCTAGCATTTTTAGTTTCCGAGATTTTTAGGATTCTTTAAGTGACCCGGATTCATTGCTCTCGAGTGTATAAATGGCCAGAATAACACAATCAATTCGTTTTATTTATTCTACCAATATAATATGCGTGAACTAGATCCTTGGTTCAAGACTGAACCATTAACAGTTAATTGTGAGTTTTAGTTTCATTCCGTCCGTTGGCGTCGTAACAAAATTTCATGATTGATTTATGTTTCATTCCACAACAAAATGGTAACAGTGAGATAAGATCAATGCAATATCATTACTAGATTATCGGATGTCAGCGAGGGTTCATGTTAAATTTTATGAATCACGCACCTCCTGTTCCAAACTATACAATAATTGTGTATAATGCTATAATTTATACAACGCAAAGGGAAGCCTTTTATGAACCCACATGCCTTTGCCTGTTATGAATCATACGTTGGACTAAATACATATACATTTATACATTTCTTTGTTTATAACATGTATCTACAAGTTCATGTTAAATCTCTAGTCCTTGACTTTGCTTTCAAGTATATAACTTATTTTATTCCAGTTGACTTCTCAAAGACACGACTAAATTGCTTTCAGTGAACTCTTTTAAGAATGTCTCTCACAGAAAGAATATTTACTAAAAAGAAATGTTCAGAATCAAATGCAAATTTTGTTTCGTATCGCTAAACACGAGTTGAAACCGCAATTAAAAGCGATTTCAAGATAGTCCAAGTACAGCCATAGATCTAATGAAGCATTAGACACGGCCGGCGGCCACATCGAGCCTTTTGCTCGCAAGTGCGTGATTGCGCTTGACACCCGTAATATCCGGCCGCTCGCTACTGCCCACCGATGGTATCAATTTCAATTTGTTGCGGCGCCATAACAGCCGCCTCTGCTCGATTCGTTGTATGAATCGATTTCGCTCCAGTTTCCTGTTGCGTCCGCATCGGACTTAATCTCGGATCGTTCGATTGAAATGCTCGCTCGAAATCATTGCTGTTTATACCGATATCTATTTAATTTCGCGTTCGATGGAATTCAATAAAACGGAGATTTATGATAGGAATCCAAATAATTCCATTCCGAAATACGATTAACATTAACGGGAATGGTTCTGGTAAAGTGTTTAATAGGCTGCAATGTTATTAATGTAGGCGGAAGAGGGAATTGGACTGTATAAGCCATTTTCGAGTGGTCTTATTCGTGGATATCTATATCTTGCAGATTAGAATGTGATGAGAGTTTTGCGTTCAAACGGCGTGAAAATTAATCGATCGATTAGCCATTCTCGCACGGGTTCAAAGCTAAAGTCGAACGTGACTCGTGAACCAGTCCCCTGCCGCACCGGCACTGCCAGTCGAAATTAATTCTGCCGTTAAAAAACGAACGATCCGTTCCGAGTTTTCAACAATCTATTGCATGGGATTCCGAATAACTCTTCGGTTGTTGCAGTATGTACGTGCATACCGTGGTGCGGTATTGTTATGTACGGAAATATACGACTTCGAATATTGCTCCAGTTATTGCGTTTAGTTTGCGTATGAGATATCAATACCGTTAGGAAGGTTTATTGGCAATTTCGGAGATTAACCCTCTCATATTAGGTAGGTAATGTGAGATGGAGCTTGAAAATGAATAACCAACAGTATGAAATTATATACAATATCAACACAAAATAAGTATTGTTTCATTATTTCCATTCACAAATTTACGGCATTTAAGCAAACTTGTTAATTTAATGGACTAGCTGATAACCGCAACCCCGTCCGCGTTATATTGGGTTAATAGTTATTCCTTATGCAGCTGTTTGTTTCCAAGGGATGAAAAGTACCCTATGTCGTGTACAACCAAATTTCATCAAAATCTGTTCAGCCATTACAGAGGTAAGTGGTAACAAACACACATACAGACTTTCACATTTATAATATTAATAGGATTTTAGAATAAGCCTACATCACAACATAATGTTGCAATAGACTAATATAATTACGATTATTTATTTTCTAAAAAACTACCTATGGATGGTATAAAATATAACACAAAGCTCATTATACTACAGACTCCTGAATGTTCTTTATTTATTATAGTATCTCACTAGCAATATATTACTTTAACACATACATAAATAATACCACGTAAGTGTTTATCGTCGCTCATCCGAATATTTAAGGTACTTCCTTAATTCCGGTGGCTTCGCCGCAATATCAAAATCCGAGTCGTTGCGCCGCCCAGAGTGCCACTAAAATTAATGTGCTGCCAGAGAGAAAAACGAGCGGAACCCGCCATCCATACATCCACATCTACACACCTCCATTTACTAGGATAAAATCAAGTTTAAGTTTTAAGAGTACCCTTTAGTGATGGTTGACTTTTTTCTCGGGTAATGTATTGTTCTTCCACTTCTTTTGTTTTCTTTTGTATTCGTTAATATAACCTAGATCTAATATTGTGTTCAACATTTTACCGGGATATATGCAAGATGAACCCTTACGTAATGGACGATTAATTTATTTGTCAACTATTTTTATTCATTCATATTTCTTGAGACTATATCACTTGTTTAAAAAAAGTGCATTTAAACGCAGAATATTCAGCAAAATAGATTGTTTGATTGATTGATAACGCTTTATGGTGCACCAACAACAATTTGATATAAATACCTACTGTTTATAAAACTAAATTGATCCTGAAACATATCCTGTGTTTTATAACAGCGTAATACCTATGTATTACGTGAACTGGCACATTGGAAACTGCAGTCACATATCCCACTAAACCGATTAATTCGATCAACTTGATCATTGAATCCATTGACAGAGCTATCGACACCGCGTGTACAGTGAAGAGTCGCTACGATGTTGTAGAGAGGCAAGTGCGTGTCGATATTTTGCATTACTTCTATTTCAAATTGCTATATTTTGTTTAATAATGTTTAGGATGGAATTTGCTAGTCAATACGTACCAGTGCTACTTTGATTAATGTGATCCATTTATATTATTTGCGATAAATATACCTTGGGGGAGGCATTTGCCCAGAAGTGGGACAGCATAGGCTAGAAAAATCCTAAATGGAGAAAACATCACGAGTCATGTCCAGGAACCATTAAAGTCAAGGACACGTGAAATCCACCGACCCCATTGTGGCCATTACGGTGATTTATAGCCCACATTCCCTCTTCGGAAAAATGTCTTTAATTTCAGCATGTCTTGTGATAAAGAATAAAATTGATACAAATATATTTTTTACTAAATATAAACGTAATATAAAGCAATAGGTACTTACAATTATTTGTCAATAAAAACCCTGTTGAAACTCCCAGAAGGACTAGAAAAAACAGCAGTAGAAGAACTATCAGCGCAGGTCTGCAGTAGTGTATCCAACAGTAGTCTTCTGAATTCGCAGCTGCCGGAGGATTTGAAGACCACGAACAACACTTGCAAGAAGACTGGGTAGGAGAATCCGCCCGTACCACTGCACTATTCCCTTGCTGATTCACTATCACACCTTGCACTGGAGCTTCACTCCCTTGTCCGTACATCGCACTTTTCTCCGATAGCCGTGCGAAACCTGAACTATCATCCTCATGAGGATTTCCATACACTCCGTAAGACGCCACCATGTCGACCCCCGACAGTGACCTCGTTGCTTCAGTTCCCGCACTATCTTGTACAACATTATTGTCAGTAGTAGGCCAACATTCACAAGAGCACCGGTCCTCTTTCCGCCTCTGCCGCGCCTGGGTATCGGCCCGTCTAATAGGGACCTCGCTTTTCTTTTCCTCTTCCTTCTTAATTTTGGCATCTTGAGGTATAGTTTCGTGGCTGACGTCATAGTTTGATTGTAAGTTTTTATGGTTCTCTATATACCAGTGCCTCTCTTCCGCTCGAAGAGTGGTATCGTTGTTGCCCTCGTAAACATCCGCGTAATTGGAAAGTGGGTGGGACGATGGACTATACACAGGGCCGGCAGTGAGCTGCCCGTACCCGCGCTCGTACTGCGGCGGCCGGTTATTGCTCGCGTAATATGTTGTGGATACAGGCACGGTATAATCGTAGCCCGGCCTGTTCATCTTCAACGCTCAATCGCCTCATTTGAGCTTATGTTTCATTGCGAAATACATCGTCAACTTAACTGTAAAAGCGGTTTAGATTAGTAATAATCTCTAGAATTGTCGCTGATTAGCGATTAAACCCTGACTGTAGAAAATGAGGTAAATCTATCTTTATGCATCTTACTATGATGTTATTTGAGATATTATCTTCCACATATCATAATAAAATATTAGATAGATGTGCAGGTAGGTACAACGCTAAATGAGCTCCCCCTTTGGAATATAATTCGACAGGCAAACATCGCTGATTTTGTTACGCGTCACAGCCAAAGGCAGAAAGTTATAGAGCAGAATACACATCTGTTTATCTCAATTACCTCCTCTTGTTGGGCGGTGGTATTTATCTTTTGTATAACACAGCGCGCGCTCACCCGCCACGTAGACAAAGAAGTAGCGACGTGAGTAAATAAGGCCTCCCTACATTAACCGTATTTATTCCCCTGATTTTGACACGTGAGAGTTATGTAACCAAATTACAAAAGGAACAAGGTTAAGTAGGGGCTGATAAGTATCTTAGAAAAGTTGTGATTTAATTACGCCTACTCTTTGTGTAGGTGAAACAAAAGTTACTGTCGGTTAATAAAAGATCATTGACCTTTTCAGTTGGAGTGAATAGAAAAGTTTCGTCGTGAATCCCTGCGATAACTAGGATAATCCGTTTCAATTAATTAAATTAAAAACAAACAGAAGTCATTACATAAAAGTTGGGGACAGAAAGTTTAGGCTCGCACTGGCCCAGTTGTAAATTAAGGGTCTGTCCACAATCTGGGCATTAATTACTCCGCCACTTGTTACACATATTTTTGGGCGTAGTTTGGGTGTGTATCTACTTTACATATAGCCATTTGAAATCATTATTTCCAACATGCTGCGGAACTCTTTACAAAATTATGAGAAAAAAGCAAATACGAGTATATTAAAAAAAATATTATTTGATTTGTAATTCCTAACGTATTTAATACAAATTAATACACAAATCTATCACAAACAGCGTATTGGATCAAGTCAAGCATTATAGCTTGTAGAACCTTCATTACAAATATATAGAATTCCTCGCGTTACAGCGATTCGAGCTGTTGAATCGAACGGGGTGAACCACCCCTAACCGGTTGAACTATAAAACCTGGGTATTATTGCAACGCTACTGTATGTAGTGTTTTACATAATATTGTAGTTTTATGCTGGAGTGTAGTGGACTTTACATGTACAATTTAGGTGTTGAGTTTCAGTACAATATCTAGAAGTCCGTGTGATATTCACCCGACATAATAAAGTAGGTATTGCACTAACTATTTTAACAGGTCGGTATCGCGAGATCGTATCCGAAACGACAGTAACTGTAGCCGGAGCCAATTGTGATGTACTTGTTACGGCCCAATCTTTATTTGTTAGCTTTACAGCTAGAGTAGTAGAGTATAGGGTTCAATTAAATATTTGATAAAAGGTTAGACTCACGTAGTTTGTCGAATTAGGCGACCTAGGTCTTCAGCATTTCGCAGCGTATATAATTTCACCTCTGATGAAGAGCATAGGATATGCAAAAACCTAGGTCGACTCAAACCACGTGAGTCCTTTTTAGGATTACGCAGCCAAAGTGTAAAACAGGATCTTATTACTAATACTCCGCTGTCCGTCCGTCTGTCTGTACGTCTGTCACCAGGCTGTATCTCATGAACCATGATAGTTAGACACTTGAGATTTTCACAGATGGTGTATTTCTGTTGCCGCTTTAACAACAAATACTAAAAAATAGAATAAAATAAATACTTAAAGTGTTTTTTTTGCTCGTTTTAGCTCGATATTGATAACGGCAACAGGTAGACGCTTGAAATATTCACAGAATATTTAGTTATATATTCACTTTAAATATGAATAATTAAATTAAAATAAAACAAATATTTAAGTGGGGCTCCCATACAACTGACATGATATGATATGATATGACAGACATGATGGCCTTTTTATAGATAATGGTACGGAACCTTTCGTGCGCGAGTCCGACTCGCACTTGGTCTGTTTTTTTATGGACGTTACTGATGAGCGAGTACGTTGTTCGCCTGATGGTAAACTTCACGATTGCCCATAAGAATTGCAGTGCCACCCAGAACTTAATACCATAAAAAGCATTGCGTAGCACTGCATTGCGCTCATCACCCCGTAACATCAGATATTAAGTCTCATATGCCCAGTAATTTTGGCTACAATGCCCTTCAAACCGGAACACAGTAATTTTTGCGCACTACTGCTTGGCGGGCGAATAACTGACAAAGCTGTGGTACCTACCCAGACGGCCTCCCGCAATCGAGAAACCTACCATAATTAAAGTCATTTTGTGCTAGCCGTTTTATAATTCACTAGCTGCGCCCCGCGGTTTCACCCACAATTTCCCGGTATAAAAGGAGCCTATGTGATTTTCCAGGACCTAAAGTACCTACATATCAAATTTCATCAATATCCGTTCAGTAGTTAATGCGTGATTGAATAACAAACATCCATACTAATAAACTTTCGCATTTATAATAATATTATATAAATATAATAGGATAGTTCATTTATTTATTGCATTCATATACATTAATTTGTCATTTATAGGTTTTAAATAATATGGTAGGTAGGTACATGAGCCCTGTAAGAGCGTTGGCAATTAAGTGCGAGTTTAATACATTCATTGTAATGATTAAAATATAATTACTTCCATTATAAAAACAAATGTTCAATTAAATTAAACAAATATTTTATTTCAATCAAATGACAGTATGATGTCAGTATAAATAATAACAATAAATATTTGTAGTCATTACATACATTGTTTATCAAGCAGAGCCTACTATAGGGCCTACCTATAAGACGTAGTAACATTTAGTTTTCTTTGCTATAAGGTTCAATAGTGAGGTATAGTCTCAACAGGGGAAAGTTAATAAGCTGCTGTTCTCTTATTATTTATTGTAATATTTACATCGATGATTATAAAATATATGTACAAAGGCGAGCTTAACCCTAAAAAGAGTTTTCTTTCAGCAAACCCTTAAGGAAAGAGAACTGTCACATGAGTAAATAGGTTTCAGTGTACGGTTACAGTTTGACAAGAAAAAATCAGCAACTATAATCATAAATATCTGAAATAAATATCAGTAACTAAATATATAAATATAATATATACAAAAATAAATATATCTATACAATACATAACTATAAGGAGTAATACATACATAAGTACTTATAAACCGAAGCTATAAGGAAAGGTAATGTTTTTTAACTCTTGTTGCTGTTGTGAAAGTAAATCATGTTATTACGATAGTGGACAGTTCCACTAAAGTAAAACGGTAGTAGGCTACCTATACAGGGTACTTAATGCTGACACACTTTCAGCCTCTACCCGGTAATCGCCAGATGCCGTACAAATTTCAGCCTTTCATCGTCACGTAATATTCACTGCATATACCTTAATAGCACGTCAAATTAACTACTTCGATGCGTGAAATAACATCGCTTACTTAAAATAACTCGATATAAAAATGTAGGTATTTTATATTACGTGAGAATTTTATAGTGACATTTTATTAATAAAGGTCAATCAATCAATCAATCAATCAAAAGTTCTTTATTCAATTTTGTCGTCACAGACGCACTTATGAACGTCAATTATTACAATGCCTCTACCACCGTATCGGAAAAAGAACCACTAATCAGAAGATACGGCAAGAAACTGAGGGGCATATTTTTTAGAACTTTTGTAACAATATTTTATGTTTGTTTTTGACAGTATTATTTTTCTTATGTGCCAGTTGGCTACTTGGCAGAAGCGGAATGGTCCATGCATCTTTGTCTTCTATGTAATTACTAACTGCATAGTATGCTTTTTTCATTAGAAGGTGAACAATAATAAAACTTCATACAATGGGATTAATGATGAATTGATGCAGCTCCAGGTAAGTGCTAACACACATCCAAATATACTAATGCTGCTGCTGCAGTTAGAGCGTGTGTATGTGTGCAGTCTAACAGTGGAAATGTTTAATCAAGTCAAACTCAAAAAAATTAAGTCCTTTTTGGCTATCAATTACATTGTACTAAGTTATACTTTAGTTTTTTTTTGTGGTTTTGTTTTAAATAAATAAATAAATGAGTTTGTTATTTCTAAACTTTATGTTAAATTTCTGTTTTATCCCTGTCGAAACAATAATAAAAACACCCGATTCAACGTGTATTTTTATTTTTTTGTTTATTCAATCCTAAAATACAAATTTTACACAAAAAGCTAAACTCAAGCGTAAATTCTACAAAAACCAAATAACTTACCCCAATTTTTGTTAAAGTGATCAATTCAATAAAACATACGCTGATGTTGCAATGTAAAAATTGTAACCTTTCCTACTAGCATAAAAAATATTGAAGGGTATCCGTGGAAAGACCATAAAATATTGCCCAAGTGTAATAGGAACATAAACTAGGTAAGCGAAAAAATGCTCTCGTTTGCCTTTATCTTTGATTCACGAGTCCGCCGAACGTGTTGACGTTAGTGGGCGTAAACGTAGCACAACGTAAAACGTAGTTTCATTTACGTCGGGCTGTTTTATGAGAGAAAAGCGTCAAAAAGTTGATGATGGTACACTTTGTGGCTAAACCTTTTGCAGTTTTTAACAGTAATGATGTCCTAACAATAATATTTTTTTTATTATACCGAGTGACGAAACGAGCAAGTCATTTGCCTGATGGTAAGCGCCTGGCCTGCTCATAACAATTACAGTTCCACCCACTTTTAATACCATAAAAATCATTGCGTAGCACTGCATTGCGCTCATCACCCCGAGACATGAGATATTAAGTCTCATATGCCCAGTAATTACGCTGGCTACAATGCCCTTCAAACCGAAACACAGTAATGCTTGCACACTATTGCTTGGTGGCAGAATAACTGGCAAAGCTGTGGTACCTACTCAGTCGGCCTCCCGCATACGACAGACCTACCACGAGTAACAACTAACGCAAACTGCCGCTATCTACTGAAAAACTAATATTGACACTGCGGTTTTAGTAACGGATATGCCTACTCATATAAGCACTACAGTAATAGCTAAAACCATTTCAACGTACAAATAAAACGTTATTTGGTTAGTTATACGTGTGGGGTATTAGAATCGGATCAGACTAGTGATTTGGGATCATGTTTCCAGCGATTACGCAGCGAATTCGCCGCGCACCTGCGGTGGACACGCCCCGAACTCGCGGCGAACACGTTGCCGTGCTGCGAGTTCGCTTCATGTTCGCCGCAAGTTACTAATCTGATCTCTACCTCTTCATCAGCTCATTAAGTTCCCACTGCTGGGACACGGACCTTCCCTAAAAAACTAAAAATTCTGCTAGGGTATTTTGTATCTGTCTAGCGTGTATCGCCTCTAACGAAGAGACAGACATTTCAGTCGTCCAACGTAACACTACAGTAGCACACGGATTTAGTCAGATTTTGGGGGGGGGAGAGTAGTGGTTTTACAAAGGTCAAAAAACAAGAGAGTCAGTCATATGCTTAACATACTAGCGACCTAGCCCTTCTTCCACCATATAAACTATTCTGTAGTTCTTTAAATAACGGTGAAAAGCGCATCGAAATCCATTAAGTACATGGACTACTGGAGATTTTGAATTTTGCTATATTTTGTTTCAATGGGGTGGGTTTGAGCCCCCAACCCATCTTCCCTTGATACGCCTATGTCGACTGGGTCAAATCTATTACCATTGCAGACACTGGTAAGTATCTGTTTGTAAATGCATGCAAATAGCTGGAGCGTTTACCTAAGTAACGACTTTTACCTAAATGTCCCTGTTACCTAATAGTGAATAGGTAATTTGCAGATAGAGAAATGCATTTTCATCGGCGCGATTACTGAGAGACATGGCACTTTTACTTGCTTTGAGATACTTGAAAATCTTCTTATGCTCAGCAGTCGTTTCCATATATTTTATCTTGCATGGAACGGCTGCTTAGACTAAGTGATTGCAATGACATATTTAAACTAGCAGACAAACAGTTTTCACTTATAGAAAGCTTGATAAATGTGAATATAGGTATATATTATAGTACCTACGGAAGTACAAAATTACTGAAGAACACAATCGTAAAAAACTTATAAATTTACCAGTTATTTTTAGTGAGAGTCATATCATTTTATAAAAACACATCTAGTAAGTTTTTTTTAACGAAAGTCAGCAATGTGACTTGCAATCGTTCGACTAATGTAAAGCGCTTGCCCATAAAAATATTAGATTTATGGGTCGTCTGCACCTACTTCGTATTTTTTATTTTATTTATATATTAAGGAAATCAACAGCGTTACAGAAAAAGCATAAGAAATACATATATGTACATTTTATACAAATAATGAGGCAAATATAGATTACCATAATTAAAACAAAACTTAATTAGACGTAAATGATGTTATACATCCATAAGTGCACCAGTACCTAAATGCTAATATGGGCATCACAACTGCATTGCTGCATAATTTTATTGTTTTAAGTTTAACATTTATTTAAGCTGAGATATTAAGTTTGATATTCTAATGCAAATTAAAGATGAATTAAATTGAAAAAAAATATAATTAAATAAATTATTTTTGATATCTACAAGGCCTTAGTCTCTACCTTTATATTCGAAACTGAATAGGCGTCATAAGAAAGATCAAAAAGTTAACAACTACTATAAATAAATGTTAATCTAATTACGTTTAAAATGTAGGCAAGAAGTAAACTCCGCTTGAATTGCGTACGATGACAAAACAGCTAATGTTCTTTCAAAACAATGTTGTTTACCAGATATAAAAAGTTTTGGATAAAAGACGTATAATTTCAAACTTTCGTGAAGATGCCTTACATCTTGACTCTTCTTTAATTTTCTTTTATTTGGGTATAATTTTTTAAACGGGAAAACAACAACGCCTTAAAGTTTCCTATTACTTCAATGAATCCTTATAAAAAAACCTCACATTTCTCTTTCTTTTTAGGGGAGAGGCATAAAATACATTTTAAGTATAAGATGTTTAGAAAAATCTTGATGTGGTGAAGAAATAGATAGACAAATAAATAACAGAGGCTGTTCAGAAAAATCTTGTAAAAAGTTATTCAAGAGCTTGTATGATTCGAGTCAATTTGACACACGATCTCGTGATACCTACTCTGTGTTTTCTCAGATACAACTCTCAAATACTACAACCAGAGTAATAAAATATTAAACTAAGTTAACGAAACAAAGCGTAGTAGCGTAGATAGTTTCAGAAATAAATGTAATTTACACATACGAAATTTAAGCTAAATTCTGTCTGATAAGACTAGTTTTTGTTAGAAATTGTAAGTATTATTCGAACCACAACATCAAGTTGAATCAGTAGTTCGTAATGTGAACAGATGTTGTGTTAGTTAGAATAACTTCGTGTTTCCGCCTGGATTAATTTAATGTTTAGATAGGTTAATAGATATAGAAGTCAGAATGTTCACAAAAGCGTATCTCAGTCCCAACTTAGATTATTTTATTTTAAGATCAACAATGAGCGAGCCTAAATAAATAGTTTATCCATAACTTGAATGGGAATAAGTAGGAAGCTGTTATAACGCAGCAGAGATCAAAGTTTATTATTAGATCTCAAAAGAATATATATTTCTAAAACTTAAGAAGGAATTGTTTTTGTATTAGACTCTGTCATATCAGTAAACAACGGATTCTTCAGCGCAGAGACTGCTGTATTTTATAAAAATGTAAAAAATAGCCAAATGTATGAACTAAAGTAATGACTGAGTATTTTTTTTTTAACATTGTATCGATCTTGAGGAAAATAAGTAGAAGTACATCAATTTTTTTCAGTCATTGTCAGTATTTAAAACGATAACTGACACATTTTAACGTTTTTGTAAAGCCAAATTAATGTGTTGCAAGAATTACTGGCTGCATTATGAAAAATCAACCATTGTTTTTTTAAACTATGAAAAAAATTGTTTAAAATTGCATCCTATATTTATTAATCATTATTACTTAGTGCAGAAAAAATGTGTGAAAAATAATAAAGTGGTAAAATCCAGGACCGACCGTCATAACCTTGCCCAGGATCAAATTGTATTTGCACTTGAATCGATATCGATAAATTTACTCGAAAATCCTCTAGCCCGTAGATTTTAATGAAAAAAGATCAATTTTCGGGAACCAATTTACCACCTACGCATGTATAAAACTCTCTCAAATAAAATGTCTAACTTGTTCAAACACAGATCAATTTAACCAAAAAGAGTTGCGAACAACCAAATTTACTCGAAATCAAATTATATTCGTACCAAACTTCTCGATTAGATCCATGCTCGAAACAATAGCGCGTCAAATAAAACCTCGAGTTCCATTCTAAGCGAACGAATTCAATGAAACGTTTTATTAAGTTCTCGGGCTCTTATTCGCGTTTTTAGAGACCGATAGAAACGTCAGGAATAGAAAAAACAAAATAAGTGAGTGCCGCTGAATGTTACGAAACTTTTTTAATTGCTTCAGTAGGCAATTGTTTCGGGCCGAGATAAATTGAGGAAGAAACGAGGACAAGTCAGAGTAGGTACTAACTTATTTAATATAGATCTAAATAGCTCATTTGCTTTAACTTTTTTGGGTGAAAATCAATATAATAATAAATTGTTGACTCAGACTAAGACATTTTGCTTTTAGCGCGCATAATAGGCCCCATTGATTTTAGAACAATTTGTGTGCATTATTACAACTAACAAATTGACCATACGAAAATACCCTTCCTTTTTGTAATTACCACTTTCAAAGTATTTAAAGAAACTATCAAGATAGAAATAACGTAGCCTTATACAAAATAGAAACGTTTCTATTGTAGAAAGAAATTAACTAGCGACGGTGAAAATACGAGAAAAAAGAGACCCCGAACATACGATGGATACAATGGCAAACAATAGAAGTTCAAATATTGTAAAGTTATTATTAACTGGCCTTCAAAATATAAATAGTACCTATATGAAAAATAGCCGATGGTTTATGATATGCATGAGAAAAGATTTAGAATTTTGTAGAATTTTTAAAAATGTAGGTTGATCTAATAATTTTCATAAATTGTAAACACGTGGTTGTCTATACTTATTGACCCTACTAGATCGGTCAAGCCTACTGACTATAAACAATTTGAACTTGTTGAAAGGTTAATCAATCAGTCAACTAAGTTAGTATACCTTAGTCAATTTTCAGAAAATGTACCTAATAAATTTTAAAAAGCGTTGCCACTATTTTTTCAAATTGTTTGATGTATCAGCGAACGCGGGCAAAGTAAAGCAATTCCAGACACGATGCGGGCAATGTAAGGACAAAAAGGGAACTTTGTCTTAGTAGCCCCTTTTACTTTTTGTGTCTTGTCTACGTCGTAGCACCGCGTAGCTGTAGCTATCACATATAGCTATGTAGGTGTAGGTATGTAGTTACGGCTGGCTTATAGCGGTAGGCTTTCGTAGACCTTAAGGAATATTTATATAGGTACTTGTGTCTTTAGTGCTACTTAGGTTAAAGACTGTGTAAGCTTGTAAGCTGTATATGGATATAATATGAGGTTTTAGTATTAAAAACGCTTGTGTTTATAACATAATAATAATTTGGCTTAGTACACACCACAATATTTTTTTTCCTTATTTGTTATTATGTTAATAATAATGCGAGTTATATGTAGCTCTAAAGCAGTAAAAATTAGTCCTATCGTTAATGCACCCCGAAATATCGACCACGTGGTATAAAAAGTGTAAGCGAACATTTACTGTGTAAAATTTCAAAAATAGCAAAAAGCCTGGCTTATTTTTGTCGCCTTATATACCAAATGGGGTCATTAAAAAAGCGTTTCTCTAAAATTAATGACACATGGTTTAAAAATAGCCCATGTACTTTACGTTTGTTAATAATAACCAGTTGTTTTAGAACTAAATCAGAGAACCAATTAACCGTAGAATTCATTCCTAGACTGTCTATAGATATTGCATACTGAGTACATCGAAATTATTTTCCTGTTAATTCCATTAAGGGAAGCTCTTCAAGTATCGTCATAACTACTACCAAACTTAATTTATTCATACAGTGGTTTCAGAATAAAAGCATCATACCACATTTCACTAATTAGTAAATCAATTAGCCTGATTAAATTTAAGTAGACAAAATAACATCATAGTAACGTCATCAAATTATTCACGTGACACCAACTAGTATACTCCAATCATCGAAAGTGGGCGACAAGCTGAAGCCGGGTGTCAAACGAGTGCACCCATACAAACATCTCACACATTACATGGAACTGCACAGTCACACGATCCACTAAACAGCGCGATACGCTTTCCAGTTCTCAGAATCATAAATGTCCCCATTATAGTTCATGAGGATAAGTTCGAAATCCGAATAGTCGTTACGGTTACGATCGCGAGCAAAGGAGGCCAAGCGAAGGGGTGGCGTCGTTCCTTCGCCACAGCAAAGCGCGAACTGACAGCCGCCCGAGGAGCGAACCCCGCCCGCCCTCGCCTCCCGCTCTGTCACCGCCACCGGCACTCTTCCCCCAAATCCAGTCGAGTTTTCATTAATGTTGTTATCTGTGTAAAAGTTCCACCAAGTCAAACTAAGAACGCGAGCTTTAATTAACTGTCCGTAAAATAGCTAAACAAACGCCAAGATCCGACACGACAGCCTTCAGTAGTTATCAGTCGAGCGCGACTTCGAGAATGGGGCGGCGGGACGTTGATTGACTTTCAATACGATATTGGTAAACAAGGCTACGATATAGATAGGCATTTACAAATTTACGAAACACATTGGTATACGTGACTCGCTTATGTTGAAAAAATAATACTCAACGAACTGGGGTCTAATCACTTATTCTACTTCTGATAAGTATTTTGGTACCTAACATAAATTTTGTAACAAGTTGTAATTATTATGGTTTATATTCACCTGGTCATTACAAGTTCTTATAGAGTTGTTC
Organism: Petrophora chlorosata; assembly: GCA_951640565.1. Classification (NCBI taxonomy): domain Eukaryota; kingdom Metazoa; phylum Arthropoda; class Insecta; order Lepidoptera; family Geometridae; genus Petrophora; species Petrophora chlorosata. The sequence goes on from OX621190.1 coordinate 8,981,480, forward strand.
AGTATTTAACATTTACGTGTGTTTCAAATAAAACCATAAATCATAGTCATAAACCATTTATTGACATAAAGTATGATGTATGTTAATTATGTACAGTTTGTATAGACTCGTAAAAAATATTATTTTTAAGAAAACGTAATCAAACGTAAGTGTATGCATACACCTCGAAATTAAACCCCTAAAATAATCGTATCATTTTAATTTATATCTTATTCGACCCAAATACATTCAGATGTTATCTGAATATCTGAATAACCTTACAACCTGGTAGGCAGGTACGCTTTCAACCGTCTTCCATCGATTGAATCCGGGCACAAATTGTAAGAATTATTGATATCGCGCCGGTGGCTCATACAAAAAGTTTATAAAAGGAAGTGGAGCGAACAAACTGGCTGGGAACAAACTTTACGCCGGGACGCGACGCGAACGTGGACGTTACTTATCTGCCGCCGCCGAGCTGACAGCTGCAGATGAAAAATTGAAATTGTGTGAGAGATAAAACTACCTAACTGCCGCTGCAATGCCGGGCAAACAATGTGGCGACAACAACGACTTTTACCCCACATTTTACAACTTCATTTCTGGCTTCATATTTTGAACTTCAAATCGGTGTATAGCTTGTCTTGTTATCTTCAAGTCAACCAAAACGAGATTCTGAAATTTATTCTCAAAGCGTATCACGTTTCGGGGATCGGATATTTTTATTTTCTCTACAATATAACCGTACAGCAACGTCAATCAAACTACTAGCGCAAACAACGAGTATCGCTGCGCTATCTAAAAATAGAGTGAAAAAGTCAATATGCAAATATGAGTGATTCCGCTTCCGGTATCAATTCATCCGGGATAGCGACGTTGAATAGCGACAAGTGATGCGCGAGAAAGCATGCAATAATAACGAGGCGCCCAAAACGTCAGGCGACCCTTCTCTATTTATGGGCCGACTTGGAAGGCCACGTGAAAAGTCTCGCGTAAATCAAAGTCATAAATTCTCCTATCGTGAATGAACATTTCTCAGCGCGGACGTCTAAACCGGGTGAATGGATAACGTCGGGCCCGCGCGCAGGATCACCTCTAGCGAGTCATTTGCTTTTGTTCGTGAGGCAATTAATAACTTGCAGGAGGGCGTTTTCGAACCGCAGTCGGGCGCCATTCGCGTATCAGTAATGATCTAGCGCCGCTACGGCCAACCTCCGGTTCTGCTCTGCTATCGATCATATTCAGTTAATGAACGGCACATGTGAAGGCTCCAAGCCCGTTCAGTATTGGGCTCGAATCTAAGCTCTTGACGTTTGATTTAATACACGCTCCGAACTGATTGTATTTGGCAGCGTCGATTTACTGGAATGAAGGTTCCGCACGATAGGATCTTGTTTTCCTCAATTGCTGAGGGAATTTGACAGTGCTGCCCTACGAGTGGGAATTCCAAAAACGATGTTAGTCGTCGCCCCATGCACGGTTGTATCTTTGACGTGGAAAATCAAATCCCAATATTCGCAGAGCTTAATTGCTTGCATAGAACTATGTAGTTTGAAATGCTTTTGAATCAAAGCCAGTTTTACTTGCTAATACACCCAGTCTATACATAAGTATCTACTTTGTATACAGTATAGTTACTGTAGCATTTTAAAAATGGTCATAATTTCAAAGCGTATCAGGCTACATTCACACAATCTTTCAACGCGTCATAAATTCGTTTCCTACGAAAGCATTAAACTTTCAGCTAATATTTTCAGTGGCAAGGGAATTCGTAAGCTGTCACGGGACGGCCTGTGAGTAGGACGAAGCAACTAATTTTGTTATAGCGTGTTGAATAGCAATTTAACAATTTTTTTATTTGTCTGCTGGAGTTTAGAGGTTGATGTCCTATAATATTTTTCAGTTTAAACTGGTTTATTTTTAGACTTAAACTACCTAAGGTCTTCATCAACATTGATTTAAAAAGTCATTGTGATTGCTTAATTAAATTTCAGAATACCTCTGGAATTTTGTGCGCTTTAAATTACGAAAATGTAATAATAGGAAAATACGAATTCATTTCCACATTCATACACGTACCTATAACTACATGTTTCTGCCAACATCATTGTAACAAAATTACCCCATATGCAGGTATTTAAATATTAAAATTATCTACAATATTTACAAAATGTTAAAGTAATAGCAAAAAGTTGCAGTTGAAGTGATAAGTTTGAGTAAATTATAATTTTGACTGCAACTTAAGTGCAAAGAGTAATTAATTTCATAACTCGTCGGTTCAGATAAGAGCAATGTGAGAAAAATGTTGATAAACACGTTAAGATAAAGGATATCTAAATAATTGATCGTTTTAATACGTTCAAAATGCGCATATAATTATGATTTCGATGTAAGCGTATTTTATAGATTCCAATAGAGCAAATAATATATAGATGTCCTTTATTCATTCAATTATGAACATATTTTTTTTGTTATTTGGGTACCAATTATCTCGCCAATTTTATACTTAAAAACTTAAAAAAATAAGTGAAAGGACAAGAAAGGTTAATGTAGATATGTAAATTTAACCAAGTATTGATTGATTTTCACTTGATGGTTGAATTTATTCATTGATTAATGTAAACTGTACAAATAATTTTATTATGAAATAGTTATCTTAATTGTTTTCACTGTCATGGGGATTTTAGATAACTGCTTCCCTTCAAATCATGCACGTTTAAAAAACTTTGCGCTATAAACAGTTGTGATGACGTAAACCTCAGCCTATTCCAGCACAAAAAGTAAACATGAACATAAGTCATTTGCAACTCACAACAAATCCTAAAGAACTTCTAAAAAGATAACAACAAAACTTTTCCCGAGAAGCTAATAAACTCTCATAACGCGGCTTTAACACAAATTTTTCAGGGTGGATTTCTTGCCGTTTCCACCGTCACATTAGACTCGGCCAAACATTGGATAAGTTCTATATTGTTGTTTACGAGAAACTTGGAACTTAGTGTAGCAATTCACCTCATAAATTTTGGTGTAATAACAGCTCGCAGTTTCCCTAGACACTTGTAAGAGCACCGCAATAAGCTAAGGCTTCTAAGTAACCGGGTCACCTACGTACCGTGTCGCATCGATAGTGCAATGGAACAGTTATTAAGGTTTATCTAATACGCACACACTCACATCTTTCTAAATAATCCTATCCTACTTTCTACTAGGTAATAAAAGTATTATTAAAGTGTGTGTATTAATAATACTTAGTTGATAATGGTAACACATTTAGCTTTAAAACTACTGAACAGATTTTGATGAATATTGGAATGTAGGTTCATTACTTTTCGATAATTCAGGAGTTTTCATAGTATAGAGTTACCATATGACGTTCATAAATGAAAGAAATGAATATTTATTGCAAAAATTGTGTATAAATTGGTGTAAGAATTGCATTATGCTATAGTGTCAACAATTTATCCATGACCGACGTACAATATTTTAAAAATTAAAGTAATGAATTTTAATATTTATTCCTTATAAAGTTTAGACCAAATGTCAAGATAATAATTATATGTCAATAGGAAATACACAATAAAATATACCAATAAACATATCATAGAGATAATAATTCGAATAATTGCACATTAAAAATAAAAAAAAAACATTACATAAATATAAATTGAATATTATGTTACCCAAAATTAAATAATTATTTTATATTATAAAAACATTTATCTACTAGCCACTACGCCACAACGTATAACGTAGACGAAGGTAATGCCCAAAACTATTGAAAACTTTCGTTCAAAAGTCTGTGCAGTGGTTCCGTACACGCTAATTCCAGATTTTAAGTAACAATTTGAAGATACGTAACTGACCTCAAAGTATACATTGTCGATATGTTACTTCACAGGTTGTATTAATGTCCCAACATCTGTATGTAGGAAGGCAATCTGAGGGGTGCAGTGGTACCGTACAAGTTAGCTTCACTTGATACGCTCGTACCTTTCTAATGAGAGCACTTGTATTGCATACACTCAAAACTAGTGTAAAATTGATTTATGCCTAACATTTGATAACTTTTATTTGCAAATTAGTTGTAACTTTTATTAAAAATCTTTTGTATGTATTTGTGCCTACAAGTTTTAAGAATTGAGAATATTAGAAAGGTCGTAGACGTTTTTTTAAAACTTCATGACGAAGTCGTTTTGACTCTTATCGGAGTGAAATAACCGACCTATATAATGGATGTCCAATTTTTTTATAGATGTGTGAATAAGGTTTTGTGATTGACCCATAAATCAAAATGTGATTTAGATCGCAGCCCTCTGCCAGAAAAGATTTAAGAGCTCTGACTCGTATTTGGGTAGATTTTTGGGATTGGGACGAAAACAATAACGCATTTAAGAAAAAAGGTTGCAACCCAACTTTATCTTATCGATCGTTTTTTTAGTAGTTATAGTTTTAATAAAAGATGATTTTTATTTCCTTATGATTAGTTTCATTTTGCACAATGTACTTACTTATTTCATTCTAAATTTAAATAGTTATATTATGTATAGAAATTCATGATATTCAAAATATCTACACACATGACAAACCTCTCTGTGCCTCTGTGGTGTAGGGGTGGGGCAGGTTGGCTCAAATCTCATACGCCACCGAGGTTACGGGACAAATAATTATTGAGCACAGAAAAAGAAGCGTAAGCATTTGTTTTTTTTTCTTGCTTTTTTTTATACATTGTTGGCTTACGTTTGACCACATCTCACCTGATGGTAAGCGACGATGCGGTCGCTGCGGGCGATGCGGATGCGGTGTTTCGTGTCTAAATGTTGTGGGACCATGGTCTTCATAGTTTCTGGTTCCCTAGATACAGGGAATCCAAGTTAGAGGTCAGGGTGTATGTGATTGTTGGGCGAATTCATTTATTTTTCTATACAGAGTCAAATCACGTACGCATCTGATGTCTTCATTGTCTTATTAACCACATATCTTCAAAGAACAGCGAACTTCGAAATTAACACATGCACTTCTCACTGTAAATCCTGTACGATGTGCGCATCTTCTTAGAAAGTTAAATCACGTTTGCAGAACATTCAAGACGGGAAATTAGAGGAAACCATATCCCACCTATTAACCCGAAGTCGTTATAAATTAGCACTGAACTTTTTGAACTGCACACAAGGCTGTTACGTATGTGGAGCTTTCCGATCTGGGTAGAGAGGTCTGTGGAAAGCGACGGAAGAAATGGAAATTAGACACTGGATATGCAAAGAGATAATTACTGCGCTTTATGAGACTTACGAGCTATTGTCTCAGGGTGACGAGCGCAGTGCAGTGCCGCGAAAGGTTATGTATAACAATGTTTTGGGTGGTGCTGCAACTGTTGTGGGCAGGCGTAATGCTTATATTAAGATAAACGTCTTGGGCGTCTCGTCATTTAATTGGTTTATTCCGGTCCGATCCCCTGAAGAGATCCCCTGGTGGATCAGTTTTATTAAATATTTAGTTTTTATTTCGGTCTGATCCTCTTGCATAGAAAAGACATTGGTAGGTTTGATATATAAAATGTATTGCATGTTGAATGTAGAGGTAGGCTTTGTCATCAGAAGACGAGTAGAAGATCTTTCAAATATCACCCTTACTTATAATAGTAGACATTCCGCCAATTCGTACAAAGCGATTTGGTTCCATGTTTATAGTGCGTACTGCTAAGGAATCCTTGCCGTCGTCTCTTTTTACTGATAACTACAATCTGGATATCTTCACGGCCAGAGTGAATAGGTCGCTTCTAGATCTACGTGCTCCATCGTCGCTTAATATAAGATGAGATTGTGGTCAAACGTAGATAAAAACATATATGTATCATATATATAAAAAAGGTGTAAAAGTGAATAATGGAATGCGCTTAACGATAAATCTACCTACGGCAGAGTATTTTTATTAACAAAATATAAGATTCCGATTTTCCCACGTAAATAGAACTTCTGGGAGTTATGCTTTGAAAGTGAAATTACTGGGCATATGAAACTTAATATCTGATGTCTCGGGGTGATGAGCGCAATGCAGTGCTACGCAGTGATTTTTATGGTATTAAAAGTTCTGGGTGTCACTGCAATTGTTATGGGCAGGCGTGGCGCTTACCATCAGGCGAATGACTTGCTTATCTGATCACTCAGTTCCATGAAGAAGTGACGTTACTATAAGTGAAACCTCTCTCAATATATTTTGTAAATGAAGGTGAAATCACAACCTACCAGGTAGCTAAATATATAGCACTGCCTACATACGCAAACCTTAATCGAAGAAAAAAGTTATTTGTATGGTTGGACAGGTGTAACACATCTAAACTACATTTATACATTTACCACCTTGCAACCACCGCTATCGCTTGCCGCATACTCGAGGTTTTAGATCCCAATTATCAATCAAAACTCAACCCTATCACAAGGTAAGACTGTTCAATATAGGACTACACACGGCAGACTGTATAGGTAAACAGTATGCAAGCATTCTTAGCTTTCTGTGCACGTTGTAGGTAGGTACTGCGAAATTTTATCGAAAAGTGGTCTCGTAGTCTGGCTCTGAATGAAGTAGTACTTACTGTTTTGGGATCGAAACACGAAATTGAATGAAGAAACCTCTTAAAAGTTTAGTAGATAATAAAATTGGTTGATAGCAAGAGGTTGGTTAATAGCAATTTGGTAGACAAACAGAGGTAAACTTTCGAAATTATTGTTTTATGAAATCAAGTTGTTTTTGTAGATACAATTACTAAGTTTGTATATCAATATTACGTACTCGTATTTTACTACCATGTCGAAATAATTTTTCGATAGTCAGGTATTTGAGAGAAGCAAATATCAAATTAATGATAAAGACATGGTAATCTATACTTATAATAAAACTGGAACGAAGCGGTTACTGTACATTGAAGATATTTTTGAAAATCAATTTTTTTAGGAGTATATGGTAGCAACAGAACCCAAAAATACAATTTTTAAAATTTTTGTCTGTCTGTCTGTCTGTCCGGGATAAACTCAGAAACTAGGGCACGAATTTGAATGCAGTTTTTTGAAATATGTTCTGTGGAGTCCGGCGCTACACATAGGTTTTGTTTCATCAAAATCGGTCCAGTAATATTGAAGTTATGACGGAATTTAGGAAAAGATATAAGTGTCCACTATAAGTTGAACCACGGAACATACCGGACCCTTTGTGCACATGGCTCAGCTTATACTGGTTTATTACTTACCTTCAGAGTTTGTAGAACTAAGGTATTGGTTGACATGATGGTATTCTAAAAAATGTTTTGTGGAGTCCTAGGCTACATAACAAACTTTGTTTTATAAATATCGGTTTACGAAAACTGGAGTTATTACGCAATTTAACAACGTTGAGTACCTACCGATTAGCAATTTTAGTATGAAAGTTTTCGTGAGTTTGATTCATTATAATTATAAATATTTAATAAAACGGCTAGGACTTACGTAGTTTGTCAAATTAGTCGACCTAGGTTTCGAGCATGTCCGATGCTCTTCATCAGGGGCGAGTTTACACTGCGAGATCGCGGCGACTATTGGCGGTGTCGGTGACGGTGGCTGGTGGAGTGGTATAACGTTGAGTACCGTTGCAAGGCAAATTAGCTGTTTAAATCGAGCCACCCATAGATAGCACGTCTTATTAAGGGGCGTTTTTCTGACTCGCGGTGACGGGTTTTATGGACATGGCGCTGGACCTGCACCGGAGCTTTTTTTTTGATCAGTTTGCAAAACGCTTTTTTGCTGATGCGATTATGTCGCCTTGGAAAGTAGTAGAGGAATTTTACCTAGCGGTTCCCAATTTTTTTTAGCTATGGAACACTAAATTATGTACCTAATTTTGGCGGAACCCCAACTCATATTTGTAACCGACTTTAAAAAAGGAGGAGGTTCTCAATTCGACTATGTTTTTTTTCTATGTTTGTTACGCGATTACTCCGCCAATTATAATTTGATTTTGATGATTCTTTTTTTGTTTGGTAGGTCATACTTCAGAGGTGGTCCCATATAAATTTTATCGAAATTGATTCAGCACTTTTGCGCGGGTCAGTATATCGATAAAAATGCTGGCCAGCGTCGGCAATTCTCGGAACCCTAGGGTTCCGTGGAACAACTATTAGTAACTGCTGGTACAGACGAACAAAAAGCATAGCAACACCGTACCGGGCCCGGAACGGCCGCGGCGGCTAGCGTGGCACCGCGGCGCACCGTCACCGTTAGTTTTGCGTGCGAATCGTAAAGGGTCCATGGCAGTTCCCCCCGATGGCAATCCCACCCGTGTTATTTCCACCCGGCCTCCGTGGTCCCGTAATATGTTTTTTAAACTGAACGATGACATTTGATACGTATACTCGGTCAAAGAAACTATAACACATTTTTCACCAATTTTTAAACATCCCTAAAAGAACTTACTAAAATGTATATATCTAAATATAAAAATAATCCACTCCCTCAGACACAGACACACACACACACACATCACACCTCGAAAACCAAAAACCAATGAAGCTGTTTGGTATGTAAGTTCTATAAGGGGATCATTACGAGAGCGGACAAAAGGAATGAGAGTTTATGTTTTTAAAGATAGGGCTATCAACTTTGGTAATTCGGATTGGGAGCGGAACGGCATGATAACGGGATAAGATGGGCATGGAAATGGGATAAGCGCGAGAGTTACAGGATAGGAGCGTAATGGTAACGATATAGGAGCGGGACTGGAGCAGGAGCGGAGCGGTACGGTAACGGGATAGTAGGGAGCGGTAACGGTATAGGAGAAGGACAGGATCAGTCCAGAACGCGGCGGTTACGGAATACAACCAGGATGATAACAGGATACGAGTGGGAAGGTAACAGAATAGAAGTGGTACGGTAATGAGAAAGGAGCAGGATGGGAGCTGTAACGGGAGTATTTTGGGACAGAAAATGGTCGGAAGCATGATAAATTACTACTACACTACGCGTACGAAGTCGCGGGCAACAGCTAGTTACAAATAAATAAACAACGCCCAACGATCACACACATAATCCCGGCCCCTACATAACATTTTCTGTATCTAGGAAACCAGTAATTGCGATGACGGACAGTGGGACTATTGGTCATCGCAGTTCTTGGTTACCTAGATACAAAAGACGTGCTTGCGCTTATTTTTTTCTTCACAAACATTTTTCCCGTAGCAGAAGTCAAACCCGCAACCTTCGTGGTAGAGATATGAGCTGACCTGCTCAACCACTGCACCACAAAGGCTATCACATAATTATTATTGACGCTCAATAATTTTACTATACATTTTCAGAAATAAATTTCTAGCCTCAAAACTTATTACCTATGTATTACCACAGAATAAATAATTTGTTACTTTAATGGAAGCAATTAAAAGTAAGGAAACAGAATATATAATTCATTTGTTGGAACATATCAAATGCTGTAACATATTTGTCTACCTACCTTATTATGAATATGAATTAATTGAAACTGCAAAAACATTTTCAATATGCAGTATCCCTGCTGTTTACAGGCCAACTAAGCAGCAGATTGCAAACTTTAATAAAAGGTATGGTTCACACAGGTTTTAAATTTTCTACTTAATAGGACATAGGGGCTATAATGTATTTAGATAAAGTTCGTGTTTAGGGTTGCAAAACAACTTTTTTATAAATGCGGGGATGTTTTTCGCCTATAATCCCAAAAGTCTACCCAAATGCGGATCAGAAAAGGCTAACTCTAAAATCTTTTCTGGCAGAAAGCTGAGATCTTATGATATATGAGTCAATCGCAAAACCTCTGATTCAATACAATTCAATTCTTTATTGCGTTCTATCATGTTAAATAGATGTTCATAATAAGTTACAATAGTTCATTATTTATTTATTTATTTATTTATTTTTATGGAAGACCAACAGCTGTTAAATGGATATAAATAACTTATAGTAACAGTGAGCCAATTAAAGGTCCTCACGGATAGTTACAAAATATTATAAAATTTAACTTATGTGAACATTATAAGAACATACCTAAACTTAGTAACTGTTTATAACTAACTAATATTACATACTATCTAAATAGATTTCAGGTGAAAGAAAGAAAGAAAGAAAATACATTTATTCAAGACAGATACACGCAACATTACATTAAGCTATAATACTATACTACACATAACAAATAATATTATACTATACATACAACAGGAAAAAATAACACATAATAAATACATAACCTATATAATAAATACATAATATAATTATAGTATAATGGAATGTTGCGCGATGTCAGGAAAAGGTTCCGACTCAGCATAAAAACTAAGGTAATAAATACCTGAGTACTGATTTTCAGCCGGAACCTATGACCGTGACATCACGAACAGTAAGATAGGAGACGAATACAACATAAATATATAAACAAATATATAACAAGAGTAAACAAAATATACATACTTAAAGCAAATTAAAATAATTATTCATAGGCGGTGACACTGACAAGGGTGCAATGTTACTTAATTGAAAAAATCACTGCTCAACAACTGTCTAGCCGATGCGACACTTGTACAGAATAGGTCAATATTATAGATCCTGTTGGGCAGTAGGAGAGAGGAAGACATTTTATTTTCTAATATTTAAAATTAATATATAGGTCAAATATAATAATCAAATAAATAAAAATATAGAATTGGTAAAATCATGTCAATTTGTTATTAAATTTATCACTTTCGTCATTTATTATTTTATTATTACTCATAAGTATATTATTTTCAATTTAATCACAAGGAAACAGAGTAAGAGAACAACGGGACGCTTTTTTAAATATTGTTTTAAAGTACCACTGTCCCCATTTAAAGGGGACACGGCTTACGGGGACAGCGGGCCTACACCAAATCTTTCATGTCTACCAACAATTTTAAGAAGAATGTCGAAAGTTTCGTTACTTTGCCATAGTACATTATTTAACATACCTAGTATGTTGTATTTTACTCCGGAAAGAGTATAAACTGCTATATTTAAGGTTCTAAACAAAATTTCCAGGACTTTTAAGTCCTGAGCCCTCAGTTCTTAAAACATGTGGGCTCAACCCTATCCTGAGTGGAATTCCCGGCTACAGTACGCCAAACCGCCATTCGGGCGACCGCCGCGTAATTAGCTAAATATGACTTTTAAACTAAGCGCGCCAGAAGCCTTTCCATATTCCAACCTTTTTGCTAAACGAGCACATTTCCGTACGTCCCATTCCCACCCCTGTTATTTAATTTGACACTGAAGAAATTTACACTAACTCGTCAAAATGTTATCATGTGAGATTAATGCAATTTGAATTTGAGCCACGCAACGGGTAAAACGCGCGGTGAATATTTTAATAGAGCGGTACTTTCTAACAAAAAACACGCTTCCGTTTTCGAGGCACCGACACATGAGGTATGCTTTTTTAATTGGAAAAAGGATTGCTGATTGGATTTTCTGTGTTTTAGACACATAATGCTAATTTCACGTGAGGTTCAAGTGGGAATTTTATATTTTAGCGTTCAACGTTCCCGTCACGTTCGTGTATGAAGCTTCCGTAATACGGGTTCGTGAAGTCTCTCTATAAATCATAACGCCATTTCAATTTACCGAGTGTAACACGGCCGTAATAGGCCAGCCGCTGCCCGGCGTGCGCTGAAAGACCTGAATTTGTATTCAAGAAACGATATGATCATTAGTTAGTGCAATTTTCTTCGCATCCACTACACGAACGCTATCGTCGGGTACGCTATGGTCGGAATGAATAATACTTTGTAATTGCTTTCTGAATCTGACTTGGAAATCGAGTTTAGCGACTGGACTTTGATAATTTGTATGGATATTCTCCGTGATGTGGCCTCATTAGGTAGTCCGACTGTATAACTCAATATTAACGTTAACTGGAGGAATTTGCATAATGTTCGCAGCATTCTATCACAACCGCTTTCGCATAATTTTTCGTATAAGTAACACGGTATCCTTATCAAATGCTATTAATTTAAACGCGATTGAGTAAGTGGCTCTTTTACTTAAGCAGGCAGAGGATCAAGAATTGTCACTTCATTCCCCCAGTTAAGATAACCAAAGTCAGCTATTTGCGTCGTTTCACATAATGTAAAGTTGTTTTCTAGATGTATAAACAAGGTACTTACTTTTATAGGCGTGTGTAATGAGACGAGTAATATTGTGTTTCATATCTCTAGCTGTCTTTACTTCTATATAAAAAGTTATTGAGGACAGTTTTTAAATGAAATTATTTGAACAAGAACTGATATTTCTCCAACTTTAATACCAGATAGGTATATCGTTGACTAAGCTGCGGCCCGTGCAGTATTACCACGTCCGATCTTTGGTTCCGAGGTAGAGTCCAGGAAGCACGTACATGTAATATTATTGATTACAGGGTGCGGCGGTCCAGTACGATTTGAATTTCCAATGAGCTCGTTAGAATCGGTCCGACACTGGCAAGGCCTCGGACAAGCAATAAAAAAGTTCCTTCCTTTTTGGGCCGATTTTGCACAGTTGCAAATTCGGCAGTATTAAGGTAATCACTCCCTTTTTGTAAGGCTTCTCAAATTAGCAATGTCTTTATCCGTAGGTACTGACGGACCTACCTACGAGTTATTTAATTATAATTTCTAATTATAGTCAATCCAGTGACGACATGAATTACCGTACGTTAAACCAAAACAAAATGACTGCATTTGTGCTGTAAGTTAACATCAAGGAGCTTATTTGCCATTAGCATTTAATATATAAATTATGCGAAACTTACTGGATATAAACTAGGATTAAACAAATTAAAGTATCAATGAAGTTTCCCGTGTAATAGCATAAAGTAACAGACTATTCGCAAAGAGTTCCAATACGTAGCAATTGGAGTTTGCAGCTCTTAATTAAAGCCGGCGGCAGGGCCTAGCGGGAAACTTCGATTGCCCTGTCAAAAATCCGAAGAATTATTCCTGCAGTAAAATAAGTTGTACGATTTTAGGGTTTATCGAGCGAGTTCAGGGATATTAGTGAATTTATACCGTGCGAATGCAATATGCTGCATGGAGGGCAACTCGCCCGCTCCAGCGCGGCCCGTTGGTAGCAACATTTTTATTAAAACTGTTTTTATTTATTGACGGCCAGAGGTGGATTTCTCTTCTCTTCGTTTAGTTCAACATTAGTTATATTTATGGAGTTATGTCTGGCACGGCGTCAACCTTTTACAAACTATGTGCTATCGCATGTTTATATGTGCATATATAAACATCGACCTTTCTCAAGAAAATAGTTGACAATAACCGGCCAAAAAAATACAATAACAAAATAATTTCATAGACAGCAGTGACGCTGTTACTGGGTCAGGTAAGCTTGTACTGCATGCTTGTGGGACTATAACTTCGAGGTCGAGTAGAGGAAATAACTGTGCAAACGGCGATAGATTTCGAATACAAAGCCTGGTACGTTATTACAAGTTAAACACTAACCCAGTGGCTTGTAAAACACAATTTCCCAGTCACGAAATTACTTTTGCAAATAGCACAAACTAACAATAAATACGATAGGCCTATTTAAGGGCACGCACACACGTCTTTAGTCCCACTCTAATTACCTATAATATAGGGCTGCCTAAAAGATATTGACGCTAACCGGGACATTTCAAGATCTCCTATGATATTTTGGTTTAACTACCACTGGAAAAGTGGGTAGCCTATGGAATAGTCTCTACTTGTATAAAAGCTTTCTCGAAATCATTAATCATAATGATTAATATTATGTATCATAAAATCATAAAAAACGCTGCATTACAATCATAAAATACAAATAAATTTATTCATTAAAGTTTTGTTTAATTTTCCTAAATAAAGGGCAACCGATTACGAAAATAATACACAGAAGGAAAACTTAGAAAAAAATAGCGAGTGAGATAGCAGTCATGCATAAGTTACCACTGACCGAGACACGGTTTTTTAAACTGGGATATATTACGTCAGTCATACGTAGTCGTACCGGGACGTATGGCAACCCTACGACGAGTATAATATTATGGTCTCAGCAATGTAAACGGCACGCACCGTACCTATTTTACAACTGTGCCGTGACCACAAATGTTTGACCTCTATACGTGCAAGGCGTTTTCGGATTATAGCTGCCATGTTATTGTATTATTGCTATCGACTTTCCTAAGTTTATTCGAAAACACACATTGAAACTCCCACAAGACTCAGAAACCACATTCAACCTCTAAACATAAATACGTAATAAATGAGTTCTTCTTTTAACCTTCTCATAATATTTACTAAGCGCCATCTAAAACAATTACAGTGCTTTGTAAACAAATGACTGCAATTAATAATGAAGTCAATTACAAAAATGTACCTATAGACAAAGAGTTGCGCAATATTACATGGCGATGTAACTATTAGTGCAGCCCACGCTTGCTTTTATGGGCATGATTTATACGGACATCATTATTCATTTTAATTGTGATACTCAATACCTTTTAAATTACACCTTTGAGGCATTTACGCCAGAGCATGTACCCACTATGATGTGAGACTGAAAACATTCGTCTGGCCTTGCGGCTGTCAATAACAGTTCAGGCGTAAAATATAAATGTTTACGTGATTATGTCAGGTGTCAAATCGATCTTTGTCATAATTACCTTTTTCAAAATATTGATACTTCTTGTGGTTATGTGCGTTTTTCTCATACATTTAAAATATTTATTTATCAGGCTTAGGGCGCGTTTAATGCATATATGATGCGATGCAAACGCGACGCAGTTGAAGACATTGTACAAATGTGTCTTGACTGAATATCTGAATGCCTTTGTTCACTTACAAATCGTGCCGTATACGGCGCGTAAAAAAATGCGATGTGCAAAGGTCGTGCAATTGTAACCAATTGTCAGTACTAACTGATAAAAAAAAACATTTAATATTATTTTATCAAAAGTCAATACTATTTTCCAATTCTTCATGCATCCTAGTAGGAACAAACTCAATGTTTTTGTGGGCTCAAAACCAAGGAATAATTAAAGAGTAGAGCAGCTGTACGCAGAACTTTAGCGGGTATTTATAAAAGCTCAATTAGCAACCGGTTCTCGAATAGCGTATCTCTATGATGATATTTAAGTGGCCGTTTTATGCAGAATCGTTGACAATTTACGAGGAGCATCTGACGAGCACTCATCGAGTTTATTACCTTGAGTTTGATACTAGAACGTAACGTCTGAATAAATAATATTGCTGCGTTTCTCGGCGAATGACTCTTGAAACTTAGCGGTACCTTACTTGCTATACGTTTTATTGTACCAAACTAGTAAAATAGAGCACACAAAGAAATTTTGCTTTTATATATTTGTTTTTTTTTGTATCCTACCAGGTAGCTTGTGAAATAATGTCTTGTCATGTTCGTCATGTATTTACGCAAAATGTTCTGTACCTTTTAGCTTGAAGGCAATTAAATTTACTCATCCGACCTTATAGAAATGTATTTAGTGATTTTTGACCATAAGTTTAATAAGCATTACACTGATTGACACTGACTGATTTGCATTGATTACTTAAGATTGTAACTCACATTAATGTATAAGCTGTTGATCATCTAATAAATAAATAAATAAGCATGTCCCATGATGATACATGAAGCAACAGATAATTAATACATTCCACTTTCAGAGCAAATTAATCACTCACTTTACCTTACAAATCTAAAAATATATACGTAGCTCGCCCAATAAGCTCTTATACTGGGTAATCGAATGATCCTGCGTTATATTTATCAGCATGTTTACTGCGGAGTCCCACAGCCATGAGGGATCGGTCCGGTGCCGGCCGGCGTAACTGCCCGTAACATGTGCACTTTACAGCCTTATAGCCTCTACGGACGACACGGACCTCTGGTCATGTTGGTGCGATTTCTCTTGTGAATAGAAGCATCGATGCGGAAAATATGTATTAGTTCTAATACCGAATTGCGGGAAATCTTAATTATACCGTAGGTACTTTGCTTTCTGTCTCGACGAGCGAGTGTGGCTCAATGAGAGCACGTGCGAGTTTCGATCCGACGCACCCGAGATCGAATTCCGCTGGCCTCGCATCACTGATTTTCTCAAGATACGTGCGGAGTTTACACTCGCTCTAAAACAGTCAAGAAAACAAGACTTAATAACAAAAAATCAAGGACATGTGACATCCGCACTGGGCCAGCGTAGTGGATAATAATAGCGCATACTCTCTCCATGAGAGAAGGCCCATGTCCTAGCAGTGGGAACGTGATGAGCTGATGATGATGGTGACGATGCTTTCTTTCAGAAGTAAGGATTTCTGTAACTTTAAAGTAATTTCAATTTTAAAAGAAAAAATAAATCTTTTATTAGCATTCGAATAAACTAAACTTGTTTTCTAAGAACGTACAAAATTGTTTAAACGACTAGGTCTCCATGACAACCGTAGTGGCATGGGATCTAAGTTATGCAACCGTGATTGCACCAGGTCAAATGAGCGGAATACGAATATTAAATGTACGAATCACTACTTTTGATTACGGTTACGTTTCTCTACAAATCACTTTTCAACCAAGCGACTACTAAATATGGAAAGCCCCGTTCAGGCTAAAAGTAGAGCTTTCACTGTTGATTTTTGCCTACATATATCGCCGCCGAAATCGTGAAACATTTCCACTTTTTACTACTGCTGCTAGTCTATTTACAACCTCCTAGTAGCTTATCGGATATATAACCACACACTGGTGGTAGGTTTCTCGTATGCGAGAGGCCGTTTGGGTGGGTAATGTGGGTACCACCACTTTGCCAGTTATTCTGCCACCGAGTAGTAGTGCGCAAGATAGATAGATAGGTAGATGAACGCTTTATTGCAAACATTAAAATACAGACATTACATAAAAAACAATTAAAGAAAGTGTTACAATGGTCGGCCTTATCTCTAAAAGCGATCTCTACCAGGCAACCAAGCATTATTATGTTCCGGTTTGAAGAGCATTGTAGCCAGCTAAATTACTGGGCATTATGAGACTAAAGAGCTAATTGTCCGAGGGTGGCGAGCGCAGTGCAATGCCGTGCAGAATTTATGTATGTATTGTTTACCATCTGGCAAACGTCTTGCTCGTCTCGTCATTCAGTCACATAAGAAAAAACATATTAGTAGC
Source organism: Petrophora chlorosata (assembly GCA_951640565.1). Lineage (NCBI taxonomy): Eukaryota > Metazoa > Arthropoda > Insecta > Lepidoptera > Geometridae > Petrophora > Petrophora chlorosata. The sequence goes on from OX621190.1 coordinate 8,998,633, forward strand.
CTTAATAGCCTAAAGGGACGCCACCCTGTAGGCTAACCTGCAATCACGCAGGTTAGTTCGTACTTTTCAACTACGATACAGCCTGACTCGCTGTTAAAACATAGTAATTATTTTATTATAATCTTATAAATCATAAGTTTCTTTTGTCTAAAGCGAGTGTGATCAAGCGGTAGTCTATACGATTTTCAATCAGAGGATGCTGTTCAAATATTGATGCGCCAATGACTCGACAATGGATATTACGAGACGGATTCCAGCCTTTAAGTAAGGCTCATTTTAGTCTGTTCATTTTAACGCGACAGGGGTTTATTTGTAAGGTAAAATTTAAAGTCAACGCTGAATCTCTGCTACTAAATATGCCACAGCAGAAGCCCTGTTTTTACACGCTGCTGAGTCGTACCTTTTGCGTAATTCGTTGCCAGAACCAAGGAGAAATTGTTCCACATTTTACTACCGTCATTGGTGTACGCCTTGGTATAGCTTATTGTCGCGTCGACATTTTGTCACGTGACGGCGGGACATTTTATTGCAGGGCCATGTGGAAGTGCTCTATTAACAGAATATAGACGGAACTTTATTTGCTAGTGAAGTATGGCTTGGAAATTAGGAAATTTTCCGTTGATTAAATAAATAATTAGCCATGATCTAAATGCGTGTAGATTCAAATAAAACTCTTTCCAAAGTAGCTATGAAATATTCTGTGAAGTAACTTAAACAGAAGTTATGTAAAAATTGACTGTACTTCTTACACAATAACCAAATGACTTGCAAGAGTTGATCCATGTTCAAAAGCTTTTATTCGCAAATTGTTTTCCTGAATTCAATCTAAATGGTATATAATATAAAAAACAAGTAAAGAGATTCGCACAAACCGACCGTAATGTAACAAGGGACATTAAGCGTTAATATTACATGTCATTCAACGTAATCATCAAAGCGTTACAGTTTTCCCTAATTAATAAGTAGCCAAACACACAACCCAATTTCCCAAGCCTTTCGTCCTAACTCTCACTTGAGTAGCTCAGGAGGATCGTTACGGGTCGCCCCTAGCTACAAGGGTGATTCATTTAATTGTTAATGCCGTACTATGAGTAGATCCAGTAGCTCATATAGGTTAATGAGGTCGCCGCCGGTAATTCATTGGGACACGGAAGAACCACCCTATTTATGAAACTCCGGAGGCGCGACGAGGCAAGTTTTATAGCCGTTGTGTCATTTGCCTACATTTTGCCTTTGCCTCTAGGTCTCTTAACGAAGTCAGCCTTAAGTGCACGGGCTTAGTTAATTAGGTAACGGAAACTTCAGCGACGAGACTAGTTGGAAAAATCAGGCCATATGTAAGCATGAGCTCCATGAAGTTTTACAAATGAAACATGCGGCTTAGTTTTTGCTCTGTTCTATGTAGGTTTGCATTTGGGATAACTTTTGTTATCCAAGTCCCCAAGTTAGCTTTAGTTCCATGCCGCGCTTTATTTTCAACCTTCTAAACGTCTGAATCACCTCCTTAGTTCTCTAAATCAGACTTATCCTGTCACATATAAAACTAACCGTTTGATATTACAAAAGACAATTTCCTTCTCTAAATCCCCTAATCCCTTTGGATGTTTATATAGCATTTGTCCACTACAGCAAACATGAGACGTCTTATAAGAGCAAGCTCGAAAACACTCAAATGAAATACTGTTGTACTATTGCCTCGAATGCTGTAGAAACTTGACGTTATCGGAGTGGCAATGCATTTTTACTGTACCCGTTCTAAATAAATAAAAGATTTTATTGAGATGTAAATGAGAATTGATAGACATTGAAGCGGGACTATTCCATGCTTACTTCTACTCTATAAATAGTATAAGAGAGCGTAGGTGCCTCGTAGTAAACATAGAACGGAAAATGTATTTCAAATTAGAAAAGTTCGACTGAAAACACCGCTGTCGCCACAAAATCCTTGCACAAACGTTATGGTAATGCCGCCAGCAAAAACACGTCATCGAGTGGGCCGCCCGATTTTATTTAAATGAGAAAACCGTAGATAAGGCACGGACACGGAAAACCTTTCCGTGGGTTATTAAAGGAGTCGTCATCAGACCAGGGAGCAATAAGCAAATGAACGCCGGTATCTGGTGTTCAGACGTTCTGTTATCGGTGGGCGGACGAGGAGCGTTGCAGGCAAGATACCATCGCGCACCCGACCTAATTCGATTCGCTAGTCGAGGCGGCCAAGTCCACCATTCCACTAGTACGCCAGTCCGCCTACCTCACGCTAGCCAAGTCAGCCCGTTTATTATGTAACTGAACTACATCTGCGATCGGAAACGGCTACCGAGATGTGTTGGCTTTGTGACCTGAACACGTCAGGCATAGTCATAGCCTACGTCTGCCTTCGAAGTGCCTACTAGGTATACTATAATAAATGTTGTATCGGTAAAATAATAAAGTATTATTCATAGTGATGCTAAGCGCTATAATGGTCAAGGAAAACTATCAACTTGTACATTACGAATCCTTTTCATTATTATATTATCCATTCTCGAGGGAAAATACCTTTTTCATATATTTGTTTTGCCTGTCTGTATATTTGAAGTATCTATTCTGATGTTTTCCTGGCCTGTTATATTTTACGAAATGTTTAGGAGAAATGAAATATCATGATAAATGGCTGATTTTGTAAGCAATCGTTATCCAACTGATTGCAAAGTTACACAATGTTTCTATTACTCGTAACACCGGCTAGGCAAAGTCGTGTTCCAACGAGGGAATGTAACAGCTCCCTTATCTAGAGTAACATGCAAACTCGACGGTGGATCACGACAATCAATTCGCAATTCTATTCTAACACTTTCTCGGCGTCTAGTCTACTCGAACAAGCTAGTTTAATTGTTTTCTATAACGTTCAATTTAAGATTAAAACTTTCTGAATATAATTTTTACTTTACAAGATTTTTTATAGTCAAACTTATAATGTACCGAAGTAATTTAAAATAACTATCTGCATATTCTATACTAAAGACAATGACTTCGTAACAAAAACTATTTGCCATCATGCAAGTTTTATCTCGTTTACGAGAGTTTAACGAGTTTAAAATTTTACATAGTTTTCGCGTGAATAAGTTAGCAAGATAAAAGTGTGAATGGTAGAAAATGCATTTAAACGAACAGGATCTGAAAAAGTCCATTCATCACCGCGGAGCATCTATTGTGCATGAGAGAGCTTGCGCAATCGCAGTACGATTGTAGCAGTTTCGGATCTCTATCAAAGTCTGAATTATAATGCTTGTTCAAAAACTGGAGACACGTAAGGAAGACAAATTTTTATATGCGCTGTGAACGAACTCGTTTTTGTTTGCCTTATACACTTTTCTTGTTAGACCTCTGCTGTCTCGAACATACCTACTTCATACCACATAATTATACCTTCTTCTAACTTAAACTGTAGATAGGCCTTTTAACGTTAAGTGAGATCATAGAGTCACCAGTTATGTGATGAGCACTTTATAGAGATTTGTGCAGTTTACTAGATCCGCTCAACATTTGGTTTACCTATAACATTTTGTCAAATGTGCGCCGCGGAATGTTGACCCAGAATGGAAGCCAGGGTAAAATCATCGATCAATGTTCTGTCTACAGCTTAACATGTACATCAATGGACATGCAGATCAATACTTCAAGCTTTGTTTTAATGTTATTAAATTGATCACAAGTTTATATCGAAAATCTATTAACTTCAGCGACTGGTATGCAGTAAACTGCAGCTTGCTCGGACGGGAGGCGACGCGGCTTTGCAACACTTCCGCGCCCGTAACGCCCGCGTAATTAATTCAATGATCGTCCGCATAATGACTTGCATGCGGCTCCCTCTCGCGAGTGTGCCTCAAACTAACGCGCACTAATTCCGCAGCGTTAATGAAGGGGATTCCCCACACGGACGTTTTTGTTGCCGAACACACGAAGAGGATTTTTGGCACCGTCACCAAACACCGTTTAAACGTTTCAGCCATTAATCTTACACTCCCGCAAAGATTGCATTTTAAAGTTTCTGTTTGGGTAGCATTTGCTTGTAATGTTACGGCGGTACTGGCTGTGCGGAATTGGAATGAGCGTCGGGAAAAAGAAAATTATTTTCCTATCATGTGCAGCTCTACTCTATCGGTTGAGCTGGTCAAGTAAGCCCGGGCCAACTGCACGTACGACCCGTTATAGCTTGCAACAGTCTCAGATAAAATACAGATGAAAAATTTGTTACAGTGAAATGAAGTAGTTTTTGGTCACAGAAACAATGAAAAAATATTTCCATCGATGTAGTCTAGATTTTGTCTCCAGAATATAGATACTGCTAATAAGCAGAAGGGGTTTTAATAACAACGTTCTAGTTCTAGCGAGACCGTTACTTAGAAGGCCATTAGCTAAGAGATCAACCCAACCTACGAGGTAGAACTTACTGATAACTCGCCGTGAACTTGGGTCATTTTGACGCGGCAATACTTGGATAAGGTAAACCAACTGCCTTAATTAACTTACGAATGTTCAAATATATCTCAAACTCACAGTAATGGTGGGGTTACTAAAATTTGCAGGTTCTCGGCCAGTTTCAATTTCTGCTTAATTAGTCTGTTTGTGATATCCGACAGTGAAATTACTGGGCATTATGAGACTCAACAGCTAATTGTCTCAGGGCGACGAGCGCGGTGCAGCGCCGCGCAGGATTTTGCAAAAAAAAGTTCTGGGTGGTGCTGTTATTGTTATGGGCTGGCGTATTGCTTACCATCAGGCACACGACCAGCTCGTCTCGTCAGTCAGTAATAAAAAAAAAATAAAAAATGTAGCTCATAGTTCTAAACATGAATTATGTACTGATGACCGATTTTACTTTGTAAAAAGAAGGTAAAAAGCGGGACCTGCCAACGACAAGCAATTCTACGACTATACCTATATGGTGGCATAAGAATAAATGAACATATTATATTGTATATATTTTAATTGTCTGGGAGACGGGTCTGAGCAGCCGCTCAACTGCCGTCTCTTTCTAGATCTATGTGCTCCGTCTTAGGCCACATCATCGCTTCACATCAGGCGAAATGGTGGCCAAACATAGATCTATAAAGCGTTAAAAAAAACTTGTGGTTAATCTCTCGTATGCGGGAGGCCGTCTGTGTAGGTACCACCGCTTTGCCAATTTTTCTGCCGCCAAGCAGTAGTGCGCACGTGTTACTGTGTTTCGGTTTGAAGGGCATTGTAGCCAGCGAAATGACTGGGCGTATGAGACTTAACATCTGATGTCTCGGGGTGATGAGCGCAATGCAGTGCTATATAGGCAGTGCTTTTTATGGTATTAACATTTCTGGGTTGCACTGCAATTGTTATGGGCAGGAGTGGCGGTTACCGTC